>OY757312.1:81099227-82564227 GCA_963583905.1 Stenurella melanura
ATCAACCCATTTCATAACGGAGTGGAGGCGGTGGGGGGTTGAAAAATACTATAAAGAAATCTGAGGCCTTGGTCTCTAGTATATACAACAAATCTCAGGTTTCTGTACTCTTACCAGCTATCTTTACTCATTTTCCCTAATTTACCTCTACTTCCCCTCGCCCCTTCAACGGAATCATCTCAAAATATAATCTAGTGCCAGATGTCGTTATAATATGTACTTGTATCTACTAAATTTCAAGTTAATATCTCAATTTTATTGTATCAATCCCTTTAATAATGGAGTGGGGATGGTGGGGGGATGGAAAATACTAAATTTGAAGTCTTGGGTTCTAGTATATACACCAAATCCCAAATTTTTGTACTCTTACCAGCTTGCTTTACTTATTTTCCCGTATTCACCCCTATTTAACCCCCAACCCTTCAATAGAATTATCTCAAAATATAAGCTAGTTCCAGATGTCGTTATAATACATATGTGTACCAAATTTCAAGTGAATATTTCCATTTTACTTTATTAAACCCTTTAATAATGGAGAGGTTGAAAATATTTAAATAAAATTTGAGGTCTTCGCTTTTAGTATATACGTCAAATCCCAAGTTACTGTACTCTTACCAGCTTGTTTTACTTATTTTCCCATATTCACCCCTATTTAACCCCCAACCCTTCACCGGAATTAGCGCAAAATATAATCTAGTTCCAGATCTCGTCATGGTATATATGTATATCAAATTTCAATATCTTAAACCGTTGCTGAAAAAAAGTGCGCACAAAAAAAAAGTAACAGACCGACTGACAGACAGATCGACCGACAGACAGACAGAAATTTTTTCTTCGCTGAAATATAAAATTTCTACGTTTTATGACATTCTACTATGTGGATGTGGAAGTAATTGAACACGTTTTATGCTCTTTCGTCAACATCTTGAAAACTAAGCGAGATACTGTAAAATATACTTACGTACATTTTGGTAAAGCATAAAATTCTATAAAATAATGGATATAAGTAACAGGCCCCAAAATTGCATAATGGGATTCCGAAGCGCTTGTTTTTCGCCATTGCTTGAGAAATCTTACGACCCTTCTCGGTCATTTAAAATGCAATTAAGAGTCTGAAAAAGACCATACGCCATCTGTGGCACAACCAATTTCTTAGACCTTTTTTTTGTTTATATTCTTGGTATATAGATAGAAACAAATGTCTTTTGTATTATCATAGTTCTGTGCAGTTTTCGGGTCTTAGATATTATGTCAGAAAATGTTCGTGATATAAATTATATTTGTCACAAAATTTTCTAAGAGAAGGGTATTCATTATTTTTTTTGTAGAACCAACGCTGATTTTTTCATTCACTTGCAAAAGAGTCAAATAAGTAGTTTTTTGCCTCTTTTTGCAACCTCCATAACTTTGCAAAAAATTGATCAGATTGAATGCAATATATCACAAAATTTTCGTCATCGATCGCCCTATCCGATATAGTAGAGTGCAAATTAATTTCTATCTTTCCCCCCGTTGGCACTTTTAGAGTAAAATATATGACCTTACCAGATATGTTACTTATGCCCTGTAGATTATGAATCCACTTGTCGTCAAAAAATCGTCACGAATATAAGGGCACAAATCAAAATTTTCTAACTAACCACACCACGCGATAGAATCAATCATGAAGCGTATTTTATCCAAAAATCATTAAATTCTCTGTAGAATTTATATTTTTAAAATAAATAAAGAAACGAACTTTTACATAGGCTTATATGGAAGTAAAAATCAAAAATCCTCATTTTCTCTGTTCGACTACGGCTGAAAATTAATTATTTTTCGTCTACTTTTCCATTCCCACGACGATATCTCCCAAAGTATTATATTTATCAAAAAAATATATTCTTTATAAAATATTTGCCATATTTTCTAGATTACAATGGTTTTTAAATCAATTTTTTTGAGAATTTAATAACCATGATATTTAATAATGTGTAGCGTGATATCAATTTTCGATAAAGATTCTCGCTCTCTCCCACTCTTTAAAACTGTTTCAACACACTCCACTTCGCACCCGCAATGGCCTATCGTAAGATAGATTAGCACATGGTAACTCTCGTGGTTCATATTAATGAAATTTATATCTTGAAAATGATTACTATGGAATGAATAATATAAGTAGGTATATTTGTTTAATTAATAATTAATTCAGTGTTATTTCGCCTTACATAAAATTTTTGTGTAATGTATTAACACGTTATAAGAATCTCGGCAGTTCCATGTTAGCAAGATACTTTCAGCTGGTATGTATTTTTTTAACAGAATTTTCTACCATATAGGTAACTGAAGAAGAAATGAAAATGGAAAGTACTACTGATAGCGCAAGTTCGGCAAGTGAGATTGAGACAAAAATAAAATTGAAAGAAAAACAGATTCGTAAAATATTATGCTTAAATTGTATGAAACCGGGTCCTGTAAATAAAGGTTTTGATAAATCGTTTGCAATATTTATTGATTGTTTAAAACTCCGTGAAAAAATAAGTAACCAAAGAGAAGATGATGTATATTCTAGAACTATGCGATTTCGAAAAACAAATCATTTTGGCTGTTTGGTTTGGCACAGAAATTGCTGTTCTAGTTTTACTGGCAAAAGAAGGCGTGTCCTTGCGTAAATGAATTTGTTTTCAATAAAATAGCTTTCTCAAGTAATGACCAGGAACACAGAAAGAAAAATAAGACTATTAGCCCACCAAAATCCCATAATTTTCTAAAGCATTTGTGTTAACGATTTAAATGCTATAGAAACTAAATATCATGTTTAATATTTCTAAAGTCACAATAGAAAATGCAAAGTTTCATGCCTCGTTTTCTGAATTAACATATTTTTCGTTTCTCCTTGTAGATTTAACAATTTTGACTCCTTTGTCGGCAAATGTATTTATAAGTAGTCTACTGATCTCTCTTTTAGACCTATATCTATCCACTTTTTGCTTTAAAAACCGTTTCTCAAGAATTTTACATATTTTAGTAGAACTCCGTTCGTTGTCTGTCCGTTTCCACTTTTATTTTTATTGTTAGATAGACCGCTGCATTTTATATAGCGACTTTAGAAACATGAAATATGATATTCAATTTCCATAGGTATTAAATCGTTAGCACAAATTTTTTCGAAAATTATGGGATTCTGGTGGCTAGTAGTCTTACTTTTCTTTCTGGTTCCGTGGTCATTACTTGAGAAAGCTTTATTGTTGTACTTCTGACAAAAGTACATTTCTCTATTTAATTAACTTATTTTACAAAAATACACATAGGAAAAAGTTGATGGACAGGCATTGGATCCATCTGAACTCTTTTCAATTTCTTTCTCTATTTATCTTCTTAAATGTTCTACATTTCTTTGGCTAGTAAAACTAGAATAGCAATTTCGGTGCCAAACCAGTCAAAATTGTTTGTTTTTTTTGAATGACATAATGCTAGGATATAGATCATCTTCTCCTTGGTTACTTATTTTTTCATAGATTTTTAAACAATCAGTAAATGTTGCAAACGATTTCTCAAAACCTTTGATTACAGGGCCCGGTTTCATACAAATTAAGCTAATATGTTACGAATCTGTTTTACATTAAATTATATTTTTCTCAATCTCACTTTCAGAACTTGTGCTATCAGTAGTACTTTTCATTTTAATTTCTTCTAAAAAGCATATACATCAGTTACCTATATGGTAGAAAATTTAAAATACATACCAGCTGAAAGTATCTTGCAAACAGTGAACTATAGGGAGTTTTTTATAATGTGTTAATCTATTACACAATAATTTTAGGCAGGCCATAATTTTTATGTAAGTCCATGTAACACTGAATTAATATTCTACAAATATACTTACATTTATTTCGTAGTAATAATCATTTTAAAGATATAAATTTCAAAATATTATGAACCACGAGAGCTACTATACGCCAATCTATCTAACGGCAGGCCAGAGCGGGTGCGAAGTGGGGTGTGTTGAAACAGTTTTAAAGAGTGGGAGAGCGAGAATTTGCAACGAACGCATGCCGCTGATAAGCTTCGAAAATTGATATTACGCTACACATTTGTAAATATTTTGGTTATTAAATTCTCAAAAAATCTGATTTAAAAACCATTGTAATCTGGAATATATGGCAAATATTTTATAAAGAATATATTTTGTTGATAAATATAATAGTTTGGGAGATATCGTCGTGGGAATGGAAAAGTAGACGAAAAATAATTAATTTTCAGCCGTAGTCGAACAGAGAAAATGAGGATTTTTGATTTTTACTGCCATATAAGCCTATGCAAAAGTTCGTTTCCATATTTATTTTAAAAATAGAAATTCTACAGAGAATTTAATGATTTTTTGATAAAATACGCTTCATGATTGACTCTATCGCGTGGTGTGGTTAATTAGAAAATTTTGATTTGCGCCCTTATATTCATGACGATTCGTTGACGACAAGTGGATTCGTAATCCACAGGGCATAAGTAACATATCTGACAAGGTCATACATTTTACTCTAAAAGTGCCAACGGGATCGAAAACTAAGCGACTTTTGTCAACGCGAGCACTCTACTAATACTATAAACTTTGTTTTCTTTAGGGGCAATTTCCCCTATAATAAGGCGGTAAAGTAGGTATTCCGCATTTTACATACCACACATATAAGAAAACAAAACCTGTAATGTGCGACATCTCTGAAACACTAGTTTACAAGCTAGAAAGTTGTAGATGGGATGAAATTTCTACATTGTTCTAGATGACCGCACGAGAAGATTATGGTCTTTCCTAGAAATCAATTTCCGGTAAATTCTTCACACACCCTGTATATGATGGAATTATTGATTTTCTTAAAGTTTGTAATGACAGAAATAAATGTGAACACTACATATAACCTATAAAATTAAACTGATACACCCCGTATACGATTAAATTAATTTCTCTACAAATTCAGCTGTGACGTCATCGCTGCCGGGATGGAAAATAGGGCTCCACTTTGACCGCTCGTATCTCGTTTATTTTTGGAGTGGGACGAAAATAAAGAAAACGACTTTTACATTTATTTCTCTACGATTTCGTTAGGGTCATAGTATTTCGTCCTGAGAGCCGCCGTTTAGGAGTTATGAGGGTTTTAGGCGAAAGATGTCCCAATTTTCGCCCTACATTGCCGTACATTTCGGCCGATATCTCCGAAACGATGAACCGCGGGAAAATGCCGATGGAACGGATTCGTCCTTGGAGATTTTTTATTTTTGAGCTAACTTGCAACGATTTCCGAGATACAGGCGAAAAACCGCAAAAATAAAAGTGCGAAAACGTGCAATCTTAAAACGCGATGAGCGTTTTTCGAAATACACCTTCGGAGGGACCGTACGGCGCCGCGACGGAAAGAACAAAGGTTCTAGTTGATCCGCATCGTAAATTGCTCGACTCAAATCGAAAATTCGGCCCCATAGTAGCGAACAAAAAATGATGTTTTTCGACGTCTATCGATTTTTGCAAGGAATGAAAGCGACGTTAGGCGGGCATTCTATCGCGAGGCTGCTGCAAACGTGTAATCGTGTAAACGTCGAATAAAAGCAGATAGTCGAATTGAATATGTTAATAGAAAATCGACCCGAACGAATATGATAACGAAATATAGCCTAAGCACAGCGGATTTCGGTCCCGATCCCGCCCGTACCGCGGCGAATGTTAGCGTTTCTTCATATCTCCATTGAATGAAACATGTATGTGCGCATGGCGCATCACGTTTTTTTGTAGTCGTTTTCATCTGCACGATAATGGATGTGCTTTACATTTGTTATGTTGTTGTGCCAAAACGTCACAAAACGTAATCCGATCTCAACCAAAACCTTTTCAGATCTTCTGGAGTACTACAGAAACCTCCATGCAAAGTTTAATCCAAGTCCGTTTAGTAATTTCGCCGCTATCGTGTGCACACACGCACGCGCACGGATTTGGAACAAATATAACAACGTGGTTTACTGCCAATTGAAGTTGAATCATATCCGTTATAGAGGGTTAACGCCAGAAGCGTGCAAACTCTCCGTCAAACTTAGAAGACTAAGTAGTTTTTGTGTGCATATACATTGCCATGTAAAATAGTTAGTAGTGAAGCACCATGTACACGTAGCTCTTCACTACAATTGATTTAGGTGACACTACGTAATCTGTAATCATTACATATAATAAAAAAAGTTTGCCAATGACAACGAAATAATAAATTAATTAATCAATGTTTCAGAGTATTATCATTACCATCTAATTTCCAGTCAGTATGCATTCTGAATGTGCAAGCGCATTCATAAATTATTCGTGAATTTACGTTCAATAAATTCTAAATACCACATGTTGTCTGTGTGGTTGTAACAAACGATCTATCGACATCCCATTTCAATATTTCTCAGAATTATCAATGTACATGGTGTTGTGATTAAGATAGTCCCATTATAATTGAAATAATGCAGTATTTAAATTAAACAACAATGCCTTCTTTCATTCTATCGTGCTATTTTCTTACATATTACAATATTTCAGCAAAACTAAGTCTCCATGACCTATCAAAACTTTCCGTTTTGAACTATGAGGTATCAATAATTATGGTATGTGTAAATACCGAATGTAATGCATTGTATGGAAACTTTTCCAACTTATTCGAAGTAAAGCCATGCATTTGTAAGGTTGTGTTATTCACATAAAAGAATTGCTCAATGTGCTAGACTTATGAATAACTGAGAAACTCGAGTGACATTCTTCATGGAAGAGATCGTTCCTCCGGAACAGGGAGCGCATTACCGACGAAGCTTGACATATAAATTCATTTTCTTGATTGATTCTTTTGGGCAAAAATCTGCCATTGTGCTTCTATCACACCGCCGCGCCTTCTCCTTGATGTTTTGATGAAATCTTCCCCTGCTCTTCATCACAGTCTATAAGATTTTCAAGGGAATAATCCGGATGAGGATCTTAAAAGTGAAATTATAAATTTATAGAGAACCCTAACTTTTGAAAGTTTTCAAGCATTTTTGCTACTGTAACCTTACTTCACAAAAGATCTTTTAGGTCGATGTGAGGAAGGACTGAAAGAGCTGAGCGACCCTCTAAACAATCTACAGTATCCTTATGATATGAAATTACACGGGAACTTATCTACCCTGCCTTTTCAACATCACATTTCCTTTTCTTCTAGCACTAGATATATTGGGAAACTTACCTAGCAAGTATTTACATCTTCTGGTCACCCATGGGCTTTCACAAATTGCTTCATCAACCCAAGCTTGTTATGCAGAGACGAAGAAACAATTTAAATTCAGTTAGGGATGCATCTCAGGATTCGGGTGTTTCTACTTTCGCATTAGCATTATGATAACTCTCCCTTCCACAATTTTTTTGACGTGACCATTTAGAATTCTGGCCTCTGATTCGAATACAGCGGGTCGAAATACGAAAGACACACTCACTCCTACTATGAAGGATTTTTTTGGGTAGCTATGTCGTTTTTAATTGACTTTTTACCTCTTTCTTCTTCTACTCTTTCTCTGTTACCACTTTCTCGTGGACATCCTGTATCTATCACACTGTTTTCTCGAAACATGTCAAACTACAATTAGTTCAAGCAATACAGTGGAGCCAATAAGTGTAGGCAGTAGAGCCAGGGGCGTACGAATTTACGAATTTAAAAGTATGTGAGGAGAATAAAAAGGAAGTTGATTCAACAATATATCAAAAAATTTCAAACATTGGTCTTAAACGATCAGCTGAAGAATACCTAAAAATCTTAAAGCTTATAGCTGTGGGACTTGATAAATTACAGAAAAAAAATGCTTTTCTATCTGATGCAGTAGAAGTATGGAAGGAATTAGAAAGAATATTCCAGGAAGAATTAGACTTATCGTTGTCTCAAATACAAATTTTTGAAAAACGCCCTTTCATTTTGTTTCTTATATTTTGGATACAACCAAAACAAAATTTAAATTGACTAGTGCAGAAAAAGATCAAGCATTAAATACCGTACAAGAAATGTATGGAAATATTGGAAATAGTGAATTAGGATTACTATCACTCATTATAAAACTTGAAGCCAAAATGGAACCATTTTCAGTAGTTATGTTTTCAGAAAAGGGAAAAAGCAATGTTAGTGCCTTACAGTGGTGGGTTTCACAAAAGAACATACTATTGCTAGACTTCTTCTGTTCGTGAAGTAATTTCTATGTGCTGTTTCTTCGTCAGCTTCAGTAGAAAAAGTATTTTCTACATTTGGACTTGTTCACTCCAATTTAAGAATTAGATTAAAGAGTGGAAAAGGCAGGAAAATTAGTATTCTTGTACAAATATTACAACGAGAACATTGAAAACCAATAATATCAATAGTTAATGTAATTATAATAAACTGGTAGTGTGGTAGTGTAAGTGTAGTTAGGTAGTTATGTATTGTTGGTGTTACATAATTCAAATTTTTTTAAACTTTTCTGTTTCTCTGTTAAGTGTTTATTATCTGTCATTATTTTTTAAGAATATAATTTTATTTGCATTTGTATTTTGACTATTATACAATAAAATAAATACACCAAACGAGTCGTTCATTGTCATTAATTAGCTATACTTTCACTCTTCTAGTACGCGTACATGTAGGAATTTCATTATGATATAGGAATCCACGTCGTTCGGAGGTGTCTACTTTAATTTCCGCATAAGCAACTATATTTTTTCCTATAGGCGGCCATGTTTTTTTATTATATACAATCATGTTAGGATAGGTGACGTAGCCCTAGCTTAGGTAGCCGTGCTCTTTTCTGAAGCGCTCATGTGCAATGCTCGAATGTGGAATGTGGGAATGTGGTCCTAGAACCCCATAAATACAGCTACTCATAAGTCTTAAATTTAAAATATTATGCTTAAATCTGGTAACGTTATCTCCGCGTATTATGGCAACGCAGTTGCAAATATTTGTAAGTTGCATTGAAACCGTTATTATTGTAAATATATATGTGGCGCCACTGAATACGGTAGATTAGGGTTGTGAAGTTCGTTTATGAGAGGTCCGCAGTAGTTGAACAAATTATTAGATGTAAAGACACCACATTCAAACATTTATTCTATTTTGTCGATTATACCAATTACACATATAGTCGTGGTTTTCATCTCTGGTAGGCGGATAGGACTTAATACATTTATGAATCTTATGTGGGATTATATAGTAGAGCGGGTTGCCGCTTAAGTATTACAAAACAGCTACTATCCGTTGACCACAATGCCGCTGATTTCTTGCTGTACTGCCTATACCTATTGGCCTTAGTATAGGTGGGTTTTACCTTGCAAAAGTTCACGGAATGTTTATATATGGCATAGTTCTTAAGTTTGATATACTAGTTAATATTATGAGTTTTCGACCTTGCGGCGTCGCCGCTTAGGCCGCTATATTGGAAAAATATCACAAAAAATATTTTTTCTACTTTTCTCTCTCAGACGAATAGTTTACGAGATACAAGGCGGTATAGTGGAGTATTTTTCCATTTTGTCTAGACATTGCATTTTTCTCGTGAAATTTTAGTTAATTATCATATATTTTTTGCTTCTTACTAGTTTGAGCACACCACTATGAAAGTAGAGTAAAAGGCCCGTTTTTATGTAGTTTCCCCAGTAGTCCATGCTACAGAAAAAAATCGACAGGTCCAGCTTTGTAGTGTAAGATGCTGGCGAGGCATCAAATTGTGTATTTTCAAAATCCCAGCAAAGGTAAAATTGTTGAAAAAATATACGCATCTCGAAGTATCCTAGAATACTCGTTTTTAAAGGTGATGAACAAGCACGTGGGGTTTAATTAAATCATGCAACCTATTTAAGGATGAAAATGCAAACCGTGAACCTGAAGTCATCATATCCACTGGCAAAAAATTCTTGCCTCATTTTAGATCAATTTCAATGATAACATCGCTTGAGACATATAAACGGTTTGTGAAATCCGTGACAAAAAGTAAATTTAATATAGCGGCCACCAAATTCAATTATGGTGTGATAGGTCGAAAAGTGCACAAGAATCCCCACCTCTACTAATCATCTAAAATTGATCTCGACCATATTATGCAAATGTCACAAAGGGTGTTGTGGAGAATGCCTACATCCGCATTCTGGGATGGGATTAAAGTGCTCTATTATATGTACTTTTTGTAATGGAGAATCTTGTGAAACATTCCAGAAGTTTTATGAGACTCTGATGACGAAGGTGAGGAAACTAGTGGTATAGTTCTCTACATATATTTAGGGCAAATAAAAAATGTCGGGGTATTTGATCTTTACCGCAAAGTCAAAGGCGCCGACATTTTTTATGTGCCTTAAATATATGTAGAGAAGTATGTAAATCTGTTTTTCACTCGGAATGCAATATAATGCCACAGAAGAGGAGACCGAGGAAGAAGAGAAAAATTCTCAGCAAAATATTAATTCCAATCAATCTGTCTAGGTGATCAAAAAGACTCAAACACTGGACTTCTTCGAGACAATATATTGTGGAT
This sequence comes from Stenurella melanura, assembly GCA_963583905.1. Taxonomy (NCBI): domain Eukaryota; kingdom Metazoa; phylum Arthropoda; class Insecta; order Coleoptera; family Cerambycidae; genus Stenurella; species Stenurella melanura. The sequence goes on from OY757312.1 coordinate 81,109,740, forward strand.
TAGGCTTACCGGGTAAACTATATAAAATACGCGCCTTTTCCTCTGCCACCATGGTAGTATAAAAGTGAATAAAAAACACATAATTATCTGAAATTTAAAATTTGAATATGTTGACCAATTAAAAAGTCTCTATATTACAACCTTGTATCTCGGAAATTATTCGTCTGAGAAAAAAAACTTATACAGAAAATGCAGTGAATTTTATACTCTACATTTAGCTAATCAGCTATGTTTCACATAACTCGCACCGGAAACGAGATAATTGCTAATAAGTTATTTTTGCTCTATTTTTTCAGTATGGTGGCACGAGCGGCAACGCTTCAAGTCTAAAACTCAGGATATTATCAAACTTGAGAGCTATGCCTAGTATAAATTTTTCTTTACCTTTTGCAAGGTAACACCCCTTATTTATTCGACTAAATATACATATAAAATTTAAAGAATATTACATAATCGCATATTTTTTTCCAGGAGTTTATGTTTAAGAAACGAAGATGAGTGAAATGCAGCCAGACAACAATAACACGCCGGTAGATACTAGTTCCACAACCAACAACAATAATAACAATGACTCTAAAACCAGTGTAGAAAATGTAATAAATTTAAATTCGGACTCTTTGACCGCGAGTGTTTCGTCCACAGAAAATGCTTCGTCTTCAGGTGCTAAAATCTCTGCCGGACCGAAACCAACCGGAATCAAACCACCCAGTAGAATAGGAAGACCTTGCGGTAATCAGCATAAACCTGCTCTTCCAACAACGCCTACGAAAAGTAGTGAGTAATGTTTTGTTTTTCATGGTTTTACGATTTTAGAATTATATTGTGTTTGGCTTGTATTTGATACCTATCTGCAATAATTGTACCTATTGTTATTATGGTACATTGCGTAATTCTTTTTTAAATATCTTCCCATGCAATTTTCGTTCTCGAATGCGTTATGCGTTATATTTTTCTACACAGAAATATTCCCGGTAGTAGACGTGATAGGTGGTATCGGTTTTTCCTTGATTAAAATCCAGAATGGTATTGGTAGTTTATTAATTACAAAAAAATGATACTCCATAGCATGTCAAGCCCTACAGAGAAAAATAAGAGGAATTAATCGTGTGTTGTAAAGTTATCAGATAGTTAAAAAATATTCAACAGTTAACAAGTCATTTTTGAAAACGAAAATTTTATTAATTACCCTCAAAAGTACCACTTTATGGGGAAAAATGAATAATCCAAATAGTAGACATTGACGCCTTCAATTAGTCCCAGTAGGTTGTGACCCCGATATGAATAAGTGTATAATAATAAAAAAAATCTTTCGGATTTTTCGTATTAAATAAAAAATTCTATCTGAGAACCAGCCGCAAGAATTCGACTTGGGTGATTTCTTTTGAATATCAGGAATAAAAAATTACAAAACCTTTGTAAGTTAAAAATTACCGCAAATTGTTTATCTAAATAATTGGATGTGGTTCCCATCCACCGGAAAGGTGGACAAAAAATAAAAAAGTAACTACTGGATCTAATAAAGATAGAATTAAATTGTAAATTAAAAAAATATGGTATACAATTTTACAAAAAACAGTCTCGAGGTACTAAGTCTTCAATGCTAAAATCATAATTTTCAAATCGTTATAACATGGAAAATATGAATTTTCATAAAAAATTCTATGCCATCTTTTTCTCCTACTTTCTCTGTCAGATCCTCTGGTTACTTTTTCATTTTTGTGCACCTTTCCAGACGGAGGAACCACCCCAATTAGTAAATAAACAATGGTCGGCAAATTTCAATCTATAAAAATTTTAATGTTTTGTATTTAAAAGATTTACGATTAAAAATGATTCTAATCGGAGTAGTTGCGACCGGTTTCGAGGTAACGCCTCTTTTTGTAAAGTAAATAGTTTTATGAACAAAATGCAATTTTAAGAATATCTCAAAAAGTAGGCAGGCATTAAATTATCGTAGTGCTTAGGATTTTGTCGGTAACATTTTTTCGAAGGCGAAGTTGTCTTATTCTTACTACTAGTGTGGCCACTTATTACTAAGGAATTATGAGTCTCTCCAATTACTGGCAAAAAAAATGCTCACTAATTTCCTTAAGGTTTGATCTTGAGGTATATAGGTATATATTCAAAGTTTATGTACCAAATCACTGGAATTTAAACATTTCTGGAATTTATATTCGAGGAATACTAAGAACAGAATTAGGAAGCGGTGGTGATGCAAGTTATTAATTTTTGAAATCAAATTAATAGTAGAAACCGAGGCGGGTTCTCTATGAAAACATGAATAAGATTAACATTCATTTCACTGTCTATTTAGAAACATCAAAAATGGGTTATCTGATGATTTTATTTAAAATTCGTGACAGGTTCTATGTCTAATTGCGTAACATTAAAATAGCGATTACCTTTTTCGGATATACAATGTGTCGGTAATGTCTAGTATTAATCCTTATTAAGAAACTACGATAAAATCATCAGTTCATTCAACTTTTATTTTAAATTAATTAGACATAAACATTATACTTACTCTTCATTAAAGATTCTATATTATATCATAAACTTTATATTGAATTCTCTCTTGGGGTAAATAGCATTAGTTCTGCTCGACCCCCGATAATCCGGGATCATGTTTCACAGCCAAAAACATTGGTAAAATTATCTTCTCAATATTTTGAAGATAAGTTAATTTTTAGGTAAAGCTGCTATATAAGTAATTATAATCATCTTCCGGTGATGCCAAAGTTTCACGGTTAGTATATGGAGTATTTTTGTATTTTGGTTAAGTTAAATCGTAAAGAGATGTGCTGCGTCTAAAATTAAAGGTGGATAGGTCGAAGACGTACCTACAGCATGGCCTACTTGCTCTCGTTACTTGAGTTTGATAGACTTTTATGCACATCTAAGTCTACTCGATCCCAACGCCCAGTGTACAAATAAAAGATACATTTTTATGTTCCGTAGGTACCCTTATAGTCGTGGAGGCAGCGTTGCGTTTTGGATAGTGATTTCATACCGATTGATTTTTATTTCCAATAATAAATTTAATATAGACAATAAGCGAAGGACTGGAGTGGAATATCGATTTAAATTTAAAATAATTTTATCGGACATGCTAAAACTTCATTTTTTTTTATCGTTTTTTTTTATCTTATTTTTTATAAGTGAATAAATACATCGACTGGAAGGTCATACGATATCTCTGTGGAAAAAGGAAGATTGACATTTTATCGGCGTCATGAATTGCACCGGCGAAATGGATAATTCAGCTCGGCATGAGTGAAAAAAAATGGCATTTCTGACATTTCGCCAAATCGATTTCTGGACATTCCCTAATAAAATAGTCGGGAATTTTTGGAAATGTTTTCATATCGATAGATTTATATTTCTTTTGAGAAATAAGCAAGACAAGCTTCAAACGTCGCATTAGCGTGGACAAATTGCACTTTCTATTTTTAAATTGGAAGGATTTGGGAACCTTTGTCGTGGTAACGACAATGAAATATTTTCCAAAAACACCAAATTCAATTCTCTGTAGACGTTGTCAATATGGTTGGCTAAACGTGCATCGAGTATAATATTCCAGTGTAGTCTTCTAGTGTTTTGCTGTTTGGATGATTAAAACTGAAATGTAACCCTCTCTACATGATGTCAACATGGTTAGCGGTAACACACGTCAGGTAGAAGATTCGAATGGTGTTTGTTGGAGATAATATAATTGTGTTCTTAGTAATTTTTATTAAAAAGAGGGCTTGTAACTCCGTTGTGACGTAAGTATTGATTAGTAAATTGAACTCCATCAGGATGTTTTCACTTAAAAGAAGTATCTCAATCTCTGTTTGCAATATCTGTAAAAAATAAAAGCTCTGCATCTCAGTAGCGATGCATTTCCAAACCCACATTATATCAACTTTTTGTCTTATTTTGATTAGAGGAATTCATCCTGAGAGTGATGTCCAGCTAATCTAGTAATACTTCCATGGTTCTGTTTCATACAATTTTTAAACATTTGTATTTAATTTTCACCCCTTAATTAATGCTGCCTTCAAATTACCCAAACTCCCAAACTCTCGTCCTTTAATGTGTTAATTAATTGGTTAGGTAGATTATAGCGTTTTATTTATGTTTCTTTTTTATCTGAAGTCTGGTTTGAAAATCATATTTGCTTTTTACCATTGTAAAAAAGAGAAGTAGAGTAATTTGGAAAATGTACTTTCGTATTAATGTGCCCATGTGAATTTTTTATGTAAAAACAAATTCTGTTTCATGTGGTACGCGAATTTATGATCTTATTGACAGTCAATTTATCATATGTGTAATATCACTAGTATAGTATATATTATTATGATCTCAATTGGGACAGCATAAAAACGAAAACGTGAAGTAAAGTCAGCATCTCCTTAATGAGACATAGGCGGCGGCGCGGCGGTAGAAATGTAAAAATGTTTTAAATACTAAATAATTATTTTTTAATTGTTAAAGGAAGAATTTCTATAATACCTTTATTCAATAGAAGTGGTTAATGAAAAAATATGTTCATCACGTTTGATAAGTCACATAAATGATATATTAAGGCTACGTCTATTGTCTAGTGACCTACCTCTCATTCTATCTTATAGCGGCAAAGTTATGTAATCTTAGGCGGGAGTTGCATAGATGGTGTATAATCCTTCCAAAGGGGTGTAAAGCAGCAACTGTCTTATTTATTAAATGTTAGGTCATGATACTATGAACTTCGCAGTATCAGGATGTTAGGCAGGTAGAAAATTTCTACTATTCTATAAAGGAAAGACTCGTCAAAATTTTAAAGTGACTCTATAAGGGCGCTTTGGGGCCCTATAAAAGAGTCTTATGGGACTTTAATTAAAAAAAGAATGATTAATTCGTCTTCTCCAGACAATTCTGAAGAGGAGACTTGTGGGCGATTTTTATTACGCAACATTTTGACGATTCTATTGCAAATTTACGAAAAAATGTCTTTTACCCATAAGAAATACATTTGAGGCATGGGAAGGGGTTGAGCTAGCCACTCAAAATTTTGTGTGATTCTTTGCTTCTTATATTAGAACAATTTGAGGGGTGAGAGGGTCAAATTAAAAAAAAATCCACGCCTATAGGCTAAGGACCACCCTAGTACATATAGTATTATGTATCCATTCTAGTAGCGCTAGATATTAGATCTAGAGACTGAATAAGTGCTGCTACGAATAATTGTAATGAACAGTCTTGATTCCCAGTTAGCTAAAGTGATGTTAATTTTTGATGGATTGGCGTAAGCAGGAACATTTTACATCCACATAGTGGAGTGGAAGTATAGTGATTGTAAAAAAAAACACTTTTTTTGTTGAAATATGTTTCCGAATCTCACGAAACGTCAAGATGTTAAATTTGAGCGGAAAAAAATGTTTCGTTTTCTCTGGAACAGTTTATTGACTTGAAATGTTGTACTCGTATGTATTATAACGAGATCTGGAACTAGATTATATTTTAAGATGATTTCCTTGAAGGGTTGGGAGTTAAATAGAGGAAAATAGGAGAAAATAAGTAAAGTAAGCAAAAACTTGGGATTTGAAGTAGATACTAGAAGCCAAGGCCTCAGATTTTCTTTATTTATTTAATTTTTCAAACCTTCCACCCCCCCATTATTATAGGGACTGAGAAAATTACATTGAGATATTTACTTGAAATTTGGTACACGTATGTATACATATGTATTTAGTCTGATTCGCCGAAAATGTTATTATACAAATGAGTTTTATTAACCACTTAATTTTGTATGAATACCGAGTGTAACAATTAGATCTCATTTTTACGAATTATTGCGTGGAATTAATTCAGAAGAAATAGCAAATTAGAATTCACGTCAAACAATAGCCTTATCTTTTCTTAATATTCTCGTTTTTGTTTCACATCATCACTAGATGAGATACACTATTTTATAACACAATTTGTTTTTATTGAGATTATCACACAACATTATAGGAAATAATTTTTTTTATTTTGTAAGAAACAAGTAAATAAACACTTCCAGTAAGGCAATAAAAGTCAATAAGAAATTAACTTTAATAACGTGTGACTTTCTAGCCCTTTCTAGCCGTCTTGACAACGTCTTGGCATGCTGAATATTAAGTTCCGAATGTATTGCAACGGTTTCCTCATTCTTTCTAAATGACTATTCGAAGCGCCTCGTCGTTGTGTCAGGTCCCTGTGATCTTATTAATCTTTTCAGATGCTCCCAGGCATTTTCTATAGGATTGAGACCGGGTGAATTTGCTGGCCAGACCATACGAGTAATCAAGTTTTATTGAAAAAAATCATTTAATTGCCTTGCGCGGTGAGGATGAGCATTATTATCGACGAACACTGACCTATTGCCGATTTTATTTGCATGTGGTAACATAACACGTTGCAACATATCATTAAGGTATCTTTCACCATTCATGGTAACGTTTCCAAGAACAACAAAATGTACAGGACGAGCCCAAGAAATACCACCCCAAGCTGTTAATGAAACGCATCCGACCACTTGATGGTAAGTACTATAGTGTTCACCTCTCTATTTCTCCATACTCTTCATTTTCTATTTGAGTCATGAAGACGATTTCTAATCTCGTCAAAAAACAAACAGCGACTCCATTCCTCAACACGCCAATGCGGTTAACAAAGAATATGTTTTTGAAGATTCGGACCTCAAATTTGCTTCATGGAGCCTATTTCTTACAGCTTGGGTTGATATTATCATACGAATCCCTAGTAGCACAACATATTGGATCAATATATAATCCATATAGGACCAATATATGAATATTGGTCCTATATAGGACCAATATTCATATATTGGTCCTATATGGATTATATATTGGTGTTACTAGGGATTGCGTTCAGTAAGTTATCTTGAAGCACTCTAGCAGTAGAAATCTACTTCTACGTCAGTCGTCTACCAAAAAACGATCCTGCGTTGCTGTCCTCTGCTATGCCCACGTCGAACTGATCCAGTTTCATCAAAACGCATTCGAACTCATCAGATTATATCGTGGCTCACATTGCAGCGAGCCGCAACATTTCTCAATGATTCACCACTTTCCATTATAATCATTTCCATGGCTTGGTTCATATGATCAATGATCAAATGTCTTAACACCATTTTTTAAACCTGAAATATTTTTAGTTAGAATTTATTGCTCGATAATAATACCAAAATATGGTCTTAAAATACAAATGTCATTTAAGCTGTTTTTAATTCTAGAGTACCTACACACGTAAAATTTGCAGTAAGCGATGATAAACAGCAAAACTACTGAGTTCAGTCGATGGAAATATGTGTTAATCTCACTAAAGACAATTTGTGTTTTATAATAGTGTATCTGCTCTAATAACAGAGATAATAAAGTGAACTAAAAACGAGAATATTAAGAGGAGGGAAAATTAGTGTTTGAATTTAATTCTAATTTGTTGTTGTTGTTGATTTACCTTACCGGGTGTTGCAAAATTTCTCTAAAAAACGAGTTTTATTTGTTACACTCGGTAGGTATTCATACAAAATTAAGTGGTTGATAAAACTCACATGTATAATAACATTCTCGACGAATCAACCAACAATACAATTGGGTAAATAGTTTAGGAAAAATTAACATTGAAACATTGCTTACAGTTTGGTGTACCACTTCAAACTTTGAGCAGCGTATTTTCTATACAAAATTTACCACTCAGTTTATCGAAGTTTTTATACAATTGTTTGCAGTCACACATCATTTTAAATAGAATTCCTTTTTATTTATTAAATAATCGAACGTAGGTGAGCGGTGCTCATTGTAAATACATTGATATTATTATTTATGACAAGTGTAAACATTTTTTTATTTATTTGAATGATGAAATGAAGTCAGCTGATATACACCTACAATGAATCGTGTTTGTCCAGGTGTAGTGTGGGAACTGTACTAGCTCTAATTAGAAATCATATTACTGTTAACAAATAAAAATATCAATACCGTTCTTAATAAATTTCGTCGAATGTTGAATATTCACAGAACAAGTAAGCGAATAAACCCAGCAAATAAATCGTTAGTTTTTCTGACAAAAATGAAAAATAATAAAATATATGCAGGTGGTGACCGAATAGGAGGCATGGACGCCTCCATCATTTTCTATTTTTGAAGGTCAAATATGGACATTATTACTAACTCATTCACCAAATTTCGAAATTTCTCCCCAGTTTTTTTTCTTTGAAAAAAAAAAAGTTGTTGCTTTGTAGTTTTTTACTAAGCTATGACCAGTATAAGATGGACATTGAAAACTAAACTTTTTGCTCACTTATTTCAATGCTCTTTTGGCACCACTGGTAGCTATTTAGTCCATCTTGACGTGACTTTTGGTGTATTAAAGAGTATATAATCATTAATTGGCGGAGTGGTTTGTTTTTCCCATTTGATATGAAGCCAAGCGTACATATTCTATTCCAATATTTCCCTCACTATCTAGAAGTAAAATAAATGAGATTCTATTAAGAATAGGAAATACATGCGTATTTTTGTTTTTGCTAGAATCAAACATACATTGTCTTTATTAAAATATTTATTAGCTTTCTTATTCTCTCTCGAATGGCCACATGATTTACTTGTGAGAAAATTGAGAAATTTACCTTTGGATCTCTTCAATTCTTTTGTCAACAACATACAACAATTTGTTGTTATTGTTAACTTAAATTTCGAACTTTCAACAATAAGGTGACGGAGTGACTCAAGACTCTGTACTGGGGCTCCTATTGTTTGTTTTATATCTAAATAATTTATCGTATTTTATGTCTACGATCAATTGCTTTGCCTTGCTGATGACGTCTCGAATTTGGGTTTTAATTCTAAGATTAATAAGCTTGTGATTAGGTTACTCAAATAATTTTAAGCTTAATAAATAAGATTCAGAGGCTTGTTTTTTCTACAAGTAATTTATTAGCAAAGGTGTCGTCAGTGTTAAAATGATTGGTTCATACCATACAGTAAAAATGTTTCGGTTACACAAGATGGCAGTTAAATTAATTGACATTGCTGACTGAAGAAGCCTCTGTTAATTAATTTTATAAAAATGGAATACAATGCTAGTTACCTTGTTTGCATATGTAGACTAGTACATACACTACTCTACTTGAAATCTGCAAAAATAAACTTTTGGCTAATTCTCATATTCATAATTTTGGCACCAGGGCTACCACGCAACTGGGACAGCTTCAGCTTAGATTAACATCTATTAAAGACGAGATAAATGTCCAACTATATAATTATATTCCTAACGATTTAAAATTTCTTAATTTTAGTTCTTTTAAGCTAGGTACCCAATGTTCATTTTTTTATATATAAGTATAGCACTATAGAATCAGTTTCCTTTGTTTCCTACTCATTTGTGAAGCACCGATTCACGTTTCGCATTATGCGCTACTCCATCTCATCTTTTGTTTTTAATAATCAGGAAATTGCATACTTCTCCAATAATCTTAAACATTTTCAGAAACGTGGTTTCAAAGAACAGACACAATAATAATCCAGTAAAAATTCGAAAAACAAATCAGAAATACAAATAAATTACTTAATTAATTTCGTCGGAACGCCCCTCTAGTCATGTGGTCTGAAGTGCTTCATAATTGGTCATGATGGTTGTGACGTCACAGTATACGCTCGTCTCGCGGTTAATTCAGTTTGGTGTTATTGTGAGCATGCAGCTCAGTTCAATGTAAACCTTGTAAACATCTGAAAATATGACGGAAAAGAAGCATACATAGAAATATTTGATAGTGCCTAAGTGCAAAAACACATCACTAGTGGCAACTCCAAGCAAAATATTCATTTCAGTGCCTAAAGTAGAATATTCGTAAAAAGTGGTGTACGGTAATGAAGCGCGATGAGAACAACCCGCTACTTTCTCCAGCGTTTTCGCCTTCGGAGTACTTGGGGAAGGGTAGAGAGAACAATAATGTCAGCATTGTGATCCCCGCCCTCGAAAACGTGGGTAAATATTTTTCATCCCGTCAGCGGTATTTTAGTATTTGGGAAGGGCGTAGTTTCAAACCCCAGGGTTGCTTGGATCTCCACCCCGGGTCAATCGTTACTCAATTTATTGAAATCCGTTCAAGGAAACCCGATCGCCAAGCCCTCGCATGCCTAATACCGAGAAATCGATCAAAGGGGTCGTTTTTTCGATTTAAGGGTGGTTGGTGAAGGGTAGCAAACGATTGACTGGCACCATCCTGTTCCCGGCCCTCGAAAAGGGGGGTGGGGAGATGTCTTGCATTCTGGTCCCGCAGGGACTAATACCAAGTACCTGTATCGAGAATAAATAAAGATAAAGGATAGAAGCAACCTTTTAATTTGAATTTTCATTTTCTAAGATTAACAGTTTTTGAAAAAACCGCATGTGAAAAAAATTGACCGATGAACTAATATTAGCGCTTACTAGATAAAGCAGTTTGCAAGGTCTGCATTGTTTTTTACCAATGATTTTTGTATCTTATTGGCTCACAGACTCTCGTTTATTGTATTACATTTGATGAGCCGTAATTTTGACCCATAGTAGATCTTTGACTCGCAGTTGTAAATGTAAAACTCATTGTTGATATCACATAAGTCAGATCACAATTTTAGATAGGGTCATACACATATTTTGAATTTCTATTGCGTAAGTATAGATGGCTTTGAGATTTGATAGTAAAGTGTAAATTTGACATTAGTGATGGATTTTAAGAATATCATCGCTCGATGGCTAGAAATTTAATCTTGTTCCTTGGCTGGCAAGATTACATAATCACATTTTATAATAGCCCAGTGGCGCCCTTTGAGTGTCCACACTCCTTATCCACGCCCCTATGCTCTCCAACAAAGAACAAGCCGCCGTTCGCACAGGTGAAACACTTTTTAATATTTTTGTATTAAAACTGTTACAATTGTTCATCATTTGGCAATTCAAAAGTGCTAACTTCATTAAACTTATAATGAGCTATTCGAGTTGTTCGCAAACATGTTTTTGTTAATAAACCTAGAAGGCACCGTAATTCGCAAACAATATTCGAATTACAACTTTTGGGTTTCTTAGTCATACACTTATGTGTAGTATACACTCCCGGAGTTTGGCACTTTCCTCGCGGCTCACCATGTATATGTGCTGTGAAAATTGATTAACCGTTGTTCAGTTTCATGAATGTGAAATGAGCATTTAATTAAACATTTATCCAATTGGTCCAATCAAAGGTGAGCTGTAAAGTACAAATTTTAATTAAAACCTTTCAAGTTTTTCGCTCTGTAGTTCACCGTATGAACGTTGGTATTTACACCGATGCGATAGCTTGAAATTTCAGCAGCCTCCGTAGGCTTTGACAAGAAGTGCTATTTAGGTCCCGTGTTGAAACGTCGAGAATAATGAAGTTTGGAAACTGCGCTTGGTAGTGCAGATATTTCGTGACGAAGTTGCTGAATCAATATACGTCTTTCAGTATTGAAAATAATGCATTAACATCCAAACTTCTGCTTTAGACGGGATCGAGTTTACCGAAAATTAAAGTTTGGAATCAAGATCGTATTACATTATTTGTAAATCCGTGCGACCGAATTTTAGTTCTCATTTCTATTCTTTAATTTCGCAAAATTTAATTAAGTGATCTGAGGCAATTAATTACGTTATGTTATGATTTCATCGTCTCTAACCTGCGTAGTGCAGTGTTTTAATTATTTGGTTCATTTACACCTCAGCATTATTTTACTCCTCGCAGAAACGAAGAGTATAATAATCCTAATAATTTTCAAAAATCAGTATTTTGGTCATAATTTTTTATTTTTAATTAAATTTTAGGATTATTTAGTGAAATAGATTTGCTTCAATGAATCATGTGCAAGGAAATATAGCAATCTAGTCTCATCTTCTAGCGGTTTGTATATTAGCGTATTCGCAGAAGCTATGCAAAATTAGGCAAGAGTTGTTAGAGTTATAAAAAAATAAAATAACTAATAACCGATTTTTTTATGAAACCAACAGTAAACGAATTGCAAAAGTAGATAAAAAACAATATTAAAATAATTTATGTTATATACCCACTTACATTTGGGGCCGAGATATGTTAATTTGTATGTTTTGCTCATTTATAAATAAACTAATTGATATATCGTCTTTGAAATTTAGATCGCTTTTCGCCAATACTTGATTTTTGCTTGACCTAGTTGAAAACAATCCAGTTTCTCTGGAACGGTTTAAGATGACTTGGAAATTTGGTATACATACGTTTAGTAATACGTTTATTTAGCCCTTGGCTATACATTAAGTAATACGTTTATTTAGCCCTTGGCTATACATTAAAATACATAATTTACATTGCTGTTTTACATTGGTACCCAGTATCCACATATATAGGCATAAAATTAGAACTAAACTAAAAAACTACCTAAAGCTAACGCTACAAAAATATATAATTAAAACTACCCAGAACCAACTAAAAAATATAATGTAGACAGAAATATGTATATTATTGTATGTAATTCATAACAGGCCATCTTTTAATAGTCTCTTAAAAGTATGTAAATTAGTTTCACGTAAATCAATACCCAAACGGTTGTACTCAACCACTTATAGAAAATTGAACGGTGCATAGATGCATTATTAGCTTTTTTTATTACAAAATTAATTCCTCGGGTATTGTAATTATGCAAATCTCGTGATTTAGTTAAAATATTTTTTAGGTAATCGGGAACTATGCCTTTATTAATTTTATGTATAAAAACTAAAACGTTGTACTTAAGAAAATTTTCTATATTCATCCAATTTAAACAATTTAGCATATCGTTTATTCTAGTGTAGATATTGCATTTTAGTATAACTCTCATTGCTCTATTTTGCAACATTTGTAGTTGTTCTAGATCGGTCTGATTGGCCATATACAGGATCGTACTACAATAATTAAAATGAGGTAATATTAGAGAGTTATAGACAGTTTTTCTGACATTTATAGATAGGTACCAATTGACGGCGTTTTAGAACACCGATTTTTTTAGATATTTTTTTACATGTATAGTCCACATGGTTCTTAAAATTCAAGTTGCAATCAACAATAACTCCTAGATATTTGATTTCTGAGACCAATGACAAGTTTACCTCTTGGATCTTGATTGGTAAATTTACATCTTTGAATAATCTGAATTTCTGCTGATTACTTATGAGCATACCTTTCGTTTTTGTAATATTTAATTTTAATTTATTTATTTCCATCCATTTAGAGACCAATTCTAAATCGCAGTTTATTTTGTCCACTAACTCTCTAGGATCATTCTCATCGATGTAGATTATAATGTCATCAGCAAAAATGTGGCGTTTACAATGTTTAAAGATTTTAGACATATCATTGATGTATAGTATAAATAGCAATGGCCCAAGTATGCTCCCCTGAGACACCCCCATAGGCCCCATATCAATAGGTAGCTCACTTGAGAACATATGTTCACATTTCACCCTTTGTCTCCTGTTTTTTAAGTAACATTCGAACCATTTCAATACCACACCATTAATACCATACTTACTCAGCTTATCTAATAAAATTTTTCTGTCAATCGTCTCAAATGCTCTTTTCAAATCTAAAAAAATTACTCCGGTCATTTTTCCCTTATCCTTGGCTTCCTTCCACTCATTGATAACATATTGCAACGCACTTTTGCAACTAAAACCTTCTCTGAAGCCAGACTGATATTTTGAGCTTACACCGGTCAATGGTTGGGGTAAATAGGGAAAAATAAGCAAAGCAAGCTGGTAAGCGTCCAGAAATGTGGTATGGTTTCTAGTATGTACACCAAGTATAAACTAGAAACCAATGCCTCAAACTTTTTATAAATTTGCGTTTTATTGTGTGCATGAGAACAAAGTTTTCAGACATTTTTTGAACAGCAGCCCAGCCCCATTACCACTGCGGGGCAGACAGATATTATATTATTAATATTCTATGAACAATTATTTTCACTTACTAGAGTGCAAATATAGTATCAATATGTTTTCGTTTAAAAAGACTTGAGGGGGAAATCTGGATGTGGTAGTAGTGATTCTTTAGGCAACTGTTTTTTTATGTGCTTAGTTAGAATTATTTTATATAAAATATGACTGTTTACACGCCCTTGGCGATCATACCGTATGACGCATATCAATAGAGAGTATTCTACTGTGCTATTTAGCATATGTTACAAAGAAATAAGAATTTTAGTTCTAACAAAAGTTATCGTGTTTCTTATATATTTCCATCCGCAGCGCCCTATTGCAACTCTCATTCGTATCGTAAGAATCTTATTAAACATATTTCAATAACCTGAAACCTGATGAAATTGATCTTTTAAATTGCCTAAAGTTCGTTTGAACCTGGAAGATACAGTATGTTTTAGTTTCGATATCTTGTACGTCATCGTATTTTTGTCTGCTTAATCAAAAACCTTAGTAACAGTTTACTCTAAGATTATAATAAAACATGCTGTCGATATTTTCCGAAAATGGCTAAGTCAAAAAAGATCGAAAATTATATTTTGCCATAGAAGCGTACCAAATTACCCATGGAAGGCTTCTTCAAAGTAACTTATATTTAAAATGCATAATATCGAAGTTAAACCCAAGGTTGGAGCTAGGGTCATGCGCCCCTGGCAAGATTTAAATTTTGCGCCACCCAAAGACTTATTTTCTAGGAAGAGACAGGGACGGACTAAAGAATTTGCCGCGTTACGCAATAATGTTAGGGTAACCGGAGGGCCATCGAGAGAAAATCGGGGCCCGGGGGTAGTAATATACGGGCCGCTCTTCGATGTAACTTAGAAGAGCGGGGGGTGACATTCCTTACAACCCAATATTTATCTCGATTAAAAGCCGAGGGTGATATATTTTAACTTTGAAAATGGTCGCTTTTACGTTTTTTAAACATTAAATTGTTAAGTCGGAAACGGTCAACTTTACGAAAATGACAAGATACCTTTTTTGTTTAGAATGACCAAAAAAATCTAAAAAAAATCGGTCGGGTCAAAAAAAAGCAATTTTTGCAATTTGTTTAAAAAAAATAGTTTAAACAAATTGGAACCAGATTTTCGTCCGGCAAATTTTTGATCCTTACTTAGGGTCATGTCCCGAACGCGAATATGCAAAAAAAATCGTATGGGACGTTGTTTTCATACGCGAGGTTTTCGCCTTGTTTATGCATTCTGTTATGATTTATGAAATGAATTTCTGTACAAAAAAATGTGTTTATACGATAATATAGGTACCTATTTGATTACATCAGATTATTATATTATAACGCAGTATTTCCCTGCGCCTACACATTCTCGTTGCATCGCGACGTTTGTTATTCATCGTCTTTTTAAACAGGCTGATTTAATCCAGGTTAAGTTTTAACTTATGTTAATAAAGAATATAAAAAATCTTTAATTTAAGAAAAACATTCAATTTTGTCTTATCGAAACCGTCTTTTATTTTAAATTGCTTTATTTTTTGCGTAGATTTTTATTGTTAACCTAAAAATAATGTGAACTAATTTGTTTAGCTTTTGTAATGTAATAACATTTTAGATGAGATTTTAAATATTTAGAATTTTAGTAATTTTTTTCCTCGTTTTTTTCCTATTGGAACTTCTTTTAATTCCTTGTATTTGCATATATTTTGATTGTTAAATTGATTTGTTAAGCTTTTGTTTAGGAAAAATTCAGTATTACAGTATACTTTTTACATTATAAAAAGGCTGTTTTTAGTTTTACTTTTTGCAAGTTAACAATTGGCCAAAAATCTTTTTATACGTCAAGTTTTATTCGAAATTTTTTTGCAAATAATTTTGTTTTTAAGCGGTTTCATTTTATATATTTATATTTATTTAGCTTACTTTGTATCCTGTGTGGGTCAAATCTAGTAATTGAAATTTTACCCCCTTCCTGTTGACAGATTGATCTAAAATTTGGTACACACCTTTAGTGCTGATGACAATAAAATTAGGTATATTCTTTATCATTGTAAATTCAAGATGGCCGCCGCCACAAAAGGGCGGATTACATTTTTTTTTCAACCCTCTCAATATAGGTATCAAATGAAAGGGCTTTACTAGTAGAATACAATACACCGCGAAAAAATTCAAAATCCAAGATGGCCGCGACCACAAAATGGCGGATTACTCTTTTTTCAATCTCCTCAATATGGGAAGTAACTAAAATAAAAAACTAAAAAACTAAAAACTTGAAAATAAAATAAGTAAGTACTTAAAACATTTTTAGGTTAAACGGTTTTATTGTAAAGAAACATAATAATGATGCAGATAATGTACTAAAAGCTGAAAAATAATTAGGTAGGTACCAGGTAACAGTCATCACACCACTCTCCTCCTCAATGTAGAGCATTGATCAGACTAAAATAAAATCGTGGGCCGTAGCGTAACCTGAGTAAATATGTAAATGATCGTTCTGCGATGTCGCACGATGATCGTGACGGATTTATTTTTACGCACATTTTGCATAAGGTGTCTATTGAGAAGATGCATCCAACGCATACCTATAATGATATGAGCGGTTGACTGTAGATAATAGAAATTCGACTCGCCCCACGATTTTATTTTAGTGTCATCAATGCTCTAGATTGATGAGGAGAGTGGTGTGATGACTGGTACCTGATACCTACCTAATTATTTTTTAGCTTTTAGTACATTGTCTGCATCATTATTGTTTCTTTACAATAAAACTGTTAACTTAAAAAAAAATTTTACAATTTTTTTTATTTTTTGCGATACGATTACTAGGACCTGGGATAATAACGAAAATAGCAGAACATGTTTATTGCAACATACATTATATATATATATATTTTTTTTTTTGGCATCAAGGCCATTAGCCATACAGCCAGCCACAACATATTGAAGAATACGATTATCTTATTTTTCCCAAACCTATCTCTAACCTAAACAACAAGAAACCATCACCCTACCGACGACAAAGGAAGAAAGGGAAAACAGGGGGACACACTCTTCTCGTTCAAGGGTCTTTCAGGACATTTTACATGACACACTAGACTAGACCACGGATAGGAGGTATAAATAAACAAGAGGTAAAGAACAATGGGGGAACAAAACTAATCTACAGCTTAATTTTAGTCTCATTCACGAAATTAATTAGCATATCAAATTTTTTTTTTTGGTTTAACGTTAAGAGGTGAAGCATATTATAAGGTGTTGCAATATTACAAACTCTCTGAATATCAGTGTATAACCTATTAGTGTGTATTGCATGCTGTTTACATTCGAAAAATATATGGTTTAAGTCCCCAGTCACATCACAGTATTCACAGGTATCTGTGCGGTAAATACCAATTTTAAATAAGTGCGCAGGGAAACAGGCGTGCCCAAACTTTAAGCGTATGATAGTAGTGGTGTACTTTCTTGAGCATTTATAATTTTCGTGCCAAAGATCATGGGGCAAATTCGAGTGAATTAACGAGTATCTAGTTGGATTTGTGAAAGTAGATTATTGCCACATATATTCCCATTTGTTCCTTAGGTTGCTTTTGCGCATGTTAATTACGTCTGTTAGGGGCAATTTGTAATTAGAGCTGATTCCGGTATCTATACTATTTTTTGCTAGGGTATCGACGTGTTCATTATCTTCCATACCTATATGTGCCTTTATCCATATAAAACAAATGTCTTTTCCGGAGTCATAAATATTTTGTATTAGCTTTTTAATGCTGATAATAAGATGATTTGTTTTTATATTAAAGGAATTAGTATTTTTTATGGCCATAAGGACGGATAGAGAGTCGGATAAAATTACTGTTCTCGGAGTATTAGCGTCAAGTGTGTATATAAGAGCCTCACAGATGGCTGTGGCCTCTGCTGTAAATATGGAGCACTCAGTGATAAGTTTTATTTTGCATTGGATATTTTTTGATGGTATATAATAGGCACACCCTGTACCCCTGTGGCATTTAGAGCCATCTGTGTAAATTAACTCAGAATTTGTAATTTTTTCCAAAACTGTCCTTAATAAGTTTCAGCTAATATTCAGATTTTCTCTGTATTGGGGGGTAATCACAGTTACACTAGAAAAACCACTAAAGTAGTCGTATTTGTCTAAGAGATCTAGACCGTTTACTATATTTGGTAGTAGGTGTGCGCATTCACGAAATGCAGAAGCCAGAGGGGGTGAATTTTTTTTCTACCAATATTTATTCGTCAGATCGGAGAGATTAAGATCTGATATATTTTGGAAAAGCGGAGGGTTGTTTAAGTATATCTTTAAGATTAGTTTTTCACTTAGTAGTTCTCTTCTTAGGCTTAGAGGAGGTTCTAAGGCTTCTACATGTAGCTCCAAGGCATATTCTTAGAGAATTATTCTGCACAATGTCAATACGCTTAAGCAACGATTGACTTGCGGAACCATAAAGTGTAGACCCATAATCAATTATGGATCTTATGTAGGCTTTGTAGAAAAGTAGAGACGTTTTAATGTCGGCGCCCCACCAAGTTCTCGTAGTCATCTTTAGAAAATTCAACCCCTTGTTACATTTATTTACGATTTCCTCTATAAAGGCTTTCCATGTGAGTTTTTTATCCAGTATAACTCCGAGATATTTTATTTGACGTTGAATTGGGAAAGTAAATTTCCTTATATAAATTATATGTGTGGCAATCCGAAATTTTTCATTGCACTTGTGGTCATGCCAAAAACAAAACAATAAAATCACTGCAGTAAGAGAATTCCGTGTTCACCTTTTTATGTTTAATTTGACTACTAGTTATAAAATGCGAATAAACAAACCATTATATTTCTAGGTTTGTAGAATTTAATATAATTATACAAATATAATAACTGTGGGTGCCCAGCGTAGGAACTAAAGATTTTAATTCTTGTTAAGTTGTAGTTGTATTGTGACGTTTACTTTTGTTTATTATAAAAAAAAGTCGGCTGGCCTGTAATTGAAATAAATTGCTATTAAGTTTTACGTGTCGCTTATTATCACATGTTCGTTGCACTTAGTTAACGTGAATTGAATCAGGCATGAGGTACGATGTAATAATTTTCACGCCAACTATTTTTGTCCATGAAATCACTGGAACGAATTGACAATTCATTTTTATCTACTATTAAGCATGTTGAATTGAAGACATGCTGTTACGTTGAATTATAAAAATCTCGCACATAAAAATTCATTATGAAAAATTGTGTGATTAATTGATTTTGTTAATATTTATAAATTGATTTATCTCTTGCAATGTTGTCGCTATTGTACAACTCGTTGGGTTGTATTCTATTATCGGTCAATTTTTCCATAGTTTTGCTGATAAAAGTTATTTTAATTTGGTTAATTCTGAAAGAAATCGATTTTAATTAGGGCTCTAAATAATGGCATTTTTATACGGATTTGCTTTTATAAGTTCTATAATTCCTATTGAAGAAGGGCTTCGGCGCCGGCAGCGACGTTTGGGAGGTCGGAGAGGCTCTACAACTTGCAATTCTTAACATACACTTGAATTTCGTTTTAAGCACTTCACCTACTACCAATATAATATAATATAACCCTATTGAATTCCACAACGATCCGTTAAATTGTTTAATTATTATAAGTAATTATTTAACTCTGTGTTTGCTTACGATTTTTCCGTTCCATCATCTGTTGGATTAATGATAGTAACTGAACGTAAAATAAGAAAATTATTTTTCAATTTAACTCGCTCTAATTAAAAATCGGAGCAATCATTTTTTCAAGAAAAAAGAATTTGACTGATGAATAAAAAGGTATAATAGTTTATTATATACATGATCGGCTAAAACATTGCAGTCGTATAATAGTAGGGGAGTCCTGAACCAGGATTTTAGCATTATCGCGGCATGAAGATTTCGGTTATTTTTCAACAGTTTATCACTTCCTGAAGAAAAAGTTCCCTTGCTACTGACATGCCTGATGTCGCTAAATGGGTGAATTCGTTTATCGAACATTAGTTTAATGATTTAGACAGAAAACACTATAAAGTTTTTGAAAAAATGCACGAATCGAGATTATTGTTCAAAGTGGAGTCTAAAATCAAAAAATTGGGACTGTACTTGCTGGTTTCCGGTCGTCATCTTGAAGAACGCGAATGACATTTTATCTCCGTTTCTGTTCGGTTTTTCGGAAAATTTATAAGAACTAAAGTTGTAGAAAATCATTTTATATTTCATTTCTAATTTAACTTTTTTTGCAGGATTGATATTGTAAAAGTTACAGCTGTTTCAAGAACATTATTTATCAAATAACTTTTACAATATCAATCCTACAAAAAAAGTTAAAATGAAAGATATAATGATTTTCTACAACTTTAGTTCTCATAACTTTTCCGAAAAAACGAACAGGAACGGAGATACGTCATTCGCATTTTCCAAGATGGCGACCGGAAGCCAGCAAGTACAGTCCCGACCTTTTGGTTTTAGACTCGACCTATGTCCCCCTTCCACTTTGGACAATCATGTCGATTCGTGCATTTTTTCATAAACTAACTTTTAAATGCATTAGACTACATGTAGAAATAAATGATCGCGGCACGTCAGTTTCCTTGTTTTTCCATTAAACGTAATGTTAGACAATGTAGGGAAAATAACAACTTGAATTTCCTGCCCCGCCTGCGTCTCTAGTGGTGCCAGAGAACCTAGGAAAAATAGTAACTGACAGTTTTCAGACGAATCGGAAAATATATGATA
This sequence comes from Stenurella melanura, assembly GCA_963583905.1. Classification (NCBI taxonomy): domain Eukaryota; kingdom Metazoa; phylum Arthropoda; class Insecta; order Coleoptera; family Cerambycidae; genus Stenurella; species Stenurella melanura. Next base: position 81,130,436 of record OY757312.1, read on the forward strand.
AAATGTGCCTCGCTAATTATGCCGCCATATTGAATTTTCCAGTTTCGATTTCATATTTGTAACCTGCTATTTCAGTAACCCCCAGATACCGATTTTCAGCGGAATCAGAAAATAAATTATAAGAATCATCTGCCATTTTGGCGCCGCCATTTTAAATTACTCAATTACGATTTCATATTCGTAATCAACATTGTCGAAAACCCACGCATACCGACTTTCAGAGGAATAGGACGACAAATAAGAGAATTATTTTTTCACATCCTGTATATATCAGTTAAAATTCAGCAAACATGCCGAATGTATAATGGGTAAAATAAATAAAAAAAATAAATTATTTCAAATAGAATTAGTATTAATTTATTACTATAATTAATAACGTGTACCTTACAAAAACAAATTGTGTGACCGAATCACTCACCTGTGATGCGTAGGAGGTAGAAAAAGTAGAGGTAGCAGTACGTTATATCTGTTTATTTAAACATTAATTTTTGCGGAAAATTTGATTAATGCCTGTATATGTAGATAAGAAAATTGTCAGTAATTCGTATTTTAGTTTGTTTCTTAATAATAAAAAATTACTAAGATAATTTTGTATGTAAATTCGCACTTTAGCCCGAGAAAAAATATCGTACTTGTAGTTAAATGTCTCCGAAAATATAGATTATTTAAAAAAACATTCTAGATAGTTTTTTAAATGTTTTTGAAATTAACTTTTGTAAAAATTAGGCACATTGTAGGCTAGTAAATGTCATGAAATATACAAAGGCATATTGAAGGTATTTTGATAACCTACAAAAAGAGTAATATTTTCTGATAGAGTCTCTCCGAGTAGTTTTCAAGTAACTGTATTTTTGTATTATTATAGAAAGTAACAGCTGTCTAAGGAATCACTACTTCCACATCCAGATTTTCCATCCAAGTCTCTTGAAATGAAAACATCTTGACTGTATTTACACTCTAGTATGTGGAAATTATTGGTCATATAATTTTATTAATATTTTAGGCAGATGTCATAAAAAAAAATTGAGGTGTTTGTTTCTTGCATATACGCCAAGAATGAAGTTTCTGGACTCCTCCCCTTCCCTTTAACGGGATCATCTCAATAAGATGTCAGTACAATACATACGTGCACCAAATTTCAAGTGGATATTTCAATTTTATTTTATCAACCCCTATAATAATGTAGTGGAGTTGGTGGTGGTGTTGGGGGGTGGGGTGAGAAATATTATAAAACTGTGTGAGGCCTTGACTTCTCCTATGCACCAAATTTCAACTTTCAGCTTGCTTTGCTCATTTTATTTTCTTTACTTCTACTTACCCCCCACCCCTTCAACGGAATCGTCTCAAAATATAATCTAAGTCCAGATGTCGTTATAATCCATACGTGTACCAATTTTCAAGCGAATATTTCAAATATACTTATTAACCACTTTCATAATGAAGTGGGGGTACTGGAGGGGTTGATATATGTTATAAAAAATCTGGGGTCTTGGCTTCTAGTACACATCAAATCCCAAGTTTCTGTACTCTTACCAGCTTGCTTTACTTATTTTCCCATATTTGCTCCTATTTAACCCCAACCCCTCAACGGAGTCATCTCAAAATATAATCTAAATACCAGATTTCATTGAAAATCTCAGTTTTATTTTATCAACCCATTTAATAATGCAGTGGGGGTGGTGGGAGAAATTAAAAAATGTTATAAAAAAATCTGAGGCCTTGACTTCCAGTATATACAGCAAGTCCCAAGTTTCTGTACTGTTACCAGCTTGCTTTACTCATTTTCCTATATTCACCCCTATTAAACCCCCAACGCGTCAACGGAATCATCTATAAATATAATGCAATTCCAGGTGTCGTTATAATATATACGTGTACCAAACTTCAAGTGAATGTCTCAATTTTATTTTAAACCCCTTTAAAATGGAGTGGGGCGGGGGGTAGGGGAGTTGAAAAATGTTATACAAGAATCTGAGGCCTTGTCTTCTAGTATTCACACCAAATTCCAAGTTTCTGTACTTTTACTAGCTTGCTTCACCCCCAACCCTTCAACGGAATCATCTCAAATTATAATCAGTTCCAGTTGTCGTTATAATATATACGTGTACCAAATTTCAAGTGCATATCCCAATTTTGTTTTATCAACCCCTTTAATAATTGAGTGAGGGTCGTACGGGGGAAATAAAAATATTATAAAAAAAATCTGAGGCCTCCACTTCTGGTATGTACACTAAATCCCAAATTTTTGTACTCTTACCAGCTTGCTGTATTTATTTTTTCATATTTACCCCTAGTTACCCCCCAAACCTTCACCGGATAAGTTCAAAAAACAAACCAGTTCCAGATCTCATAATAGTACATACTTGTATAAAATTTCAAGTCAATATCTTAAACCGTTCCAGAGATATCGTGCGCACAAAAATAGTTACAGACGGACACATCGACAGACAGACTGACAGACAGAAAATTCTTTTTCGCTCAAATTTAAAATCTCGACGTTTCGTGACATTCTACCTATTTCAACAAAAAAAAATTAATTTTTTTTAACGATTACTATACTTCCACTCCACTATGTGGATGTGAAAGTAATATAGTTACATGAACTTTATTATATAAAGTTAAAAGCTTCATGCGTCTATTCAAATAATTGTATATCGGTCCATATTTTTCGTAGAGAAACAAACAAAAAACCAAATTAAAGACAATTTTATTGCACAAAATCAGTTTTATTTTCTTGCAAAATTGTCATTTACAGACATATTTACTAAAAGCATGTAAAAGCACAATGTCTCCGCCATACTTCACACAAATTAGTGGAAAAGTCGAACAGTGCTGATCCAGTGTTATCCTTTTTACAGGAGTAGTTTCCACCTATTTGAGGAGCAGAAGGGGTGGCTGACACTAATCATACTTCTTGAACGCCTCCCATCCGGATCCTCTCGAAAAAACGCCAGAAAAATCGAGCGAGTCCGGTATTCTTCTCAGGGAGGTAACTTTCCTGGTGCTTGAGAGGTGGGGGATGAGTACTGAGTCCGACTCGTCCCTTTCGACATTCTCCCGGTCCGACTGTCTCGAAAAAACCCTAGAGAAATCGGCCAGCAATTTCACTTCATAAAGTATACACTACTTATTTTATGGCTGAATGAAATTGTACTTCAATGATATGGAGACAAATTTTCTGTTCTGAATACTTAGTTATCCATAATAATATACTACTTTAATATTGATTTTAACATTGGAAATGTTTATGTTCGTATATTGGGGTCGAGTTACCAGTTTTTGTTCAAGGTCAAAAGACAGCGGTGTCGCGGTCGAGAGGGACTGTCGTATATGCAACGGCTGATATATGCAAATGTAATATGGGTTGCATATATCACAGAGGGTCAAGTTACCAGTTTTCATTTAAGGTCGAAATACAGCGGTGCCGCAGTCGAGAGTGGATCGTAGCTGTTTCCGGACGAGGCGAAGCCGAGTCCGGAAAAAGTTTATGTTTTATGTATGGTGTTATCATTTCCAATGTCCCGGTGGTTGCAAAAATTGCGAAATCTCTGAATTTTATTATTATAAAGACAAATAATTTTAAAAGATTTAAAAACATGCTTTTAGAAACTGTTATAACGCAATAAAAAGAAGATAATAATGTGTAATTGATTCTAATTAATAAAAGTAAAAGCGTGAGGCACGCGAAAATATTCTGTTCTTCTATGTATTGTTAGGTGAACCATATACACATGCAAAATGTCAAGTCAATACGACATCCGAAAATGGGTGAAAATTGAGTTGCAAGATTTTCTTGCATACAAAGTCACAGGTCAAGCTAATGACACGAAGCCAATAATGAAGACGAAGTGAAAATATTTTATAATTTTTTCTACGTAATCTTTGCAATTCGGAAAGTTGAGAAGATATTAAAAATGTCTAATATATTTCTAATTTCGAAAGTTTAGTAATGAAGAAAAAATCGAATTCGAGATCTCAAGTTCTAAAAACGCATGGAGAAAGCGAATTTTAGGGTTCGTCGTTCGTTCGTCTATATGTGCAGAGGTCTGGCGGACATTCCGCACTCAACGAATATAAGCCAAATTTTGAATTTAGGGTTTTTAGGGGTTTTCTAAGGGTTATAATTATCTATTCCCCCAAACAACTTACTGATACTTAAACGTGATTGTTCGAATACAATATTACTTATATTTCATAAATAATGACTACAATATGCCATCCAGAAAGGTACTCATGAACCACATTAAAATCGAAAGTAGGAAATGGCTTACTGTCGTCTAAATCAAATCGTTTATTTGTTTTGGTTTGGTTGGTTGACTAATATAGTATGTAATAGACTTAAGATACAATCTTTCCTTTTCTAAATTTTAACATTGGAAATGTTTATGTTCGTATGTGGTGGTCGAGTTATTAATTTTCGTTCAAGGTCAAAAGACAGCGGTGTCGCGGTCGAGTGAGACTGTCATATATGCAACGGCTGATATATGCAAATGTAATTTTTTGACACACATTAGTCATTTACGTTACAAAACTGGAAATAGGTGTTTTTCGGTCATGTAAAGTAGTACAATGTTTTTTTTTACCATTTTCTACTTGTAACGCTTCAAAGTCTGAATCCATATTTTCCATACCTTGCGAATTGACTGTTGAAAACTCGTAAAAGTTAAGTCTATTTCAGAATGGTTATAGCTTATTTCAAAACTTTCATCATTTAACCATCTTTCTATGGTGAATAGTAACCATCTATCTATTTGACACTTAACACAAGTTCGTTTTCACGGCAACAAGAAAACAAAACCACCTATACCAAAAATTGGCAGCATTTTTTACCTTCATGGATTGGAAAGGAGAATAACGGGGATCGGAAAAGCTTTTGCCGATCACTGATGCTCACTTTCCGTCCTAGGCCGGAAAACGTTCCTTTCTGCCCGAAAATTTCTCCAGAAAGGGTCCATTTTCTGGTCGGTCGAATAAGAATTCACAGATTTCGCAATCCTTGCAACCACTGGAGTGCATTGACAATTATTTAAGGAATTTTTGAAGTATAGAAAGTTTGCAAATATTCAACTTTTTGAAAACTTTAAATTTAAAAACCTATAACTAACTTAATATTGTAAGCATATATTTATTATCTATATTGTTTTATCAATCTTAATTTATTTGAGGTGTTAACAAGTTTAAGAAAAATTCGCAAATTTCGCAATCCTTGCAATCAAATGATAACAATAACATACAACTCATTCCGGACTCGGCTTCACCTCGTCCGGTAACTACGAAACAACGAAACGCGCTTAAACATCCATCTATAACCTACAACATGCCCGCTCTGGCCACTCTCTTCTCGACCCAGCACAAAACATAAAACTCTTCCTTACGCTGCGCGCTGGCGCTGTACCCCTACTACACACGTGACCCATGTCGGTCACTGAAACCATTTCACTCATCGCGTTACACTTTTCATCGAAATCCACCCATATACCACGGCACCTTTGCGATCTCATAAGCATTTTCAATGCTAATTCGCCTCTTCCGGTAACAACTACGAAACAACAAAAAGCGCCTAAACATCCGTCTATAACCTACAACGCGCCCGCTCTATTCTAAACCCAGCACAAAACATAAAACTCTGCCTTACGCTGGCGCTGTACCCCTACTACACACGTGACCCATGTCTGTCGCTGATACCATGTCACTCATCGCGTTATACTTTTCATCCAAATTCACTCATATACCACGGCACCTTATCTGTAAGCATTTTCAATGCTAATTCTTCTCGTCCGGTAACAACTACGAAACAACGAAACGCGCTTAAACATCCATCTATAACCTACAACGCGCCCGCTTTATTCTCGACCCAGCACAAAACATATAAATATTCCTTACGCTGGCGCTGTACCCCTACTACACACGCGACCCATGTCGATCGCTGAATCTATGTGTGCGAGAAGGCAGACCTATCTATTCCCATGCATTTTGAGCTACTGAACACGAATCCGATGTCCGTTTTGCCCGATTGGCTCTTGCCTTTTTCCTAACCTCAAAAAACACCGTAAGAATGCTCGAAAAAATGAATGTGTAGCTAAAAATCTGAAAAAATTCAGGGTACGTAGGATGACGAGAGAAATCGAATGGCGTAAACTAGAAGTCTATAGCTTTTTTGTTTCCGAGATAGAGCCTTGAGAAGTGGGGAAAAAGAGAGATTGTTTTCCTTCCGGTGACTTTGAGCGGCCCTATCTCGGAAACGAAGTATCGCAAGGATGTCTAGTTTACACCATTCGATTTCTCTCGCCATCCTACGTACCCCTGAATTTTTAGGTACACTTTCATTTTTTCTAGCATTCTTACCGTATTTTTTGAGGTTAGGAAAAATGCAGGAGCCAATCGGGCAAGACAGACATCGGATTCGTATTCAGCAGGTCAAAATGCAAGGGAATACATAGGTCTACCTTCTCGCACTCGACTTTTTGTTGTTTGTGTTTGTGTTATTGTTTAAGGTATCATCATTTTTTTTAAATGGCCGCTTTCAGTCGTTTTTGCTTTCTACAACTTAACAAATTGTTGCAATTTAAAAAAATTGTTCATAAGGATGAATAATTTGTTTTTTTCTTCAACTAGGAGTATTTAAGGAAAACTGCAGAAAAAACATAATTCTGAGCATTCTTTTGCTTAAACAAAAGCCTTCCAAGACTCAGATTTAATGCAAAACAATTTGCTACTTACACTTTTTTTAATGTTATTAAGATAATTCCTCTTTTTGGGCGATTTAGGCTCTTAGTGTTACTTCAGTATAAGTCTCTTTCGCTGAGCGAATAAACAAAGTCACTTTGCTGTAACTGTTTTTAAGGATAAATTGACTATATTAATATCTAGCATTTCAATGAAACACCTTTTTTTATAAGTAGGTATTTAGTTTAAAGTTACACAGTTATCTATCCACTTATCGTTTATGTCACTGATTATGTTTTATGATTACCCCGCTTGACCCCACGTTTATAAACACTATTGTGGGTTTTAATTCCCCGTGTTATTTCTCGAATATCTTCTGTACGGTAACGGGACGGCTCAGTCCTTCCATTTACAGCATCTCATTCATTTGTTTTGTTCTCTCAGCCTACTGTGTGGTGAGCGTTCTGTTTACACCATTCTCTGTGAAGCACGCTTGAGTGCTGCTGTTTGTCTTTTATTTATCCAGAATACGACCTACTGATTTTTTTACATGCCTTCAGTGGCGTTTACAGTACCGGATATGAGTTATTGTGGTGAGTGAATTTTTTATTATTTTTTTGCGCTCTTGCAATTTTTTGATGAAGATCCTTCTTGAAATAGACATTTATAGTGAACCAGAATAAGTACTCGTTTTTGCAGATATCGATGAGGTGATAACATTATAATAAATTATCAAAACAAATTTATATGTTTACATTTTACAATAAAGTTTTCTTTCATCCTGTCTATGAAAGCAAATTGAAAATATCTCAAAATTTAAAATTAAGAATAAAACAAAATTTTCTTTTATTTTTATAGCTATTAAAACATTAAGAAAAGTTGTACGCGGCCAATTTATAATCTTACGGACATAAGACAGAAATAGTAAAAAATGTATTAATCGACATAGACATTTTTGTACCTGTGATTCTTTTCGAGATATTCACCAAAAACTGACATTTCTCAAATTATTTTTAAGGCGATGATGTCTGTGGTGGACACGTGGAAAACACTATTCTTTGTACATGCATTCTACTATAACATTACACTATGAAGCTTGTTCTTATTTATAACTTAATTTCATCAGAGCATAATTTGAATTTGACGTGATAGGCCTTAAATTGAAAATGGATTTTATTTTTCTGTACAAAATTGGTGGAAAACGTGTATGTTGTTTCTTTAAAAATATATTTCTATAAATATAATAATAATAATAATGTTAATAATAGTAATAATAATCTTTATTAAATAACTAGCAATTACAATCATTTTATAAAAAATGATATACATGAAAAATTCACATAGGACGCTAGCTAACTTAAGGTGGCCATTTCCTAGAAAGAGACATCCAATAGGGAAATATTTGTTATTTTTGGCCATAACTTTTTTTCCTAGTACATGTATTAAAAAAATTATAAGATTACCTAAGTAGAACCATACCAAGACTATTACTATAAATTTTCACTCAATAATTGCAGTCGTTTCCAAAATAGTTAGATTTAAAATTACGAAATAGGAAGATTAACATAATCTTTAAATTTAAATGTAACTGTTTTGCAAACCACTGAAATTATTGATTCAAAATTCCTAGTAATAGTCTTGTTATGGTTCTACTTAGGTAGTCTTATAGTCTTTAAAACACACGTACTAAGACAAAAAGTTACGGCCAAAAATAATAAATGTTTTTCTATCGGATGTCTATTTCTAGGAAAATGGTTTACCCTCTAAATATATTTGTTATGATAACTGTTATTGGAAATGCTAATGAATCCAAACTACTGTAATATGTACGATCTCAATTGGGACAGCATAAAAACGAAAACTCGGAGTAAAGTCGGCATCTCCTTTAGTTGAAAAATCAAACTCTACACATCTAATTACGCCCACATTTGTAAGTGGCAGATAGATCAAGTCGACGTGGACTGCAGACGAGAAGTAGTGAATATCAGAGTTTTCGTTTTTGAGCTGTCTCAACTGAGATCGTACAGACTATACATGTATAGTTTGTTTAAATTATTGTTTTATAATGCATTATAATATACTATAATATACATAATATGCACTGAATGATGTAAATCAATTGAAACTACGCTGTTTTTTTCAAGTTATAGTTTAGCGTTTTCAGAAACATAAAGCAGCGGCGCTTTATTTCACAATATTATATTATTTTAAAGTGTAAATTCATAATAATTTGGTAAGTTTCCCAACGACTTAGAGTTGGTATAGGTACATTTAAGAATTATTCAATTATCTAATGGTTTAACTGATTTAATGTTTTTTAAAAAGAGGGACGTTCTCAATGTCATCCCCGTGTATTTTAAATATATATGTTCAATCATCACCAATCCAAAGGCTTAAGCGATTTGTCTGAATTCCTTTGCAAATATTAGGGTATGTTTTAATGGTGGGGCAGGGTATGTCTCAGCAGTAGTGGGGACGGTAGCTAAGTGGTTTAGCGCGTCGTTCTCGTCATTTATGTAATGTCGGAATATATGTCTGTCATGTAATTTGAAATAAATACAATATAGGACCTGCGTTATAGAAATGAAATGAACAAAGTAGTTAAAATGAAATGGTTTTAAATGGCAAAAAATGGCGTCTAGCTTGCAAACTGACTTACCTAGCAAAGCGGGTTCAAACCTTGCTTACTGCGAAATAATATTAATTACAGAATTATTCCTAAGAAGGGGGTTAGACTCCATTGAAAATTGTAGGGCCTCGGTTCTCTTAACTAACACAAAACATTAATTTTCAAGGAGTTACCTCGGTGACTTAAGAAGCGGTTAAGAAAACATGTTTTTAGTAGTCCCATTATAGTTTAATCAAGCCGCGTTTAGTGTAAGGTGATCAAAAATTAGAAGCATGTTTTTTAAACGCAGATTTGGCAAACATGTTAGGATAATGAAAACGATTTTATAATCATATTTTTTTACAAACTGTGTATGGTTAAACTATACATTGCCCGGCAGTGGTTCCATTGCAATTTTTTCATCAAGCTACGGCCAGTGTACAAATTGTCCATAGTATCAAAATTAGACAAATTTCAAATTTCGTCGGGATCGTATTAAAATTGGTAGTTAAGTATATAAGAAGTATATAACAAATTTAGTGTCGAAAATTCCAAATGGCGATTTCAATATGTAGTATAGCATGAGTATTATAGTACATTATGAGTATACAGGGGGTCAACGAGTTCAGTTTCCGACCATCACAAAAAGTGTCGTTTGGGTAACATGTGACACATGCCAAGTTTCATCTAGATCTGTTAAAAACTAAATAAATGGCGACCGGAAAGTGGTCTCGTTGACACCATGTTTAGTCTAGTATGAGTATGTAGTATGGTATATTCTGTGATTACTAACAAAGAAATAATGTCGATTTATATTTTTTTCGATCTGTAAATTTAATTACAATTTACATAAATTTAAAAAAATGTCATCAAAGTTGTTTTGTTTACAGTACGATTTAAAAACACCTGGTTGTACTACTGAGTTTGAGAATCGTTCAACATTACGAAAGGTCGTTCGGTATTAAGAGCATTCTAACATACCTACACAAATTCCAGGTGATTTAATTTGTATAAATACTTCTGCTCACCATCTTCAAAGTATTGTTTAATCTATCACGTATCAGACATTACATCTTTTGCCTTTTTTAAGAGGCAGATAACATTATTTGACCCAAAATTAATCTTAATAAATAAATTTTAATTTAGTGGAAATAATTGCTTTCTACTTGTCTTAGGTAGAAATGATTTTAATTATAATTTGTCATTAGAAGTAAGAAACTTTAACAGATCACTTGCATATATAATAAATGTCAATTTTTTATAAAATTATCAAGTGAATGTATATCCTTGTAATTATGAAGATACGTTTATAACCGTTAATAAAATTTCAACTTTCCTTTTGGAATTAAATTATTGATGACTTTTATACATATCGATTTTAAATTTATTACATTTGAATTTTGTATTAGATTTGTGTTAACATTCCAGTCTTAACAATTTTTGGTTATTATTATTTTTCCAGAAGATCGTTGAAATCCTGAGTAGTTTCCACAAACATCAAAATATTTTTAACACTACACTCTAAAACTATTCGTGTTTCGTCAACCATGTTGATATCATCTGGGGATGATTGATACAGAAGTACAGCTATAGTCATATAGGGTGATCGCCATAGGCTCGTAAATTGTCCTATTTTATATGTAATTTTAGAGTAAAGTGTTATCAAGATTTTTGACTAAACACACAAAAATACGAAGATATATATTAAGGTATTTTTAATAAGAGATTAGAGGACTAAGGGGTCATTCAAGTATTATGTAAGCACTTAAGAGCTGGGTAGGGGTGCGGAAAATGGTTACGGTTGCTTACACACTGGGGGGAGAGCAAATTTTAACTCTTACATAAGATTTTTTTAAATTAATGTTTCTCTTAAAAATTGTTTCCATATTAAATTTTGTTACTTACTATTTATATAATTATTTTAAGGAACGTAAATGGATAATTAGATAATGTAATATAAATTTCCGAGGTATTAGAATGCACAAAAGATTCCATTTAATAAATGGCAAGTAACTGAACACAGCCATGCTTTCAGTAATATTAAAAAACTCATTATTATAGGTACTCTTCGCAAATAAATATAAAACGAAGAATATATTGCACATTTCTAAAACCGGTAATATTGCTCGCAGAGAAATAATTTTCATATCACTGTGTTGGTGATCGAATTCTGAACAACTTTCAAAATGTCCGTCCGTCTGCCTGCCCTTCCGTCACGTTTTTTGTAAGCATGATAACTTAATAACGGAAAATCCGATTGTATTGAAATTTGGACAGTAGGTTAGTGTTAGCTAGAAGAAGAACCCTATTGCTTTTTAACAATATTGATTAATATATAAAAAAGTTATTAATTTTTCAAATAAAAAGATGTTTTTTTTAATGTTTTGTGATTAAATTAAAAATGTCTAAAACTAATATTATTTACAAAAAGAAAACTACGAAGAGTATCCTATAGAATGTGCAACAAATATATAAAAAGTGCAGTAAGTCGGCGAAGAGTATAATGGTTAGCTTGTTATTCTTATTTCTCAATAATGTTCTTCTATAGGTTAATATGTTTAATACAGTGTACATAAAATTGTCGAATGTGTATTCGGTAATTTCAGAATTGTCAAAGGATGAAGTTTGAATTCAAAAATTGCCGCCAAAAGTACATTATTCGAAATATTTTGAAAATTAATCAATGACTTAGAAAATGCGCTCTTTAGTGGTCTTTCATTCTCTGTTAAACGTAAACCGTCGATTAAACCGATGTAGTTACCGTGGAAACAATTGTACTTTCGATAATTTGGCGACGGTTATTTACAGTAATTTACATTATAAGTCCGGTAAGTGACTTATTACAGTACAAGTTGTTTTACGGAATATAAACGAGTGCTGTAATGAGGCTTACCGGACGTGTATCGTATAATATTTTATTTCAGTGTTTTTATAATACTTATTAAAATGAATGCGTTATACATTACGTTATCAGATACTGTAATGTTCCATTTACCGACCGTAAGTGTGTTCGGGAAATAGTCATTTACCGGACAGTATGAAATAAAAGTTTAACGGTGACGGAAAGTAATGACTTCGTCGCAACAAAGAAAATTCTTGGAATGAAATTTCTTTGTAGTTCTTTTCAGATCAGAAACTTTGTATGAATTTTATTCAAATAATTTGGGGGATAATGAATATCTTACGCAGTATGGGGGGATGTTGTTTGTTAAAATTTTTGTGAATGCTTACATACGGGGGAGGTTCAGAAAAAATATAATTTTTAGGCTTACATAATATTTGAATGGCGCCTAATGCAGTCAAGCATTGTCGACTGCGAATGCCCATTTAATTGCGATAATTTCTGTTAGATCGATATTTTTCTATAAATTTGGAACATATGTAAAATTGCATGGTAAAATAATACTTTATTTTAAAAATGTGTTATATCCAATAGATGGTGATTTCCAGAGGCGTATAAACTGTCATGGTAGAGCAAACTAATAAGAGTCCAGCAACTTCATTTTTGGCGTATATGTTAAAAACCAACGCCTTACATTTGTTTAATGGCATGTGGATCAAGTATTATTGAAATTCTATGACCAATTATTTCCATATAATATACAGTGCAAATATAGTCAAGATGTTTTCCTTTAAAGAGACTTGAATGAAAAATCTGGATGTGGAAGTAGTGATTCCTTAGACAGCGGTCTTTATTTTTATTTTTGCATTGCTCATCGCCCTGTAATACAAAAGAATCTATTCTAAAATAATAATAGATAATGGTTGAAGAACTACTCCGAATGACACAAAATGAACAATGAGGAGAGGAGGTTCATAAAAAGTGAGCGTCCGTAGAAGAAAATAACTATATTTAACAATTTAAGTTCGTTTTCTCAGGAAAAATTAAGCAATGAAATATTTTTTCAAGAAAACAGCTTTTTAACCTTTAAATGTACAGAGAGAGTTTGCAAATGAAAGGTCATTTAAGGGGAATCTCACAAATGGTAGAAAGTGATACAAAGGAGGGGGGGGGTTAAAAGTAGTAGTAGTTTAAGTACATTACATTTATCAAACTAGACTTATACATAGGTTATATGTAATGCTTCAGATTTAACAAGAGAAGTGCGTTTTTAATCCACTCTTAGAAAACGACACATTATAACTGTCATTTAGGAAATTACTTGGCTATTGTCAATACGATCTGTTAAACACTTGTTTTCTTATCAGTAAATTAGTGACAAAAGATAAAGTAAAAAGTGTTTAATAGATCACGATGATCCATGATCACAAAGTAACATTCTCCTCTATTCTTGTTTTCATCGTCACTGGATATACTGTCTTAATATAACTGCCATAATTTGTTTTGTAAGGGAGAGTAAGAAACATTGCTTTTGTTAATTCGCAAGCATTGTAAACTATTCTATATGGCAGTATTTGCATAGGAAAAAAATAACAAGAATTAATTGTGTAGAAAATGCTGAACGTGTCATTAAGTAGAGCCTGCAAGCTATGTACTGTTTTAAGTTCATTCCTATTAACATTTAAATATGGTGTACTGCATTTTCACAATACATATTAAGTATATAGTCAGTAATGGTATTAGGAAATAGTCATGTTTAAAACTGTCATTTTATAATTCCTTTGTATATACAGGGTGTCTTGTAAGTAAGTGGACAACTACGGGTAAATAAGGTAATATATGAAATTCTTCTCTTTACAAGCGATATTACCGGTTTTTGAAATGTGATCAAATGCAATATACTCTTCGTTTTGTATTTGTGTCAAGAGTATAATAAGTAAGTAGTGTTTTTTTAAAGAGTGGCCAACAACTTTTGTTTTGATAATATAATTTTTAAATTTAAATTCTTTTTGTCCTTTGCGACTAGCAAAAAGTTCAATCACAGGGTGGAATTCAGTTTTGCTTTCCAAAGCTGATTCCACTGCTAATGTTCCTAAAGTTGTCAACCAGCTTTAACACATAGATTTTAACGTATTAGAGCTAGCTTACTAGAAGCACGTTCTTACTGTGCAACAGGGACTGGTAGAGTACAAAATATACGTAGGCCCACAACAGGTACCAGTATTCGGGTTAGTGATCGTGTTCAAAGGCAGTTCAGTCGGTGGAATTTGGGAACTTTCATTTTGTTCTCGATCGAATCAGTCATATATCCTTCGGCTACGCTAGTAAATTTCCAACCCCTTTAGCTAGTGATGTTAGTGATGCTAATTCCAATGTTCACAAGTAGTCGACTGTAATTCGGCTTTTACCTCGGAATCCAGTTATAATTAATGGATTTTCATGATTTTCTTTGCATTGAGTTTGTAATACTGAGTACAAAAAAGTTTTCCGCTTAAAAATTGCCGCTTTTTACTCGAGGTTGGTTCCCAGCCCCTCTAGAAGTATGGGCAAAACAGTAAAAGAGTAACCACCGAATCTGATATAGAATCACATTGTAAGAGAAAAAGGTGGTTTACAATTTTTCATGAGAATTTATATTTTCCAAGTTATTGTGGCGTTGTTTTGAAAGGTTTTAAGTTGCCCAAGTAGTTATTATGTGGGCCACCCTACGAGCGACGTGGTTAGCGTCACTGGTTTCACCTGGCTAGCACAGTAAAGATACGGAGAGCAAAAGGGGGTGGAGTTCAAAGCTTGGGCGCCATTGATTACTAAGGGTAATCAAAGAAAATTAAAGATATAGATAAACAAAAGACAAAAGTTACATATATACAATAGTACTATATTACAAAAATATTATATTACAGAAAAATATACTATCACAGCATCAACGATACTGTATAGCCAAAATATCTCACAGAAATATATAACAAAATACTATATTACAACAACCGAAGCTCAAGATAAGCTTGAGACTTTTACGAGAGCCAAATTAAATATATTACAGAGAGATGACTCGTAAATTGTCTCAATTATGAAACAAAAGTATATTACAAGACAACAAAGTACTATATTACAAGTTACTATATTACAATGTGCACCACGGCAAGGCAAATCTGAGGCGTGTACGAGAACCAAAAATATATTACAAAAGATACGTCTCGTAACTTTCACCTCAACCACTAAAATCTTATATTACAACAAAATTAAATAAACTTGAGATCTTTTACGAGACACAAAATAACTATATTACAAAAGATAAGTCTCGTAAATCTATCTCAAAATTCATAACCATTAGACACTCTCGTTACACAAAACTTGAACCACGACTTACTATATCAACAACAAAAATGTATTACAGTACTACAACAAGATATCAATCATGAGGAATCACGATAAAAGCAACTACGAAACAATACTACGGCGAAGTATTTTTGCGACAACGAATTCAAGATGTAAGCAACTACGAATTAATATACAACAATGGATTTAATTATAACAACGGATTTAAAATGTAATCTAACCAAAAATATAATAGATTTAGCTTGAATCTAATATTTTAAATGTAGACACTTTTAACTCTTATAATTCAACGATCATGTGAAAATAATCCCTTTTAATGGTTACAATGAAAAGTACTTATCTTTCATTTTGTTATCCTGATCCAGGAAATTCCTAGATACGGTCCTGTTCTCCGATGATCATGGGTTTAATTTCACACGTGGCCGTCTTAATCCCATTGTGAGGTTATGAAATCGTAGAAGATTGTCGCCAAGACAAAATGAAGGAAATCTCTTCGCCCAGAATATTTTCGTATATTCCAATTCAAAATGTAATATAGAAAGGTTGACTTCAAATGAATATTGCTGGCTTAGTAGAAACGTAGTAAGTCTTAGAACTTGAATGCATTAATCTTGCTCAAAGCAAATAATATAACGTGGAAATACATCGACGTTAATAGCATTAGACGTAATTAAATTTGATTAAGAAGTAATTCTTTATAAGAAAATACTTATCAAAAAAATTTGTAAAAGAAATCGTTTATCAGAAAATTATAAGAAAACTTTAAGAAAACTTATAAGAAAACTTATAAGAAAAACCTAAAACAATATTTCAAATGTTAGATGATATTTACCGGTATAATAATTAAAGCCTTACCTCATGCGATCGTCACGAGGTTTTTCAAATTCTATTATCCCCTTTACAGGTCAAACGAAATTATAAATACGTCTTATCAGTTCAATGGTTCAACAAGAAAGAGTTTCACCCGGCGTTATTTAGTTGAAATACCGTTGCTCTTGCGCGATCTAGTATTTGCGAACTTCAACCGCTGACAGATGACGTACGTTCATCATAGTCTAAGCAGTAAGGGACTCTATTAGTACTAAGGTTGGTGGGAATATATTTCCGATAACTTATAATTTTTCTAATAATTATTAAAACAGTGTAACAAAGGATGCTATCGAGTATTCCGCGTGTTACAATATCTCGCAGCCCCCTATAAAATATATATTTCATATATATATATTTTTTTTTATAAGAGATTATTTCCACATCATATAAATCATATATCAACCTTATCTTACTATAATACAACATAATACAATTTACATTTATAGAGGCAATTTACATAAATCCTAAGTACAACATATTATATCAAATAACACAGATAATTTGGTCTATTTATCACCATTCTAACAATTATTTACCAAATCAATGGAGGTATCGTTATGCATGGCCTTTAGGTCTTTTATATGATAACGACCAATGCTCTTCCCTTCTTCGTCTTGCAACTCATATATTATAGGCGAAATTTTACTAATTATGGTGCATTTAATGAACTTAGGAGCCAATTTAGCTGAAAAATAGTTACCAGCATCACTCAAAACATAGTTCCTTTTATAAACTATATCTCCTACTTCAAATTCAACATCTCGTTTCCTTAAGTTATAATATTTTTTATTTCGTTCATAAGCTAACTTTATTCTCCCCGCTACGTTCTTATACAGATCGGGTAATTTACTTAATTCGTTTACAATAATGTCGCGATTTGCAAATTCATATGGAGATAGGTTTCTACTTTTAATCTTACCATAATATTCTCCGTTCCAAGGGATATGTCTTCCAAACACTAGAAAATTTGGGGTATACTGTGTCACGTCATGCACAGTACTATTTATAGCACTCATTATTTTAGGGATAGGTAAGTCCCAATCACGTTGACTTGTCTTAATATATGACCTTATGGCGGTACCAATAACACGATTAGAACGTTCAACATTATTAGTTTGCGGATGATATTTAGCATTGTACCATATATTTTCTACCTGATACGTTGTTAATAATTTTTTGAATTCCTTTGAAGTAAATTGTGACCCATTATCGAGTACGATTGTTTGGCATACTCCAAAAATTAAGAAAACATTTTTCTCTAGGTAAGTACAAATGTGCTTTGCAAGAGCACGCTTTAAAGGATGTATAAAAGTAAATTTGGTGAACCAATCAACAATAACTAAAATATAGCAATTTCCTGATTTTGATTTAGGAAAAGGACCCATTAAATCAATTGATATTAACTGAAAAGGATGTGACACATTTTTAGGATTACCCATCAGACCCATTCGTCCTAATTGACTAGACTTTTGTTCATTACAATTTCGGCAGTTATAAATAAACTTTTTAACATCATATTTCATACCTGGCCAAAAGTATTCTTCACATAAGCGATTATAAGTTTTATTTACACCTAAATGTGCCGATAACTCATTATGGAATTTTTCTAAGAGTTCTTTCCGCTTTATTTTTGGAATTACTAATTTCCATTGTTTTAAATTAGTATTAATATTGTGTTTCTGTTTTACATATTTATACAAATTATTACCGTCTACGTAAAAAGATGGAAATTTCTCAGGATTACTTGAGACATTTTTAATCATTTTTGAATACCATTTATCGTGTTGAGCGATATCTATTGTATCTAACTCAACTGGTGGTCTACTTAGTGCATCAGGGACTACATTTAATTTTCCTCGCCTATGTTCAAATTCGATGTTATATTGTGATAATTCTACAGCCCATCTTGCTAATCGACCAACTGGATTTTTTAAATTATTTAACCATAAAATAGATGAATTGTCAGTTATAACCTTAAACTTGGTTCCTTCGATGTAACAACGAAACTTAGATACGGCCATAAGAACACTTTTTAATTCTCTTTCTAAAATAGTATAGTTGCGCTCAGATTTAGTAAACGTTTTAGAAAAGTAAGCTATAACATGTTCACTATCTCCCTCGCCTTGAGTTAAAATGGCACTAGCGCTATGATCACTAGCATCGGTTTGTAAAGTAAACATTTTAGAAAAATCAGGCTTAGCTAATACTGGAGTTGAAATTAAACGTTCTTTTAATATTTCAAAAGAATTCTGCGCCTGATCAGTCCATACTATTTTCTGACCTTTTTTACGACCTTTAATTACATCATTCAAAGGAATAATTAATTCTGAAAAGTTATTTATAAAGCGTCGATACCAAGATGCCATACCGATAAATCGTCTCACCTCAGTGGTATTTCTAGGGGCAGGATATTCAACAATAGCTTTGACTTTATCGGGATCACTATGTAGACCATTTCTATCTACGACATAACCTAGAAATTTTAAGCTTGGTTTGCAAAATTTGCACTTTTCTAAATTAATAGTAAATCCTCCAGATTTTAAAATTTCATAAACCTTTGTCAAGGTTGCAAGATGATCATTAAAAGATTTGTTCACTATAATTAAATCATCAAGGTATACAAAAATATTACTATTGATATCAGACGGATCAAATAATCTATCCATTACTCTTTGAAGTGTACTAGCACTTGATATTAAACCCATGGGCATTCTAACAAACTCAAATAGACCTCGGCCTATCACTCTAAAAGCTGTCTTTTCGCAACTTTCCTCGGCTAATTTAATTTGGAAAAATGCTTGCTTGAGATCGATAGACGTTAGAAAGTGTGCATCTCTCACTTTATCTAGTATACTGTTTAAACTTGGCAATGGGTAAGAATCTGGTATTGAAATTGAGTTTAATTTCCTACCATCGAAACATAAGCGATACTGACCAGATGGTTTTTTCACTAAAATAACATTAGAGGCATAAGGACTCTTTGATGGACGAATAACACCTAAAGCTAATAAACGATCAACTTCATCGTTCATATGTTTTTGCATATAAGGAGATAATGGAAATGCTCTTTGCCTAAAAGGTTGATTATCAGTTAAATTTATTTTATGTTCAGCTAAAGAAGTTAAACCTAACTTTGGAGATACTAACTCTTGAAATTTATCTGTAACTTTACTTAATTGTTGTTTTTGACTATCGGTTAAATCATACTGAGCAGTTATAGAACAAGTATACAACGTATCGCTTGGATTTAATAAAGAATTACTTTGATTAATATTTTCAGCATCATCAACCAGACTATTAGTTTTATTTGATAGGTGATTTTTATTTCTATTTAATTCCCAAACTTCCTTTTCAAAATCTAAATTCAATTTGAAAGCTTTACAAAAATCTACACCTAAGATCATAAAATGGCGAATATTTGGTACTATTAAACATTTTAAATTTTGAGTAATATTCTTTAAAGTTATTGGTAAATTCACAGTGCCTACGACATGTTGAGATGTTCCATCTGCGGTGGTTACACACATATGATCTACATTATAATCTACTCTGAAATTCATATCTAAGATAGTTTTAAAGGCAGAGCTTCCTAGAACACATTGGTTAGCCCCTGTATCTAATAAGCCTGAAAATTGTCTGTCTTTTATAATTATATCCATATAAGGACGTGAATCGCCAACCTTATTTGAAAAGATGGGTGACACTTCGTTATGTAAATAGAAATTTTTGACAACGTTTAACCAAACTGACCAACAATTTTCTAATGAGAACTTTTTATTATTTTTACTCAATTTTGGATTACTCCTGTTTCTTCGATTGGAAATATAAGTATTACTGTAATTAAATTTTATTTTATTTCTATTATTTTTCACAATACCTTCGGTCTTAAACTTTCTTAAACAGTGTCTGCCGAATTGGGCACTGTGGGGAGTCGGTTTTTTGACTTACACTTAGGACATTTAGGTTTTGTTACGTTTTTCATACCGCAACTATAGCAAAATATACCCTTTGGCCTTTTACAATTTTGATGTGAATGACCCTCTGTTCCACAGTTCCAACATTTTATGGTTTTTAAGGCATTTACTCCTACAATATTTTCACCTTGCAATAACTCTAACGATTGGTTTTCAGAATTCAAAATTTGACTATTTTGTGCCTCGTTTGAACTTTCTGGGAATTGTATAGTTGGTAACGAATTAGAATTATACTCAGTATTAAAGTTTTCTATCTGAGAAGTAATTTCATTTACTTGAAGTCTCTGATTATGACTACTGGGTGGCCGATATGCCAAATCAGGTGCTAAGGTATTTGCAGTAATAGGTGGTGGATTTCTAAATTTTTGTGCTCTATTTCTGGCATCTTCTATTACTCGACATAAGTTTTTAAGTTCTGATAAACACGTAGGATTTTGCAAAGATATATGGTATTGAAAATACGGTTGTAAATTTCTCAAAATTACTTGTAGCATGAAAGATTCTTGGGGTGGATTAGGTAGTCGCTTGAATAAATTTTCCATTATAGCTATATAAATCAATGATCGTTCATTGCTACCTTGTGTTCTTAACAGAATTTCATTCCACAAGTCAATTTCAAAATCTACAGGTAGAAAAATTACTTTTAAAGCGTACACTAAATCATCCCAGTTTGTAAATAAATTTCTGTTAGCTCGAAACCACTGTAAAGCGTCCCCTTCAAATAATTCATAAGCAAAATTTAATAGTTGTGCTTTATTTACACTACACATAGCACAAAATTCTTCTACTTTCTCAAGAAAACTATGTAAACTTTGGTTAGAGCCTGAAAATTTCAATTGTGTTCTGTTTATATATGAAATTTTATAATTTAAGTTTGAATCAATCTGACTCGTAGAAAAAGTGAGGTTATCTCTAGCTATATTCATGTTAGGATAATTACTTTGACAAGTGGTTGGTAGTCTTTGACCATATAACCCTACATTATTAGAAGTTTGATTGTTTAAATTCTGATTATTTCCCTGAGAACTTGGAAAACAGAAAGTACTACTAACTTGATAGGTTGGATTCCTATTATTTAAAGCATTGCGACTATTGTGGTTAGGTAATATTGACCAAAAGTCAGAGGTTAAGTTATTTGTATTTGGGGGTTGTAATTGAGAATTGTTTACACCCTCATTACCATATCGTATGTTAGGCATTGAAGTTACATTTCTATTTACAGGCGACATATGGCTATTAAAATTTGGACAAGAAATATTTCCAAAACGTACATTTCTATTTATAGGCTCGCTAGTTCGTATATTATTTAGTAAAGGCATATTGTCATAAAGATTTTCGTTAGCTGTGTGAACGTTATTATTACTGACTATGTTCTGTGGTTCTAGTTCATTCTCTACAGAAATTCTATCATTTAAATTACTATTTTGTGTCTGAACATTTTCTGTACTTGAAATTTGAAGTGGCACGTCTAGATTTATTAAATTTTCATTAGTACCTATGTTTTGAGATATTCTTTGTTCTATTTGATCAAATAATAACATAAGTTGAGTCATAAGTTCAGCTTGCAAATTAGCTACTTGTTGATTAGACATCGGAAAATGATTTATACGGTTATGTACATGTAATAATTTAGTTTTTATCTTTTTATAATCAGGATGTCGAACATCAGAATTAAACCTAGATATCATACCCTCTAATATACTAATTTTTTCTCTACATATTAATGTTTCCTCATTAACATCTATCTGCACGGTGGGGTAAGAGACTTGGTCCATTCTCTCGCGTTGAAAATGTCCTCTAAGAATTGATCTTTTAATATTCATATTTCCATTAACGATAGCTCCTCTGATTCTTAGTTCATAGTCCAATTCATCTGAATGCAAGTAATTGACCTCCATATTGTATAACAATTATATTCTCACTAAAACACAATTTCCAAATAACGATCAGTAAATGTAAGACGATTAACTAAATCATTAGTAAATAAATGGAATTTTAAAAGTATTAGTATAAATAAGCTAATATTAAATGTTAAAAACAATAACTATTTACAACTTACTAAAGCTAAGATGATAAAAGCTAATAAAATAGTAAAAGATAAAAGACAAATAGATAAATGGCAAAAGATAAAAGACAAAGATTAAGATAAACAACAAAAGGTAAAGATAGCAGACAAACAGTGAAAGATAGATAAGAGAATTTTCCTTGAACTCTACTCCTTTAAGTAATCAAGCCCCGCGTTGAAAAGGCGCTACTTTGTGTGGCGTTGTTTTGAAAGGTTTTAAGTTGCCCAAGTAGTTATTATGTGGGCCACCCTACGAGCGACGTGGTTAGCGTCACTGGTTTCACCTGGCTAGCACAGTAAAGATACGGAGAGCAAAAGGGGGTGGAGTTCAAAGCTTGGGCGCCATTGATTACTAAGGGTAATCAAAGAAAATTAAAGATATAGATAAACAAAAGACAAAAGTTACATATATACAATAGTACTATATTACAAAAATATTATATTACAGAAAAATATACTATCACAGCATCAACGATACTGTATAGCCAAAATATCTCACAGAAATATATAACAAAATACTATATTACAACAACCGAAGCTCAAGATAAGCTTGAGACTTTTACGAGAGCCAAATTAAATATATTACAGAGAGATGACTCGTAAATTGTCTCAATTATGAAACAAAAGTATATTACAAGACAACAAAGTACTATATTACAAGTTACTATATTACAATGTGCACCACGGCAAGGCAAATCTGAGGCGTGTACGAGAACCAAAAATATATTACAAAAGATACGTCTCGTAACTTTCACCTCAACCACTAAAATCTTATATTACAACAAAATTAAATAAACTTGAGATCTTTTACGAGACACAAAATAACTATATTACAAAAGATAAGTCTCGTAAATCTATCTCAAAATTCATAACCATTAGACACTCTCGTTACACAAAACTTGAACCACGACTTACTATATCAACAACAAAAATGTATTACAGTACTACAACAAGATATCAATCATGAGGAATCACGATAAAAGCAACTACGAAACAATACTACGGCGAAGTATTTTTGCGACAACGAATTCAAGATGTAAGCAACTACGAATTAATATACAACAATGGATTTAATTATAACAACGGATTTAAAATGTAATCTAACCAAAAATATAATAGATTTAGCTTGAATCTAATATTTTAAATGTAGACACTTTTAACTCTTATAATTCAACGATCATGTGAAAATAATCCCTTTTAATGGTTACAATGAAAAGTACTTATCTCTCATTTTGTTATCCTGATCCAGGAAATTCCTAGATACGGTCCTGTTCTCCGATGATCATGGGTTTAATTTCACACGTGGCCGTCTTAATCCCATTGTGAGGTTATGAAATCGTAGAAGATTGTCGCCAAGACAAAATGAAGGAAATCTCTTCGCCCAGAATATTTTCGTATATTCCAATTCAAAATGTAATATAGAAAGGTTGACTTCAAATGAATATTGCTGGCTTAGTAGAAACGTAGTAAGTCTTAGAACTTGAATGCATTAATCTTGCTCAAAGCAAATAATATAACGTGGAAATACATCGACGTTAATAGCATTAGACGTAATTAAATTTGATTAAGAAGTAATTCTTTATAAGAAAATACTTATCAAAAAAATTTGTAAAAGAAATCGTTTATCAGAAAATTATAAGAAAACTTTAAGAAAACTTATAAGAAAACTTATAAGAAAAACCTAAAACAATATTTCAAATGTTAGATGATATTTACCGGTATAATAATTAAAGCCTTACCTCATGCGATCGTCACGAGGTTTTTCAAATTCTATTATCCCCTTTACAGGTCAAACGAAATTATAAATACGTCTTATCAGTTCAATGGTTCAACAAGAAAGAGTTTCACCCGGCGTTATTTAGTTGAAATACCGTTGCTCTTGCGCGATCTAGTATTTGCGAACTTCAACCGCTGACAGATGACGTACGTTCATCATAGTCTAAGCAGTAAGGGACTCTATTAGTACTAAGGTTGGTGGGAATATATTTCCGATAACTTATAATTTTTCTAATAATTATTAAAACAGTGTAACAAAGGATGCTATCGAGTATTCCGCGTGTTACATTATAAAGATTTGAAGATTACGATTTTAACTAAAAAATTGGTGCCTTGAGACTGTTTTTCGTAAATAACTCAAACGTCTTACATTTATGGAAAAAGTGGTATGGTACTAAAAATAAAATTATGAAATTACAAGTATTTTATTTTTTGTTTATGTCTGTACGATGAATAGTTCAAAAAATATGATAGTTTAAAAATTGCGCTCGAACTTTTATCAGTCGAGATATAATGTTTAAATCTCAGTTGTCAGAAACAATCAGTATGATGTTGAAAATACATATAATACAAATTAAAGGGCTTGAAGTATCTTTTATAGGATTATTTTATATCCGTACAGCTTGAAAGATAACAATGTTATGTGTAAAACAATGAGTGTTTTGTATTTTTTTTTTAAGAAAAAATTTTAAATTTTCCTGCTGCCATTGCCTTATAATGAAAATTCAAAAAATCTATATCAGTTTTTATTAATATATACCATTACTAATATGTTCTTTTTAGGCATTTTTAAAGCAGTCGTTTTTAAAAATGTACCTACTTTAAATTAAGAAAAATTTTACGATTTTGCTGAAGAAATTCCTTTTTTTGTAAATAACTCCAAAACATTGCATTAAAGGAAAATATGACAATATAGAAAAATAAAGCTTGATATGAGATATATAAATGTTTTTTAAAATATTAACTATTAGTGGCAAAGAAATACATTTAAAGCTCATATTTCTTCAAAACTTTTGATAAATTGAAGCTCTCAAAATCAGAGCATGTTGGTTATACTATATATTAATAAATATATATTAATAAAAACTGGTACAGATTTTTGGAATATCTATTCTGCGGCCAATGACAGCAGGAAAATTCTAAATTTTTTATTTAAAGAATTACAATACACTCATTGTTTTGCATATAACACCGTCGTTTTTCAAGCTGTACTGATAGAAAAAAACATATCAAAGAGTACTTCAGGTCCTTTAGTTATATGTATTTTTAAAATCATACTGAACACTGAATGTTTCTGACATATTCGAGATTTAAACATTATATCTCGACTGATAACGTTGGAACGCTATTTTTAAATTATATTTTCAGAACTATTTATCGTACAGAAATAAACAAACAATAAAACGGTTGTAATTTCATAATCTTATTTTTGGCACCATACCACTTTTTCCATAAAAGTAAGACTTTTGAATTATTTACGAAAAATAGTATCCATAGGTACCAATTTTTTAAATCTAGAATCGTAATCTTCAAATCGTTATAACTTGGAAAATATAAATTTTAATGAAAAAATGTAAACCATATTTGCCTTACGATTTGATTCCATATCAAATTCGGTAGTTACTATTTTACTTTTTTGCCCACCATTCTAGAGGGGGTGGGAACCACCCTCAAGTAAATAAGCGGCAATTTTTAAAGGGTAAACTTTTTTGTTCTCGGTATTAGAAACTCAATGCAAAAAAAAAATCATGAAAATCCATTCATTATAACTGGGTTTCGTCATTTTGCGTCTAAATGCTATAGACTAAGGTAGTATAGCGGATGTTCTGAAATTATGCCTAGTATAAATATTGATTTCTTGTAGTTGAACTAAGGAAGGCATGCCTCCGAATTTGTTTACTACAACCATAGATAAATTAAACTCTTTGACTACAACAGATTGCTTAGAACTTTGCCCATGTTAAATAAAGGATTGCTTAGTTTCAATGCATTCCGGCCGAAGAGTAGCATATTTTTTATAATAGTTATTTAAGATACAAGTGCAAAAAGCCATTCTTTATTGCACGAATGGCTAGATTAAAAATACGAGCGAAGCGATTTTCCTTCATTGTATATATGAGTTTCATCCTTAGCTTCCCTTAAAATGTTATTAGTTTGTACTTTAGTTTGTGTTGGCTTTTTCGGTCGATAGTCGACGGATTCTCATTTTCACAACTGTAGTAGTTTATTAAATTTACTAATAATATCAGTGTTGTGTTTTATATCGGTAGCTGAGTTTCACCTAGACCCACAATGTTGCCAGATGACTTTACCACTTTCGATTTCTCAGAAAAATGCGCAATCAAGACATTTTTAGAAGTTTCACTAGCACTTTATACCATAAAATCTCTGCCTAAGGTATCACTAGTGCTAAAGGGGTTTGGCTTGCGACCACGGAGACCCGGGTTCAAATGTTGGCCAGGGTATGGATATTTATTGGCGTTTTCATGGTTGTTGTGTTGATGTCTATGTATACGTGTCCTGGTTGAGTGGTAGAACAGCAATAACTGAACTCCGCCAGGACGTTAATATAAATAAGGCCATTAAAAAAAGACCCGCTGACTTATTTGAAGGAAAATAATTTTGCCGGATGCGGATAAGGCATATTAGTGTTTTAAGTCTCCAGCTAACTAGCAAATAAAATAAGTAAAAACACATTTTAAAAACACGCTTTTATAAAAAATGCATAGGAAAAAAATTGTTTCTGTTGTCAGTATTTTCAGGCTTATGTGACAACAAAAGCGAGGATAAGTATACTTATGTCACCCCCATTTCCGTAGTAAGAATTATTTTGCGTATAATATTAATTTTAAAAGTTAGGAAACCCTCGTATTTATAAATAACTAATAATATAGGAGCAGTTGTATATTTTGTGTTAAGTAACCTTTTAATAAGGTTTGAATCGTGACTGACTGGTTGTGTATAAAAAAATTCTCTAATAGATAATATCTGACGTTGTCGTTGAAATTGAGGAATCCTGTATTCAATAGGGCAAAGAGAGGACAGGTCCAAGGATATGTCTTTCCGGAACTTTTATTTTAACCTTGAGCCCTTTAACAAAGTAGGTTTGCTGTCGTGATTTGAGTTCTATTGTGTTCATAGGATTGGCTAAAAAAAGTCTATTATAGTTTCAGAATATTGTTTGTGATACGAACAAAGTGCTTTATTAAGATTCGTGAAAGCATTAAATATATTGTTTGTATAGTGTGAAAGAAATTACTGAATTATTAAGACAGTTACATTATTTTATACTCGAGTAGGTAAAGAATGAGAGAACTAGAACCCCCTACCACAAAACCCCCCACCACACCACCCCCACCAATCGGAGATTGGTAAGTGGGGGTGGTGTGGTGGGGGGTTTTGTGGTAGGGGGTTCTAGTTCTCTCATTAATAAATGAAGAAGAAGGAGGGTGGTGTGGTGGGGGTTTTGTGGTAGGGGGTTCTAGTTCTCTCATTAATAAATAAATGAGGAGATAAGGTCGTGGGAGATTTTGTGATGGGGGGTATTCTATTTCTCTCATTGCTCTAATTGGGGTAGATTGTGGTGGAAGGTTTTCTAGAATTCTCATTCATAGGAAATGTACTGTTCCTTGAAAACCAGTTTTGAGCGGTTAATATAAGAAGTGATACTCAATAATTTTACTTCTCATCGTTAAGATATTCTTAAATTCGTTTACACAAAGCATAATTTTGATAAAATGGCATTGGAAGGTAGTGGTAATATGAATTACAAAGATAATGAGAAATCAGTATGTGCATATGAGAAAGTTGAAGAAAATATTGAGGCAGCTATTGAAAAAATTTTAAATTTTTGGTTTCATGATGCTCTTCCGACACCAGATAATGACTTAAAAGAAGAATCAGTGGATCACGAGGCATTACGTACATATATGCTATTTAATTGTATTCGGAAAGTGATAAATTCTGAAAGAAAACATAAAATGTTTATGGCTAAAAAAATATTGCAGGGAGTTTTAAAAGAAGAAATGAATCAACGGCATGATATCCATTTATCGACAGACTATAACGCCGAAGGTATTCTGGGTCAAGTACTGACATTAGCAGATTTACCAGAATTAATGACATTACCAATAAAATCATATACGAAGACAAAATATCCATATGATACCGTTTCGATGCACTCCCGAATCCCGGATTGAGAGTTCAAGAACGACCTCACACCACTATCACCGCCTGCCACGAGACGTCTTAATACCTCCCACCACTGTACAGCTCAACCATATGAAGCATATGGGGAGTTCTAGAACTACCTCCCATCAAATATTTCAATAATATACGCTTGTATAACAGCATTTTATATAAATTGCCACTAATAATCTTCTTCGATTCAGTTTCTCAAGATGATGCAAAATAGTATTTTCGATTTACCGGAGCTTAAATTTGATTTGTTTAGTGATTTACCTCCAGCACATCAAAGTAAGAATGACTTAGTGGTGCTCGGTAAACGTACATATAAGTTGAACAAATCTCAATGTAAATTTGTGTCAACAGGGTTATCATATGAAGTGTGCTATAGTCCTTGTGTAATATTGTCAGGAAATAAAAATGATGTGATAGTTTTCGATGAAAACGAGTGGACTCAGTTTATTGCAAATGAAAGAATAATATCAAATTATTTATACACTAATGATAAAGTGGAACCTATACGTGCTGGAAGTTTTTCTATATATTTTGAAGAAATTACTACATCAAGAGTGATAAAAGTTTGGAAAAATAATTCATATATCTACTTGGGACATGAAACAATCTGCAAATTGTGGGAGCTGTTACCACTTGTTAAGTACCGAGTTGACATGTTAAGAAGATCGCAATTTGCAAATTATTTCAAGATTGTGCAAAAAGGGTTACAACGTCAAGGAGGAAATGTGTTTGATAACGTAAAGAATTTACTTCCACCGAGTGAAAATTCTAATAGTGAAAATTTTGGTATGCTAATGGAATTAATGTACATTTACCCAAATATATTCGAAGCTGAGTGTACTAGCAAGGTGTAAAATGAAGAAAGTGACATTTAATGAAAAAGATAATCAAATTTATTTCCTTGTAACATGGAATTTTGCCTACAACTCATCAAGGAAGGGGCACTGGATGTCATTAGCTCATGATAGAGGACGTTTTCAGAGAAGAATAGCATTAATTTCAAAAATTATTACACCTATTTTAGATTATAATCATAGATGTAAAGTATATAACGAAAGATTTACTAATGAGATGTAAGCAATTATTAAGTATATTTTGTATTTTTCTGTGTGAAATTGGTATGTAAATAAAATAGTTTATACATATAATTTGTTTTTATTAAAAAATTAAATATTACATATTATCTTTATACAATTTGCTTATTTGAAATCCATGAATTATGTCTCTTGTCTAATCCCAGCCATTTAACATAAAGCTGATTCCCCTTTCTTCTTAGAACTTTTTCCACAAGATATATGTCAGGATACTTTACTCTCTGAATTTCTTGTTCATAAAAACCACCTTTAATTTCATCACCGTCTTGATCTTTTAATAAATATGTTCTAGGATTGCTTTGGTGAACTTTCCTGATTTTAAAAATTTCATTTGACCAATTAGGTGTATACCCTTTTGAAAAAGCCTCACGATATTTACTTATCCTCACATGATCATTGACTTTGAATTTTTGTTTCCTTGGATCGATTGTCTTTAAATTGCTATAAATAAATCGCAGTAAATATTTTTCATGTTTCTTTTTTACATCCTTTGGTTTCATCCCTATGGTTTTGTGTTCAGTGTCATTGTATTTCGCTACAATATCCTGTAAAATCTTTAACCACTTGTAATTTCCTTGCAAACTAAACTGTTTCCACATTTTATTTTTTAATGTTCTATTCGCTCTTTCTGCAACACTTGCTTTGAGATTTGAATATGTGTTATAATGATTAATTTTTTTCTCATCCATTAATTTATTGAATTCTTTATTGTAAAATTCTTTTCCCATATCCGTTTGTAAATTTGTGGGTTGTACTTTAACCTGTGACAATATATTTCTCATTGCTTGGGTAACCACTTTCCCACTTTTATTTTTTATTGGTTCGCACCAAACAAATTTTGAAAATACATTAATGACTACTAAGATGTATTTATAACCTCTATTTATTTTCGCGTATGGACGCATTTCTATAAGATCTGCTTGATAGAGATCATTGAGACCTTTAACAATTACTCTTCGCCTTCTAAAATGTTTTCTAGCTGGTCTATGGACTTCGTTTACTATTTCTTCTTTAACGTTAGTCATTTTTAGTTACTGGGCACTGTAGCACAATTTCAACGTGCAAAGATGGATGGTTCTTCGATACTAGGAAAGTAATCTCATCACCTTTATTTATGACTTTTCCAATAAGTTTATCTTTTGTAAAATTAGTGGTACCCACAAAAATTGTTGCATCAATGGGTGAAATTTCAATATTTTCTATTTTACCAGATACGGGAAATTTGTATTCAGTTGCTGCGTTTTCAAGTGTATAACGTAATAAACTTTGAGACTTTTCCAGATGACCACGTATGTTTATGATGCATTTACTATGATGTGAGGATGGTTCACAAATGTAAAATGGTGATGATATTGGTGATGATGTTAAGACAGGTGAATAGATGGAATGTGGTGATGTGTGTGTTGATCTACTTCGCAACATGTGTCTTCCAAACTTATCGATAGGCATTGTTAAAGCTTCAATGTTACGCACTAAATGAGATCACTATTTTTTTACACACTATTTATCTTATTATTTCACCCTCCCTCAATTCTTCTATTATAGAAATTATTTCATTATTATGACTAGTGTTTCCCGCTAATTGCGATGCTGTAAGCAATTTTAAACGATCTACAATTTCATTATAGTCATCAAAATGCTTATATTCAATTTTTTTGTTATTAAGCTCCATCATTTTCAGACTTCCACCTCTTTTCCCTTGACTCCTCGTTTTTATCAATTGTGATGAAGGCAGTGAACTGGATCTCGACCTTGGTACTATAGCTGGTAAAGTAGAGGGAGGCTTTATTGAACTAGTTTTCTTAGCCGTCTTTTCTCGCGCCATCGAATACAAACTAGTAATTCGTGGCTTTATAATATTTATAAATTTAGGAGCATTTGATGTAGATAGACCTTTTTCAGGATTGTAACCTAAGTATTGAGTGTTAGTTCTTCTAATAATATCAATATATTGGTCCACATCAGTTGCTCGATGTCCTGCTGGAAGTTTTTTAAACATCAGTTCATACAATCCAGGCGTACCGGTATATTTATATTGATCATTAATTATAAAATCAGCTCCTTCAAAATCAATGGTAGAGTCACCAATCGCAAATTTTTCTGTACGCGGGTCAAAGTAAACACCAAAGGTATCATCATACTCATTTTTAACATCTTCAATTTTACCGATTATATACGCTCGTGGTAGCGGTTTTTTGAATTGTTCTAAATAACGGTCCTGTTCTGTCAATGTTGTTGTATCTGCTATCGGTGCTGGAAATGTTTCATCAAAATAACTTTCGCCGAATTCTGGTCTAGATGTAGAAGGATCATATTGAAATGTTTCATCTTCTAAATTGATAGGAGCGGTTGTACGATAATATTCTAAAGGTGTTTGATTTCTTGGTTTAGGGCTAAAACTTTGACGGCTCAATTCATCTTTAAATTCCCATTTCAAATCAGATTTTGGAAGAATATTATTCTCAGTTTTACTGAGACTTGATACCAATTCTTTAAGTGGTTGAGTTATGGGTTTGTAAGTTTTCTCTAATTGTGACTGTGATTTGACAATATCACTTTTCAAGCTTCTATATTTCGCTTTTAACGCCTTCCTTGCCTTCAGCAGCTGCACTGCTAGTCGATTATCCATGTTTACTGATCGTACGACCAGTACATTCACCTTATATATGTATGAATTTGTCGAATCCTTTACGATACCTGCCAGAATTTATAGCACAATCTTTATCAATCACAACAAAGCCATATTTATCTTTCCAACAAAATGCGCATACTTCTTTGAAATTTTGAAAATTCATATCAACACTCACGTGATCATCAAAAATATGTTTCAGGTTAGTCATATCTTGTTGGAATATAACAATGAGATTAGCATTATCTCTACATAGTTGTTTAGGAATTGATGAGTAAGTTTGACATAAATAAAAACAGTCGGTATTTTTATGACGTCCAAAACAGAAGTAGCTTTTAATGATATTTTGATTGCATGATGCTAAATCATCGAATATTATAACAGAATTTGGTTTAATATCTTCAGGAGGTATAACGGAGTCACCATCATCGTATTCGTAATACCCAATTTCTTTTACAGGTTTCATTAACTTTCTGAGGTATTCATATTTGGGTTGATACAAAGATTTAGAATATATGTAAATGTTTTCAAATCGTAAACCATTGGGATGTTCCAATAAACTAAGCATTACATTTGTTTTTCCGCAACCTGAACTACCCACCAACAACCCTCGTTTCGATTGTCCTCCAAATAAAATGCCATGTTTTTGAAATGTTTCAGTCAATGAAACATCATCATGATCTTCTACAGATAAAAGAGTTTTTTGTTGCTGAATAAACATTTTAACGATCATATATATTGGACCTTGACTCTACTATAAAAATAGAAGCACATTATAATAAGGACTATAGTGGACTGAACTGTGCTCGATTCCTGAATCTATATAAAGGGTTTGAAACAAAGAGCATATTTTATTTGTCTCACGTTTTAGATATAATGGATAGATATAAAAGTTCTGTACACACTAGTAATCACATCTCTAAACGGAGTGGACGTGGTTTGCTAAATAAAATAATCGATAAACTTCCAATAGAATTACATTTACCTGGATATAATTATTGTGGCCCTGGAACGAAACTTACCAAGCGATTACAAAGAGGTGATAAAGGTGTTAACAGGTTAGATGAGGCGTGTAAACAACACGATATAGCGTATTCTAAATTTCAAGACGTCGAGAGTAGAAATCAAGCAGATAGGGCATTAGCTGAGGCTGCGTTTAAACTTGTAAAAGCGTCTGATTCAGGTATCGGTGAAAAGATTGCTGCATTAGGTGTTGGTGGAATAATGAAAATAAAGAACAAGTTGGGAATGGGCTTAAAAGTCCGAAAGAAATCTATCACAAAGAAGAAAGGAGGTAAAATAAATTTAAAAGTTGCTGTAAAAAGGAAATCCCTCCCAAAAAGACGTAGTCGAAAAGTTAAAGTTATTCCAATCCCCGAAAAAATAGGGGGTTTTCTCCCATTCCTATTACCCATTTTGGGAGCATTGGGAGCTTTAGGTGGGGGCGCAGCTGGTATTGCAAAGGCGGTTAACGATGCTAAGACAAATCGCGAACAATTAGCTGAGCAAAAGAGGCATGATTTGGCGATGGAAGAGTCTACCAAAGGAAACGGACTATATCTGGGCCCTTATAAGAAAGGCTTCGGATTATACTTGAAACCCTATCAAAAAAACTTCCAATAAAGCTACCTCGTCGACCGTTAACTAATGTAGACTTACTAAAATACTCGAAAATTCTTAGAATCCCTAATTTTCGAGGAGTTTTCATGAGAGATAAGCTTCCAAAACATATAAATAAAAATGAATCTGGTATTGTGAATCTAGATATCGACGCTGGAGATGGAACTCACTGGGTAGCATATACAAAGAAAAATAATAATGTGAAGTATTTTGATAGTTTTGGGGATTTGCGACCTCCTGAAGAGTTAATAAATTATTTTCATAGTGATGGTAGCTTGAATAAAATCAAATATAACTATAATTCATTACAAAATTATGATTCGTATATGTGTGGACATATATGTCTGGCTTTTTTATATAACTAATATAAATAATGTACTCCACTCATTTTGTAATAAACGTTTAACATAACAATATGTCTTTCACTTTTGCTCTTAGCGACGCGTCCTCTATATTGAGTTACAATTTCAACCCCCCCATTTATTTAGAAGATGATGTAGATTATGAAATTGGACTGACAAATTTTGATACCTATAATATTATTCCAAACATTGATAATAGCAACAATACCTTTGTTTGGGGGGAAAACGATGAATATGTTATCAAAATTCCTGAGGGTTGCTATGAAATCGATGATATCACAAAATATTTGGAGGATCAGACAATTAAGGTAGATGAAGATGCCTTTATCACGATTACTGCAGATATTAATACTTCTAAAGTGAATATCCGTTCAAATAGAAAAATTAATTTCGCTGTAGAAAATTCAATTGGACCACTACTAGGATTCGCG
This sequence comes from Stenurella melanura, assembly GCA_963583905.1. NCBI lineage: Eukaryota > Metazoa > Arthropoda > Insecta > Coleoptera > Cerambycidae > Stenurella > Stenurella melanura. The sequence goes on from OY757312.1 coordinate 81,164,912, forward strand.
GCAAGACAGTTGAATCCTAATGAGAATGATACTTCAGATTATACAGTAAAAATTTCCAAGGTGAACACTATATGCGTCGATTGTAGCATTGCAATAGGATCATTCTTTAACGGACATCCCGTACACGTTATTCATCAGTTTTTTCCGACAGTACCAGTTGGGTATAAAATAGTGGAATCACCTTTAAACATTATTTACTTCCCAGTAAGCGTTAAGACTATTAACAACATCACAATCAAAATAGTTGATCAAGGTGGAGAGCTTGTCAATTTTCGGGAAGAAACTATAACCGTTAGATTACACCTTAGAAAATTAATTGGTTAATAAAAATGGTGTTAAGATTCCATTCTACAACATCACATAATAGACACCAACCATACTATAAAAGGGTGAATAAGTTGAAAATTGGCAGTTCTAAAAATAGTGTCAATAGATTAACATCGGAAAATAAAAAGTTCTTAGAATCTCTAGGATTTGAGGTCTTAGTATAATGGAATTACTTAATATCACCGGTCAACCTTTCAGTGACAACTCTATTGAAGATTATCAATTTCATACGTATCAGCCAAATATCTCTGGAACTTTTGATTATAACGATGAAACAAGAATCCCTATACAGGATTTAGATGCCTACACTGCACCATGCAATAGTTATTTATATATCGAAGGAAAACTCACACAAGAAGATGGGTCTGCGACTACTAAATTGGAATTTATTAACAACGCGATCGCTTTCATATTTCGAGAAATTAGATATGAAATGAATGGTATAGTGATAGACTCCGTGAGAAATGTTGGTTTAGTTTCGACTTTAAAAAGTTATCTATCATATAATGAAAATGAAAGCGTTTTCTTGCAAAATGCTGGATGGTTTCCAAAGAAGAAGCTGGGCATATCAGACAAAATTATAGTAGATGCAAATGGGAATTTTAATGTATGCATACCATTAAAATTATTGGTAGGATTTTTTGAAGATTTTCGAAAACTTGTCATTAACATGAGGCAGGAATTAGTACTGATACGTAATAGTAATGATATAGACAGCGTTACGAGTATAGATGATACTCAAAAACCAAAAATTACTATTACTAAATTATTTTGGAAAGTACCACACGTGACCGTCAGCATCTCAGAGCAACTTAGACTGAATAAAATTACCAATAGAAATATAGAGCTTCCTATAAAATTTAGAAGTTGGGAACTAATTGAATACCCTTCCTTACCTACCTCAAACCGACATACGTGGCCTGTGAAGACATCTACCAAAGTTGAAACTCCTAGGCATGTAATAATAGCTTTCCAAAAAGATAAAAAAGGAAAGATTACATCTGATATGAGTAAATTTGATAACTGTGATCTTAAAAACGTTAGAATTTTCTTAAATTCCGAGAGATATCCGTACAATGACTTATATTTAGACTTTAAAAACAACAAATATGCCACCCTCTATGAAATGTTTGCTAATTTTCAAGAATCATATTACCCTCAAAAAATAAATCAGCCAATTTTCAACCCTGCTGAATTTAAAGAATTAGCACCAATAACTCATATTGATTGTTCGCGGCAAAAAGAAATAATACAGACTGGATCCGTAGTTATGAGAATAGAATTTGAGACGGATGTCCCTACTACTGCCGATATTACAGCATATTGTCTCATATTGCATGAGAAGCACTTTACTTATAATCCTCTAACTAAAATTGTTCGACAACACTGAGATGTGTGAGACTTTCTACAACATGCGCATGTCACATTTTTACTATTTAAAGAGAACAAAACCTACCCATGTCAGTATCATAATGAGATCAGAATACATAGAAGCACTGAGACAACATCGAAGAAAATTGAGAGACTTAAGAAAAGCTGTGGAATTATACAGTATGAACGTTAGTGTATTAAAGAAATTGTGCAATTTGAAAATATGACTCTTATTTTCGATGTGCAAGGATTTAAAATAGAAAAAAATAAATTTATAGTTAAAGAGTTCGCAGCCTATGATGGAGTAAAAATATGTCACTACATATTTAAGCCACCTTTCCCATTTGAGATGCTATCACCAGATTTACAGCAGCAAGCCCACTGGTTAACAAAGAATTATCACTGTATTAAATGGAACTATGGATTTACACCATTGCATCTATTCCATAAAATTATTCAGAATTTGAGCTCAAATGCTGACTGTGTTTACGTAAAAGGAAAAGAAAAGGCTGACTACATCAGACAGTTCATTTCACAACCAGTAAGAGAATTCGAAGAACAACCATCTTTAATTATGTCTACCGCGAAATGTTTTTATCATACTAATACTAAATGTATTTGTGCATTGTCCAATGTTTTTTATTTATATGAAACCTTTGTAATGTCTTAAATTTTAATAAATAAATAAAACAACACTGTTTTTTATTTTAGTTTAATATAATATGTGGAGTATAATATACACAGAAATTAATTCTACAAGTTTATTTCCTACAGAATCATTTGACTCGACCTCAATACATTTGTCACCCGGTTATGGTTCATCACAATCGGCTTCATCACAGTCAGTTTCATCACTATCAGTTTCATCGTCAAAATGTAGTTTATTTACAAGATCTACGCCCAAATAGTTTTTTAATGGATGTAGAAACCCCTCTAAATTTAACTCAATTAATCCATCGACTAAACATTCCAAAGAAATTTTTCCTTCTGAGTAACTTTCACACACTCTTAACCCATTTTCATAATTTTTTGCAATTTCGTTGCACTTTTCTTCACTGTAAAATGCTCCCAGTCCATAGACTGCTTCATGTTCGGCATCAAACTGGAGGTTAGAAAACTTTTGATGTAAATAGTCTATCCCACTTTCTAAATCGACAACCTCAATTTCTTTTACGTAGCACATCCACATATTGAAAATATATTTATTGGTATACTACAATTTGGTATGATACTGGTTGTAGTGAGACTTAATCAAGTTTGAAGTTTTATAATACTAACCCCACTTAGTAAATCCTCATACCTCCTACCTAATATTTCCAACATTACGTTAACTCCCACCTAATAATACCTCCCAACTAGATTAAAATAAATAAAACAAATAGTTTATTGGTATCATTTATTGAAGTATTAATTTCAGGTTTAAAAATACAGTTAGTTACATTATTCACATAATTTCAGTTTTAAAAAATACAGTTAGTTACACTATTCACATAATTTACAGTTTTTAACAGTATCAAGTTTTATTATTAGTATAATTAATTACACAGAGGAGTTTCAATTTATTAAATATTTTACATATTTAAAGCAAAATTATTTATATAGAATTCATCATCATTAACATCTTTCATTGTTTCATCAATTTCTGTGGCTAGTTTTATTAACAAATCTAATAATTCATCACTTGTGCATTGTTTATTATCTGAATTTAACTTAATAGATTTGTGACCCCAAGCTAAGGTATTCGGTAACCCAGCAATAACATAACGTTTATTATCATTTGAAGATAAGGCGACTTTGTTTTTTAATTCAGTATACATCGTATGTAAATGCGATCTAAACACATACATTTTGCGATAGATTAATCCACCTTCTTCCACAATTTGTTTATAATCAACAATACTTAATTGGTTTTTAACTATATTTTTTGATACCCCTTTAGCTTTTTTTGTTTCACTTTCATTGAGTTTTACGCAATATGCTTTCGCCCCAGTTCCATAAAAACTTTGTACAGGGGCGCCTGCAAATTCATCTTTCATTTTCCCCACAATGGACACCGTTTTGGGTACACCATGAATATTATCATTAGTATAATTTGATGTATCGAACCAACCTAAATTGTTCTTTATGTCATCATAAACATTATCAGTAAATATTTCTAAAATCAAAGAATCTGTGTCGGTGTAGCACAAAGTCGCATTATTACCGTATTTTTGCTTGATGAAATCATAATAGAAATCATATATTACCGTTTTTGATATCTCTAAAATTGAGTAACCCACATATAAAGGCCTATTATAACAGATTTTCAGTTGAGACATTTCTATAGCTACTAAATTTTCTGAGAACACTGAACATGATTTAAAATTAGGCTTACTTATGTACCCTTCAGCTCCAACACTCCCACGAATATTTTCCCAGTGAGAAATAAGTTTTATATCTACTCTATTTTCCACATTTTCCATAGTTTTACCGAATATTGAGTTTATTACAAATTTGAAAAGATCTCTTTCAAAAGCATTTTTGGATGCATTTCGCAACGCCGTAATCAAATCAACATAGGTTTTCAACCAAGGGGATTGTGAAAATTCTAAAACTCTATGAATTTTTTGTAATTTTAAACCGTGTTCTAAACATTGCTTGAGATTCCTGTAATGTATGATATAGTTAGTTTTATTATGCAGGTTTAAAATAAGTTTAGATTGTTTGCTATTTGGCGGAATTAAATTTTCTGCGCAGAATGGTAAATCATTATGTGCATCATGCAAATTTTCAGGATATTCCAAATCCACTTCTAATACATATCCCTTTTCAGAATCGTTACTTAAAAGCGAACAGTCAAAATATTGAATTTCGTTGTCGTTTAACCATCTAAACCCCCCCAATGGCAAACTTTGACTCATACTATGACCATATAGATTCGTGGCGTCTAAATAAAGTAAATATGATGTAGGTTTTGAAGAATTATAATCAGAAATAAATTTATTATTGGCAATGGACATTCTTTTACTGCATTGACTTACACCGCCGCGTATGCCTTTTCTAAAGAAATGAAGCATATCTATATCAGTAAGGAGTTCAAGCTCAACACCCGTCTTACGCAACATAGCATCCCAACTTAATGATGGTGCCGTGACATATTGTGCAGGATCTAATGTTAATTTTTGTAAACAAATTTTACGAAAGTTTTCGAAAATATCCGCCAATAGCAATACGTCCGATTTTAGGTATATGTCTGAGTATTGGCCCAAAGTCTGACATTGAAAGGTGTTCCAAGTGACATGCGCTCGACTATAATCCTCCTCAGTAACACCATCACCACGCAATACATCAAAAAATAAATTTTGTGTAGGTAATTCAGTATCGTCCAATTTATCCATTGAATCCACATTAGAGTAAGGGAAAATTCCTTTGCGACGTATTAAATCAAATTTGGATTGATCATTGAAATACTTTCTTATTTCTAAACATTGTTCAGATTCTAGTGTTTGACTTAATTTATCTAAAGAAGCTGGCAAGAAGCGATATGAATCGAGAAATCTCAATTTAATAAATACATTATTTTCAGCACCTTCCTTTCTTTCGACTAAAATATGTTTTGAAAATGATATATATTTCTCTTTATTTTGCGCTATGACATCAATTTTCTCTTTATTTAAGGCCAATTTTTTAATAAACAAATGCGAATCATAATTTGTTAAATTGTGAAAGAACACTGGAATGAATTTGGGTAATTTAAAATTTAAATTACAAACAGTGTGAGCTGCACCTCTGTAATTCCCGGTTAAATGACAATGATCACGAACTTTCTGATTATTTTCCGTGAAAACCTTATTACAAATGTAACATGTAGTACTATTACTGAAATCCGTCAGTTGTTGCTCTGAAAGTGGCAACATTGGTTTAATATCTTTTATGTGTTTATTATATAAATTGAGCACACATTCTTCTAATTTCTGTATAAAAACATAAGCTGCGTCTGAGCCGCGGTAATGAACTAATTGCGATGCTGAATCATCAAAGCTACATTTTACATAAAAACAAAATGAATAGGGTTGATGTTCATACGTTTTTATAGTAAATGAATTGTCATCTTTAGGTTGCGCGTGATGTATAGGTTTTAAAATACTTTCAAAATCTGCATATATTACAAATGGAACTGTTAATTGTTTCTCAAAGTTGACAAATTTAAGAACATTGTCAGGAATGGTTTCACCGAACTTATTTATCACAGAATTAGTTGTTGGTAATTTTGTACAAATAAAATTACAATCATGTTTTTCATGAAGGCGTAATGCCTCGCGCGTTCGAAAAAAGTAGAGACAGCCGTTGCAAATAAACGTTTGTCCGTTATGCTTAGATCTCTGTCTAGAAACCAGTCTTGACAAATCTTTAATGAAACAATAATGATTATTTCCACCATCATCCGTAATAAGCAAGAGATTAACGTGAGTATTTTGCAAAGTTTTGGTGAAGTATAGTGGACCGACAATTTCACAAATAATTTTGCCATCTTTAAATTGATTATTGATACCAAATACATTTATTGAAATGTTGTTTAGTTTTTCAAACTTGGGTATGTCTCTTAATTTAACAGGAAATTCAATACCTTCAAAGTTCAGTAAAGTGGAATAATGTGGATATGATGATACTCTCTGCGGAAGTCCTGTTGGTGGAAAAATTGCTGCGTTGACGGACCACGCAAAGCACATTTGATCATGATTGCATACATTCACAACAGCCTTTTTTGCTTCAATCTGCTTTGGTAATTTTATGTAGGATGAAGCAAAAAGCGGATTATATTTATTTATATTAACTTCTAGGAACATAATTTGTTGTAGACTCCATCCTAAAAAATATTTTATAAGAAAGAGAAAATGGTGTAATTTTAAAACATATACCTGAGTCCTTTTCTTGCATATGTGAGGCTTTTTCCATAATATCCCTGATAAATTCGTCATATATTTCCGTCAAATCGGTAGAGATAGTCAAAATTTTATTTTTAGTGTTAAACGATTTGAGATCGAATATATCTTTTTCAGGTATGATGTACATTGAAAATAATTCAAAATGTATTTTTAGTGCACGATATCGTTTAATATAGTCAGCAATTACTGAAAATACTTTCTCCTTGATGTCTTCGAAAAATTCATAGTGATCGATGTGGTGATGTGTAGTGGTGAAACGATAGCTCGAAATTCGACACTTAAATGCACTGTTGACTCTTTCAACACATTCCTCCATGGTATGCAAAGTATTTTTTTTGTGCGCGTTACTTCTAATATGAGCATTTAAACAGTTTCTTTGAATTTTGACATGACATTCAGGGCACTCAGTAAACTTATCGACATTTGACGGGCCCGGTAAATTTATGATTTCATCTTGGGCATTTGACGGACCCGGTAGATTCATGATTTCATCTTTTATTTCATTATCGCACTGTACGGGTGACATTTTCAGTTTTTTCTCTGGTACGACTTCATGATATCTGTATGGGCAACTTTCTTTCTCATGACGTAATAGACTGCTTTTTGCAGAAAAGAATTTATGACATCGAAGGCACTGCATTATATCACTATTTACTAAACTATTCTAAGCACTGAACAATTGTAACTAACTGTATTTCTGCTAAATCTGAAATTAATACTTACTGGACGTACGATTCTACGTGCTTATATACGAGGTAAAACAAAGAAGGTTGTTCGCCAGAGAGCCACAAAACTAGTTTAACCGGTCTTACGAATTGTGTAGCTGGATTAACCAGTTTGAGATCGTTTTTAGCCATAATAAGACACTCGGCCAGTCTTACCTGTTTTATATTTTACATTTTCATTTTGTAGCAAGACTGTCATTAATTTCTACAACTACAGGTAGGTACATATACATATTTATGCAAGTCATTAAAAAGACAAAATTTCACCAAGGTTACGCAGGAGAACGCTCTATTTGACTAAAAATTACGTAATTTTCGCCGCTACGCGGCCTCGTCAGCGGAGCTGAATTTCTGACTTACGCGCCCCTCGCCCGCTTGCGGCTAATGTCAACAATTTTAAATGTGAATTTTTATTTTTATAACAATAATTAAGGATGTTACAGTTTAAAGCTTTGTACTATTAAAAGAGGTACGTCGAAATCTCTATTAAAGGAATGAATTGTTTCGGTTACATGTTCTCAAATGTAAATGTTATTTAATGCATGAACTTTACTTTAAGATTGTGTTAATTCTTTATGGAATAAAATATCGGTGATATCTTTAAGTATTCCCATTCGACCGCTACCAATCGCAATTTTACGACCTCTGAAACTTGTAGTTTCGTACTTTGTGATATTGAAATGAGTATAATTTCAGGATATTATGTTTTACTTTCGTACAAGCTTGTGTGATACATTTTAATTAGAAATGAGTACCTAATTATGTTATTGGAAATCGATATTTATCGTTTAAAATAAATAATTGACCATCATATGCACCGAAAACACATTTCATGAATATTTCGTGAAATCCTACAAGAGAAAATATATATCTTTACTTTTTGTGGATATGCAAATTTCATATAAGTTTAAAAATTATTTAATATTAAATTAATTCGTGTCCATTTTTAACAAAAATATTTAGAGACAAAAGGTAATTTTTAAAGCCGGTAAATCCATTTATCGCAAATTTCACTCGTTCAATGTTAGTTAATTTTGTGTCATAATTATAGTAGTAAACAAGCACGATTTGTCTTTGCTGATAAAAATATACGTTCTACAATTTATTTATCCTTATCTGCTCTAAGATTATTATTTTTGTTGTCAATCATTCAGGCGTGACTATTTAAATTTTATATATTTTTAATGTAGTCCAAAACAATAAAATTGAAAAGGTTTTTAATAAGACCCATTACGGTCTGCACGGCGATAATTTAACAGATTTGCAGTAAGTTGTAACTTTACTCGACAATATTTTTGCGGATGATAACAATACCCCAATGGTTTATTATATATTTGAGAAACATATTTTGCATCATTGCGTATTATAAATTATACTGCAAGTAATTAATTTATGCATGTACAAGAACTGACATCGAAGTTCGGTAAAAATAACATAAGTTATCCATAATTTCTTGACTAATAGGTAACATCTTGTAAATATGGTGTATAATATGAAAATCCAAGCATCGAAAGAAGAATGTTAACAGTCTATATCACAAGCGAAGCTAAACATCTATTTTTGTCTGGGTTCCAGGTAGATAGGTGGTACCGGTGATCACTCTCTCAGTATGTTTTGTATTTACTTCAAACATAAAACGTGAAAGTCGTTACAAATATAAATTGTGAATAAACCCGAGCTGGCCTCTGAAGAATTGAATTCTCTATTTTTGTCTGTGTACCGGGCAGATACTGGTACGGTGACTAAAACGTGAAAGTCGTTACAAATATAAAATGACCTGTGCAGGTCTCTGAAGAATTTAATTCTTTTATTTTTGTCTGTGTACCAGGCAGATACTGGTACGGTGACCGCTCTTTGTCTTGTATTTATTTCAAACACAAAACACGAACGTCGTTACGAATATAAAATGTAAATACCCTATACTGGCCTCTGAAGCCTTGCTTGAATTCTTTATTTTTGTCTGGCTATCTCTGTAACATGTCTTTCGAGGGGACAAAGAATGTTGCCTGCGTTTAAGGTGGGCTCAGCTTTTTTATTTTTGTCTACATAACCATGAACCAGCGCCCGAGTTGATGTGAGTTCAACGAGTTTGAAATATTCACGGTACCTGCTAAGGACAAAGAACTGGTCCTCGCGGAATGTTGGCGCTTGCAGTACGGTTTCATTTAGCTTAAACGGTGTGGGTTAGCTATAGTCCGAGTCTCCAATCACATCAATGCTAGTCCCCGCAATATGCAGTAAGGTTTAATTTAGCTTGAACAGCGTGGGTTAGATATGGTCAGTGTACCCAATTGCATCAATAGGCACGCTAGTCTCCCACCGCATCAGTTTCAGATCGATTATTATTTAAATACGATTCCGTGTTTGCAGCATCACAGTTTCTACAGAACAGTTCAACATGAGTTCTAAAATCATAAACAAAATTGTATACCCTGCAAAAAAGCCAAGTCGCTTAAGTTTGAAAAAAGACAACAGTGAAAAGTGTCAAGAGTTGTATGAAGATATATCCTTTGATGAAAAAGTAGTTAAACATTTGAACACTGCGAAGCTGGACGACTCCGTCACGTCGGAGATATGTGTTTTGGAGGGTACCTTCTCGGAGGTGCGTCCAATAGTGTGTCCACCAGGTCCCGCGATAGCTACAACGCCCCCTACGGCTAGGTCATCATCTTCGGGTACAGCATCATCCTCGGCGGCGGGTGAAGTACCGTTTTCTGTTATGGCTGCGTCAGCGAAGGGGTCCAAGGTGATATCGGCATTACCTAAGTATATGGCTTTCAACCCGAGTATCACGTCGTCCCCAGATAGGGAGGCCGAGGAGGATGCGCTGTTATCGATGGAGATGGAAGCATACTTGGAAACCGTAAAAAGCGACGCGGTAGAAATAAAGGATAAAATGGCTGTACATAAGACCCAATTTTTAGACGAGATGCAGAAGTATATTGAAACAAAGTCCGATAATTACGTGGGTAAGCTAAAATCATCTACGAATAGGATTACCCACAAACTGAAGCAATTGAGGCAGCACAGAAAAAATATAGACAATTTAATTAAAGTGCTGTCAGCGCAAGAGGAAAAATATTTGAGTGACATTGACTACGTGGATTATTTTGTGAAAAATTTCCCGTTTGAGAAATGATTTTTTAAATAATCTTAGGTTCGTAGTATATTTTAGCATTTAAATATTGTAAGTAGCATAATTTCACATGTTTGTAAATATTAATTTTAGTACCTTGTAAAATCGTTAATTTTTTATGTTATTAATAAATGTTTTATATATAAGCGTAGCATAAGTTTACATATGTTTAAAAATATTAGTTTTAGAGCTTTGTAAAAATCGCCATATTTTTTATTTTTAATAAATATTTTATATTTATCTCTATTTTATTTTAATTTAATCTGCATATTTTCTGAATATTATGATTTAATAAAATAAATATGTAGTGTGATAACACACTTTATAAATGTGCATTCAACTTTTAATGTAATATATGAAAATATTCTGCAATAATATATTTGCAATAAGAATAATAACATGGTAGTTCATTTTGAAATATTAATTATTTAATTACCGATTTAAAACTGTAGACAATTTGATAAGCATAAAGTTTACACTCGTTTCATATTTCCAGTAAGAATTCATACTAGGTTGTAGGGCTAGTTATACTTACCACATATTTACCATATCACATACAGTTATATCAAATTTATTTAATTTTCAGTATAGTCCAAATAAAACTAAACAATTCTAATTTTTATAGTAGCTTCTAAAATAAAGTTATGATTAATAATAATAAAAGACAGCAGTAAGTTTCAATTTTTTATTCAGTCATATTACAAATATATATTTAAATAAGTACAAGATATATTATTTCGATGGTATTAATGAATATAATTTCTGTACTATCTGCTTTAAATACAAGTCATATTACAAATATATATTCAAATAAGTACAAGACATATTATTTCGATGGCATTAATGAATATAATTTCTGTACTATCTGCTTTTAAATAGATTATTTTCTATAATAATAAAAGTTTTGCATATCTGATACAAATATTAATAAAAAGTGCTATAAATATTACTTATTATATTTAAAACTATCAGAATGTATAAAACACGATTGGTTTTCTTGAAACATCTACAAGATGTTGATCCGTGAGAGCACGTAACTACCGTCATTTTATTGGGATGTGAAGTCATCATACCAGAACCTACATCTGTTGCAAATGAATTCTCCTTCATAGTATTTAAATCGAATTTTTCTTTGATTAACTTCGCATACAGGCAATTCTTACTATATTTCAAATGATCTTTAATGGCCATGTCACCAATTATCCATCTATGAATTTCTACTTTACACCAGAAACATCGCACAATATCACTTTCACCTGTATAGTAAAAACCTGCTAATGCAAGTTCAACAGGGGGTAAAACACCAGTCCATCCATCAAATGACAGTAAACGTTCATCAAATGTATTATATGAGAGATAACTATATATGCCTGAAAAATCTTCAAGGCACATTACTTCTGTGAGAAGATATTTTATTTTGTATAATGGGTACTTGAGCCAGACAGTAACAAGAAGAAAAATGCATATATATATATATATTTAATTTCTTAAATGTTAATTGGTCAAGAAGTTTGATATTTTTGTGTGAGGAAGTTCTCTAGTTGGAGAAAGTGATCTCGTTGGCGAGAGTGGAGGTAAATACTAAACCTAATGAGAGCTTAGCAGCATACTTTTATTTCGGTGAGAATTCTAGAACACCTCCCACTACAATTTACCCCAATTAGAGCATTTACTTATCAATGAGAGAACTAGAACACCTCCCACTACAATTTACCCCAATTAGAGCAATGAGAGAACTAGAACCCCCTACCGCAAAAAAACCCACCAACCCACCCTCCTTCTTTATTTATTAATGAGAGAACTAGAACCCCCTACCACAAAACCCCCCACCACACCACCCCCACTTACCAATCTCCGATTGGTGGGGGTGGTGTGGTGGGGGGTTTTGTGGTAGGGGGTTCTAGTTCTCTCATTCTTTACCTACTTACTCGTTACGTGAAAAGGACGTGTAGTAGAGATTAAGACCATTAGATTATACACTGTGACTCGACAGTAGACGTCAGAAATAAAAAATATGGAGGGCATCAATATCTATTAGAATAACTCCCATAATTGGTATCTAATTACACAGGTTTACAAAAAAAAAGTTGTCTGGATCTGGGGCCAGACCATACGTTTCTGATGTATTTTTCGACGCTGAATTCGAATCTGTTTTTAGTTTTGCTCTATCACGTCAGGATATTGAGATATTCTAACTTAAAAGTTAGACATATTTGAGGTTATGTAGCTTTGAGATTTTTTTCTCAAGAAACCATGTACGGGATCTTAAAGTACAATTCCCCTTTAAAATGCCGTAGAGTTTGCTCAAATATCTTTATTTTTCGCTGAGATATCGAATTTTTAAAATTGTCTGTTCATGTATCTTTTCCAATAGGTACATTTAATTAGTACGGAAACCTTATGGTCATTATTTAATTTGCAATATCTCGAAAAAAAAAAAAGATATTTGAGCAAACTCAACGGTATTTTAAAGGTGATGACTTGTACTTTAAGATCCCACACATGCTTTCTTGAGAAAAAAAAAATCTCAAAGCTACATAACCTCAAATATGTCCAACTTTTAGGTTAGAATATCGCAAAATCCTGACGTGATAGAGTAAAACTGAAAACAGATTCGAATGCAGCGTCGAAAAATACATAAGAAACGTATGGTCTGACCCCAGATCCAGAAAACTTTTTTCTTTTTGTAAATCTGTGTTATTTATCCCTTTCAAGACATTCACGCTGTTCCGAATTTTCTTGAATGACAGTTTTTAACCTTTTTATTTTGTTAGTAATGTTTATTGATAAGTAAATTATTACTAACAAAATATGAACTGTTTACTTTAGTAATAGTTAGTGAAAATTAGAGAAAAAAAAGGTATGTGTGCAGTCAATATACACGTTTGAAGTGTAACTTCCGTATTAGCGATGGGAATAATTGAGATACGATAATAGAATGTCGTTTATTAAAATATCTCGAGATCATCGATTATGACTCTGAAAATTAGTATATACAAATATTAGCAGTACTGAGAAAATTACTTATTTTGTATCTATATTTATTATTTATATTAAGTACATTATTAATTGGCGCTGCACACACAGCGCAATGCTCAAGTAAAAACGTAACGTTTTTCTATAAATAGCTAATTTATAAGTTAAATTTTAATTTGTGTGCAATTATTTGAAAGTAGTATTTTAAATATTAAATAAGTAATTGCTGTTGCCCATTTGTAAAGTAAATAAAACGCCAAACCTTAATTATTAAAAGTACACATATAAAAAGAGCAGTTTAATGATGTTGCAGGTGTACCATGGCACGTCAAAGGGCGAGATGCGAATGAACCGTAGAATTTGAATTGCCAACGAATAGACATTATGTTGCATACTCAATCTGCTTGGGTGTGGAGAATGTTACAATTTTTCGTTTTGGAGGGGGAAAATCCTTTCAAATTTGGATGATGAATTTTTTTAGAGCAATAGTTTATCAAGTCTGATCAAATCTACCCACACTAGCCTTTCAGAAGCCCAGAATAAAATAAGACAACTTAAAAAGGGCAATTTGTCTATGAAGTTTAAATCGAAATTACTTTGATATTTTGCCTTTTCTCTTGAATTGTATGTATCTGCTTATTTTTTCCAATTAAATGGATATTTTATTATTTGTTTTTGAAAGTCAATTGCTTTTTGATTACAAGTCTGACCTGGTAAACTGTTTCTTAAGAAAAAAAATATCGTCGAAATTTGAAAACATTTATGATCATAACCATAGGAGATCACAAATTAATATTTTGTTTTTACTTACTTCCACATCCACGTAGTAGAGGGGAAATATAGTAATAGTAAGAAAAATGTTCAAATATTTTTTTGTAGTAATGGGTTTAGAATGTCGGGAAACGTCGAGATTTTAAATTTGAGGGTCTGTCTGTCTGCCGGTCTGTAATTTTTTTGTGCGCTCGTTTTCTTTGGAACGATTTAAGGTATTGACTTGAAATTTGGTACACTTATACACTATAATGACATCTGGAATTAGATTATATTTTGAGCTTACTCCGGTGAAGGATTGGGGGTAAATAGGGGAAAATAAATAATGTACGCCGGTAAGAGTCCAGAAACTCGAGATTTGGTGTATATACTAGAAACCCAAGGCCTCATTTTTTTATAACATTTACAATCCGTAACCACCACCCCAACTCCATTATTAAAGGAGTTGATAAAATAAAATTGATACATTCACTTAAGATTTGGTACACGTATGTATTATAATGACGCGCGACGTATGGAACTGGATTATATTTTGAGATGATTGCAGTGAAGTGTTGGGGTAAAGCAAGCTAGTAAGAGTTCAGAAACTTGGGATTTGGTGTATATGTTAGAAACAAAAGTCTCAAATTTTCTTATGGCATTTTCAACACCCACCACCACTCCATTATTAAAGGGGTTAACAAAATAAAAGAATGATATTGACTTGAAATCCGGTACACGTATGTTTTATAAGAAGATCTGGTACTAGATTACATTTGGATCTTATTCCGTTGAATGCTTGGGGGTGAAATAGTGGTAAATAAGTAAGGCGAACTAGTAAGAGCCCAGAAACTTGAGATTTGGTGTGTACAATAATAATAATAATAATGTATTGCACTTAACACAAACATGACAGTTACAGTTGTATAAGCCAGTCAACAGAATGAAGAAAAAATATCAAGTACCTTTATTACAAATTATTTATATTGTATACAAGTTAAAATATCGTAAACAATCTTAAAAAGACTATACAGTTATTACAATTAAAATTTTCTATTTGTAGTTTTCAAAATACTTATAACAATAATAATAAAATAAAAGATAAAAGAAAATAAGGAGACTATACCAATATTGCTATCCAATACTACTATTTAAAAACTCATTAACTGTGTAGGGTTCCAATTCACAAAGTAATGATAAAAGCGGTTTTTTTATTTTATTAAATGGTTCGTTGACTTTTATATCATATGGAAGATGGTTGTAGAGTTTTATACAGACATATAATGGGGTAGTTTCGGTAAGTGAGAGTCTGTGGTCAGGATAGGTGTACCTCTCACCATGTTTAGTGTTATGCATTGGGTCCATTAGGTGTATTTGAAAAGTGACTGTATTGTTATATAGAAATTTATTACATTCATATATGTATAAACCACTAAGGGTTAAAAAGCCAAGGTTCCTACAATGTCCTCGGCATGACTCTCTAGGCGGCAATTTTCTTGGTATACGAACTGTTGTTCTTTGAATTTTGAACGTGCTATCACTATTAGTACTATCACCCCATGTAATTATCCCATAACGAATATGTGATTAAAAATTCGAATAATAAAATGTTCTGGCTATATTGTCATTAGCGTACTTGGCAAGTATTCTCAATCCATAGCAGGTTCGACTTAATTTTGAATTTATATATTGGACATGTTCATTATAGCGTCCTGTTTCGTCTAAGTATCTACCTAGGCACTTCATATGCTTTAAGAAAACAATTTTATGATTAATTAATTAAGAATAATATTAGAAGGAGTATCAAGCCTCTGATTAGTTTTGAAAAATACTGCATTAGTCTTATTCTGATTTAATATCTGTTCATTTTCATTGCACCAGTTTTCCATATCCTGCATAATGCGTGTACCATCAGTAGCTAGGTCGATAAACGATTCATGATATTTTATGATTATATTTGTGTCATCTGCATAGTTGATTAGGGAGATTTTTTCACTACTAAGTGTGTGAATATCATTAATGAATATCAAGAAAACTAAGGGTTCTAATGTGCTCCCCTGTGGGACTTCCCTGGTTACTTTCGGCGCTTCTGAACTTACATAATTACCATTATTAATATCAAGCATTTTTGCTGCATGTTTTCTATCTGATAGATAAGATTTAAACCAATTTAAAGCTGTTTCTCTTATATCATAATGGAATAATTTAGTGAGTAATATGGTGTGATCGATGAGGTCAAAAGCTCTGGACATGGACTAGAGGCCAAGGTATTAACTTTTTTTTTATATCTGCCACCCCCACCACCACCCCACTCCATTATTGAAGGGGTTAACAAAATAAAACTCATTTAGTGTATACGGGAGTAAAAATTAAAATATTTTTTTTTATTATCAGCTACCCTCACCCCCATTGAACGTCGCGTCGGCCAGCATTGCAGTGGCACATCTTGTTATGGGTTTTTGGGTCAGGTGATTTCAAATATTAGATTGTTCAAATTCGATGAACAATTATTTCCACATATCGGGGTGCAAATATAATATCAAATGCTATTGTTTAAAGACTCTTGGATGAGAAATCTGTATCTGGATGTGATTCCTTCGCCAGCGGTTTTTTGTATTTACATTAAGGGGATGGAAAACGAGAAATGAGTTAGTATTTATATTTCTAAATTAAATAGTTGTTTTACATATGAGAAGATCGTTGAACACATCATAGAATAGCCTCTACATTCACGGTGTTCCTAAGATCTTCTGAAATGTTATTTTAATCTGTGGCAGATCTAAACTGCAGCAGAAATATTTCACTCGGCGATGTTATGTGATACTTATATTAGAAAAGATGAAATCATACAAATTTACATATATCTGGCGATTATATTTTTATGTTATAATAAATTTATACTTTTTAGTAAACAATATTAGTTTTTTAAACATGATTCTTTATGTAAATCACCTTAATTCTTAAAATAGTGACTGATGTCATCTGTACATTAATATTTATAATTTTTCCAGTACCGTCAAAACCACTTGAGAATTGATTACATAAAAAATCAGCACGCAAAAAATAAAACACACTTATTTGCTACCTAGGACAACATTGCAGAGGTCATCTCATTCAAATGACATAATTTTAGAGTGTGAGTAATTAATTGAATAATTAAACGTCTTAAACTACTTCTGTAGGCCGTTTCATTTGAAATTTACAGATATATCTCACGACATTCTTAGAAAAGTAGTATTTTATCATTTCTAATCCGAAGACTGAAGTAGGTACTCTATATACAAGGTTAATCCTTTCTTGAGGTGTAGATTTTAAGATATTATATAAACATGAACATATTTTTATGAAACTCTCCCAAATTCTATTTCTTGATGAATTTTCATTCTAATTATTCCGTTAGCAGCAGCAGCACTTCGGGACAATAATTTTTCATTGTCCCTTTGTTTTTGAGGTTGGCAAGTTATAGAATATATTTTATTGTTCGTTACTAAAACCACCACGAAGAGACACTTCATTTTCACAGTTATTTTCAAATTGCCTATCAAACTATGATATTAATCCTCATATCCACGAACCAACTCGAATTACTGCTACACGTCAAAGCAGTATTGACGTTATATTTTCAAATTGTAGTGATTTAGTCGCCGGTTCAGGCACAGTCAACGCAGACCTCATATCTGATCATCACCTCATCTATTGCACGGTTAATCTGTCTTTGCCTAAGATCACTCCCAAAATGGTTACTTTTAGATGTTTTAAGCAATTCAATAATAACAGCTTTCTCGGTGATCTTCAAACAATTCCATGGAATGACATTTTTTATATAAATGACCTAGAAGGTAAAATAAAATTTTTGTCTACAAATATTGTACAAATTTTTGATAAGCATGCTCCTGTAGTTAGAGCTCGTATTACAAAGCCATATGCACCATGGATTACCGATAATATAAAGAAATTAAAAAGAGAGAGACAAAAGGCCTTAAGTACATATAAAAAATCAAAAAATATTCGTGACTGGATTTACTATAAAGAGTTAAGAAATCTTACCCTCGGTGCTATTAGATCCGAGAAATCTGCATATCTTGAGTTTCACCAAAATCGGTCTAGTAAATAGCTATGGGCTGCCATAAAAAGCTTAAACATAAAACGCAAACACAGGCCAGATATTCCTCCACATTTACGAAACGTAAATGAAATAAACTCATATTTTAGCTCCGTATTTAGCCCACCAATGAACTGTCCAGATACTGTACGTTACTTTTTGTCACATACATTTGATGCGAACTTACATTTTCAATTTAAACTGAGCAGTGTTGATGAAATTACATCCATAATTATGTCCCTTAAGTCAAATGCGGAAGGTTGTGACAGCATTTCGGCACTAATGTTAAAATATTGTTTGCCTACTATTTCTTTACATGTAACACATATTATCAATTGCTGCTTGGAGGTAGGCTATTTTCCTACGAGTTGGAAACACTCGTTAGTTATACCATTGCCGAAGGTTAATACTCCTCAAGAGTATAAGGATCTAAGGCCCATTACTATTATTCCAGCATTGTCAAAGGTTCTGGAGAAAGTAATTAAGGTCCAAATAAATGAATACATTTTAGAAAATAACATTATATCAAAATTTCAATCAGGTTTTAGAAAAGGCTTTAGCACAACTTCAGCCAGCTGACATTTCCCAAAACATTCTTTCTGCCTTAGATAACGATGATGCTGCTGCACTTAAGGCTTTTGATACGCTGGATCACGATTTACTTTGTGCAAAACTCTCTTTTTATGGCTTTGATGAAACTTCAGTAAACTTTTTCAGATCATATTTAATTAACAGATTTCAAACCGTTTCACTAAATAATGAGCGATCAAATATCTGCCCAATTACATCAGGTGTGCCACAAGGGTCAGTTTTAGGCCCTGTTTTGTTCTTAATTTACACAGCCGATATTATCCAACATGTAAGCCATGGTAAAGTTCAGTGCTACGCCGATGATACTCAACTGTTTTATCATTTTCCCTCTGCAAATACTATAAACTCTTGTAATTTAATTAATGCTGACCTAGACTCTATCCATAATTATGCTAATCAAAATAATCTCAAACTAAATGCAACCAAAAGTGCAGTATTGTGCTTTACTTCCAATAGAACGCAGGAATATACGAAAGAAAATCTAGCTGTTGCTATAAATGGTCAATACTTGCCTGTTGTAAATGAAGCAAAAAACTTAGGTCTAATCTTTGATAAGATGCGTTTTACGGAACACGTGGCAGTTTTATTAAAAAAAGCGTACTATGCCTTGAAAATGCTGTATTGTAATATAAGTATTTTAAATTT
Organism: Stenurella melanura; assembly: GCA_963583905.1. NCBI lineage: Eukaryota > Metazoa > Arthropoda > Insecta > Coleoptera > Cerambycidae > Stenurella > Stenurella melanura. The sequence goes on from OY757312.1 coordinate 81,184,460, forward strand.
CAAAGTCAGGAAAAAATTATGTGAAAGTCTTGTGTTACCAATCTTGAATTATTGCAATATAGTATATTTCCCCTGTTTAGATAAGCTTACACAACATCGTTTGCAAAAAATGCAAAATAGCTGTTGCAGGTTTGTATTCAAACTAAAGAGGTATAGTCACGTGTCTGCGAAAATAAATGATTTGCAATGGCTCAGGCTTGATAATTTGTATAAATACAACATATCTGTTTTTGTTCATAACCTGCTCTCAACCCGATCACCTTCTTATCTTTATGAAAAATTTACCTTCAGGCGAGATATTCAAAACGGTAATCTACGATACGCAGATAAACTTATAATTCCTAGATATTCAAAATCTCTATATCGACGTTCATTTGTATACAACGCTATTTCGATCTACAATAATATTGATCCTCAGCTAAAACGAGCTTCTGTAAATAAATTTCGCACAGTAATAAAATGTAATTTCCTCCGTCAGCAACTTATGTAAATTAGCAGCTAGTCTTTCTGTAGTTCATAATCTTATCAGCCTTAAGATATATTATGTCTGTGTGCATTGGGCTTTATTGTATAGTATGGACATATATACATTGTTTTTACTTTTACTTAATTTTTAGCTTCAATTATTGTAACCCGCATTACTATATCTAATCTTTATATGTATATGTGTATATGTATCTGTATATGTAAGTATATGTATGTATGTACGTATGTACATGGGTGTATACATATTTTATTTTTATCTACGTACTTTACATTGGATTAGATTAGCTATAAACTATTATTATAAAGTAAAAGGTTAAGTTGAGTAGCTATTAAGCTAGACTTCGCCTTAATTTAGGAATGTATTGTAATTTTATATTTTTATATTTTTATATTTATTCCTAAATAAAGCCATTTTATTATTATTATTATTATTATTATTATTATTATTATAAGGGCCGGACTAAGACGGATTTGTAGGAACATTTCTATTTTTTACATATTTCGTGTGCAAACGTGATACACTCTTCATTATCAACCTTGCCAATGTGATGTTGCTAAAACTTGGTGAAATGTATACAATACAATACTTATAGTACCGGAGCCGGCGTGCAAGTACCTGACACGTTTGTATCAACTAGAAACATTAATTTTGTTCCTTAGGGCATGACTCGACGAAAGTGGTACGAGAAATTTTCTTAGTAGGGTAAACTTAACTAAATAACTGGAACTAATATTCTTGACTTTTGTTGACGGTGTCGGATGATTCGGAGTCGAGTTTGAGCTCTTTGCCCCAATCATCGCTGTAGAGCTGGACCGGCCTCGTAAGGGGTGGGCCCGCTGTTTACGTCTACCCCTCCGCAAATGCGGACGGTGTAGGCGAGGTTAGCCGACCTCCCCTTGTCCCGGCTGTTGAACCCTGCCATCTGGGTTGTTTCTTCTGGCGCTCTTCTGTCTTGGTCTTCTTTCGACTTTCTTCGCTGGCATGTCGGTTCCCGGGAGCGTTTTAAAATAACTCGACATGCCTTTTTATTAGGTTTTTACCTCGCAACCCGTCTGTAGTGAATAGATTTTCATGAAACATTTTTCAAAGATTTTCTAAAGTCTGAATACAAAAAAGTTTACCCTTTAAAAATTGCCGCTTTTTACTTTGGGGTTGTTCCCACCCCTTCTGGAGCGGTCGGCAAAAAAGTAAAATAGTAACCACCTAATCTGATATAGAATCAAATTGTAAGAGAAAAAGATCGTATATAATTTTTCATGTAAATTTATATTTTCCAAGTTCTAGCGATTTGAAGGTTACGATTTTAGTTTTAAAAAATTGGTGCCTTGAGACTGTTTTTCGTAAATAACTCAAAAGTCTTACATTTATAGAAAAAGTGGTATGGTACAGAAACATAAGATTATGATATTACAAGTATTTTGCTTTTTGTTTCTTTATGCACGAAGAATAGTTCTAAAAATATGATAGTTTAAAAATGTCGCTGGAACGTTTATGCCGATTATTCAGTTTATTCCACAGAATATCATTTTCAATAAATCTAAGTTAAATGTTGGCTCTAGTTTACTTTAAATACGCCTAAGATAACTAGGTTTTAGATGATGAGTTCCAAATTTATTTACAATTTTATTTAGGTACGGATGAACATCACCAATATACTTTAAAATATACTTTGTTGATTTTCTTGCCGTTTCCACGTGTTACATGTGACTTCCTTCTGCTGTGCCCAGTGGGTCAGAATCTAAAATTTCTGGTCAAAATTCTGAAACTGCAAATGTACTTAGTGTGCATAGGTCATTAAGAGAAAGATAGTAAAAAAAATTGACACCGTCTGGGTGTGAGATATAGGGGTTGAAAATATAAATAACCTTCAAGATTTTTAAAACTGAGTTTACGTACTTTTGATACCTAAATTTTTATGAGAAAAATAAAGGGAAAAAATTAACAACCCCTAGGGGTGAGTTATAAGGGTTGAAAATACAAATAACTCACGATTTTTTTCAAACTTGGCATGCGTGTTGATTGCGCTTAGGTACTTATGAGAAGAATATTTTTAAAATACCTTCTCGTCCTAGAAGTGATATGTAAGAGTTCAAAAAATTGTTTCATCAGTGTTTTTAGAAAATGATTTTAAAACGTTGTATATTGTTAACAATGTGGAATAAAAAGAGACAATAGGCGTTCAAAAGATAAATGTATTATAGATTTTTGAACAGAAATAATAAATAAAGTAAGACCTATCAAAAATACACATTTGTCTACTTAAACACTGTCCTGTCCACTGCTGGTTTCGGAGGTGCTTTCCTGTGGTGTTTATGTTATTGAAGTCGCTGAAGGTTTGGGTACTTCTGGTATTGCTAGTAGACTTAATACTTCGGAGGGTAATGTTGACCTCGGGGCAATTCTCTAAGTCCTGTGATGAACGAGTCGGATGAAATAAAGAAGAATGAAGAGGAGCCTCATTCGTTAGTTGTCTAGGTGATTTTCTAGTGTGGCTTGGCCTGTATTGTCTCAGGTCTTTACTCCTTGATTCCCGAACTTCCTCTGAGAGTTGACCGATTGGTAACATCGCAGACTCAACAATTTCATCTCCATGTATGAAGATTTTGTGCGCAGATGCCGGCATGTAATACCATTCGTAATTGGTCACAAATGGATTCGCCGTCTCTTTTACATACCTGCAGAGGGTCAGATTTAAAAAATGATGACTACAATTCTGAAACTAATGGAAACGCCCCAATATCAGCTGGCAATTGCAGGATAAATAATTTAAAACATCCATCGATAAATTGGGATGGTGGGTCTCAGGGGGTGGAAATTGATATAATTGTATGAAATTGTGATATTTAGGATTCTATTAGAATATTACTTCCAATAGGGCTTGGTTTCAGGTTGTGCAAAACATTGCGCAAACTCATTGATAAAATGTGGAAACTTAGGATACTAATAGACTTTTACCTAAAAAAAAAAAAAATTTTGATAATGTATTATTTTACAAAATCAAAGGATTACAATATTAAAAATAAAAATCGTTGATTAATAGTCACTTTGTGGTACACTTGAACTACTTTGGCTTTGAGATCTATGTGACTCTTCATAATCAGCTGAGATTTCCATTTCTATATTTATAAAAGTATCCGATGAAACCAAAAAAGTATACGCAACAAATCCTCGTTAGTCACAATTCTTTATTGACATTTCTCTTTGGAATTTTCAGATTTTCTCTCCAAATCTTGAATAAATTAAGTTGCTTGGGTTTATAAGATGGGTGCTAGGATCTCAAAGAAACGCATAAGAGGAGGTATTATAATGTTTGCCAATTTCATCTGCTTACTTATCTAATATAGGGGTTGAAAAGTATAGGATGGTATACATTAAAGATGTTGTGTATTGAGAGTAAATTTCACTTTGAAATAGTGATTAGTGAACAAATTCAATGAAATCAGTGACTGCAATATCAATAAAAATTATTATTCCATTTCAAAATTTAATATTTCTCGCCTGTATCAACGTATTCAAAATGCCTTAACTCAAAAAGGGCCAGCTATAAGCCGTTGCAATTCATAAGAGGTGTATTGGACACTGCATTCAATATCATAAAGAAGCTACAATGCGGAAGCGTAGGGAAGTAAAGTGCAACAGAAACGTAACGTTTAATTTTCATCAAAATTTACGTCAAAAACCGCTTACTCGATAAAAGGCTATAACTTAGGTACCAAATGGCAAACAAAATCAACTAACTGCTTACAATAAAGCTCTTACCTTGTTCTGTATTAGACATTGCCGATTCATTCAATTGAAGACAAAGAAACAAAAAATTCACTGTTTGAAAAATACTAAATATTCACTGCACAAATTTAACACAACGCATGTTTCGTTCTCAAGCCGTAGAACGCAAATGAAGCTGGTATTAGGTTCGGGGTCTTCTGTTTCCCTAAATATAGCAATCACCCTTACCAAAAAGCCTGTTTAATACCCACTTCTCGGAAATCTGTTAAAATCGGTTGATTTGAGTTTTGGCCAGAAATACCTGAAGTTGGCCCACTGTGCTGTGGTGAGACTAAACGTTGAGCGCTATTGTTCTGACAGAGACACTAGTTCTAGTATAGTCGTCTCCATTTGTTTACTGCACATAGAACACCTCAAAACTGTGCCGCTTCTATCTGACTACAGCATAGTCGGGAGATCGGGGCATGTTAATTTTCGACTCCTCTATAACATATTAAATAATAAAAATATTGTAATACTTGATACATAGAAAATCATTATTCTCATATAAAGTATGTTCTGGCATGATTAAAATGAGAAATTAACGAAAACATACCTGTTTCAATTATAACTCAATTATAAGTTCTCTGTGGATTGACAGAGTTGTCGGTTTATCATGAAATATCGAATTTGTCAATACTCCACAAATATATAAGATATTATTCCTATCTCGATACAAGCACAACAGAGTATTTTTTTTCAATTTATCATTGTACCAAATAATTATTTATATACCAAAGAGTTCTAAATTTCTACTGCACAATAGCACAAAAATTTTAAGTCCGGCTCTGTGGGATATCTATTCCTAATTGACGGTCCGTTGTTTTACTTTTTTTTTACGTGCAGCAAACAAATAATGGAGACGACTATAAGCGATCTTCACTCTGATATAATTCAAAAAGACAAATACGTTCCTCAAAATGCTCGCAGAGATACGAACTTTGCTTATCAGCTTCGTGCGACTAGAAGCTTACCAGCACATATAATCGAATCATTTTCAAATGTCACATTCACTCTACATTTGACAACATCAACATATGTTACTGGCAAACATTCTTCATTCGTTTTGCCCCCTTTAATTCCTTTTGCTGTACAGCGTATTCTCAATTTTCTTGATTTATCTTCCTTGTAACCCATTCGGTCATGTGTTAAAGTAACGTTGAATATTTCCTTTCACATTTTTTTATTTTATTTTTACGTTTGATCTTGCAGATTGATTATCTCCGGGTATTTTCAAAGGTTTTATAATATGGATGCATACTCATACTGTGTATTAGCTACACATTTTTTTGTAGCCTACGATCTCTTAAAGCAAAGCAGAAAAGAAATCGCAGCAGTCAATTTATGCATTCAGTGCTATTTTTCCTTCGATAAATATCAAATTATTCGCACTGACAAGAGTTTTGTTCTGCTTATGAAATGTCAGAGCTATTTCTACTTTGTATTATACATTTGCATCATGAATAAAGAGCATGTGAATTGAAAGTTATTATTATCTGATGGTTTATGGTGTATGTCTTTCTTAATAGACAACTAAAATTATTTAGTGCCGGACAGGTATTATGATAGAAAATGTAGAAATGTAGAAAATGTCGGTCTTTACCTTTATCATTTTCAGTGAAAATGTATCAGACGTTTAATACACAAGTGAAGTTCAAGGTCGAATGTAATATATAAATAATTGTATTTACAAATAGATTAGTGTTAACACATTGTATAAACATTATTTGTTTGCCACGAAACTTATTGGTTCTTCTGACTAATGTTCAAACAGCTTCCATTGCAAATGAACAAATATTTTAATTTATCTACTTAAAAATACAATAATATTTATTATGTGCAAACCAAGTTTATATTTAAATTTTTCAACAGTAGGTTATTTGAAGCTTCGTGAGAATTTCGATTTGAAATTCCTTGATTTAAAATATATATGTACTTATACAGGGTGGGGCAATACTACGAAGGCGTGGAAAGGACATAGTAAAAATATTTTTATAATTGCTAGTTTAAACTTGCAATTATCCATAATTGCAACTTTAAACTTGCAATTATACATAATTGCAACTTTAAACTTGCAATTATACATAATTGCAACTTTAATCTTGCAATTATCTATAATTGTCACTTTAAACTTGCAATTATCCATAATTTCAACTTTAAACTTGCAATTATACATAATTGCGACTTTAAACTTGTAATTATACATCATTGCAACTTTAAATTTGCAATTATACATAATTGCAACTTTAAACTTGCAATTAAGCATAATTGTCAGTTTTAACGTACCATTCGTTTGTTTGAGTATATATATGCATTTAGCAATACGGGGTGCCCCATTATATTTTGGCGCTTTTTAAACCTATACAGGGTGTCCCAATAAAAACTCCCAGGCCGGATATATTCTAAACGAATAGAGATATTTTAATTTTGTAAAAGCCAATTTGTAGAGCATAAAAAGAACTTCATTTTTGAATATAATTGTTTTTTTAATGTATCAGTATATAGATGACGCTGTGCTCTAAAGAAATATTTCGATGGGAGAAACTTTGAAATGGGGTTTATGTGAAAGAAAATGCATTTCTAAGCATATTATGTTGTAAAAAAATTACCACAAAACTAACCGCTTTCGAGATAATTGAGTCCAAATGTTGAAATTTGCCAATATTGAATAATTGTAATCTCTTCAACATTTCGTTCCTTTATATTTAGGAATGAATAGAGTCTGGAAAGAGGCTACAAAAAATGTACTGACATACATAGCATTCCATTAAAAAAAATGCACTTGGTCCTGTAATTTCGTCTTGGCTCGTCCTGTATGTTCGAAAATAATTTCCAGTACATAGATTTTTGTATCTAGTTTACTTGCAATTTTTAACAAAAATTCTAGCTATTTTAGAACTCGAGATATAGAGGTCCGACGCACTATTGCCCCGTCCTGTATATATCATTATACAAACGAATATCGGGTAATGGTCATTGGTCGTCCTATTCACAATGTCTTGGTAAACGTTTTGTGAGCCATTATTCTGATTGGTCTCTCTTTACTGTATGGTACGTCTGACAGCATCACTTCGTCTACACGCTTGTCTATTAGACGAATGACGTCACCAAAGATCTTTATCGTCAGTTCCCCAGCATACCTGCAGCTGGATCCTGGGGCTTCTTACTCAGTTTACTGACACTACTCTAATTCATATTCACAGTAGTTAATGGAACCAGCTCTAGACCATGCTTCAATCTACTGGGCTATCATGGCTGTTACCAAAATAATTATGTGAATATTAGACTTAATTGTACCATAAATGTTCTTAATAGCTGTATTTTATGTGCGTAATCAATATGTATGTGTATGTAGTAAATAGTTTCGGTGGTGTGGCGGTTAGTAAGCACTCCTTTACACGCAGAGGTCGTTCAAGATATACCAATTCGATGAGGTATAAGGATGAGCGAAGCGCTCGCCATCTTTTGGAGGAAATCAGGAATCACTGCGAGTTTTTATATATGGGATGCGAGAACATTCAATATGTCTGTCCTACAAATTGGCAACATTTCAAGGTAGCGTTATCGGTGTTTTTTATTCTTATGCACAATGTCTTGACAGTTTTGCGACCCTGGTGTTATTCTAGTGGCCTCCCCTTGCTGTACGGCGCATCTAACAGCACTACGCCATCTGCCGTGTTTGCCTATTAGGCGTTCATCTCGAAAATATCAATACAACGTCTCAGAGGTGTAAAGAATGGTGAAAAAAAACTAGTATGTTAGCAAGCTTGATATTTATGCATTTCGTGATGTTTCTATCTTACATAAACCGTGGAGTCGGTAATTGGTTTTTGTAATGGAAATAAACTGATAGTTAGATAATTAAAACGAGAAATTTTATTCAATGGTATGTTTCTTTTTGAGATTGTTGAGATATTGATATAAAATTAAACGTAATATTATATGGAATTATACAAGTTTCGTGTTCGAGAATAAAACAATAAAATCCTAGTCCTATAAAAAATATTCTCAAATACATACGTGACATATTTAGAAATTCTAGACTTATTAAATACCTACATTCTTTCAATTGTTTTGCTATAAATAGTTTCGATTTTTGCAATAGAAATTCTTCTCAAGGTGACTATTGTAAAGACTCATTATTTTCTATGAAAATTGTTCCCATGCATTTGTTCTCATACGATTTATTAGTCAAGTTATACGTTATGCTTTTTGAAGGTTGACATATTGTGTAATTTATTTATTGTTGTTATTTTTTTAATAGTAATGCGAATACATTGTTATCCTCTCTCTTAATTGCAAAAGTAATAAACGGAAGTTTTTTGCATGCCAGGTTCCAAATTTGTGTTTCTTAATTTAATCCTTATGGTTTTATTGCGCATTATGTCAAGTTGTTCCATTGCATAATAAACCCAGAAGTTAAAAGTCATTTTCTTAATTAATTTAACAATGTACTTCAAATCAAAAAAGGTGTTAATTATAACTTCTGGTTTATTATATAAGGATTAATTCCAACTACTGCGAGAAATATATTTTGATTAATATTATTAATTTATTTTGAAGCGATTATTATTAATTTGGATTGTTGTTGTTTTGGTAAGCTCTGTGACGCCAAATAATTATGAATATGACAAATTAAGATTTATGATAAAAAATACCTTAATATGTTTCAATGCTTAGTATCAAGGTAAACTATGTGGAAAAAGCATACTAAAAATGTCTTATTAGGTGCCTTAAATATTAAGTTTCGTGTTCTGTCTGTTTTGAGGTTAGGTTGTGACGTTGCAGAATGCTTTCCATATCTATAAATTACATATACTTTTTTTGGTCTTGGATCTTATTTATAGATTATTTATTTTGATCCATATGAAGTCATAGTGGGCAACGATTTTAAATGTTCAAATCCTGCCGATAACCTAATCGATCAGCGAATGCTCTTGAGGAGTTTTGCATAGCATGATCTAAACGATTAAGGTTTGGTCTTAAAGACAACGGATTTTAAATGACCCCGAAGAAAGTAGTCTAAAGAACTTAAATCTGGCGATCGCGATGGCCATTCAATATGTCCTCTTCGACCTCTGTGGAAATATTTCATGTAGGTATTGATGCACGTCAATTCCATAATGAGGTGGAGTTCCATCTTGCTGATACCAGATTTCATCTGAGAGTCGCTCAGGACATTTATTATGAATATTTTCTTTCTTCTCAATATTAAAGTGCTCAATTTTTTGTAATAAAATTAATTTTCATTAACTAATAATTAACTTATAATAATTACTCTTTATTTTATTATTTTATTTACTATGTAAAAAACCACAAGTTGCACACCCTCCAAACCCTCCAACATTATAATTGATGAAAAATTGATGAAAATGTAAAAAGTACAGGGTCATCCATTTAAAGAAACTGCCGATGACGTCATATCTGGAAAACTAAGATACCTGTTGGATACGTCACTGAATAGAATAAAAGTAGCAGAAAAACTTTTTTAAGTGTATTTTTTAATCAAACTTATAGGCTACCCAGAAATCAGGTGTTTTCACACATTTGCCCAACATTGTGTATTCATTATTATAGAAAATTAGAAGCCTGTGCGTATTCTAGCTAGACTTTTGAGAAAATTAGCAACCATAGACGCGTAATACTTTTTGTTTGGCTTTTTGTAATCTATTTTTAACCATCAAAACATTCACATCCGTATTTTACGCTGTAATAAAATAAATTAATCCTAATACCAGCAATAATTTAAACCTATCCTGTAGTGCAGACGCCCACTTGCAAGAACATTGTACCATCCGCAATCGAGTTCACTGATATATAATTTTAGAGTCATATTTTATATTTTGTTTGTCGTACGTGCCTTTCTTACCAATTACGGCACTCCAGGTCAGTGCAGAATGTCGCACATGAGTCAGATTTCCAAATAATAGTCTTGAGTAAAGCGTAAAAACTTGTTGATCGTGGCCTCCCTGAAACTTTACCGTTTAACTGCGTAAGGGTTACATAGTAATTGTTTCCATGAGAAAATTTACAATAAACAATAGAGTGTTTACGAACGCCAACTGAATTAATATAGTTGTTTTAATTCACTATGTGTAACATTTGTAACCTGGGTATGGTGTGATTTACGAGATTGCTTTCATTGGAATGGGCCTCTTCGTTTGATTTTCTAATACTATCGTCTGCTTTTTGGGTAGATCTCGTGTTAGTTATTTCTTTTTCCTGGCTTTTTAAACTAAATACAGAAACATCTGATATTAAGACTAATTATTTTATAGAAATAAATTTTATTCGTGGGCGAGGAAATAATGAGTAGGCCAACTTTTGTTTCTACATTTTACTCCATCTCCACGTACACTGGAGTGGAAGTATAGTAATCGTAAAAAAAATTTCAAAAATATTTTTTGTTGAAATAGGTTTGTGTCATGATGTGTCGAGATTTTAAATTAGAACGAAAAGAAATGTCTGTCTGTCGGTCGGTCTAACATTTTTGTGCGCGCGTTTTTTCTGGGACATTTTAAGATATTGTCCAGAAACTTGGAATTTGGTGTGTATACAAGAAGTCAAGGCCTTAAACAGTTGTCACCCCCATCATCATCTCCACTCCATTATTAAATGGGTTAATAAAATACAATTGATATATTCATCAGAAACTTGGTACACATATTTTGAGATGATTCCATTTAAGGGTTGTAATAAATAGAGGGAAACCAGTAAAGCAAGTTAGTAATAGTCCAGAGACATGGGATTTGGTGTATATATCAGAGGTTAAGATCTCAATTTTTTTTCTGTGACATATGCCACCAACACCACCACCCCCACTCCATTATTAAAGGAGTTAACAAAATGAAATGAAGATATTGACTTGAAATTTCGGAAACATGAAAGTGTTAGGAATGCTTAAAGATTTGGTCTATCAATCTTGGTTAAAGTTTAAATTGAAGTATGTGAAATGGCATCACGTGAAAATGACTGAATTTCAAATAGTAATTAAATTTTTTTCAACAAATGAACTTCGTATGTCGGTAAGTCTGTTTTAAGTGTACTTATGTTATTATATTAGCCGATTTATATAGACAGCACTGGGAAACTCATAAAGTGCAGTTTTCTATATGATTATACAATTATTTCAGTATTATTATAGAATAATAATTAATAATAACAATTCTATAAACCACAAACACATTTTTATAACTGCGTAGTTTAGACACTGTTGTATAAATCAATATTTTGTTTATAGAAATGATTCAGTCATTCATCATATACAACCACGACATATTGCCTCCACTTGATTAAAATAAAAATTCAACTCAAACACTTTGCATTTTCAAACTGACCGTGTCATTGCTAGTACACATGTCCTAATTATCATGAAACATTAAATACTACTATACTAGCAATAAATCTATCATACAATAACAAATAGCTAGGTATGTAAATGAGATGTAGTTTTTAGAAAAATCCAAGGAATAGGTACCCCGCCTAAGCGAGCATTAAAGTCTCCGAATTCCTTGACACTACTTCGGTCTCCACCTTCTGCTTGAAGGTTACCTACTTGATAATGTTAAAAATAAAATCGTAACAATATAGGCGTGGGTGGTGAGATATAAATTAATTTATATAATTCAGTGAGCGTTTGATGAAACATGTTGGTGTTACATTAATTATGTATTTTCGTCGCCATGTTTTCTTGTATTAATCTCTTTGAAAATTGAGGATATATGGATTTTTTGTTTTAAAAATGAGGTTGCAATAAAGCAAACATTTTAAACGGGATATACGGTGTGTGACATAACTATTAAAAAGGTAAAATTAGATCTGGATAAAAATCATTTCTTCTTAAACCAGTCCGAGACACACATATACTACACTGAAAAAAAGAGCCCTGCCAAATTGGAATGTAATCCACAACCCATATCTAAGAAACAAGGGTATCTGTCGGTTAGAACACTCAGTGTTAATATAATTTACGTACATTGCTTAAATGTTTGGTTACTTTTATTGATTTAAGAACAATTGCTTTTATTACTACATTCTAAGAAGGAAACAATATACCAAGATGAAATGGAAGCATTTCGCCTATCAAGTAGGCATAATCGGAATAGAACATAAAATTCAATCCAGATTGATTTCGAAATTTCCCTTCGTAAACTATATCGACTTATTTTTTTTTTTTTGAAAATTATGATCAGGTCCAGAGATGTTTTAGGTAGCTAGATTTAAATTAACACACTGCATATTAATTGTTTACAGTTATTAATGATTGGTGATCTATTCATATTTTCTTACACTTTATTGGATACTTTGAAAGATTTTTAATACGTTAAACATGACGTATGTTTTTGCATGTTTTTTAAGTATTTACAAAGTCACGTGAGACAACAAATTATATTTATTTTATTTTTACTTGTATTTTTCACTCGTAAACGGCAACTTTTGACCTGGTATGGCATGTAGTTTCTACCAACCAAATGGTATGGTAATTTTTGTTCCATTAATAGGATGCTACTAGCTAGCATTACTGCAAGTTGAAGCTTTGTCTAAATAAATACAATGCATTTTTGCCCCATTTAAAAAAATTCAAGGGTGCTCACCTCACCGGCCATTTTTCTTTGACGAGATATAAACTAACATTTTTGCAAATTTCCAGCTGTGTAAAAATAGGTATATTGTCGAGGCCACTTGCTCTTAGACTACCACCAAGATGTTTTTACAGAAGTTGAAAAATAACCTAATAAATAAAAGCAGAAAACACTGCATAAATTCTAAATTAAATAAATTATATATAATATTAGGTACGACTAAAGTCAAATAAATTATTAAACTTGTAAATAGATGGTTAGTTGAATTTTCCTAATTTGAATAATAAAATTATGGCATACTGTTGTAATATATTCAAGGTTATGACCAGGTGAAATATATTTTGCTGTACTAATAACTAGTGAGAAATGCAGAGTTCTAGAAAAATGTCACGTAAAGCAGTTACAGATGCACTGAAATAAACAAAATAACGAGAAAGAAATATCCAAAGAAATGATCTTGTTGACAAAGTTATAACATTAAAAAAAAGTTCCCGGAGGGGCTGGAACCTTCGGTGTAACTCTGCTTCTGGAGACGTAGTTGCCACAAACACCAAAACTCTTAGCGTCATTGGAAGATGAGATCATCTCCCGATGATGCTAACTTGGTTCGCGAAACACACCTCGAGAAATGTGTTCCAGGGCTTTGGTGTTTGTGGAAACTACGTCTTCAGAGGCATACAAACAATGCTGGTTTTGGTCATTAACGTACAAATACATAGTGAAAAATATATTCATATTTTGACAAAGCATTGTTACAAATACATAAATAAAATACATGAAAATTGTTTATCACATGTTTAGATTTTAGCTGGAGGAGCTGGCAATTGGACTTGCCTACTGTGGTCAGTATAGGTCTATTGCAGTACTCCTTTTTGTACCTTAGGGCTCCTTATCCAGAACAGGGTGCTTACAAGACTTCGAGTCTGTTGATTAGGAGCTCCTTCTATTTTCTAGCCAAGCCGCGAGTCGTCTCACTCCAGTCAAGGTCTATTACAGCTCATTACAATGGACTTTATCACATGTTACACTGCATCATTGTTGTACACCCACAAGTTATAATAGAGGTTTCCTGTTTTCCGGAAGTGTTTCAGATAAGATATATTTTTAAGGTAACTGGTAGGTAGTTAAACAATTTTGCAGTGCCTTAGATTATGTAATTTTTAGTAATACTTAAAGTAGATGCCTAGGGTACTAAAATAGAAGCACGTGTGAGTACTAATGTCACTAAGGTATTCTCCGAGATCATTTGGCACAACAATGTTATTTGTCAACTTTTTTCCGGCACCACAGTAGTAGCTGGTATCACTGAGGTTTAAATTAAATTGTTATTGTTATTTATTAACATACTTATGAAAATAATTGGCTGTGTATTTTCGGATGAGGTGCAGTGATGTTAATTATTTTTAAAATGTTTTAATCCCGTGGCTTTTAGTTTCAATTTTTATTCTGTGAGTTGAAAAGGGTGCATTGATTAGAGTTGTACAATAAAAGTTGAATTATTCTGACAAGATTAGCAAGCATTCTCAATTTACCACTCGGAAATTTTGATGAAATCTATTATAATTGTTTCTGCAATAAATTTAAATCTACAAGTGGACTTGTAGCCCAGTCCTCGCGAGGGGGGATGGATTTGAGCTAGGATTATATAATCCTTATGGGAACTTTTGATTTTCTTGTAGATTTTTAATAGTAGAAATATTTTACAAAGTTGTCAAGGCCACTGTGGGCGGACGATGAAACAAACTTAAAATAATTTTTTTTTTGTAAATAACTTTTATAGCGCGAAAAATGCAAAAACTATCGTAGATATGAAAATTAAAGAATATAAAGTTCTATAAAAAAATCCTCTTACAAAAAATTTCGCAAGTATAACCGTTTTGGGGTTGCCAACCAACGTACGAACGCTAAAATCAGCTTTTTTCGTGCCTATCGGCATAGACATTTTAATAACCTTTGAAGAAATTATCGGATTGTAAATAATTTAAATATTCATTGTAAACTGAAAAACAAAGTACGTGAGATGCGAGTGCCGCCTCGGTCGCTGCGCGCTGGGCGGCTCCGAGAAGCCTCTCCGAGTTTGAATTCTATATACAATTTCGTCGGAAGTTTTGTATGTCTCCATCGCTATAAAACACTATATGTAATCGAAAAAACGGACATTTATCTGGCGTTTATCCTAAGTCGAAATTGGAAAAAAAATTAATCAGTACTGAAACTATAATTATAAATAAATCTCTGATTTTAAGATGCGTGGATTATATTGCACATTTCCATTGAATGTGAGTTATAATTAAAAATTAACATAGTATATTAAAAGTAGATGGCTTTAGCTTAAGTTTGTATTTTTTTATGTCAAAGTTAATTTTTCATAATTTGCAAGCATTTCGAAATCAAAACTTTGTAAATTATAGAATACACGAAAATTAAAACAAATTGTAAAATCAACCCATTTTCTGTATAAATTTTTTTGTAGAGGCATTATTCTTACAGTATTCTGTACTCTTCAATTTTCATCTGTACGATATTTTTTGTAATTTTCGTATTTTAAAAGTCATTTCCAAGGAAAAAAATGTTTTTAAACTTGATGCCATTTTGTTTTATATTCTGACCACAGTAACGGTGATAACTTTTTAACATATTTTTCGACTACTAAAAACCTACCGAAAAATCAAAAGTTCTCATTAGGATTTTATTTTATTTTATTTATTTATTTATTTATTTTTTATTTTATTCATACACCATCTAACAGTACAAGACCATTTACAAGATGGGAAACAACACATACATCATACAAAAATTACTTAAATTTACTAGCATACATTTCAGTAAAGATATATAACAAAAGAAAATATAAATATTAAACAGAATAAAGAGTTGAATTTATTTACAACAAAAAGAGAGAATAAAAAGTACATATATGATTTAGACAGAATCTCCTATTTATTAAAGATGTCGATATCACGCTGACTGTGGTTATAGCTAGAGCACATGCTGTAGATTGGTGAAAACTTTAAAGTATTAGTCCGGGCTATAGGAAGGTAGAAAGTTTGGTTTTGTATTGAATTTATTCGCGGAATATGGAAATTAAGTCTCTGGAGTATCTCACTACAGTCATAATGAATCACCTTTTTTAAGAAATTTATGGCAAATTCGTTGCGTCTTTCAGATAGGCTACGCATTGAAAACATTTGAAGTAAATCACTTTGTGGAAAGCCAATTGGTGGATATATACCATAAGATTTTAGATGTAGAAATTTAAGAAAGTGGCGTTGCACGTTTTCTAATTTAAGACTATGAGTTAGCAGGGCTGCCAAACAAGAGACGCATACTCTAGTTTAGATCGTAAAAAAGAAAAATATAATAGTTTTAACGTTGAAATATTAGAGAAATCACGCCCATTGCGAATAATAAAACCAAGTGTTCTATTTACGTCGCAAATTAACGTGTCTATATGATTAATAAAGCTGAGTTTTTTGTCAAAAATTACTCCAAGGTCTTTAAACGAGGACGGTCGAGTTAATGGTTCGTTTTCTAGACAGTAGTTAAATGTAAAATTAACATCCTTTGTGGAAAATGTCATTACGTTACATTTTTGCACATTTAATGTGAGACTGTTCTCGACACACCAAGCGCTGAGTTTAGATATATTATTTTGTAAATTACTGCAGTCATTTATGTTAGAGATTCTATGTAGTAGCTTGAGGTCATCTGCGTACATTAAAAAATGAACATCTAGTTCATGTGCTATATCATTGATGAATATATTAAACAAGAGTGGCCCAAGGACAGACCCCTGAGGTACACCAGAACAAGATAAGTAATCAGTAGACCTGAATCCATTAAACGCGACGTACTGTTTTCTGACAAGTATGATTTTAAGAAGTGTGTAAGATTCGGTGACATTCCAATGTTGGACAGTTTTTTAATAAGAATGTTATGATTAAGCCTGTCGAATGCTTTTGTGAAATCGAAATATATTACATCTGTTTGAACTTGCATCTCAATGGACTCAGATATATATTGGGTAGCACATATTAAATTGGTGGTTGTAGATCGACCTTTCATAAATCCATGCTGCTGAGAGGATATACTGTTTTTGACATGCGGATATATGCAATTATGCAGCAAAATTTCAAAAGCTTTGCCAAAGTTACAAATGATAGTGATTGGTCGGAAATTTGTTATATCATTTTTGCTGCCCTTTTTATAAACTGGACAGACTTTAGAATACTTCCAGATATCAGGAAAAGAACAGCATTTTATAGCCAAATTAAATAAAATTTTTAGTAGATGGGCGAATATATTAGCACAATCTTTCAGTAAAAATGCAGGTATACCATTCGGCCCCATGGTGAGCTTCGGTTTCATTTTTTTAATGCTTTTAGGACGTCTTCTTCAGAAAAGGAAACTAAATTAATGCTATTGTTATTGAAGCTATTATCATCTGAATTTATGTTATCCGGTGCACTTGGTAAAAACGATTTTTCAAAAAATTTAGCGTAAGCGTTAACAATATCCTCTGGGTTGTCAAGATGTTCGTCATCGTAATACATATCTTTAGAGATATTTGTCATTCCTTTCTTATTGTTGATGTATGACTAGAATTTATTTGGATCCTGATTAATATTGTTTTCAGCTCGCTCGGTATAGTTTTTATAGGCAGTTTTGATATCCAATTTAATTTTTGATCTAAGTCTTGTAAATTCATTTAGGGCATTGACATCTGCCGTTCGTTTATAGCTATTTTGATATTTTTCTTTGGATCTTATGTTTTTAATAATTTCAGAGTTAAACCATGGTGGAAATTTTCTTTTATTTTTAGAATGTGTAAATTTTGGTACACAAATTGTAAAAATTTGAGTTAGCTTATCATAAAAATGTTGGCAGGCAGTATTAACTTCTTTATATTCATTTAGAAAAGACCAGTCTACCTCGAGCAGTTGCTGATATAATAGGGGAAAGTTGGCTTTACGAAAATTAAATGAACTGGTGTAATTAGCTGGGAATTTCTGATTAGAATTTTTACCACTACATTTTACTGAAATCACAAGTCCGGGGAGATGATTATCTTCTTTTAGTAATACTTCTAAGGATTTATCAACAATGCAATTGGTGTTACATAAAACTAAGTCGAGCAGTCTATTGTTACTGTTGTAAATGAAATTGAATTGAGTGAGATTTAAAAAATTTAGAAAATTATTGAGTGCTATAACTTCTGCACTAAAACAGCCATTCGAAACAAATGATGAGTATGACGGTATGTTAAAGTCACCTATTATCAATATATCGCTATCATAGATGCAGTTTAGAGACCCAATTATGTCAAAAATTATATCGTATTCTGCAGCATTGATATCAGGAGGGATATATATGACGAATATTTTTTGTTCAGATTTTGTTACCATTTTTTCCCTGGGCTATTATGTCGAAATGCAGTAAGTACATCATGAATGGCTTCATGTACAGACAAAACTTACTACGAATGCAGCACAGGAAATATAATTATGTAATGAAATGTTACAGCTTTTACAAAAAACAGCAAAAAAAAACCGGTCAAATACAATGCGTACTTGCGCAGTTAGTGTTCCGTACCATCGCCTCAGTTGTTTTTAAATATAGATTTAGTAGATTTATGCATATTATTGTTGGATGTACCTGTTGTTTTTAACACGTTTCTAACTTTATTGCAATTTTGTGTGTAAGAAAATTTTGCAACTCAATTTTCACCTACTTTCAGATGTCGTATTGATTTGACATTTTACAAGTGTATATGGTTCACGCAACAATACAATCTGACATTTTTTAAATAGAAAAATCCAAAATGGCGGGCTGTTTATTCAAAAACGATGCCGTCAATATCACGGAAAAGTTTCATCATTTATCGTCTGATTCGACTAAAAATCTGTATCTGAAAGAGGTTGCAGATTATAAATATTTGGTCGTAATTCAACAATTCAGAATGGCGGCGTCAATATGGCGGAAATGTTTTGTCATTTATAGTCTGATTCGTCTGAAAATCGGTATCTGGGTATTATTGAAGTCGCATTTTGTAAATATTTAATCAAAATTTAAGAGTTAGAAATAGCGTTTTCAAGATGAGGAGTGAGTTTTGTCATTTATGGGTAGGGATTGAGCAAACTCACTAGTCTAATTGGGAGGTAGAAAATAAATATATAATATATAATAATTGAAAACCAAGTGAAACTGTTTAAAAAAAATGCTCTAAAAAGAAGAGAATAATGTTAATACCAATAGTAATTATTTTAATAAACGTAAAAGCGTGGGGCGCGAACGCTCAAAATACAATTGTTTCAAATTATTATGTTATTATTAATAAATCTATATGTTTCAAGTAAATGGCACCAAACCGTAAAACAAAAGTTTGCCGCTAAGCTTTCTTTTTATGTACCAAAAAAATGATATAGGATAATGTAATACTGACAATTTTCGTTCAATCTACCCTATGCTCATGATTTTTTCAACTTTTTCTGAGCGATACCTGTGGGGGACAGGGATTTTTAAGATTTTTTTCCAAAGAGTATTAAAAAAATCGCTTTCTAAGAATCATTACTTCCACATTTCCCATCCAAGTTTCTTTAAATTAAAACATCTTGGTTTTATATTTACACTCGGAGTATGTGTCATAGAATTGTAATAATATAACATTAGAAACCGTCTAACACAAGAATCCATGTGAAGAATAAATTTTGTTTTATTAGCCTTTTTAATAATGGGGTGGTGGTAAGGGTGCAAAATGTCACAAAAAAAATTTGACACCTTTGCTTCTAGTATTTATCGTCACTCCGTAAGAAAAGTGACATCTCAAAATGTATATATTTTGGCTTTCTTGCACAAAAAGTTCACAAATACAATAGAGATATCCCCAGGAAAAGGTCATAAATGAAATGCCTCAATTTCGCCACTAACGCGCACGTGTCGTTGTACCCCTCATCACGATTATAGTGTTGTTAATCTCGAATAACTTCATAAGTTTAGTCAATTCGTGTGTCTGAACCGAATGCACTACAATAAATCAATAGATTGGCTTTAAGAGCAGTGGTATAAAATAACTAATAGTTAGATATAACTAGAATAACCTGTAATGAGATATCATTACAGCTTTTAAAAGGTTAACTATTTTAAATTCTCTCTTCTGCAAAACTGTATTTTTTGAGTTATGACACTTTTCTTCCGGAGTGACGATATACCAAATCACATGTTTCTGGGCTCTTACTAGCTTGCTTTTCTTATTTATCCCTATTTTAACCGCAACCCTTGAACGGAATCATCTCAAAATATAATCTAGTTCCATATATCCTTACAATTCATAAGTGTCCCAAACAATTTATTATCTAAATTTTAATTTATTAACCCCTTTAGTAATGGAGTGGTTGGTGGCGGTGAGGGATGGCAAATATTGTATAAAAATTTAAGGCCTTAACTTCTAGTATGTATATACTAGAAGTCAAGCCCCCAGTTTACGGACTCTTACCAGCTTGATTTACTTATTCTTCTCTATTCATCCCTCAACCCTTCACCGAAATACACTCAAAATATAATTTAGTTTCTGATCTCATTATAATACATATGTACGAAATTTGAAGTTAATATCTTAAACCGTTCCAAAGAAAACATGCGCATAGAAAAGTTGTAGACCAAGAGACAGACAGACTACTCAAATTTAAAATATCGTTGTTTCTTGAGATTCTAAACCTATTTCACCAAAAATTTTTTGTTTAACTTCCCATCCCACCCTCCCCCGAAAACTTTACTTTTTGTACTTCACGTCTGTATGGACTCAATTAGTTGTGACGTCACAAGTTAGGCAACCTCTATATACTAGTGTCATGACACACGGGTTGCCTGTCAAGCACACTGAAACTTGAGCCTTAATGCATATGTTTATAAGGCGACATTTTCGAGGATAGAAACATAGCATAGAACTTTATTTTATTTCTCCTGTGAAAGAAATATTTAAGCACTTCGAATACCCATTTCACATTCAAAAAATACGTTAAAATGTATATATCCATGTAAGAGTTATAAAAACTTTATTTTAGTTTTTGTTTACAGTTTTTGTAATACTTTATACTTGTGTATATTTACCGATACCTTGGCTATGCAATAATTGATAACTGAAATCTCTTAAATATTTCTTACACGAGAGAAATAAAATAAAATTGTATGGTATGTTTCAATCCTCAAAAATGTCGCCTTATATACATATGCATTAAGGGTCAAATTTCAGTATGCTTGACAGGCAACCCGTGTATCATGACACTGGTATATAGGGGTTGCATAATTATGTGACGCCACACTAATTGAGTCCATTAGGCCACAACTTTCTACAACTATGCTAAGCTTCAACTTTCTATATCAAAGAGTCGCTGAGAAAAATGTCTGCCTGTGACAGACAGACGGACGATCGGACGGACAAACATCAAGATGATTCCATAAGTGTTTAATTTTGCCAATTTTGGTATGGAACATTAATAATGCGATAAAAATAGAATTCATAACGAACATCTTCTAGACAGAGATTATGTGCGAATTTATTTTAAATATTTTTATTAAAATACTTACATCACTTTAGGGAGTCACCGTGTACTCATTTAGATCATGACGTGAATATAATTTTAATATTTATTTTAATTTATTTTAATCATTATAATATTAAATACTGATTTAACACAATACAAAGACGGTTTCAATATTATTCAAGTGCAGAAATTGCAATGGAGAAAAATACTTCATGTGTTACTCGGTATATGTAAGGTTATTACTAGTACATCTAATTATTATAATAACTTCACTTATGTTTGTTTACGTATACCGACAAAACGTCACATCAGGTGCGACTTAATTAATTGTCGTAGGAAGTTTGACGTAGGATGTTTTTTTATTTTCCGTAAAAATTATGAAGGAATGAGTCAAGGTTTACTTTTCTCTCGGTATATTTCTATTAATCTATGATAATAGAGGATATAGGATTTTAGTCATTTTTATGACGGAAAAAATCGTGCAAATAATAGTCTTACAAATATAATTAAAGGGACATACTTTCTGAAATGCACAGTGTTTTATAAAAATTATAAATCATGCACAGATATAATATACAAAGTCATTATCACAATTTGAACAATCAATCGTTTTAAATTAGTTTATACAATATTTAAATTGAGAAATGTAGTAAGTTAAAATGAAGATCAAATTCATCTTGATTCTTTCAATAAAAAAAATAAAATTAAAGTTTTCAAATAACAGAGAGTGGTGGGAATTGGAGAAATATTCAAGGTAATATATCCCATTAAATGGTAGCTGCTCGCTTAATCGTACAAAAATGAAACCAGACAAATATCAGAAATGTCTGCATAAGGATTTTTAATAAAATATTGTTAAGAGAATATATACAATTACAAAAATCAGTAAGTAATAAATATGCCCAAAAACGTTACCAGAAAATAACATGCGAGCGGTAGCAACTTTCAAATTTTTCATCATCAGCAGATAAATTTGGTTTAATTCGCTATCTAGTTGAAGATTCCTCAGAACACCCTTCTGGGCCCCATGTATTCCTATATATACTTGACATTTATCTTCCTATTTAAAGTTTTGTCACTATTCTCTGCGCTGATGACACTAAACTGGTAGTAACCCTTAGAAGTTTTAATTTTATGGATAAAAACGCCAAGTCGAGAGATGAGTCTCCATCGGTTAATTTCGTTCAATGCCCTTACTATTAATTGAGTAAAGGGACCAGTGTACGGTCGATGGTAGCTTTGATCGGTGTCGAAAATGCTCTCCTAAAGTGTGCAAGTCTCCTAGTAATCAGGAATGGGCATTCACACAAGATGCTGTGAGCGATTTCGTCAATTTTACCACATATCTTACACTTCGGATCTCCATTGTTTTCTGCTTAGCTTTAGCAATTAGTTGGCTTTTGATTTAGGTGGTTCAACAATAAAAATGCGCTACTAACTCAATTCTAATGCACTACCAAATATGTCCAGAGTATTTATGGTATTTTTGTGTTAGGAGTTAACTGACCGTCTTTAGTAGTATATATTACCTATCTTGTTTTGGCGTTTTATGTGATTGGCATATCTCACTGCGTATGTCACCTTGGTATCCTCGAACTGCACGCTGTATATAATCCAGTTTCGTCAGGATACCCAGGTATTCTCTTACCATTATAAAACGTTTCTCTACCGATTCCAGGGCTTTAATAATTACTTGGCTGTGATACGCCGTCTTGTATATTTCATGTACGACCTCAGCATCTTTACATGTGCACATACTTCTAAGGCTGTGACTTCTGCATGGAACAATGTTGCACTACTATCCACGTCCAGGCTAACTATGTCCCCCAAAAATCCTCCTTCGGTAACTACCTTATGTTCTTGATCCACCAATGTACCATACGGTACCGTTTGGATGTCTTTTTAATTCTCTTATTTCTTCCTATTCCCAAGTATGTACTTTATCTCAAACTTATTGTCGGTATAAGAATGTCTGGATCTTTGTTCTTTACCGCTCTATCAAAGGCGCCGACATTTTTTATACCCAGAATAAGTCTGAGATAAACTATGTACCCTGAAAGTTTCTGTGAAGTTTAGGTTGTCGAAACAAATTCTAATATTGCTATTAGTTTTAGTATAAATATTATAGTACAGGAGCCAGCGTGCAATGACTAGACACATTTGTGTAAGCTGGAGATATGATCAATTCTTTGCCTTGAGTATGGCAGAGGAGAAAAGTAATATGAGAAATTTTCATAGTGGTGGAAGCTTTACTAAATAACTCTTGTCTTTTACAGTTGTTACATGTATTTGTGTTAGCAATTTTTTTTGTCGTTTTCTTGTCACTTAGTGAACACAAAAATCCAATCGGCATACATCCCGGTTAGTGGAGGCCCAACAACAGATATTCTGAACCTGCACGCCAGGGTGGCGACTATTTAAATCAATTTGATTTAAATCGTGATTTAAATCATGATTTAAATCAACTGATTGTTTAAATTTAAATCATGATCTAAATCAAGTTGTGTAAAGCCAATAATCTAAGTAAATCAAAGTTCAGAAAATTCAAATAAAACGTACAGTTTATTTAAAAGCTAAATACAAATTATAAAAAATTCAAATAAAAGGGAGAAAGGAACAGTTAGGTTACACATATAAAACAAAAGTTACCTTCTTAATTGTACTTTATAAATTAGGTGCCTGCTTAAAAACAGAAACATAAAGTAAACAAATTAATCAGAACCAACAAAATAAAACATGATTTAAAATTTTAAATTCGGTTAATTATTGTAAAGCTTGTACAGAAAAACTAATTTAGCTGCTTTTTCGGACCTTAAACGATTTCGAATCTTAGAATGAATCAAATCAAATGTTGAAAATATTCTCTCAATCGAGGCTGAACTAGCTGCAGCAGAAAATAATTGCTTGATAATCGGAAATAATTTGTCAATAATATCAATATTTCTTTGGGATTTCCACCAGTCCAAGGGTTTTGTGTTTTTAAGAATTTTTCGTGAAACATGATATCGGCAAAAGGCTCAGATTTTGCCAGAAATTTAATAATCAGTGGTAGTAAACCACTTTCGGGATATAATTCATTAGCGGCTTCTAAAGCACGATTCTTTTCGCTTTCTGTTAATTTATGCTTTGTTGTCGTAGGGTCTAGAATGAAGGCTAGCAAATGGTATGAGGTGATACACTGGTCGTATCGGTATCTAAATATTGGCATTTGCATTAAGGTAATTTCAGTTTCGTCAAAATGCGAATCAATTATTTTAAATTGTTCTACGACGTCTGATGAAATTGCATCGTTTCTTGGAAGCAACAGATATAGGTTTTAGTAGTGATAAGTAATCTGCAGCAGTTCTTTTTAAATAAATGTTTGAAATTTTCTGTCTTACTATGCCGTCAATTTCATTTTTATGTTCCTCGCTAATTTTAAAAAGTGTGGGCCATGATTTAACGAAACCCTCTAAGGAATCGGCAAGTGAGTTCCATCTTGTTGTAATTATTCTTTCATTTATATTATATTTACACTTTTATTACTGTATCTTCTTTCTTTTTATTAGTTTTAAGTTATGGGTTAAGTGGTAGAATAGCTCTAGTAGCTAAACTTCGCCCTTGATGTATTGTTATTTATTTTATGTTATACTATTATAATGTAATATTATGTGCAGTGCACCAATAGAGACGATTATTATTATTACGTAATTTCAGCCAATCATAGCATCCATGAAAATAGAAATCGTGTTGGATTTTACGTTTTTGATGTGCAATTTTCCCTTTAGTTTTCCGGGAAAACGGAAGAACCACCGTAGTATGTTAATTTTCCGTATTCCCGAAAAATTAAAAAAATGTATTATAAACAGCGTCACTGTGTAGAAAATGCAATTTTAAACGCTTTTTGTTCTCATAGATTTTTTGAAAAAAACGCATAGATAGCAAGATAATCAAAGTAAACTATAAATATATGTTTTCCGTCTTTCGGGAAAACTAAAGGGGAAATTGCAAATATAATACCAAGGTCATATGGGAAATGCGATTTTAAACACTTTTTATTCTTGTATTAAAAAAAAAATGCTTATTTTACTAATATTTGCATTTTTTGCTAAAAATATATGCAGTGTATATACAGTGTGTCCAACTAAGTCGGCACCATATGGGAAACTTTTTTATTATTGCTTTTATGAAAAAAAGTTATTCTTGATAAAAAGTTTCGCATGGCTAAAAGCCAAAATGAAATAATCAGATATCAATTTTTTGCAGTCGTATACCAGGTTTGTCGAAAAATGTAAATTTTGCTGAAGAGTAAAGTACCTTCATTTATTACAATATCGACAATTGTTATTAAGAAAAGTTGATCCTAATTGAAAACTACAGTCAGATATCCAATAGCAAAATACAAATTATTTCATTTCCAATAATGGTATGAATGTTACTTATTAGTTAACTTGTTATCTTCTGTTTAACTTTTCATTTGTAAAATAAATTACTATGATATTCATACATTAATTATTCAAATGCAATAGCAAATTGTTACATAACTTACCAATGAACTGAAAGGATATCATGTTTTTCCATACAATAAATGTTTTATTATTGGCAAAATTAAATTATGTATAATTTATATCCAAAAATTATTAAAGATTGTTTTTTCATGGTAAATGGATAATATTCGATATCTGATCGTAGTTTTCAATTAGGATCAACTTTTCTTAATAACGATTATCAATATTGTAATAAATAAAAGTACTTTACTCTTGAGCAAAATTTACATTTTTCGACAAACTTCGTATACGACTGCAAAAAATTGATGTCTGATTATTTCATTTTTGGTTTTAGGCCAAGCAAAACTTTTCATCAAGAATAACTTTTTTTCATAAAACCAATAATAAAAAAGTTTCCCATATGGTGCCGACTTAGTTGGACACACTGTATATAAGAACATGTTCCGGCCTGTTTGGAATTTTTTAAGTATTTTTACCCATGATCAGAGCATGTTTTTACATAAAGGGTCTAAATATCCCAAACTATCCAAAATTTTCTTATTTGGCCGCCATTTTGAGCTTCGTTTACTGTACTGAAATATAATGAATAAATATTTTCTTACCTATTTTTTTCTAGTGCCCAGAAGACAATAAATATTCAAGTGATTATATTGTGATTGTTAATGACAGTAAAAACATTAAAAAAAATGGCAGCAATTAATTGTTTAACATGGATATTTGTTGACCATAAGTCAAAACACCTTCATATTATTGCAAAGATTTTTGTTATGAAACTAGCTCTTGCCCGTGACTTTGCATGCCTTAGTGTCGGATCTTGCTGTGTAAGCGCACGTAAACATGTGTAACACGTAGCGTAAACCAAGATAGATACACATCACCGCACCCCACCCGCCTAAACCAGCCCCATTCTTAATTTGTTGTTGTTTTATTTTTTCTTGTTCTTTGTGATCTGATCTACATAACTTTGTCTATTTATAGTTTTTCTTTTTAAGCTATATTCTTGTTTAACACTGTATGTTTACACTTACCTGTTTTGTACTACTGACCAAAACCTATTTTGTATTTTTGGTCAAATAAAGATTCTATTCTATTCTATCATCGATATCTATACGGTACGATATACGCGGAACGGTATAATTTAATTACTTTAATTATAATGACTGCCCAGGATCTTTTTTGCACACCTAAATAAAGAATTTAAGAACAAAGTCTATCCCTGAGTCATTTCTCAACAAAAGCACTCATCGACTAGATTATAACCAGATTTATGGATTATTCCTTGTAACCTGGACTGCAACTGCCGCGCTCGAGCCCGGAAATTTAAATTACATTTATACAATAGATTATAAACTTATAAACGCATAATTTATTATTTTGTTATACTTTTATTCATGTTATTGCATGATATTCGTATTTTTTTCAATGCCATTCAAATAATGATCAAGGACTGTAAAAGTTTCCGATACCACCATCAAAAAAATTGCAAGCGCCATATAAAGATTTCTGCGTCGTATTTTTTTTATCTTGTGTTTTTGTGATTATCTCGTAGATAGTTCAGATGATTCTATTAGAAGAGTAACCGATGACTTTGGAAGACATCGTCTAACAGGTATGTATTTAGTTTATTGTGTTGCTCTGCTTATTTATAGAAATGCTACTCAACTGGTTATTATGCCACAATGTAAATACATTCCATTCTGGAATTTTATTCGGTTTCAAGTTGACTACGAGCTGAAAGGAAATAAAATACAAACTAAGTTAATATCCTATCAAAGTTTTTTGCAAGGTGCAAATATATCAAAAGTAAAATAAATATTGTATTTAATGACTTCCTCACGTCTGTTGACTTATACCTATTTGACATCAAATAGGTATATTATAATTTTTATAATCGGACAAAAATGTCAAATGTAACAAATATTGAAAAATTGATAATTTTTCATATGTAATACCTCTTCCTTTAGAAAACTGGCTTGCTGATGATGTTGACATCCGATATTTAAATTCTATTAAAAATAATAATTCAAGTATGAAGTAGTTTTGTTTATTTCTTTTACAAGGAGGGATTAACTCTTTGTAGAGGGGTCTAATGAGATTTCGTCATTATTTATTTTGACTTACTTTGACTTCGAAAATTAAATTATGAGTGAGGACGCGCGAAATATCCCTTATATGGCAAAATCGAGAACAAGAATATTGCAATATGTGGAGTAGATTTTAGAGCTAATGTCAGGAAACTCTGCATTGTGAGAAAGTTATTAAGCTATAATATTTATTATTAACTTTGGTAACCTAAGTTTTACTCTAGAAATAAAATATACTAGTATCATTTTATACCATTATATGGATGTAAATAAAACATAAATAGATGTTCCCCTCTGGTCTCTGATGAAGGTTTAAATTTAACCGTTTGGTCTGTTCACTTTAAACACTTTGAAGAGAAAACAATAGGAGTGTCAGTTGCTGTAAACAAAAAATATATAGGTTGATAGTAATGTGTGAGCGTAGAATTTTGTTAATCAGTTATTAGATTTCGGTTAACTTTAATTTAGGTAGGTACCATAGTGACATTTACTACAAAAATATACCTAGGCTCCCTGCGAAGAGACTACTTTGTACTCATGCGTTTGTTTACCTTGACATTCATTAATAAAAATTATTAAATAACCTATAAAATGTTAATCGAGTGAAACGATGGGTACCTAAGTCGGGAAAAGTGTGTTCTGTTGCTAGCTGCAATAATACAGCGGTTAATACAAGGGAAAGGTTTCCGAAAGCTAGTTTCTATGCCTTTCCTAGAGACAACACAGGTGTACAAAAAAAAGGTGATTAGCAATCTCGATCATGATTCCTTATGTATTTTTGGGTGCTGAAACCGAATTTTCAATTAATTTTTTTTTACCGCGTAGCTTTCGAGTAAATCCCGGTTTTTATTGCCAATATACGGGTTTGACAGTGAAAACCGGAATATATCTACACGAAATTTACGCGGTAGAAAAATATTTAAATTGAAAATTCGACTTCTGCACTCAAAAATACTTATAGTGGGTAAAACTAAAATTTGGGCATTGTCTTACTATAGCAATTTTATTGCTCGAACTTGTTGTAGACATTACAAGAAGTTTACGAAAAAGTTTCGGATTAAATCCGTGCGGTAGAAAGCTTCTGTTTAAACAAAAGAATGTTAAAAATCGTATTTTTTCGCGCAGTTTCTCTACAATAATTCTGGTTCTATGACTCTTATCATAATGAGGAAAGAGAAATAAAAATTGTAAAGCAAAACTGAAACCTACAAGGAAAAAAAATTGTTGTACAAGCAATTCTTTTACAATATATTCTTGAAACATGCACTTTTTTCGTTTTACAGCAATGATCCACCTCTTGCATAAATTAAATGTTTATTCAAGATTATCTCTTGGAACTCCGTAGAAATTAACTTTCGGAAACCTTTTCTTTATATTATCCCTTGTATTTTTGGAGTAAACAACACACCACACATTTCCCGACTTGCCCGTCGTTACATTCCAATTGCATTAACGTTTTATAGGTTTTTGAACACTGTTCATTAATGAACGTTCAATAATGAACGTTAATGTAAATAGACGCAAACTAATAGTTCCGGATTCCGTCGTATTCATGGCGCTGTAGTCTATTCTCATGAAGCCTATAGTATAGTAGTTAGGAAGTTAGGTATTGTAGTTTGTTTAAAAATTGGCAAGGTGGGAGAGTGCTGCTATCCTGAATCACTTTGTATATATAGTTTGTATAAATATCAAAACGCTTGTCACTGTTCTGGGATAAAAGTATTTCTGTCTGCAAATTGTTTTAAAATATAATGGATAGGTAAACTGGTTTATTCTATCACAAACTGAATAGTTGCTAATTGATCTTGATATAGTATTACGTAAGATAATTACATTAAATCATTCTTATTTGCATAAACTAAATTAAATGAAAAATGGACGTGTAACCAGGTAAAGTCGATGATGTCAAAGATGTACTGAATTCTATAGAAGTGTGGTAAATGTTCTCATTATTTTTTATAATTCGCCATTTATTTTTAAACAATTACAATTA
This sequence comes from Stenurella melanura, assembly GCA_963583905.1. NCBI lineage: Eukaryota > Metazoa > Arthropoda > Insecta > Coleoptera > Cerambycidae > Stenurella > Stenurella melanura. The sequence goes on from OY757312.1 coordinate 81,214,398, forward strand.
TCATTAGAATTGTAACATATGTTAATTAGAAAATTATTTAGCAAATATTTATAGAATTGTTCTTAGTATATTTTCATTACCTGTAGTCACTTAACCAGTGTTTTTCTTGTTTCTAATGTTGTGGTATCGAAAGTAATATAAGAGTTATTGCAAAACATACTCTTGAGGACCCACCTAGTATGTACTTTGTCCCTCACATATTGTTTAAAGAAAATTACCAGAGTTATTGTATTAAAATATACATATTTTTTTCAAAACGAATGCCCTTACACTGTGAAAATAAAAGCTTAAGAAAACGTAGAATATTGCTACAAAACTGATTTTATACCTCAATCAATAGCTTCATTAACTAGATGTCTTGTATCTTTTTAATGAACCATCTTTGATCTCACATTAATATAAAGCTTCTTCGTGAAATTTGAAGTAATGTTTTTGCGTTATACAGTCACGTCCAGTCAGTCATTGGTATTTGGTTTCATAATTCGGTATTGATGTTTTATTCTTTCCTATAACTGGCACAATTTTAATCAAATGCAACGAAGAAAGTCGAGGTCGTCTGGGTCAGCACTAGGTCGTGCTCTCGTTATTTTAAATGCAATCAGATCCCAAAATCGATCCAATAGCAAATTGGAAACCAATGTATTGCAAAATTTGTATTAAACGAACAAAACATCACGTCCCTGATTTCCCATCTCGAGTAAGCAGAATATAGGCGCACCACCGTCATCCACACACCACGCACCATTCTTCCTATCGTATTGCCGATGGATTGCGAGTTCTTGCGAATAATGGTAAATAAACCTTCGTTTGCAAGAATACCGGTGGCTTTGGGCTTTTGTCATTATGATAAATTAATAGCAGGCCCTACATGGCCAGTGGTAATGTTATTACATCCAAAAGCCACGCTTCAGTACTCAGTACTCCTTATTCTTCCTTCAGCACTCCTAATTCTAGTTGTCAGCCTACACGATCATTTGAAATGACATTATTTACTTCATTACTTTTTATTTTATTTATCTTCATTACTGCTTGAACGAGTCAAAAATAATATAACACGTAATTTCTAGTGTTGTCTTCCGTGAATAGTGTTATGCATCCTCACAAAAGAGCATGTATTGCTATAATTTTAGGATTAAGCACAAAACGACATGTGAAATAGCAACGCTGGATAGAGGACTGGCTAATTTTACTTTCTGTGAATAATGCGGGCTCCAGCCCTCATACCCCCTGCGGATGTTTCTCTGTATACATTGTTTTTAATTTACATTATGTATTTGTCCTCCCCATAGCTGCGAATCGCCACTGATAATGCAAAAAAATGCTGTTTAGAAAGAAATAATATAATAAAGATTCCTGTAATTTTAATGATTAAAAAACAAAGTGGTTTGGCATTTGTTTATTGTAATTAACTGTTTTATTGGTTGATTAGCTAGTATACGGTAGGCTCGGTGCTACCATTCCCGGATATACCGCCGGACTGGCTACGTCTACACCGCGCGAGTTTTATTTGGAACACGCTTCTTGCTAGACGAGAGCCACAGGAGGCAGTTTCTAGGAATATAGAAAGGGAAGGGTAGGTGTTTGTGAATTGCTTGTGACATGGAGTGATTATGCTCCATTTTTAAGTTTGTGTCTATAATCATCTTGCCTATTCTTCTTCTGAGTCTTCTGTTTCTTCTGCTTCTGAATCTGACAGCGTGTATATCCTTGCAGTTTCATTATTGTATTCCTTATTTTAATTTGCCATTCTTTCCCAGTGTGTATAATTCTTTCCTAGTTTGCGCACGATCCTTTTGATTGTTGTTATCCATATGTAGCATAACCTTACTGTTTCCAATTTATTGCTGTTTAGTCATAGGCACGCTTCCTTTAGTAAGCATGTCATGTACCGTCTTTGGACGTACCCCCGGTATTTCATTGCGTCTTGTAAATAACTGTAGTGTAAAATTAAGCTCTACTTTTTAAAAAAAAGTAACAGAAATTACTGACTTATTCGGTCTATTAACTTCATTGTTGAATATGAATTGTCAAAGACCATACCGATACATATTCGCATAAAAAAATAACACTTTCCAATTCTAAAATATTGAGTTTATTGTGACGTAAACCGTTTGACGGGCGTTGTCTACATTATTTATGTTATTTCTGCAAAATTGTCTTGTTTGAATATTATAAGCAAAATGAGTACGCAGAACGTGTACAGTTCTTGTATCAAAATCGCTTCCCCCGCATGTCTAAATTTGTTTAAAGACAGAATCCGTTTTAATTAGCAAAAAATATTAGTCCTACTCAAACAATTTAAATTTTTATTTTGAATTCATACAATTATTTTATGCATCTGCTGCTATATATATATATATATATATATATATATATATATATATATATATATATATATATCAGATACGAAAAGTAGAAAACTTGAGCATGTAAGTTTACATGTGCAATTCATCACAGAAATATTAAATTATTGATCAAATATCTTGAAAACTTGTTTTCAAAGCCACGGTCATTGCGCGGTCTTTATTATTTAATTAATAATTAATACTTTGCGAATATAGCCATTATTATTTATTTATGGCGCTAGGTATGGAAAATCCGGTTCGTAATGTAATATAATCAAGATTTAGAAATAACAATAAGTTTTGTTTGTGTAGTTACGTAATAATAATCTGAACTTATTTTTAAAACAACATATCATTGAATATTGAAACATATTCTTTATATGATTTTGCAAACAACAGAAAAAACTATGAGTACCAAAAAAAAACTATGTGTAAAAATATTAATGAAATCTTTGCATTCTTTCGATAACCTTAATTTTGGTTATGCTAGCAAATTAAAATCCTAAAATGAATTTGTCTAATTTCTTATTTGATAATTCTCATTCTAACACTAGCATCCACACAGTCGCCTACACCCATGCAGATTAAACTAGTATCTACATAACCCCCCACGGTCATGAAGATTCAGTTAAAAATGAGAACAAAGGTCTAAAATGAATTTATTTATCTACCTTGTCTTAGATACCCCGACAAGGATACAACGATGATCTACCTGGGAATGTCCAGGACGAACCTGCGCTTCGCGACAGGAATTCTTACTGGTCCTTGCCAGCTGAGGAAGCACCTTTATAACATGAAGTTAAATGACACACCCCTATGCAGAGGCTGTGAACAAGAAGACGAGACTGTCCAACACGTACTCTGTGAGTGCCCGGCAGTCTCCTCCAGCAGAGAATTCATTTTGGGAGAACGTTGGCCTACTTTGGCCGACTTGAGGGATATTCCCCTAGGCAGCATCACCACCTTCTTCACAAGATTAGGATGGTTGGAGGCCTAGGTGAAATCTTGTATCCCTCGGGAGGATGTACAAGGGGCCCAATGGGGTCTAGGTGCTGCAGTCACTTAAATGTGACTGCCCTCCCACAAACTCCAAACGCCAACTCTACCTTGTCTTAAAAATTTTTCATTCTGATGGATTACATTTTCATGAAATCTATCATTCTGTTTCTTGGAAATTCTTAGCCTTTGAAACGTTTTCGCCCTTATTCTTAAGACAAGGTAGATCAATAAATTCATTTTATGCCTTTGTTCTCATTTTTAACTGAATCTTCATGACCGTAGGGGGTTATGTAGATACTAGTTTAATCTACATGGTCGTGGGGACTGTGTGGATGTTAGTGTAATGAGAATTTTCAAATAAGAAATTAGGCGACTTCATTTTATGATTTTAATTGGCTAGCATAACCAGAATTCAGGGTATTGAAAAAATGCAAAGATTTCATTAACATTTTTACCCATAGTTTTTCTTTTAGTTCTCATAGATAGGTTATTTTTTTCTGCTGTTTGCAAAATCCTGTAAAGAATATGTTTCAATACAATTACAAGCAAACAAATAAGAATTCACTTTTAAACATATCATTGAATACTTTTTTCTACAACTGTTTTAAGCCAACTCTTCGATTTTTATTTTACTTTCAAAATGGCATTTTGTTACTGACTGGTGCGTAAAAGTGACAAACTTTTAAATACTAACGTTTAAGAGTTATTAAAGAACAATCATTTGAACACATTTCGTTTATCATGAATATTTACATTACTTACTTAAATGACAAAAGTAAAGATGATGATACAGAGACGAAAACATTCATACGGTTGTCTTCAGCAAATCTTCTTATATTTCCTTTTCATCTAGCTGTTTCCTTGCAGTGCTGTTCCTATCTTGTCTATTAACATGTTCGCTTCTGTATTGGTTAATGAAGAATGGAATGGTAACACAAATTGTCAATTTTTTTAGACATAGCACTAATTTATATCTACGGTAAAAATCCGCATTGGTCAGCATTAGAATAACGCAGTAGGTATACGTAGTATATTTGCAAAAAATTTCTAAATGGTTGAGTCGATCAGGCGGGAAATGTTGTTCGCTTGTCCAGAAAAACATAATCAGTGCCACCATTGGCACTTCAAACATCAGGATGTCAAACCAGAAGATATCGCGGAGGATAGAGCACGCTTACTCGTTGCTTTGTATGGTGGCGATATGGAGGAGGAAATCTTGGAAGATGTTCACTACCAACGTTTCGTAAAATTTACAACAAGGAGCAAACTAAATCTTGCGTCATTACCACCAACGAAGTACGCTGCTCGATATCATGCATTTAGGAAGTACCACCAAGTCCAGAAATGGTGTGGAATCTAAAAAGATCCAAGAGACTGGAGCTGAATATTTGATACCAATGAGCTTGCTCCAGTAACGATGACGGAGAAACCAGCACCCGAGACCTTATTGAAATGCATTTCATGCAAATGAAAAAATGGCTACGACGGAGCTGTGGCTGCAGGAAATTCGAGTTGAAATGTTCTATTATGTTTGGATTTTATAAAGGCCAACATGCGAAAATGCACCAGAAGTTTGCATTTAATGCTAGGACGAAAATGAGGAACTTTTACTAAAGTGGTATCTGCCCCAGCTTTTGTAAGGTAAAGACCTTTTTTCTCCTACTGACTGGATTGCAACAATTATGTCTACAAATATTAGTAATTTGGTAAAAATATAGTTTGTTAGACTGTTCCTTTTACCTCGATTCAGGGTTGGTATTTTCTGGAAAACGGGGAAACCTGCACCCTGCACATTTTAATTTACAGTAGTAAGTGAGACAATTTGGCAGAAGATCAGGAAAAATTCCAAGATTTTGAATAAACCAGCTAGTGTGTATTATGTAAACATTGTTTTTCTACAAAGTCCTGCTTTTTTAATTCGTTGCATGATCTACATGCCAATGTATTGTGTTCATTGAAACTATTCGTAGAGGGAATGAAATTTATGTTTGACAATTCCTTTATTGTTTATGGTCGAATTGCCTGAGGATGCGATGTAATTTTTATTCATTAAAAATAAATTATATTGAGAAATATTAGACTATTTTTCCATGTTCCGAAAGTATTTGCAGGGTGGCCGAAACATCGTGTAGGAGAGATAAGGTCAGATTCTAGATGACGAAAGAATAGAATTGTTTTATTGTCCTGAACTGATAATTTTTCCTTCCATTATCCTACTCAAGGACACAATTTTCCAATTGACAACATCCTGTTACTATATTTGCACTCCAGTATGTGGAAATAATTACACATAGAATTTCAATAAAATCGTCTGTCCCAAGTTGGTAAAGGAGGTGGTTGATGCCAATAAATTTTTTGAGTACTTTTCTCATACACACACTTAATAAATAACTTTATTTTTAATAATCTATTACAATTACTGTTCTTCCACTACATTACGTGTGATGTTTAAGTAATAATCAATACATTCCAAAGCCAACACCTTTTGATTTGACATTTGACATTTGATTGAGATGTAACACGTTTTATGAAATAATTTCTACGAAATGTCTAATCTTTTAGCTTCCCATTCACAAATAAATTCAGAGTGCATTTTCACTCAATTTTATATAAAAACCAGTAATCCTATAAAAAACCTATATGATCTTTTTTTTCTAAATATCCTCTATCAAATGTAATTTAATTTTTCCTTTGACTGATATGTATTTTCCGAAATATTTAAAGAAAACTGAATTTTCCAAATTCAGTTGTTTTAATGAAGTATTTTCCCTATACATAAAGTATAGGCGAACTAGCATTTCTGATTAAAAAGTTTACCGAATGCATGGATTTTCACGAAACTTTCTGGATTCTGTTAGTATTGATGTCTAGATCAAACTCCGCAAAAAAAAAATTGCCGCTATTGCCCCGCAATTTTTTTAAACAATGATTTTGTTGTTAATTTGTTAACTACCAAAATTAAGGTAAATTTAAAAAAACAAATTATAATATTAGATAATTTGACGAAAAATAGCAACTTTTTACTCTTGTAAAATTTGCGAAAAAATGCGTGTTTTCCGAGATATGGCTGTTCGAATTTTTCCAAAAATGGGGAAGGCAGAATAAAAAGTGACGAGAAAAAATCCACAAAAATTCTGGCGAATGTATTATTAAAATACAAAACTTTTTTTCTTTTATGACTTTCCTAAAGTGCACTCTGTCCGAAAAAACACGAATAAAAAACCCTTATCGGAAAATGGAAAAACTCGTAAACTATGAAATTTACTAATCTGGAAAAATTCAGACGTATTGATTAAGATATTCTTTAAAATTTTGGTCTCTTGTAATTTTTTTGTAACCTGCATATTTTCCGAGTTATCAACAGTTTTTCACGATCAAATGTACGTTTTTGATCTTGAAAATGAGCACGTTACAAAAAGAGACCAACATTTTAAAGAATATCTTAACCTACAGTGTGTCTCACTTAAGAGTGTAACAGCGTAATATTTCTTTTGTTTTTTGTCCGATTTGAAACAAACTGATCTTAAAAGATAGAGGTCACCAAAGTCTATTTAAGACTACAATATCACGTTCCATTTTTAAATGCAAGGCCATCTACGATACTAAATTTTATAAAAAAAAAATCAAAAAACACATACGACTTTGCAATATCCCATATCTGGAAAACTGTGCATTTTCCAACCTTGAACCCCTGAGAACTTTTGATGAGGAGGTCGAAAGGAATAACATATATCCATGCCAGTGAATTTCACCGAGGGTCACTTCCCATAAGAAATGAGAACCCCCTTTGCACCCCCCATATCTGGAAGACTGTCCATTTTTCGACCTTGTGCCCCTGATAAATCTTTTGATCAGGAGATCAAGAGAAATAACACATATCGATTCCAGCGAATTTCACCGGAGTGGGGGCCAATTCCCACAAGAAATGAGCACCCACCTTTGCACCCCCGATATCTGGAAAACTGTCTAATTTCCGACCTTGTGTCCATGAGAACTTTTGATTAGGAAACCAAGATCTACAAAATCCTGCAATATGAGCTTTGGCCGAAACCCAATTTCCATAAGATTAATGCGGGGTCCTTTAGAAATAATTTTTATTTAAATGCCTCAAAAGGATCTTTTTCATCAAGACCTCATTTTCTTTAGAATTTAAGCAAAGTTCGGATTTAGTAATAATCAATACATTCCAAAGCCAACACCTTTTGATTTGACATTTGACATTTGATTGAGATGTAACACGTTTTATGAAATAATTTCTACGAAATGTCTAATCTTTTAGCTTCCCATTCACAAATAAATTCAGAGTGCATTTTCACTCAATTTTATATAAAAACCAGTAATCCTATAAAAAACCTATATGATCTTTTTTTTCTAAATATCCTCTATCAAATGTAATTTAATTTTTCCTTTGACTGATACGTATTTTCCGAAATATTTAAAGAAAACTGAATTTTCCAAATTCAGTTGTTTTAATGAAGTATTTTCCCTATACATAAAGTATAGGCGAACTAGCATTTCTGATTAAAAAGTTTACCGAATGCATGGATTTTCACGAAACTTTCTGGATTCTGTTAGTATTGATGTCTAGATCAAACTCCGCAAAAAAAAAATTGCCGCTATTGCCCCGCAATTTTTTTAAACAATGATTTTGTTGTTAATTTGTTAACTACCAAAATTAAGGTAAATTTAAAAAAACAAATTATAATATTAGATAATTTGACGAAAAATAGCAACTTTTTACTCTTGTAAAATTTGCGAAAAAATGCGTGTTTTCCGAGATATGGCTGTTCGAATTTTTCCAAAAATGGGGAAGGCAGAATAAAAAGTGACGAGAAAAAATCCACAAAAATTCTGGCGAATGTATTATTAAAATACAAAACTTTTTTTCTTTTATGACTTTCCTAAAGTGCACTCTGTCCGAAAAAACACGAATAAAAAACCCTTATCGGAAAATGGAAAAACTCGTAAACTATGAAATTTACTAATCTGGAAAAATTCAGACGTATTGATTAAGATATTCTTTAAAATTTTGGTCTCTTGTAATTTTTTTGTAACCTGCATATTTTCCGAGTTATCAACAGTTTTTCACGATCAAATGTACGTTTTTGATCTTGAAAATGAGCACGTTACAAAAAGAGACCAACATTTTAAAGAATATCTTAACCTACAGTGTGTCTCACTTAAGAGTGTAACAGCGTAATATTTCTTTTGTTTTTTGTCCGATTTGAAACAAACTGATCTTAAAAGATAGAGGTCACCAAAGTCTATTTAAGACTACAATATCACGTTCCATTTTTAAATGCAAGGCCATCTACGATACTAAATTTTATAAAAAAAAAATCAAAAAACACATACGACTTTGCAATATCCCATATCTGGAAAACTGTGCATTTTCCAACCTTGAACCCCTGAGAACTTTTGATGAGGAGGTCGAAAGGAATAACATATATCCATGCCAGTGAATTTCACCGAGGGTCACTTCCCATAAGAAATGAGAACCCCCTTTGCACCCCCCATATCTGGAAGACTGTCCATTTTTCGACCTTGTGCCCCTGATAAATCTTTTGATCAGGAGATCAAGAGAAATAACACATATCGATTCCAGCGAATTTCACCGGAGTGGGGGCCAATTCCCACAAGAAATGAGCACCCACCTTTGCACCCCCGATATCTGGAAAACTGTCTAATTTCCGACCTTGTGTCCATGAGAACTTTTGATTAGGAAACCAAGATCTACAAAATCCTGCAATATGAGCTTTGGCCGAAACCCAATTTCCATAAGATTAATGCGGGGTCCTTTAGAAATAATTTTTATTTAAATGCCTCAAAAGGATCTTTTTCATCAAGACCTCATTTTCTTTAGAATTTAAGCAAAGTTCGGATTTAGGGTTTTTGAATAATTTCGAACAAGTTTTGTTAACAAAATTTGTTGATTAAAAAATGCCTACTATAAATTTTTAATTTTTTTCATACAATTTAGTATCGTAGATGGCCTTGCATTTAAAGATGGAAAGTGATTTTGTGGTGACCTCTATCTTTCAAGATCAATTTGATTCAAATCGGACAAGAAACAAAAGAATTATTACGCTGTTACTTTCTTAAGTGAGACACACTGTATACGCCTGAATTTTTCCATATTTTTAAATTTCATAGTTTAGGAGATTTTCCGATAACGTTATTACTTCCACATCCACGTAGTGGATTGGAAATGTACTAATCGTAAAAGAAAATTCATATATTTTTTTTTCTTAAAATAGGTTTAAAATGTCATAACACGTCGAGATTTTAAATTTGATCGAAAAAAAAATGTCTGTCTGTCGGTCTGTCTGTAACTTTTTTTTTGTCCGCACGTTTTCTCCGGAACGGTTTAAGATATTGACTTGAAATTTTTTACACGTATATATTACGAGATCTGGAACTGGATTGTTATTTGAACATATCCGGTGAAGGGTTGGGGGGTAAATAGTGGAAAATAAGTAAAGCAAGCGGGTAAGAGTACAGAAACTTGAAATTTGGTGTATGTAGTAGAAGTCAGGGCCTCTAAATTTTTTATAATATTTTCCATCCCTCCACCAACCCCCACTCCATTATTAAAGGGGTTGATAAAATAAAATAGAGATATTCACTTGAATTTTGGTATACGTATATATTATAATGACATCGGGAACTGGATTATATTATTCCGTTGAAGGGTTGGGGGGTAAATAAGGGTAAAATAAGTAAAGCAAGTTGGTAAGACTACAGAAACGTGAAGTTCGGTGTATGTACCCCCTAGAAGCTAAGGCGTCAGATTTTTTTATAATATTTTTCAACCCCTTCACCCCTACTCCATTATTAAAGGGGTTGATAAAATAAAATTGAGATACTCACTTGAAATTTGGTACACGTATGCATTATAACGACATCTGGAACTAGATTATATTTTGAGATGATTCTGCTGAAGGGTTGGGGGTTAAATAGGGGTAAGTAAGGGACAATAAGTAAAACAGGCTGGTAAGAGTACAGAAACTTGAAATTTGGTATATGTGCTAGAAATTTTTTAAAAATATTTTCGTACCACCCCCCGCCCCACTTTATTATTAAAGGGGTGGATAATATAAAATTGAGATATTCGCTTGAAATTTGGTATACGTATACATCAGGACATCAGGAACTATATTATATTTTGGAATTATTCCGTTGAAGGGTTGGGGGTTAAATAGGGGAAAATAAGTAAAGCAATCTGGTAACAGTACAGAAACTTGAAATTCGGCGTATGTACTGGAAGACAATGACAAAAATATTTTCTATGACATCTGCCCCAAATATTTTTAAAATTCTATGACCAGTAATTTTCACATACTAGAGTGCAAATATAGTCAAAATGTTTTCTTTAAAGTGACTGGGATGAAAAATCTGGATGTGGAAGTAGTGATTCCTTGGGCAGCGGTTTTTTTTTCGTGTTTTTCCGGAAAAACTTGGACAGAGTGCACTTTAGGAAAAAGTCATAAAGGAAAAAAGTATTTTAATAATCCATACACAAGAATTTTAGTGGATTTTTTCTCGTCACTTTTTATTTTCCCTCCCTCCTTTTTGGAAAAATTCAAACCGCCGTTTCTCGGAAAATAAGCATTTTCTCGAAAATTTTACAAGTGTAAAAAGTTGTAATTTTTCGTCAAATTATCTACAAATACATTTTGTTTTTTTAAAACCTCAATTTTGGTAGTTAACAAGTTGGCAACAAAATAATTGTTTATAACAATTACGGGGCAATAACGGCAACATTTTTTTGCGGAGTTTGATCTAAACATCAATATGAACAGAATTCAGAAAGTTTCGTGAAAATCCATTCATTCGGCAATCTTTTTCAAGTTTAGGTCGATTTTTGTCCAATTCGTCTACAGTAATATAGATGTAAACATTTTTATTTTTCGAAGAGCAATAATTTGAAAATACTGTTCATCAAATTTTTGCCATTCTTCATTTTTTCCGAGGGGAAAATCTGTGAAATGTGGACTATGTGCCACATTGTAAATGCCGTAGACGTTAAATTAAGTATTTATTATTCGCAACGCCGACCTAACTTCATTGAGAATTGTAACACTTAGGATGAATTCTATTTTAAGAATATCAGCTCTTAAATGTAACTGACTGTTGTTGGAATCATTTTAATAATAGTAGAGTAGCAACTGGCGGTAGTTGAACTTGAACAAAGCGAGTTTCATTGCCAGTATTCGGGAAAAAGAACACACTGTTTATTCTGCAAATGTGCGTAATAGGAACCGCCTGTAGCCATCTTTGTGGTGTTTTCCTTTTGTGTTTCTAAACTACGAAGTAACTTAAATAGTAATATTATGGCCCTTTACTATATTACTTTCGATATTCTAACATTATTGTCTTTAATTACTTCTTGTACCTATATTTGTGTCATACTATACTGCATGATTTTTTTTTGTTCCATTTTGCATGGTATTAGATGTTTTGGAGGAGGAAAATGAGGAAGAAGGTTTTGGCCGAACTTCCAATCATATAAATCGTAACAGATATTCATCCAGTAAGTTTGTGTCAATTTATTAATAGAGACTAACCCACATGCCATTCCCATTTTTGTAATAACTAACTCATTTGAACTGTTTTTATATGTCTGCATTTTGAAAACATAAATAGCATATCAGAGAAATTTATCCTTATGCTTCCCAACTGTTACTGTATTGCTTTTACATTTGTAATTTCTAGGTTGAAATATGGTATGGCTTCTTCCATAAATGTAGCATATAGTTTATTTAGAAGTTTTTTTATGATTTTATAATAAAATAACACCTAGTTCACAAACAACTAAGAGTGCTATAACTGTTGCTACTTAAATTATACAATTAATTCATACCAATGAAAAATATACCACAAGTACTCACACAGATACACGACACACTTATATTTATTCTGGGACAGTCCATTTCATTTATTAAGAATTTTTTTTTTTTATTTTGGACCATTTTTTCTCTCTATCAAACAGGAAACATTTATGCCAACAATACATTTACTTCAAGATTTTAAAAGCCGATTCTTACAGTCAACGATTACTATTTTGAATTTTTGACTATTTAATTAGCGCCTACATATTGAATGCAGTAATTACTAACTGATTGAGGCCCTCCGTCCACCATCGCGAAACACAGATCACGTTAGGTTGCGTATGAGTTACGCCTGAGTTTTTGAATTAACTTTTGCCTACCGGAGCAATTCAAACGCAACTCTGACCAGCAGGCCGCGTAAATGGTTAGTCCACTTTTGACGCAAAGCACGTACAACTAAAAAGTTGGCCAAAAGTCAAATTACTCAAATACGCTGATTACGAAATTGTAGTACTTCCCCGAAAAAGCAAGGAATCAGAGCACCCACCTACGTTTTTCGTTTCGTCCTACTCACATAGTGGGCGTGATATTTTTACATTGTAACATATTCAATAATCTTAGACTATTGTTTTTTTGTCCTTTAAATTAACCCTCTTAAAATGTGTGTTTCTCTATTTTATCTACAAACTTAAACTTTCGTTGATTGCCTATCTATTTTTTTTTCGTTTATAGTGTACTTTATGTAGATTAATAATCAGCAAAAATGTTTTACACCACACTCTTCTGCCTTTATTTTAAAAATTGAAAAGTTAATTTAAAATGTTTTGGTCAAAGCCCGTGGGTGCGATTATGGACTATCATAAGTAAATTCGTTTATCAGGTGTTTTTATAGTTTTCTAACTGACTCTAGAAATACCATAATTACCGATGTGCGTTACAACACTTATCATTTGAAGTGTCTACCATAACCAGGATTTGGATGTCAGAGCGCCATTCACAGTTTAAGAGGGGCGTATCTAGACGCCTTTGTAAACATATTTTCTCTTTGATAAACACAGTAACCGAAGCATCACAATTGCTCTTGACTAAAGATGAGTCAGTATTTCCTACCGCTATTTTGTCGAGGTATTTTTAGGTAACATATCGTCGAGTTACTCAACGCTAAAATGATTGGTTACTCGCAGCTAACGATGAAGGAGGTTCGCCACGTTTGCACGTTTTTCGAGAACGTTACATGGCGATCGTTCCAAAGTAACGTTATTTTATCGTGGTACTTCTCTCAAGAGGCCGCGCTTGTAACATTAAATGAATGGAACTGCTTTTCCCACCTCAACATTCTACCGAATGCTGGCTATAATTTAATACGTACCTACAAGCAATCGTCTGTGTTGTGAAACAGAGAGTGCCAAGCGCGACCTTCACTCGCACGTTGCACTTTAACAACGCAAATACGTTTATCAAAACACTTGTTGAGATACAGGTCGGTATTTCCGCAACCGATAGAAATTGTAGTAAACCTACAAATTGCCACACTTTTAATATTTCGGAAAAACTTTAAAAAATGTTCACTGTACTAATTGAGATTAAAGAGTAAAACTGTTAAAATATCAAGCATATGAGCGTAAAATGGGAAAACGTACCTGTATTGTTTTGATGTTATATTCAATAGGAATTTCAGCTTCTCCACAGTAAGTACAATCAAAAAGGATCACAATGGTTGTGAAAACTTTAAACATCTGCTCCAAAATCAAACGGAACATGATTTTACTCATTTACAACATAGTTTCGCTTACAGTAAATAATGCGCTGTCGATGATTGAGAAAAATTTTTTGTATTAAACTGTAAGTCGTTAACTAATGTGTGTGTAAATTTCAGCTCTTAAAATCGGTAATTAAAGGAGTACCGATTTTTCGAAAAAAGAAAATTATCTCAGCTTCAAGCGTATAATAATTTTATTTTTTTAGTGCATGTTAGTACAACTCTTCTAGATAATTTTAAGACCGAAAACGCTTTGGTAAGTGTTCAGAAACCTGAGTAAATGGAATTCTAAATAATCGTCTTTGTTTCGAAAAAATCGATTATTGCAAAAACTGATGAATTTTTTCCATTTTTTTAGACACTTTTTTATTGTACTCGCCAAGGACTATGCTGTCAGCGAGTTTCATTAAATAATCTTTTTTTAAGATATAAGCAATTGAAAAAATATGATTTGTAGTGGTTTCTTTGCAATAAATAATTTATTTGTAAATTTATTAATATCGAACTGGGCTTATTTTATTGCTATTAAAAAATTCTACAAATTTTGTTCAAAGTCTAGTTTTTCTTAAAACACGAAAAACTGTTTTGGGGCCTCTCTTGACCCCATTTTGAATAATTTCTGTAACGGACCACCTGTCCAAAAATAGTTCATAAAATTCTAGTAAATTTTCCACATATTTTGCGGATGGTACGAAAAAATCTAATTTGATTGAACCGATACCATTTTTGGAGTTACACTGCGGCGTTGCCACGTTATTCTACTTTTTCCGTTTATGATTATTATTTCTGATCAATAAAAGAAAATAGCATAATTCCATTAGGAAATTTTCCATAGGACCCCTACGGAAATTAAAATGAAATTCTGTCTTTTGAAAAAATCTTAAAATAGTTGTACCTATCAGTAATTCAAATAACTATTTTGTTCTTTATAGACAACTCTACAACCATACTAATAATTTCTGTAGCCTACTTAGTAATTTTCTTATGTCGCATTCATCTGACGAGGTCATTTTGAAAAAAATTGGTCATTTCCGGTTGAAACGGAAGTGTTATTTTCATTCCGGTTAGTCCAAAAGTAGCCCATTTTTGTCTAATTTATGTGTACCAAAAATTAAATTTTTAAATTAAAAAAATAACGAAAAAATTGGGGTGTACAATTGACTCGTGACCATCCGGCATGTAGTGGTTACATGTAATGATGTATTCGACATTTACAACAACTCTACTTTATTAACATTTATTATTAAGTGTTGATTTTTGTATAATCCACCAAGTTTTAGCGTCATCGCATTGAGCAGGTATGATTGTATCATTTTTGCGCGTGAAATACGTAAATACAAAGTAAAATAATTCTTAAAAACGCATCTGAGTACGCTTCTCTTAAATTGGAAAATGGCGCCTGACATCCGAACCCTGACCACAACTGATCTCGATCGCGTTGCGTAGATGGAAGAATACTATGCAAATAGGTACAACTGTATACTGTTTCTATGCTCAAATTATCTATGGAGTTGTTCATTAAATTAACGTTATTTATTAAAAATAAATAATTTATTATAAATAAATAATTTACATCGGCCTATCAATTAATATAAAGTAATTAAAAAATATTCAATTTATTCCAAAAATTAAAAATAATTCAAAAAATTGTCGCTCGACGGTCATGATATTGCTGGGATTATGAACAATTCCTTTGTCGGTCTTTTTTTATGATTATCCAACTGACATTAGATAAAGTATAATTGAACTTGTTTGGAAATTGCCATGTAGTTGTTTTGCTTTGGTGGATGAAAGGCTCAATAGTTGATATTTCTTGAAAATGCCGTATATGGTATTTTAAGCCATGTAATTTATTTTTTCATGTTCATATTCGAGCCTCTTGATTTTCAAAACTTTTTACATTACGTATATGAAAACTTTTTTAATTAGCAGCTCTTAAAGTTCATATTAAACGTCGTTATATACTGGTTTGAATAAAAAATGCGATGCCAAGAATTCACTGATATATTTTGTTGAATTTTTCATTGTAGGAAAAAAGTGAATAATATTTGAATAAAATGCCTTTTCTGGCCTAGAAATGTTTTTAATTGGGTACATTTGGATAAGCTTAATGGCATCATTCGAGTTTTAAACACTTGGAAAATACTTTCCTCTTAGAAGGGTCCATTTTCGCTAGCCAAATAATTTTGAACACATTTTCCGTAATGTAAACGGCATCAAGTGTTAGTCAAGGTGGTCGACATGACCGGCAACGCGACTTTGAATGTTCTAGAAAAACCACGGATCGAGTGGCTCTCTTATGTTGAAGGTTATCAATGGCAGTAAGAAGTTCTAAATAGACTTCATTCTCCCGAATCGTTCCAGTACGTACCCCTTATTTCATGCAGCGCGCCCTCAGATTAGCATAGTGAAATGAGAACATGAGTTGGACACTTGAATGACATCAAATGGCGTTCAGAGATAAGTGTCGATTTTGTTTGAGAGCATGACGGAACATGAGTTGGAGACTTGAATGACGTCAAATGGTGTTCAGTGATGTGTCGATTTTGTTTGAGATCATGACGGACGCGGATGCGATGCACAGTGATTAATGTTATATTTAAGAGGAATATGTTCAACACTATTTTTGGACATAGTTTTATTGAGCCCTATACTTTTTAAAATGTGTTATTAACGTTCAGCATTTTATAACAAAGTTAGATATGTACTACATATTTTGAGTAATTTACCTATACTTTTCTCAGTCTACTCTCTCCAAAAATATATTTAAGACAATCGAGCAAGTTTTGAATTAGTTTATTTAGCTTTATAATAAACAGCAAAATTATTCTTTTAAGTCTTCATTCGCAATATCAGTATCTTCCTCTGCTCTCGAAAGTTCGTAGTTTTTAAGAAGAGGTACTACATTCTCTGTTAAGGACAGGATCGAAATGTCAAAAACTCGTAAGCTAGTACTTATGTTAATCCTAGATGGCACAGTGTGTATCTTATCTTATTTTATTGGCAAGTTTCAATATTTGTCGGAATGTTGTCCGCATTGCCACATGTACAAAAATTTCTTTAGTATAAGATATAATTAACGTTACAAATTATAATTATAAATATTACTCAATTACATAAATTGTCGTAAAATAGCTAGTGTGTGGTTAGGTAAATTCTAAAATGTAGTTGTGCATAATTTATGCCATGTACAACTAATATCATATAGGGATATTGTTTAAATTTTAAAACGAAATAGTTAACCACATTATTAATTTCAAATTAAACAGCAAGAACCTTTTATCCAAATTATGGGAACACATCAGTTTTAATTATTGAAAATGGCAAAGACAATGTGTATTTAAATTTGGCAACTGTTCATCACCTAATTTTTATTCTACCTAACAGTTGTAAATATGTCCTTGAACGTAGTGTGTGTGACAAGCGTTTAGGTACACGAAGCTTTGACCTTGCGCAAAACGTGATATCATTTATCTGACTCTTTAATATTTATTCCTTGTTCTAGCGTTCACCGTCAGCCGAGTGGCTAGCGCGTAGATAAGGTCCCGGGTTCAAACTCCTACGTCCGCTGATTTTTTTTTCTTTAATTTTGTAATGATTAATATATTTTTTCACTAATTCGTTTCTATGATTTTTTTACGTTAGGTTAGAAGTTTTTATTCTGCTTAAAATAATGGGAGTGACTACGCAACCGCCGCGGCGGATCTTTTGCACCACTTATTGAACCGCCGCGCAGAGAAATTGAAATATTTTATGCAATTTTCTGAAAAACAAGGCGGGGGGACACCCCCCGCATCCCCCGTTTTTGTCTGCGACGCTAATGCTGCCTGCGGCGCTGATAATCTATTAACAATTATTTAGCAATATAAAAATCAACCTAACTAACCCAACTACCATCACATGAAAGAGATAAATTATTATATGAAAAAAAAAGAACCTAATTTCTGTCGTCAAATCCAACCAGAATTTGTGAAAAAGGATATTAATCGTTACAAAATATTTAAAAAAAAAGTTCAGTTGCCAGCAGTTGAACCCGGGACCTGTAACTTCAGGGTTTTGGGTTACACGTTGTTTCCTTTCGGTGAAGCAGTCACACATTGAAATATAAGATACTCCTTTCTGCGGAAGCATAAACGAGATAAAGTTATGGACAGTTGATTAAAACACCAATGCGATGAACCATATTCAGGGTTCGAACCTAATTTATATATTTACATTAATTGAAAATTCACCCAATTTTTGACAAAAATTAACAGAATTTATCGTATATATTATATACTTGGGATATAGTGCCATTTTAGTGCTTGAATACAGTTGCAAACTATTGACCATTTAATAATACTTTCATTGTTTAGTTTATTTAACAAATTTAAATGTGTCACTTTTCATTTCATTCATAAATCAAAATCATTACCCCCTTTCATTCATAAGGCTATTGGCGCCATCTTCTAGTTACATGCTGAACTTATTCTAAATATTCTTTACAATTATTCTGATGACTCATCGATTTGTGTTAAAAATTGATTTCATACATTACAATTTACAAAAGCAATTTTATGCAAATTTTTACACAGATAAAAGATAATGACTGTAAAACGCATCAATACGACCTAATTAAATGTACTTAAATAACTCTGATTATCTAATATAGCTACAAATGTATCGTCTGATAATTAGGCAATTTTAAACATTTATTCCGAATTTATCGTGCACTTAAAAAAGAAACAAACAGGTCAGTCGTATTTGGCCGACTTCTGTTATAATACTGCCCACTTTAAAACTCCGTTTGAATTACTTGTAAAAAAGTTATTTATGAAATAACAAGTGTCGATTTGATGGAATTTTAATGATTATTAGGCAACCACATATACATTTTTTGACATTTCGATCCCGACCTTAAAGCTTCACTCTATATCGTTGGTCAAGGTCCAGTGCAAAATATTTTTATTGCATTTGCCTGTTAATACTTTGCCTGTTCAACTACTTCATAAATGGTCCTTATTAATGCTCCATCAGCAGTATTCTCATTTCGCAAAAATTCAAATGTTAAGTCTATTCATAGAAATAACTATTTCCGAAATAAGACGTGATATTTTTGTGTTTGAAAATATATACACTAATCTGCTATTAATGTGAAAAATTACGGTGAAATGTCTTGGGAACTTATTTTAAGACAAATATAAATGCACAAACTCACACTTAAACGAAGTCAATTCATTATGTATTTGCAATAAAAGCCAAGGAACACAATATTATAAGATCTTACACCAGAAACAACTTATTTAAACGAACGTCAACCACAAATTGAATGCCAAAAGTCAACGCCACTACTATGCTATATCTAGCATTAAACACATGAGACTTAAACAGGCCATTTCTTTGATTTATGCCGGCCCTTCTACCCAACTATCGTTGTGTATTAATGTCGATAGGTATAGTTTTTACTTTTTAAACTTCTGACCTAATGTTGCGAAATTGCAATGTAAAGAACGCTTCAATTTGGAATTTGCTGTTGAATATGAGACAACTCTTACCCAAAGTATGATGGTTTTAGTTGAAATATATGATGGCAGTAGGTACAGTTAATTTGGGTTAATTTGATTGCTATCGTGGTGAAATCTGATAAATTGCTTTATCCACAAGGGCGAAACATTGCAATAGAACTTGTCATTATACGGAAATAATTAAAATAAACTTCCTATATGAAGTTAATGTGGTGATACTTCCGATGGAACTTATCTAGGATGTTGTTGGTAGAAGATATGAAATTTACTTCACCCCCCTGGATAATTTGAGCAGTCTTTGGTTACGTATCCAAGAGTATCCCTAACGGAGGAAATGAGTACATCCGCGGTGAATTCGGTCGTTACTAAACTTTTTTTTCAGCGTCTGACGCGGCTGAAATCACTTAAATATCACAGTGGGAGCCAACTTTGGTGGAAATATCACAAAAGTTGTTGAACGAAATCATGCTGTTGCATTTTTTATTCTAACTAGTATAAAAATAAAGAATCAATAAATTGCCTAAAAAAGTACTTAATATAAAGGTTGCTTTGGCTTTATAGAAACTGCGTATGTGTAAAGTGCTTTTCAAGTCATGTATTCTGGATTATAATGTTGCTTTTAAAATTTCAACATGAATTGGATTTGAAATTGCTTTTATGTTTATGTTGAGAATGGCTGATTGGCATGATCGGGAATTTTTAGGATAATATAGATTTTACTTGTTATAAAACGTAGAGCAATTCATTGTATGCTGGTTGTTTGCCTTTGTTAACTATGTAATTCTGACAGTGATATTAAACAGAATGCGTACTGTCCCGCTTCAGAACCTCATCTAGAAGCACAATATTTAAATTAGCTCAAAGGCAACGAAATAAACGGGTTCATCACCTTAAGGTGTGGTAGGGCCTGTTCTAACAACAAAATAACAATAGGATGCAATTTTTGCACACAGAGAAGTATGATATCAGTGAAATTTGCACTGGGTCTTTTCAGCGGCTACAATATTCTACCTTAAAATATATTATAGATTTTATATTCTACGAGGTTTTAGAGTAGCAATTCTTACCAAATAGGTAATTTGTGTTAAGCCAGCGATAGAGCAGTAGGACTCCGACAAATTAGAACGTTGATAACTAAACTAACCTCAAGTCCTTCGGCATCGGAAGTAAATAAGTATGGTTATAGCAACGTAAACAAGTAAACAAATTTGAAATTAACTCCGAATATCTACATTGGATTCTCTCAGACTGCCCCTAAATGTAATCTTAAATTTTGATCTTTGCGCAGTATTTAGCAATAATAAGTATATAGCGTATGTATATTTGCCCAGACATCCACTAACATTCAGTGACATCTAATGAAATATCCACTGGCTTCCTTGCGGATTGCCCCTTGGTAAAGAAAAGAATATTATTTATTTACACTGCCGATGACGATGAAAATATGGTAAACAATATTCATATTTAAATGTGTAAAGGAGTTCCCTTTTAAACATACCTAAAAATAAAACGCTGATGTGTGCAAAATCATATAAATATACTACAAGAGTGACACTAGTTTAAAATCACGTCGAACGTTATTTTTGCGATACCGGTAAGGTTATTAAATAAGTTAAATAAGGTATATAATAATTATACTGTCCACTCTGTTCAGCGTAGGCATGTTATTGTTAAAAACGTTTTATAAGATTTCGTAGATGACCACGTCCAAAGTAGCACACCTTAAACAGATTCTTTGGAAATATTAGTTTTTTACATGGTATTGTTTAGGTATACATGAGTTGTTCTACAGTTTTAGCGTAGTACCTACTTGCCATTTGATTTCCTTTCTTTGTCATATTTTTGTAGGATAAAAGATGTGTTGATGGATTTTTAAACTATTTTAAATATAGTCTAAGATAGACTAATAATATATTATTAATAGACAATAATTAACCTTTCATTTTAATCCAAACTTGTTTCCTGACCTTTACATTGTAAGTAATGCCGTAACTAAATTAGATTTACTGTCATTACATTTATTTATTTATATCTGATTATATAGAACTATCCATAAAGACTGAATTTTTTTTAAAACGACTTTCTTTATATAAATAAATACTAATATATACATTACATGTTATAAAAATCAACAAAAAACACAAGTAAATCATTGTATATCGGAAGAAAATATTTGCATTTTCTAAAATAAAAATGCCACCGACCCTTCCGTCTTTTGAAACAGAATGAAAAGTAGCAAATTGGAATCAGAATGGTGAGCAAAAACAAATTTTGGCAATCATGCGGCAGAATTGTAGCAAAAAAACGCACCTAGTGATAATACTTCTCTAAACACTACTAATAATGACATTTGATATCTAGTCTAGCGTTCATCCCTAAAAACATGAAAATATTAGTTGTAAGTTGGCATTTCATCCGGTAAGGTCAATCAGTTCAATTTGTTTTTAGTATATTAGCTTCCGTTTTCCTAGCTTTGACATCGAATGGTCAGAGAAGCAGGCCTTTCATTTTCATAATTACTGTGATAATAATTAATCTATCAACACATTTTGTGCATAATGAGTAATTTAAATAACAGTATATGTTTTTTTAAATCAATTTTGCATTTAACCAAACCTTCGATTTTATAAACATCAGAGGTATTTAACTTACTCAAATGCCGGTCCTTTTATCAAAGCCATTTCCTCTATTTGACTTTTGTTTGTGTATGTAATTGCACTTTGTACTGTCTGCACTTTGCATGTAATATTTGTTCGCTTTGTGTGTTGCTTGTGCAGTTGGTAGCACTGCTTCATCCGTGGACGCTCTATGGGACATACACCCCCGACGTCTGAGTGAAGCCGGACTCAGCCGTCACTCAGGTACTCATTTTTCTTTTTGTTTTCATGTTCATTATTCTATCCCATTTATTTTTTAATGTAAGTATTTCTTTTTATCGATTAAAACGAGATTTAAACGTGGTGGCGTCAAACTATATCGAAATTACATGTAAACAAAGTATCTTGGAAGAGCAATTTTATTTTTGAGGTTTGCTTTGGGCATCCTGAGAAATATTTGTTAAACTTGTAGAACAAAGTGTAACAATCGTAATAAAAAGAATGAAATTACTTGTGATAAAATTCAGTGAAAATTGATATACACTAACGACCAAAATTTGCGCACCACTATAACCATAGTTACCATAAGTTTGAAGTTGATTATCGTTAAATCGTTTGTCCGATTTGACTAATTTTGCTTTTATTTTATAGGTTAACTCTTCTGGACTGTATAACCCTCCTGGTTGCATGTAAACATTATTTTTTACTGCTGGTGATTCCTACAGAGTGTACTGAATTTTTGAAAAAAAAAAACAGGTTTAGTATTACCGCCTGTATTTGAGAAAAATATCATTTTTACAAGAAATAAACACGGCATTGCATTCCACAAGAGATGACCTACAAAATAATTGAAATCGGACAAAAAATCAATTTTAAAATGATGGCATTTGCGTGGTGTCTGTTTACTAGCAAATAATAAAGTCCACTAGAGATGATCATTTGATACCTGAAATGATAATGCATAGATTTTAAGGAAACTTGAAAAATGCGTCAATTTAAAGTAAATTTTAATTTAAACAGCTTAAAACCAAAACAAAATCTGAAATTTGCTTTCATTTCTTGAAACGCCAAGAACAAATCTGAGAAATTAAACTGCTATTCCACTATAGTTTGAAAAAAAAAGACTCCTCAAAATTAAAAATTTTATAACAAAAACCAGTGAATATAAGTCAGTAAATATTTGTATGATTTTTATACCTTATATTGTACTAAATCGAGAAATTTGAATTCATTTTTGATAATCACTACTAAATGTAGCTTGTGTACTAAATGTGTTTTCTATATAGGTAGGGATTTGTGAAGTTAGAAACTATTACATTGGATACATATATGTGTAGTTTGTATGTGGAACATAAATCTTGAATTTTGAAGTCGGATATCAAATTATTTTGGCTCAAAATTCCCGACTTGAAAATTATATCAGTCAAAAAAATATGTCAAGCTAAGACTTTCTTAGAGATCTTAAACACACCAAATCAGCATAAAAATTATTGACCAGTTTTAACTATCTTCCAGTTTTGAAATTCCTGTGATGGAAATATCACAAGAAATTACAAACATGTGTTATGATTCTCAAGTCATATTTCTGCTGAAAACGTAGTATTTCATTTCGTTACGAACTAATCGTATGAAAATGTGGATGGATACCCGCCAAATTGGCTGAATTTTTATGTGTTGCATTTTCGTGATGCTGATCAAATCAAAATTTGACGTGTATCCACTTTTCCATAAAATTAGTGCGTGGTCCTTTGTAACATTTGTTTCTTCCGTAACTAAAGTATGGTGTAAAATGTGGGTTGGCAGTTTGAACATGGTGGACTAAATTTAATGACATTTGGGGTTTTCTGATTGGTGTACAGCTGGCATGATAAGAAAGTCAATGTATGGGTCCCTAACTTCATAATTTCCGAAAATGTAATAGAAGTTATTATTAGTTTTGCATCTATTATTTGTAGTAGTGTATTATAATAAAAGAAGAGGATTAATTTTTCCTTAGTAGCAAATTATCGCTTTTTTGTATAATGTACACTACAATCATAAATCTAATGAAAATTAAATTAGATTCCAGCGCAGTCCTTACGGAGGATACCGATAGTTTTATAATTGGCCAGAGAGTATGGGTTTCTGGAACAAAACCAGGCCACATAGCCTTTATTGGCGAGACTCAATTTGCACCCGGAGAATGGGCTGGTATTGCGTTAGATGAACCAATAGGTAAATTTAGTGTAAGAGAAATGCTGGTAATAAGAATGATCCAAAATGTTTTAGGTAAAAACGATGGTTCTGTCGGCGGAATACATTACTTTCAGTGTGAACCTAAAAAAGGAGTTTTTTCAAGATTAACTCGGCTTACAAGGTTTCCTTTAGCACAAGAGGGCATGGGATCTGGTGAAACGTATGTTATGTCACCTCCAGTAAATAATGGTGTCAGAAGAAGTCCCATTTCACCGACTGGTAGCACAAGAAGTTTGTTAAAATCACCAGTGTCGATAAGTATGTTCATTTACGTTATTGGTGATTAGAGATCACATCGACAAATTTTGAATTCATGTATGTTTTAGGTGGATCAAACACAAGCTTGGCGTCATCGGCAACGCATGTCGTAGATTACCGACTGGGTGACCGCGTTATAATTAAAAGTAGTCAGGGCTCCAAAGTTGGTACCGTAAGATATATTGGTACCACAGATTTTGCAAATGGAGAATGGGTGGGTGTTGAGCTGGATGATCCTAGGGGTAAAAATGATGGTTCAGTTAGTGGAAGAAGGTAAGCAATGATTTAGATATGCAAAAAGTTTTGTACCTCAAATGTTGATAATGTTTGATACAGAAAGTGCGTTACAATACTTGAAAGAGAAGAGTTGTGGTCATTTAAGGATCAGCAACTAGACTCTTAACAGTGTTAGTGATTCTTTATAGAAGACAAAAATTTCTATTCGACATCTTGCGCCTAAGAAAACCTTAAAAAAAATGATTACAAATTTTGTTGATTTATGCTTTATCGTTTGTGTCTCTAGGACGAACGTGATGCAGTGAAATCGCACAAACACAGTCTTGTAAAGCAATGAGTTTCCCTCTCATAATGCAAACGCTTTTTTTTTTTTTACTATTACTACTTCTCTAATACGATTGCCTATTGTTATGCTGGTGATCGTATTTTGTGACTCCCTCCCCAACTGAGCAAGGTGTATACAGGGTTACTCAAAAGTAGCGAAACGCTGTGTTACTGATCCTATTATTCAAATATTTATTGAGAAACAAGAAGAATAAGGGAAGGCAGGTACGAAAAACTCACCCACATAGAAGAATTCAGCAGCCAAAAATGTGTGGGGGTAGATCGTTTTTTGGAAATCAATTTCGCGATGCTAAAATATTAACATTGCCGAGTGGTGCAGGCGTCTTAACAAAAGTTCTCGCGAAATTTAGAGAACTGATCACTGAACCTATTAGAAAGAATTGTCTACCTAACTGATAGAAGAGTTCAGTGCTTTACAAAATTGTGTATGTGTGCATATTTAGCCCGATTTTTGAGATATGGACGATAAGAGTATAAAAGAACCAAATTTTCAATTTTTTTCGAACATTTTTCATGATGTCGCAAGATGTCGATTCATTATTTCTGTTTGTTATTAAGCACCAACACTTTCGTTTTATGAAGGCTTCATCCAGTTCCGTTTCATTATGAAATTTTCTTAACTTACTTGCTGAATCAGCTGAACTCTCAGTTCGACCTGCAAGTGGAACAGTTTGCGACTTAAAAATTAACGGTCGGAATTGCGCTCCACCGAACGATCTCTCTTTCTCCATTGTGATACCACGTGACAACGTGGTGGCTCGCCTCTATATTCCCTTTATCTTTAAACTTAACGGAATAAAATTTGAGGAGCATACACCACGGCTAAATATTTTTTTGACTTGTCAATCAATAGCAGTTCCGTTTTGGCCAAACAGACTCATCTCATAATTTTTAAATAGAACACCCTGCATACTTTTTTATATTTCGAATCACAACATTTATGTCTGATGGCATCTCATTACATTTTAAAACTGGTATCATCCAAATGAACATCTGAGGAGGAATTATATAATGACCAGTTCATTCTCCTATGCAATTCCTGTTGATCTTATAGATTATACCAGAATAATTTTAATTTATAGTAGAAGTTGTAGCTCCAACAAAAGTAAAAGAAACACGGAAAATCAATCAATATTTAGGTGTACCCTGCGAGGATCTCACGTTTGAAATGGCTCATCCGTGGTCCGATCCATATACATATAAAGTTTTGTAATCTTTTTATCCACAAGTGTCCGCAGCCAATGTTTCTTTCCTCGTGTTGTATAAGAATTGGGCTTTGTTATAGTGCTAAATTCACGAGTAATTCCGAGTAGTTTAGTAGCTCAATTTGTTGCGTAGACTTTTCTATGTTTGATTCTTATTACAGTTCTACGCATCTAAAATTATTTGGCATATATAAATAATCATAAATATGTACACCAAGGACCTTAAAATAAGGGAAACAACTTCATTGCGTAAGAGTTGTCCTTAAAATACCGGCTGAAATAATCTGTTTTTACACAGCGATAAGTTGTGCTTCGAAGAGTGAACTTCTAGTCTTCTATGAAATTTCCATCCAAATGATTATTTTTTATTCACTTATTAAAGGTCGGCCTATTTCCGCTGCTAAAACAACTCACCGACACCAGGAGACGAGCTACCTCCAACCTGGAAAGTTCGCCGAACCTCCTCTCTATCAAGGACTAGGGATTTTTTACTTGCCTAACATTTAATATACTGCTTTACATCCGCTCCGTAGGATGGTATATCCACTATCTAACCTCCGCCTAAAGTTGCATATCTTCTACGTCTGCGCTGATAAACTGTTAGAAGCTGGAGCGAGTATGCTGTATTTCCCTAGAGAGGGCCATCCGTCCAAATATTAATTGCGTTTCGAGTTGCTGGACCTTTGGTATTGAGATCTGAGCATAGCCATGACTCAACTGAGTTCGCTCCATCCAAATTCTTAAATAATGGTACTTATATAATCTCTAGACGTTGTTATTTGAAACTGTGCTACTAACTTAAATAAGACGTGGAAATTTTGTACTTTGGCCAAGTTTGTGGATTTCCGAATCTATGTGCAACGTCGGCAACGTGACCCAAATAATACCGAACAATTCTTATAGTTCATAGTGACCGTATTCAGGGTTATAGTGTATTGATTTTTTGGAGTACTGGTGAAGTACTAATGCGAAATATGCAGATTCGGAAAATGCAGTTTAGGGTATAGGAATAACGATGTAATTGACCACGCCCCGCTAGTTCCATAAATCGTGAAAGTAGAGGCACACAATGAATTGAATTTAGTACTGCATGATCTAAGGATGGGTGCGGGTGGGTAGGTAACAATTTCTATACGAAACGAGAAAATATCCCTTCGTTAAAAGCGAAGAAGTTATTTGTCACATTTTTGACAAATAATTTCTTCTATTGAAAGCATTTCTGCAGTTTCTTTTTTAGCCGTAAATGCTATGGGAATAAAATAATAATTCTTATTAAAACCGAAATGAAAATAGAACATTAAGATAAAATTAAATAACTCGGAAATTAAAATCAACTAATAATTATCAAACAATAAATTAATGAAGCAATGATTCAAACAAACCACCTTCTTGTGCCAAATAATAGCCAAACCGGTTATACAATGAACCTCTCATATCATTGAGTTGATTTGGAGTAATGCTTGCACAAAGTCGGATATGTTTTTCCCGTAATTCAACTAAATTATTGGCTCGTTCAAACGCATGGTTGTACGCGGTTTCCTTTAAAAAGCCCCACAGAAAGAAATCATGGGGTGCTAGATCAGGTGACCTGGGGGGCCATTTTATCATTCCCCTCGTAGCTATTAAAGGATTGGGAAATGTTCTTTCCAGAAAATTAATAACAGTTAAGGTATTGTGACTTGGGCAGCCATCTTGTTGAAACCAAATGTCGTCAAAGTTGACAGGAAGATTTTGAACTGCAGGAATTATTTGGTTTTGTAAAAGCTCTAAATATTTATTGCCATTTAAATTGCCATCGATTAGCAGTGGGCCTATAATATGATTGTCTAAAATTCCCGTCCAAACGTTCAACTTTTGAGGATACTGAGTTCGCACAGCAACACTCAAATTTTTCCGAGACCGATATCGTACTACGGATGGATTGTGTTTCCTATGTAATGAAAAGGATGATTCATCTGTAAACAATATATTCTTTAAGAAGTTTTCATTCTCATTCACTTTATTTATCATGATTTCACAAAATTCCATTCGTTTGAAATTGTCCTCGGGTTCACTAGGTTCGCTAGTTTCAAGTGCACAGACATTAGTTTCGCGAATTTCACGTTCTTCGCTCATTTGTTGATGATGGGATTCGGGTTGACAGCATTTTTTACAATATTCACGACACACTCGAAATTCTCAAATTTTTTAATAATGTATGAAATTATGCTAGCTGAGGGGATTGGTCTGTCTTGATATGCCACAGTAAATAAATTTATTGTGTCTTCAGTGGAATGGCTCCCGAAGTACCATTTCACAATTTGCACTCTTTCTGCAGTTGTATAAACACACGGCATTTTAATAACGAAATTGAGATTAATTAATTGTATTCCCACACGTCTAAACAGCTACGCTATTAAAAGCAGAATGGGTGCGATGTTCTCAACTCGACGCGGTCAAGCGATGGCGCTATTGTTTTATACCAATGCCCTGCATTGTTCTACGACAAGGCGTGGTTTATCTGCGCAGAAACAAGTTTACGTACCTTAAACTAAATTTGCTGAATCTGTATACCACTGAAAACCCCATACGAATTAGACAGTGAAGGACTCTGGGTATTATGAAATAGTTGAAGCAACGTGTACTCAATTTTTATTCTCAGCAATTGACCCCTTGGTCGGTTTATGTCCTAATCTGAATTGGAGTTAAAATAAACGTTTCTGGCTTACTTAGATTTCGGGTTCGGCACTTGGATGAGTTACCCAACTTCTCGTCGGTAACCTCATATGCTGAGCTGTAAAAGTCGGACTGGACTGAGGCGATTAGGTGAGAAAAAGAAACCATGGGCTGATAACTGTATCAAGGGGCCTCTTATCAACAGACTCGAAATCTGGTATAAAGGGCCACGTCTGGATAAGGGACCCTAAGGTACAAGAGGAGTATCACAATAGACCCATAGAGGTCGTAGTGGACGGGGTCAATCGCTAGCTCCTCCGTACTAAAATCTAAAAAAAATAGTCTGCTCAAATTTAGGTTTACGATAAGTGAATTTTTATTCCTAATTTTGCACTCTTTATCAGTTTGTAGTTTTAAGTAGTAATTACTTCTGTTTTAAATATATTAAAAAGTACAAAACATTGTGAAAGAAACATAAATTATTTTTAATTATTCGATTTTTATATTCCAGGTATTTTGAGTGCCGTCCGAACTTCGGATTGTTTGCACCAGTATCTAAAGTGAGCAAGTCTCCATCAAAAATTAAACCAGGTGCATGTCAGATACATTCCGGGTCTGGATTACCCCCAAGCGGTATGAAACGAACGAACTCGAAGGAATCTATGTTGTCAAGCTTATCAATGACCAGTGCAACGTCTGGCATTAGAAGGGTAAGACTTGGGGTCACATCCTTAACTCCAAAGGTAGGTTGAGTGTTGATTTTGAGATTGTGATAAGACATGCCAATAAGTTACGTTTAAAATAATAAAATTTGCTCAAATCTGATGTACTTATATTTTTTATCTTTTTACGATTACATTAGAAAAATATAAAAATATAACAAGTTTAGGATTCTCGCTGGTGAAAATATTAGGAAATGGTTTTCTTGTAAAATAACATTTCCCCCCCTTAACTCAGCTTAGGCAACTCATCTCAGTAACGTATATGTTGTCTTTTCATTAGTTCTCTGATATTACTTTTAGCGATTCAGGTCTATAAAAACAATTTGCACTACCTGTTCTAGCTGACTGATTGGCTACATTGTCTCTTATGTCTTGGTGTCCACATCAGCATTATTGTGTTGTATTCTGCCAGTTTTATTAGTTCCTCGTGATGAGACTCTGAAGTTGATTTTGTGTGCATCTTCTAGTGCCTTTATGGCTGCCTGGCTATTTGCCTATAATGCAGCTTTTTTTATGTTTATATTTTCTCTGCAGAATGACCTAAGCACAGGCCATAGTTGCAATTATTCCAATTCGAAATACTGTAGATTATGTCCACCCAAACTTATGCTTCTTTTGTTCCCTGGTCCATCTGTTCTTATTGATCCTTGAAGAAAAAAGAAGATATACATTTTCAGAAATTTCTAATATTAGAAATGTCGCTTATTCTGAAAAAAGTATTCAAGTTTTTGTAACTGAAAATTGTTTCTTAACATTTCTATCTAAGCTGTGTCCGAGATAATGAGTCTTAGACTCCTAGACTAATGTCGTAGTCTGATTAATTTGGGGGGTTGGAAGTTCGAAAACTTCTAATGTATTGAAAGGTTATGTCAGGAATACCATTTGTAGACGTACGTATTGAAATTTACGGTTGTTGATCTCTAGCATTTTTGCAAAAAAATAAAAACTGGAAAAAGGAATGAAAGTTCGTATCACATCAGCTTCCACTGCGAACTCAGGCAAATGCATTAATGGTATATCTTAAGAGTTAATATGAGCGGGAGATCAAACGCTCATCAGATTTCCAGCCAAAAAATACACTTTTCGCGGAAACTTTTCATCTTATAATTATGTCAAATTATAGCCCAAATTACTAAAATGACATAAAAAGCCGCGCAAATAACTTATTTTGCTAAAACGCGATACCGTGCTCTCATTTAAATCAAACGAGAATTGCTTTATATTAAGTCTCACCTATAAAAATAGAAGGGTTACCTACTACAATTGGCATAAGTTAAAACATTTAGGTAATACCGGATCTTTACGATTTGAAGTTTCTGGGACACAAATAAGTGTTTATTACCAATTGTCTGTATGCACATATGAGTATTATATTGCCGACATTAGCGAACCGATTGAAATTTGGTACAATTATTGGTGTCATACATGAACTGAAGAGGTTTTGATGCAGTTCGTATGACGTAGTGCCTGTTTGGAACATAGACTTTATTATTTTTCAATATAATATCTGTTTTTCTATTATACCATTCAAAAACAGTTGTTATTCTGATTTGGATGGTATATCACACTTGACTTTTGTCTGCCCATTTTCCGTAATATAAAAAGAGAGGTATCCAAACGAATCCTACGAGGCGCCACGGTGGGTTACGAATAAATTCTAGCATCCGTAGTGTATAAACTATAGAGTACAGTACAAACGTACAAAGTGCAAATAATTAATATAGTCTAATGTCTAAACTGATTTCAAACCAACCAATCCGATAATTGCATTAGATACCAGCCGAGGTGCCTAATATGTAACAGTAGCAGTGTGAGTCCGGCGCCGGCCTGCAGGCCTACACAGGGCACGATACGATGGTGGCGATGGACTGTTATCGTTATCGCGGTCTCGCGGACAGAATTGAACAATTGAAGTCATTCGGCAGTCGGCGATCCATAAAAATGTGAGGATCAGCCATCGCTACATCCGCGGAATCGAGCCGGTTATTAACGAATTTTCGCAGAGTGGTGGGGATGTTCCAACCGCATCCATCAGCTATCCATTTCTTTTTATTTAACACTTGTTAACACTTGTTACAACGGGTTCTTTGGAATTTTTAATCTCGATATTATTCCCTGTTTTTTTTCTAAGCTGAAAATACCCAGAACATTTTTGGAACGGGAGTATAAGTTTTGACTGACTGAGTGATTTATGGTAGCATATAAATCTCCATTCGAAAAGGATGATGCCGGTTCTGGGCCTGCGGCCAACTGCAACAAATGCTATTAGACGTTGTTACCTTTGCATAGACGAAAAATCTAATGCTTCTTGTTTTTTTTTTGTTTTTTTTTTACAAAAATGCTAAATATGACACCGCTATATTTTGATTTGTCACTGCGAATGACATACCTAACTTAATACACGCTATTCTTATCTCCGTAGTTTGCAGAAATAAACTCTTGTTTAACTGACCTGTTTATTTAACAAAAGTTGTAATTATTGGCATGACTTATTAATAAAAATAAAAAAAAAATGATGTTAAAAGATTCAACACCAACCAACCAGGGTAGCGAAAGATAAGTCAAAATTTAGTAATATTTTTAAAGTTTTATAATTTTGCATGTGTTTTAATAAGAACTAAACCACGAAATTAACTTAGAATAGAACATTTTAACTTTATTGTTAATACAACACATTTAACATTAATAGGTAATATCCTATCTTTTGTAAATATTCCAAACTAACGGCACAAACAGATCAAA
This sequence comes from Stenurella melanura, assembly GCA_963583905.1. Classification (NCBI taxonomy): domain Eukaryota; kingdom Metazoa; phylum Arthropoda; class Insecta; order Coleoptera; family Cerambycidae; genus Stenurella; species Stenurella melanura. The sequence continues at coordinate 81,246,832 of OY757312.1, forward strand.
TTAATAACTCACTTCCAGACGGTACCTAAAAGTTATCTGCTTAACTTGTGCTTAACATGTGCACATAACGATGCACACGATTTTTATTAATAGTAAACGGTGAACATAATAAATCGAATAAAAGTAGTTTTATAAAGAAATTAACTTGAATGATGAGTCTACAGAATTAGCTCTAAGTTGAAATTTATAGTAGGTATCAAATATAATGTTATTACCAATAACCTACCTAGTTCGTGAGCGTTAAGGCATAACCAGAAGTAATGTTGCATCGTTGTAATATTCTGGCAATTCTCACACAAAAAAATTAAAAGTAAAGAACTGAGGCATTTAATGTGGGCGCCTATGCCATCTCGTTTCTTCCTGGATGAAACAAGTTTGGGGTATTTTTTATTTTATTTTATAGGCATATAGCGATACAAAAACATTCGGGAATCGATGCTGAGTACACAGGATGACATCATCAGTTTTCAAATTGACTTTTAATCAGCTTCTTAAGAAGAATATATAATTTTTTTTCTATTAAATATCTCTGAAATGGGAAGATAATTAGCGTGTCCACTCGTAAATATTATGGGAGTACATTCAGCAAGTTGTGAATCCTTCCAATAGGCAGTCAATATGTGTTCCTAGGCTTTAAAAAGTTTTTTTGAGTCTACAGCAAACATTACATAATATGGTCTTCTCGATTATTTGGATCGGATGCGCTGATTTGGAATTTCTTAGCACCAAAGATGAATAAATGCACTAATGTTATTCAACTTTAGTTCTGTGAATAAATGAATGTGAAGAAACTTCAAATAGTACAGACAATGAAGGCAAAATGTTGTAAAAACCTCGCAAAAATTAATAAAAGAATAATCTCTGGGATTTAAGTAGTTAATAACCTGTAGAATGGAATGATGCATTCTTTGCACTTCCAAGTTCTGGGAAAATTAAAAAAAATTTGGAAAAACTTTTTGATTTTCGGTTTTTTTGCTCTAACGGCTAAAATAAAAAGTTTTCAACAAAATTTGTAGCTCGTCTCTTTCTCTACAAAATAGACCTTTACCATTTTTTGTCTTACTTAAGCCGTTTAGGAGATAAATCCAGTTTTCCACTTATAGTTTTGAGCCGCTCCGAAATGCGCGGAAAATGAGAATTCTCTGGGAGTTTCGTACGACCGGACATATCGATCGATAATTATTACTATTCAGAGCCGCTAAAAAAATGAAAGCAACGTAAAATATAGAGAAAAGTCTCAGCTTTAATGTGGACCTAATCACAAAATTCATACAAAATTTTATCATAGAGAAAAAAGTGTTAGAAGATGGCTTAGTAAACTTTATACAGTTGATTTATTCACATCTTTGAGCTTTATGCATCCTGCCTATTTCTCCCGTAACAATGGGTGCTTTTTCACTGCATGGATTCGTTTCCACGCACTTTAATCTATATTTCGTGAAAATTTCATTGAAGAATGTTAAGAAACAAATAAGTTGTATATGTTTTACTGTATAATTATGCATTTTCTGAACGTGTATAAATAATGTAGACAAATTCAAAAAGTACTGCGCGCATTTAAAAAACTCTAAAGTCATTCGAAAGAATATGTTTTATTGTACTTATAATAGAAAAATTAAGACTGTGCTATTATTATTACTTAAGATATAGCGAATTGAACTCCAAAATTTGGAGGAGATTGATCGATGAGAAATATACCCTCTACTTTGATCGCAAGGCATATTCTTCCAACAAAAGTAATTGCAATAAAATGTTAATTGGATTAATATATCATTATATAAGAATATCTAAGCAAAATTAATTATCATTCTAACGACTCCCGGCAAAGATATGAATAAATCTGTGGATCAACTGTACAAAGTTCACTAAGCCATCTTCTGACACTTTCTCTCCTTGATAAAATATTTTATGAATTTTGTGATTAGTTCCACATTAAAGCTGAGACTTTTCTCTACATTTTGTGTTATTTCCATTTTTTAATAGTAAGAATTATCGATCGATGAGCCCGGTCGTACGAAACTCCTGGAGAGTTCTCATTTTTCGCGCATTTCGAAGCGGCTTAAAACTGTAAATGGAAAACTCGATTAATCTTCTAAACGGCTTAAGTAAGACAAAAATTTGTAAAAAACTTTTGTAGAGAAAAAGACGAGCTACAACTTTTGTTGGGAACTTCTTTCTCTATTTTCATTATTTTGGCCGCTAGAGCAAAAAAGCCGAAAACCAAAAAGTTTTTCCAAATTTTTTTGAATTTTCCCGGAACTTCAAAGTGCAAAGAATGCATCATCTCATTCTCTAGGTTATTACCTACTTAAATCCCAGATGTGATCCTTTTATTAATTTTTGTTACCCTAAATTGTTAATTTGCCTGTACTAAAGAAAATGCATCACATAAAAAAATGGTTGCTTTATGTGGTTTTTGGTGTAGAACTAAAGTTGTTAAAAATTTTTTAAAACAGAGAGATGTGTAGTTGTCTCCATATATTTACTGCACATAAAAACCCTCAAAGGTGTGCCGCTTAGACGTATAGATGGGAGAGCGGGACATGTTCAGATTTGGCAGAAAATGGTAAATCATAAATATAATGTATTACTTAAATCATAGAACAACATTGTTCTTATAGTACGTTCTGGCATAATTAAAATAAGAAATAATCGTAATCTTTTAATTAAGATCTCTTAACTTCTTAAATTTAGTTGCGCAAATCATCCCTAACTAGAACGTCATACCCAGGGAACAGATAAGCAGAGCCGTACTTCGAATTTAACTATCAATATCGCGAAGGACTGGCAATATGTCCACCAATGCGTAAGATGTCCTATCTTGAGGCAAAACAGAGCAAGATTTTTTAATTTACCAGAAACGTCATTAAGTTTCTACCAAAAATAGAATTTTAAAACCTCTCGTATAATATTTTGTTCACTCTAATCCGGAAAATTTGAAATACGGCTCTGTAGTACCTTGTTGGCTTATGATAGCGCTGCTTTTGTTATTTGGATGGCTGGTTTTTATTGCCGTTTTTGTGTACATTAAACAAATGGAGACAAGGCACATAAAAAAGCAAATAAAAACCATCCAAATATCAAAGACAGCCCTATTACCAGCCGACAAGGTACTACAGAGCCGTATTTCAAATGTTTGCATATTAGAATGAACCAAATATTATATCAGAGGTTAAGGAATCTCATTTTCGGTAGAAATTTAATGACGTTTCCGGTAAATTAAAAAATCATGCATCAGGATAGGAATATCTGATGCCTTGGTGGACACATTGCCTGTCCTTTACGACATAGATAAATCCAAAGTACGTCTTTGTTTATCTGTTCTTTAGGTATGACGTTTTAGTTAGGGATTATTCGCCTAACTTTATCACAAGATTAAAAGTTAATTGTTTCTTGTTTGCGTACACTTGTAATGAAACATATTCTTTATGGGATTTTGCAAACAGCAGAAAAAATCTATGAGAACTAAAATATAAACTACTTGTAAAGTTATTGATTTACACTCTTTGCATTCTTTCGATAACCTGAGTTCTGGTTATGCTAACAGTTAAAATCCTAAACTCAAATTGTCTTTTTTATTGGACAATTCTGATTATAACACTAGTTTCTACACAGTTCCTCTACGGCTATGCAGAATAAACCAGTATCCACATAACCTCCTACGGCTATGATTCAGTTAAAATGAGAACAAAGGCCTAAAAGAAATTTATTTACATACCTCGCCTTTTCAAATAGATTACATTTTCATGAAATCTATCATCAAAAATCAATAATTTTATAAGTAGTTTTCATTTTAGTTCTAACAGATAGTTTTTTTTGCTGTTTGCAAAATCCTGTAAAGAATATGTTTCATTATATCACAAGAGTTGGAAATCTTAATTAAAAGAGGCGTGTTGTCGATTATCTCTTATCTTAATCATGGCAGAACATATTTTACATAAGAGTAATGATGTTTTAACTATTAAGTAATACATTATATTTATTATTTAATCTAGTCTAGAAAAATTCAGTATGGCCCGGTCTCCCTATATATTAGCTCAGCAGCTTTGAGTTTTTTATGTACAGTATAAATATGTAGTCAACTGTACCCACCCTTTTGATTAATAAAATCTATTCACTTGAGTTTATACGGTGGCCCTGTAAACATATTTTTTAAATTTGAAAACGAGTTAACGTTCCTGTATTTGGGCATTGATGTAATATTCAAAATTTTATTTTCAACATTATGTTGTTGATTCTTTTAGATTTTAGAATTTTTTTAGAATTTTAATTAATTAAACTGAATATCAGGTGCGTTATTTCCTCATTCACTTCACTTCTGTATAATTGTTACTCTTTTGTATTTGTTCTAATAATGTTTAATTTTTTTTAATGTGTTAACATTTTTACCTTTTTATCATTTTGGCAAACGATATAATATCGTCGTAACAAATTCTTACAAAGAGTAAAATTTTATTTTTTATCGCAAAACTAAAGTCGCCTATGTAATTACTGAATGTTTTTTTTAGCCGGATGGTTCTCAACTATTTTTGAAATTGATTTATTGTGAAACTTAGTTGTTAATTCTCGAGGCATTAAAAGTATGCCAAAAAAACTGATTGCATGGTTTAAGTACGTTATTAGAGTATTTTTAAATTCGCTATTGAAAATTGCCAAAATCCGTATACAGGGTGGTAATTTTAGGCAAATTCCAAAGGAAACAAAAATTGAGCCCGTTCCTGATATTTTTTTCGTTTGCGGTACTGAATTGTGAAGACCTCTATTAGTGAAACATGCCTACTAAATTGGTTCGATTTGGTGAAGCCAATAAAACAAAATGGCCGATAAAAGTTTTGATAAAAAATAGAAAACACGCTGTATATCAGGAACGAAGGTCATTAGGGATATAATAAAGACCATTTTGAAATCGTCTCAGGGTACTGCACTACACATTAGCGAATGACCAGACACGAAGCACTCTGTTTAATTACAAGCAAGAACCTTTAATATTGTTTCCTGAATATTGTTTGCTGTTATACAGTGATATTTTAATATTCATAATTTGTAATTATTTCGAGAATAATTGTTGTTATTTATGTGGTATAAGTATACCAATTTATTTAATTATTCAATAGGCTGAAATTTATTGAAATTAACTATTTAAAGTATTTATGGGTAACATCCGAAAAATAATCAATTTATAAGATTAACTCGGAGAAATATTATTCCTTTTGACTAAAATTGTAAAGATGAGATGTGCTCGCGCGCAACCTACTCACTTATTCATTGCGTCGGAAACCATGTCTGCACTGTTTTCAGAAACGCAGATGCATCATAGAATAGATTTACCTAATTTTCGAACTTGTTTCATTCAGGAACATACAAGACCATATTCCATACGCTGACGCGTGCATACATACAGTGTGAATCTAAAGAAGCGCACAATATTCATATTTTTGGTATGTGTCATTTTTCAAAAAAAAATCCTCGAACACGTCGATTTTAGTTTTGCAAATGTTACGTTTTGTCACTATACCAAAATTTATGACGTCATTGGTTCTTGAGTTATGACGCCATCATAATTTTTTTTTAATGGAAACGACATTTTTGTTTACTGTTTGTGGTGGTATATTCCTTTAGCTTTCTGGTGATATAAAAAAATGATATTACCTGAGCCATTCTTTTGGAAAAATGATATTTTATGTAAAAATAGCTTACCTTTCGCAAATTTACGAGTAATGTTCCACTTTCTTATGGACTGATAAATCTTGTTGCCTACATTTTTATTTTAACTAGCATGAAAATATTTGACATAAAAACAAAAGAAAGAAAATAATAAAAAAAACAATCACCTTAACAACAGAGAGATACAGGCCTTTTTGTGTAAAGTATTGATAACCTTTTTATTCCTGGCACGTGTGGAACCTCAGTTTTGTGACACTTCTGAGACAGTGTAAAACTAGTGAAATCAATGCCACGTTTAAGTGAAAGAGAACGCGGAGAACTTTTGATGATGGTTGGATATGGTGATAGGCTGAGAACTCATCAGGAAGCATGTGATGTTTTCGATGCCAAGTATCCCGAAAAGCAAATTTCTAGATCCACTGTAAGTAGATTGGTGGCTAGATATGATGAATCTGGCAGTGTAGCTGACCTCCCTCGATCTGGTCGCCCTAGCACAAGCCAAATTAAATATTCTTCTAGAAAGTGAGGAAAACCATCTTTCGACAAGGCAGCTGGCTTTAAATCATAACGTGAGTCAACCCTCTGTTGTACGTCTATTGAAAAAAGAAAGATACCGTCCATACAAAGTGCAATTAATCCACGAATTGAATGAGGACGATCCAGATCGGCGCTTACAGTTTTGTGAACAGTTAATGACCTTGTGCGATGAAAACCCAAATTTTTTAAAGAACGTCGTTTTGAAGCTACATTTTTTTAAAGGGGACTGTACATCGGCATAATTGTAGGTATTGGTCACGCGAAAATCCTCATTGGACTCAAGAAGCCCGTGTAAACGTGTGGGCAGGTATGACTGGTGATCGTTTATTGGGACCTTTTTTTTTAAAGAAAATCTTAAGACCGCAAGATATTTACAGTTTTTGTGAGTTGAGTTAGTGCCAACCTTAGCAGTTATGTTTCCGATCAATGAAGATGAAGATATTCCTGCTGAAAACGTCATTTTGGGTTAGCAGTGCGTTAGCTTTTAGATGGAATTTTTACTGGAAGGTGGATAGGTCGTCGAGGTCCGATTGAGTGGCCCCCGCGTTCACCGGATTTAACCCCTTTAGACTTTTCTTTGGGGTTACTTAAAGTCAAGGGTGTATTTTAACAGACCGGATACCATAGAATTGACAGAAAAATTGGCTTGCAGATGAGACGAATTGCCCATGAGATGATTCAGAACAGCGTGCAAAGTGTCTACACCCGTCTTGGTCAATGTCAAATGGTTGGAGGGTCGCAATTTGAGCACTGGAGATTATTTTTTTTCTTACAATTACTTATGTAAGGTATCAATCAATAAAAATATTTTTTTCCAAAAGAATGGCGTAGGTAATATCAATTTTTTTCATATCACCAGAAAGCTAAAGGAATATACCACCAAAAACAGTAAACGAAAATGTCTGTTTCCATTAAAAAAAAATATGATGACGTCACAACTCAAAAACCAAAGACGTCATAAATTTTGGTATAGTGACAAAATGTAGCATTTACGAAACTAAAACCGTCCTGTTCGAGGATTCTTTTGACAAATGACAGGTACCAAAGATATGAATTTTGTGAGTTTCTTTAGGTTCACACTGTATATTACATTATATAGTGTTGGGCTGTATTGGAATATGAAAAATAACTTTAAGTAAATTTGTATTTACTAGGTTAAGATCACAACGCAAATCAAACTTCTTTGGTACTATTAACAAAATTATGCAGTTTTTTTTATTCGCAATACTGTTAAAATGTGTAATTTTCTAATTTTCTATTTGTTGTTTTTTTTTTTAATAATAAACACATTTTTAGGGCATGTTTGATTTGTTTTTTGTTTGCATGTGATTTAATGTTGGTTTGTGTTATCTTTTTTCTAACGGTTATTAATGCTAATAACTGATTAATTTTCTGAACGCTACTGAATAAAATTCAACGTCACTAGCTTGTTGCCGCTTGTTTACATTTTTAAATGAATTGAATTTTGTTTTGTGTGTTTTGCAATTATTTGTGCTGGAATTTATTTTTATTTTATTATTACTAATCCACGATTTTTGAATTTTGTTTTTGTTAGAAGGCACCCTCAAAAACCACTACACCTCCCATGCCAACAAGGACGGCTCTTCAGGTAACCTTTTAAACATAGTTGAATGAAACCATTCTGTAACCATAAATTAGTAAAACCATCATTTACGATTTATAATTTTTCCAGTGGGTATAATAACTCTAGTATTAACTTTTGTTATTTAAATGCTATATACAATTTTATTTTTATAAAATAAAACAACTAAACTGTTAAGTTTAAATCTAATTATTATTGTTCTAGCTTATTTATATCTTTAACTATTCTTATTATTATTATTATGAAATTTATTACTGTTATTATAAATATTAATAAATCATACTTATCTTGTGTTCTATTTTTTCTCCTGTCTGTGTATTTTAATAAAATTATCTGAGCTGAAATAATATTGCATACATTTTAATATGTAATCATATATCAACCTTTTCTGTATACTGGTAGGTATATCTAATGTTTTGGAAAACGCAACAAGCTGTCTGTCGTAATATTTATAGGTGCCTATACCTATACTATCATCAAGATTCAGATTGACAATGTTCACTGAAGTTTTTGAAATTGCGGGAAACTATTTTCTAATTAGTCCTGGAGTTTCACAATTTGTCGCTGTCAAACAAATTAAAACCGAATTCGTCTGATTAAACGCCAACTTCGTTTTTGATTTCCTACATTGTCATAAAATATATATTATTTGTAATCCTGAAACTAATGCAATTTCTATATATACATTTTACAATTTTTACACATATTAAATTAAAAGTAAGAAATATTCTCGTGATCGAAAATAAACGAATTTAACGTGACCATTAAGGTGACACAATAAAATCAAATTTTTTTCTTTCTCTTTGTTACAAATCCTAAAAAAATGATTTCCAAATTTCGAGCAATATCAACATGTGCCTCAGAGACCATGAAGTTTCCTATATATTTCTTATGGGAAAAATTCATGTTTTCGCGAATTTGCGATAGAATTGTTAAAGTGTCAGAGAAATGGAAATTACACACAAGTTACGCCTTCAGAATTAGGTGTTTTCACTATGTGCAAATTTGCTATTTTGATATTATTAAAATGAAGTATTTGTTATACTAAAGCACTTATTGATATTTAAACAGCATTCTATTGTCCATCAAATTAAAATTTCAACAAATAAAAAACATAAAATTTTAGTAATTGAACGAGTACGTAAACACGCGATGACGTCATTGGTTATATTAGTTTCTTAAATCGCGTTTAAAAATTGTTAAACACAACATTATATTCACTTTATTTACATTTTACATGTGTACATAAGTAACGCCTACCTAATACGGGATTTGCAAAAGCTACTTTAGGAAATTTATCTGCAAAATAACGTATTTACAACACAAAATGACACTGACAATATAACTGATGGCGTCATGAGTGCGTAGTGAATTGATGTAGTGTTTTTAGCGAAAAAATTTCAATACAAAATTAAAATGGCTTATTTTAAGGTATTATTCGACTTTTTCTCAAAATTCAAGTGTTTTTAACTATAACAGAGCATTATCTTCACAGTGAAAGTGAATTTAAAATTTGTGAAAACACCTAATGTGCAGTTTAAAAGTGAATTATTTATTATTTGTTTGCTTATAGTAATGAGACATATTCTTTATAGGATTTTGCAAACAGCGGAAAGCAAAACTATCTATAAAAACTAAAGGAAAAACTATTCATAAAAATATTAATGAAATCTTTGCATTCTTTCGATAACCTGACTTCTGGTTATGCTAAGAAGTAACAATTCTTATTTGCCATTCTCATTTTAACACTAGCATCCAACATAGTCCCCCACGGTTAGGCAGGCTAAACTAGTATCTACATGATCCCCTCGATATGTAAATTCAGTTAAAAATGAATTTACATATCGTAGGGCCAGAAGTCAGGTTATCGAAAGAATGCAAAGATTTCACTAATATTTTTATGTACAGTTTTTCCTTTAGTTCTCATAGATGGTTTTGCTTTCCGCTGTTTGCAAAATCTTATAAAGAATATGTCTCATTACCTAATGTGCAGATAATGTGAATTAACAAGCTAATCATTATTCTCTTCGCCGCCGATTTACTGCACTTTTTATATAATTGTTGCACATTCTATAGGATACCCTTCGCAGTACCCTTGTTTTTTTTTTTTTTTGTAAATAATGTTAAGTTTTAGGCATTTTTTGTTTAATTACAATACATAAAAAAATAGATTTTTAAAAAATTTAAATTATTAATAACTTTCTTATTGATTGATTTTGTTCAAACAATAGGGTTATTGAGAAGCGTGTGTCCCTGTCAACTTTCCCTTAATTATTATGTATTTTTCAAATATGACAAAGAATTTAAATGTGTTCTTCCTTTTGCGGTATTTTTAATTACACCATAAGTATAGATATTTGTGATCTATGGGTTCATGGATTCAGCAAATAAAAGTTAGGTTCTTAAAATTTTTAATCTTTAGTCAAGTATTGGCCTTACCATTTATATTGTGCTTTTGGCTGATTAGATTAGATTAGATTCCGTAGTGCTACAAAAAAGAGTTCTTCCTTTAGTTAACACTACCTTACTGTCCACATTTCAATACAATCGGACTTTTCGTTCTTAAGTTGTCGTGCTTACAAGAAACGTGACGGACGGACATTTTGGAAGTTGTTCAGAATTCGATCACCAACACAGCGACATGAAATTTTTTTAACTTCTGCCACCCCCATAGGTGGAGAGCCGGCTGTATAGATTTCCTATGAATAAGATACATGAAAATCTTTATGTGAGTGAGTAGGTACAACCACAGACATACAGGTAGCCACTTTTCATTTTCTGACGTCACTTCCGGTCACGATTTTTTTGTGTCATCATCGAATACATGAATAATAAAACGTCAAAATGTAGGTTTTGAGGTATACAATGAGATTGTAGTGGGATGCCAGGCTTAATTTACCCGCAACCCTGAGACACCCTCGATTAAAGTATTTCTTTTGTGTTGAGTCAAGCCATCGAATACATGAATTATTTTTTTCTTGTTAAAGTAGAAGCCTTCTAGTTATTAAAAAAATAGGCTGCCTCTTCTTATTTGCCCGCATCCTCCCATTTTGACGTCACTTCCGGTAAAATTCCATGACGCGGGCAAAATTTGCTTGTATGAAAAATGGCTCCCTGTAGGTCTGTATACAGGGTGTCTCGCTTAAATGTGGAACAAGCTTGTAACTCTTTTGTTTACTGACCGATTTGAATTTTTTTTTTTTTTAGTAATGTAGTGCTACATAAACTCTATTGTTGAATAACACAAATGATTTCTGCAACGCAAAACGTGGCCTAGTGCGAGATATTTTCAAGGTCAAAAATCGGTCATTCATATTAGCGATTTTTTTTTTCAAAAAACTGATTGCATATTCTTTTTCACCGTTCCTCTTAACCGTGTTCTTCAAAGTTTCATATAAATCGATTGTTGCTTTTGGACTTTATTAATTTTTTTAAGAATAAAAATTATTAATTAAATAAAACCTAAATAACTCATTTCTAATACCATTTTATTTTCTTCCATAATGAATGTAAACAAAAAATAAGTAATAGCACAACAAATTATACATTTTAAATCGAACAAAATTTAAAAATTTACAGGAGTAACATTTCAGCTTTACGTAGGAATATAACACAATTTAACTTAAATATTTGAATAATCTAAATTATGGTTCCTTCTATTAAGTCCCCATTGGTAAAAATACATTTTTCTACTCTTCTTCTGTTATTAATAACAACTATTCGCAGTTGCTGTCGAGTAATAGCACGACAAGCAGCGGCAATTCGGTTTATTAATTCGTCTACGGTAGCTGGGCGGTCCTTGTATACTTTTTCTTTTAACATACCCCATAAAAATAGTCTAAAGGGGTCAAATCTGGAGATCGACGTGGCCACCCGATGATAAGACTGTTATGCCCGATCCATTTGTTGGGAAAATTCTGGTTTAGCCAGTTTCTCTCAACTAAAGAATAATGTATGGAGGCTCCATCTAACTGGAAACATAAATTATTCCTTTGTTGAATGGGAGTATCATATAATGCTTCCCACAAATCATTTTGGAGGAATTGTAAAAATGAATTTCCATTTAAATTTTCTCGAAATAAATATGGTCCAATTAATGTTTTGTTAAGAATTCCACGCCAAACATTAATTTTGTGCGAGTACTGTCTTCTACAGTTGATAGTCCAATGTGGATTTTCATTATCCTCAACCCAAAATCGAGAATTATTTGCGCAAACTGTCCCATTTGTATTATTTGTAGCTTCGTCTGTAAACAAAATATTATTTATAAAATCATTTAGGAAGTTTCCTTGAAGCCACAAAGAATACGTCTTTGGAGACCTCCTTCTAAGGTATGTAGAAGTTTGGGTTTGCAAGGTACCATTTTATGCTTTTTGAGATATCTCTAAATTTTACTTGTATCAATATTTAAATACATACTTGCTTTTCTGATACTTGTTTGAGGATTTTCACGGAAATGTAATAAAATTATATCATAGCCATTATTTCTTATCCTGTTTCCGTTTTCTTTCCGTCGTGCTCCTGACCCCGTTTCTTCAAAGAGTCTATTAATTCCACACACTGTTGAGTGGCTTATATTACGTCCAGGATTAAAATTATTAAATTCTTGTGCAACTTGCCGTATTGTACGTTCATCATTTCCCATAAGTTTAATTATTGAGACCTTTTCAGCTACAGTCAATTGTTGTTCAGCCATTTTACATTTTAAAAGCGTTAATAACACTAGTTATACTAAATAACAGACATAAGTGTAAAATGTTTGATATCACTCTAATAATTTGGCGCTTCAATTGTTTTCAAGGTTTACTAAACATTTTGAAAAGTTTTATAACTTGGACGCCTACTGAAATATTGGTAGCAAACAATTATTGTACTAAAGAGACAAAAATAAAAAATATTCTGTTCTATTGTGGTAAAATGGTATTAGAAATTAATTATTTAGGTTTTATTTAATTAATAACACAGACACATAAAAAGAAAGGGATCTGTTACCGGGACCCGACATAGTAATCTCTATGTACTTCGACATGCTGAACATGAATCCCATGTCCGTTTCACTCCATCACCCACCAATTTTTTTAATAATAAATTTTTGTAATCAAGAAAGATTATTCTTTATGGGGTACGTTAAAAGAAGTATACAAGAACCGCCCAGCTATCGCAGACGAATTAATAAACGGAATTACCGCTGCTTGTCGTGCTATTACTCGACAGCAACTGCGATAAGTTGTTATTAATAACAGAAGGAGAGTAGAAAAATGTATTTTTGCCAATGGAGACTTAATAGAAGGAACTACAATTTAAATTATTTAAATATTTCAGTTGAATTCCTACTTAAAATTGAAATATTACTCCCGTTAATTTTTTTAATTTATTGCTCGATTTAAAATGTATAATTCGTTGTGGTAGTTTCTATATTCATATTCACGTGTTTTTGATGTAATATTACTTATTTTTTGTTTATATTCATTATGAAAAAAAAATAAAATGGTATTAGAAATTAATTATTTAGGTTTTATTTAATTAATAATTTTTATTCGTAAAAAAATTAATAAAGTCCAAAAGCAACAATCGATTTATATGAAACTTTGAAGAACAGAGTTTAAAGGGACGGTGAAAAAGAATATGTAATCAGATTTTTGAAAAAAAAATCGCTAATATGAATGGCTGATTTTTGACCTTGAAAATATCTCGCAGTAGGCCACGTTTTGCGTTGTAGAAATCATTTGTGTTATTCAAGAATAGAGTTTATGTAGCACTACATTACTAAAAAAGAAAAAATCAAATCGGTCAGTAAACAAAGGAGTTACAGGCTTGTTCCACATTTAAGCGAGACACCCTGTATAGTAGTACTTACTCACTCATACAAAGTTTTTCATGTATCTTATTCATATGAAATCTATACAGCCGGCTCTCTACTATCACTACTTCCACTCCATTATTAAAGGCGTTAACAAAATAAAATTGAGATATTGGGAGTAAATAGGGGAAATAACTAAAACAAGCTAATAAGAATCCAGGAACTAAGGATTTGGTGTAAGGTGTCTAATTCTCTTTAACTTCTACCACCCTGCACCAGTACAACTAGCCCCCCCCGCCCCATTTTATCTAATAAGAGTCTAGAGACATGGAATTTGATACCTAGATATTTGAGTACTGCATAATCCATTTACTAGAATGTGCAAGAGGCTTTGGTTTTGAACAAATTGAAAGTTGTAGTTTTGTTGTAGCATGATTCGAATTCTGTGAATAAAGTTTCCAGTAATCTATCGCCTAAAATTTTTTTTAAATAGTTACACAGATTATACTTTTTAGAAATTGCCATATTTAATCTCAAATATCTCGAAAATGGTTTAATTCTCGAAAATATCTTATATAACGAAAGTTTGAAGAGTAAAGCTTTTTCAAATGCCGTCCAATTCAAAATGCCTGTCGTCGAACAAATTCTTTGCAGCTATTTACACAGTCTAGCAATTAGCTTTTGCAGAACTCAAGTATCTATATTTTCCGAAATATTACGCCTATGACTTTTTATTGGAGCACCCTGTATATTAGAAGTCAAGGTCTCAATTTACTTTCTGGCATCTGCCACCTCCACCACCACCTCAAACATCCCCACTCCATTATTGAAGGGGTTATCCAAATAAAATTGTTTTAGTGAGTGCATGAGAACAAATATAATTTTTTGGAAATAAGCCACCGTCATTACCACTTCGGCGGGCGCCGACGATTTCAAGTGTTACGTTATTAAAATTCTATCAGCAATTATCCACTTACCAGAGTGCAGATATAGTATCAAGATGTTTTCATTTAAAGCGACTTGGATAGGAAATATGGATGTGATTCCTTAGTACAATAGTTTTGGAACCATTCGTTGAAATAAATGATCTACCATTGTTCCTTCGTTATTTAGCATCCTTACATATATTATTATTTTTATGATTCTTTTTTGTTAAAGCTGGAGTTGTTCAAAAAATAAACACGTATGTAAATCCTATATCTAGTAACATGTTAGAAAAACGTAAAATCGATAAATACTAATACTTTTCCGGCAAATGTAAAACTTCACGGATCAGTGCCCTTGCTCGGTTTATATATTTTCTAAAAGGTCAAAGTTGATATCAAGCGATGTATATCGAAAAATGTAATATTTACATCGTAAACGGCTTGAATAAGTAGATAAAATTCATGTCTGATGGAACTGATAGAACGGTAAAATAATTTTATTCACTGAAAAATGTTATTTTGGGTATTTAAATAACTTTCATGCACTCAGTATTTAATATGAAAGAACAATAAATTCTATATTAAATATTAGACATTGAATATATACAATTATCTGCTAAATACCGAAAATAAGCAGAAATATTACATTTAAATAATTTTATTCATATTTGTTACGCAAATAAGAGGCATTTGAACTATTTAATCCTTGACATTTTGTAGACCTTTATTAAAGACCTTGAAATATATTATAGTAGGGCCAATAAGTCTAATCAGTAGAACCAGGGGTGTGCGGATTTACGAATTTCGTAAATTCGCACGTAGAGGTGTTTCAGAATCTCATGAGCCGCGAAATGCGCAAAAGGCAAAGTTTACTCTGAGTTATAAGTATGTTTTTGAAGACGCTGGAGGCTGCCTTGCTGTATACACAAACAAGAACTCGGGATAAATTGTAACATTATCTTCATATACTATAGCAGCGCAGCCGCAAATATTTGTCCGTTGCATTAAAACCGTTACTATTGTAAATATGAATGTGACGCCACTGAATGCGATATAATGGACTCGTCAAGTTCGTTATGAGAGTTATTTCGCCAATTTCACAGTAGTTGAACAAATTATTAGGTATAAAGGCACCGCATTCAAACATTTATTCTGTTTGGTTGATTGTTCAAATTTCACATATACCTAGTCGTGGTTTTCATTTCTGATAAGTGGATAAAATTTAATATATTTGTCCCGATTATGTGAGATTATATAGTAGAACGAAGTGCCGCTTAAGTGTTACATAACAGCTACTATCCTTTGACCAGAATGCTGCTGATTTTTTGTTATACTGCCTACACTCCTTGGCCGTACTATAGATGATAGTCTGTTTAAAGCCATCCTCCTGAAATAAAAAAAAAGCTTTTACTTTAGATTGAATCCACTTTTAGTTCGGTAAGTTTTCGTAATATGATGACCATAACGTTGTATAACAAAAAGGGACAATAAGAATAATATTTAGACATGTAATTTATTTATTTTATTTATACGTATATAAGTAATGATTAGCAACACCATATGAACCAAGAAAATGTGAATATTTGAAGAACTTTATTTCAGTTGTGTTGAGATTGATGCGTTATTTGATGTGCGCTGCGATGAGATAGTCCCTAGTTTATTCTTGTAGACGATTCAGTGAAAGATTTTACCTCTAAACCCTTAAAAACAAAGCCGATTTTGATGAATTCTTCAAAAAATTGTTTGTTACATTCAGTTATTCATTCAAAATCAGACACTTTGCAGCTGGGTCGCTCAAGCATTTATATTGTTTAAATAATAAGAAAAATTATTAAACAATTTTATTTTTCTATAGAGTTTTAAGTAGAACTGACTATAATTGAAATTTTAGTATAAAAAATATTGTGGCTGTGTCATACTAGTTTACCCCCGCTATAGAAGTTTCACTTAAAAAATAATCAAATACTTCGATCGATTACCTGTTTGATGAAGATATGCTACTACCAAGTAAAAGTTTTTTGCAGTAGTAAACATAACAACAGATTCATTAGTCTCCTTTACAAGAAGCTGGTTGAAAGCAATTATGAGTGTAGTCGAGCAGAAAGCGATGCTGACCGGTTGAATCTACAATCAGCTCTAGATTGTAGGATTGAAAAGAGTACTGTGAACTTTTTCGTCATATAGCTGTGGCAGAAAACATTGACGTTCTAGTATTGTTAATGTCTTTATCATCAGGTTGTAATACTCCAGTCATTTTAGACAAAAATTTGGCTTCTGATCTAACAAAATACATCCTTATTTTTTTTTCTTTTAATCGATTCATTTTTTTGCTTTCATGAAAATATTAAAAATCGAGAACGAGATCGCCATGGCATAAAAAATTATTCAAGGTCAAAGTTCACAAAAAACGTTTTTTTTGCGCTTTCTATGGCTCGGAGGACACTTGAGGTTATTATGAAAATGGATGATAATGAAATTCCTCACGAAAATGATTTCTTCCATTTTTTACGCACAACGAACGGTTTAGGCAAAAATGTGCTTCGAAGTTTCCGCGCAAGGGAAATTTTATTTTCCTATTACGTGAATACTAAGTAGACTGTTATTAAAATTCGGTTTCAGTGAGTTTTTGTTACGACAAATAAGATTATCAGATTTTTTTACAGTTAAAACTTTGCCTAATATCATTTTTTGGAAAATTGGTTACATTTTTCTTCATAACGACGGACGCCATTGTTGGATTTTAAAGGATTTTACCATGATACAATCTCCTGATGGATAAGTACCTTCCACCCAAATGTTATAAAAATCACTTTGTAAATAAGAGTGCTGTGATATAGGAGTCATGAAAAGTGAGACATACTGTATAATAGTTAACATATATATGTGTTTTATTTTATATACCGATCAGCTAATAAATACTATACATAGAGCAAGCACGTATTCTATGCATGTACTATATGAAATGGAGCATATTATGCCTTGCGCGGAAACTTTGAAGCACAATTTTGCTTAAACCGTTCGCTGTACATAAAAAATAGAAGAGATCATTTTTGTGCGGAATTTCATTATTTTTTATTTTCATATAACTCAATTGACCTCTGAGCCATAAAAAGCGCGATATTCGCAAAAAACCGTTTTTTATGAACTTTGACCTTCAATAATTCTTTATGCCATAGTGATCTCGTTCTCGATTTTTAATATTTACTTTAAAACACCAAAATAAATAGATTTAAAATAAAAAAATTAAGGACATATTTTGTTAGATGAGAAAAGTGTTATTTCACCGGTTATAAGGAAATAAATTTTTTAAACTATCAAAAAATCATATGTTACGAAGGGTTTACTCGACTGAGTTTAAGTTGAAAAGGTTTCCAAACATGAGAAAAGAGCATCTTTTGCTTATTCACGCCTTCACAAGATGTGATACTATATCTGGTTTTTCTAGAAAGGATATATAAAAGTAAAATTGTGAAAATCTTTAATGATGACAAAAAGTTACATGACTGAAAACCAATATGAAAAACAACATTTTATTGCTGGTATGAACTGTATTCTTGCCCTCTACCGGAGGAAGACAGCTAATGATTTAAATTAATTAAGATTAAGACGATTCATCAGTTTAGTCTCTAAAAATAAATGTGCATTTTGTGTATTTTCAAGTTGAGCAGTGAAAAAATAATTCGTCAATATCCTCCGAGCAATGAGGATGGAAGACAGATAAATATTTGTCTCCAATTAGCATGGCGCAGTCCGCAGCACCAGACAAAATCTTGAAAATAATTTTCTGCTCTTGTAAAACTGGATGCGGTCCGACATGTAGCTGTAAATTGAGTGGTCTTCATTGCACCTACATGTATTGTTTGCAGTGGAAACAACCACTCACTAATAGATAACAATGAATACTCTCAAATCACAAATTTGAATGAAAATGGAAACCAATTTGTTTGCTGTTCTGAATAATTTTTAAATTACACAGACCCACAGGAATAAAAAAAATGTCGAAAACTGCAATGACTGCTGAGAAAGCTCGAAATGTCTAAGCTTTGTTAAAGTGATAAGAAACTACATCAGTTCCGACGTAGCGATCTTACTTCCTTAACATCTCGGACGCCCCTGTAACCGAGCCTAATAATCTTTCATTTGACTGTTTGGACATTAAACGCTTTTCCGAGGCTGAAGTTTGCATGGCATTAAAAAGAATTAAACCTAAACTTACTGCGGGCCCCGATGGAATTCCAGCGTTTCTACTGAAAGACTGTGCCAGCATTTTTGCATATCCTCTCTGCATAATTTTTAATATATGTCTTAGGAAATGCTATTTTACTGATATTTGGAAATACTCCAAAGTATGCCCTGTGTATAAAAAAGGTGAAAGAAATGATGTTACCAATTATAGACCGATAACAATCATATGTAACTTTGGTAAAGCTTTCAAAATCCTGCTGCATGATAACATTTATGCACATGTTCAACTGAAAATATCTATGCAACAACACGGTTTTATGAAAGGTCGCTCCACTGTAACGAACTTAATCTGCGATACTCAGTACATTGCTGAATCAATTGATTCTCAAATACAGGTAGACTCAGTCTATACTGACTTTTCTAAGGCGTTTGATAGACTAAACCATAGGAAACTTCTCTGCAAACTTGACAAATTCGGATTATCTGACGGTTTACTTCAATTTCTTGAGAGTTACTTGACTGATAGAGTTCAATTCGTATCTTATAATGGATATAAATCTGTTGAATACCGAGCCACGTCAGGAGTACCCCAGGGATCAATTCTTGGACCCCTTTTCTTTAATATTTTTATTAACGACATAAGTGATCAGTTAGACGTATATTTCTTAATTTTTTAAATTTAAATATACAGGAAAAATTATGTTTCACAAGGAACCAACCGTAGAATCAACCCAATGTATATTTCTTAATATATGCCGATGGCGTCAAGATGTTGCATAGGATTAATGATTTCAATGACTGCAAAAAACTTCAAAACAACTTAATTAAGTTATCGGCTTGGTGCGATGAAAATGATCTTCACCTAAATGTTGGCAAGTGCAATGTTATGAGTTATCCAACCAAGGAGTCCCCAATTATATATAATTATAATGCTAATGGCGACATGCTCAAGAGACCATCTACGTTCAAGGATTTAGGTGTAACTTTTGATAAAAAATTAACCTTCACTAACCATATTGATGCTGTAATTTCGCATGCATACAGAATGTTAGGCTTCATTTTGCGTAACAGCCATGATTTTAATGATGCGAAAACCTTAAAGATGCTTTATTTTTCTTTCTCTCGTCTAAACTGGAGTATGCTTCACTTGTCTGGCAATCTGGGTATAATACTCATAATGATAAATTGGAAAATATTCAGCGCCGCTTCCTGAAATTTTTAAACTGGAAAACTCAAGGTACATATCCACCAATTGGAGCTTCTCAAAATCAATTACTTGAAAAATTTAGATATTACCAGTCTCCGAAAGGCGTGAGTCCCTTGCTTTGCGCCTTCTAGATAAAATTATGCATAATAAAAGAGATTGTAGTGAAATATTAAGCCAATTGAACTTTTATGTCCCACGGATTAACTCTCGTCATTCTCATAGCTTTTATTTATGCACACCTAGATCTAACGTATTAAAGTTTTCTCCTCTGTTTAATATTTGTTCTAGTTATGAAACTCATTGCAGTGAATTGCACATATTTGCCTAGCTGCCAGAAATTTCATCTACTGTCGTACAGTCTAATCTCCTTCATAATTTCTATTTGTATTTTTTAGCTGAGTTAGGTTAAGTTAGTTTAGATTTCCATCCTATAAATGGTTTTGTACTGTTAGATGATGCATGATACATTAAATAAAATAAATACATAAAATAAAATAAAATATTCATAAACTGGGTTGAGAAGGGTTGAGAACAACCACCCCTAAGTTTAAAGGACACAAGAAAAGCAAGAGAAAACGTAAAATCCAACAGGATTTCTATTTCCAATATGCTAATTTTAGCTGAAATTGCGTAGTATTCTAAAATAGAACTTACGTTCCATCAACGTCATACAGTGTCAACCCTCAGATGGTGTGAAAACTACCCCCTTTGTAAGACTTAAATATACAAAGTTACAGTGACCTATAAAAGTTCGAAACACCTGCGTTGTGTAGAAGTGAGAAGAAACTAGACTATGTTCGACGCAATGCTTGAAAACCACCCCCACGGGGTTGCGAGATGCCACCCCTATATTCGTAAGATGCTGGAAAAACAGAGAGAGACTAACCACATTTACATTTTCATTGATGCTATGATTGGCATGATTGGAGCTTTTTCAGAAGTCACTGTAACTATAGTTGTTTCTTAGAAAGGGGGTAGTTTTCACCACCTAGGGAATTGAATAACAACATTGGTACGTGACTTTCTAAGTCTAACTCTAAGTACGACGCAATTTTAACCTCATAGCTTCAATAAAAATGGAAATACTTTTAGATCAATGTTTTTTTCTTGCCCTTTTCTGTGTCATTTAAGATAAGGGGCGATTTTTGGCAGCGCTCTTGGGGTAGTTTTCAATAATTGAGCCAAAACTACTGCAGACTCTTCTCATTTTTACAAACCTCCGAGCTTTTTCGAGGGTCACTGCAGCTTCTTTTAAGTTGAATCTTGTATGGGGGTAGTTTTCACACCCTCTGAGGGTTGACACTATAGGATGTTGATGGTACTTAAGTTTCTA
Organism: Stenurella melanura; assembly: GCA_963583905.1. Classification (NCBI taxonomy): domain Eukaryota; kingdom Metazoa; phylum Arthropoda; class Insecta; order Coleoptera; family Cerambycidae; genus Stenurella; species Stenurella melanura. The sequence goes on from OY757312.1 coordinate 81,268,087, forward strand.
GTTCTATTTTAGAGTACTACGCAATTTCAGCCGATCAAAGCATCCATGAAAACAAATCCTGTTGGATTTAACGTTTTTGTTGTTTTCCTCGTGTCCTTTAAACTTAGGGGCGGTTGTTCTCAACCCTATAGGGGTTGTTTATGAAGATTACGTCGAACCTGATGCAGTTTCTTATCACTTTAACAAAACTTAGACTTTTTAGCTTTTTCAGCAGTCATTGCTGTTTTGGATACATTTTTTTTATATATTGGGGATAGTTTTCACCCCTCCCTGGGGTGTGTTTCATATATATTATATGCTGCTGTTTAACCTTAATTTGTATAATTCGATTGATTAATGGGGGATTCCCATTAAACGACCTGATAAATCGTGTTTTTTAGGAACTCTTATTGGGAAAACTATTAGACAAATCATTTTCAAACTTTGGAGATATATTTATTATACATTAAAGCAACTACATTCAAAGTTTTATGTGACTATAATGAAAATTGTGGCTTTGGTGCCACTTGAAGTGAGACGCCTCCCAAATTTTTGGGTTCCTGGCTGACATAATTCCTTCTCTCCAGATCATCTAATTTATTTTTACTTGTAAATATGGGTATCGCACGAACTACGGAGAATTTCTTTTTTCAAAAAATGACACTACGGTGTATGAAAAAAATATTACTTTTTTCACTTAAAATGTCGTTTAATGGGAATCCCCCTTAAGATGTAACAACTATTCTCGTAGCTTAATCTTCTTTTTACCCCATTCCTGGGGTGTTTCTTGGCTCTAGCTAATTATTTTGGGAGTGTACGATTTCTTTTGACCTCGGATTCGATTCAGCGACCGAAAATACATAGGAAAACTTGGGTATAGTTCACTGGTCTGATTTTTTTTGTGGGGCTGTGTTATATTTCTATAGATACGTAAAAAAGTATATGATTAATAGAAAAATAGTTTTTTGTATCATTATGCTCGAATTCATATGTCTACACATATTTCATATGTGTAATCTCTGACTCTAAGAATTCTCTAGATTTGGTTTAAACTATTAACTTTAGGGAAAAGGTGCAATAATAAAAAACGTTTATTTGTCCAATAAACCCCAGAATTATTTCAGAATTTTTTATCAGTTTCAAATTCATCATCAAATTATCTAGTTTGATTAGCTGTATACAGAAAAATATTATTTTGAGAGTGTACCTCAGCAAATTATTATATGTCAAAATTCATCAGCATCTTCGAAAACGGGGGGTAACGCAGGTTTGGCTGGTAGGCGACGGCCTATCCACGGTTTACCCCACTTGGGGGGTGATTTTTGGCCGTTTGGGGGGGGTTGGGGGCAGTCAGGGAAGGGTCTCCACATCGTGCTCAGTATCCTCGAAAACGGAGGGTAACATAGGTTTAGCCGAGAGAAGACGGCCTATCCGCGTTTTACCCCTTTCGGGGGTGGTCTTGGCCGTTTGGGGTGTTGGTGGGGGTCGAGGAGGGGTCTCGACATCATCAACGTGTGGGACATAGTCTCGTTAGGCTAAGAAAAATTCATGATTTTCGAGGTCCGATTCAACTCACAGAATGCAACTTTGCTGCGTCCGTTGACTAGTGGATATAGTCTGCTAGCTAAATGCGCTAACCCCCTGGGCTACCGTCCCCTGTGTTGAATGAAAATCTTGATTACAATACTTCCTATTTTGATATAAGAAGGTAAATAGAACATTTACAATGTAGGCTCATTGTATTGAAATAAAAATAATAGTTTCGTTTATTTTAAATAATAATAATGTTTATTTGCTTAAGGTATTACAATTTACAATTTTGTTATTATTCATTTTCATTCACAAATAAACGAAAACCACAAAGCCTAGGGCTGTCCGTGATTTATTGATTTTCAAGAATAGGGAATATGATTGCGATTTTGGGCACAAAAGCAAGTTTATAAGTATAATAGTACAGTTTTTTTAAGTAGCCTCAAAGCATTTTGAATACGCTATAAGAAGGCTTGATTTTTAATAAAATATTTTTAGTTCTGATTAAGTGCATTTGTATCACGAACTTCAATTGATAACGTTACCATCTGCGTATTATTATAAATAAAAAATTCAACAAATAAAAAAACTATTTCAAGACCATATTTTCTGTCTTTACTGATTGATGCAAAAACTTAAATCTTGTGTAACTACGAAACTTTCAATCGATCATCGACGAGAAATTGTTATGGTTATTTGTTCTTTTCTTTTTTACTTGGTTCATTTTCAATGATCGGTAGATTTTTTTAGGAGTAGATTTTTCATTCCACTAAATTCGAAAATCGCGGTGGAATAAAAAGAAAAACTTTCTTATTGAATTTACGAAATTGCTACAAGCCAAAAGTTGTTATCTGTAAAATTAGGTTCAGATGCAAAATTTTTCGGGGTACTCGAGCCACTTTTAAAATAATGTTTTGCAAATTGCAAAAAGAAAATGTCAGAGTACTGCCCATTTGACGTCATATGGCAATTTTATCTTTGACATCGCAAAAAAAAACAGGTAAAAAGTTTAATGAAATCTGTCTTTTACAAGTGTTAATGTCGATAAATTTGCAACTGACGATGTTAATCAGAGTCCTAACTTCATGTTATATTCAGTTTGTTTGGAAAATTCTTGTAGTACCTTATATTTCTAGGATGGTTTCATGCTAATCCTATCATACACTTATTTTTATTTATTTATTTATTTATTTAGAATACACTGCTCAACAGGTATTACCCATTTACCGAGCAGGAGAATACACAAAAAACGAAACAAAAAAAGTATTTGTAATATACGTTAGAGAAATTTAAAGTACTCCTATAACATAATATTATAACTAAATAAAAGCAGAATCCAAAGGAAAACAAAAAATCAATGGCTATAAAAGTCTTTTGTGGAACTAACAGTGCAGCTGAAAATATCAAATTTGTCACAATGTCTGTTGTAATTATATGACACATTGAGCATAAAGGAAAAAATTAGAGCGCGGAGTGGGAAGATAAAAAGTTTGCATCATCCGAGTAGTTAATTTGACATAAAACTGTAATTTATTTAAAAATTCTAGGCAATCGATTTTGTTATGTATTAGATTATGTATTAGATTATGTAAAAATATTTGAGAAACGCAAACCCGCCTGTTCTCAAGAGTGTTCATAGAGAATCTATTCAAAAGTTCTAGGTGTGGAATACCAATGGATGGGGGTATACTCCGTCACACTTGAACCACAATAATTTTGCAAATCTCCTCTGTACATGTTCTAGGTGATTAACATGAGTTACGTAATGAGGGTTCCAGATGAGTCGCGCGTATTCAAGTTTAGACCCGACAAAAGCAAAGTAAAGTACTTCTGGAGTATCAGTATTGGTAAACCCTCTGCTTGATCTGAATAAAAATCCCAATATCTTAAAAATACTAAGCTTATGTTATTTATGTGTGATACAAATAAAAGTTCTTTATCAAAAATTAATCCAAGATCCTTGAAAGTCACAGGCCTTTGGAGTTCTACATTGCCTATGTTATAATTAAATGTGGCGGGTATGAGTTTAGTTGTGTAGGATATAACGTTACATTTGGGCACATTTAAATTTAACTTATTTCGAATACACCAATCAGATACGTTGGAGAGGCTGTTTTGTAATAGATTGCAGTCCGCTATGGAACTAATAGTCCTAAAAAGTTTGCGATCATCTGCGTAGAGTAAACAGTCGGCTTCAGTAACTTCCACAATATCACTTATAAAGATATTAAAAAGCAACGAACCCAGTATTGATCCATGCGGAATACTTGATGTTTCCAGATACTCAACAGACCGAGACCATAAGCAACATATTGTTTTCTATCTAAGAGATAGGATTGAAAAAATACGAGCAGAGATTGTGAAAAACCAAAAGAGGACATTTTTTAAGTAATATAGAGTGGTCAAGGGTGGTGTCGAACGCCTTAGAAAATTCTGTGTATGTTACGTCCATTTGCAGGCGTTGATCAATGGCCTCAGAGATAGATTGAGTTATGCATATTAGATTAAAGGTGGTAGAGCGCCCTGTAACAAAACCGTGCTCGTAAATTGATAGCTAATTTTTAAGCTCTGATATAATATGGTGTCATGTAATAAAATTTCAAAACCCTTGTAAAAATTGCGTATTATCGATATAGGCCTAAAATTGGCAATATTGTTTTTATCGCCTTTCTTAAAGAATGGACATACTTTTGAATATTTCCAGATGTCGGGAAGCTCCCCATTGCGAGTACATAAGTTAAAAAGTATGGAAAGTGGATACGAAAAATAGCGGCACGGTCTTTAATCAGAAAGGATGGGACATCATCCGGCCCAGCTGTTCATTTAGGTTTCGGTTTCGCTCTAAAAAAAATTTAGAGCGTTAAGTACTTCGTTCTCACTGAAGCATTTGATAGCGATAGTTGAAGTATTTGCTACTAGATCGTTTATCGACTCGAAATTGTCCGTAGGTGGCAGGAAAGACCTACTAAAAAAACTGCGAATGAGTTTATAATGTCAAAAGGATTATCAAAATGTTGATCGTTTAAGAATATTTGAGTGGAAATATCAGTAAATTGCTTTTTACTATTAATATGAGACCAAAATTTCTGTGGTTCCTGCACAATATTATTTTCAGTGTTACGAATGTAATTTGTGTAGGCTATATCGATATCAACCTTAATTTTAACCCTTAGTCGCTTAAATTCTGCATATGCCACTATGTGATTATGTGCCTTATAGTTGTGTAACAATTTTGCTTTAAGTTTTACATTTTTTATTATATTTCCATTAAACCATGGAGGCTATTTCCTTCTATATGAAGAGTTGAACTTTGGAACACACATATTGAATATTGCGTAACGCCTATCATAAAACGCCTTACAAGCAAAATTAGCTTTTCTGAAGTTATAGCGTCTCCATTTATTTATGTTATTATGCGTGCAATAATTCTGTTGTGGGATATGGAAATTGATGCTTTTTTCATTACAGTTTACTTCTGTTACAACCCCTAATAATAATAATAATAATAATAATAATAGCTGTATTGCCCAACAGAGAACCCATTTACAGGACAATTATAATACTACATAGGAAAAAGAAAATTTCTATATAATATGTATAAGTACATAAAATTATAAAAGAAAAATATACATGTATACTAAATTTAATAAAATAGATGATAAAAATGTAATAAAACCTACATAATATAAATGAAACATACATTATACAATAAAAACTACATTATAATAAACATACTATTAAGGTTGGACGTGTCATTTCGAAGATGTAAGTAATATTTTATTACGGCCATTTCTTAAAGGACAGACAATTTTACTGAATGTTAAGAAATAGGAAAAGACAATACATATTTTTTAAAAATTAGAACTTAAAAATGTATTTATCATTCGTGGGAATTAATGTCTTATTCTGATCATAGATTAAATCAATGCACTGATATTAACGACTTTCGGTCTCTTCACGACGTGAAGCTATTGCATTATTTCTGTCCAATACTGTACCGATTCAGTTGGTATTAATATGAGAAAAATAAACTGTTTCAATATATTATCTTATATCTTCTCCCCGTTAGAGTACCTACAATGCAATAAAATATAAGTACAAAAAGTTTGACTGAGGCAGGGTCTTAGTTGATATATGTGGACCGAGTGCAGATGAGTAGATGTATTAAAAGGTAAGTTATAAATTAGCTAATCAAACAAGTCGTTTTATCACTGTTGATGATGACCGGACCTAAAAACTTGTCGCGAAAAGTTCATAGGTATTTAGTTCAACAGAAAGGATTATTTTAATGTATAGGTATCTCACGACAAGCTTTTAGGTCAGGTCGTCAACACTGATAAATGATTTTATTTGTTTGATTTGATAATTTTTAACTTACTTGTGTTAACATCCACCCATCTGCACTGGGTCCACTTATTGGACTACGGCCCAGCCCCGATCAAATAATGCAATATTTACTTTCTTCGCTTCACTTTAGCACATTTGATTAAAAGCATGTTTTAAATCTTGTTTTTACTTTTATTTTATTATGTCCGCTTTAGTCACGGCATGTCTCTCATTGACCGTTGAGAAATTGCATAGTTAGCTGACTATCTTGGTTGTAGCAACAGATCATGGTCATCAGATAATTGTATTATCATCGGTACTATATACAGGGTGTTTCACTTAAAAGTCCCCAGGCCATTATCTCTAAAACTAATGAAGATATTTTATTTTTGTAAATGGCAGATGATTGATACCAAAGAAAGGTTTAAATAACGGTGATTAGAATTTTTCCTCAACAGCACACAGAGATGGCGCTGCGATGCAAAACTATTTTTTGACGGCTGGAACCTTGAAACATAAGTCATGTGATTAAACAATAATTTGTGAATAATTTTGATGGTATAGAGAATTTACAAAAAACAAGCCGTTTTGGAGTTACATGAGTTTCTTTCATTAATGCCAGTACACGTGAATTTTGATAAATCCCTATAATTTATTTATTATTTATTATAGAATATTGGTTACCAAACACTTTTTTTCAAGATAAGGAAAGTGATATAATACACTATCATAAAATTATGTTTACCACTTCCGGCCAAACCGGAACTAACATGATGAACCAATATCCATATGTTCCTAAATATTACATTTTTTTTTTCTAATAACGCTTCTAATAAAACGGCTCCCAAAACTTAAAGTAAGTAAGACAACAAAGAAAATACACACTAATTTAGAATGGGCTAAATTTATATTAACAATTCAGTAAAGAACGTAAACAAAAGTTTTATAAACAAACATTTAAAAACTATCGAAATATTATTAAAAATGAAATTAAACTAATTTCTTTCTTATTAGTAGGTACTTATTATATTAAATGTTCAAAATTTCTCCCTTCTTCATGAATACACATATTGTACCGTTTCAGTAACTCTTCATTGCAAACTTTTTGTAACGTATGTCTATTTATAGCAGCAACACTTGCATATATTTTATTATACAAATCGGCCATATCCTCAATGGTTTCAATGTACACTACACTTTTTAAATACCCCCAAAGGTAAAAATCTAATGGAGTCAAGTCAGGTGATCGTGCTGGCCATCTGACTACTCCATTAGTACCAATCCATCTCTGAGGGTACATTTCATTAAGACAATCTTTGACTAGTACTGAGTTATGGGGTGGTGCACCATCTTGGTGAAACCAAATATTCTCCTGGTTATGAGGGATAGTCTTTAATAATCCTGGCAATACATTTCTCAAAAATATCTCATATTTTCTTCCATTTAAAGTCCAGTTATGCTTACTCACAACTCCGTTGTTGTGAAAACGGCTTTCATCGCTCCAGAGCACATTTTTTTAAAAATTTGGGCATTTTTCAGAAAGAACTGAAAATTCAGCTAGAAAATGTAATCTTCGTTCATAATCACCAGGCCTTAAATGATGGATCAATTTTAATTTGTATGGATGGTATTTATTTGATTTTAATATTCTATGGCACGAAGATATCGACAGATTAGTTTCCGATGCCAATTTCCGGAGAGAACATTGAGGATTGTTGACAACACTATTTAACACCAAGGCTGTATTTTCATCGTTTCTAACTGGCCTATTTCTGTTACGAATAGTTTTCTTAAAACTACCCCAGTTTCTTAAATTTTTAAACAGCATGATAAATGTTTTTTTATCGGGTGTAGATCTATTTGGAAATCGTAAACAAAACAATCGTTTTGCCTGTCGGGAATTTCTTTTGCATTCACCGTATATTAAAATCATATTTAACTTATCTTCATTGGTGTATCTAACCATTTTTTAAATTTATTTTTTTTTATTGCCTTATTCGGATTAATTTGCTTTGAATTGTTTCTAAGTACACTATTTCTGTTTGAAACTATGATTGAAATGCACCAACTACAAACTTTGTTTAATAACTGTCAAACTTAAAATTAAATCAAAGCCTACTAATATCTCTTAAGTAGATTTTTCATTACCATTCTAAATTAGTGTGTATTTTCTTTGTTGTCTTACATTAAGTTTTGGGAGCCGTTTTATTAGAAGCGTTATTAGAAAAAAAAATGTAATATGTAGGAACATATGGATATTGGTTCATCATGTTAGTTCCGGTTTGGCCGGAAGTGGTAAACATAATTTTATGATAGTGTATTATATCACTTTCCTTATCTTGAAAAAAAGTGTTTGGTAACCAATATTCTATAATAAATAATAAATAAATTATAGGGATTTATCAAAATTCACGCGTACTGGCATTAATGAAAGAAACTCATGTAACTCCAAAACGGCTTGTTTTTTGTAAATTCTCTATACTATCAAAATTATTCACAAATTATTGTTTAATCACATGACTTATGTTTCAAGGTTCCAGCCATCAAAAAATAGTTTTGCATCGCAGCGCCATCTCTGTGTGCTGTTGAGGAAAAATTCTAATCACCGTTATTTAAACCTTTCTTTGGTATCAATCATCTGCCATTTACAAAAATAAAATGTCTTTATTAATTTTAGAGATAATGACTTTTAACTGAAACACCCTGTATATCTGCAAAATTTCAAGGCAATAGATCAAGTGAAAGTGGTTCAGCATTGACTTAAACTTAACTTAAACACTTAAATAATTTAACTTAAACTAACTGACAAACAGGTGAAGTTGAATAGAAGCTTTTTATGGTGTTTATTCTTAAGTTGTATTGTCATCGGTACTATCATTAGATAAGCCATAATTTTCAAGATATAAGTCTTAAGTTTGGAAAGGGTAATATATACAAAAAAACGGCAATATTTTCGTAATTTGACACTTTTCCATCAGTTCCGGTTTCCCCGGAAATGACCCCAATTTTGAAATTTGAAATGGAACACTGTATATTTTTATATTTTTGGATTCCGGTGACGATTTTAAGCACCGCTGCGTAGTTTTTTGAGACTGCTTGATTTTTTAGGGCTGTTTCAGTTTTTGCGACTAGACTACAAATCAATCCAACCGACCAAAACAACAAGAGAAAAATATTAACGTGAGATTGTTCCAATTGGTTTAGTAGCTGCGACAAACCAAAATTTCCGAAATCACTAATTTGTAATTATGTCAACTTTTTCAACTGGCAACGTCTTTTGGACACCCAGTAGTTAAATACTAATTTTTATGTCAATTCCATTGTTACCTTCAAATCGAAAATCGGTTTGATATTAACTCAAATGCCCAAGTTCTATGATCCCTAGTAGCACCAATATTGCACCAATATATAATCTATATTGGTCCTATATAGGACCAATATTTATATATTGGTCCTATATGGATTATATATTGGTCCAATATGTTGTGCTACTAGGGATGGATAATGATTAAAATACCGAGAAAATACGCTTATCAAGTAAGTAGGCCGTGGAAATTGAATAAAATTAGATTCAAAACATTCATTTTGACAACAAAGCGCACTGCAAAGGAAAGAAGTGTGCTAGGGAAACAAAAAGAAGTTTGACAGAAAATAACGCAGGTCTACGAAAAAAAAAATCTGCTCCAAGGACTAAATCTATCACGCCTTAATTATTTTTGTATGCCGAAACCGAATTTTCAATTTAAAAATATTTAAGGCATGATAGGTTTAGTCCTTGGAGGCCAAAAAGTTTTTTTGTAGACCTGTGTAATACGTATGTATTGTTAACTTAATAAGTTTGCTCTTTATCTTTAAATTCGTTGTTGCTTGTTAATTATTGTTATTATTCTTTAACATGTATACAAGGAATGAAAAAAATTCAAAGAAAATTCCAGAAACGCCGCAGGTTTCTATGTCCAAAGGTATCCGAACATACATTATCCATGTTTTCAATAGTTTACAATTGTGGAGAAACAAATCAAGAGAATGGACAAAAATCCTGCAGCGTTTATCGTTGATGAAGCGACAGAAATGAACGTTGGCTTCTACTAAAAAAATTGGCCACGAGATGCAAATTAATCATGAATCGGCAAGAAAGATCCTCAAAAATTATAGTGACCGCTCATTTAAACATCAAGTGCACCAGCATTTGTGCGAAGATGATTGCGACCGAAGATAAGTTATTGTGACTGGTTACTTCAGAACAATGCCGCTAACCCGAATTTTGTTTTTTTGATATTGTGACGCAGGAAATATTAAGTAGTCAAATCCGGAAAAGTAGCAAATGCTCGTATAAACAAACGTACTCGACCCTAATCTGTTTTAAATCTGAAAATTATTGTATCGTTTTATTAAACAAAGTCAATGTCGATACTAGAATTATTTAACAATAAAACATAATAGCGCATTCTGTAAGTCGTACAGGAATACAAATATTTTCTAACGTAACGAGACTATGTCACGTCCCCGTTTTCGAGGATGCTGAACACAATGGCGGTGGTTAAATCTCTCTCCGAGGTCACGGCCAAAAACTACCTCCGAAAGTGGTAAAAAATGGCCAAAAATCACCACCATAGTGGTGAAACGCGGATAAGCCGTCTTCTCTCGCCTAAACCCGCGAAAACCCCCATTTCCGAGGATGCTGAGCACGATGGTGTTGTCGAGACCCCTTTTCGACCCCCGCCAACCCCTAAACGGCCAAAAACCACCCCCGAAAGAGGGTAAACCGCGAATAGGCTATTTCCTACCAGCCAAACTTGTGTTACTTCCCGTTTTCGAGGATGCTGAGCATGATGATGATGTCGAGACTCCTCCTAGACCCCCGCCAACTCCCCAAACGGCCAAAAACCACCCCCAAAAGGAGTGAAATGCGGATAGGCCGTCTTTTCTCGGCTAAATCCGTGTTACCTCCCGTTTTCGAGGATGCTGAGCATGAAAAAAATATCGCGACCACCCCTCGCTTACCAAACGGACAAAAATATAATTACACTCTTACTTCGCAGCATTTCCGCGTCAACACTTTTACTGTAGCTGACCCACGTGCAAGATACCTTCTCTGCGTCCACTGGCATAAAAACAAGAACTCAGTTACTGTTAACGCCTATACCGACCGTTCGTTGGCCTGCCCGCTCCCCAGGTCTAAGTCTTTTAAAATTTTTTGTGTGGGATTATGTGAAAGAACGAGTTTTTATACATCCCCTCAAACGCTTAAAATTTTACAAAATCGTATCCGCGAAGTTTTTGCAAGTAAGTCCTGTTGCGAAATGTTATACGAAACACCATCGAGCCAGAAAATGTTCTTTAATGGTAATATAAATCATTGCAGACAGCACATTTCTTTCATTTGTTTTGTTGACAAAATGAATGTTTTGAATCTAGTTTTATTCAATTTCCACGGCATACTTAGCGTATTTTCTCTATTTTTTTTATCATTATCCTCCAAAGAACTTCTGTATCTGGGTTAATGTCAAACCGATTTTTGATTTGCAAATATCAATGGGTTTGTCGTGAAAATTAGTATTTAACTACTGAGTGTCTAAAAGATGTTGCCATTTGAAAAAGTGAACATAAATACAAATTAGTGATTTCAGACATTTGGTTTGTCGTAGCTACTAAAACAATTCGAACAATCTCACGTTTGCATTTTTCTTTTACTCTTTTGGTTCATTTGATTGATTTGAGTGCATCCACTGCAGTCTAAGATGCAAAAATAAAAATAGCCCTAAGCAAATTAGTCTAATTTTTTTTTAAACTACGCACTCATACTTAAAATCCTCTCCGGAATCCAAAAATATAAAAATATACTGGGTGGTCCATATAAAATTTCAAAATTGGGGTCATTTCCGGGGAAACCCGAACTGGTGAAAAAATGTCAAATTATGAAAAAATGCCGTTTTTGGTATATTATATTACCCCTGCCAAATTTAAGACTTATGTGTTGAAAACATGGAAACTATGTATTGTCTAATGATTCCATTGACACCAGGTTTATGTTTACAAAATTTAAGGCAATGGATCAAGTGGAAGTTGCAAGATTTGACCTAAACTGACATAAACATGTGAAGTTGAATAAAAGCTTGTAAACCAAATCTTCGGACTTGCTTCCAGCTAACTGAGCCACGAATGGTTATAACAAATCATTAATACCCTTCCAGGCCTAACGAGAGGGGGGAGGTCGGGGGTGTTTCCCCCCGAGGCCAAAGGTTTTTGAGGGGACCCGGCGGTTTCGAGGGGGCCCGGGTTTCACTCGAAATTGGAGAAGTATTTGTATTGGGCGCAATGAGAGAGGCATAGTTTTAAATGATTAGTGTGATGTAAATAATAACCAGTTCCAAATGACTTTTATTGTTTATAATGAGATAAATATGAGATTGACAATTTCGACCGAGAAAATATTTAATGTGAAGGAATATCACCCCCCCCCCCCCTCTCTTCAGAGTTCTGACCGAGTGAAATATTCAACCCTAGGGAATATCACCCTCCCGCTTTTCAAAATTTCGATTAAGGCATATGTTCTCGAAATTTGTGAGATAAATAGCTTATTTAGGAATGCCACCCCCCCCGCTCTTCGAAATTTTATATCGAAGTTTGGTGGGAGTTGTATGTTACTAGCCCCCCGGGCCCCGATTTTTTCTCGACGGCCCTGCACCCTTCGCACGTTATTTATTGTTATTAACGTTAATTGTAATGATGTAAATTGTCCTAGCATGTGCGAAAATTCTGTTGTAAATGTGTCTTTGGCTAAACTTTGTGATAACATTTCAAACGTAAACGATGGTTTTGCTTGTGGGTTCAACATTGTAAAGTTACTATTGCTTTTTTCTTAAAATAGGATGTACTAAAAGAAAAACAGCAACACATCGAACAACTTCTAAAGGAAAGAGATCTTGAAAGAGCCGAGATAACAAGAGCTGCTAGTCAGGCTGATGAAGCTGAACAAAAATTAACTACCCTAAGACAGGAGTATGAAAAGGTTGGTTTAAGATTTATTAGGTCATTCGATAAACCCGAACTAATAGGCAAGGCGAAAATCTCGCGTTCGTATGAAAAAATGCCCCAAGCGATTTTTTTTGCATATTCACGTTCGGGACATGCCCCAATATTATGTTTGAAAAGACACAAAAACGGTTATTTTGAAGGTTGAAGTACAATATTAAAAAATCGGTAAAGGTATTTACACAGAACTTCCCTATTTATTCATACAAAACGATCTCTCTAAAAAATCATTAAGAGATGACATGACATATGAGAATTATAATGTAGTTAGTCCTATTATTACAGATAAAACCAGATAACTTTTTCCATCATCTACTCTATAGTGGTGGGGGAAAAAAAATCATTTTTTTTTTGTTTTCAAAACTTTTTTGTTGAAATGGGTTTAGAATATAATGAAACGTGAAAATTTTGAAAAAATGTTTTCCATCATCTATTCTATTAGAGTGGTTAAAAATTTTTAATGTCTTGAAACGTGGAAATTTTAAATATGAGTAAAAGATTTTTTTCCATCCCCCATTTTATAAAAAAATTTTCTTCTATTTTAAATTTTCAATTTTTTTTTTAAGTAGGTTTAGAATGTCACGAAACGTATAAATTTGAAATTTGAACATACAAATTTTTTTTTGCATCACCCATTTTATAAAAAGTTTTCAAAATTTCAAATTTTTTTCTATTTAGAATAAAAAAAAAAAAATTAAGTAGGTTTAGAATATCACGAAACGTGGAAATTTGAGCAAAAAAGGTTTTTTTCCATTATCCATTCCCTTTAGACGGTCCACCCTGTATATTTTCCAGTGAAAATCTAACCATTTCTTCGGTGGCAGTGGCGTCAGCTACCTACCAAATTTGACTGTTCTCCGTCAAGTAGTTTTTTTAGTTGCACCAACAGACCGACAGACACAATGACGGAATTGAAAAAGCTATATTTACGTAATCTACATAATCCGAAAAAATCTCGGAGGGTGATTTTTTTCTCGAATACGATACTTCCCTTCGGTATGTGAGGGAAGTAAAAATGAATTTTTTGAATTCGCCAAAATTCCTATACAATCTTTGAACACCCATTAATAAAATCCTGAAGAGTAAGCGCAGATTTTTTCATTCGAAAGCTTAAATTTTTAATTTTAAAATGGACGTTTTTAGCCGGGTGCGCGCTTCTTCAATTGTTTATAAATCGAAAAACTTAACGAAAAAATGACAAGATACCTTTTTCGTTTAAAATGGCTCAAAAAACCTAAAAAAAATTATTCGTCTCAAAAAATCGAATTTTGCCATTTGTTTCAAAACTATTAGTTTAAACAAATTGGGACCAGATTTTCGTCCGGCAAAATCTTGATCCTTATTCAGGGGCATGTCCCGAAAGTGAGTATGCAAAAAAAAATCGATTGGGACAATAGGAAAATCTGTATAAGTGTAACATATGTACATTTTTAGTATCGCTCTGAATGTGAGATTAAGCTTCAAGAGCATATGAATTTACTGAATAAATTAAAAGAAGATAGAAATGAACTTGTAGCACAATTAGAAGATGAGAAACGTAAGAACGAAGATCTTCTATTCCGGCTAGAAGAGGCATCCATCACAAAGGATGATATTGAAGTGAGTAATAATATATCAAGTAATGCAAAAAAAAAATATTTTTCTCATACATTTTTTATTTCAGAAAAAGATATTAGTTCAAAGTGTAAGTTTCATTATGTGCGTGTGTGTGTTTTTTTTTATATGCTGTATTGCTTTTATATTGTTTTTGTATGTAACTAAATTGTTAATTTTTTGTTATTTATTGCATGCGTTGATAAATATGAAATATTTCTGCTAGATAACAAATGAAGGCAACATTACGAAAATTAAAGAATTGGAAGAACAGTTAAAAAAGGAACGTGATAAAGTAGACAGTTTAGAAGCAGATGCCAACAAATTATTTGAGGCGGAGGAAAACCTCTTCAAAGCCAAAGAAGAAATAGAATCTGTTAGAAAGGAACTACAGGAGTCCAGAAATAAAGAGATTTCATTAGAAGGTGACAGCGTATCTACTGCCAGTAAGTACCAATTATTTTATACATCAGGCATTAGGTAGAGACACAGCCCTGAATAAATTTCTGATATTTTTGATTTTGATGTATCGTAATCGACGTAGAACGAATGTCATTCGATAATTTGTACATACCTTCAGACCATGTACATTACACAATACACAGGTAGCAGTAAGTCTAATTTTAAAGTTTGAACTTCATTTCATGTTGTTCATGATGTTTCATGTTTTGTGACAAATTAACAATCAAAATGATTTAATGAGATTATAAAATTCGTTATTATTATTCATGGTCTCTTAAAATTATAATAGACCGAATAATATCGTTTGAAGAAGTTAAAACAAAATGTAATATAATCATTAAACATGAGGCTCAAAAAAAAACAAATTTCATTTTTTCTTTGTTTCACCACCCCAATTTGTTCGATATTCTAAAAAAATTATATCCAAATTTAAGCAAAATCGATTGACATTAACACGTGTCTCCTATACCATGAAATTTCCTATGTTTCTGTTATAGGTAGGTTTTCGTCAATTTGCGATAGAATCGTTAAAATGTAGCGAAATGAAGATTACACTAAGGTCGCCTCTTCAAAGTTGTCCACAAATCAATAATTCTCTTTATAGTCCACAGAAGTTAGCCAAAGAAATGAGGAAACCTGAACAAAATTAGTAAAAATCAAGTTTAAAAATACGTTTTTTTTTTTTTGCAAATATCTGTATGTAGACTTCGTTGCTATCCAATGCATAGGGAGCAAGATATTCGCGGAAAACCGGTTTTTTGAAGCTTTAACCTAGATATCTCGAAAGGGGGGGGGGGTTGGTAAAAAAATTGAAAAGACAAGTTGTAGATAATTTAATGAAGTAGTTTCTTCCGGGTTTTGCCGCGGTCGTCGAACTTGACTTGACATTTCGCTGATCATGTTGTCAGCTTCTTCAGAAGGGTTCCAAAGTTCCAGTCTTTGGAACCCTTCTGAAGAAGCTGACAGCATGATCAGCGAAACGTCAAGTCAAGTTCGACGACCGCGACCGCGGCAAAACCCGGAAGAAACTACTTCATTGGACAACGGCCGTGAAAACCTGCATTGTACTGTAGATAATTTAATTCTCATACCTCATGGGCATCCGATGCATAGGACGCGAGATATTTGCAAAAAACTTTGACCTTCGTGCAATATCTTGGGTAGCCATGTTGGGATTTTTGTGGATTTGGGTTTGCTACACCTCAAAGGACATCTATGCAAAAATTCAGATTTTTACTAATTTTGTCCGGGTCAGATGCTAATTTTCGTGGACTATTAATATAAACCCATTTATAATCATTTTATAGGATCCTAAATTCATCCCAGGAGGGTAAACTAGTAGAGATAACGTATTTTTGACGATTATTATTGTTTACTTGCGATTTTTTGCACAAATTATTATTGTTGGTCACATTCTGCTTTGTGTTAATATTTTAATGTTTTTCAAATTGTTTAAACAATTACAATTTATTTAAACAATTATGTTTTGCTGTAATTTTAGTCCAGTCGGTAAAGTCAAAAATACACCAGAAGCTCGCATAAAATGTTATCTGAAATTTTCCTTCAGTAACTGGTAGTTGAGGGGTTTTACATCACAAAACCACAAAAATCAGTTCTGGGGGGCCGTGCACTCCGCCTCCCCCCCTCCCCCCTCCAAAACACCCCTTTGGTGAAAAAAGCCCCATTTTACTGATAACTCATTAACCGTTGAAGATATAAAAGAAACATTTTTGAGAAAAATTTTCAAAATGTTTGGATCTCTTTTAATTTTTAGGAAGCAAGAAAAAATTGGCCAAAATTTGGCTAACTTTAACATGCTGGTAAATTTGTAAATGTGGATATTTTTGTTCCTAACTTTTTCTGCATTGAAGTACTACCTTGAACTAAGAGATAATGCATTTATAACTTATATTAAAGTCAGTTATTTTTTATGGGCCTGTGAATAGTTAGAAGCGCAAAACATCAAGAAATAACTATATTATATTGTTATTTTTATATACTAATAAATATCAGTAGCCATCAAAAATGACAACACAAGAGAGTATTTTATATCCCCTTTAAAACCCATTTTGATTTTTCTTCCTAGCTTGTTTGGTTTTCGTTCAATTCAATTTTTTCAAAAAATTTCAAATATAAATTCGCGGCATTAAAAATACAAATTTTGCAATTTTTTTCAATATTCATTTTCTCGAAAATCATGGCATATACAAGAAAATTACAACACGATTTTTTTTGGGAAATTAGTCAAGCTTTCTTTTCTATGATGAGCAATTTTTTTATATCTTGAACTGTTAACGAGTTATCGGTAAAATAAGGCTTCTTTCATCGAAGGGATGGTTTTATGGGGGGTTGCGCGGCACCCCCAGAACTGATTTTTGTGGTCTTGTGATGTATAACCCCTCCACTAACAGTTACTGAAGGAAAATCTCAGATAATATTTTTTGCGATGGAAATTTTTGTAATTATTGGACTATTTTGTAACATTTCAACTTTTTTAATTTTACAAATTAGTTGTTTAATTTTGTTAATTAGAAATTTGCTAATGGAATCCACAAATTATTTAAGTACTTTATTATTGTTTATTATCATCATTCTTCAGAATAAAAGAGTTGTAGATCTTAAAAACTATTCAACTCTTCTTCGACTCATATTTAATGATAAAGGATACAGCGTCCTGCTGGCAGTACGGGAACAACACATTTGAGTACGCTAGAAATCGCTAAATATTAGGACTGTGGAGCCTTCCGAAAGCCAAACAAATTCTCTAAAAGCAAAATTTTCTCCGAAGACATTGTCTTTACTTTCAATTTTATGCGCGTT
This sequence comes from Stenurella melanura, assembly GCA_963583905.1. Taxonomy (NCBI): domain Eukaryota; kingdom Metazoa; phylum Arthropoda; class Insecta; order Coleoptera; family Cerambycidae; genus Stenurella; species Stenurella melanura. Next base: position 81,285,832 of record OY757312.1, read on the forward strand.
TGAACTTCTCACTCAATTATTTCAACGTATTTCAACGCCGCGTGGGCAACGATTTTTCACCCAAAACTTGGCCATTCTTCCAGTATGTTGCTATATGACGAGGTTTTTCGGAGTAAAGAAAAAAATCAAACCTAAAAAAAAAACTGGAAATTGTAGAATAGGGAGTCGATGGAAGTACCTCCAAGACAGCTGCAGTTCTCTCAAAATTGAGGATAACTGTAATTTTATTTACATAGGTTCATGTACAAAAGCAATATCTTTGACAATTTACAAATAATATTTTTAGAGACACAAAATCATTTTAATATTTTAAAATTTGTAAACTTTTGGTAAGTTTTAAGATATAACATATAATTGAGGTATGACATCATCGAATGTTTTTGACATTTTGCTCTTTCAAATAAATGTTTGCTTCCTTCGCTTACCGAATGAAAATATAATCATGACAAATTCACCATTTTCTGAAATGTCTTCTGATTTTTACGTTTCAGATTATGAAAATTGTAAAAATTTTTCTTTCATTCTGTTTGTCGTCTGTGTGTTGGCGCTCGATCTAAAAAACTATTTAACGGCGCTCAATATTTACCTGGTAGTTGACGCTAAGGGCATAGAAGAAACTGGTAATATCTGGAAAATATGTAGGGTGGACATACAAAAACAAAATAATTACCTAATAAAAAAAATGTGACGAGGACACCAATCTTTGATATGTAGTTAACACAAGGAACAAATGTAGTAGTAGTATGCTATGTCCTGTTGTTAGATCAGTGATTTTAGGCCAAAAAATAAATTAAAAATGTTGTTGCTTTTAGCACGCCGATTTCGTTCGATTTGAACTTTCCATAGCTCATTTTCGGGAATACATGTACTTTTAAAGGAAATTGGTTCCATTATGCTTGAATAATAAATACAAAAACTGGCGAATTTTTACAAATGAGTTCATTCAAAGTTGCATAACTATACGAATACTTCAGTTAGATTGCTCAAAATTTTTGCATACACTTCAGTGGTTACCAAATAAACTCCCGGTATAAGTGCAAAATTTTGCAAAAAAATAATTTAATTTGCTTGTAACTTTGGATCAAGGCACTTTCTTATCATGATTTTTGCGGGAAATTACATGGTTTGGTTAGTACTACCTATTGTTATTCAAACATTTATTTTCAATAAATTAACATTATTATTTATAAAAAATAAAATTTGCCAATAACAGAAATTGCAATAACTTCTTTAATTATGCAAGTTTTAATGAAATTCGGGCGGAATTAGATTCGTCGGAAAGAAATACGTTGATTTTACCTTTTGTGGACCCTTCTTGGACCATTTTAAGCCGAGATAAAAACGATTTTAGTTTTGGCACTGTTGAAACTTTTGTAACATTTGCGAAAAATTCGAAATGGGGGCTGTATGTCGTACTCTATATTTTCTGAAGTTGCATTTTTTATATTTTTTCGTGCGTATTACGCTGAAAAAAAAATGAACTGCGACTGCTCGTACAATAGTACGCATGTTCAGTGATAGGGCTAAGTTTGACTGGCATTGTAAGGTGTATCTTCGCCTACCAGTGTTACCATCCGTTTTTTTCGATACAATACATTGCTATAACATTTTTAATAAATAAATATATAAATAAATAAATATTATGCCTTATTAAAAAGAAGGGGCGAACTTTCATACTTAAGATATTTATACAATAATTTGTCAATTCAAGTTTGTGAACTTTGATATCTCGGCTTAAAATGGCCCAAAAGTGTCCACAATGGTGAAATCAACGTGTTTTCTTCCGACGAATATAATGCATTGTATTTCATAAAAGTTTGCATAATTAAAGAAGTTATTGCAATGTTTGTTATTTGCAAATTTCATTTTTCATAAATAAATAATGTTAATTTATTTATATTTTAATAAGAATAGGTAGTACTAACCTACAAATCTAATTTCCCCCAAAAATCTTGATAAATTCAAATTCAAATATTTATTGATCCTTGTTGATCTTGTACATGATATAGGACAGGTCATATAGGCACAATTTTAGGTTACATAATATAAAAAGAACTTATACTAATGGCCAATATAGTATTATACACTAAAACACACAATTGTATAAAACAAAACACTGGGGAGAGACGAACAATATAAAATTCGAAAACAAATTAAAAGTTTAGTAAACAAAGTTCATAAATACGTGTTAGTTGTTGATTGGACGTTATATATAAAAATAAATTCTGATACAGAATAGTCAATTTAAGTTCAAATTTGAGTGTATTTATTCTTAAAGACAAATATGTGTATAAGAAAAGGTGCAGTTTTAGACTTGCCATTAAAACGAAAACAAACAAAAATTTGAGTAGATTACATAGCCTATGCACATTTATATGTCATAGAAATTAACAAAGTAAGTGGAGTAGTGTATCAGTTAAAATATTCCGTGGTGTTGTATAGGCATTTATCAAACAAGAATAGCTTACGTTTTTTTTAATATATTTTCCTTGTCTACTGATTTTGTGTCATTTGGACATTGATAAAAAAGTGCCTTGGTCCAAAATTATAAGCAAATTATTTTTTTTGCAAAACGTCATATTTTGCAAAATTTTCCACTTGTGATAAAATGGGCACAAAGAGTCTATTTGGTAATCACTGAAGTACAGCCAAAAAAATTTGAGCAATTTAACTGAAGAATTCGTATACTTATGCAATTTGCAAAAATTCGCTAGTTTTTGCTATTTAAAAACAGTATTTATTTTTGAAACATAATTGACCAATTTCTCTTAAAAGTACGTGTATTCCCAAGTGAAATGAGCTTTGGAAAGTTCAAATCAGACTATTAAAACGGAAGTTATAAAGAAAAAGGCTTATAAACAATTATTAATTTTGCGGTAATTTTCCAATAACAAATTACATCAAGAGTATCTTTCCCGTAATATGGCTAATTTTTTACTAATTTTTCAAAAAAAATCGGCGTGCTAAGAGCAGCGACACTTTTATAAATTAATGTTACTGGTCTATGTATATAAGCCAACTTTATGAGCGAAATATTGTCCTGCTAGCAGGATTGGAACACCTATATCAAAGCAATTTCGGAAACGCTTCTAGCAGGACAAAGCTCTATACATTCTATCATTAAAATACGGTACATTTTTTAAACAGTTGATTGATTATCAACTAAAGTTTCTTCATCTTCTTAATTTGATGAGAGTAGGTGAAAAGTATAAAAGGTTTAAAAAAGGTACAAAGCTCTAGCGTTATTCTGAAAGAAGATGCTAATAAAGATTAATAAATCATTATAACGAAATATAATTGTTTAAATAAATTATGATTGAAAAACATAAAAATATTGACATAAACTAGAACATGATGAATTAATAATTTGTGCAAAGAAAATCGTCAATAAACGTGAAAAATATTTTATTTTTGCCATCATGGGGCCATTTTTGGGACCCCAAGACCCCTCTTGCCGAGGGTAATTTAAACCGGAATTACTAATTCGTATTCTTTGGACAACTCCGAAGTGGAAACGTGTATGTGATTTTTATTTTACCACATTTTCGCGATTTTATTGCAAATTTAAAAATGTCGTTTACCCATTAAAATTCAGGGGAAATTTCATAATCTCAGAGGCACGTGTGAATATCTTATTTGTTTTTTGCTCAAATTTCTTTTGGAATTTCGAACCTATCTGAGAGATTAGAGAAAAGAAAAATCCAAATTTATTTTTGACAAGCATAAAGAGTAACCGCAAAGTCCGCCTGTTTTTGGGTAGGGGATGCCAGCTTGGGAAAAATGGTTAGAAGGTTTAACTAGTCTCAAATTAATCTAAGAGAGGCATTGTTCTTGGTTTTTGAAAATGTTCAGTAATTACCCCCCTATTCAGGGGCTGAAATTTGAAAAATATTAATAAATCTAAAAACAATTAGTATTATTTCTATTAAATTAATCTTATAACAGCGAAATTATGTTTTTTCTATCAAAAAGAGTTAAAAATTTCCCCATAGACCCTCATAGGGGATGAAATTAATCATACCCAAAATGTAAAAAAAAATCATTTTTAAAAATTCTGAAAATAAAATATTTAAATATTTCAAGGCCTGACAAATATGGAAAAAATATTTCTCGTCAGTTTGGATGATAGACAACCCCTACGAACGGTAATACTACCCCCACGAAAACATGAAATAAGACTCCTAGCAATTTTTAGAAATACTTGTATTCATTGTTTTTTTCTATAACTGACATTCATTTAGCTGGTTTCACCCCCTTCGACGGATGTATTTCAATGAAAACGAATAAAGATGTCTGACACAAGCTAACTGAATGTCAGTTATAGAGAAAAACAATGAATATAAGTGTTTCCAAAAATTGCTTTGATTTTTTTCCATGTTTTCGTGTTTAGGTGTAGTTTTATCGTTCGTAGGGGTTGTTTTTGTATCAAAATTTGGCGAAAAATATTTTTCCATATTTGTCTTGACTTGAAACATTTAAAGAATTTTAAAAAGTATTTTTGATTTGTTTGATATTTTGGGGATGATTTCACCCCCTTTGAGGGCCTATGGACAATTTTAACCCTTCTTGATAGAAAATACATAATCGCCTTTTTAATATTGTTAATACAAATAATACAAATAGAATTGTCTTTAGATTTATTGAGATTTTTTAAATTTCAACCCCTGAAGCCCGCAATCCACTACCCGAAAACAGACGAAAAAACAACTTTTTTGCCGTCACTTTTTGAGTCACTTTAGTAACCATATTTGTTATGAAATACCTTTTCAGTCATTGTTCGCCATTTCCGTTACACAGTTGCAAAACTCATTTCAGCTAAAATTACTCTTGGGAAATATTCAAATTTTCCAGGTTGGTGCGAATCTGCTGCTTGCAATTGCTTCAAAAGATACTCCTTGAATGAAGCCAAAATCATTATTTTAACCATTTAGCTATTTTTTCTCAGAGCTGATTTTCTTTTACTTATGTCTTCTGGAAAAGACGTGTCTATGTTTTTAGAAATTTTGTATGAATATGACTAATTTTACTACTTAATTACCATTTAATTACTTGGAAAATTTGTGGCGTATGTCTCTAGTTACATGCCGTAATCATTATATTATTAATTATATAAGTATTTTAATTGCTTTTACTTCCAAAATAGTACTTATATCTTCTTTGCAAAAAGAAGGAGATCAGTATAAAAAAGATCTGGAAGAGAAGAATGAAGTGATTAATGTATTAAAACAGGAAATTTCAAAACTTAGTTCGGAAATGAAAAAACAATTAGAAGCAATCGAAAATGAAAAATCTGAGATTGAATCCACATGTACAAAAAAAGATAGTGAACTATCAAACATTAAAGATGAATTAGAACAAGTAAGTAAATTGGCACAAGATAAAATAGAGGCTCTGGAAAAAATTACTACAGAAAAATTAAATTCAGAGACGCTATTGGAGAAACAAATTGAAAAATTGAAGATGGAGCTTAGTGTTAAAATTTTAGACGTCGAAACTATTTCAGAAACCCTTAAGGAAAAAGAAAGTGGTATAGCTAAATTACAAGCAGAAGTGGAAACAACGAAGAAAGATTTACATACCAAACAAACGGAATTGGAACAATATCAGAACAACTTAAGTACTGTTGAAACGAATTTAAAATCAGAACTAGAAATTATTAGAGAACAGTTGAAACAAAAAATAAGTGAAAATGAAAATATCAAAACAGACTTATCCAATAAAGTATTAGAACGAGATAGAACGATTGAAGAAAACAACAACACCATAATGGCGAACTTTGATGAAATAAATCGACTCACCAATGATCTGCAGGATTTGCGAAAAACTTTCGAAAACAGTACTACCGAATTGCAACAAAAGTTTAAAAAAGAGATCGAAGAAAAAGAAACTCAGTTAAAAGAACGAACAATAGAAATCCAACACATGGGTGAAGAAATCTCTAAAAATTTAGAAGTTTCTAATAAATTTAAGCATGAGTATGAATTAAAGTGCGAAGAGTTGAATAACCTAAAACAGACATTCGAATTAGCCAAAAAAGAGCTCGAAAATGATTTAAATACGAAAAGTGTAGATTTACAAAAGGCTAGTGAGGCACTTAAACACAAAGAAAATGAATTGCAAGTATTACAAACTGAATTACAAACTACCAAAGTTGATTTAGAATCGGTTTCCAATAATCTCATTCAATATCAAAGTAACTTAAGTGATGTAGAAGCAAATTTAAAGAGAGAACGCGATGAAATAAAAGAATCTTTAAAAACAAAGATAGTGGAATTGGAAGAAGCAAAGAAAGAATTTTCTGAAAAATATTCTCAAAAAGATAAACAAGCAGAAGAACTTACAATAGCACTGACCAAGAAATCAGAAGAAGTTGAAAATTTGATAAAAGATATAACAAGCATTAAAGAAGTTCAAGAAAAATCAAGCGCAGATATTATTGAAACACATGCTAAGGAGTTAGTGGACAGGGACGAAAAAATATCAATATTGTCCGCTGATATTCAAAAGAAGAGTGACGAAGTAAGTTTTATATCTACAAGAGCTAATCAGTTAGAAGAAACTGTTAAAGACATGGAGTTGACAATGCAAAACTTGTACAAAGACCTTGAAGCTAAAAGCAATCAACACGAATCAGAGTCTAAGTTAGTTGCAGAATTAAGTGGGAAACTTGAACTACTAACAAAAGTTATAGAAGATCTAACATTAAAAAATAGTGAATTAGAAAAATTACACGTGAATTTAGAAAACTCCAATACACTTCAACAAAATGAAATTACTGTTTTACACAACGAACTACACTCAAAGGCTGAACAAATTAAACAAAAAGAAGAGACAATAAAAGGCCTTGAAGCCGAAGTTAATGTAACGAAGAATAGCTTAGAGAAAGTCTCGAATGATTTAATCCAATATCAAAATAATTTAAGTGGTGTAGAAGCAAATCTCAAGAAGGAACGAGACGAAGTTAAATTAACTTTAGAAGTTAGGACAAATGAACTTGATAGTATTAAAAAGGACCTTTTAAACAAAATTTCTCAAATCGAGCTTAAACTAGAAGAAAGCTCGCAAACAATTTTCGCCAAAAATGAAGAATTAGAAAAAATGAATATAGAAGTCAATACTCTAAAACGTGACAATGAAAATATTGTGAAAGATATTAGTGAGAAGCACAAAAAGGCTCTGGAAGATATGGAAATTAAAGTTTCAGATTTGCTTACTGAAATAGAAAATAAAACCAGTGAAATAACTACATTATCAGAGACTGTGGTAAAATATGAAGAAAATGTTAATGATAAAACCAGTGAATTAAGAAAGTTGCGTGAAGAGTTAGAATTAACTAAAAAACAGCACCAATCTGGTGATGAAACTGTTATAAAACTTAACGAGAGAGTTAAGGAGTTGGAGACAAGTAATGAGCAATTTAAAAAACAGGTGATAGAATACAATAAAAAACTCGAAGAGATTTTATCTCAGAAGGAAAAATTGGAGGAAGAAGTAAAATCATTGTCTAGTTCTACTGGGGATATAAGCACAAAATTAGAAGTACTAAATAAACAATTACAAGAAAAGGACAGTACTTTGGAAGCAACAAAATCTGAGTTACTGAAAAAACTACAGACGTTCGAGGATGCGGTACAAACGCTACAAGCAAATAACAGAGAGCTAGAAGGAAATTTGCAAGAGCAGAAATCGGAATATGAAAAGAAACTTAAACTTGCTTTGGAGTCGGAAGAGACACTGAAAGACATTATCGCAAGTTCGAGCAAAGATTCAGATAAAATTAAAGAGTTACAAAATAATCTTGCAAATGCTACATCAGCGCTGACTGAAAAGGAGAAGCAACTAAATATTCAGAATACCGAATTATTGAAACTAAAAGGAGAATTAACTAAGGTGAGATTAATTGTAATATTTATTAACAAGAAAGTAGCCTGAAAATATTTTTTATGCTAGGTTAATTCCCAACAGAAGAATGTCAATGGTGCAGTTGGTAATTCCGATCCGAATTCGGTAAGTGTTTAGTATTAATGTATATCTTATTTTGGTATTGTTTTATTCAACACATGCAGATACCTTTTATGTTTTTTCTTGATTTTTCTCCAATTGCTATTTCATTTAACGCGATACCTTTCTTTTGTGGTGAACGGTTTTAAGGTTACTTACTTACTTAATTACTTACTTACTTACTTACTTACTTACTTACTTACTTAACACTTACTTAAGTTTAGTCAGTTGAGTTAATGCTTTTACAAATTTCTGCAAAATGTCGAGCTCACAACAAAGTGATTATCGTGAATCTAATTTGTAGAGTAAGAAAGGATGGGTTTAAATTTTCTACTGCGGAATTTTGTGCTGAACAGAAACATCGCTAAAAAAAATTGCCCTTTAAATTATTGAAATATAGAAATATAAAAAATAATTATTTAACTTTTCGTCGTAACTTTGTTTGAAAATGTTCTCAAAAATACTAAAAATTATTCGGTAATAAAGAAGGTGAGTAGTTTTTTTTTGTTGAGGTTGCAGTTAATCTGAGGGTAAAAAATAGCTCGCCTACACTAGCTTAAATGGTTCATTTTACAGGAAAAAAAAATAGTGAATAACGTTTTCGTCGAATATTTTGTTACAAGCAAGATCTATATCACTTAAATTATCTAGGATAATAGATAAGACTTGAAAACTGCAAAAAAACTAAGACAATACAAAATACTTCCCATCGGTAAGCGAGAGAAGTAGATTAATGTATAGTCGGTTCAGAAACAGTGAAAAGCAGATCCAAGGGCGTGCAGCTGTACGGGTTTCGCAAATTCCATGATTTTTTTTGGTTATTATTTATTTATTTATTTTATGCAACATGTGATTCACGACCGATAAGTGTTTCACCATTAATATCATTTACTTAAATTTGACAATGCTTTGACCGTTTCTATTATTTTCGTAGATTGTATAGTAATAATTTAAAACACTCTGTAGAGTAAATATTTTTCAAACTCGGTAGTTTTTTATCATAAAAATCTTATATTTTTTTACTGGGCAAGTTAGTTACAAATTAGCCACAGAGAAAAATTGTTCACGTAGATGCATATTTACATGAGTTATTAAAGGGTGCAGTATACTATTCTCAGCATTAAACAACTATGTATTCGCTTCTTCCATTATCCCAATTGGTGTTCGTTTTCCCTTTTCCGTTTGCCAAGTCCAACAAGTGGGAAAATGGTTAACATAGAGGAGTAGTGAGTAAATTAATATAAGTTATTATTCATTCATCCATATACTCTGCTATAATCCGCCAAATACACCACAGGCAACATTTCGCCTTTAATTAATAATTAAAAGTTGTATATAATGTTACGTGTTTCCGCCCTTTAGGAAACACCCTGTATAAATTCGTGGGTTTTAAATAATTTTAACAAGGGGTAAACCACTAACACTTTATTTAATAATTTACTGATTACACAAAACTTCTTATTTAATCAAAATAACCTACTTTGTTTACTTTATATTTAACCTCACTTTTTCGCTTTTCAACTTCTTCACTTTTATAAAACTTCTCCCTGCGCCGGTAATCGCGCCTTATATATACTCTGAAATTGCCTCTAGATCCATCCAGAACACAATCAAGAATGTTTTTTAATTCTATTAAACACAATTAAGGACTGAAATATTTTTTTATTGAAAGTACTAGTATTAAAGTTCAACCTCTATAAATTTGATCACTGTACGACGTATAATATGCCCTCACGAACTTTTTGAAAAAAAATTATCTCGGCTCCTGCGAATGCTAGGACAAACTTAAAAAAAGCAGTTTTTTACATATGTAAGAGCGGATCCTCTAAAGTTAAAATATAACAAGATATTTGTTTATTTATGTCACGCATAACTAAAGGTTCACGCGTAGAAAACCTCATAAAATCCGCCAAAATTACGATTTTTCCAAAATTCCAACGGGATATCATTATTCAATAGTTTTTTGAATTTTTTAAATGAGTTACCAATCTCTATCTTTCTAATTTTTTAGAGAATTTCGTAACGAATAATTTTCCTAATGCATATGTTATACTAAAAGTTAGCGGGAACGGAGATATTTAAAGAAATATAGAAAAATGGCCTATTTTACTCACTAATTGTTAATTATAAAATCAAGCGGTTCACTAATTTGTAAGCAAACTTAAGGTCTTCAACTACACCTCTAAAATGAAGCGATTCCAAAAATAATCTCGCTTATGGGCCAATAATTTATTTCTTAACATTTTTTTCCTCCCTGCCGTCTAGCCTAACGTACATTATTCAAATTTTAGTGAATGATTTAGAATAGACACATAATGAACACATCACTTTTTCAATTTTTTCCGCTTCTCTGTTTCTCTGAGATATGCGCAGTTGAAGTGAGGAGTCAATACATTTGAATCGTAGTAATATACAGGGTGTAAATGTTTTCCTCAGCCCCCCAATTATTTTTTTGTCTTGAATATGCTAGCACACAATAACACCTAGCACACACTAGCACAACAACTTTCAAAGCTAGCACACCTACATAGGCGGTAATATACATGGTGTAAATTTTTTCCTCAGCCACCCCCCCCTCCCCCAGTTATTTTTTTAACTTGAATTTGCTAGCACACAATGCTTACACCTAGCACACGCTAGCACAACCACTTCTAAAGCTAGCACACCTACAGAGGCGGTAATATACAGGGTAGAAATTTTGTCCCGCCCACAGATATATTATATGTTCTATGATTACTAAAATTACCATACCAAAAATGATCACATGCATAATGGAGGGTTGAAGTACAGAGGTTAATATAGAGGGTTGAAATTTTTTTGTTAGCCCCCATGTACTTTTTTTCTCAAATTTGATAGCACACACGTAGACAACTAAATAAATACATTAAACTTTATTTCATGAATAATTTTTATAATAACTCGCCACAGTAATAATGACATACTTAAAATATAATATACAGTGGTTTTTAAAAAGTTCTCGTGTTGGGAAATTTTTTATTATTGTTTCCATGGAAAATTGAATTATGCCAATTATAATACTAATCGCGAATGTTGGCGGATACGTCATCATCTTTTAATTTCCGAATTTTATTCATCTCCAGAACGCATCGTTACACTTGGAACTTCTGTTGTAGCCCCATCAGACTTTACTTTCTGTAATTTATATTCTAATGCGGTAGTATTTAAGCTGGGAGAAAAATCTCATGACTGACAAAAATATAACATTCATGATTAGTATAGTGCTTTTCTTAGATCAACATAAGGCGGGAAATAAAAGATTTTACGTGGTAGTCGTCACCTTTCAAATTTTACATTTATGCGAAAAAATCATTAAAATTCGCCTTTTATTTCGTGTTTTTTCGTACTTCAGTTTAAAAGATGGCCACCATTTTCCACGATGGCTACCGTAGTATAATATGCATGAATGTTTTTAATGATATGGTAATGCTAGACACTAGTAGGTACGCATACGCAATATTTCCAATTATTTCCAGGGAAGCATTGTTTCCTAATATGGTTGCGCTAAAAATTGACCAAGTAAATTAAGTGAACAATATATAGGCCAGTAGAATTACGAATCTAGGACATCGCGAAACTTGTGCATGCTATAAAAAAAATACCCAAATTAAATTTTTTACAAATTTTGTCTGAAAAAAATTCTCAATTTTCCTGACCGTTTTTCCGCAAAGAATGAAAATGTTTTTATAGATACAAAAATTTCAAAAAAAAAATCAACCATATATTGAAAACTACGCATTTTTTGAAAAATGGTAAGAGACAAAAAATGCTTATAGAAATGTTTTCCATGGGAAACTGAAAAAAAATCTGACGTGTTTTAACCGCCTTTGCGCAATCGTAAATAAACCTGTATTACATAAATCAAAAATTGATGATGTTTCGAAAACGATGCATATTCTTGTAAAGTGTAAAAGAACAAAAAGTGTTTAGATCGACGTTTCCTATAAGAAGAGGGAAAGAAAATCATACAATTTTCCCACGTTTTTCCACAACCTCCGCTGCATTCTATCTGGTACCGACTAGTGTCCAGCAATTGCGTATCATTAATAACATTTGTGCATACTATGCTACGGCAGCCATCTTGGAAATTGGCGGCCATCTCTTTCTTAAACGATAACACTTATCGTTTACGAAAAATATGCGAAAACTGATATTTGTGACCTTTGACCTTGAATAAAATTTTTAGCCGACATGGGATCGCTGGGGACTTTTAACATTTCATTTTTAATAGTGGATTCAAGGTCTGTATAGTAGCATATCATTAATAACATTTCTGCATACTATGCTACGGCAGCCATCTTGGAAAATGGCGGCCATCTCTTTCTTAAACTGAAGTACGAAAAAACACGACATACAAGGCGAATTTTAATGATTTTTTCGTATAAATGGAAAATTTCACAGGTGACGACTGCCACGTAAAAAATTCTTTTCAAGCCTTTTTTTGTTCCAAGATAGGTAAAAGCAATTGGCATAATTCAATTTTCCGCGGAGACAATAACAAAAATTTTCCCAACATGAAAACTTTTTGAAAACCACTATACAGTGTGTCCCCGGATGGACCTAACTAAACTTGTAATTTCTTATTTCGCATTTTAAGAGAAACAGCCATTCTTCATAAAAAGTTTTGCTTATCGTGAACAGTCACCAGCCATACTCAGAGTTTCAAAATAATATACAAGGTGGTTAGTAAATAAGGAAACCTGAATTTGTGCCAAGAGTAAAGTATTAGTTTTTTTGGGAGCAATAATAATATATTACCGAAAGAACTTGTTTCTAGTGTTAATAGTAGTCCAGATGTGAAATTTGAATGTCGTATCTCAAAGTTGATATTTTTGCGAAAATTATGATAATAAAATAATTTTATATTATTTTAAATAACAACTTTGAGATACGACGTTCAAATTTCATATCTGGACTACTATTAACATTAAACACAACTTCTTTCAGTAACATGTTTATATTCCTCTCAAAAAACTAATACTTTACTCTTGGCACAAATTCACCTTTCCGTATCTGCTAACCACCCTGTATGTTATTTTGAAAGTCTGAGTATGGCTAGTGACATTTCACGATAAGCAAAGCTTTTTATGAAGAATGACTTTTCCTGCGAAATGAGGAAAATTACAAGTATAGTTAGGTCCTTCCGGGGACACAATGTATATCATATTTTAAGTATTCATTATTATTGTGGCGTGTTATTATATTACCAAAATGATTTTAAAAATTATTCATGAAATACAGTTTAATGTATTTATTTAGTTGTTTAGTTGTCTAGGTGTTACCATTGTGTGCTATCAAATTTGAGAAGAAAAGGTACATGGGGACTAACAAAAAAATTTCAACCCTCTGTATTAACCTCTCTATTTCAACCATTTAATCATTTTTTGTAAGATCTTAGTAATAATAGAATATATAATATATCTATGGGCGGGACAAAATTTCTACCCTGTATATTACCGCCCCTGTAGGCGTGCTAGCTTTAGTAGTGGTTGTGCTAGCGTGTGCTAGGTGTAAGCATTGTGTGCTAGCAAATTCAAGACAAGAAATAACTGTATTAACCTCTCTATTTTAACCCTCTATTATGTATGTGATCATTTTTGGTAAGGTAATCTTAGTAATGATAGATCATATAATATATCTGTGGGCGGGACAAAATTTCTACCCTGTATATTACCGCCCCTGTAGGTGTGCTAGCTTTAAATATGATTGTGCTCGCATGTGCTCGGTGTAAGCATTGTGTGCTAGCAAATTCAAGACAAAAAATAACTATGTTAACCTCTCCATTTCAACCCTCTATTATGTATTACACCATGTATATTACCGCCTGTAGGTGTGCTAGCTTTGAAAATTGTTGTGCTAGGTGTGTGCTAGCATATTCAAGACAAAAAAAATATTGTGGGGAGCTGAGGAAAATATTTACACGCTGTATATTACTGCCCCTCTAAGTGTGCTAGCTTTGAAAGTGGTTGTGCTAGCTTGTGATAGTTGTAAGCATTGTGTGCTAGCAAATTCGAGACAAAAAAATAACCCGAAAACAACCCCTATTCATTATTTGCACGGCGGTGTGCTAGCTTTGGAAATGGGTGTGCCAGGCTTACACATTGTGTGCTAGCAAATTGAAGAAGAAAAAATAATTGGGGGGGCCAAGTTGACTGACCCCGACCACACTTCGATATATTTATGTAAATAGTAGTATTACTCCAGTCAAATTAGACAAAAAAAGTTGAAACTTCGTAATAATTCGCATAAAGCTGAACATTGGTACAGATCTTGAATACACTATTATACAAATGAAATGAAATGTCAAAAGTCAGTTGTTCACCAGTATGTACATACCAATCGCTAAGGCCAGCCTTGCTTCAATGTTGAACCAAATACAACAGATGAGAATACTTATGATATCAATGACACATATAAATCTCAATGAGGAGGTAACTGATCCATCTTCTTACAAAAACTTACAGAAATCGAGCAAGGAGAGGAAGAAGAAAGCGAAGAAGAATACATGACTCTTGAAGTGGAATTCAAAGATTATTAATCATACGACGATTTTTAAGTCAACAATAATCCCTTCCACTTTGATAATTACCAACAGTACCAATTTTTTAATCATTAGGGAACTGTCTGATCAGACTTGCTTAATCAAGATCAATCGCGGATTATAGTTACTGGGGAAACCACGTTTAAAAAAGTACACTACCTCATAGGTGGCGCGGAAATATGTGCATATTATGCGAAATACGATGAAAGATGATTCGTAGAAAAAAAGTATTGAAACAGTTTTTGTAGATAATTGCATGATCTACAAATTTTGTATCACCTATTTTTACGATAACACTTCCGTTTACGAAAAATATGCGAAAAACTTATATTTGTGACCTTTGACCTTTAATAAAATTTTTAGCCGATATGGGATCGTTGTAATAGTGTATTCAAGGTCTGTACGAATTTTCATATCTATGCGAATTATTACTAAGTTGAGTGTCTATTTTGACTCGAGTAAATATGACGCAACTTTGCTACGCTTATTTGCATGGTTTATTTTATTAACTAGGCAGAAATTAACTCAAAAACTGATTATAAGCAGCTGCTGGAGGACAAATTATTTGCTGAAAACCAAGTGACGCTCTTGAACTCGATAATCGTGGATATGCAAAAGAAGAACGAAGAACAGAAGGCCAGAATCGAAATTTTAGAGATGGGTTATAACTCTTCTGCTGCTGATGAACTTGCAGAGTAAGTATATTATTTAATTATTATTTTTTGTTTGTTTACTTCTAGTAGAATGAAAGTACGAATCTAAATTACCTAAAAAAAGTATTATCTTACTAGGGCAACTGTCAAGTTAATATCCTAAATCGTTGCTGAGAAATCGTGCGCACAAAAAACAGTTACAGACAGACCGATCGACAGAAATTTGTTTTCGCTCAAATTTAAAATCTCGACGTTTTGACATTCAAGTATATTTAAAAAAAAAAAAAGATTTTTTTTGTGATTACTATACTTGCACTCCGCTACGTGAATGTGGAAGTAAAAAATAAAATATCACCTTTCATAAAACATTTTAAAACTTTTTAGTCCCATAATTGATATTTATTTTAATTTTTGGCAGCTGTCAAAATTTCTGCCAACTTAATTATAATGTCATTTATTAATTAGTTCAGCAACTAAAGGTACTATAGGGGGGAGAGAAGATACTTGACCACAGTTTGGTTTAAATCAAAAAGTTGGAAAAACGGTTTGTATGATTGAAACTAAATCAGATACATTGGAAAGTTGGTAGTTATATTTATATATTTGATTATTTATATTTAAAATGACTTTCAAGGATTTTAAACAAATTGTATTGTAGATTTTTGTCTTTCATGTAATTTGCTCAAATATATCCCCACTAGGTGGGATGCTTGATCACTAGAGGGATACTTGATCAATCAGTTTATATAAATATTAAAAAATGAAACAAACACTATAAATCGATAAAAGAACTATAATTATATCGAATAATAAAACAAAATTTATTTTTCATACATTTTAATAGACATAAAATACATAGGTATACCGGGTGGCCACGAGTCAATGTACGCCCCCAATATTTTGGTTGTTTTTATATTTAAAAGTATGGTTTTTGGTACACATAAATTAGACAATAGTAAGCTAGTTTTAGACTAACAGGAATGAAAATGTCACTTCCGGTTGAACCGGAAGTGACATCACCTTTTTTTTCTTAAATTGAATGACTATATTTTTTTGATGGATTCTCATTAAGCATAAATTTCTAAGTACAACAGTTTTTTGAGATGTAAAAAAATCCAAAAAATAAGTGAGATACGAACAATTTTTAAAATTTTTCAAAATGGCCGCGTCAGATGAATGCGATGTAAGAAAATTACTAAGTAGGCTATGGAAATTATTAGTGAGGTTGTAGGCTTGTCTGTAAAGAAGAAAATAGTTGTTTGAATTACTGATAGGTACCAGTATTTTTAGCTCTTTTCAAAAAAACGGAATTTCATTTTCATTTCCGTAGGGGTCCTATGGAATTTTTTTTAATGGAACTGTGCTATTTCTTTTATTAATCAGAAATATTGATTCGTAAACTATAATTTTTTCGCCATTAATCATTTCTTAACGATATCCTTCGTAACAATAGAAGTATTTTTAAAAAGTAAGCGCCAACAAATAATTTTAATAAGGTACTTATCTACATTTAAATCCAAAATTGCAGATAGCCATGAAAATGACAGATATTCGCAACAATTGAGTTAGTCTTGACTTACCCACTAATTTTCTAGAGCAAGTGTATTAAAGTTGTTATAAACAAGAAAATTAATATAAAATGGCTGAAAATTATTCAAGAGATGAAAAAGTTGACATGATCAATATTTATGAAGAGACTCGACGTAATGCAACTAGAACACAAAGTCTGTATGACGGAGATATACAGAAAGAAGACAACCTCCGAGAAACTATTTCGCCCAGTTGGAGCAACAATTTAGAACTGAACCTAATGTAGAAATTGAAGAAAGATTTATTGTGGATGAAGAAACGGAAATTAATGTATTAGCTTTAGTGCATATTGACCCAACCATTTCGATAAGACAAATTGAACATGAATTACCAGTTTCCAAAGAATCAGACAGAAACATTTTAAAGAAACACGACTATCGTTCTTATAAATACCAATTGCATCAATTATTGTATGAGAATGATTATCAACGAAGAATAACCTTTTGTAATTGGTTACAGATGATAATTTTATCAAAAACATTTTCTTCACTGATGAATCGAGATTTACAAACTTTGGGTTATTTAACCGAAACAACACTCGATATTGGGCAATTGATAATCCTCGCATTATGAGACAGGGGCGGTTTCAGGAGCGGTTTGGCTTCAATGTTTGGTTAGGCGTACTGGGCGACCATATCACAGGTCCAATAATTTTTAACGAAACTCTAACTGGACCAAAATATCTAGAATTTCTCCAAAATATAATAGTTCCACAGATTAATCAAATTCCCAATACCAATATTGACGAGGTTTACTTCCAACAAGACGGGGCTGGACCACACAATGCTATTATCGTTAGGGATTACTTAAATCAATTATTTCCAGATCGTTGGATTGGGACCCATGGTCCAGTCAGATGGCCTGCAAGGTCGCCTGACTTAACCCGACTCGATTTTTTTATTAGCGCGCATTTGAAAAATGGAGTCTACATGACTGCTCCAACCACAAGGCAAGATCTGGTAGAAAGAGTTCGACACGAAATTGCACCAATAACACCTAACAATTACAGAATGTTAGACGTGCAACGATAAGCCGCGCTACTCTGTGTATTAATCATAACGGTGAACAGTCTGAACAATTTTTATAATGGTTTATTATAATTTAGGTTTTAAATAGTTTTGTTATTCTTGGTAATTTATTTCATGGTTGTAACGTTATACCTATTAAAATTATTTCTTGTTTAATTTGTGTTTCCTTTTTAAAAATACTTCTATTATTACGAAGGATATCGTTAAGAAATGAAAACATTATAGTTCATGAATCATTATTTCTGATTAATAAAAGAAATAGCATAGTTCCATTAAAAGAAATTCCATAGGACCCCTACGGAAATGAAAATGAAATTCCGTTTTTTTGAAAAGGAACTAAAAATACTGGTACCTATCAGTAATTCAAACAACTATTTTCAGCTTTACAAACAAGTCTACCGCCTTACTAATAATTTCCATAGCCTACTTAGTAATTTTCTTACATCGCATTCATCTGACGCGGCCATTTTTTGGAATTTTTTACATCTGAAATAACTGTTGCACTTAGAAATTTATGCTTAATGAGAATCCATAAAAAAAATATAGTCATTCCATTTAAGAAAAAAAAGTTGATGTCACTTCCGGTTCAACCGGATGTGATATTTTCATTCCTGTTAGTCTAAAAGTAGCCTATTATTGTCTAATTTATTTGTACCAGAAACCAAATTTTTAAATACAAAAGCAACCAAAATATTGGGGGCGTACATTGACTCGTGGCCACCCGGTATATTCGTTAAATAAATAGGTACCATAAGAGATATCTACTAGCGCCTCTCAAATATATCTAAAGGTTTCATAAAACTGTAATATAATCGTTCCTCTTTCATGAGAATACTCGAGTCGAGTGCTATACCAATTTTTTCATTAAAGTTTGTCACAAATATCATTCACCTTCAATGAAAATAACTTTCGCATATTATCTGCACATTTGAGAGTCATGCGTCTTCCTTCCTCATGGTCTTCATCATTTATACCACACAGGTATCTAAATGCCACGGTGTTTCGCTTTCCGCCTCTAAAAGTCACAATGGAATTTTTTTTTTGAGGTGATTGTATTTAGAGGTAACCTCTTCAAACTCTTCTTTATCCAAAGAATCGTCTGTTTCATCAAATACTCACTCTTCGTTACTTTCAAAAGATGACGCAAGAACTTTCTTGCAAGTTTGGCCAGAAGTCTTTTATTCGCATTTTCTTTTTTCTTTTGCTTTTTGTCTTTTCTTAGATTTATTTCATTTTTAATTATCTTTACTGGCGTATCGGTTAGAACTGCAGACTTCATTTTTTCTTTGCACCTGCTTTAGAAAATGGGACTAAATAGAAAAGACAGTGGATGTGGAAGTGAAAAAGCGTCTTTTTACTTCCACATCCACGTAGTGGATTGGAAGTATAGTAATCGTAAAAAAAATTTAATTTATTATTTTTTTCTTGAAATGGGTTTAGAATGTCATGAAACGTCGAGATTTTAAATTTGAGCGAAAAAAAATTTCTGTCTGTCTGTCTGTAACTTTTTTTTTGTCCGCACGTTTTCTCCAGAACGGTTTAAGATATTGACTTGAAATTTTGTACACGTATATATTATAACGAGATCTGGAACTGGATTGTTTTTTGAAGATATCCGGTGAAGGGTTTGGGGGTAAATAGGGGGAAATGTGTAAAGCAAGCTGGTAAGAGTACAGAAACTTGAAATTTGATGTATCTACTACAAGCCAAGGCCTCAGATTTTTTTATAATATTTTTCAACCCCCCAATACCCCTACTCCATTATTGAAAGGGTTGATAAAATAAAATTGAGATATTCACTTGAAATTTGGTACACGTATGTATTATAACGACATCTGGAACTAAGGTATATTTTTAGATGATTTAGTTGAAGAGTTGGGGATTAAATAGGGTTAATAGGGAAAATAAGTAAAGCAAGCTGGTATGAGTACAGAAACTTGAAATTCGGTGTATGTACTAGAAGGCATAGCCTCGTATTTTTTTATAATATTTTTCAACCCCCCCAATTCCCCTACTCCATTATTAAAGGGGTTGATAAAATAAAATTGAGATATTCACTTGAACTTTGGCACACGTATGTATTATCACGACATCTGGAACTAGATTATATTTTGAGATGCTTCCGTTGAAGGGGTGGGGGTTAAATAGGGGTAGATATGGGAAAATAAGTAAAGCAAGCTGGTAAGAGTACAGAAATTTCGAATTTGGTGTATATACTAGAAACCAAGGCCTCAGATTTCTTTTTAATATTTTTCAAACCCCACCACCTTCGCTCTATTATTAATGGGATTGATAACATAAGAGATATTCACTTGAAAGTTAGTACATATATGTATTGTAATGAGATTCCATTGAACGGTGGGAGGTGGTAGGTTGTGTATAGGAGAAGATAAGTAGGATAAACTACAAACTTTATTTTTAACGTATATGGTAGAAACCAACGCCTCAAAGTTTTCTATAACACCTGCTCCAAATATTGTTAAAATTCTTTCACCAATAATTTCCACATACTAGAGTGCAAATCTAATCAAGTTGTTTTCTTTAAAGTGACTTGGATGAAAAATCTGGATGTGGAAGTAGTGATTCCTTAGGAAGCGGTTTTTTAAATAACTATTCCTTTTTTTATATACGTGTTTTCATTATTAAATCTATTAGTTTGTAAAACCAATTTTTGATTTTTGCGTCTGTTTATTTGAAATACAGAAATACATTATTTTTAGAATGATTAAACCACACTTGTAAAAATTTTTAGTTTGACTGGAATTTTGGCAATTGTAACAATAAAAAAAAAATTGAAAAATCTGCTTTCACAGATCAGTTATGTATTTGTAAAGTGAAGATTTAAATTCAAAATTGTGCGATTATTTATATTATTGTGACCTGGATACGGATTCTTATTGAAAAAAACGATATTTTTTAGTAAAAATGCAATTTTAGACATAAATTGTAAAAAATAATAGATAAAAACAAAAAATCCGGCTCGAAGGATTATTTAAGAATTTAAAGACGAACGTTAAAAAAACTTTTCGATTGCCAAAATATTAAAACCTATAGACTAATTTGAATGGCATAGTAAGGTTTCGTCTCACTGTTGCGACGTAGATTATATCACAGCAAGCAACAAAACTATACCAATTTTTACACAAAATGCAAAATTTACAAATCGTATATGTTTTACCCAAAATGTCCTAAAATTAGTAGATTTTCAAATAAGTCTAGTTTGTTTAAATTTGTTTATTATAAACGTTAGGCCAGGTGCGCATGGACGATTTCACGATCGGCCGATTAATCAATTGTGCGCCAATATTCTTGACTTTTATTGACGGTCTCGGATGCTTAGGGGTCGAGCTTGAGATCTTTGCCCCAATCATCGCTGTAGACCTGGACCGGCCTCGTAAGAGGTGGGCCCGCTTTTTCGTCAACTCCCTCCGTAAATGCGGACGGTGTTGGCGATGTTAGCGGACCTCCCCTGGTCCTGGCTGTTGGACCCTGCCAACTGGGTCGTTTCTTCTGGCGCTCTTCTGTCTTGATTTTCTTTCTTCACTGGCATGTCTGATCCCGGGAGCGTCTTTGTCTGACTAGTCGGAAGCCCAGGGTGCCAATTGGCCTCATGTGCTCCGATTTCGTCGGTAGGAAGTATGGGCTGTGTAGCTCAAGAATTGTACTCGGCCTAACACGCTTATTTTAGCGTCAGAGGCCGGCACGGGCTAGGGTAAGGGTACCGAGCTGGATGTTTGCTTGGTAACCCCGGGATCGGATGATTTGGGTGTTTTTGGTCATTGTCTACTTGCGGCGTCTCCTGAAGGTCGGGCTGAAACCGAAAAACGGTTAAGTTATACTTACCCGTTATCCAGGATCTGGAGCTTCCGCCTCTTATACCTCGGAGCGTCGTTGGGGTCGTAGTCAGTCGCTTGTCCGACCAGCGGATTCTCATGCGCTACTGCGGGGCATATAGATTCTTCGCTCTGTCCCGGACGACCTCAGTTACCCGGGTGTATTCCAGGTCTCAGAAGATGTCGTCGTTTCTGACAAACCATGGTGCATCCACGGCGCACCTAAGTGCGGCGTTTTCCACGGCTTGTATCCTCTTCAGATGGGTGGCTGCTTGGCATCCCCAGGCTACAGAGGCGTAGGTCAGAATAGGTGCAATGAGGGTCCTGATAAGCGTGAGCTTGTTCCTCAGGTTGAGTTGGCTCTGTCTACCTATCATAGGGTAGAGTAGAGTCCTCCTCGTCCTCGCTTTCTGTATTATGGCTTCCGTGTTCTGTCTCCACGTCAGGCTTCGATCCATGACAACGCCAAGGTACTTGATGGTATCGTGCCATTGGATGTTCTCGCCGTTCATGGACGTGTTCTGTGGGAGTTTGCTTTCTGACTCTCTTGAAGAGGATGGCTTGGCTCTTCTCCCCGTTGAACTTGACTTTCCACTTCTTGCACCACTCTTCCAGAAGGGATGCTGCTTCCTGGAGGTTGCGGGTGGCAAGTCTTGCACTCCATGATCTTGCGATTATGGCAGTGTCGTCTGTGTAGAGCGCCAAAGAGGTTCTTGCGGTTCTTGGCATGTCGGAGGTGTAGATGGTGAACAGGTGGGGAGAGAGTACCGATCCCTGCGGTACGCCTGCTTCCATGGGCTTGTAGTTCGACAGCTTGTCGGCAATCTTCACACGGAGTTGCTTCCGGTGAAGATAGGGTCTCACGGGCTTGACGATGCCGACAGGGTAACCCATTAACAACATCTTCGCCAGGAGACCTTCATGCCAAACCCTGTCGAAGGCCTTGGCTACGTCTAAGAAGATCGCTCCTGTGGCTTGGCGGTGGTTGAAACCCTCCGTGATGTACTCCGTTAGACGAAGTACTTGGAGCTCGGTGGAATGCTCGATTCGGTAGGCGAACTGCTCGTCTGGAATGATCTGGAGCTCATCGGTCAGGGTTTTAAGTCTCTTCGGGATGATCCTCTCTGCTACTTTACTCATCGCCGGTAGAAGACTGATGGGCCTGTAATTTGAAGGAAAGGTTAGATTCTTACCTGGTTTCGGAATCACGATGACATTTGCTTTCTTCCACTTGGTGGGGAAATAACGCAGCCTCAAGATGGCATTGATGATGTTCACCATTGCTGCTACTCCTTTCAGGGGTAGTTTCTTGAGTGCTATGTTTCCTATTCCGTCGCACCCCGGCTCTTTGCGGGGTTTGGGGCTTCTCAGGATTTCCTTGACTTCTTCTGGAGAAGTTGGGGGGATTATTTCTTCATCTGGCATGTGTCACAGCCTTCTGACTCTGCGTGTTACGTCATCCTCCCAGTCCTCGTAATCAATTTTGTAGTTAGAACTGTACTTTATATACGGAGAACGCACATGAACGATCGCAAAATCTCCCGACTTGAGAATCTGTGTCTGGATACAGATTATTAATCAGAGCGCGATAGCCCGAATTCATTAGTCCAATGCAATTGGCCGACTCGTCCACGCGCGCGTATTCTTGTGATCTGGCGATTGTGATCGCATGATTTCACAATCGTCCATGTGCGCCTGGCCTTACCTTATTTACGGATTTATGGATATAAAGAAGTTGACCGATATAAAATTACAAAAAGTTGGCATAAGAACATTGGCAAGATACAATGTATCATGTGTGGAAATTAGTGTGTTTAGAATTATTTAATATTTATATTTTTATATTATGTGTCTTGAAATGTATTCCTGTGATTCATTGTAGACTTGGCTTCAAAACTGGTTTTAAACAACCTACACCAAGGATGTACTGTGATATATGTGAGGAGTTCGATCTCCACGAAACTGAGGACTGTCCCACCCAGGGTGATGACGAGCCATTGACAGTTAATCTTCATTTAGGAAAGGAACCAAAAGAAAAACCTCCACCGAGGGAGTATTGCGAGGCTTGTGGCGGTAAGAATAATGAATCCCCTTTAAATTTTAAATAACGTGATTTTAGTAATTTGATTGTCAATGTTTGGTCAAGCTTATTTAACATGGAATTTCGTTAATAGGTATTTTCTGATATCAAATTAATGTCATTATGTAATAAAAGTGACCGTAACAAAGACAAGCATTCTCTTCATTTCCAATCATTTGCCTCTTGCCACTTCACTTTGATGCGATATGTAAGCTATTTAAAAACTGGTCACGCATCATTTTTCATTTTCAGATCTGCCTTTATATTAAACAAAAGAAGTATACAGTGTGCAAAAGAACATTTGTTTTTATTCTAATTGAACTGTATATATTGTTTTTTTGCATATTCGAATTCTACATATTATTGAATACTATAGTGTATTTAATTTATAGTTTTTAAATGCATTTTTGCATTCTACATTGCTAATAAAAGAAAAACGAGAATCTGTTAAGGTATTATCAAAAACTAATAATATAATATCAAGAACACTTTTCGGCACTCATTTGTGTATTTCTCAGCAGATCGAGATCAAACTTGGCATATCACGTTACCAAAATAAAAATGTTCAATAGGATTCTATTAAGTTTCTGAGACTTCGGAAGTGTATTTTTGAACAAAACACATAGACATTTTTACATTTTTATAATCTAGAAGTTGTTTTGCATATAATTGAACTAATTTCACGGTTGCTTACGCTTTTGTTTTTCTAGGGTTGATTAAAAGTCTCCATGATCACAAAAAATTTTAATGACAGGATTTCAAGAAAGTCGTAATTTCATCGATATTAAGACCTTCTTCGGCCAATATCTCGAAATCCTGCCATTAAATTTTTTTGTGACCATGGAGACTTTTGATCAACATGTCATGAACTCTGTGCAAAGTTCTGAAATACGCTCTTGTTCTGTGAACAAATTTTTGCAATTCAAAGTTGACTATGGCACCATTAGATATACCGGGCGAGTCACGAATTGCGCTCGCCCCGATATTTCCTAAAATATTTGGAATAGAAAATTGAAATTTGGAGGCCTTATTACACGGCTAAAATGCCATCTTTTCAATAGAAAATCAAGTTTGGTGCACATCCGGTTTGACCGGAAATGCCCACAACTTTCGATTTTTAAATGGAACACCCTATATATTTTTACATTTTTGGAATCTAGAGGAAATTTTGAATACAATACATCCATTTTGGTCACTTTTTGATAAACATTAAAAATTTTATTAAAAAATCTATTTCTGAATCCAGAGTGCTGTGGTGCCCAAAATATATTTTAGTTTGTGTGCTACGTTACTATAAAAATAAAAAGAGCAATACTTAATTCTCTAGAGGCGTTTAAAACTTTTAAATGTGATTTTTACCCACTAACTCGGTTTTTTTAAATGGGAATTTAATCGTTCACCAACATTGTTAAATACCTCATTTTTATACGAATCTAATGATACCAAAATTTTAAAAATCCGCTCAGAAATATTTCAGATTTCAGCCAAAATACAATGCAACCAAGCTTTTAGAAACATGCGGCTAATAGATAATAGATTAGTGGCTTTGGAAACTAAAATGACACATTTCTGTGTATATCTGGTAAACTAATAACATTGAAAAAATCATAGTAGCCATTGAATGTAATAAAACAATATCAGCTGTCAGACAGATACAAAATAAAGCGTTGCGGAAATCTCTTTGAGTAAAAATTAAAGAAAATGGTAGAAATTTTGGTAGAAATGAAAAGGTCGATATGTTACTGATATATGGAGAGCGTCTCAAAAATTCAACTGCAGCTGCAGAACTGTATCAGCAACAGACGTCATCCAAGCAGACACTTGTTTGCCAGAGTGGAACAAGAATTAAGAAACGAACCCAATCAACAAGATGACCATCAAACATTTATTGTAAGTGAGGACAAAGAAATTGATGTATTAGGATTTGTGATGGCACACCCAACAACATCAAGAAGGGAATTTTAAAGAAACATAAGTTTCGGTCTTATAAATACCAAATACACCAACATCTTTATGGAGATGATAACGACAGGAGGCTAGTATATTGCAACTGGTTCTTAAATGCAGTACAACAAAACTCAGGTTTTCATTTTCATATTTTATATTCAGATGAAAGTAGATTTACGAACCAAGGTATGTTTAACAGAAATAATACTAGGTACTGGGATCAAGAAAATCCAAGGTTGGTAGGGCGGGGGAATATTCAGGAAAGATTTGGGTTTAACTGTTGGCTTGAAGTACTTGGAGATCGAATAACTGGACCCATATTTTTTGATGGGACACTTACTGGCGAACGATATTTATTCTTTTTACAAAACCAGACAGCACAATTTCTTGACTTACTTCCTCTTGCCTATTTACAAAATCTGTTTTTCCAAAAAGATGGTGCTCCCCCACATAATTCCAGAAGAGTGATGGAATATTTAAACAAATTGCATGGTGAACAACTTATCGCAAATCAAGGTCATATCAGGTGGCCTCCTAGGTCACCTGACTTAACACCCCTCGACTGTTATGTATGGGGCACTCTCAAAAATAAAGTTTATAAAACTTCTTCAAATACCTGTGAAGAGCTGCAAAATAAAGTTGTACGGGCTCTTAATGAAATAACGCCGGCTGAATTGCGTAGAGCCATTCAAGCAACTGTACGCAGAGCCGAATTGTGTATAGAAAAAAATGGTGGACATTTTGAACAATATCTATAAATGTCAATTTATGGTTTAATTATATCAATTATTTAAGGATACCTACTGTTACCTAGTTTAAGTTTAATTGTTCAAACGGAATTGATTTTTATTTATTTATAGGCCCGATATTTATGTTCATTTAAATAAAACTCTGAAAACCGAACTGATGTCGCATTCTATTGCAAATGTCCTTGTGGATGTAATTATGTTTACCTCCACATACCTATGCTAAACTTAATTGTAACGTTCTTTGCGCTCACAATTATTAAATGTTTGATAGGTCAAGATTGCCTATAACTACACGAGTCTGTCTGACAGCTGATATTGTTTTATTACATTCAATGGCTACTATGATTTTTCCAATGTTATTAGGTTACCAGATTTACACAGAAATGTGCCATTTTAGTTTCCAAAGTCCACTAATCTATTATCTATTAGCCGCATGTTTCTAAAAGCTTGGTTGCATTGTATTTTGGCTGAAATCTCAAATATTTCTGAGCGGATTTTCAAAATTTTGGTATCATTAGATTCGTATGAAAATGAGGTATTTAAAAATGTTGGTGGACGATTAAATTCCCATTTAAAAAAACCGAGTTAGTGGGTAAAAATCACATTTAAAAATTTTCAACGCCTCTAGAGAATTAAGTAATGCAATCATATTGCTCTTTTTATTTTTATAGTAACGATGCACACACACTAAAATATATTTTGGGCACCACAGCACTCTGGATTCAGAAATAGATTTTTAATAAAATTTTTAATGTTTATCAAAAAATGACTAAAATGTATTGTATTCAAACTTTCCTTTAGATTCCAAAAATGTAAAAATATATAGGGTGTTCCATTTAAAAATCGAAAGTTGTGGCATTTCCGGTCAAACCGGATGTGCACCAAACTTGATTTATTATTGAAAAGATGGCATTTTAGTCGTGTAATAAGGCCTCCGAATTTCAATTTTCTATTCCAAATATTTTAGGAAATATCGGGGCGAGCGCAATTCGTGACTCACGCGGTATATATACAGGATGTCCCAGATTTAAACGGACATACTCTAGTGGAAGGTAGAGCACACTCAGCTAAGTTCAAAGCACCCCTATACTTACCGTTGAATGTGAACCGTTTTTGAGATTTTATTATTTTTGACCAGAATTTCAGTCCGCCATATTTTTGAAATGACTGCACATATTTAGATAAAATTTGGTATACATATTATGCTCTTTTAGGTTAATGAATAGCTTAAGTGATTTTGGAAAAATTCCAGGGCCGACCTCCATTTTTTTAATATGGCTCTTGGGGTCGTTAACATCACACTGTGTAATTGTGTATTATTATTTGGTAAATGTTAGTAAACTTTTAAGAAGCCTGTGGACCAGTTTATAAAATAATGTCAATATTTGACGGCACGTTTATGGTTATTCTTCAATAAATTTTCAAGTGAAAGACTAAAGTTGACATTCTACAAATAACACAACCGGTTGCTAACATCATTATTTTATTAATTTTAGCTAAATACCCCGTGGAAGAGGTTGTTATTTGTATTTGTTTTGACATTCAGTGTTTTTTCCGTCCAAAATAAAGCACATTCCATTTATTTCACGAATAAAAAATAAGTAATAAAACGATGCGTTAACACATGATATTGTTGCATTAAAAATCCCAAGTAGGCACATGTCAAATGTGTAATTTTACAAATAAGAGTTTCACTCTTAGTAATTATTAGAATAAGTGATAAAAAACCAGTTATTGTAACTAAACATTTTAAGATGCCGTTTCAATTTAGTAATGGAGATTGTGCGGATATTATTTTTGTGTATGGCTTTTGCGACGAAAATGGGAGAGCTGCAAAAAGAGAGTATCAAAGGCGTTTTCCTAATCGCCATGTACCAGATCACAAAACGTTTTCAGAGGTATATCAATTTAGTAGGGAACATGGAACATGGACAATTTCCGTCGATGACAAAGCACGAACATGTTCCCAGAGCTTTTTCACAAGAACAGCAAATATTACAGGTGGTGGAAAATAATCCATCCATAAGTGTTAGGAAAATAAGTAATGAGTTAGCAGTACCTAATACACGAGTATGGAGAACATTAAGAAGGAAAATTTGTACCCATTTCATGTTGAAACAGTTCAACGTCTAGAAGACGGCGACGACGTTCCCCGCTTAACATTTTGTAGGTGGATTTTGGGTCACAGAAGAACAATATCGAGAGTTCTATTCACGGATGAAGCCCAATTCACACGTGACGGAATTAACTGTAGAAATCAGCATGTTTGGGCAACCGAAAATCCACATGCAGTGTTTCAGAAACATTCCCAATAGAGATTTAATATTAATGTGTGGTGTGGTATTTACAATAATCATCTAATAGGGCCCCACATTTTTTAAGAAAGGCTAACTGGTGAAGTTTATTTAAACTCTCTTAGAGATGTCTTGCCAGATTTATTAGAAGGCATCAATACTAGGGGCTTGTGATTTCAGCACGATGCTGGGCCCCATTTTTCTGTACCGGTCCAGGATCATCTGAACCAGCATTACACCAACAGATGGATTGGTCACGGAGGTCCGGTAAACTGGCCACCGAGGTCTCCTGATCTTACACCTCTAGATTATTTTGTATGGGGTCATCTCAAGTCAGAGGTGTACAGTGAAGAGTTCAATACAAGAGAACAGTTTCTAGAAAAAATTATTACTGTATGTGATAACATTAGAAATAACCCGAAAGTGATTGATAGGTCAGTGAAAAACATATTAAAACGTTCTCGAAAATGTATTGGGTGCATATATTTTGGAAACCTGTTAATTTTAATGATTTGCATCGTTTTTAATTTTTTTTTTTAATTATTTAAAGTTCTAAATAAATTTAATGTCAAAATAAAATTGCAAACTTTTGTCTTTAATATTTTCGAGTTATTCTCAAAAGGTGTTTAATGTTTTTTTAAATTGTGCTTGTTAATTCAAGCCTCTTCACTAACATTATTTTCCTTCTATTCTAAATTTAAACTAAAAAAAGCTCAGAAGCACTGAAAGTCAAAACAAAAACAAATAACAACCTTTTCTACGGAGTATTTAGCTAAAATTAATAAAATAATGATATTATAGCAACTGGATTGTGTTATTTGTAGAATGTCAAATTTGGTCTTTCAATACTTTTGAAAATCTATTGAAGAATAACCATAAATGTGCCATCACATATTATGACATTATTTTATAAACTGGTCCAAAGGCTTTCTAAAAGTTTACTAACATTTACCAAAAAATAATGTACAGTGTGATGTTAACGACCCTAGGAGCCATATTAAAAAAATGGAGGTCGGTCCTGAAATTCTTTCAAAATCACTTAAGCTATTCATTAACCTAAAAGAGTATAACATGTATACCAAATTTTATCTAAATATATGCAGACATTTCAAGAATATGGCGGACTGAAGTTCTGGTCAAAAACCATAAAACCGTATCTTAAAAACGGTTCACATTCAATGGCAAGTATAGGGGTGTCTTGAACTTAGCTGAGTGTGCTCTACCTTTCACTAGAGTATGTCCGTTTTAATCTGGGACACCCTGTATATATTGTTATTCCCTTTTTAATAATACCTCACAGTCCATTATTTTAAAATCAATATCAAAAACTTATAAAAACAAAAGAAAAATTAAAAGTAAGTAATTCTTAAATAATATTAGTGTTTTCAAAATAAACTCAAGAAAAGTAAATTTTAACGAATTAAAAGCATTAAGGAAAAGTATGAAAATGTGCTTTGAAAATAAATCTAATTAAAACAAATGAACAATTTACCTCCTGTAATTCTTTAACAAGTGTTTTCAAATGGCAGGTTTGTGTTTTACTATTAAATAAGATCGTAAATGAACTTAAAATGGAATTAAACTATTCCAAGAATGAAAAAGTTGATATGTTCGTTGTTTATGTGCAGTGCAAATTTTAACTTGGTATCAGCTAAAAGTGAAATATAGAAACAGGTTCCAGATAGAACTCATCCAAACATATTTTACATTAAGAAGCTAGTAATTAAGAAAAAGTAAAAGTTTTAATAGAAAAAGAAATACGAATCATTATGTTACAGAAAATGTGTTGTGGAGGGAGATTGAGTGGGAAACACAAGTAAAGTAATTTTCAGTTCACCCAATAGGCATCGTCTGCATAGTACAGAAAATACAACATATTTGTAATACAGATGAAGCATGAAGGTTAAGATTTTGCAGCTGGTTACTAAGGAAAAAAGAACTGTCAATTTAATAGCGCAAAAATTGTTGTGGTCGAATGCATCGAAATATTCAGAGAATGGTTCCTTATTTGCATTTTCTTCAGCACGAACTTGCTGATTATTTATATAACTCACCAGGGAATGCTCTAGTTAACTTATAATATTTCCAACACGATGGAGCACCACCAGAACTCAATGATTTGCTTAAACTATTGTAAATCTTATAAAACCCAACCAAGGGATAAGAACCAATGGACCAGTTCAGGGGCCACCAAGATCTCCAGATCTATCCGTTATTAGATTTTTCAATATGTGGTTGCATTAAAGATCATATTGACATTGTTTGAAACATTTAAAAATGTTGAAGATTTAAAAGCAAGAATAACAGCTGCTTGAGAAGACATGATGACATCAATCGTAGAGCTAGGTTGTAAATATGCAAAAGAAGATGAGAATTTAACAGTGGCGGCCTGTGGCTTTTGGCTGTGGGTAGGCACTTGCACAAATACAAACAAATAACAAATCGTAATAAATACGTTACCTACATACTTCCGAAAATGAAACGATGTTTGGCGAGAAATTACCATTGTAAAAGAAAGGAAAGGGATGAGGCAAGCAGTGTCCACATTCCACCTACAAATTGTAAAGCCCTGTATCTATTTAAATTTGCATTTCGTCATATACAAATAATATTATTTTCATAGTAATAATCATAATTAATATCACATTAACTTCCTTTTTTAGAAATTAATTAATAATTTTTTAATCATTAATTAGTAATTTTTCATTTTCCAGTTTGATTTTGATATACTGTCAAATGGAAACATATTCTATTCAATAATTAAATATTCATTATTTATAAGTTTATTAAAAGTTTTCTTCACACATGGTATGCTCTCCGTAGATATAAATCGCCCTAAGACGCAAAACATTACATAGACACAAGTCCCATTTTAATACGTATTGCAGGCGTAAAATCGAAGAGAATGACCAACATATGCGTAGACACAGTGTGACACAATTTCAGTGTCCGGTGCCCACCCTGGTTACTAGTGGTTAGAGTTTAGGCTCATGCATATAAAATATTAGCGGCAAGCGACCCGGTATTAAAATTAAGCGAATTCTTATGTGAACTTGACAGAGGCAGATTAATATGTAGTAAAGTATTAAAAATATTATCAGAAATAAAAATAAGTTTTTAATTTTATAATTTTTATATTAAAATTAATTAATGGCAGAATTAATGACTAATCACTGCTTGGCCTTAGCCCTCGTAGATAATTGGGTGGGCACTGCCTATCCTGCCATCCGTGATGGGCCACCACCAGATTTCAAACAATTTCTTTAAGTTTGTGAGGAAAAAGAGAGTTCGAATATTTACTTGATAAATATGTACATTTCAGATTCTTAAATAATCTCCATATATTGATTGTTATGTTATGTCTCTTATTTCTGATAAGTAATCGATTTTATAAGTTTACTGGGTAGTTAAAATTGAGTTATTAAAACCATCCTCATATTTTTATTTAATGCTTTTAATTTGTTGAAACTTGTTTTGCTTGCATTTGTTTTCAAAGCACTATATTATTCCAATTTTTCTCCTATTTTTTAAGTTTTTGGTCACCATTTAAAAGTAAAGGTGGACTGTGGGGTTCACTAAAAAGGGAATAAGAATATGCTGTCTAAAGGGCCACCGACTTTGAGTAATATTTAAAGAAACTTAAGAGTACAAGAGTGTATTTCAAAATATAGAGCATATAGAAAATGTTTAATTACGAAGTTTTGTTTGACTCATACAATCAATATCTTTTTCTAATATCTGGTCAAATGGCAGAGTTACAGAAATTTTGGTATCTTAAATAGCAACGGAGATATATATAGAGTGGCCCACTTAAAATAGACACGCTGTGTAGAAAAGGTGGCTGGAAGGTGATC
This sequence comes from Stenurella melanura, assembly GCA_963583905.1. Lineage (NCBI taxonomy): Eukaryota > Metazoa > Arthropoda > Insecta > Coleoptera > Cerambycidae > Stenurella > Stenurella melanura. The sequence continues at coordinate 81,318,420 of OY757312.1, forward strand.
TCATTGACACCCGGTATTATTATATTATTAGTCCTAATATTATTATAAAGGTAGGCTATAGAATGTGAAATATTTGAAAAAGTTTAACTAGGTGTAATAGAAAACAATTTAGTGAAAGCAAAAGATGCCAAAATATAAAAATAATATATTAGGTATTTTTCTTATCAAAATAATTGGGACAAATTCCTCAGAATCAGTCCAAACGGCCACAGCCAAAAATGAAAGCAAAAAATTATACTGTTATTTTTCACAGTTTAGAAGATATTCTATATAAAAATTAATAGCATTATGTTGTTATTTGTCCGTTACATTCATTATCAAGAAATGAAAATAGATTTTAGTATTTTGAAAATAAAATTTCTTTAGGACATAATTTAGCATTTTCTTAAAACCAGGATTTAAATTTGACATTTTGGATACATTTTTTTTAAACCTCACTCGTATTATTATTTAAATATCATTTAATTTGACCGTACAAACGTACATACATACCCATTGACAGCATGAACGTGGTTTTTAGATATCTTAGATTAGATGTCTTGCTTAATCTATTGTACATTGTTATTATCGTCCCAATGAATATAGCCATGTCATTGAAATTGGAATTTGTTTAGGTTTTATGTGCAGAGGGAGATTAAGTATAAGATCAGGGCACTGAGAACACAACAAAAAAGTTCTGATTACATTTCTACCCTCTGGAACAAACTATAATAAGAAATCAGAGAACAACTCTGTTAAATCTATAATTATTAGTTTCTGTGGTTTGATATTCTTCATTGCTTTGGGAGTATTTGGTTTTAATAAAAAGCCTTTTTTGGCTTATAAAATAATATCATTGTTTGTAGGTATTTAATTTGCCCAAATATCTGCCATTTTAATCCGGCATGGCATTTATGTTGATATAAAATATGTTATCGGGTTTTTTAAACTGTTTAAATTGTTGCTTTTTATAGTTTTTGGGTTTGTGTGTCTTATTTTGTGATATTCTTATCATTTGAATTACATATCTCCAGTCAAAGAACTTATTTGATGAGACTGAATTACCAATGGTAATGGTATTGAGTTCTTCTCTTGTTAAAGTTTTTGTTTTGTTTTTTGTTATCGAAGCCGAATCCAAATCCCCCCTCTTTCTTTCTTGCAGTATTCCATCTCTCCTGGACTTCTTCATTTTCATCACACAATCTATAATACTATTCACGATGTCGCTTACGTCATCATCTTTTAATTTCCAAATTCCGTACTATTCATCTTTAAAAGGCATTGTTACGCTTGGAACTTTTGTCATAGCCCCATCAGACGTTACTTTTTGTTATTTACATTCTAATGCGGTAGTATTTAAGCTGAGAGAAATCTGATGGTTTTGATAAAAATATAAATTGATGACATGAACGACAACATTAATGATTAGTATAGTATGTAAATATTAATCTAAACAGAAGTAATATCTACCTATCTACTTGACTGCTATTTTTACAGTCATTTTTTTTTTCACTTATATTTTCAGAAAGTGCTGGTACATACTTAATACTTAAGTACATTTTATCAGTATTTACAGCAGGCCTGCTCCACACCCTATTTGTTTGTAGGAACTTTTTTAATTTAGAAAGCTTCTACATAAACTATAAATATTCAATAAAATATTCTTCATTGAAATGTCACATGAAAACTTCATAAACATGTTCACTCTTATGTAATTAATTGAAACACGGTTTCTTTCCTAACTAAAATGTGTTTCTTATTTCGACAAAGTCTCTTCACAAATGCATTTAGTTTACAGTGTTAATAAAACAGTAATTCTTTTTTCAGTATTTGGTCACGCTACTGAAGACTGCACAGAAGATCAGGAATTTTAACGTTTTGTAAATAATTAGGTGCCTATTTATTTCCATAAACTAATTCTACTTTAACATGTTATTTGTTAAATTTTGATGTAAACTGTTTGTTAATTAGTGATCGTCATGTTTAAATTAAATAAAACCAATATATTTTATTATTTATTTATTTTATTTCCCATATTCCATATACATAACTCAACAAGTTCTTACTTTAATTTCATCTTGAAGGCTAGCCGATCTAAGTACAATATTAATAGTCATTCACCAAGAAATGTGATTTACAAAGTTAAAGATAGAAAAATAAAACATTTCATTTGTAAAGCTTATATATTATATTTTCTCGTATCAATAAAGTAATTAATTTATTTCACTTAACTTTAATGAATTTAATCTAAACCTTCTTTCTTCTCTTTGATAGCTTCCTAAAACAAAACAAAATATTAATAGGGTGAAATGAAAATGAGTACTACCTACTACAATTCATAACCGGATGTGTGCCCTTGTCTGAGTCACTGTGTTGAATAATAAAAAAGAATTACATATATTGCAGTCATGTAAGGAAACTGGGTGGACATAACCTGGAAAGTTTTGAAAATTTAGGGGTTGTTCATATTGATGTCTAAAATAACACCTTAAATTTTCTGTATTTTCTGTAAGGCGATGTTCGCTGATCTCAGCTTTAAAGCATCGCTTCCAGATAGTAATAATTTTCCAAATCACTTAAGAGTACATATGATTCAATGTGGACATTTATTAGAATCAACTTTTACAAGTTCGTTAAATTGTCACATTCAGAATAGCAAAGTCAGCTATTATTTTTACCATACCTTAACTTATTAAATTTCAAGAGGATGTTTATTTTTAACTTAAAGTTTCAGAATAAAACTGTAAGAGTTAATGTCAAATGATAACCACTTTTGCAGAAAATGATGAACTGCAATTTGCAACTGTTACAATAAGAGTGTCAGTATAATTTGCTTACTTTACAAATTTTTTTTGTTTAAAACGACTTTGCAAAATAGTAATCAATTTATTGTTAAATGCTACAAACTTAAGCACCGTTTGCCGCCATATTTTTGTCAATAACAAACATTTCTATTTTTGCACCATCCATACCTCAATAGCTGGTAATCAATAGGAATTTGTAAATCCCCTAAAAATGCACAGCTGTGGATGTGTGAGATGGCCACGATTTCTTACTTTTTATATTTTATGAACGAATTACTTTTCACACAATGAGCCAAACAGTGACTATCTCTCTGACTCTAATTTGCAGTTTGAGACATGCAAATGTTCATAGTGAAAAGTGAAATTAATTTGCAAACTTGTGTGGGTGTGTGTCTGTATGTATACAGTTTATATACATTGTTTCTTTTGTAGTGTAAACTATATTGATTACATGTATTTTCCCAGTAAAATTAAGGTATATTTACTTTTAAGGTATTTATGGGAAAGTTGTTCCAAAATACCATATACTTAAGCCCATTTTCCATCTCTTCTCTTTCGGAAGCATAGCCATCACAGCCCGAAAAATTTAATGTGTTATTTGGGACATCAAAGGAAACAGATATTGTCTGTAATTGTTTATTTGTGGCATATTCAGATTTTCTTACTTTTTATTGGGTATTTTGCCACTGAAAAATATTTAAAAATTTTAATGAAAAAACCTCTGTGCCAAACGGATCAGACAGAGGTTGGTTCTTGAATACTTGACTGTTTCAAAAAGTCCCACACCTAAAAATATATAAACTAGAACAATGTAATAAACTAAAAACTGACAATGAAAGCTATAGGTAGTTAACGTTTCGGAAGAGAATCTACTTCCGTTCTCAAAACTTTTTTGGCTGTCAACCATGACAGTTCTTTGTTTATGTATTGCCATAGTCACGTGAGACATTAAATTATATTTATCTTATTTTTACTTACTTCGTCTCTAAGGATGGGCAACAAATTAGTACAAAAATCTATTGAATAATTCGAAATGCATCTATCCTCGTTTAATAAAATAATCGCGGATTCTTTAAGTTTTCTATTAGTTCCGTTGCTCTGTTTTTCCAAAATCTTCGCCAAGTCCCATTTAATCCTGTGATTATTATCCCACGCGTGTTCACAAATTTTGGATTTTTCAAATTCTCCCCTTGGTGAACATAGAAATTACGCTAGAATTTGAAAAATCCAAAATTTGTGAACACGCGTGGGATAATAATCACAGGATTAAATGGGATTCGGCGAAGATTTTGGAAAAAGAGAGCAACGGAACTAAAAGAAAACTTAAAGAATCCGCGATTATTTTATTAAACGAAGATAGATGCATTTCGAATTATTCAATAGATTTTTGTACTAGTTGGTTGCCCATCCTTAGAGACGAAGTAAGTAAAAATAAGATAAACATAATTTAATGTCTCACGTGAGTATGGAAATACATAAACAAAGAACTGTCATGGTTGACGGCCAAAAAAGTTTTGAGTAGGGAAGTAGATTCTCTTCCGAAATGTTAACTACCTATAGCTTTCATTTTCAGTTTTTAGTTTATTACATTGTTGTAGTTTATATATTTTTAGGTGTGAGACTTCTCCCTCTATCGAAATATGTGATCACCAAATTCATCCAGTAACCAATGTCAAGTATTTGGGGGTTTATTTAGACAATAAATTAAACTTCAACATGCATTCTAAAACGGTAAAAAAAAAAATGCATATCCAGAGCGAAACATTTCAGAGTGTTAACATTCAAAAATAAGGGGATAAAAACGAGCTGCCAAAATATACAAAACAATTTGTAGACCTATTTTAGAATATGGACATACATTATACATGAACAACAGAAATCCAGCTAAAAAAAATGTAAGGACAGCTGAAACAACTGCACTAAGGAAAATTACAAAGATTCGACACCCACACAATCCTTTACACAACCCTCCTAATGCACTTTTGTATGAATTGGTGCAAATACTGCCTATCGAGGAGAGAATACAACTTCTCAACGAAAAATTTGCAGAGAGAAACTACAATATCGAAGTAATGCAACCTCTAATAATCGCTCGAAACAACAATACACCCAGATTCGCATATCCGGAAAGACCAATTTTTGACCAGATGATGTTGATGTCGCAGGAGTACTGAAGCCCTACGTCTCACATAGGATTTTTTTGTTTTTTTTTTTTTACAATTTATCTATGTAATCAACCTTTTGTTTCCCACCATATTTTTTATACAAAATGTTAAATTTAATATTATTATCTCCTTGGCTGAAGGACTTAGGTCGATGGCCTTTTGATTGTATTATATTACATTGTATACTAATGCAATCAATAAATAACTTTTATTATTATTATTATTATTAGGTGTGAGACTTTTTGAAACAGTCAAGTATTCAAGAACCAACCTCTGTCTGATCCGTTTGGCGCAGAGGTTTTTTCATTAAAATTTTTAAATATTTTTCAGTGGCAAAATACCCAATAAAAAGTAAGAAAATCAAAGTAAACATTCCCCTAAATTTGCAAAATCTTTCTGGGTAATGTCTAGTTACTCGTCATATAATGTCTAATTTTACTAAACTTATTGTAAATTGTGAAGAGTTAATTTGGTATTGGAGGTGAAAAAATCTGAAAATTTACCAACACGAACAGAATATATATGTACAAAATGAATATTGTTGGTAGTAAATTTGGTGGAAATATTGTTTTATTTGGTTAGTTTATTTATGTTACTTTAAAATAAATACATTTTATGATATTTGCATAATTTTTCATTTCCCTTAAAAAAGGGTAAAAACAGCAATAAGCGAGAGTAATACAGATACATTAAAAGTATTGTCAATATCAATTAAAGAGATGAGCTCTTGAGGCCTTAACTGAAAGCTACGAAAACAGCAACTTCCACAAAATAGGTTAAAAAACACACAGAATCATTTGAAGACTGTCAAAATGTACAGTTGCTAGATCATTTGCCACAAGCGCCATTTAAAAAAGTTCATAAAATTTCTCGCAAACACATCTTAAAAACTATAGAGCTCTCAGAAGTTATACAAAAAATAAATTTTTAAACAATATCTATAATTCGTTTTTGTTTTCATTGATGATGACACATTTTTGTCAAAAATACACAATGTTAAAGTGAGGGTACACATATAGCCTTGCTTTAATATTACGCAATTAGATGTAAGTTTGTGCTAACATACTTCCATGCCAACTCCAGCGTAGTAAGATAAATCTGTAGCAAAAAGCAAGAATATTTAAAAATATTTTTCAAAATTACTAATAGCTAACCTAAAATAAATATCATTGCATTCTATGCACTGTCTTTTTTAAACCAGTTCATCTGTTCTGGTTTTGTATAACAGTTAATTGTATAATGGTATTGAGCATTTTACTGTTTTTCTAAATTATATAATTATTGTGAACTCTGTAGCTATGTATACAGCTGTTCTGATAAAGCTGAAAACTGATGACCTACAACTTGATTTCTATTTTACTGTACTACCAATATTCATTGAGTACAGTGTTGTCTTATCCGCAAGGCTCGGGCCTAGGTTATATATCTGCTATGTATGTGTACATTTGCTTTTAAGTTGTTATCTACTAATGCAATTTAAAAAACAAATTGACTAAATTTCTAGTTAAGAGCCCACCAGCTTCATTTTCTCAGATGCCTAGAGTGGCAATATTGTCATCCCTACGTGTTAACTTTAGTATTGTTTAGAGACTGACTAATTATAATAGGTACGTTTGATTCAACATATATATTACTATCTGCATTGAGCCAAACATACCAGTTAAATAATACAAAATGAAAAAAAAAATTCAATGAAAAACAAATCACTTCAAAATGATATTAAAAGTTTTCATTTTGTTTTCTCTGTTTTTCTTGAAAGTGATAAGTCAACAGGAATTGTTTTTATATTTCCTTTTTTATGTTGTATTTTTGTAATTTCCTCTACTTTCCTATGTGTATGATGTATTTCAATGAAAAATATTTAGGTTTGTTTCATATTTAACCTTATTATTTTAGGACTAATTTGTCTGTACTTTATTCTGTATTGTATTTGCCTCCAATCCTTTTTAAAATTAATTACTTCATAATTTTTTACCTAACCAGTTTTACTGTTTTGGTATGTATAATAAAATATGACAGTGCTGTGTAAGAGGGTAGGATTGTTAGGCAACCTTGGAACCAAAAGAAACCAGTGTGAATCAAAAAAGCAATATTGGAACCGGAACCAAATATATACTGAACCATGGAATCAAAAGAAACTAGTGTGAATCAAAAAAACAATCTTGGAACCAGACCAAAATATATTCAGAAAACCTGTAGGAACCGAATGGTGATCAGAATCGTTATTTCTGTGTTACTTAAAAGCCAGAATGGAACTGTACCAGGTCCAGATATTTTATTTTGGTCCAAATCCCTGCTTCAGTTACTGAGAAAATTTAACTTGTGACGTGACGACGACCGCCCAATGAGTAAATCTATACAATCATGAGGTTTTGAGTGTAAAATATTTTGATTTACCTACATTGATATTTTAGATGTACTTAGGATTTGATTAAGATTAGATTTGAAAAAAATCACGGGACATCACAGAAAATCTAAAGGAAATCTGTGTTAACTGTGTAATCTCTTGCCATCAAAATATTCAATGTTTAAGTAATAAAATACTAAGGAGGCCATTCCCTAGAAAGAGAGATCCGATAGGGAAATATTTATTCTTTTTGCCCATAACTTTTTTTTCTTGGTACGTATATTTAAAGAAACTACAAGAGTACCTAAGTAGAACCATAACAAGACTATTACTATGAATTTTCACTCAATAATTTCAGTGGTTTGCAAAATAGCTAGATTTAAAACTACGAAATAGGAAGATTAACATAATTTTCAAATTTAAATCTAAGCTATTTTGCAAACCACTGAAATTATTGAGTGAAAATTCATAATAATAGTATTGTTATGGTTCTGCTTAGGTATTCTTATAGTTTTTTTAAATATACGTACTAAGAAAAGAAAGTTATGGCCAAAAATAATAAATGTTTCCCTATCGGATGTCTCTTTCTAGGGAATGGCCACCTTAATCTTAGAGACATTTTTGACAACAATTATCATTGTGACTTTCTATTGCTTACTGAACATTGGCAAAATGAAGAAAATTTAAACGAAATTTAAACTTAGGGACATCAGTATATGCAATCCATTTTGCAGATCTTATGTGATGCATGCTTGTGTAGCTATCTATAAAAATGACAATTTCATATTAGTCGCATCATTTTGGCATTTTACCTCAAAAAAAAAAAGGTACAGGGTCAATTGCCTTAATTTTTGATGCAGAGTTCAGAATAGCATTTAGAAAAAACAGTACCTTTTATTTTTTAGCGGAAATGTTTGATTTCATTTTTTGTCCAATAATTGTCCAATATTAATGGTCAATTTAATTAAATTAATTGAAAAATTTGTTATCATACACAATATACCATAGAATTGGACGTAAATGGTTTCTCGGGGTTCCTTGGGGTCGCTGACCACGAATCTGAAGTCCAATTTAGGAAATTCAAAACGGCGGACCGGAAATCGGGACATTTTCCAGAAAAAATTAAAATGGATATCTTGGCCTCGAAAATCTGTACTGGGGGGTTTTCGAGGTCGCTGATTACAAATCCGAGGTGTAATTTGGTAAACTCAAAATGGCGGACCGGAAGTAGAGTCAATTTCTCAGGAAAAACTCGTATCTTTTTTGTTTTTGGGGTGAGAATGAGTACTTGGGGCTTTTGAGGTCGCTGATCACGAATCGGAGATCCAATTTAGGAAATTCAAAATAGCGGACCGGAAGAACAGTCAATTTCTCCAAAGGTTGGCGTTGGCAGCTGATCGGACAAAGATTTCGTAATGGAGGTCGTATAGTGTGCTGTCGGTTCTTCCTCCATACATAGCCACAAGAAGCTTATTCCCAGCGGAGCCTATCTCTTCAGTGGTGGCATCAGATTGCAAGAAAATGGTAGCTACATTAACTAGCTGTGGATGTTTTTTAAGAACATCTAGCATCTTCATTTTTGCATGCCAAAAAGAGCAGAACTGGTATCGTAACCTTTAAATGCGTGTAGGAATAGTACATCCAAGGGGTAGTGACAGCGTACTACGGTACGCGTCGACTCGAAATGTTTGGTGGGAACAACATACGATATGACGCGTGTGGGCGGAGCCTAGTAGAGATCACAACAATGTATCGATATTTCTAAAACATCGATCCTGTTTGTCTTATGTTTAATTTAGTAAAGAACTGCATTACTTATATACCTCGTGATTTTATTTGTAATATGGATTATATAGTTGATGTTTTGCTCGAAAGAAAAAAATCAAGTTTTTGAAGTCATGTGTCTCAAAACCTATTGATCGTACAAAACTGCACTTGGTCGAAATGAAGGAAATTTTATCGGATTGAAATAAGCTAAGATTATTTTTTTACGCAGGATCCAACATTTACGAGTTATAACCCAAAAACTAAAAAACGTCCAAAAATATAGTGGTTCTTCCCCCACCACACACCGAGCACAAGTCTTTCGAAGCTGCAAACTTAGTTTTATGCAGCTGATATGAATCCTAACAACATATCAAAAATTCATAACTACCGGATTTTTTGCGAACTAGAGTGTATTAAATGACTGGCCTAATATTTAAAATTTGTGTAGTATTGTAGCCGAACCCATGTGGAGGTTCCATACAACATGCAAGGCCGGTTTTATTACGAGGTTAATAATTATTTTGTTTGTTCTATCGAATCTGCTTTTATTTGTCAGAGGTGGGTATAGAATCCTTGACAATGAATGGCTTTTACACAGTGGTGTTAATGTATTCTTTCAATCTCAATATTATTCCGTATTATTAGATTTTACGGAAAATTTCACTTTGTGAGCAATGATAAAATTAAGGAATAAGTTAATGATTTAGAGGTACACAATTAATTATTTTTAATATGAGGAAGTTAGGTGGAAAACTCAAAATATCCACAATAAGTAAACACGAATAAGAGAAAAACGAGTGAGAAATCTATATTTAGAGTACCTACTTCCTTATTTTTAAAAATATACTCCATTATTTCTTATTCAATTGCACAATGGAAAAACAATTATGTTGTTATGACTAAGGAACATAGTGCGGAAGCAAACACCCTCAGCCATAGAAGAAATAAGAAAAACGGCAGGCACAACACCACAAGCACATGACGCTTCTGAATGTACTGAAGGTAAGAGTGAACAATCACCCTATTATTATACTTCATATCATATTAATTTTTTAGCAAAAATAGACAGAAATAGAACTTTTGTATATAATACGCATATAACGGATTTCGTTGGCCATTAAAGTTTAAACTCCTACATGAACTTTGATATTTAACAGAGAATTGGCTTTAACCACTAAAGTTGAACAATATATTAATTAAAACAAACTCATACCTTAAAACGTTCTTCAAATAATGACAGCTCTGCAATTAGATCTGTTATGGCATGCATTAATGCTTCTTGGGGTGAATAATCTGAAGTTGTTTGAATTCGCAATACGAACTTGTGTTCCAAAGGATGAGGCAACTTGTATCCAGCAAATAGGACATTTGGATCTTTCAGTAATTGACTATAAATAAAAACAATGTAAGAACTTATATCAGCGGGCACAAGAGCGACACATACTTTCGGATCATGTTTCCTAGCGTATGATCTTCCTTATTTATTGTAAAAATTGCAGCGTTAGGTACTTTCGTATCTTGTTCTCGAATTATCCTAAACAAAAGTGAGGTTAAATGAGAATATTACTGAACAGTTAATTTTGTTATCTTACTTTTTCTCTCCATCATATAACAAAAATGATTCAAAGGTGGGTGGCGCATTCATTATGAAATATTTTTAATTACGGCTGGTAATTAATAACAAACAATAAATTTTTACTATATGAACACAAATCAAAATACCAAACTAATAAAACGACAAACAAATCGATTTAATTACCGGGCGCCGATAATGTAGAACTTGCTTTTCGGTAGTGCCATCTCATGGGTAAAGAGATAATTATTAGCTTTTATACTGCATGCATAGGTGACAGACCTATAAAATTTATATTAAATTTTAATTTCACCGTTTCAATAAACAATCAAAGTTGTTTAAACATTTTAAACATTTTATGAGTATTATACTCTATACTGCATGATCTGTTTAAATTTTCATCTGCAATATCTTTGAATGATATAAAATCAATTTTGCAAATCCGACGTGTCCGCCTCCCTTTCGACTTTTCCCTTTTCCACAGTCTGCGTGAGTTTGTTCTAGTGGTAGGTTGTTTCGCAAGTCTCGCTAAAAAATGGCGGAAGCCACAGGTGCGTCAAGTGTTAATCCAAATGCCGAAATCGTGAGGGGCCAAGTTTTCGAAGTGGGTCCACGCTATACAAATCTGGCTTACATCGGAGAAGGAGCCTATGGGATGGTCGTGTAAGTATACTTATCTCATTTTTGTCAAGTAACCCTGTTTACAAACTTACACGCCCTAAAACAATGGAATATCGGTATTGTCAGAAGAGAAACAATAATACTTTTATTTTGTTTATGTATTGGGGGTATTTATAGAATTTAGTTGGCGGATATTACATTTTATTTTCTAAGTTTAAAATTGAGGTTATGTTATGATAACGTCTTACTGCCACTATGAATTTTATGTAAAATTGGAGCAAAATCATTTCCAAATACTTTCCTATCATTATTTGATAGGTATGTATAAATTTATTTAATATATCGTTTCAATTTTTAAAAATGCAACTGCAACTCCTAAGTACATACTTAGTACTAGCTTACTTTATGTACTTATTAATTTATTTTTAGCTCATTGTATATCATTTCTATTTAATTTTTGTTAGTATTGCGGTATATTAGATATTAGGTACAAATAATATTATATCATAATTGTTTTATGTAATAGTAGATATGTCAATAAATATTAAATGAATAGTACGGTCATAAACCCCACACAATAATAACTAGACCATAAAATTGTTAACTACAAACCATGAATGTTAATTTCTCTATCAATCTATTAAATATAGACGCGTCGGCTATTGTTATTTTTTATTATCAGTTAGCATGTATTAATAGAATCAATTGTGCTTTCCATTTGACGAGTAACATTGTCAATGCATGTTATGGCATCGGGTACCTAAGTACTTATGTGCGCGGTACACCGGGTAGGTACCTAGTTGTTTTTGTAAATGCCGGGTACCGGGTTTCACCTGAAACACATACATCTACAATGGTCAACATTTAAATCGGCAAAAAAACGTATTTTCATAAATTTGACTGTCGCGTTGCGTCGTTTCACTTTAAATGTTAGTCAAGACCATGTACTTAAGTATTATACAGTGTCAGCATGGAAATCATAAAAAAAGACCGACAAAGGAATAAATAGTTCATAACACCAGCGATGTCATAAGCGCAGACCCTCATTTTTAGAATCTCTTTTTAATTACTGTAAATCATGTTTTACTTACTACTTTATATTAAAAATATAAAAATTTGAATTAGGTACCGTGGAGAATATGCTGTAAAATTAGGTTAGATTTTGGACTGGCATTCCAATTTTTTCAAACGTATGTTTGTACTTGAAATGTTTCAGTAATCATTTACTGATACGCCGATATACATAGGAGCTTATTTTTTTTCTACTTAATTTTCTTAAAAACCATCGAAATAAGGAGGTATCATTGTGCAGCTACTTAATTGATTGCTGAAACATTTTAATAAAAACATGTACTTAGGGAGTTCTATTTGAAGAATCCCGGAAAAAATAGAGTTATGACAGTTTAAAAACGTAGAGGACACCCTATGGTCTGTAGAATTAGGTTCAATATTGGGAGGTCTGGAAATTAGTACCTGTTGACTATGGGCCAGTCGTCGTAAAGTCAAAATCATCGATTTTTGTGAGAAATTTAAATCGCCAGATTTATTGACTATTCTTATTGAAAAAACTGCCCAGAACACGATGGTGGTAATAAAAAAAATTATAAAACACAGGCTTCATTGTTAAAAACAATGGTTTTTAGCGAAAATTATCATATTTTGATGTTTTTTGAATTTTTAACGAGATTTTTAATGAAAACGGTGTGTCGGACAAAAAAAGTCAAGATCTCGGTAAATATATAAAAAACGAGGATTTTATCAATATGCATAGTTGACAGTCGTAAACGCAAAATGGTCTATATCTCCGGTTGTAGTTAACAAGATCTAGGTCTATCTAGACTCAAAATTTTCCTTTTTTTATTATTTTTCATTTGTCGACAATTTCGATGCGACGTTCTTGAGCCGAGATGTTTCATTTGTTTACTAAGCAATTTTCAAATTTAAATTTTATTTTTTTAAAAACGTTAGCGGGGGGTAAAAAAAAACAAAGGAAGCGCCGAGATCACATAGAAATGGTAGTTTTTATCAATATTTATCGATTGACTGGGGTGGAGAGTGCAAAAAATGCCATGGAAAGTCGTAAATCCTTAATAAACAAATTGGCTTATCTGTTTAGACAGTTGCAAAATACGCGAGATATCGACACAAAAAAAACCTGTGTGTTGTTCACGCCATGAACAAAATGTAACATTTTGACCACAATAAAATATTCATATGACCCTTTATTGAACAGAAAAAAAATGTTAATTTAGGATCCTTATTTAATTTGTTTATAACAATTGAACGGTCAAAGATAAAGGGTCCCCACAAGTCTCAAACGACGCCTCGAACGACGCATATTGATAAAATATTCATTTTTTATATCTTGACATTTTTTGTTCTCGTTAATAAGTAGGTAAAGAAAAATCAACAAATGAGAATATTCGCTAAAAACTATTGTTTTTAACAATGAAGCCTGTTTCTTATAAACGATTTAATATCACCATCGTGTTCAGCGCAATTTTTCATAGGAAAAATTGCAGGAAAAATTGCGCTGAAGAATAGTCAATAAAATTGCTGCTTTAAATTTATGGCCAAAGAAAGGATACCACGACCAGGGTTGGCAGTTTTAAAACAAAATGTTTTAAACAAATGTTTTTTAAGTGTTTAAAACACACTAACCTGTTTTAAACACATTTGTTTTAAACACGTTTAAAACAATTGTTTTAAACATGAGTTTTTTCAACGCGTTTATTCAGTGTGTTTGATGGATAATTTTTGGAACATCGTTGTATTTGATAAGGTAAAAAAAAAATACAATAAAATAAAAAAATATGAACTAGTTATAATAATATAGTAGTATAAGTACAACGAACGAAACATATTACTATTATATAGAAGATATACCTGTTATTATTTATTTTCTTAAGTGTTAATTTTAAAGCGATTAATAGCACAGGTAGACAAAAAAAAAGTCAAGTACGGGAAGGTAGACCTACGTATTCCCATGCATTTTGACCTACTGAACACGAATCCGATGTCCGGTTTGCCCGACTGGCTCTTGTATTTTTCCTAACCTCAAAAAAAAATACCGTAAGAATGCCCGAGAAAATGAAAGTGTAGTTAAAAATCTGAAAAAATTCAGAGGTACATAGAATGGCGAGAGAAATCGAATGGTGCAAACTAGAATTCTATAGCTTTTTTGGTTTCCGATATAGAGCCTCGAGGAGTGCGAAAAAAACAAATTTTTTCCTTCCGGTGACTTTGAGCTGCTCTATCTTGAAAACGAAGCACCGCAGGGATGCCTGGTTTGCGCCATTCGATTTTTATCGCCATCCTATGTACCCCTGAATTTTTTCAGATTTTTAGCTATATTTTATTACACCGAATTGGCCGAGCCGTTGTCAAGTATCGTCCTCGTCTTGTTATGATGTAATATGGGCATGGCTTATAGAATAAACAATGTATTGGGTCGACGCGCCTGTATAAATTTAAGTTTAAAAACATATTTTTTATTGTTTAAAACATGTTTTTTTTTCAACAGTTAAAAATCCATGTTTAAAACACATTGAATTGTTTTAAATTTAAAAAAACGTGTTTTTTGATTAAAATAAAAAAAACACAATTTTTGCCAACCCTGACCACGACCGGACTATAACATTAAACGTGAAAGGACAACCTAATTTGTGAAAATACATTTTTTGCAAATTTTATTCTTGATCTCTGCAAATGAATTTTTCTCGAAATTTTTTATCGGAAAAAGTGGAATAACGTGGCAAACAAAATTAATATATTCCTGTATAGCGAATTGAGAGTCAAATATATAAATAAGTAAATATATAAAAAAATGTTGGGTGCTCCATTAAGAAAATCCAACTACTTAGGTAGGTACTTAAGTATTAGCGTGCCACCACTAGGTGAAACATCTTGTTAGTTTAAAAATACTTGTAAAATATGACACTTTTAACCTCCTGAGATATTTCTTAAAATTTAAAATGGTTCGAAAAATATTGACCATCCACGCACTAGTGACTCACTTCTTATTCAGAACTTCTTGGCAGACGTCTTGTCATTCATGTAATGTTCCAGTTTGCCTCCCTTTGCTGTATATCATTAATGGCATATCAGATAACCTCACGCATCTATCGCGGCTGCCCCTTAGGCGCACGGTCTCATCAAAGCTTTTTCCCATTAACTTTTTGGTTGCATGAGCCCAACGTTTTGGTGGTCTTCCTATTCGTCTCTTACCATCTGGTTTCCGCTGGACAATCAAACGCTCTGTATTGTCCCCTCTCCGGTTAATGTGACCAAAAAATGGGACGTTTCGAGAAAATACGATGCTGGAGAGTGTGATCTGGGGGACGTAATTTCTTGGAGAATCAAGATGTAGGTGCTGTCCAGGGAACGTGTCCGCAACAAACGTCTCCAAACCCACATTTCAATTGCCGTCTATCTGCCTCCCTTAGATCAAAGGCGCACTACTGTCACGGACTACTTAGTCTATAGTCTGTGCTGATCACCGGCTGATCGTGGCTGCAAATCTGCAATCAGTACTATCAAATGTTGGGCGGGCAGCATGTTATCCACAATTCAACAAGTAGTGACAAGTTGAATGTCGAGTAGATAGCTATTGTCGTGTACTTATAGTAGGCGTAAGAGATATTGTGAGGCCATCGAAAAGCATGCCGATAAAGCTGTTGAAGCCGACAAAGGACACCGCCGCTCTTTTTGCACTTTGTATCATATGCATTTCGTTTACTATACATAATCGCTCTCTGAAGCGCAAGAAAAAAAGATATTGGGTGCATCCGATTTTACAAAACCGTTCTACGGAGACGGCATGGCATGTTCTTTAATTTTTTTGCGAACCTCAACATGAAGAGAAATTTTTCAAATTAACAAGATTTTCTGTTAAAAGTATCGACAAATTAAGCAAAATTGCAGACATTGTAAAGGGTATAGATGTTATATAAAATATCAACAAGTAACTTATAATATTTAGAGTCATATGAAAGTAGCCTTATCAGGCGTATCATATTTCATATGGCAGCTGCTCCTTTTGCTAACTCAACATCACCTGATTCACAGGCTCGTTCACAATATTCCTTTGTTCTAAGACTCTTCAAGTCAGCATTTTTAAAGTTATAAATATATGTAACGCAGCAATTGTACTTCAGTTCTAATACTCACTTTGTTTCTTACATTTCATTATCAGGATAGTACGTACTATCCTTTAATTTTAAATAAAGTTTTTAAAAAGTTAGTTGTGTCGCTTGTGATCTAACAAAATTTGGCGCAGTCGAAAAGGATCTTCAAAACACCCTGTACCGGAGCCTAACTACCAGAAACTACCCGAGAGAATAAGGAGAACATCTGCAAAAAGGTGCCTAACTGGAGGGAAAGACTGGAAGAACAAGGAGCACTTTAGGACAGGAGTGGTGAATTTCAATTCTTTAAGAAGAAAAAGAACCCGGACACAGCACACAACAACTCAACATTCAAAGAAACAATTTTTCCAAGCAACAAATCAACAAGCAACATTTCAACAATCAAATAATTTTAAGAAGCAACCACACAAGAAGCAATCACTCAACAAACAACAAAACTTTAGCAAGTAAGCAATCATCCCTGGTCACGCAAGTTGGTGTTTTCGACGTCCAGACAGACGGAGCTAGCTTCACGAAATCGCATTCAACTACAAGACTCCACGGAGATGAAAATATTGATGTAAGTACAAATAAGAATCATCTCGTTTATTTTGTGCTTTATATTTAACATTTTTTCAAACCCATTTATTCAATTTATTTTAATTTACGTAACGTAAAATAAATAACAGCAGTTCTATAACCCAGATTAGCGCAAGTCTCATTAAACTTATCAAGAAATTTAATACATTTAAATATATCAGATTTCAAGTTCAAATTTTACAACACAGAAATATTTCAGAGTTAACATTTATTTTGCATTAAAACGTATTCCAAGCTAATCAGTAAATCATAAGTTGTGAAACATTTGTCACACCAGTGCCGTATCATTCTGATTTTCATCTCATAAAATTTTTTTTTTAATTAATTAAAATTTCCTTTTCTTTAAAAGTTAAATAATAACCTATTAAAAATGACTGACAATCAAGTCACTGGAAACGAAAATCAGAACGTTACAATGAATGAAACAGTAAACATCGAACCGTACAAGTTAAGTGAAATCTTTTCTATAATACCTGAGTTCGATGGGAACCCCATATTTTTGCATACATTTATCTCTGCGTGTGTTCATGCTCAAGGCATGGCAGTAGACGATCAGAGAATTTTAGTGACTCTACATATAAAAAATAAGCTTCGCGGAAAAGCGTCAGAGCTCATAAATTCGCGAAACCCTGCTACTTGGGCAGAAATAAAAAGCTTGCTCGAGGCGCACTTTGGCGATTCACGCGACTTAACAGCGCTTATACAAGATCTGCAAAGAGTTCATCAATTGCAGAATGAAACCGCACTTATTTTTATTTCTCGACTTCAAACTCATAATGCCAAAATGCACGCCGCTGTGCAAAAACAATCCTTGACATTAGAGGAGAAAAATGCACAATCACGCCTTATCGAAACGATGACATTGAACACGTTACTTACCGGACTTGAACCCAAATTAGGTCAAATAATTCGTGCAGGTAACCCCAGAAATATGTTAGATGCTATTAGTAGAGTTAAACGAGAACTTCAACTCTCATATTTCGAATCACAAAAATTTCCCAATAAATCAGTTAACAAAAATTCCGTGCAAACCCAGCAAAGACGTCCAAATTCGCAGCAGTTTTGCAACTACTGTAAAAGAAATGGACATAATTTTAATGAATGTCGCGCAAGGCAATTTTCACAGCAAAATCCCAACTACAGGCAAAACAATTTTGGTGGAACTCCAACACAATTTCCTAGGCCCAATTTACAACAATTTTCTAGGCCAAATTTCCAAAGTCCATCAAATTATTATAGCCCAGGCAACTTTGCTTCTCAACAAAATTTCTCACAAAATAATTCTCCACAACAAAATAGGCCTTCTGTGATAAGACCTAATCCAAATTATCAACAAAGACCTCCCAATCAACAAGCTTCAAATTTTAACCGTCAAAACCCTCAAAAAACTCATCACGTTAATTTTGATAATTACTACGATGCACAAAATTATGACAATTATAATTCTTATTGTGACCAAAGCTACCAACAATTTGATAGTTTTGAAAATTTTCAAAATAATTCTAATTTTAATAATGAGGTACATTCCCAAGAATGTCTTACTGGTAATGGGGATTATCAAAATCCACATGCTTATAATCAACCAGACCAATACGAGAATCATATTGATTACCCACCAAATCAATACGAAAATTGTTTCGATTATTCACCAAACCCTCATACGGATTATTCTTTTAATCAACCGGATTTTTACCAAGGCCCGGAGTATCCTACAGATACTCCAACACAACAACCGGATTCCCAAATCGACCAAATGTCGAGTCAAATTCAAACCATGAATTTAAAGGACAACCCCAGTCCGTCCCTGAACCATCTAGAACAAATTTTAATGTAATCTCGTATCCATCTCTAACTGTAAATTCAAGGAACCTCTATTATATTAAAGACGTTACAAATAGGTTCAAAATGTTACTCGATACCGGCGCGGGTATATCAATATTTAAACCAAAACTTGCCGAAAATTATAAGCGCAGATCTCCCGAGAACGTTGTTATACAAGGTATAACAGAACAAAAAATTGCGATAACCGAATCTGTTCTTATACCTTTTACAGCTAATGATCCGCATAAAGTATACATTTGCGATTTAGACATCGAATTCGACGGATTATTAGGAGCCGACTTTTTCAAACATTATAGATGCGTTATTGACATGAATAACAACAAGTTAATTACTAACTTTAAAACTGTTCCTCTTTTTGAAGTAAATCGAGATCTACCGGAACCACCAATAAAAAATATTAGTAATTCTCAAACTCAAATTTCAAAAACACCTCATGAAAACAAAAATCAAAATTTAATTTCCATAGAACCACGCATGGAAAAAATATTTAAATTAAAATGTCATTTGCGAAATACTGAGGCTATACTGTTAGCCCAGGAAAAAGAGAAAGTTCGCTTACCCAATGCTCTCGTTAAAGTAGACGAAAACGGAGAATTTTATACGACCATAATTAATGCAAATGCCATCCCGAAATCAATCGAATTTTCAAATTTAGATCTAGAACCAATTCAAAAATTTAAATCAATTTTTAATTTCAACGCTGAGAACTCTGGCCAACAAATACCGACAGACAGATCATTTGAAATTCAAAATCAGTTACGTTTAGATCATCTAAATGAAGAAGAGGCCGAATTAGTAACGCAGCTTTGTTTAGATTTTCAAGACATTTTCTATTTAGAAGGTGACAATTTGACATTTACGAACGAAATTAAACACCCGATTGATACGAATGATTCCCGACCTATATTTACAAAATCTTATCGTTACCCCCAAGTCCATAAAGAAGAAGTCAAAACTCAAATTTCTAAAATGTTAGATCAAGGTATTATTCAACCCTCGATTTCACCCTGGTCATCCCCTGTTTGGGTAGTCCCCAAAAAACTGGATGCCTCTGGCAAACAGAAGTGGCGAGTCGTAGTCGACTATCGGAAACTTAACGAAGTTACCGTCGACGATAAATATCCTCTTCCCAACATCTCTGACCTTCTTGATCAACTAGGCAAATGCCAATATTTCACAACGCTAGACCTTGCATCTGGATTTCACCAGATACAAATAGATCCGAAAGATATCCAAAAAACTGCTTTTACAGTTGAGAATGGTCATTTCGAATTTGTGAGAATGCCATTCGGACTCAAAAATGCCCCATCAACTTTCCAAAGAGTAATGGACAATATCTTGTTAGGTATTCAAAATGAACGATGTCTTGTCTATATGGACGACATTATTGTCTACTCCCCTACCATCCATGACCATATTTCACGTCTAACAGAAGTTTTCAAACGCTTACAAAAAGCAAACCTCAAAATTCAACCCGATAAATGCGAGTTCCTTCGCAAAGAAGTCGCTTATTTAGGCCATCTCATCACTAAAGACGGTGTAAAACCGAATCCCACCAAAGTTGATGCAATTTTAAATTTTCCCCAACCGAAAAATCCCAAGGAAATTAAGTCATTTTTAGGCTTAGCCGGATATTATAGGCGATTCATCCCCAATTTCTCTAAAATAACCAAACCATTAACGAAGCTACTACAAAAGGACATACCTTTTAACTTCGACAATGACTGTTCAAATTCCTTTCAAAATTTAAAACAAACTTTAACGACGACACCGATTCTCATTTACCCTAATTTTAACGATGAATTCATTTTAACCACCGATGCAAGTGCATTCGCCATTGGTTCTGTCCTTTCACAAGGCAACATAGGTAAAGACTTACCTATCGCATACGCATCTCGAACTTTATGCGCTGCGGAAACCAAATATTCCACGATCGAACGCGAGCTTTTAGCCATAGTATGGTCAGTAAAGCATTTTAGGCCATACCTATTCGGCAGAAAATTCAAGTTGGTAACAGACCATCGACCACTTACCTGGTTATTTTCAATAAAGGACCCAGGAAGTAGACTCGCACGTTGGCGATTAAAATTAGAGGAATACGACTATGAAATCGTATACAAACCCGGCAAGATCAATAAAAACGCGGACGCGCTATCCCGAATTAAAATCAACCATTTTTCGGAATGTTCGAAACTTTACTCAAAAATTCTAGCCGCGAACGAAACTGACGAATCAGAATATGACGAACAAGACGATGACGAAAACCCAAACGAAAATGCCCAAATAACTAACGAGCAAATCGCTCAAGAATTCGATATTTTTGTCAATTTGTACAAAACAAAATCTCTAATAGATTATTCGAAAATTAAAACCTCCAACAAACAGCTTTTAGATAGAGAACACAAAAATATTATAACCTTTTTTCAGCAAGATAACTTGCAAGACCTACATCATAAAATAATCGAAGACATTTTCGAAGAACATCCGGAATTTTACAAAAATACTATCAATATCGTTTCGAGTAAATCAGTCAGGCATAGGAAATACTACATAGTCCCTCTGCCATTCGACGTTAAGTCTACAATAGAACATTTGTTTATGGTATTATATAAGAGACAAAACCTTTTAGATCTTTCCAAAACGTATTACGTTGAGAACAACTTAGATCTCCCTATTCTCGAAATGCTATCGTTCATTTTCGCAGAAAAGGACCTAAAAATTGTAATATGCCAAAATATCGTTCAGACCCCTGACGAAGATCAAATTCCGATCATTTTAGACCAGCATCACTGCGGTAAAAATAATCTTCACCGCGGAATAAATGAAACGATGCGGAGAATTAAAAATAAATATAATTGGCAAGGATTATCTAAAGATGTCGAAAACTTTATCAAATCTTGCGAAATTTGTCAAAAGAATAAAGTATATCGTAAGAACATGTCTAGTCCTTTGGTAATTACAGAAACACCAAGAACGCCATTTGAACGAATTAACATCGACATATTCCAAACCCCAACTCGAAATTATGCTCTTACTATTCGCGATGAGTTAACTAAATTTACCCAAGCTTATGCTATACAAGATAAATCTGCAAAATCCGTAGTAAACACCTTACTACTATATTTCCAGCACTATGGCACCCCTTTGAGAGTCCATTGTGACTATGGTGGCGAATTTGATAATAGACTATTAAAAGATCTCTGTACCTTATACGATATAAAACTAACGTATTCAAGCGTAGGACACCCTCAATCTAACGGATCGATAGAACGATTTCATGCTACCTTAGCTGAAATGATTAGGGTCCATAAAGCCGAAAACCCCGACGAACACCCACTGACTATTTTACCCTACGCAGTAATCTGCTACAATAATTCGGTCAACAAAACTCATGGTTTTAGTCCATACGAATTAGTATTCGGACACACATCTTGTAGACCACCCGAAACGTTGTACAATCAAAAAGAACTGATAACTAAGTATGTTAGAGACCTCAACAATAGAATCTCGCATTATTATAAAATAGCACGTAGTCGTACGCTAGACCAAAAAGCGAAAGCCAAAATTCGTTTTGACAAACACGTCCCCGGAAAACGACCAGATTACCAAATTGGAGACAAAGTCTATGTAAAAGAATCCCAGATCAAAGACAAATTACAAAACAAATTTAACGGCCCATTCGAAATTAAAGAAATCTTTCAAAATTCAGCACTTTTATCTAATCCAGAAACAGACCAGACAACTAAAGTTAACTTTGACAGGATGAAACCTTATTTTGAAAATTAAACTTTATTTTCAGGTTTCTCTTGCTGTTCGGATCAGCAGTATCCCAATATTCAATAACGCCAATAAACAACACTATCGGAGTGTATTACCACCGAGACACTGACATTGTAATCTCCCACAAGAAATGGACGTTACTAGTACATAAGAACATTTCAACACTCAAGACAGCTATTGACAGGAACGACAAAATCTTAGATAAAATCTTCATTACTCTTGACCCGGCATATTTAGACATGGTAACCTTCACAAGTGAAGTTAAAACACACCTTAGTCTATTAACGCAAATTTCTAAGTCCATAAAGAGTAAATTCGACGAAATACTGTTCGACACGAAACGCTACAAACGCGGACTCTTGAACGGTATAGGTTCAATATTTAAATCAATCACCGGCAATCTAGATGCTGAAGACGGCGAATATTATCTAAACTGTATTAATAAACTTAATAATGACGAACACCAATTGGAGAACTTACTCAAAAACCAAATTTCAGTCACAACATCAGTCATAAAGAATTTCAATGTAACTGTTCGACAATTACAAATTGACGAAGAGACATTTAATAATGATATTAAAGAAATCGAAAAACAGATCTTAAAAATCGAAGGCGAAACACGAATAGCTTATACAAAATTAAAATTCTTAAGTATTTGCGAGCAACTCATGGCAAGCTATTTATTTATCGAGGACAATTTAAACGATATTTTAAATTCTATCACTTTTGCGAGACTCAAAATAATTCATACATCGATCATCAATCCCCAAGATTTAGTAAACTCTTTGCAAGAGATTTCACAAAACTTACAAAAGAATAATTTACCACTACCGATTAAATTATCAAAGGTTTCACAATACTTAGATATTATTGAATTAAAAGCTTTTCAGGTAAATTCAGAATTAATATTTGTATTAAACATACCACTAATAGACCCTCAAACATATTCTGTTTTCAAACTATTTCCCATTCCTATTCTGGATAATAGAACTGGTCTATCTCATATTTTATCAACTTCTCAAAAATATATCGCGAGAGATGATGATTCTTTGATGTTCATACCCATCACAGACCTCAAAGATTGCAAACCGATTCGTTTTAACACAAAGCTATGCCCAAATCTATTCGCATATCCAATTGACGACAATGCCATATGCGAAGCCCGTCTCTTCAAGAACCTCGACACACTACCCGAAAGCTGCCAGACGTCGTTCATCACCAGCCAAGGCTACAACGTCCAAAGACTAGAAGAAAACATGTGGTTAGTGATAAACGCGGAACCTTTACATGTGACCATTAACTGTCCCAAAACGAGTCAAAAAACTGACATAATCACCAAAAACTCAGTTATCAAGTTACAATCAAATTGCTACGCTTTCGTAGGCATTACTAAAATCCAATCCAGTGTAAATGACTTTACCAGTGTAAAAGACGATAATCACCCAATCCAGATTCCATTCGAGTGCTGCAGCCAAATCCCCGAAAACATTCGAGTGCCCAAATTAAAACCTCTAAAGTTAAATAACCTAAACACCGAGGACCTCGAAATCGCCAAACATAAACTGGACCAGTACTCAAAAGACTTAGACAATTTAATAAACGAACCTTTCGTTAATAAACACATTTCCTGGTTCACTTATTTCATAATTGTTCTAATTTTCGGACTATTATTTGTGTATGTAGTCTACAAGTGCAAAATACGCAGAGGAAGTTTGACCACCGATGTCTCTACATCACCCCCAGCTCCTCCGAGACCTAGTAAACTCTCCAGGACATTTACTAGCTTACTCCCTCAACGAAGACGACCTCCACTAAGAAGAGAAGACGAAGAATCCGAAGACATAGAACTTAATTAAACAGTTTTGTGCCTTTCATAAACTTTTGTACTGAGACTCTTCAGTGAAACTTATTCAATTTTATTTTTATACATTTTTATGCTTTTTATACATGCACTGTATTGCATTTTTACGCTTGCTATTTTATATTCTATATTTTTACATTTTATACATTTACAATTTTACATTTTTGCACCTTTTACATTTTTGTCACATTTTATTGTACCTACTTTGTTTTTCATATTTTTCATTTAATTTCAATTTCAAAAGTTGTTGTATAATCACCAACTTTTTCTATAAGGGGGAAGTTGTTATATAAAATATCAACAAGTAACTTATAATATTTAGAGTCATATGAAAGTAGCCTTATCAGGCGTATCATATTTCATATGGCAGCTGCTCCTTTTGCTAACTCAACATCACCTGATTCACAGGCTCGTTCACAATATTCCTTTGTTCTAAGACTCTTCAAGTCAGCATTTTTAAAGTTATAAATATATGTAACGCAGCAATTGTACTTCAGTTCTAATACTCACTTTGTTTCTTACATTTCATTATCAGGATAGTACGTACTATCCTTTAATTTTAAATAAAGTTTTTAAAAAGTTAGTTGTGTCGCTTGTGATCTAACATAGATACACCAATGCGGTTATTATGCATATTTAATGAAATGAAACTACGTCAGGTTGTACACTGGCCGATTAGCGTCCGCGCTATTCCATACAACTACATACATGCTTTGGCCGCAACGACTGGTTGGCCGGTGCTTGGCCGATGAAAAAAAGAGCGGCTGCTGCGACCGCCCGCCCGGCCGCACTGCCAACGCGCACGTTGTATGCATGTTCCGTATAAAAGTGTCGCATGCGGCCAGCAGCAATCATGGTCTTGGCAGTGCTGACAATAGTTCGCATTTAGCCTAAGGATTATTTTTCCCAGCATTTGCTGCTATTTTTTCCTGGCAACTGGACTTGTCAATGAACATAAAGTTGGCACCCAGAGTTAGCACCCTAGATTCACACTAGGTCTGAAACGGCAACGCAAAGAGCGGCCGCGCCACCGCTGGCGGGGATTATCTTGTTTCAAGGAGTAGAACAGGCCTGTTGGGAGTGGAAAGAGGCCGGACCGAATTTTCCGATGTAAAAAAAAATTCTGGCTCTGAAATGCACATATGCAAAGAGCTGCGGCGATTCGCGTTGTGGCAATCATTATGATTCAGTGTAAACTAACCGCCCGCCAATTTTCAGAATCCAGTTTTCCGGGGGAAAGAGTTTTCCGACCGTGGAAGCGAAGGGCCAAGAGCTGCCGCGATTTTCTCTCTATGGATACTTCTCTATTACCGATAGGTACCTTTTGACTTATTTTCAGTGCGGCAGCTCAATGCCAAGACGAGTTTTCCGGGGGGGAAAAGAGTCTTCCGGCCGTGAAAGGGAAGGGCCACGAGCTGGCGCGATTTTCTCTCTGTGGATGCTTTTCTCTTAACAATAGGAACCCTTTCAGCGCGGCAGCTCAATGCCAAGTCGAGTTTTCCGGGGGAAACGAGTTTTCCTACCGTGGAAGGCATGGGTCCAGAGCTGCCGCGATAATTTCTCTGTGGATGCTTTTCTTTTAACAATAGGCACCTTTGACCTATTGTCAGAGCGGCAGCTCAATGCCAAGTTCGACTTCGCATTGACCTGCTGCGCTGAAAGTGGGTCAAAAGGTACCTATTGTTAAGAGAAAAGCATCCACAGAGAGAAAATTGTGGCAGCACAGAGAGAAAATCGCGGCAGCTCTTGGCCTTTCGCTTCCACGGTCGGAAACTCTTTCCCCCAGAAAACTCGACTTGACGTGGAGCTGCTGCGCTGAAAATTGGAGGGCGGTTAGTTTACACTGAATCATGATGATTGCCATAACCCGAATCGTGGCAACTCTTTGCATGTGCATTTCAGAGCCGGAAAATTTTTTTACATCGGAAAATTCGGTCCGGCAACGAGTTGCCGCTTTCCACCCCCGACAGCCTCTTCTACTCCTTGAAACAAGATAATCCCCGCCAGCGGCTACGTTGCCGTTTCAGACCTAGTGTGAATCTGGGGTGCTAACTCTGGGTGCCAACTTTATGTTCATGACTTGTCAATAATTTAATAAATAACGACCTACTTACTAAACTTGTCATTTTTTATGGTGAGTGCGGTTTCATCTTTCGGCGTACGTCAGTTCTCAAAATAATTGTATGTTGTATTCCATCCTCAAAAATTTGGTGTTTGGATGGCAGATTCTAGCAGGAGAATAATTGTAACCGTTTTTCCAGTTTCGTCATCAATGCTGATAGGTACAGAAACAACATTTTGTCTGTATTTATTCAGCAACTACACGATGATCAACTTCGGCATGATTATTTCGGACGGAACAACAGCATACACGGCAAGAGAAAGTATAGCTTTTCTTCACGAGTTTTTTGATAACCGGCTGATAAGTTTCCTTACACAAGTTGTGTTTCTTCCAAGGTCACCTTATTTGACCATTATGGATAGACTATTTTGGTATCCCTTACTTGAAAAATAGGACTTTCAGAACTCCTATTTTCAACAACTGTAGCAAATAATTGTTGAAGAATGTGCAACCATAACACTGTTAATACTGCAGAATGCTTTTCGTAGTATGAGGAGGTGCGTAAACTTGTGCATTGTACCTACATGAAGGGGGACAATTTCAACAGTTTCTTTAAATTCCCTTTTTTGTTAATAAAAATGTTAATAGTCTTTTATTTAGATTTTTATTTTATATCTAGAATTAAAAACACGTGCACATTATTGCAGATGTCAGTGTGGGACGTATCTAGAAAAACTTTGACATAATCATTACAAAAGGATGACTAACTAAGACAGCAGTTTTTAATTCCATGACCATCTTTGACAAGATAATTTTTGATATCGTGGTATCTTCTCCAGTAACATTATTATGAATAGTCAAATTGCCACTGTTTACTCGAGTGCAATTAGGTTTTTACCTCGGAATCCAGTTATAATGAAGGGATTTTCATGATCTTTTTGCATTGAGTTTCTAGTACAAAAAAGTTTACCGTTTAAAAATTGCCGCTTTTTACTTGGGCTGGTTCGAGTGGTCCCCACCCGATCTAGAGGGGTGGGCAAAACAGTAAAATAGTAACCACCGAATCTGATATAGAATCATGTTGTAAGAGAAAAAATATTTTTCATGAAAATTTATATTTTCCAAGTTATGACGATTTGAAGATTACGATATTATCTTAAAAAAGTTGGTAGCTTGAGACTGCCTTTCGTAAATAACCCAATAGTCTTACATTTACCGAGAAAGTGGTATGGTACAAAAAATAAGATCATGAAATCAAGTATTTTATTTTTTGGTTATTTATGTCTGATGAATAGTTCTAAAAATATGATAGTTTCAAAATGCGCTCGTACGTTTATCAGTCGAGATATAATGTTTAAATCTCAAATATGTCAGAAACAATCAGTATGATGTTAAAAATACTTATAATAGAAATTAAAGGATTTGAAGTACTCTTTTATAGTATTTTTTTCTATTCGTACGGCTTCAAAAATAACAATGTTTTGTACAAAACAATGAGTGCGGTGTAATTTTTTTTTAAAAATAGTTTAGGATTTTCCTGCTGCCATGGACCATATAATGGAAATTCAAAAAACACTTCCAGTTTTTTTTAATATGTAGCATTACTATATAACATGCTTTAATTTTTTGTCATTTTTAAAGCAGTCCTTTTTAAAAATACACCTACTTTAAAGAGAGAAATTTTTCGATTTTGCTGAAAAAATTCCTTTTTTTTGGAAATAACTCCAAAACAATTACATTAAAGGAAAATGTGACAATATAGAAAAGTAAAGCTTAAGAAGCGATATATTAATTTGTTTTTTGAAATATTTGTAGAATAGTTTCAGAAATATGATAGGACAAATGTGGGGCTTGAACTTTTAGTGGCAAAGAAATACATTTAAATCTCATATTTATTCAAAACGTTTGATAAATTGAAGCTCT
The DNA here is from genome assembly GCA_963583905.1 of Stenurella melanura. Lineage (NCBI taxonomy): Eukaryota > Metazoa > Arthropoda > Insecta > Coleoptera > Cerambycidae > Stenurella > Stenurella melanura. The sequence goes on from OY757312.1 coordinate 81,346,870, forward strand.
CAAAATTAGAGCTTGTTGGTGATATATTAATAAAACTTTTTGAATTTTTAATTTCTATTCTATGGTCAATGACAGCAGGAAAATCCTAAATTTTTTATAAAAAAAAAATACAAGGCAACTTATTGTTCTGCACATAACATCGTTATTTTTCAATCCGTACGGATAAAAAAAAAGTACTTCAAGCCCTTTAATTTCTATTATATATATATTTAACATCATACTGATTGTTTCTGATACATTTGAAATTTAAACATTACTTATATCTCGACTGATAACATAGCCACACAAGAAATTTTTTTTTTCTGATCTGGGGATCTGACCATATTTACTATATGTTTTTGGGGTCGCTGAATCCGAATCCTGTTTAACTCCATCACATGAGGATTTTGCCATAACCTCAAAAAACCCATAATTTAAGCGATTTCGACATCTCTTCACATAAAGCGCTGTAACTTTTTCTAGGCAAAAACGCCCCCTCTCTTTTTTGTACTAGATCGATTGCAAATTGCAAATCCGATGATGTGTGGCACGATTTTTTCCGGAGCTTTCCAAGTGAGATATCGGCCGCCAAAATCAGAGGTCCGAGGATTTCGCTTCTCGAACGACACGGCCCAGCTTCGAGGGCCATTTCTGCCAAAGAAAGCTAGGAAAAATCTGGAAAAAATAAAGAAAGTAGAAAGTCGTAAGAAATCGTTTGGCGCAAATTGGAGGTTGGTACACGCCGTGGTTTTCGAGATATGGTCGCTCGAAGTCACCGGAAGGTGAAAATTGAATTTTTTTATCGTTTCCCGAGGATATATCTCGAAAACGAAACGAGATATAGAGCTGCGGTTTACGCCATTTTACATGCCTCTGAATTTTTTCATATTTTTGCCGGCACTTTCATTTTTTTGCAAAATTTCTAAGGTAAAGCATCTAAAAAATTCAGAGGTATGTAGGAGGGCGAGAAAAATCGAATAGAGTAAACCGCAGCTCTGTGTCTTGTTTCGTTTTCGAGATATAGCCTCGGGAAACGGTAAAAAAAAATCAATTTTCATCTTCCGGTGACTTCAAGCGGTCATATCTCGAAAATCAAGGCAAGCATCGACCTCATCGACCGCCAAACGTTTTCTTACATCTTTCTACGTAGCCCTGAATTTTTTCAGATTTTTGCTAACTTTTGGTTGGCAGAAATGGCCCTCGAAGCTGGGCCGTATCGCTCGAGAAGCGAAACCCTCGTACCTCTCAATTTGGCGGCCGATATCTCACTTAAAAATCGCCGGAAGAATATTGTGCCCTACATCATCGGATTAGAAATTTAATTTGAAATCGATCTATTACAAAAAAGAGGGGTCATTTTTGTCTAGAAAAAGTTACAGTTACATTTATGTGATGATATGTCGAAATCGCTTAAATTATGGATTTTTTGAGGTTATGGCAAAATCCTGATGTGACGGAGTTAAATAGACCTCCGATTCGGATTCAGCGAGCCCAAAAACATATAGTGAGCACGGTCAGATCCCCAGGCCAAAACATTTTTTTTGTGTGTGGCTGTGAATCGTCCGAGCGCCATTTTTAAACTCACATTTTTAGAATTATTCATCGAACAGAAATAAACAAAAACAAAATACTTGTAATTTTATAATCTTATTTTTTGCACCATACCATTTTTTCCATAAATCTAAGACTTTTGAGTTATTCACGAAAAACAGTCTCAAGGTATCAATTTTTTAAAGCTAGAATCGCAATCTTCAAATCGTTATAACTTGGAAAATATAAATTTTTATGAAAAATATTAACCGCCTTTTTTTCTTGCAATATGGTTCTATATCAGATTCGGTGGTTACAATTTTACTTTTTTGCCCACCCTGTAGAGGGGGTAGGAACCACCCCCCAAGTAAAAAGCGGCACCTTTTAAAGAGTGAACTTTTTTGTACTCGGTATTAGAAACTCAATGCAAAGAAAATCATTCAGGTCCATTCATTATAGCTTTATTCCGTCATTTTTCATTTTTAATGACTAACTTCACTGCAATAGTTACATTTTTACGCCGGAAGCAATTCCTATCTGTACGAGGTTCTCTAATTTGTTTACTAATCTAATAGAGATATTCATAATCTTATCAGATTCTCTGTTGGTTCTAATCTGACTAGAAAATAGTATCTTCCTCAACATCAAAAGCACCATTTATGTTCTAAAAATAAAGAAACTGCTTCACAACGCATTAGGTATGGGTAAAGAGGTTCATTTTATGAGGATAAAAGCACACATTGACATAGCCAATAAAAGAAAATCCATCTTCTTTACCTCCCACTACCGTGAGCAACATGTAATTTTAAGTAACAAATGTCGAATAAAATTAGATGTAAGTAGATAAAGGAAAATTACATCTTGGATAACATGTTTATCATTATCTATTGTGTATTATTAAGCTTTAATGTGATTTTACCTGTTTGACCCGATTTTTTTTATGATATAGTGTGATTCACGATTAATTACTTTGTTGATTTTGTAAGGACAATCCAGATGCGTTTAACCTGATTTACACGTAGTTGTATTTTGGTAAACTTATCCAGCAGTTTTACTAGATATTGGAAAGTCAGCATGTGTCTGCTATATTGGGTTTCTTAAGCGGTTCATAATTTTAATACATGATTAAAAAATATGGCTTCATGTTCAAATTGTGAGGCTCCTTGAGTCTACTAAATGAATATATATTATAAAAGGTGTGTACACGAGAACAATATAACAGATATTGTCATATTTACCAGCTGTGATGTATTTCGACACGTAGGTATTTTTTAAAATCTTTGAATAGTGACTCAATCAAATTCCAATTTTTTAACATAACCATGTTATTTATTTTGAATTGTCACCTTTGTGATTAGATTAGTTTGTATTTATTTATGGAAATTCCATGTAGATAGGGGAAACTATTTAGGTATTTTAAATGCATTAAAACCTACTCATGTGTCTGTTGCGTGTCGACATAGCACTTGTATATTCTGGGTAAAATTAATTTTATAGAAATTATTTAGAATATCACCTAATAAAAAAAAATTTAATAGTTTTGAAAAAAATTAGAACCGCCTTTAAAAAATGATCATTAAAAAATTTGTGAAATTAATTTACACGGTCGGTCGTCCGGATCATTGATCTGTATTACCTACTTAATATCAATATTGAGATCAGTGGAAAATACTTTATTTTTTTGTTCAATATCGGTATCAGTCCCATTACCGATGCTAAGAGATGAGCTACCCCCAATCTGTAAATTTTGCCAAACCTCTTCTCGTAAGAAGGGTAGAAATTTTTTGCCTAACATATAGCTGAGGTGAGGTGAGGTACGTACTGGTTTCAGTGGCGCAAAAGGCGAATGAGTTAGCAGACAACTTTGAACGAATTCACAATTTAAACATACCCACCAATTTAGATCATGACCGCATTGAAAATTACGCCAACGATGTTATTGGCCATGACATCCAATTAACTAAACGGGAATTTTAAAAAATCATGGTCAAACCCTCTGAACTAGCAAAGCTGATAAAGACATTACCTAATAATAAAGCTTCGGGGAAAGATGGTATCGAATACAAGCTGCTTAAATATCTGCCAAGGAACGGTATTGTGCAACTCACGTACATCGTTAACGCAATTCTGCGGCCGCAACACTGGCCTAGCCTGTGGAAGTGTGCTGTGGTTGTTCCCATCCTCAAATCGAACAAGAACGCTAAAATCGCAGGCAGTTATCGACCAATCTCGTTACTGTCAATGATTTCAAAGTTGGTGGAGGTCATCTTGGACAGACTAAACGCTATCCAGGATGAACTTCACATTAACGATGAGCACCAATTCGGGCTCAGGAAGGGAAGAAGCACAGTGCAACAAGTCAGAATCGTTAACGACGTGAAAGTGCAATATAACCTTGTTAAGAATACATGGTACTTTTAAATATTGAGAAAGCCTTCGATACCGCCTGGATCTCGGGGTTAATTTCAAAGATGATCAATTACCACTTTCCACAGCACATCGTTAAACTCATTCACTTGTATCTGACTGGCAGAAGGCTCCAGGTGGGAGTAAATAATAAACTGTCAACATTGCGGGACATTCGCGCGGGTGTTCCTCAGGGGTCGAACCTTCTTCCAAAACTGTACAACTTGTACGTATCCGACTTCCCTATTTTCCCTAATACTGAACTTGCTAAGTACGCTGATGACACAACCATGCACGCCCATAGTCATAATGCACAAGCGGCTAATATGCTTGTAAGAGCCTACATGATTCGTGCCACAGAGTGTTACAAGTGGAAGATTCGGGTAAATACGGAGAAGTCAGAATCTATAGTCTTCACGCGCAGATTTACAGAAAATAAGATTTTAACACCAATTTTGATAAGGGGAAACAAAATTTCAGAAAGGGAGTGCGTGAAGTATTTTGGCATACGACTGGACAAGCGACTGACGTTCAACCGACATATTAACGCAACTGTACGGACAGTCTATTCCATGTCCAGAAGTCTGTATCCGCTCCTAGCCAGGAATAGTAGACTCAGCAGACAGAATAAAAAATTATATATTATATGCGGCTCCGGTATGGTGCAGCATACCGGACACGACAATGAATAAACTAAAAGTTCTGGAACATAAATGTATGCGCCTCATTTCAAATTCTTCACGGTACATCTCCTTGACAGACCTTTATGCACGTTGCCACGACATAACGCCACTAGTGGACTACATCAAAGTTACATCGGAAAAATTCAATAATTTAAACTTGGTAATAGCCCACTAACAAACAACATCACGCGAATCAGAGAGCATAATGCACCTTTTCGCATCAAACACAAATTACCATACCAGGCGTTGCCCATCTTTCGGCAACATATCTAGCCACACCCTCTTTCTCTATCCAACTATAAATACTCACAAACACAATTTCCGATCTTTACTTTTTCTCTTCGTTTCCTTTTTGTATTTTTTGTTTGCTTTGTCACTCTAAATTATTTCTTCCAAACCATATTTATTCGTTGATTATTAAATTCTTTAGAAAGCAAACATTTTCAATTGTAAATTGTGCGGTCTGATATAGCCGCTCGCTCTTCCTGCATTGTTTGGAACGGGTTTTTTTGATAGTAATTTTCCCGTGCAGAACTATCATATACAGACTGTCTATTTTACGAGGGCCACACCAAATATCTCGCTTAATATCTATTGTAGAAGAATAAAGTTTTAGAAACAGTTATCCTATTTTTTGTGAGCTATATTTCAGTAAAAAGAAATTTGAAATCCATAGCCTACTTTATGAGATATATTACAAAAACCTGAAAAATAGGAAAACCACAAACGGTTATAGCTTCCTTATTTGAGGAGATACGAAAAAAGTTAAAGGAATGAAAGTTGACGGCAAAGACAATAAGAATAATAACGTGTAACAAAAAAATCGAAAAATGCAGTTGCTTTGACATACGCTATTGTGCAAAAATGAAAAATACATATCTCAAAGTAGGCCATGACGCCATTAATTCCGTTACTTTTTTCTCATTCCAACGATATAAAACATGTCACAGAAATTTTAACCGATAGTGTCAATATTTAATATTTTACGAATACCACAATTCATATAATTGAATCGTAACAATCAGCTGCGCCATAATAGTAAAAATTCACTTTATAATAATTATAATTCCGTAATTATTTATTACAATTTAATACAAACCAATAAATATCTCATAAATAAAAATACAAGTACAAAACGAACATCCAAAGAAAAAAACGAAAAACTATGTATAACAGTACTACCTACTACTATATTGAAAAGAAATTGTGTGTATTTATTTTTCTAACTACAAATGCTCAAATTGTGCACCATGCATTCTGACACATAAACGTGCTCTACGAGACACGTCACGCATTACATTTTGGAGCATTTCAGGAGTAATTGCCTCACATGCCTTTCGAATTCTGGTTTTGATGTCCTCAATATTTTCAGGGGCAGTTTGAAATACCTTGTCTTTAATGTAACCCCAGACGAAAAAATCCAAGGGAGTAATATCTGGTGATCGAGCTGCCCATAGAATGGGTCCATAGGTGCCTATCCAGCTATCTGGCATAACTTGATTTAAATAATTTGTACATATTACAGCAGTGTGAGGTGGAGCCCCATCTTGTTGGAAATATGAATAATTTAATCTTTCTGCCACTGCTAATTCATAAAGAAAATCTTGAAATTCGTTTTGCAGGAAATTAAGGTATCTACGAGCGGTTAATTTGCCATCATAAAAATAAGGTCCAATTACTTTAGTCCCTAAAAGACCCAACCAAACATTCGTAGAAAATCTTTCTTGGAAAGCAGTCTCTCTGCACCAATGTGTATTTTCTCGTGTCCACTTATAATGCATATTTCTATTGAAAAATCCATTATTAGAAAAATTTGATTCGTCCGACCAAAGAATTTTGCTACATATCAGCGCGTCATTCCTTTTCTTATTTAATAACCATCTACAAAATCTTACTCTCCTTGACATCTCCCTCATTTAAATGTTGAACTTTCCTCATTTTGTAGCATCGAAATCCGTTTTTTTTTCAATATTTTTCTTGCACTGTCTTTTTTTATGCGACAGTTTCTCTGAATTTGTCTCAAAGAGGTTTCCTCATTTTGGTTAACATAATTCATTACTCTATTCACTTTTCTTACATTATCCGCAACATGCGCTCGCCTTACTACTTTTTTTGAAAATGAACCGTGCGTTTTTAGATTTTGAACTAACTTCCTAAACATAGTTCGATTTGGCTGCGGAGCATCTGGAAATCTATCTCCGTAAACCGTGACTGCTATCTCAGCGTCAAAATTGCACTGACAATAAATGCTAATCATATCGAATTTGTTATTATTAATAATTACTGATATAAAATTTGTCTTAGAACTCGACAACGCAACATACAACATACAACAGTGACAATCTGTCAAATTTATTAATAACTATACATTGTTTTTCACTAATTATGGCACAGCTGATTGTTACGATTCAATTATATGAATTGTGGTATTCGTAAAATATTAAATATTGACACTATCGGTTAAAATTTCTGTGACATGTTTTATATCGTTGGAATGAGAAAAAAATAACGGAATTAATGGCCTACTTTGAGATATGTATTTTTCATTTTTGCACAATAGCGTATGTCAAAGCCAACTGCATTTTTCGATTTTTTTGTTACACGTTATTATTCTAATTGTCTTTGCCGTCAACTTTCATTCCTTTAACTTTTTTTGTATCTCCTCAAATAAGGAAGCTATAACCGTTTGTGGTTTTCCTATTTTTCAGGTTTTTGTAATATATCTCATAAAGTAGGCTATGGATTTCAAATTTCTTTTTACTGAAATATAGCTCACAAAAAATGGGATAACTGTTTCTAAAATTTTATTCTTCTACAATAGATATTAAGCGAGATATTTGGTGTGGCCCTCGTAAAATAGACAGTCTGTATATCTGTGATATTTTATCTACACTAGCGTCTTTTGCATTGCATATATCAATTGTTTTGGGTTAATTTTTTTTTTACATGTTCTATCTTACACACTTTTTAATTCGCCGATCCTGCAAGAGGAGATTGTGATTATTATTTAAGTTTACATTTAATCCAACCTAGCCTCGCTCTGTCCATCCCTTCAATTATCACCGCGATTAGTGCTGTGGATGTTTGGCTGGCTCCGGACGAGTGCTTAGGAAGGACAGTTATGTATTATTAATTTAAAATAAATTTGTTTTGATTGATTAATTTGATTGATTGCGAGATCTCAATCGGCGAAGTTAAAGCACGTCGAACGAGTCCGTCACTTAGATGGGTCTCGGCTGCTTTACATCCTCTCTGAAGGAGGGCAATTCCCGCCTAATATTGCATAGCTACTGCATAGGCGCTGATATGCAGCCCGATTATGTCGTATCTATGGTATATTTAGTTATATTTAATCATTCGCGATGAAGCAAAATGCTTCTGTGAGTTCATCATGTTTATTGTCATTGTCAATTTATGTAAAGTTCGTTCAAACGTAACAGACACTGCATTAGTTTCAGTATAGAATAGAATTTTTTTTTTATTTCAATACATTGTAAATACAGTGTACGCCACAACTGGTGATTTTCATATACACGTCCTTCCATACCACCCTGTACAAGCGTTTTTTGTATGCCCAAAAATATTGGTATTATATCGTCCTAAAATGATAACAAAACACATTTTATAAAAAACATAACATTTTACAGGCTCTGTCAATCACCTGTGACGCATATGGCCCAATTTTTTATTATGCTATTTTACATGTGTACCAATTCGAAAATAAAGGTATAACAAAAGTTTACAGGAAACGGTCTATACACATACCTACTTACAAACAGTTTATTTAATGTCTGAGTTCTGGGTGGAATGAAAAGGATTTCTGTACAACTTTTTTTCTATGTTGATTGTTCAAAATGTCCAGTTATAATGTACCTACCTATTTCTTTAAATCAAATGGCTATCATAAAGAACAGTTGACGTCTCACCTATATACCAAAAAATATATTGAAAACTGAAGAATAGAAGTTGCTATATGTAACTCTGCCGCACAAGTTTGATTGTCATATAATATATAGAATGTAGTACCAAAGGAAGGATGTGGTTAAAATTTCCATTCAACAGAATATAAATAAATACCAGTTTTATAATAATACCAGTAGTGTGTGTAGATAACGATGAGAATATTTTATTTAAATCGTATGAAAATATTACATTTAAGATAACGTGTTGAGTAATGTACTGTTGGCATAAGAGATAATATCGAGGATTAAATAAACGAATGTTATGATGTCTATAATGAGTATACGAAAGTTTATTTTTCAACTTGAACATCAAAATGATACTGTGGAAAGTGTGGAAAGAAACGGATTTTCGTCATTTTTTTAATACTGCGTTCACAAAAATAATCTAAAATTGTTAGGCATCCAATTTTGGTCATTACCGTTTTTTTTATTTGCTCAATTCTGGGGATACCAAATGGCGTCGAACTTTTGTACAGTATCATCAGGCACGCCATCATTGTGCGTGTTAATAACGAATAATTTAAACAAAACAAACTTGTGAGAGAAGATATAGTAATAACATTTTGACTATTATAACAAGTTGTTAATAGAATTTAAACTCGAATTAAAATTCATTCAAACCTAATTCAAATTAAAGTGTGAAGTGTACCCGTGAAGCATCTACGCTTGGCATTTTATCATCAATGTCTTTCCCTATAAATTTTAAACATACTGTTATTGACAAATGCTTTTTAAGTTACTCGCGCAATGTAATCTGCAAATTGATCAGAAAAAGCGTCTGTATTATTTTCACGAGACAGCCCCTGACACATGGTAAACATTGGCGAACGTAGCAGCCTTGGTTTCACGCACTCACAGTGGTTGTTGGGGATGATCTTTTGCGTGAACGGGACAGTAGTTTTAATAATTCGAATGGTACAGGTACAGTGGTTGGAGGAAGTTGTTGGTTCGAGGAAGCGCTTCAAGATTGGGAGCCAGCTTCACTTGCTGTTTTATACAATATTGTTGTACTCAGGTACAACAAAGTAAGTATCTGAGGTTGTCGAGATCTTCATTTGTCTTGTAACCGTAGAGATGAGGTAAAAATTTCATTTCTGCAGAAGTAATGATAACTTAATAATGTGCTATTTTCGTTTATACTGTCAATCTTTAAGAGGTAGTTTTGGTTTATTCGTAAGTAACTGTGGTATTTTTTAGCAGATCATAAGAGAGAAAGGTTTTTGATGTGAAATTATTTCGAGAAAAGTTCTAAAGGCTAATATTTGAAACAGGGTTTGTGCAAAAACCCACTTTTTTTAGAAAAAGACGACCCGCTGGATATTTAGGTGGGTTTTTGGTGGGTTTTTCTGGGCAATTGTGGGTAATTGTGGTTTATTCTGGACTTTTGTAAAATTCACATTTCCCTGCCCAATTTCACGCATTTCATTCGGCGTTGCTGGGACAATATAGCATGTGACGACATCTGGACTGTATTGGAAATATTCTCAGTTATTCAGTTTTCAGTTGCAGTTGCACTCTTAAGGCTGATTGATGTGATGTGATGTAAAACTTGAAGAGTGATTTTGATTTATTATAATTTATAACCTGATTTAATTGTATTAGTAGTAGTGCATAAAAAGACAGGTAAGTAAGAAATTACGTAAATATTTACTGGCATTCGTTTTCTAGGTATTATTATTACAGACTAATAAAATAAAATTTGAAATGTGTTTTTAGATATGGTCGAGGTTTATTAGACATTTAAATAAAACATAAGTATATTTTCAAAAGATATTTATCTTTTGAATTTCGCATTCCAGTTTGAGAAAGATTTGTTAAATTTTTATTTGTTTCATGTTTTTATTTTTCTCCAGTTCATTATTTACTTATATTATTGTATACTAATATATTGGACATGTTACACTTTTGTTATTGTTTTGTTCAAGCGTTTGTAGGGCAAAAAGATAATGTTTTACAATAATTGCTTTTTATCCCTGCAAGAAAAACGAAAATTAAACAAAAACCCAGATGGGTGTTTCTAAAATCCACAAGAACCACCCATTTTACCCACCGATTTTTTTCCAATGCTGGGCTTTTGTGCCAACCCTGATTTTAAAACACATTAATGTTTCTGCAGTTCATATTTCAAATGCTAAAAAAGCAACTACATACAGTTCGTTTCAGGTGTCTTGACTCAGAGCAGCTAGGCCTACAATTAGGTGGAGAGGCGGCTGTATAGATTTCCTATGAATAAGATACATGAAAATCTTTTTGTGAGTGAGTAAGTACTACCACAGACATACAGGGAGCCACTTTTAATTTTTGCAAATTTTGCCTGCGTCATGGAATTCTGACGTCACTTCCGGTCACGATTTTTTGTGTCATCGAATACATGAATAAGACTTATGTCACAATTTAGGTTTTGAGCTATACAATGAGATTGTAGTGGGGTGCAGGCTTAATTTGCCCGCAACCCTGAGACACCCTCGATTAAAATATTGTTTTTTGTGTTTTCTTAAGTCATCGAATACATGAATTTTTTTTAAGTTAAAGTACAAGCCTTCCAGTTATTAAAAAAATAGGCTGCCTCTTCTTATTTGTCCGCATCCTCCCACTTTGACGCCACTTCCGGTAAAATTCCATGACGCGGGCAAAATTCGCTTATATGAAAAGTGGCTCCCTGTAGGTCTGTGGTAGTACTTACTCACCCATACAATGTTTTTCATGTACCTTATTCATAGGAAATCTATACAGCCGGCTCTTTACCTAAATGACAATGCGGCGTGTAGATGTCATCCGTGTGGACAAAACATGGACACCATTTTGTACAAATAAAAAACATGTTTATGATATTTCCTATCAAAATGTGAACAATTGTAATTGTGGATGATGTTCGCTATGCATCTGAAGGACACGTCAATATTTTTTATATTGAAGTGCGCCACTATACACTGTAGGGCTTCGTTTCTCTTTACCTAACACAAAATCATTCTGGATTTTCAAGGAGTTACCTCGGTGACTTGAGAAGCGGTTAAAAAAACATTTTAATAAAAAACATTTTTTAAGACCTAATACCTTTTGCAACGATGACTGAATCTTTCCACTCTCAGGAAGTTCGTTGCAACTTGTAAGGAAGTTAAAGTTTTTGAGAAAAAGAAAATGTTTACTTACTACACATTGCTACTAACTATTCTTTGCCGTATCTCGTAGTTCCATGATGCACTTTTGCTTATGCAGTTGTCTGAAAAACATATAAAATCGTCGCTACACTCTAAAACTTTTTGTTTGGGTAAAAGAAAAATGTGAGGATTGGGCAGGTAGGCAGATATCGATTAATAAACAGACCACAATGCAGGCATAACAAATATGCTGGCGACGAAAGGTGGCCATAACGAGTCAATAAATGGTGGAATTTCACGGCGTAGAAAGGCATGTGAAAAAAAAACTTTCTTTTCTTGAAATAAGTGTAGAAAGTCATGAAGTGCAGAGATTTTAAAGAGCAGACAACAATCTCTCGGTCTGTCTGTCTGTAACTTCTTTGTGCGCACGTTTTCTCTGGAACGGTTTAAGACAATGATTTGAAATTTTATACACGTATGTTTTATAACGAGATCTGGAACTGGATTGTATTTTGACCTTATCCTGTGAAGGGTTGGGGATATATAAGCGAAATAGGAGAAAATAAGTAAAGAAAGCTGCCATGAGTCTAGAAACTTGGGATTTGGTGTATATACTAGAAACCAAGACCTGAAATTTTTTTATGACGCCCGGCGCCCCCCAGAATTTGTGCACTAAAGTGCGCTGCAATGTACATAATGCACATTCTCCGCACTGCACTGTTGAAGTATTTTAATGCCCCACAATCCCTCATCAAGCATAGTAATGCATCATTTAAGCATTGCAATGCACTAAAATGAATCTGCGAAATATTGCAATACTTTGGAATGCACTCTTTATATTTTACAATGCATCGATATGCATTGATTCATAAACAATGTGCTAGTTATTTTCTTGGTATGTTATAGGTCCAGTTAACGTTTACTAATTCGGAAACTATTTTAAATGGAAAATATAGTCAGGAATCTAGCTTCTCAAGAGACGCTCTTAAAATGTCTAACGGATGACTAGTGGAGCAAAACTAAAATTTCTAGGAAACTGTTTTACTATATAGCATTTTTTTTTACAGAAACTTTACAACAAGTGTAGTAAAAGGTTTTGGATTAAATCCGTGTGGTGGAAAGCTTTTGTTTGAACAATAGCATTTTCAAAATTGTGTTTGTTTGCAATTTTTCTGAAATAATATGTCTGTATAATCCGTATCGCAATAAAGAAAGAGACCAAGCGTACCCGAAAAGTGCAGTATAAACAGCATCGAGGCATTTTCAAAACTGTTGCAGATATAGATGCACTTTTACTATATCAAATATGCAGAAAAGACTAGAGTAGTTTGTAGTAAGAAAATTATCGGCATTACTTAATTGTTATTTATTTATTTATTTATTTATTGCATACACTGTTCAACAGGTAAGATACCCAATTACAGAACAGGAATAAAGGCATACAAAGCATTAATTACATAATATACAACAACATAGAAAGAAAGTAAAATGAAGAAAAAAATTACTTAAATGTACGAACTATGAATAACTAATGATACGAAGAAAGAGAAAAAAATAACATGGGAAATGTTTAAATATAAAAAGTATATATACATATATACACATATGTGATTCAAAGCAAATTAAGAAAAACAAAGACACTCACTGGTTATTTAATTTAGAACATTTTGTTTTATGTCACTAAGGCTGCAATTAAAAATATCGAAGTCGTTACATAATTTGTTAGAAGTACTGCAAATCGTATATAAAGGTGAATTATTTAGTACGATGGTACGCGGCGTAGGTAAATAGAACACTTGGTGATTACGAGAGGTTAATCTGGGAACGTGAAAATTAAGCTTACTAATTATTTCGGGTGCGTCAAAATTATTGTGTAGTAATTTAAACAAAAATACTTGAGAAAAGTACGTACGCCTATCCTCAAGAGTAGTCATAGAATATCTTTCAAGCAAGTTACTGTGCGGAAAACCAATCACTGGATAGGTACCGTCGGATTTGAACCACAGTAATTTAAGAAATCTACGTTGAACTGCCTCCAAGTTATTCTTGTGAACATCATAACTGGAACTCCAAATTAGCGATGCGTACTCAAGTTTCGATCTGACGAAGGATTGATAAAGAATTTTCAGAGTATCAGTATTAGTGAACTCTCGACTAGTACGAACGATGAATCCAAGGGCTTTGGAGGCTTCGGACACAATGGTATCGATATGATCAGTGAAGGATAATTTACTATCAAAAATTACGCCGAGGTCGCGAAATGTTATAGGTCTTTGAAGTATGACATTATCTAACCTGTAATCAAAAATAAAAGGTGATGTTTTTAAAGAAAAGGACATTACGTTACATTTACTAGGATTCATGAATAATTTATTTACTATACACCAGGTGTTTATTTTGTCAAGAGAAGTCTGAAGTTGAAAACAGTCATCGATTTCATCAATTACTGTGAAAATTTTTAGATCGTCGGCATATAAAAGGTGAGGCAAATTAATTTCGTTTACTATGTCGTTAATAAATATGTTAAAAAACAAGGGCCCCAGAATAGATCCCTGGGGAACTCCAGATGTGGCAGCAAATTCGATCGATTTGAACCCATTTAATGCAACGTACTGACTCCTATTCATTAAATAAGATTTAAACAAAAGGAGCAAAGAATATGAGAAGCCGATTTTTTCTAATTTATTAAGTAACAACTGGTGATCAAGTCTATCAAACGCTTTGGAGAAATCGGTATATATGACATCTACCTGCCCACGTTCATCTAGGGATTCAGAAATATATTGAGTTACACAGAATAAATTTGTTGTTGTTGAACGCCCTTTCATAAATCCATGTTGATTAATAGAGATTTTGGTGTTAATCGAATGATATATTCTATCATGAAGTAATATTTCTAAGACTTTACAGAAGTTACAAATTACAGAGATTGGTCTGAAGTTCTCAATATCTAGTTTGTTTCCCTTTTTGAAGATGGGACATACTTTGGAATATTTCCATAGGTCAGGAAATAGGCAGTTTTTTAAGCTTAAGTTAAAAATTAGAGTTAGAGGATATGCAAAGATGATAGCGCAATCCTTTAATAAAAAAGCTGGAATGGAATCAGGACCGGTCGTCATTTTGGGTTTAATTCGTTTTAGAGCCCGAATAACCTCATCTTCACTGAAAGAGTTTATGCTAACAATAGGGTTATTGTTAGCTATATCGGTCTCAAAGTGATGTTCCTCGATATCTAATGAAGACTCATTATAAGATTGACCGAAATAATTGGCAAATGCATTTAGTATATCAGAGGGATTGTTTAGCGAAGATCCCTCGAAGAACATCTCTTCAGATACACTGGCCGACCCTTTTCTACTTTTGATGAAAGCCCAAAATTTATTGGGATCATTTTTTATATTGTCTTCAGAGTTCTGCACGAAATTTCTGTAGGCTAAATTGGTATCATATTTTATTTCCCTTCTGATGTTTTTGAGGTTATTGTGTATAAGTGGATCACTGGTTCTTGCATACTGTCTCCTAAGACGTTCTTTAAGGCTAATTTTTTTTATGATACTGCCATTAAACCACGGAGGATATCTGCCGCTACGAGAAGTCGATTTCTTAGGTACACAAGATTCAAATACAGAGTCAAGTTTGTTGTAAAAATGAGTGCATGCATCATTGACGTTATTAAAAGAAGAGAGGGAGGACCAGTCTATGTTGAGAAGGTTTTCATACAATTTGGAGAAATCACATTTGCGGAAATTATAACTAACGTCATGATTAGTTGGAAAATTATTAATAAAGTTCTTAACAGTACTTATTTCAGTTGATATGATCAGAGCAGGGTGATGAAAATCTTCATTAGTTAACGGATCAGGAGATTGAGATACATCACAGTTTTTGTTGTGTAATACTAGATCAAGAATATTGTCATTGCCATTAAATATTGAGTTGTATTGAGATAAATTATTAGTGTCTAGAAAATTATTCAAGGCTCTAATTTGGGCGTTAGATTTTGAGTCTTTTAGGTAAGATGCATATTTGGGGATATTAAAATCGCCCAAAATGACTATATCATTATCGCTATTTTGTAAATACTTCAGGGTACCTAGTGTCTCAAAAAAATATTCAAAATCGGCAACAGGTATACTCGGTGGTATGTAGATAACAAATATGTAAAGAGACTGATACTTATTTGAAATTTTTATACCTAAGATGTCGATGGCAGGTATGTTGTTAAAACCTGCAGTATCAAGGCTTAATAAAGAAGAAGTGTATTTTATATTTACTGCTAATAGTACCCCTCCACCTTTTGATCTATTAATGGCAGCAAAATCTCTATCTGAACGAAAAACATTGAATTTATTGCTGAATAGTTCGCTATTAAAAACGGAGGAATCTAGCCAGGTTTCGGTTAAAGCTATCACGGAATATTCGGAGCACGCCGATGCGTTGTAAAGTTCGACCGTCTTAGTTCTGACACCTCGCGTATTTTGATAGTAAATTAAAAATTCTCCACTACTCGTATTGCGACCTACATTCATGAGATGAGCTTCCATTGAGGGACTTGCCGCTGATTGCTATTGAATGCTTAAAGCTAGTATATCACTACGAAGTTTATCGCGTGCACGAATATATGCAGTACACTTATTAGTATCCCAAGCAGCGTGATCTGTGGGGACATTTTTTAAATTCGAGCAATTCGAGCATGTTAAAGTTTCAGAGGTGCATAAATGAACTTCATGATTTTGAGCACACCTTGGGCATGATACGGGTTTGTCGCAATTATTAGAAGAATGGTGAAATTCATTACACTTGAAACAGCGGTAAATATCTAAAGCATCGAAAACAGTACAACTATCGTAGCCTATGAACAAATTGCCAGCCTGAATGACTTTATCGTAGGAGCTCCTATCAATTTGAAATACAGCCTGATAAATGTTTTTGTTTTTCTTTGTGGCTGTGAGTTTAATAAATTTACAGCTACAATTTTCGGAAAAGATATCATTATTTTGCTTTTTTAAATAATCCAGTAAGACTTCTTCGGAGTAGTTTTCTGTGATTCCTACGACACGGATTCTAGGACTAACACCACGTACTTCTCTAATTTCGTACGAATCTGCGAGATTTTCTTGGGCCAGTTTTTTAAGTTTTTCATTGTCTGCTTTGCTCTTGCATCCAATGAGCATACCACCATTTTTAATATTTTTAACTTTCGACAGCTGCAATTCTGACGTCAGAGGATTGATTTTTTTGTTGATATCAGACCTTGTCTGAGCGTTAGGTTGATCCTGTTTTTTTGGGTGGATGATGACCGCAGGTTGAGACTTACTCTTAAGGATATCAGAATATTTAGGTTGGGTGATAACCTTAGATACATTAGCATTAGATATGTTATCAGCTGCGAGTTTTAGGAAATCGTTCTTAAGCGAGATAAAAGTCGAATTAAGAGTAGATAAGGCAGATTCAATTTTCTCGTTTATTAACTTACTCAGCTCGGTGTGATTAACTGTAACACAATTACCAGTGCAATCACTGCATTTCCAAGTAAGTCCATTAGTTTTATCTAGGATGCGAACTAGATCGGCTTGTTCACTAACACATGCTGAATGAAATTGTTTTGTACAGACATCACAAGAAATACCCGACTTTCTGACTGCAGAGTGACACAAACCACACACAATCATGATTTAGTAACGTTTGTATTTACCACTACCATTCAAACATCACTAACAGGAATTAAAAGTCTGTGACGGTGCACCGAAAATAATGTTAAAAATATCACAGTATTTTGTTCTAATAATTGTCATTAAAAACACTTTACACTTTGCACATATTATAAATAATATGATTTTGTATCGCGCTGCCTTATTTCTCTCTATCGTTTGGAATTTATAAATCGTTGACATATTCGCACCACAATACACTGTGATTGCAAAACAATTACAATGCGTTTTTACTATGCTATACTGATACGTAATAGTATATTATTATGAGCAATTATGATAGCCATTATTTACGAAGATGATGTTTGAGCCCACGAGCCGAATGCGAGTGGCTCAAATCTTCTGAGTGAATAATGGTCACAATCGCGAATGTAATACTATGCCCTTTCTACACCTATTAAACAAATAAATTAGACTGAAATTTGATAGCATTAATCGGTACCTACTCGTAAGAAGTGAAAAACGTAAACAAGCAATATTGCGATACATTTAGTTCTCACTGTCAGCGAGTTGATTGTCAGTTGTAGCAAGAGTTGATCGCAGTCGATTTAAAATATTCGATCAGTGAAACAGTGAATTATGAATTTGCATTTGTGATTGGCCGGATGTAGCGAATTATGAATCGATAATTCACTACAGTGAATTATAGGTACGATTTTTCACGAAAAAAATGCTCATAATGTTCATATAATTAAATATATGTAGAAAAATTGTATTATACTTTGTATGGGTGTTAAAAAAATATACTTTTTAAAAATATCTTCTTTAAGATAAAATTAATCGAAGCATACAGCAACGAAACTTTTTATTCCTTTAAATTACAAGTTTTGATTTCCAAACGAATCTGATAATTCACGGGGTTACCAAGTTACGGGCCATTAGATATTTCACCCTTTGAAGGGGTGCAGGGGCGCACTGAGGCATATCTGGGTTGGCCAAGAAGTTATTTAGTGTTGTATATTAGATCCCCTATAAGATGAAGTGAGTTGCTTGATATCATCATTCCAAGCACATGATTCTAACATTAAGTATATGCAGCCGCTAGTCATATCTCTGAAATAGAAATGAGCGCGTGAGTAAATATTTAATCTCACGCATACGCGCGACTTTTAAGATTTTGTTCATGCACACAATGCACACTCACGCACGAAACATATAAATACGTTGAAGTAGATTCAGGCATGCTTACGACCTTCAAGATTTACTCACGCACGCTCACTCACGAACATACTTTCACATTTTCGACCATAAACACACTCACGCTTTCTTGCGCACGAATTATCAGGACGAATTTTTCTTGTGTGATGTCGTGATCAAACATGGCACGATGAAAATCACGTCATACACCTATAACTAATTGACGCTCACGCGCGAGTAATTTTTGTTCACGTATGCTCACGAAAATGTTCGTGTTTTACTATTTCGATGTTACGCAATCACGTCGTGTCATGTCGACATGATGAAAATCACGTCACGTGCCCATCTCTGATCCGAAATCCCGTGCTTTGCCTGTGTTTTAATTGTTTACCTAGCGTTAAACCATCGCAAGTTTACAAAAAATCATATGTAAATGAGGCTAAAAGTGTGGGCAATAATTCTCGTCCCAGGTATATTTTTGACAAAATTTCTAAACTACCAGTTATTTACAAAAATTTCACCTAATTTAGAATATCGCGGTACCTAACTATCCAAATTTCGACATATGCTGTAATGAACTTTTTTATTTTAGTTTAAATTATGAAAATTTGAATGCTAGAATAAATATGATAGCTCAAAAGGTTGCTGAGTTGCAAACGATTGAATAGGTCTTGTACGCCAAAATATACTAGCGGTTTACCTGCCGATGCAAACTGTAAACTGGCCCCTCACCAGCTTACCACTTTGGGCCTCGCAAAGTGTAAGGCCGACCCTGCTGATATGTATTAATTTAAAGAGTAATTTTTTGCTGTGTTCTGAGTACGAGACCGGAAGCGACCTATCCCTGTGTGTACCAATTTGCTAAAAGCAAGTTTAGCTCACCACTTCACATTACAAATGGATTATCTATTTCTCGAGGGGCTGCGCTCTACCTTGTTTAGGTGTTGTTGAAAATAACGTTGCTCCTCTTGGGGATCAGCGTCCCACAATGTAGGGTACTCAGTCTCGGTCAAATAAATAATTTACCAATCCAATTATGTTGTACGAACATTAAGCATAACTTGGCCAGTGCGAAGGAATTTTCTAAGTGAAGTTTTTCTTAATAGCATTATTCGGGTTTATGACCGCACCCAAGTTGTTAGGTGCAGTTTTACGAAATTTGTACAGAGTGTCCCAAAACCACCGGAAGGGCTCGTAATAACAAATTCTTAGATTCTGAAACAAAATCCTAAATATAATAATGTCAGGGTTCCAACAGTTTTCGAGCGGGGCGCTATTAAAACTTCACAAAGAAAGTTTCTTATTAGGATCACAGTCACTGCCTGAACAAATCGTAAAGAACACTTATTTGCGCAGCAGTTGGCATTATTGTTAATCCCTCGGAGAAACTTATATTTAAAAGTCTTCATTGTTGTTCTTTGAGATGAATATATTTAATATGTTCTTTTCATTCAACTTTATTTTTATACGAACATTTTATGAAAGGTTCAGTTCTACATGAAATATTTAATTAACATTTTATAAATCCAAATAAGAACGTAAACTTAATTAAAAGTAGAGCTAGAGCTTATCCATAGAACTCTGGAGTAGCCGGTGGAGACCCGGAAGGAAACTGGCGCCCCTCAGAGTATCCTGCTTCTGAAATTACGAAACTGCCGTCTAATCCTTAGCCTTAGCCTACAGCTGACTTCCGTAGCAAATAAGGAATCCTCTTGGGATTGCTCGGGGAACGTCCGTCAAACAAAAATTATTTTCGATAGGCTTTGGTCTAATATAACATGACAGGAAACTGAAACCACGCGTTTCAATCCAATGTACAGGGTGATTCATCATAAATGTCCTCCCCTCTAACTTGGTTATTTGTTTACCGATTCGAGAATTTCAAAAACCAAATTAAATCATTTTTCCTCAAGTTTTTATACGTCATATTGAGAAAATAACGACGTTCAAATCTAATCGTATACAGGGTGTTACTTGATTTTTTTTAATGGAACACCCCCCATCTAACTCAAGAATCACAATCCTCATTTTTTTCTGATCTCAAAAATATAATATTTCACATGGCTATCTTCTAGAGTTTTTCTAATATTTACAAGAACATCGATAATTTATAAATTACAAACTGTCCAGAAAATTTGAAGTAGGCAGTGAAAACTATGAAGCATTTTTCAATTAGAGTCGGGTACAATTTAAGTTGACTCGTGTCATGGCCGGTAAAACGTCTGAACTAAGATTTTAGTTGATGCGTAAGAAATGCCAGTGGTTCTCAAACAGTTCTCTCCTGTAACAGCAATGATGTTGCTAAATAATTGTAAAAATATAGGAAAGATGTTATAAAATGTTAAGATTATTAATTTAGTAACTTTGTCATTTTAGTGCAATTCTGATTATGCAGTGTCCCCCATAATATAAAGTTAGCCTACATATGGGAAAGAAATGTATTATTGGCATTTTTAAAAAACTCTATTGGGGGTTCGTTTATGCATGTCCTACAACAAAAAATTGCATTTTGACAGATGTCATGTGATCACCGGTTTCGCAGGACTGTAAAAAATAGTTGACGGTGGTACCGAAAAATGGGTCAAATTGTTAAGATATCAAAAAATTTTATTAAGAAAAAGTGCAACAAGCAGGACCCCATATATCAATTTTGAAGCAGATATGAGGAAAATAAAAAAGTGCAAATTTTACCCCTAATTACTATATGAAAAATCATAAATTCTTCATAAATATTTGAATAGTTTCGACAAAAACTTTATGTATTTTAGTTGAATAAAGGTATTTGCATGTAAAAAAAGAAACGAACACCCAATATAGTACTTTTTAGAAATCTCAATAATACAAATTTTTCCCATATGCAGCTAACTTTATGGCGGACACTATAGGTATATAGTCTCAGGCACAAATGAAACTGATAGCAAAAAAATAATTGCCCAATTAAGTCAATAACAATGAGTTATCAGAAAAAGAAATCAAAGACTAATATTGTTACAGTCCAACAAGAACCACGGGGAGGTATGGGCATTTCTTGCCAGGAAAGGATAGGATCGTAGTATTAGTAGGGGAAATGATGTTAGTAAAAATTAAATATTTCATATAATACCAAAAAAAATTTGAAATCTCTATGAGAATAACGAAAATAAATTATTTTTCTTTTAGCGACACCTAATAAATAAATATTCTGGTTGACGAAATATGTATTAAAAAGTTAACAATAATTTTAAAACGAATAGATTAAAACAATTCTGAAAGAAAAACGCATTGACACATTTTCATAAACACTAAAACACTTGAACACTACACTTGAACAATTTACGACACGATTTCATAAACAATACAACACTGCACTTGAACAATTTATCTACTCGACGCACGTTTCACCATTCGTGTATTAATATATAAATAAGATAAACACGCGCTAGTAGTAATAAAAGACACATTTTTGGGGAAATTAAACTTTAATCAAAAGCGGCGCGGTTTAATAAAATAAAAGTTTTAGATAGAAAATTATTAACTTTTAATAGAGCTTAATCAAATAAAAAAAAGTGGAAAGTGAGGACCGAATTCGCAACCACCCCATTTACGTTTATTGCTGTTCGAGTATCTTACCGATTGAGCTACGCGATTCCGTATTCGTTATATTCTAAAACGTGTAATATGTACATACATACTAGAAAATTGTAAGACTTGGTGGTTTGACGTTGTTCGTTTGACGGATGAATATCCACTATTTACCACTAAAAATAACAAAGACATTTTTCATATTTAGAGTGGTGTTAGTTCACGGGAATAAATAATATTCGTCGTTAAATCACACAGTTTGAGAATCGCTGAGCTTATGACTGTTTCTCACTCCTCAGTGTACATTTCATATTTCCGTCTCAAAAGAAGTGGAAAAGAATCTTGGTAGACTTACATTGACAATGTCTTTAAGCTATTGCTTTAAGTTTATGTGCAAGAGATAGTGAAAACGTATGCGCAACATTAATTCATACATCGGTCATTTTAAACTGGACCCGACTTTATTTTAATTGCCTCTACTCTTCAGACTAATTCTCCGACATCCATGGCGCTTAACGCCGCAGATAAATGGCCGTGTCCGGAGTGGAATGCCAGAAAAACACTTTTTGCAATTATTGGTGCAATTTAGTTTCACTTCCATCATGTTGCCAGATGGTTCTAATCATTTGATTCAGAGGACATTTACGTTATCTACGGGACTTTCTCTTAATGTATCCAAATATTTAACGCCGTTCATATTGCGCTCAAGTTTATATATTAAACCTGTTATTGAATATGCCAGCCCACTTTAAAGTTCTGTGGCCTTGAAATTGGATTTCATCCACTATATGGAAATTTACCGGTGCCCAGTAATGATTATTCTTTCTATTATTTATTCCAAATGTGTTGAACGATGCCCCATCGGTCCAAGAATTATGATTGAAAATTAGTGAATCTTCGCTATGCTTTTCCAGCATAATTTGACACAAATTGTTCCTTACGATATTATAATTTCGAGCTTTATATTTACATTTGGGAAGATTTCTTAATGTCATTGAATAGGAGATACCTAAATTTCTTGAACAATCTCTGGAGGAATTTCTTTCGGTCTTCGTCAAAATATAACAAAATATTTAACTGTACATTGTATATGAAACATAAATTAGTAATAATTACAGTTGTACAGGCAGTGTAAAAACGGACTAAGTAATTGTTTTATTTTATAAACGCATTATTGTCACGAGAGAGCTAAATTGAAATAGAACGGTTTGTTGAACTGTATATTATGAAATATTTTAAGCGCAAGTGACTTTAGTCGTTTTCAACACACTCGATATTACCAACCTTTCTATGATAAAGTTTGGTAAAAGAACAACGAAATATCGGTAGATTTCAGAAAAATCGGTATAGATTTGTTCTTCAATATAAATTGAAAGTAATAAATCATGCATAAAGTATACTATGAGATGATAAGTAAAGAACAAAAAAAATCATCTTAGTGCGCATAAATAATAGTATAAACTAGGAATAAACTAAACCAGACGGTATAGACCAGGTGGTATGGACGCATGTTACCAGTCGGAATCCTACCTTGTCTGATGTTGCCTAAAACAATCTTGTTTATAACAAAAGGAAATATTGCAGTAGTACAATATTACAAAAAATCTACAATACATAATTGCATGTTAACAAAAAATGGAATTGACGGCTTCATTCTATACCCCATTGTGACCACTTTTCTTCACGATTTTTGAAAAATTCATATCGAAGAAAAGTTGTTACTATGGATTTCGGCGTGTAGGTAATTGACTTCTGAAACATTTTAAGTCAAAACATACAGAGTACAACCTAGTTGTGCAGGGTGTTTTCCACAATTATCCCAATTTTTATATTTTTAAACTGTAATAGCTTAATTTTTTCAAATAAAACACCTAGGTTTAAGGCTCTAGTGAATTTTTGTATACTTGTGTCCTGAACAACATACTAAAAGTCTTGATCAGTGAATTGTCTGCGGGGTAAGGGGTAGTTTAAAGGTCCTCCTTTCACGTTTCTCTTGAATAACTTGATAACCACGCCTTCTAGCGAAAAATAGTCTATATGCAATATTAAAAGTTAAAGTTAAAGTTTCTATTCTTTTTTTTTCTAGGATCAATACTCTTTCAATTTTTTTTCCTTCGTCTATTCTCTAGCAGTGGTAAAAAAAATCATTTTTTTTTAAATAGGTTTAGAATGTTACGAAATGTGGAAATTATGAATTTGAGTGGAACATTTTTTTTCCATTATCTATGGCTTTTAGATGGTCCACCCTGTATATTTTTCAGTAAAAGTCTAACCATTCCTTCGGTGGCAGTAGCGTCAGCTACTTACCAAATTTGACTGTTCTCCGTCAAGTAGTTTTTTAGTTAATGCACCAACAGACAGACTGACAGACAAACAAACAGACAAACGGATTTAAAAACCTATATTTTCGTAAATATACATGATCTGAAACATGAAAATCCAAAAAAATCTCGGAGAGTAATTTTTTCTCGAATGCTATTAAATACGGCTCAGTGACGCAGTGCAAAGGTGTTTGGCTTGCGACCACCGAGTCCCGGGTTCGAATCCCGGCCAGGGTATGGACGTTTAGTGGTTTTTCACGTGTTGCTGAGACCGCTGTTGGGTGGCACAACATGTCTAGTCGCTGTTATCTCTCCTGAGTTCGAGTCTCAGCTGCGGTAGATGGCAATATCGCAGGGAATGGTTGTTGTGTTGATGTCTATGTGTATGAGTCCTGGTTAAGTGGTAGAGTAGCATTCGCTAAAATTCGCCAGGGCGTTAAAATAAATAAGGCAATAAAATTAAAATTAAAAACCAATACTTCCCTTCGGTATGCGAATTTTCTCTGTATCTCGTAAAGTATTGATCCTAGAAAACAAAATGAATAGAAACTTATTGGTAGCAAATTTCACCAAGTTTAATATTGTACCTAGATATATTTTCACTAGAGCGCGTGATTTTCGAGTTATTTAAGGGGGACCTTTAAACCACCTCCAAACCCCCTCTGCCCGCACATCATACAGTGGTCAGAACTTTTAGTATGTTGTTCAAATCACTACCCCCGACAACTATACAAAAATTGGCCACCATACGAGGTATTTTTCCTTCGTTGATTGGACTAAATAAATAGTCACTTGGCTTAGGTGAAGAATTGTAAAAAATACTTTTCAAACATGATTTTCATGACTGCTAAGTAATTACATAAAATTCCATTTTCAAGGTCATTTCTGATTCGATTTTATTTTTGAAAAAAATGTAAAGATAATTCAAACCTCTATCAGATACGATTAAAAAAATATACAGAATGCTGTTTAAAATAAAAAAGTTGGAAGTACTTTTGGTTGAACCGAAAGTGTTTTTTTTTAAGTCTTATTATGTCTATATATGTATTTTTATATCAAATATCCTGTACCGTAATTTCAAATTTGTACCTTGAAAAATAAAAAAATGAGGTTGTACTTACCTGGTCTCCTGAACATCCGGTATACAGAGTGTCTCACCGGGAACTGAATCAATCGATATAGAGAAAAGTATGTAACAAATATTTTTGAACATTTGGAATCAGTGTAGCTAATCCAACCAAAATAATTACAAGCCTGCGGTACTTCCGGTTAAATGGAACACCCTGTATATTTTCAACTTGCCGAAATGACCATAAAATTCCGAGTCGAAAACATGTAGCACACCCTATACCTAAACCAAGTGATTTCTGAGATAAGTTATGACTGTAATAATTGATACTTTAAAAAGGGAAGTTTTATTTTCCTAATACGTGAATTCGGTTTTAGTGAGTTTTTAATAACAACGAATAAGATTATGAGATTGTTTTACAGTCAAAACTTTACCTAATATCATTTTTTTGGAAAATTACATACATTTCTCTTTATAACGACGGGCGCCACTGGTGGATTTTTAAATATCTTACCGTAACACAAATGCCTGATGGGTAAGTACCTTCCATCCAAATTTTTTAAAAATCGCATCGTTAATAAGAGAGCTGTGATATGGGAGTCATGAAAAGTGAGACATACTGTATACGAAATTTCTTGTAAGTACATTTTTTTTGTATATGTTTTGCTGTTTAATGTTCATCTCTATGATAGTTTTGTATTTTTCATATTTGAAGTTATTAAAAAAAAAAAAAATGTTTTCAGTTTGACGCCATTTTGTTTTATCTTCCGCCCACGGTGGCATTGATAACTCTATAATATGGTTTCCTACTACTAAAAAGCTACCAAGAAATCAAAAGTTCTCGTTAGGATTATTTAAATCCCCCTGAGGACTGTGGTATTAAACCAATCCAGAGTGATGATTGAATAAACAGAAAGCATACATATGAGTCGTTTGGAAAAGCATAAGAATTATATGTTGCTGTATATATATGTATGAGCTATACGAGTATAGTATTAGTACTTTTTTACAGTTTGTTCGTGTTGGAATGTCACACTTATCAATAAAAAAAAGCATTATTTTTAAAATACATTTTCGAGCAGTATCCATATTTCTCCTGGATCATAAATTTGCCTTATATAGGCAAAACTGTCGTTTGGCGAAGTAATATTTTTTATTTTCCTCATATATTTACCTTTTCCGTTGGTATGCAGCGACTGTGAATATTAAATAACGGATGGTAATATTACAGAAAACTTTATTGACATGACATAAATAAAAAATGAAATAGTGCCTTAATACAGGTTTATTAATTTTAGTTTCCGTATATTGCATGTTTTCAGTTTGTGAAAAGATGGATAGAAATAAATGATCTATAGACTGGCTGTAATTAATTAGTTTTTATATATTCAGGCAATATTTCTATAGGCTAGGGGAGAAGTGAGTTTAAATAGTTCTAAGAGTTCAAAAAATATGAGCAATAGTACATTCGATTCGGAAAAATACTCCGAAAAGGGCGTTTTATTTTTTTTTTTCGCCAACAAAAATCGCATTTGTTATTAACAAAAAACGAAAAAAAAAAAAAAGTCGCTCAGATTTTTGGCAATTACTCAAAAACTGTAAGCGATAGCGGAAATTGAAAAAAATATTCTAAAAGAGGAGATAATTTCCTATAAAAAAATATTCAACTAGTCAATTCGTTTATAAATAAATTATAAACAAATGACTTAAAAAAAAATGAAAACAAAATTTTTTAATGCCCGAAACCAGCAATATCATAACACATACATATTTTTTTGACAACATTTAATTGATTTTTCATTTATTGTTAACTTTAAAAATTTATAATAAACAAAATAAAAAACCTTTAAATATTTATATGACGTAATCTTGTTGAGTATTATTGCTCCATGAAGCAAACAATTTATAGGCCAATTATTTAAACATTTTTTGTTGCTTTCAATGAAAAGGGAGGAAAAAAATTTGTGTGTCACTTTTAAAAAAATTAATTTAAAAATATTTTCCAACGGAACTTTATTCTTACAAGTGTTAAGATGATGCCATAATTTATTCAAATTTTTAAACTGTTATTTAATACTACAAAAAATTATTGTATATGTTGTACTCTCGCAAGTGGCGGTGCACTCGTGTTATAACGGCCGCGTGGATCCCTATTTTCAACATTACATTAAAATTATAAATAACAGAGATAGAGTTCCGGGAGGTGGGACTTTTTTACTGGAAATTTGTTCCTCTTTTAGAATCTTTTTTTTTCAATTTCCGATATCGCTTACAGTTTTTGAGTAATTGCGAAAAATCTGAGTGACTTCTTTTTTCTTTCGTTTTTTGTTAATAACAAATACAATTTTTGTTGACGAAAAAAAAAAAATAATAATAATAAGAAAACGTCATTTGGAGTATTTTTCCGAATCGAATGAGCTATTGCTCATATTTTTTGAACTCTTAGAACTATTTTTCCCAAGAAACTCACTTCTCGACTAGACTACTGGGATTAAGACGAAGTTAATACAGTTTATAGTGGACCAAACGATATTTGACCCTATAGAAAATGTCAGAACGGTATAATGCAGCACAAAGGCGTGTCGATAAAATCCCCGATTGTAGTATTTCTATTGTCAAATCAGAAATGCAGTCTAAAGGGTTGCTACCAGAATAAATCATTACAAAGCCTGTTTGTCATAGAATAACACCGAGACCGTGCTTGAATATTACAAACTACGTATACGAATATAGTTATACATATGTTATGCACCTCAAACGAAAGTAGTCGATTGCTTACCTGGATCACCATTACAAATCCGTTACCAGCTCCTGTTTCATTCTTAATATTGCCGGTAGCATGGCCATGGGTTAAATCGTATTTATTTACTTTTATTGAATCATTTACGAAGTTGTTCATTGAACTAACATTGTTTATTTTAAATGATGTATTATGAATAAATAATTTATATAAATTATTATCATGCTTATCAATTTATATATGCAACCATAACTTTCTCAGCTGGCTGCTGAGGAAGTTATGAAAAAGTAACAACCAGTTAGCTCAGGGTTGGTCGGGGGTCACTCTGTGGCGAGAAGAGTTATATATATATATATATTTTTTTTGAACAATGATTTGATTGTCAAGTTAACCAAACAAAACTTAAATGAACTATAAAGAATTTGGACGCCAGCGAATTCAGTACATAACACTCTTGCAAACTTTATTAGGGGGAGAAAACAATAAAAATCAAATACAAAACAAATAATATATTAACATAAGTATAAGAGCAAAAATTTTACAACACTTTACAAATTATTAGAAGAAATAAAGATTCTAATTTATCCCTTGATTATATAAAAAAAATGAAACACAGGAACCCAGAATACAGGAATAAAGGCCCCGAATATTCAGTGCAATACCAAACCCACGCAGGACAAGTGAACACTTATGCAAATTATTTAATGATTATCATATGATAAAACTAAGGTTCACTCGCCTACGGTAGATTTACCGGAGTAGTTCGGCGCTTGGCTGCCTTAGTCGGTCCCTTTGGTCCTAAACCGTTCTGATACTGCACGACGTGGTTATTTAAAAATTTCCGAGTGTAATCCTCGTCCACAATAATCTAAAACTTTGATAAAACACCACATTATTGTGTCTCAAACGACCACAAATACAAAATTGCCACGATAATTGAGTTAACAAAGATACATGTTAACAAAGATACACAGCGGACACCGAAATCGCACAAACACGTGCCTCAATAAAAATTAATTATTACACGGAATATCCTTTAAAAATCCCAAAAAATAACTGTACAGCAACTCAATAATATGACCTCATTTAATAATCAAATATATTCAAAATATCAAAGGATTAAAGAAATAAACGTGAATATCCGTTAAAAGAATAAGTAAACAAACTCGCCAGCGTCGGAAGCGAAAGTGAAGTAGCCTCGAATCTCGATCTTATAAATGGCCTCAGTGATGTTTCTACCCGCGTATGCACACTTGTTGACTTCGCGTTGGCGTTTACCGCGGGTAATTCAAATTTATGTAGCACGGGTGCTTAAACGATAAAAACAAATTTTCGTTTCATATAAAGTACGTCGACGCTCATGGCATCGCTGGTGTTATGAATTATTCCTTTGTCAGTCTTTTTTATATTTTTCAAATTGACACTGGATAAACTATACTAAAGTTGTAATATGTGTGGCAGGACAGTATTAAGATACATTCGCAACATTTTTCATTTTGGTATATCGGGTGGGGCATTTAAGTTGTCGAACACGAATAAGTTGAAAATAAAGAAAGCATTTCCGAAAAAAATGTTCAGACAAAACTGAATCTAATGGCTATAATATTTTTTCACTTTGATGGAGGACTTCATGGTCATTTGTGGGTCAGTTTTATTTTTTAAATCATAATTTTAATGATTAATTAACAATAAGCTGTTTTTTTCAAATTGGGTGATGATATTTAACTGAAAATAAGTGTAAGTTGTACATTATGTGAAACTATTTAAATACTACAGAATTGTTGAAGACTATTTTTGGCTAAAATTTGATTATTAGGGAGATATCTCTTCATTTGGCGCTCTATTCCCAACCCAACTGACCTTAGGTAGTGTTCACTAAGCTACATCTATTATAAGGTGACAAAAAATAGCAAAGAAGTATTTTCCGTTCGAGAATATTTGAAGCTATGGCAAAGGCGCGGATTGGAGTTAAATAGTCAGGTATTTTCAAAGTAGCTGATACTGAATCTGGTATCAAAAGTTAAAAATTCAAGATGGTGAATCCAACAGAGCTGCCATAATTGCATAACTTTAGTAGATTCACAGGAAATTATGCCACTAGAAAGGGCGAAAAAACATCTTTTGACAATATATGAACCGCCTTAAAAGTCGGTCTCTAAAAATTGTGAAATAAAATTTCACTGTCGCACAGTGGGTTGAAGACCTCAAAATCTGGTCAAAACCATAGTGTCAATGTGGACAATATTTAAACGCATTATGACAGTGAATATTCGGGATGGACAACCGCCCGCTTGCTTCTACCCTTCGGTTGAGTTCCAATACATGTAGAGATTCGTACGCACGTTGTATTAAGCTAATTTGTTAAGTGAAATTTGATCGCTGTTTTGTTCTTAATTCTTCTTAATTTTACTGTTCGGTTATGGAGTCGTCTAATTCAGGTACGTGTTATGTCTTTAATATTTTTATTAAATAAAAATAATGGCAACATTGTTGAATAAAAACATTTATAAATCACAATTGCAAATTTTATTTATAAATACTCTATTTAGGAATAGGTAAAATTTTAGTAGTGTATCGAGCCAAATCGAGCACTTTTGTTTACGTGGTTAAAATGCGTAATTATCACAGATTTAGGGCACATTTAAGTTTGTTGCCATATTTTGCGATTTTCGTTACAAATGAATATTTTTGCTATGCCGTGTGATCCTAGACTGGGTTACCTATACCGCAAATAATGATGAAAATATTAAATTTTTCATCAAAGGTGATTAATTAGTCTCAAAGAGGTCGTCAAATAAATACGATTGTCAATCTTAAGGTCTTTAAGGTTTTGTTTTTACAGGGAACATATTATACTCTTCGCAAATACAAAACGAAGAGTATATTGCATTCGATCGGCACATTTCTAAAACCAGTAATATTGCTCGTAGAGAAATTTTTTTTATAGCACTGTGTTGGTGATCGAATTCTGAACAACTTTCAAAAGTCCGTCCGTCTGTCTGTGTGTTTGTCCGTCCGTCTGTCCATCCATCTGGCCGTCCGTCCGTCACGTTTGTTGTAAGCACGATAAATTAGGAACGAGAAGTCCGATAGTATTGGACAGTAAGTTAGTGTTAGCTAGAGGAAGAACTTTATTGCTTTTGAACAAAATAGATCGATAAATAAAGTTATTAATTTTTTAAATTAAAAAAAAAAATTGTTTTGTGATTAAACAAAAAATGTTTGAAACTAATATCATTTACAAACAAAAACTGCGTAAAGACTATCCTGTAAAAACTGCAACAATTATATAACTAATGTAGTAAATCAGCGAAGAGTACAATGGTTAGCTTGTTTTTTATTTAAATTGAGAGCATTTGATTTATGAAGTTTTTTATATGGTCTACTTGAAGCAGCCCAAGAAGAAACTCCAACACTTGCCAAAGAACGCTTTAGATTTGTTAGTGCCACCTCCTGCCTCCAAATGCCAAGGCGATGATGACGATGATGATGATGATAATTAGGAATGGCGACGAGCAGTCATGGCATTCTGATTCTGACGACTGCTATTAATTAATTAAGTATGTGTACTATTTACTTTTGTTCATCACTGAATATATTTGTTATTTTCTTTGCCTATTTCAGAATTTTATTCAGTTATTTCGATTCCAACAATCTCAATCTGCCAGTAAAATTTGTTTCAATGTGTTTCCTGTAGTCACGAGATTATTTGAGATTAGTTTCCTAGATTTCCGAATTTAAGCCGAAAATTGCTTATTCTCACCCCACCGTGTGTCATGCGGTTATTTGAAACTGTTTACCTAATACTGATTAGTTAAGTTTCGTGTGAAAATGAGTAAATAACAAAATCCGAACAAATTTTTTCCCGACCTCGAAATTTATATTAAGTAATAAGGTTCAATGAACCGAACGATAGTGAAATATTGTTTCACAATTATAAGAGTTTTTTTTTTTTAAAGCCATTCCATTTTTTAAATTTGTTTTATTAGGCTAGTGCAAATCTGTAGGTGTGACATCCCCGGAGATGTCACTTTGTCTAACATCATTAAAAAATGTTTTTTTTATTGGTACCCTATTTTGGTTATTTAAAGTACGCCTCAGAGTGTTTAAATCAAACTTTTAGAAACGCGCGTGTTTTAAAGTTACCATGGCAACAACTACAACCCGAGTCAAAATGTCAACTTTTTAGTTATTGATCTGACAGGAATTTTTGCGGTATTAACCACAAATCTCCTTTTCTATTTAAGTAATCAATGTTAGAACTCATTTTAAAGCAATATACAATCACTAACAACTGTAGTGACAATAATTAATCCTATGTGACAGATTGCAACTTAATTTTTGCATTCCTCATTTGACACTGACAGGTATCCTGATGTCACATCACGAATTCAGACATTTTACATTATTAATTCTTATTTCCATTTTTTTTAGTAATAGTACCAGTATTTATGATTTCAAAGTGCTCGAAAAATCGCGCGTGTTTTAAAGACCTTAAGGTGGCCATTCCCTAGAAAGAGACATCCGATAGGGAAATATTTACTATTTTTAGCTATAACTTTTTTTTCTTAGTACGTATATACACAAAAACTATAGGAGTACCTAAGTAGAACCATAACAAGACTATTACTATGAATTTTCACTCAATAATTTCACTGGTTTGCAAAATAGCTCGATTTAAAACTACGAAATAGGAAGATTAACACAATTTTTAAATTTAAATCGAGCTATTTTGCAAACCACTAAAATTATTGAGTGAAAATTCATAGTAATAGTCTTATTATGATTCTACTTAGGTACCTACTCTTATAGTTTTTTTAAATATACGTACTAAGAAAAAAAAAAGATATAGCTAAAAATAGTAAATATTTCCCTATCGGATGTCTCTTTCTAGGGAATGGCCACCTTAATATCCACTTATACTTTAATATACTATTTTTGTGACGTATTCATTATAAGCACATTGGGATAGTCATAGTCATTACAAAAAGATGACAAGCTGACAACGGTTTTTAATTCCATGATTATCTTTGACCAAGACGATTTTGATATCACGGTATTACATGGTTTATATTGAGTGTTCTAAATATATCTAAAAGTAATATTTTTTTTATTGCCGTTTACAAGCAAATCGATATTTAATTCAACAAGTATTATAGCAGTGAAATCATTCTGGATCCAGACAATAGTTAAAATGTCTTTAATAGCTATTAATTTCGAATAAGGAAATAGAGTTTTATATATTACCTCCATTAGTCTTTGTTGGTCTTAAAGAGTTATAACATAAACATGACTATAAACGTTCAATGTGTATATTATTTATATTGCTCGTAAATGATCAATCTATTATACCAAACTCAAATAAAGACGATGGTATGTTGGCCCAAAAGCAGTAAAATTATAAATATATAAATTAATTAGAAATATGCAATGTTTTCAGCCGTAATTGTAAACGGAACACGAACAAGTCAAGGAATGGCGCTAGTCGTGTTATTGACGAGGCTTCTTACAGTGTGCAATCTGTCATTTAAAAATAATAAAAGTTTCATATTTGCCTTGTTTAATTAGTTTTAAACTGAAAACTAACTGAAATTTATTTTTAATTTATACTTGGAGCCATTTTAGCACTCTTTCACAAACGTCACAATTCATTTGAGGAAAACTGTTCCATAATTTTTAACTACTTTCAAGATCAAGAATCTCCCGAGAACTTTAAACTACGAAGCAATAGTACCCCACTGCAAGCCGCCCATATTGACAAATTCCTGTCTAACTGCAAAACATTTTAACGATGGGAATAAAACTAACTTTTTGTTTATTATGATGCAAATTTGTTTGATTATTGTCAATAATTGAATTAATTAGCGGTTAATTTAATTTCATTAATACTTTATTTACCATCCCATTCATCACACCCAGTTATTCTAATTTTCATTACAAATTTACCTAAAACCTAGTCAAATGGGCTTGTTCAGCATTTTTTTTTTATTTCACAAATCGAAAGTGCCAAGTATAAATTAATGGATCTGCAAAATATCAGAATCTTATTCGCACGTTTAGTATCTTAAAAACTATTACAAATTTCCATCTCGCGAAAATGGGGCGTGGCCAGGCGCTACGTCACTATACGCATAGACTCGGCGATCTCAATAGACTTGATGCTCCTTATTGGTTATAATTATAAGTGTTTTCGAAGTATTGTTTGTTTTGCTTACTACTTGACAGTAGGGAAGTACAATTTGGTGAAATGTCAAAAAATTACAATTTTCTCTCGCTCCTGCCAGAACGAATTTTCGATTTCGACCCTGCAATTTACAATTAGAATTCATCGCTGACATTGTCCTTTCCGTAGACACATAGAACGAACTTCCACTCGACGTATTTATTTAGTTACCGGCGTTTAAAAATTCCATGTTTTTCGACTTTTCAGGTTAAATTTGAAAGGTCCCAGAAAGCCATTTTTCTTACGTCACTTGCGTATAGTGACGTCACAAATGAGCGCTCGGTTTTTGCAACTATTACTAAATTCAACTCCTTATATCTCGAGAACGGAAAAAGATAATAATACGAAATTTTAAGTGTATAATGAGAATATCGAGTACTATATGAAAAAGTATAAAAACCATATAAAAAGAATATCATGGAACAAGCCCATTGAGCACATTGACAACACTGTATGATTGGTAAGCGATCGCATAGCTTACAACTAAATAACGCAAAGCTGAAAAACACTGAAAATTCTCTGAGCTGCCGACGCCGACAAAAGGGCATTTTTTATGGAAAGCGCTTAGCAGCACGATTAATTCCTTTAGGTGAATTATCATCGTTTCTTTTATTTTAAGCATGATTCCTGGAGGCCTAAGATTTACATAGATCAGGATAAGTATAGATGATTGAGGTGTAAACACGACATATTATTTCAATATACCTACTTTATGTAGGTTCACTGCGGTTCATATGAAAATAAATTCATTTTAAGCGTACTTATGACTTTTTAGGAAAAATCTCTGATTTTTGATTCCTTAACCCCTGAAAATTTTAAGTTCAAAAGGGATTACTGGGGAAATTAATTTGGAAAATGTAAAATTGTGTTAATATCTTGTTGAGGTATTTTTTGTTAAATGATTGGTTTTGAAGAAAAGATGAAACTGATTTATTATTGATTTTAACGTTTTTAATATAAAATAGTACCCACCAACCCACCTCAATCCTTAGAATGAAACGTAGAGCCACAAATGTATTATGAATGTATTTCTAGTTTATTTTTTATAAGAGAAGTGAGTTAGCGGTAAAAACCCCGTTCGAAAAAAGTTCAGCCACCGGTAGATTAAGAAATTCTGCCTGAAATGAAGCGCCTCAATAGAAAAACAGAGTTCATATGGAATTAATCATTACAAGATTTTCTAATAATATTAAATCAAATTAAACAATCGAGCTCAAGTGAAGTGCAGTGTCCCTACGTACACCCTTAGACGACCCAACAGGATACTTTTTAAGTGATTCATGGGCAATAAATAATCGCATAGTCAGTGTCAAAATGAGGCACATATATTTACAAAGCAATATAGCTGTGTTGTGACCTAAAGTAATTGTATGCAGTGGAAAGTTTTTAAATGGACAAAATCAACTGAACCCAAGACAAAAAACGAAAGGAAATAAAATAAAACAGCAATCACAAGACGCTGCAGAAAGACAGATAAGCTATAAATTAATTCATTTTGTTTTATCTGATTTAATTGATATTATTCTATTCTATCTTTCTATCTGATCTTTACCATCTTAATTTTTATCAGCTCGATTTATTGATTCAAAACATAATATTTTATTATTAATTTGGAAGGCGGAAATTGTCTCAAAGAAACGACATACAGGGTGAGCAAACTATCCATTCGGACCTCTTTCTTCTCATAACGTACAAAAAAATTTTGTTACCGCGAGATAGGGCTCTTCCCAGCAACTCCACTGTAAATGGTTATTTACCTGTGGAACGGTTAATTAATAAAAAAAAGATAAAAAATGAAAGCTGCCAGATTCAGAAACAGAAGAAACAGAAAACTTAGAAGAAAAAAATAAGTAGATGACGATAGATGGAAACTTAAAAGAAGCATGGAAACTGAAAAGAAGCTTCTCGCAAACACCTGCACACCCCAACCGACGATGACAGGTGGAAACTTAATAGAAGCATGGAAACTTGAAAAAAGTATCTCACAAACACCTACACTTCCCATTCTATATTTCCACCCCATGTGATTTGGTTCCGGCACGCGGTTTGGCCGTCCGTTGGGCACTTTTTATGTATAGACCTTAAACATTTTCACGCTCGTCAGTAACAGACTACTTTGACAAAAAAAGGGACTCACGTAATGCTCGAAATGGCTATAGCTTTTAACAATAAATTTGAGAGATGATTTATGTTGAATGTTATGTTTGCACTGACGTGTTGGAGGCAGTGGTTAGTTGAACCCTCTGGCTTGAGTGATGTAATAGACTACAGAAACCACTGTGTCTTATTACTTTTATTTATTTCTCGTAAGAAAAAAATCATTCTACTAAACCCTTGGTTATCTATTGTTTATTTAAAGTGTAAAGGCCTTGATAAATCGTCACAATACAGATTAAGTTGATGGACACTAGCAATTTTCAATTCGTTAATTACTAATAATTAAAATGTGTACGATTTAGGGGATTCCATTCTTGTTATAATTGTTGTCATATGTTGAGCATTCTGCTTTAGGATTACCAGGAATAGGTTTCTCCACATAGCAGAATATTATTATATGGCAAGCTATAAATAAATAACTTGAATGTCCATCCAGAGCAGGAGAGGTGTATTATTTCTATTCCCAATTGAGAAATTCAGTCTAAAGCGTTGCTACCAGGATGAATCATTACAAAGCCTGCTTGTGATAGAATAACACCGAGACGGTGCTTGAATATTACCCGCATACGAATATAGTTAATCAGATATATTATGCGCTTACCTTAAACGAAAGTAGTCGATTGTTTACCTGGCTCATGATTACAAGTCTGTTACCTGCTCTTGGTTCATTCTTAATGTTGCCGGTAGCATAGCCGTAGGTTAAATGATATGTATTTACTTTTATTGAATTATTTATGGAGTTGTTCATTAAACAAACAAAAAATATTATATTTATTATAAATCGGGTTATAAATAAATAATGTATTGTAAATATCATTGGGAATAACTCTACGTGACATTTCTTAGATGCGGAAGAGTGGTGTGAAATAAAAAGGAAGTATTACTTTTTGTGAAAATGCGCTTATATTCCCTCATGAAATTAAATTTTCTTAATTGTG
The DNA here is from genome assembly GCA_963583905.1 of Stenurella melanura. Lineage (NCBI taxonomy): Eukaryota > Metazoa > Arthropoda > Insecta > Coleoptera > Cerambycidae > Stenurella > Stenurella melanura. Next base: position 81,384,385 of record OY757312.1, read on the forward strand.
TTCTACATTGGCAACATATAAATTCATAAATCATCAATTATAATAGTTCCAAATAGATAGATATAAGGAATTATAATTTAATAATAAATCTTTTGAAATTTACTTTCCTCATAAAAGTTTTAAAACACCTTCAATATCACACCAAGGGTACATTTTACCTTAAAAATATTTTTAATGAGGGTCAAGGGTTTGTGAAATGTATCTTCTAACAGGAATACATCACCCTTCATTCTAAATAATTAGGTGGCTTGAAATCGATTGTTTTATTCCCGTTTGAATAACCCTCTGTGAAGTTTCAAGGATGTAGCAATATATCAAATTTATAATAGATTGTACTACTATTTAGAACTTTGAATTTGAGCCTCCTTTAGGGTTTATTGTAATATAATTGTTTCTCTCAAACTCATCACGCTAACAGTGCAGATGGAGTCCGCAACTTTTGTGGTTATCCAGGAATTGTAATATAAAACAACAAAGATTATCTTGGTCAAAGATGGTCATGGAATTGAAAACTGCTGTTCTTAGCTTATGTAATCCGTTTGCCATGATTATGTTAGTTATGGTTATGTCATCTGCATTAATGTGCACGTGTTTTTATATAAAAATATTTACGTTTCTGTTAACAAAAAAGCGAATTTAAAGAAACTGTCGTATGTCCACAGTCGTGTTAGCCCGTTCAAAACGCAGGGGGTGTGTGCAGGAAAGAACACCGGTCTGAGTTGATTACGAAAATCGGAGTCGTGCAATCCTAAAAGTTGGGAAATACCCCCAAAAACGTCAAGAACGCTCCTTTTAGAGGGTTTTTCGCGATAATTTCAACAGAAAGCATAAAGGTTCATATGGAATTCCATTATTTTATTATTAATTTGCAAGTGTATACCAAATATAGCCAAATTATATGATTAGGGGTAAAAACATCTGAAAAAATTCGGGGGTACGTAGTAAGACGAGAGAAATCGAATGGCGCAAACCCCAGCTCGGTATCTCAACTCGTCTCCTAGTTGCGACCTCTTGAAGTCGCGAAAAGGTATAAATGTCTTTTTTTGGGTACTTCCGAAGACTCTATCCGAATAACGGTTTGCGCCTACGTACCCCCGAATTTTTTCAGGTTTTTTTATTTAAACTTGACAAAGGGGTGGTTTCAACTTTCTCTGGTTATCCCTAATCATAATTTGGGTATATTTTGTATACCTTTAAAAATTAATATTAAATTTTCATAGGATCCTTTTTTATTCTTCTATCTCGAAAACCCCTCTAAAAGGGGTGCTTTTGACGTTATTAGGGGCGTTCCCCAACTTTTAGGATTGTGGGACCCCGATTTTCTTTAAATTAACATTATTAACATTATTTGGGTTCTTATGCACCTTTTGTAACACGGCCTCTACTAGTAGCGGCTTTTGCAATATTAATGATTGCTTTTCCTTTGCTACACAATGCATCTTAATGATTTTAAGACACATTATCTATGTCAAAGTTTGGCAAAATCCGTAACTGATTTGGTTTGGGATATATTGATTCAGTACAAAATAAATATAACATAATGAATTGTAGATGAAGAAGTAGTAGGCTTTGTTTTTATTAGTCGAAGTTGGCTTCTGCAATTATAATGATTACTTCCGGTGTGTTACGTCATGTTCAGCGATCTTTTATGTTAATTGATTAATTTGGGGACCTGCAGTTTGAAATGATGAATCCTCTTTAATCCCTACTCAGAGATATCGTCCCAATTAATATTCAGGAATACACCAATATTATAAATAACATTTCTGTTGGCCTAAAATACCTTTCTTCTTATTTTTAAAATTTACTGGACCTTCTGTATTGCCATTCTATTTTGAATAATTGTTTGATAATAACGTAACTGTCGAAACTGCAGTCACAACTTTGTGTAAATATAATTAGTGCAGTGCAATTAGTCATTAAAAATGAAAAATGACAGAACCCAGCTATACTGAATGGATTTGAATGATTTTTTTTGCATTGTGTTTCTAAGTAGAGAAAAGTTTATCCCTTAAAAATTGCCGCTTTTTATTTGGGGATGGTTCCCGCCCCCTCTAGAGGGGTGGGCAAACAAGTAAAATAGTAACCACCGAATCTGATATACAATCATGTTGTGAGAGAAGAAGGTGGTTTACAACTTTTCATGAAAATTTGTATTTTACAAGGTATAACGATTTGAAGATTTAGCTTTAAAAAATTGGTCCCTTGAGACTATTTTTCGTAAATAACTCTTAAGTCTAGCAATTATGGAAAAAGTGGTATGATACAAAACATAAGATTACGAAATTATAAGTATTTTGGTTTTTCTTTATTTCTGTACGATGAATTCCATAATCTTATTTTTGTACCATACCACTTTTTCCATAAATGTAAAACTTTTCAGCTTGTGAATTGAATTCAACAATGCAAGTGAATTAGGAATGGAGTTTGTAAATTTTGCTTCTATCTGTTTTTACATTACTTACTTAAACCTCTAAAGCTGCAGTCAGGTCGTACGGATACTTCTCTCATAGAAAATTGTCTCTGATCTTTTTTTCTTTTACATGAGAAATGTTTAGAAAAACTGAAAACAGATTAGTGATTTTAGTCATATGCAAATATATGTTTGAGTTCGGATAATATGGAATCCATTATTATGAGAATCTTCTGCTTATTGGCGACGTCTTGACATGTTTTGTGATTCATGCAATATTTTAGTTGGCTTTATTTTACTACATAGCATGCCCAACAGATTCACAGCAGCTATTGCGGGTGCCTGTTAAGTGCACAACCTCACCAAAGCTTTATACCTTTTTGGTGACATCATCCCAACGTTCTGGAGGTCGTCGCTTTCGCCTTTTGACATATCATTTTCCCTGGCTCATGAGCTGTTCTTCCATTACATCAATTTTCTTGGAAAAAATCGGTAAAGTTATTTACACAGAACTTCCCTCGTTATTTGTGCATGACAGTCACTCAAAAAAATTATTAATTACGAAATGACATTGGGAATAATAATCGGAATATAATTATTGATATTATTACAAAGAAAACCTGATAACTTTTGGTAAAAAAAATTACAGAGTGTTCATCCAACAGCAAAAGTTCAATATACTAAATAACAGGTGCCAAATATGGAAGGCTTGCTCAAATATCTTTATAAATGTCCACCATGACTCAATTATTTCTTGGGATGCCATTATTCAATAAAAGTGTATAATAGGATATGCCAAATATTATTGCCATCTCTCACATTTTCAATCCCACATTCACGTAATGGAGTGGAAGTATAGTGGTGATTAAAATATACAAAATATAGAAAAACAATTCCATTTGTGGTAAAATTTTTTCAAAAATTTTTAATTTTTTTTTTATTGTTCTTTAAATAGATTTAGAACGCTATGAAACGTGGAAATTTTAAATTTTGAGAAAAAAAAAATTCATCTATTTTGGTCGTAAAAATTTTTTCAAAAATGTTGGTAAAAAATTTTCAAATTTTTTTTTTCTTTTAAATAGGTTTAGAATGCCATGAAACGTGGACATTTTAAATTTGAACAAAGAAAAAATTTTTTTTTTAGTGGTAAAAATTATTTAAAAAATGATTGAAAAAAAATTTCAAAAAATTTTTTTTTCTGAAATGGGTTTAGCGCGTCATGAAACGTGGAAATTTTAAATTTGAGCAAAAAAAAATTTTTTTCACTATTTATTCCGTTTAGACGGTCCACCCTGTATATTTTTCAGTGAAAATTCTACCAGTTCTTCGCTGACAGTAGTGTTAACTACCTACCAAATTTGACTGCTCTCCGTCAAGTAGTTTTTTAGTTAATGCACCAACAGACAGACAGACAGACAGACAGACAGACAGACAGATAGACAGACAGACAGACAGACAGATAGACAGACTGACGGAATTGAAAAACCTATATTTTCGGAATCTACGTGTTCTGAAACGTCAGAATCCGAAAAAATCTCGGAGGGTGATTTTTTCTCGAATACAATACTTCCCTTCGGTATGCGAGGGAAGTAAAATGTTTTCAAAAATATTGGTGAAAAAAATTTTCAATTTTTTTTTTCCTGAAATACGTTAAGCGTGTCATGAAACGTAGAAATTTTAAATTTGAGCAAAAACAAATTATTTTCATCTTGGTAAAAATTTTTACTTCCCTCGCATACCGAAGGGAAGTATTGTATTCGAGAAAAAATCACCCTCCGAGATTTTTTCGGATTCTGACGTTTCAGAACACGTAGATTACGAAAATATAGGTTTTTCAATTCCGTCAGTCTGTCTGTCTGTCTGTCTGTCTGTCTGTCTGTCTGTCTGTCTGTCTGTCTGTCTGTCTGTTGGTGCATTTACTAAAAAACTGCTTGACGGAGAGCAGTCAAATTTGGTAGGTAGTTGACGCTACTGTCAGCGAAAACATGGTAGAAATTTCACTGGAAAATATACAGGGTGGACCATCTAAACGGAATAAATAGTGAAAAAAATTTTTTTTTGCTCAAATTCAAAATTTCCACGTTTCATGACGCGCTAAACCTATTTCAGAAAAAAAAAATTTTTGAAAATTTTTTTCAATCATTTTTGAAAAAATTTTTACCAAGATGAAAAAAATTTTTTTTTGCTCAAATTTAAAATTTCTACGTTTCATGACACGCTTAACCTATTTCAGAAAAAAAAATGTTTTGAAAATTTTTTTCAAACATTTTTGAAAAAATTTTTACCATGAAAAATTTTTTTTTTGCTCAAATTTAAAATTTCTACGTTTCATGACACGCTTAACCTATTTCAGGAAAAAAAAATTGAAAATTTTTTTCACCAATATTTTTGAAAAATTTTTTACTACTAAAATGAAATTTTTTTTTCTTTCTTCAAATTTAAAATTTCCACGTTTCATGGTATTCTAAGCCTGATTAAAAAAAATTTTTTTTGAAAATTTGCAACATTTTACCAGTTTGGAAAAAAAATTAACACTAGAATGCTCAAATTTAAATGACATTCTAAACCTAAGTATTTCAAAAAAAAAATTTTGAAATTTTTTTTCACCAACATTTTTCAAAAAGTTTTTACCACTAAAATAGATCGAATATTTTTTATTTGCTCAAATTTAAAATTTTCACGCTTAATAGCATTCTAAACCTATTTTAAAATACATAATTTTTAATTTTTAAACTTTTTTTAGCACTACTATAGAATAGAAGGAAACTTTCTTTTTGCTCAAACTTGAAATTTCTACGTTTGACATTTTAAACCTATTTCAGAAGAAAAAATTTTGAAAATTATTTTACCAACATCTTTTGAAAATTTAAAAAAAAATGAAATTTTTTAACCACCACTATACTTCCACTCCATTACGTGAATGTTGGATTGAAAATGTGACAGATGGCAATAATATCTGGCATATGCACCTATTATACTTTTATTGAAAAATGTACAGGGTGGTCATCCCAAGAAATAATTCAGTCATGGTGGACATTTGTAAAGGTATTTGTGCAAACCTACCATATGTGGCACCTGTTATTTAGTATTGAACTTTTGCTGTTGGAGGAGCAATCTGTATATTTTTTAGACCAAAACTTATCAAGTTTTCTTTGTAATAATAGCAATAACTCTATTCCGATTATTATTCTCAATGTCATTTCGTAATTATTAATGTTTTAGAGTGACCGCCATGCACAAATAACGAGGGAAGTTCTGTGTAAATACCTTTACCGATTTTTTCAAAAATGTTTGAAAAAATTTTCAAAATTTTTTTTTTCCTGAAATAGGTTTAGCGCGTCATGAAACGTGGAAATTTTAAATTTGAGCAAAAAAAAAATTTTTTCATCTTGGTAAAAATTTTTTCAAAGATGTTTGAAAAAAATTTTCAAATTTTTTTTTCCTGAAACACGTTTAGCGCGTCATGAAACGTGGAAATTTTAAATTTGAGCAAAAAAAAATTTTTTTCACTATTTATTCCGTTTAGATGGTCCACCCTGTATATTTTTCAGTGACAATTCTACCAGTTCTTCGCTGACAGTAGGGTTAACTACCTACCAAATTTGACTGCTCTCCGTCAAGTAGTTTTTTAGTAAATGCACCAACAGACAGACAGACAGACAGACAGACAGACAGACAGACAGACAGACAGACAGACAGACAGACAGACAGACAGACAGACAGACAGACAGACAGACAGACAGACAGACAGACAGACAGACAGACAGACAGACAGACAGACAGACAGACAGACAGACAGACAGACAGACAGACAGACAGACAGACAGACAGACAGACAGACAGACAGACAGACAGACAGACAGACAGACAGACAGACAGACAGACAGACAGACAGACAGACAGACAGACAGACAGACAGACAGACAGACAGACAGACAGACAGACAGACAGACAGACAGACAGACAGACAGACAGACAGACAGACAGACAGACAGACAGACAGACAGACAGACAGACAGACAGACAGACAGACAGACAGACAGACAGACAGACAGACAGACAGACAGACAGACAGACAGACAGACAGACAGACAGACAGACAGACAGACAGACAGACAGACAGACAGACAGACAGACAGACAGACAGACAGACAGACAGACAGACAGACAGACAGACAGACAGACAGACAGACAGACAGACAGACAGACAGACAGACAGACAGACAGACAGACAGACAGACAGACAGACAGACAGACAGACAGACAGACAGACAGACAGACAGACAGACAGACAGACAGACAGACAGACAGACAGACAGACAGACAGACAGACAGACAGACAGACAGACAGACAGACAGACAGACAGACAGACAGACAGACAGACAGACAGACAGACAGACAGACAGACAGACAGACAGACAGACAGACAGACAGACAGACAGACAGACAGACAGACAGACAGACAGACAGACAGACAGACAGACAGACAGACAGACAGACAGACAGACAGACAGACAGACAGACAGACAGACAGACAGACAGACAGACAGACAGACAGACAGACAGACAGACAGACAGACAGACAGACAGACAGACAGACAGACAGACAGACAGACAGACAGACAGACAGACAGACAGACAGACAGACAGACAGACAGACAGACAGACAGACAGACAGACAGACAGACAGACAGACAGACAGACAGACAGACAGACAGACAGACAGACAGACAGACAGACAGACAGACAGACAGACAGACAGACAGACAGACAGACAGACAGACAGACAGACAGACAGACAGACAGACAGACAGACAGACAGACAGACAGACAGACAGACAGACAGACAGACAGACAGACAGACAGACAGACAGACAGACAGACTGACGGAATTGAAAAACCTATATTTTCGGAATCTACGTGTTCTGAAACGTCAGAATCCGAAAAAATCTCGGAGGGTGATTTTTTCTCGAATACAATACTTCCCTTCGGTATGCGAGGGAAGTAAAAATTGAGTGCAGTAGTTTCCCCTTATTATTATTTATTTATAATAAATAATGTTAGGTTAATGAACAACTCCATAAATGATTCAATAAAAGTAACGCAGTGGCTATATGTCCGACTAGTCGGGTAAATATGTTCATACCCGGCTAATCCGATATTTCTGTTTATATACGACTACACTGTTTACTTTCCGCCTCTCCCATTATCTCTTTTTCTGCTGAGTTAGCAGTTCGACAGTGTCCTTCGTGTAATGCTAACTGCTTGTATGATCTATATTTTCAAGGATAATTTCCAAAAAGCACCTAATTTGTGAGTGTTTTTACTGATATACCTAATATTCGTAAGAATATACCGAGGCAAACATGAAAGATGATGAATTTTCGTCGTACAAGAGCTAGAAACAGCCCTAGTAGCACCAACATTGCACCAATATATAATCAATATAGGACCAATATATGAATATTGGTCCTATATGGATTATATATTGGTCCAATATGTTGTGCTACTAGAGAGCAATTGAAAACTATGAATTGTCTTCATTCTGCAACATGTTTAGGTCCGATTCACATACATAAATATGGCTCGAAAAAAGGAATTAAACTAATGGTTTGTGTTAGAAACCTTAATCCAAAAAATTGTAGGAAATGATTAAAATTTCTGACGTACAGAAAAGTTTCAACGAAGTGGGGTGTGGCATAACTGACGATAGACTGTCTATTACTAGACTTTAGAGATATTTCGATTTGGAATGTTTGGTTAAAGTAGAAGAAATGATTAAATTCAAGAAAGAACAAAAGCTTTATATATGTATGCCAAATTTGTGCAACTGAGGTAAAATCAAAATATGTCATTTGCAGCAGATGTTTGAATTGGAACCATTTAAAATGTACAAGTGCAAAAAAGAATAGAAAAAATCGGTAAATGTATTTACACAGAACTTCCCTCGTTCATGGCAGTCTCTCTAAAAAAATAATAATTACGAAATGACATTGAGAATAATAATCGGAGTAGAGTTATTGCTATTATTACAAAGAAAACTTGATAAGTTTTGGTCAAAAAAATATACAGATTGCTCATCCAACAGCAAAAGTTCAATACTAAATAGCAGGTGCCACATATGGCAGGCTTGCGCAAATACCTTTACAAATGTCCACCATGACTGAATTATTTCTTGGGATGACCACCCTGTACATTTTTCAATAAAAGTATAATAGGTGCATATGCCAGATGTTATTGCCATCTGTCACATTTTCAATCCAACATTCACGTAATGGAGTGGAAGTATAGTGGTGGTTAAAAAATTTCATTTTTTAAAATTTTTCAAAAGATGGTAAAATAATTTTCAAATTTTTTTCTTCTGAAATAGGTTTAAAATGTCAAAGGTAGAAATTTTAAATTAGAGCAAAAAGGAAAGTTTCCTTCTGTTCTATAGTAGTGCCAAAAAAAGTTTAAAAATTAAAAATGATGTATTTTTAAAATAGGTTTAGAATGCTATGAAACGTGAAAATTTTAAATTTGAGCAAATAAAAAAAAATTCGATCTATTTTAGTGGTAAAAACTTTTTGAAAAATGTTGGTGAAAAAAATTTTCAATTTTTTTTTTTCTGAAATACCTAGGTTTAGAATGTCATTTAAATTTGAGCATTCTGGTGTTAAATTTTTTTCCAAACTGGTAACAAAATGTTGCAAATTTTTTTTTCCGAAATTGGTTTGGAATATCATGAAACGTGGAAATTTTAAATTTGAGCAAAAAAAATTTGGATAAATGGATTAAAAATGTTTTCAAATTTTTTAAAAAATTCTTCAAAAACATTTTTAAATTTGTTTGAATAGTTTTAGAATGTCATGGAAACGTGGATAGTTAAAATCTGAACAAAGAAAGAAAAATTCTATCTTAGTGATAAAATTTCAAAAAACTTTTTTTTTAATCAGGCTTAGAATGCCATGAAACGTGAAAATTTTAAATTTGAAGAAAGAAAAAAAAAATTCATTTTAGTAGTAAAAATTTTTTCAAAAATATTGGTGAAAAAAATTTTCAAATTTTTTTTTCCTGAAATAGGTTAAGCGTGTCATGAAACGTAGAAATTTTAAATTTGAGCAAAAACAAATTTTTTTCATCTTGGTAAAAATTTTTTCAAAAATGTTTGAAAAAAATTTTCAAAAATTTCTTTTTTCTGAAATAGGTTTAGCGCGTCATGAAACGTGGAAATTTTAAATTTGAGCAAAAAAAAATATTTTTTCAACTTGGTAAAAATTTTTTCAAAAATATTGGTGAAAAAAATTTTCAAATTTTTTTTTCCTGAAATAGGTTTAGCGCGTCATGAAACGTGGAAATTTTAAATTTGAGCAAAAAAAAATTTTTTTCATCTTGGTAAAAATTTTTTCAAAAATGTTTGAAAAAAATTTTCAAAAATTTTTTTTTTCCTGAAACAGGTTTAGCGCGTCATGAAACGTGGAAATTTTAAATTTGAGCAAAAAAAAATTTTTTTCACTATTTATTCCGTTTAGACGGTCCACCCTGTATATTTTTCAGTGAAAATTCTACCAGTTCTTCGCTGACAGTAGGGTTAACTACCTACCAAATTTGACTGCTCTCCGTCAAGTAGTTTTTTAGTAAATACACCAACAGACAGACAGACAGACAGACAGACCGACAGACAGACAGACAGACAGACTGACGGAATTGAAAAACCTATATTTTCGGAATCTACGTGTTCTGAAACGTCAGAATCCGAAAAAATCTCGGAGGGTGATTTTTTCTCGAATACAATACTTCCCTTCGGTATGCGAGGGAAGTAAAAAAGTGTTTTGTATTGTATATATTGAAAACTATTCAACCATTTAATAAAAATATTACAAACTAAAAATAGTTTGTTTTTTTTATAGCGCCGTTGATATTATGTGTTTGATGTTCCCCCAAATATTATGATAGTTGCTATTTTACTTTAATGTGCACAGAGCTCTAATACGTGCTAGCTGTGTTCGGAAATTGTTAAAAATTCCTACATTTTCATCTCTCATTATTATATTATGTTACTTTTTCTGCACATTACACGAAAGATACTGTCAATATTCAATAAGCCAATGGTAGAGGCGGAAAGTAAACAGTGTAGTCGTATACAAACGAAAATATCCGACAAGCTGGCTATGAGCATATTTATTCGACTAGTGGACATATAGCCACTACCTAAAAATAAATAAATATCATTTAACCTGCGGCTTGCTACCGGCAATATTAAGAACGACCCAAAAGCTGATCACGGATTTGTAATGGTGAACCAGGTAAACAATAGACTATTTTCATTTGAGGTAAGCGCATAACATATCTGGTGAACTATATTCGTATACGGATATCGTTTGCAATATTCAAGTACGCGGTCTCGGGTGTTATTCTATCACAAATAGGCTTTGTAATGATGATGACTTGTCCTGGTAGCAACGCTTTAGCCTGAATTTTCAAATTAATGATAGAAATCCTATACATGGATGTGAACGTAATTACTATAAATGGTTGTAGATATCCCATATTATCACCCAAAGTTACATCAAAATGTACAACACTTTCGAAAACAGTATTGTTTAGATAAGAGCACCCACCTCGATCTAGGACAATCTTTGGTAATTTTTAGAAAGTGGTCATTCAATAGAAACCTTATGAAAATGAGATATTGAGGTGGCCATTTCCAAGAAAGAGACATCCGATAGGGAAATGTTTATTATTTTCAGCCATAACTTTTTTCTCTTAGTGCGTATATTTAAAAAAACTATAAGAGTACCTAAGTAGAACCTTAACAAGACTATTTTTATGAATTTTCACTCAATAATTTCAGTGGTTTGCAAAATAGCTAGATTTAAATTTAAAAATTATGTTAATCTTCCTATTTCGTAGTTTTAAATTTAGCTATTTTGCAAATCACTGAAATTATTGAGTTAAAATTCATAGCAAGTCTTGTTATGGTTTTACTTAGGTACCCTTATAGTTTTTTAAATATTCGTACTAAGAAAAAAAGTTATGGGTAAAAATAATAAATATTTCCCTATCGGATGTCTTTTTCTAGGGAATGGCCACCTTAAATAAATATTTTTTGTGCTTATTACGATTACAGTTTATTAGGGATGTACAGGGTGCCCCAAATTGCTTGATTTTGGCTGGTTTTCCTATTTTCAGACCAGGTAGAGAAAAACTGACGTATGAGTCTAGAGCTCGATTTTTGTGAAACGCCGATTGGTAAAAACCGCATTTCGATATCTCTTACCGTTTCCGAGATATCGGCAAAAATTGACATTTGGCAGATTCCGAAAAACTGTTATAACTTTTTTATTTGTGAATATTTCTTCAAACGGTAAAAACTTTCTACATGAACTTTTTGACGTAGAATAGGATGCATTTAAAAAAAATATATATCGCTTTTCAATTGTTCGATATCAAAGCTAACTTTGTTATTTTAAATGGAAGCCATAGTTGGCTTTGACTTTAGAAAATAGGAAAAAAATAAACTTTCCAAAAATATATATGTCAAGATATGTCTAGTCATCCTTGCTGCCAATATAACACCAGCCAAAATCGAGCAATTTGGGGCACCCGTGTACATAAAAAAATATGTGGTGTATTCTCTAGAATGGCTGCTTTTATATAGTTTTGTTTCATATCACAAAGTTGATTAGTTGACTATCCTTAAAAAAGTGAAGTTTTATTAAAATACCCCTCAAAAATGACAAGAAAATTAAGTATACTCACGGCCTCACCTACACGATATAGGGGTTCCTATCGGAGACAATTTGCCCATGCTTATCCGGCGTTATCTTTAATAGCTTCCCAATAATTTGAAGAAATAAACGTAGACTCATTTAAAAGTACAGTTTTATAAAGTGAATTAAACCATTTGCATTTTTAAAACAACATAAATATTTATCATATTACTTCGCCCATTGGGCTAATAAAACACGTCATAAAATGAACATGTTATCACGCAATGTTTGTTTGTCTGAATTTCACTTTGATAGCATTAATTTTAATTAGCATTTGTGACAGCACGAAACTGATATCGCAGAGGGTTGTGCCTATATTAGACCGGAATTGCCCTCGAAATTGTTTACCTCGCATCTCTTAGGTGCCTCTGTCAGGTTATCATGTAATAGCTTCCTTTGTCTTATTAAATGACATTGTTAGATTAAGACGTATAGAAGCTCTCGGAGGACATAATTTATTGCTTCGAGAGCTCTTGAATAATAAACGGCATATATAGGGCCAATTACGTACAAAAATAAAATTTAGCTCTTAAAGTTAAACATTTTTTAACTATTAAAAAGTAAAAATTTAGTGCAATTTTGAAACTTTCTAGTTTTTTCCAAATTCATCGTAAAAATTTAAAAGCACTGCCCAAGGGATCACTACTTCCACATCCAGATTTCCCGTCTAAGTTTCTTTAAACGAAACGTCTTAGTACCATGTTTGCACTCTAGTGGAACTAATTGCTAATAGATTTTTTTTTACTTATGTAACGTCGGCCTATTTCCGCTACTAAGGCCTTTCACAGACACCATGAGACGAGTTACTCCAACTTGGACATTTTTCCTAATCTCTTCTCTATCGAAGAGTAGGGATTTTTTATTTACCTAACATTTAATTGACACGGGACCGACTGCTGTATTTAGAAGATGCAGCGAGAACGCTGTGTTTCCCTGGATGGATCACCCGTCTAAGTACTAACCGCGCCTGACGTTGCTGCGTTTTCGTATCGAAATACGAGTATAGGCAGGCGTATCCACGCTTCATATTATTTTAATAATATATTTAAAATTGTCGCCACAGAATTTGTAATGGGGGTGGCTCATGTCCAATACATTTTTGAGAACTTTTGTTCTCATGCACACACTAAAACACAATTTTATTTTGATAAACCCTCTAATAATGGAGTCTGGGCGTTGTAGGTGGTGGTGGAGGTTGCAGATGTGATAAAGAAAATTGAAACCTGGATTTCTAGTACCTATATACGCCACATCCCAAGTTTCTGGAGACTAACTAATATACGATTCAAATGTATTAACCCCTTACTTTAACCGCGAATGTCTCAGAAACGGTGGAGCGGAAAAAAATGAAAAAAATTATGTGTTCATTATGTGTCTATTCTAAATCATTCACTGAAATTTGAATAATGTAAATTGGACAGTATTGAAGTCCTGCTAAGTTATATTGAAAAATGTCCTACTTTTTAGGGAGATTTGGACCATACCAGTTTTAAATCCATTATATCTCGGAAAATATACCTACTTACTATGTAAATAATATTTTAGATACCGATAAAGCACGGCATATTTTGTACGAGGAAATTTTTTCATAATTTTTTATTCTAATATTTTGCAGCTATTCTCAAACACGTGACCTCGTGTTTATTTGGTTATTTGTCAACGTATTTGAAAAACAAATGATAAAATAGTTAATTATATAAAATGTAAGCATTTTCAGAAAAAAGAATTGGTATATATCAAATATTAATTTAGTTATCAAGCGCAATAGATGATATTACTGCAAGCTTCCAATAATATTGGGCTTGATAACTAAATTAATATTTGATATATACCAATCCTTTTTCTGAAAATGCTTACATTTTATAAAATTAATATTTTATCAAAGACAAATTTAAATTCATTGATAAATAACCGAATACACATGTGCTCACAAATTGTCCAATGATCATTATTCAAATTTCAGTGAATGACTTAGAATAGACACATAATGAACACATAATTTTTTAATTTTTTTCCGCTGCTCCGTTTCTGAGATATTCGCGGTTAAAGTGAGGAGTCAATACATTTGAATCGTACATTAGCTTGCTTTATTTATTTTTCCATATTTACCCCCCAACCCTTCAACGAAATAGACTCCAAATATAATCTAGTTTCAGATCTCGTTGTAATCCGTACGTGTACCAAATTTTGCGTCAATATCTTAGTTTTATTTTCTTTACTCCTTTAATAATGGAGTGGGGTGGTCGTGGCAATGGCATCCGTCATAAAGAAACTTGAGACCATGGTCTGTAGTATCCGGGTGTAACAGGATCATGGTATACCCTCCCTTTCTCCTTTAGTTTTGAAGATAATTTATTGAAATTTAGGATTTACTACATACATAATAAGGGGCACTTTTTGACATACAATTGATTTTTTTTCACTTCCAGTTTCGCCGGAAGTGACACTAACTTTCGATTTTTAAATGGAACTATATATTATTGCATTTTTGAATTCTGCATGATTTTCTGAATCCAACGATGCCAAATACTTAAGTGACATTTCAAACATCAATTTTTTTATAATATAATTTTTAGTTTTCCATTTAAGTGTGCCATGACGGTTCCGATTTATTCTAAATGACCCGTGTAATGCTACAAAAATCCCGTTAAAAACATTAAATTACGTGATTTATGAGCAAATAAAATGCACCAAAATTGTTTTTCAGGCAGAACTCAATTTTTTCAAATGGAATCATATCGGTTCCGTGGTACCATTTATTACCACTATTAATAAGGAATTTATTTATTTGTTGTATTAAAATCTGCGATAAAAACAAACAAAGTTTTAGCTAAGAGAAAATAAGAAAATACAATTTTATTCTAATTACCTTGTTACACATAAGGTGGTTTTGGAATACAAAGAATTAACACAAAACAGTACAACAGTTGTTCAAAATGCTGTCCATTAACGTCAATGTACTTCTGAACTCGCATAGCTGTTTCTCGAAGAGCGTTCGCCAATTGCTGGGCCGTTATGCTATTAATTGCTCGTCTTAATCATAGCTCAAGGCCTTGACGGGCAGTGATGGGAGTCGCGAATTTTCGCATGCGAATATTCGGTAATATTGGAAATATTCGCGAAAATTCGCCACCTATTTTTCCCGAATATTCGCCGACGCAGGGCTGCATACTGTTGTATGTGCTATTGAATGTATTAATAGGGTAGTAAATGCTCATCCGATATTCTCCGATATTAATAAGCAAACAGTATTATGCGAACCAACAGAATATATTGCTAAATCTGGAGTTTGGTGCAAAGATTTCTTATGGGCATCTTCTAAACCAGTAAAAAGTACCACATGGTGGGCAGGCATGTGCCAAAAAACTTTACTGAAAGACGTTGCTATAGCAATATTAAATTTACCAGCTACCTCGGCAGCGACGGAGCGTTCCTTTAGTAGTTACTCCTTAGTTCACACAGCAAAAAGGAACAAATTAACAATAAAAAATGCAGGAATGCTAATTTATGTTAATCATAACCTTAAATTAACTTTAAGATGTAACGAAAGCAGAATTAAGTGTAATAAAGAAAAAGAAAGTGTAAAGAATATCAACAGACCGATGGCGACTACCTCAACCGCAACAAATGATGAAGAAGGTGGGCAAGAAGAATTAGTGGAAGATGAGGAAACTAGTAGCACTAGTACCGATTGCACGATGAGCATCCATGACACTTCCGATAGTGATCAAGAAGACAGTGATAATGAAATGGCAGAGGATGGGGATAAATAATTAAGTTTCTGTTTCCTGTTTAGTAACTAATAAATAGTAGTAGTAACAATAACAATAAATCCGTGTTTTATAAAAAGATCATTAATATGTTTATTATTAACACCATTAAACACCAGTTTCTTTAATGTTCCCATATATTCCCGAATATTCGCGAAAATTCGAGGCAAATTTCAATATTTCGGAAATTTTACATCACTGTTCACGGGTTGTAACGGCGGTTGCATAGACAATATTTTTTTAAATGACCCCAAACAAAGAAATCAAGGGGCGTTAAATCAGGTTACCTTGGAGGCCACCTGACAGGACCATTCGTCGAAATTACGTTTTCTCCGAATCTCCGTTGAAGGTAATCAATTACTATCCTTGAATTATGGGGAGGAGCGCCATCTTGTTGGAAATACATTCCCTGCCGTAAATCTAAAGGTAACTCATCTAAAATGTCCTCAATCTCATTTTCCAGGAATGTCAAGTATCTGGCACCAGTCAAAGGTTCTTCAAATATTATTGGACCAATAATTCTACTACCGATTATTCCAAGCCAAACATTGAAACCGAATCGCACTTGAAACTTACCCTTCCGTAATAAATTTTGACCTGTATTTTGTATTTTGTCGGTTAAATAATCCAAAATTTGTAAACCTTGACCCGTCCGAAAATAAAATCAGTCCCAAAAAATCATTGTTTGGCTGCACGTTATTACACAAAATCCAATTGCAATATTCCATCCTACGTTCGTCAACACTTTCGTACAAATGCTGGTGCCATTGGTATTTAAAAGGTTTATAGTGGTATTTGTGCAAAATTCAGCTTACCGTTTGGTGACTGATGTTCAATTCAAACCCAACTTGCCTTAAAGAAACAGTCTTATCAACTTCTATTCGAGCCAAAACATTAATTTCCGTTCCTTCGTCAATAATGAAGTTTTCTTCGGGATCATTGTTGGGCTCTCTTCGAAATTGGTTTTCAACACGTTTAAAATAATTTTTCGCTGGACATTGTCTATCAGGATATCGTCGGCCATAAAGGTCCATAGCTGCAATTGCATTTTTTTTACTTTCCCCATAAATAATTAACATGTCCACTTTTTCATCTCTTGTATAAATTTGCGGCATTTTGAAGACAATTAACAAGAATTTTAAACAATTTTTAAAGACACAATAAAAACACCGTTAAACCAGCAACTGTTTGACAAGCTAAATATTTCATTGTTTTCAAAGCCCCTTAGTTACATCTTAACCTTTAATTAGAACAAAATTGTATTTTCTTATTTTCTTTTAGCTGTAATTTTGTTTGTATTTATCGCACATTTTAATATGACATATGAATAAATTCCTTATTAATAGTTCTAATAAATGGTACCACGGTACCAATATGATTCCATTTGAAAAAATTGAGTTTTGCCCCAAAAACAATCCCTTGTTTCTGGACTCTTACTAGCTTGCTTTACGTATTTTCCTCAATTTACCCCGAACTCTTCAGCGGAATCATCTCAAAATAAAATTTAGTTCCAGATGTCGTTATAATACATACATACGTGTACCAAATATAACTACATATGGAACTAGATTATATTTTGAGCTTATACCTTGAAGGGTTGGGGGGTAAATAGTAAAGCAAGTTAGTAAGTGTTTAGAAATCTTAGATTTGATGTATATACCTACTAAAAGTCAAGGTCTCAGTTTTCTTTATATCTGTTACCTCCACCCACCTCTAATATCCTCACCAGTATCAATGTGAAATTGTGTTTATTAGTATGTCTTTGAGAACAAATGTTCTCAACATTTTTTTATGTTTTCGTTTAAAGAGACTTAGATGGGAAATCTGGATGTGGAAATAGTGACTCCTTAGGCAGTGATTTTTTTTACATGCTTTTAACCGGCTAACAAACAAAAATTTAATCGATTTTTTATTCGGATGGGAAATCTGGATGTGGATTTTATTATAGCTTTTCACCGATCAACGAACTAAAATTCAATTGATTTTTGTGGAAATCAACGACATTACTCCTTGGGTAAGGCAACTTGCAGTATGCTCGCTTTTTATTGTACCTGTTATTTATAGTTTCCAAATTTTGTTGTCAAAATTGTAAATCGCAAGATATATTATAATGATCGCTCGAAAGTGAAGAATTTTCTTCTCTTTTTAGATGTTTTGTAATGTGAGTGATTGGTCATGTGGAAAATATATAGATTCCCCACTTTATACATTTATTGGCCGAATACATACCTCGGAATGTGGCGGTATTGAACTGATAAGGACTTAAAAGAATGCAAATTGGATGCACAATGCACGTTTCATATTCACAGTAATAAAATGAGATCAAAGAGAATTTAGTTACGAAACAACGAGGGTTTCGGAAGCTCTGTGTTTGCATACAATAGTTGAATTGTTTAGATGCAACAGTTGCAATAATTACTGTTGGTCTCTCTACATTTAATTGTTGCCCAACGGACTAAAGATTTAAATAGAAATTAATTTTAGCAAATGAGGTAATTTCAATTATTGTCTAAGGATTAGTGAATTTATTAGGGTCAGTGCAACTACCAACTCGAATAAATTGTAACATTCGTTTTGATGTAATGAAATAATTATCTCATTAATTGAAACTTTAAATATATTAGTCGTATTCTTATGTTGAAAATACGAGGGTCGTGGGCTTGGAATGATGAAAGCGAAAGACTCATTACATCGGATAAGGGGGTCTAATATACAACACTAATCCACTTCTTAGCCAACCTAGGTATGAGTCATCCACCCTTGCATTCCTTCGAAGGGTGGAACAATTTTCGGTAACCCAACAACCCGCTGAGCTGTAACATTCGTTCTGGCATCAAAATTTTTATGATTTAAACTGGAATACAAAAGTGTATTACAGCGTACCCATTTCTCTCATCTGATAGGGAGTATATTATACAATATCAAGCTATTTGCCGACCAATACATACAGGGTGTCCCAGAATTGAGTTCCCGGACGGGAACCTGAGGTAATGTCCTAATGGGCCCATGTAACCCAACTTACCTTAGTTCAAAATGCATCCCCGAGGAAGTACATCCTCTTAAAGTGAGACAAAAAAATTTTTTTCAATAATTTCCGTTGTATTGAAGATACGTTATTTAAATTTTCATGGTGTTCTTTGGTTTGGGTACTTTTGCCTCTAGCTCCGCTCAGAGGCTTGAGAATTATACTTATTTCTCCACACACCAAATGCATATCAGCAATTTCTCCATTACTAAATTGATTGCTCTGTAAAAATGTTTAAGTATTCCGTAATTTTACAGGGTGATTAAAAAAAATATAGCCAGTCAAATATTAATTATTATGAAAAGAAAAATTGAGGAACAAAAGATACGTGGATGTTATCAAGTTTACATAGAGTACTTAGAGAGATACAGCTCCCATCAACATTAGAAAATTTAATTTTCAATATAACAGAAATGATTAGAAAATGATTTTTTTTGTGACTCACTTTAAGAGGATGTATTTCCTCAGGCATGCATTTTTGGACTAAGGTAAGTTGGGTTATATGAGCTCAATATCAACTCAGCAATCGCAGGTTTCCGTCCGGGAACTTAATTCTGGGACACCCTGTATATGTCGTCCACCCCCTGTACCCGTTCGAACGGTGACATATTCAACTGTCTGTAACTCGATAAACCTTTGAGCTATCAGATTCGTTCGGTCATCGGAATTTTCATAATATAAAGGAAAATAAAAAATTTCAATACTGTATCTAAAGATTTTTAAGACAGTTTTGAAAAAGTATTCATTTTTTACACCCTCTCACTTGTTTACAAGTAATGCTGAAATTAACAATCCTAAGGTAAGATATGTCTAAAATCAAAATTATTACCAACACGTTTAGCTTCATAGTGGTATAATTATATTTGTATTTGCATTTGCAATTGTCCAAAACTCCATAAATAATTTAAACAAGAATGGATAACTTATTAATGTATATAGTAAGCTGTTTAATAAAATTCAATTCAATATACCGAGTGCCTACGATATTACCAGCCAGCCTATAAGTTTCTTGTAAAAAAATTTATCGATTTCAAATTTTAAGAAATTGTATGGTCGAATGCGGTGCACAGTCATAGCTCCAAGATCTGATTTTCATTTCCGGTTTAACGGAAACGGTATAAATTTTGTTATTTTTAATGGAACACCCAGTATATTATTCGAAATTTAGATTTCTAATAAATTCTAGGTTCAAAACATGTAACATACCCTATATTTATCTTTGACAGTTTTCGCGAAAATGGCGGTTGAAATTGTTATATTGATCATAAATTATTTAATTTTTATTCAAAATAAATGAATGTAGGAACATATCTGTTACGGCTATTTTTTTGGTGAGTAAAATGTGATAGTCATAAAAATTTCATTTCCGGCCGAACCGGAAGTACTGCGAAAAGTGATTTTCAGGCTCAAATTACTTCGATATTTTTAATGGAATACCCTGTATTGAACATGAAATTTACATTTTACTAACCTTTCTGGATATTTTTTGTTTCTGGTGTCCTTTGTCTAAACCTAATAGTTTGTGAGATATCGGCGACTGAATGATCACCTGCACTGTGATAAAAGCTAAACAATAAATTATGTTTAAACAGAGATTCAAGAGGGCTGTATAAAACAAAAGAACTGTTTACCGATTTTTATTTAGATTTGACAGTACTGCCGCATTATTTAAGAGTTTCTCTCGACAATTGTCATTTAATTTTTGCGTTTTATTCTTGATTTACCTTTTAGTAAGTGTTATCTGGTTTCTCCAAATGGCTGTGTTTAGGCACGAGCATCAAATTGATATGTTATTAGTATTGGAGAGGTAAGAAAAAACCGAAGGGAAGCCAGAGCATTGTATGTTCAACGTTATCCAGACCGTGACCAATTTTGTGCACAATATTTTCCATGGTTGGAAGAACATTTAAAAAGATAAAAAGATAATGAACATGAGAACAGATTTATTGTAAATGAGGAGGCAGAGATAAACACACTGGCCTGTTTGAGATTGATCCAACACGTTCGGTATCGGGATATCTCCCGAATATGTTAGAAAGCTTCTACATAAACATAAGTACAAATCTTTTAAGTACCAAATCCATCAGCATCTTTACGAGAGAGATTATCAACAAAGATTGAATTTTTGCAATTGGTATCTAGAAACTGAGCGTCATCAGCCAAATATAAAATCATGCATTTTATTTTCGGACGAATCCCAATTTACCAACATGGGAATGAAACTGAAAATAATTATCTGTTTAGAGGAGGGACATTCCAAGAAAGACCGGCATCGACGTTTGGCTGGGCGTTATAGGAACACGCATTGTGGGACCAATATTTTTTGATGGACGTTTAAAAGCGGCCACGCGGCCCGGTACCTACGTTTTCTACAGCCTGTGCAGCATGGTCATATTGAAAATGTCTTCTATCAGCAAGATGGTGCACCGCTCCATAACTCCCGAGTAGTCGCCGACTATTTAAGTGCAACTTTTAATAATCGCTGGATAGGTACCCATGGTCCTATACGGTGGCCCGCGAGATCCCTAGACCTTACACCTTTGAATTTTTTTTTACTGGGCGCATGTCAAGGAAAAGGTGTATAACACACAACCACATAGCATAGGAGACCTTAGAAATAGAATTATGCGAGTGCTAAACTCTATTACTCCAATTCAGATGAAAAATGTTATTCGAGAATTTAAAGAAAGGATTAGTCAACGTTGTACATTTTGAACATTTTGATTATGGTGAAAATAAATTATACCTACCGATTACTTTTAGTACTTCACTTTTGATACTTATTTTATTTTTCTGCTTTGAGCAGATTTGTGACATATTTACAGTGCAGGTGACGATTCAGTCGCCGATATCTTATAAACTGTTAGGTTTACACAAAGGACACCAGAAACAAAAAATATCCAGAAAGATTAGTAGAATGTAAATTTAAGGTTCAACACAGGGTTCCATTAAAAATATCAAAGTAGTTTAAGGCTGAAAATCACTTTTCATAGAACTTCCGGTTCAGCCGGAAATGAAATTTTTATGACTTTATCAAATTTTACTCACCAATAAACTTAAATAACCTACATTCGTTTATTTTATATGAAAATGAAATAATTTATGATCGATATAACAATTTCAACTGCCATTTTCTCGAAAACTGTCAAAAATAGAT
The DNA here is from genome assembly GCA_963583905.1 of Stenurella melanura. Lineage (NCBI taxonomy): Eukaryota > Metazoa > Arthropoda > Insecta > Coleoptera > Cerambycidae > Stenurella > Stenurella melanura. Next base: position 81,406,503 of record OY757312.1, read on the forward strand.
ATATGGTATGTTATGTGTTTTGAAACTAGAATTTCTTAGCAATCTAAATTTCGAATAATATGCATGGTGTTCCATTAAAAATAACAAAGTTTATACCGTTTCCTGTTAAACCGGAAATAAAAATCAGATCTTGGAGCGGTCAACCAACCATACAACTCCCTAAAATTTGAAATCGGTATTTTTTTTACAAGAAATTTATAGGCTGGCTAGTAATATCGTAGGCACCCGGTATAGGCTTTTCTAGTGATTACGCGCGTTTAATTATTAAGTAACTGAAAAACTATAAAACGAAAGAAGAGGGCGATACAAAAATTATACTAAGGACCGGTACTTTCATCTATAAATAGCGATATTTATTCTGCAGAATAAGTCTTATCTAGAAGATAAGCAAAACATCGGTATTTTCACCTACAAATAGTGATATCAGGCAGATAAATATGCTTATTCCTAGGATAAACTATTCGGCGTCCAAACCGACGAATAAGGCTTCTATCTACCGGATAAAAGAAGCCACGCCTACGCGCTTGCGCTCTGAATGGCAGTGCTATTCTATTTTCTAACCTAAGTTTTGAAAAGTTCTTTGTTGTTTTGTGTTTAACAAAACTTTAGATAAGGTTTGGCCAGTGGTGACTTTTATATAACTGGATTTTACGGACTTTCACAAGCGACGGCGGGAAGAATAAAAAAATGTAATAACTGCTATTTATGTATTTCCTCAATTTGTCCAAAAATATATCACATGAAACGCAGTTTTATTTTATACATACCATTTAAAAACATGCAAACACAAAATCGCACAATAAAAGCTATTGTAACCACTATAATGACAATGACAAACAACCATGAAGTATAAACATTACTCAAATGTCAAAACAGGTAAGCAATAATACTAGGGGATTATTTCTATCTTTATTTGAAGTACATAGCTTCTGCATACATTTCTCTTGTTTTACCACATCTTAAGTTGGCAATACTTACTTTGGGAAGTATCTAAAATCTTATCCATCGAATTGTTAACCGAAGGTGTGATTTGAATGAAAGTACAGATACAAGATATCCAGCAGATAGCAAATTCTGGTTATCTTATCCTTTGAATTATTATTCGCCGGATAAACTATATTTATACTTAAGTGAAAGTACCGGACCTAATACTTTTAACAAAATACTACAATGTAATTATCTCAGACAGACTTTTTCTTACTTTACAAAAGTAATGTTTCCATCTAAAACTTCTATAATTTCCTTAGTTGAATAGGGTCAAAGCCAGACTGCAACCAACTGCTATTTTCCGTACCGTTGCCTTTCGACGAGCACTGGATTACAATACGAGTCTGGCGCGTTAAGTGTAATATTTACAAATTACCACAAAACGCTACAAGTTTTTTTTTTTCTGTACAATAACAAAATTTTCGCGAGTAACTTGGTATGTTCTAGTATGCAATACGGGCTAACCAAAGCATACTTTGCTGTTTTCGCGAACGTATAGTAAGGTAGGGGAATACGTACGACGGCAATATATGACGTCACGAAATGATTTTAAATCATACTTCGAGTAACCTAGTTCAAGAGGTAGTCACTTCTAGTTAGATTGATTTTAAGACTTGTCAAACGATGGCCAAACGTCACTTCTTTTAACAAGGTTATGTTTGATTTTTGTTTTGGGGTAGGTACAACGAGCTTTAAAGGATATGTCGTTGGGTAGGTACTTAGTTCGTTTATAATTATTAGCAATAAAAAGAAAATTGTTTTTTTTTTTCATTCTAAAAAACTCATAGAACTTTATTTCAGTGTATTTCTCTAGCCAGTTTTCAAAATGAAGAGGTACACTTCATATCTTCTCAGTAACAGTCTTAAGCATATTAAAAATATATTAGTGTCTGTTAAAATAATAGCATTATGTAACTCTGTATTTATATTGAAAATTAAGTTCTCCGTCATAAAAAATAAATTTTCCATTACGTTTAAATTTGTAAATGCCCTAATGAAACTATAATAACTAACCTGAACTAACCAACTTGATGATTCTACGTTTTCGCGACTATCTGGCCTTACTAGTGTTGGTATGGTGGGGGACCTTACTAGACCTAACTATTTGGTTAGTTAAAGTTACTCGCGAAAATTTTGTTAATCATTAGTTCTAAAACATGATAGTTTAAAAATGGCGCTTGAATGCTTATCAGTCGAGATATAATGTTTAATTCTCAAATATGTCCGAAACAATCAGTATGATGTTAAAGTAAATATATAATGGAAATGAAAGGGCATGAACTACTCTTTTATATGATTTTTTTATATCCAAACAGCTTGGAAGATAACAATGAGTGCTTTGTTAGGATTTTCCTGCTACCGTTGGCTATAGAATGGAAATTCAAAAAATCTGTACCAGTTTTTATTAATATATAGCATTACTAATTTGCTTTAATTTTTTTGGCATTCTTAAAGCAGTTGTTTTTAAATATATGCCTACTTTAAATTAAGAATAATTTTAGGAATTTGCTGAAAACATTCCTTTTTTTGTAAATAACTCCAAAAGAATTGCATTAAAGGAAAATATGACAATATAGAAAAATGAAGCTTAACAAGCCATATATTAATTTGTTTTTTTAAAGTATTTGTAGAATTAATAGTTTCGGAAATATGACTCTACAAATGTGGGGCTTGAACTTTTAGTGGCAAAGAAATGCGTTTAAATCTCATATTTCTTCGATACTTTTGATAAATTGAAGCTCTCAAAATCAGAGCATGTTGGTGATACTATGTATTAATAAAAACTGGTAGAGATTTTTCGAATTTATATTCTATGGCCAATGACAGCAGGAAAATTTTAAATTTTCTGTTTAAAAAAATTACAAAGCACTCACTGTTTTGCACATAATATCGTTAGTTTTCAAGCTCTGCGGATGAAAAAAAAATCATCAAAGAGTACTTCAAGTCCTTTAATTTCTATTATATGTATATTTAACATCGTACTGATTGTTTTAGACATATTTGAGATTTAAACATTATATCTCGACTGATAAACGTTCGAGCGCTATTTTTAAACTATCATATTAGAACTATTCATCGTACAGAAATAAACAAAAAATTAAATACTTGTAATTTCGTAATCTTATTTTTTGTACCATACCACTTTTTCCATAAATGTAAGACTTGAGTTATTTACGAAGAACAGTCTCAAGTTACCAATTTTTTAAAGTTAAAACCGTAAACTTCAAATCTTTATAACTTGGAAAATACAAATTTTCATGAAAAATAATGCATCTTTCTCTTACAATATGGTTCTATATCAGATTCGGTGGTTACTATTTTACTTTATTGCCAACCCCTCTAGAGGGGGTGGTAACCACCACCAAGTAAAAAGCGGCAATTTTCAAAGAGTAAACTCTTTTCAGTATTAGAAACTCAATGCAAAAAAATCATGAAAATCCATTCATTACAAAACTGGGTTGCGCCATTTCTCACTTTTTGTGTCCAATTGTACTCGACTAGTTTTAGACAATTGCAAGTATACAGTGCCGATATGATTACACCACAACGAAGCAATTTTTTTGTATTTTAGACAAATTTTTTTCTAGAATAGTTTCAGAGTTTGTGCAAATAGTCTAAGAGGGCATTAAAAAAAATGTTTATATAATATCCACTAAAGGTAAAAAAATCGGTATATACAGTAATTAAACATTGTATTTGACTTTAAATTAAGAAAATTTGATGCTAGAACGATTGTGATAGATGAAGGCATTACCTAGTTATAGATGATTGAATATTTTATTCTTAGGAGTGCAGAGGATGAACGAACGCTTATCCGGGTAGGCCAAGAAGTCGTTTAGTATTGTATATTAGATCCCCTATCATATGAAATGGGTCGCTTGCTTTCATTATTCTAAGCACACAAAATTACATATATAGCAATATTACACAGATAATAAATTTAGAGGCAATGAAGTGGTTCTTAAAAACACCAAAGCACTTCAAGAGTACACTTGAAATCGAACTTGTCAAGCATTTCGCAAACCATGTTGACTTCATCTGAAGATGATCAAATCTGTTTTAGTCATATCCAGATGATGTCAACATTGTTGACGAAACTAACGTCGAGTACAGTATTCGAATGCAGTGTTCAAGTATTTTGATATTTATGGAAAGTCCATCATTGTCAATGTCATACTACGTTTCCAACCCTGCCCGGGATATGACTTTAAAGATTATATCATTACCCTGTGTATACAACATTATTGTTCGTTCTCAAATCAAATTTGAATTTAATTGTTTTGTTCCGAATAGAAAAATTAATGCGGGGCTTTGGAAAGTTATTTCAGAATTTACCATTCTAATTTATCCTTAATTTGCAATTAATATTAAATCCCCATAAACTCAAATCAATCAGCCAGGATTATAACTTTATTTGAAATTTTAATAAAACCGTATTAAAATCAGCTTATGGTATATGTGATCTGTAACTGGAGTATTCAAGAGAGCGAAATCCGACAGGAAAATATTTTCCAATCCACTACGTGAAAGTGGAAGTATAGTAATTGTAAAAAGAAATGTATTTTTTTTGTTGAACAGGTGACGAAACGTCCAGATTTTCAGTTTGAGAGAGAAGAAACTCTGTCGGTGTGCCTAACTTTTTTTTGTGCGAACATTTTCTTTGGAACGGTTTAAGATACTGAATAAAATTTGATACACATGAATTATAACGAGATCTGGAACTAGATTATATTTTGAACTTATTCCGTTGAAGGGTTGGGGAGCAAATAGGGGAAAATAAGCAAAGCAAGCTAGTAAGTATCCAGAAACTTAGGATTTTGTGTATATACTAGAAGCCCAGAGTCTTAAATATATTTTGTGACGTCCACACTACCACGACATTATTAAAACAAAATAAAATTGAGATATTTAAAATTGTATTACGAGTATTATAACGACATCTGGAACTAGATTATATTTTCAGCTGATTCCGTTGAAGGGTTGAGTGGTTAATAGTGGTGAATGAGGGAAAATAAGTCAAGCCAACTAGTAAGATTTCAGAAACTTGAGGTTTGGTGTATATACTATAAGCGATAAGCTAAGGCCTCAAATTGTTTTATAACATCTGTCATTCCTGTCACCACCCCCACTCCGTTATTAAAGGGGTTAACAAAATATAGTTGCGATGCTTACTTGTAATTTGATACACGTATGTATTAAGTATAACGGCATCCGGAACTAGCTTATATTTTGAGCTGACTCCGTTGAAGGGTTGGGGGGTTAATAGGGGTAAATAAGTGAAGTAAGCTAGTAAAGAGTCCAGAAACTTGGATTTTGGTGTATATTCTAGAAGCTAAGAATATATTTAGAATGCCATGAAATGTGAAGATTTAAAATTTGTGCGAAAAGAAATTTCTCTTCTTTTTTGTACGCACGTGTTCTCTGAAGCTGTTTAAGATATTAACTTGAAATTTAGTACACATATGTAGTAAAAAGAAATCTGGACCTAGATTATATTTTGAACTAATTCCGTTGAAGGATTGAAGACTAAATGAGGGAAAGTAACTAAATCCTTCTAGTAAAAGTCCAAAAACTTGGAATTTGGTGTATATACTAGAAGCCAAGGCCTCAATTTTTTTTTCAAGACATCTGATTCGTCTGCAGGCTTCGGTTATTCTAGCACATAGTTCGTCTCGTTTCTGGCCTCTAGTTTTGTAAACTTGATTTTTTAGTTTTCCCTAGAAATAAAAATGCAAAGGAGTAATAATATCTGGCGACTTCGGTGGCCAGAGTTCAAAAAGGTTATTTCTCCCTATCCAGTGTTTTAATAAATGTACCTCTAACCATTGCCTAGAATTATGAATCGATGCCCCATCTAACTGTCTCACTCTAATGGGTGATTTTCATTTGTTTCCAGTAAATCATTATCTAATAAATTTACCAATCGAGCTAAGAAGAAACCAGTGAGTTGCTCCCCAAGAATTGTGCACCACACATTGACTTTTTTTGGAATATTTGATGTTAAAGTTAATTACCCGATGAAGATTTTCTGTAGCTCAATATCTGCAATTTTGAGATGACACTGTCCCATTGGTAGTGAATGTGGCCTCGTCGGTAAACATATTTTTTTATTTCGGTCATTTACGAAGTTTCCTTGAGTCTAATAACAATAATCTAATATTTTATTTTCATCAAAGTGTGCAGGAATTTTGGCTTAAATGATTTTGTTTTATGTTGAATAGAATATGTTCTTACCCGGCCTTTTGAAAGATTCAGTCGTAATGGCAGATTTCTCTTTGATTTTCACGGTTTTCGACCAAAATATTTTCGTCTTGAGGGTTTTGTCGATTTGTATGTGGTGTTTTTTTAATACACAACCAGTAGCCTTAAAAAATTTGTTTACTGTTGCTACCGTTTCATGTTGAACAATGGGCCGAAGTGGATAGCGTCTGTTAAACAATTGGGCAGCCTCTTCTAGTTCATATATTGTATCCAAATAGTTTAATTACTTTAATTTTTTCTTGTAATGTAAAGCGCTCACCAGGTATTTTTCGCTTTACTGCTAAAATGCGAACTGTTGAAAATTGTCTTCGGGCAATAGTTTATTAATTTAATCGTTGATTTGAAATGTAATTGTTCTCTGTTTCCATGGCACACTAGTGAACACTGTGACCAAAATTAAATATAAATCAGCACAAAATAACTAAAAACCAAAAGTTCGAATTTGTGCTGAAAATCGGTACATGGTTTTGTTTTGCTTTTTTCAAACGGGTGTAGTAGGTCGCGTTTAGACATTTTGCTTAATCGAAATACCTCAAAAGACAGTTTATTTAAGAAGCCCAATTGTTGTACCAGAAATTATTTATTTACCTCTAAAAATGGCGAAAATACAAGTGTGTATTCATTTTAAGTGCGACTTTAGGCACTGGCTTTTTATTAATTTTCGTTAATTTAATTCGTCTTAATTATGGCAAGGTCAATTTCAGTTCAGTTTTCTGCAGGTGACGAGTGTATTAATACTATTGTACAGTTTATTAGAGAGTAAGAGTAAATAGAAATCCCGAAAGGGATTGTACCAGAATATAATTGTATACAAATTATTAAATAATATTTTTAAAGAAATTGTATGAAAAGAAGAGAAGAATGAAAAACTTCAGAAACTGGATTTGTCGAGTGGTTACATTCTGTATGTAAGGTTGGAGAATTTTATCAGTCCATTACCGCTCCTTCGAAAAAGTCCTTATCAGAATATTGTTTCATCTTGGTTCTACGTATCGACGTATTCAGCAGCAATATGAATGTAAATTTTTTGTATTTTGATTTGCCCCAAGCATTCTGCTTTGAATATTTCTATATGGTAGTATGGGAGTTCCCTCTGTCAGGGAATATAACAACTGTTTTATAGGTTTGTTTGTGTTTATAATTACGAAATATTTGTATTTTCCTTTCAGCAAAATCCTGACAGATACCCATATTTTAGCTTTACCCTTTTTAGCCTTAAATATATTTGACCATCACAAATAAATTTCCCTGTTTTCAAAGAACGTATATCTTACTTCAGAACAAATCCACATTTGTTTTGTTAAATAGGTCCCCTTTCCCATCGTATTACTGCTTTATTCTGCTCTTATGATTTTCATATAATTCTTCCGGATTAGAGGAGTAATAATAATTTAGGCGATTTGTCTCATATATTGTTCTGATTCATAATAATTGATGGCCCCTGATGCACGTTGTTTACATAGTACCTTTTTTGTACCTATTTACATAATAAATTGTAATAAGTGTATTCTATTTTTATTTCAGTCGATGAAATTTTGATGGGATGTTTTTAAAGGTAAAAAAGAGGTCGACCCGGTGGCTCAGTGCTTATATGATAGGCTTGAGACCATAGGGTCATGGGTTCAGTCCTGGCTAGGGTATGGATGCTTAGTGGTGTTTTTAATCTAAATATGTTACTGAAACGCTGAGTTAGACGTGATCGATTACTTTTGTAACCGATTACACATGTGATTACTTTGTTTCAAATCACAAATTAGTCATAGTACCCTCGATAGTGCCTCAGTTAATCATTAATTGCGATTACTTTGTAATTTGAAATTCCTGCGGAATTTCTGAATCTGATTCCTTTGTAAAATTGATTGCATGTAATTGTTACTTACGATTACTAATTGCTTATTATTCTTATTTTATTCGTATTGTAAGAAGACTCTCAATTTTATAATTTCAAGTACTTGATATCTAAAGGCGATTATATGAGCGTATACATAGAACGTAAACAACTTTAGGCGAAGGTTGCATAGTGGATATACCATCCTTCGGAGGGAATGTAAAGCAGCCGGTCCCTTGTCTACTAAATGGTAGGCAAATAAAAGATCCCTACGCTTACATAGGTCAGGTAAAATTTTCAGGTTGGTGGAAGATCTTTTACGATTCATACCTAGCTTGCATTTTTTTATGTTCTCGAGATTTGCCTTCTACTACTGTGTAATGCCAACAATCAAAACCTAGTGGACACATATAGACCAGATGGTATGGGCGTATGCGTTTCGAATACATTTCGAATCCAGTTGTTTTTGCTGGAACCAGTTTAGGAGACAATACCGGTTATGGAAATATATGTTGTAGTTTATTTAAATTCAGTCATAAAAAAGACCGACAAAAGAGTAGTTGATATAATGAGCGATGCCATGAACGTCGACCTACAATTTTTAGAATCACTTTAATGATTGTATATATTGTTTTACTACTTTATATTAATCGATAGGCATGATGTGAATTATTTAGTTATAGGACATTCTTTATTTAAGTACAATAAATAATGTTACTTTAACCAACAACTCTATACATGATTCAAGAAAAATTATAAATATATTACTTAACCTATGGCTATGCTACTGGCAATATTAAGAATGAACCAATAGCTTAAAAGTGACTTGTAATGGCGAGCCAGGTAAACTATCGACTACTTTCGTTTGAGGTAATAATAACAATCTTTATTTAGCACAATCAGCTATTAAACACAGATGTAGTATACTTAAAAATACATTTACATTTACTACATATCATATTACAAAAAAGGAATACATTTCATTATTTAGTTTAGGATATAATATTTGTGGATTAATTATAATTAACTTAATATTTAACAATCAACCTAATGCATAAAGTAAACTAGAATTATTTGTTCATGAATTTATGCAAATGTTTTTTAAACAGTAAGACATTCTTCGCTTGTTTTATAAATTCAGGTAATTTATTAAATTCTGCCGCTCCGTTGTCGTATATGGAGGATTTTGTTTTCATTAAGTTTGAAAAACTAATGTTTATATGATTTCTTTGCCTTGTGTTATAATTATGAATATCCCCACGATGTTGAATATTTGATGACAAATATGTTGGTAGTAAATTATTGTGCAGTTTATATAAGAATATCAGTGTCTTGTACTTTATATTATCTTTTACCGAGAACCAGAGGTAAGCGCATAACATATCTGGTTAACTATATTCGTATGCGGATATCGTTTACAATATTCAAGTACGCGGTCTCGTCTCGAGTTATTCTATCACAAACAGGCCTTGTAATGGCTTATCCTGGTAGCAACGCTTTAGACTGAATTTTTAAATTGTCAATAGAAATACTATACCAGCCGATAGCCCGGTCTGATATTGTTTAAAACATTTTTTTTTAAATTTTATAACAAAAGAAAATATTGAATATTTTCAATCAAACAAATTTAAATATTTTTTTACCAATTTCCAATAATGTTCGATAACTTTTTTCGCAAGCTGATGTTTTCAATATTATTAATTTTTAAAAATTGAAAAATCGCCTGTTTTTAGTTTTTTAACGCTATACATTTCTTTATGGCATCTGCCTTCTGATAAACTATTTGAGAGAAGGGTGGTATTAAAAGTTAACCTAAACTATAATAAATTAACATAATTAACATATTATTTTATCCAATAAATGTTTTTGGTGATAATAAAGTATTCTACGACTTTGAATTCCCACTCTTTTTATTTCAGCTTAAGTAATCTAAATTGTAATCGTCTATAAAATGGCGTGCAATTCGACGACGAAAGTTACCGTCTCTCAGTCGGTAATCGAAGAGAGCGTATAACTACGAAACTTTTTTCTCTGGGCATTTTTGGTATAGTGGGAGAATATGGATTTTTTTTAATCCCCTCTACCGCACACCGACCGGAAGTTTCGTCTACCAGTGTAATTGAAGTATGTGGAAGTACATACATATACTAACAATATTGCGGACGGACGCTAGTACGTTAAAATAAATAGAGATGATAAAAGAAATAATATTGATTTGCTTGATTTGCTTATTATACAAATAAACTTTAAAACACTTGATATATCAGTTTAAAATACTTTTATAAAACAAATTATGGGTAGCATAACCCTTTTTAAAAGTTTATTAAATCACCTTTTATTTGTTTTTTGCTTGTAGCCGAGATTTTTTTTGAATGGCATTTTTAGTGTTTTTAAAAAAGCGGATTTTATTGCATGTTTTTTGCATTTTATTATAAAGCGGTAGATCATACACAAAAATTGAGTCATGTAAAGGCGATAGCATGCTTAATTAACTTATTATTTTATTTTAACACTGTAGGAGTAGAATTAACCGATTTAACGATCCTAAAGTCCCGGAAAGTCCAAAAAATAAATACAATGTACTTAAAGTTCATTCCAGCTAACAACGTATTGCTGTGGAAAAATATAAATATTTCAAGGACAATTTTACCACCCCAGATTAAGTTTTTTTCTTGTTGTGAATTATGGATGAACAAAGTTTAGGTAAGTTATGTACCAAACCTTTTAATATTCACTAAAATATTTATAAATAATTTACATATTAACTAATCTTGGTTGAGCGAGCGGGAACGTAATATGAATTTATAGGAAGCTCAACTGCGTTCCAAAATTACTCCTGTGAGTTTGTGTTGTGAATTTTACACCATAACAAACCTCAGTGTCTGTATAACACGGGGAAATAAACATTGCCTGTGGATAGTAACTGATAAAATAATTACACAGGCACAGACAAAAAAGGTCAATTTTATGAGGTTTCACATATATACCACAGCATAACATTTTTTTTTATGCTGTGTATATACTCCCAAGTATTTTTGATCGTATGAGTACGATCCCGTTGTCAGTTTTACAAAATTAGCTCAGGATTTTTTGTTGACCACAAAAAACTGGTGAAAACAGGCCTGAATAGATAGGGCTTAAAATAAAAACTAAAGATTTTAAATAAGTAGACCATGTATTCGAGGTATTTTGCTGCTGAAGACGATCCCGATGTCAGTTTTGCTCCATCATGTCAAGATTTTTTGTTAACCACGAAAAACAGATTTAGTGTAGGCAAATTAGACGAAAATCGACCCAAACTTGAAAAAGTTTACCGAATGAATGGATTTTCACGAAACATTGTGGAGTCTGTTCGTTTTGATGTCTCAAACTGAAAAAAAAAAAATCCGTTATTTTCGAAAAAAATTTCCGAGGTGTGAAATTTTCTTATCGAATATCCCGCGAGCTTAAATTAATGTCCGGAAATTTTTCCTCGTTCAAGAATATTTAAAAAAAATTATCCCTCGCTATAATTTTCCAAATATTCATGACCTCGAAAAAATTTCCGGAAATAGTTATAAGTGAAAATCGCATTACCCATGTGATGTGTTTCTCTCCGTGTAGTAACTGTGATCTTTTTAAATATTTTCTCCAACCCTCACGCCTTTCATTATGACAAATTTGTACTTTGGTATCTACGTAATAATAATAATCAAATTCAGGAGTTACATGAGTCCAAGACAGTTGAAGCTAATTACAGCATTTATTAAAAAAGTAAATAAAAACAAATAATTTTTAGCTTAACATAAAGCACAAAAAAAGTAAGCGCTAATATTTTTCGTATTTGAAGCGTGTAGATAAATTGTACTTTATTCTTTATTGTCAAAAATGGGAATATTCTCCTTTGATTTTATTCTTGAACGAATAAAGTCACCTCTAGATTCCGAACCTATAACTAAAGTAGATGACTATAATGTAACCAATTTTTAACACATCTCTCTACTCATTGCGTCTGGCACGGAAATTTTGCAAAGTCAAATCTGTTATCACGGCATCATTAATAAAACGCTTGAAGTCATCATCTGATATGTCAGCCAAAACTGGTGGTGGTGTTATATCATACTCACCTCAGTGGATTAAATCAAAATATTCCGTAGCACTAAAGTTCAGTTCCGATATCACAAAAGGTCTCACTGTAGTCGTCTGCTGATAGGCTTTAAAAATTCTTCTTAAAGATAGTTCTCGTATCCATCTACGACTTTAACATGCACTGAAGGAGATTCTCGGGGTGAATAAAATACGGATTTCTTTGTATTACTTAGTCTATTATACTTTTTAGATCTTCTCTTAAGTACCGTGACTGTTCAAGGGTTTTAAAAACATGCAGACTACGGTGTGTTGAATTTGAGTTAAGCTTTATGTTGAACCACATTGGTGCTTAAACTTTAGTTATAAATTCGTCAAGATCTTTAAGGTTTGCTGTTGGCTTTTCAGTTCCAGCATAGAGGCGAGTTACTCTATTTGCCATTGTGAGCCACCTTGAATGAGCCAAGAATTACGATTTGCTAAATTTGAATGTCGCCACTTGACATGGCCTTGCAAATATTATATAGATACGATTGATGAACTTAATTTCCTAGAGTTCATTCGCAATTTACATTCAATTCTGGTAAAGTTTGCAATTGAAAGAATTTCGCCTTTTTCTAAAGATTTTATAAGTTCTCTAGAGAATTGACGAGGTCCCGTTGTAGGAATTGGAATAAATGCCTTGAAGGTAACTTGTTGGCAGATCAATCATTGTAACGGACGCTAAGTTCATTTTCGATATATCTGATTACACATTTTTATGGTCAGAGTACTATCACTACCTATCGCTACTAAATTTAGTAGATAATTATCTAAATCTAAATTATTTATAGCGCAGTAATCTATTATTGCTTTTCCAATCGACTGAGCCTTTAATACTTTGTTTAATATCGATTGTTTTATAATTATTTTTACGATTATTATCACATAGATACGGAAGTACAAATTTGACATAAGTATAGGCGAGATTATTGGGGTGGTAGAGCGCTCAAGATATTTGAAAAATTAAAAAAAATTAAAGTGACTATACACACTACAAGGCAACTTCTGATGAGTATGGCAAATTATAATTTCAACTTTAATTTTTTCGGCCCACCCTAAATACGATTAGGAAGGTATATATAACAATAGGATGTATGACACAAGGAACCAAGCTAACCTACTGGCCTGTAACTTAATTTTCGTCTTTTCCAGAACCCCAATTAGATAGCCAAAAATCTCGTCAAAAATATCGTTCTTATTTAAAAGTACACTCTTGTACTTTAAAAATTTTACAATTTAAAGTTGGCACCATTAGATAGATATTTTTATTCCTTTTTTATTGATGCCCCACAGTCCACCTTTATTTTCAAATCAAGACCAAAAACTTACAACAGTTGAGAAATTATAAAAAGTTGTGCAACTGAATAGAAATTTTGTTAAATGTTATTTCCTATCATTATCTAGTGATAATATAATATCCGTGAAAATATGATCCTTAACTCCACACGATATGTTATCGAGATATGATATTTTTTAAGCATTGAATGGTGGTCTAGTGGTTAAAGCTTTCGACTCGAAATTCAAGGGTCGCGGGTCCGAGACCCCATTAGGTTGAATGCATATCCATTTTTTTATTTCAGTTTTATATTGACGAGTCTCACCGATAAAATTGTGAATTGAGAAATAACTGTGAAGGATATCCTATAACTATATGAAAAGTGCAATAAATCGGCGAAGAGTATAATGTAGGTATCTACCTATATTGTGTGTACGCTGTAGGACTATAGAATCCGCCAAAAACATTTTCATACTGTAACTTTAGTCTTTAGTTCTAAACTGACACTTCATTATGTACCGTCAATTTAAAATTAGACATCCAAACTTATAGTATGTTGTCCGACATTATTAACAGAATGAATTCTTTAAAAGTGAATTATTTATTATTTCTTTGCTTATAGTAATGTAACATATTCTTTTTAGGATTTTGCAAACAGCGGAAGAAAACTATCTATGAGAATTAAAAGAAAAACTGTATGTAAAAATATTAATGAAATCTTTGCATTCTTTCGATAACTTGACATCTGGTTATGCTAGCAAATCAAAATTCTAAAATAAATTTTTCCAATTTCTTATTTGATATTCTCATTATAACACTAGCATCCAACATGGTCCCCTACCGCTAAGCAGATTAAATTAGTATCTACATGGCCCCCTGCGGTATGAAGATTCAGTTAAAAATGAGAACAGAAGTCTAAAATTAATTTATTTATTTACCTACCTTGTCTTAAACAATTTTTCATTCTAATGGATGACATTTTCATAAAATCTCTCATTCAGTTTCTTGGAAATGCTTAGCCTTTGAAACGTTTTTCGCCCTCATTCTGAGCGCATCAGAAAGGCACAAAGCCACTGTTGTTTTTTATCAGTCAATGTCAAATCTAAATATTTCATACTTATTCATGGATAGTGCCTTGGTTTTGCATGAAATATCGTTATGAGTGGCTTTGTTCTTTTCTGATGAGCTCAGAATAAGGGCGAAAAACATTTCAAAGGTTAAGCATTTCCAAGAAACTGAATGAGAGGTTTTATGAAAATGTAATCCATTAGAATGAAATTTTTTTTAAGACAAGCTAGGTAAATAAATAAATTAATTTTAGACCTGTGTTCTCATTTTTAACTGAATATTCATACCGTAGGGAGTCATATAGATACTAGTTTAATCTATTTAGCCGTAGGGACTATGTCGGATGCTAGTGTTATAATGAAAATATCAAATAAGAAATTGGACAAATTTATTTTAAAATTTTAATTTGCTAGCATAACCAGAAGTCAGGTTATCGAAAGAATGCAAAGATTTCATTAATATTTTTACATGTTGTTTTTCTTTTAGCTCTCATAGATAGTTTTCTTCCGCTGTTTGCAAAATCCTATAAAAAATATGTTTCAGGACGAATTCGTTTGACACCACTAAAGTTTGACCAAGGTAGGCTCCAGAACGTGGCTCTTTTTGTTTGGCCAGCAGTGTACTGCAGAATGAAACATAAATCTACACCCAATTACAATAAATAACGTAGTGCCACGGAATGTTCCTACCATTTTACGTATAATGATGTTTTTACTGAAAACAAGATTATGCAAGGATACCAGAAAAAAATTGTTAACAAAAAGGAAAACCAAAGCCCATAAGAAATTCCTCCAGACCATGTTCAGTAAAATATTCTCTCTTAAAAAATTCATTTGTCCATGAATAATTTAAATGTTCGTTCTTTCCTTTTGCCTGAGTTGTCTGTTAAGCATGGCCCTACAGACGTAAGAAAGTGAAATAGAAGGGAAACGCAGAATAAGGAGCTTGCAGAAACGTAATTTTCCAGTGTTATTTCATCTGTGACCTTGACCCGTCGCATTGCGGTCTTCGCTCAATAATAGAACATTCATTGTTGCAGAACCGTGTACCTGCATAACCTGTAACCACTTTACATAATGAACGCAATCGACTGAAATATACTTAGTGCCAGAATCCTACTGTTTAGGAGCGTCAATATATATTTCACACATCAAATAAGCTTCTATTGATGAATTTAATTGCGTACAGCATGTCCTCGGATGGGGTTACCGATAGCACAAATGCACTTAAATTAGAATTTTTCGACAAAAATTTTGCTTTTTAAAAATAAGGTTTGCGTTAAGAAAATGTATTTTTACTTGCACTTTCACGTAATGGATTGGAAGTATAGTAATCGTAAAAAGAAATCAAAATTGTTCTTCTTGAACTAGGTTTAAAATGTCTTGAAATCGAGATTTTGAATTTGAGCGGAAAAAAAAATTCTGTCTGCTTATCTGTCTATCTGTTGGTCTGTCTGTCTCTAACTTTTTTTGTGTGCGCAAACTTTCTCTGGAACGATATTGACTTGAAATTTCGTACACGTATGTATTTTAATGAGATCTGGGACTAGATTGTTTTTTGAATGGTTGGGGGGTAAATAGGGAAAATAAATAAAGCAAGCTGGTAAGAGTACAGAAACTTAGGATTTGTTGTATATACTGGAAACGAAGGCCACAGATTTTTTTATCACGTTTTTCAACTCCTTCACCAACCCCACTCCATTATTAAAGGAGCTGGTAAAATTAAATTAAGATATTCACTTGAAACTTGGTACGCGTATGTATTATAACGATATATGGAACGGGATTATATTTCGAGATGATTCCGTTGAAGGGGTGGGCGGTAAATAGGGCTCAACGGGGGAAAACAAGTAAAACAAGCTGGTAAGAGTACAGAATTGGGATTTGGTGTAAACGCTAGAAGCCAAGGCCTCAGATTTCTTTATTATATTTTTCAACCCCCCCACCACCTCTGCTGCATTATTAAAGATGTCATAACAATACATACGTATACCAAATTTCAAGTGAATATCTCAATTTAATTTTATCAACCCCTTTAATAATGGAGTGGGGGTGGTGGAGAGTTGACAAATGTTATAAATAAATGTGAGGCCTTTGCGTCCAGTATATACACCAAATTTCAAATGTCTAGGTACCAAATTTTAAGTCAATATCTTAAACCGTTCCTGAGAAAACGTGTGCACAAAAAAAAAAGTTGCACACGGACAGACGGACGGATCGACAGGGCAGAATGGTTTTTCTGTTCAAATTTAACATCTCGACGTTTTATGACATTTTAAGAATATTTCAACAAAAAAAAACGATTTTTTTTACGATTACAATACTTCCACTCCGCTACGTCGATGTGGAAGTAATTAAATTTCTCACAGACGCATTTACTAAATTTGAATTTGTTGTTTGTTTATTTTTACACAAACTTCAGTATCGGTATACATTCATAAGATCAAATTAATTGGCCTACCGGGGTCGACCGATACCGATATTGATATCGGTATATTGGCGTTGTGACCGATTATCGATATCGGCCGATATTGGATTGTAATATCGGCGCGATATCGGTGTCGGTCAAAACACATTTTTAAAAAAAATTTAGTATTAAGAACAAGTCAAGACGTAATAAAATTAATGTTTATTTAATATTTAAAGTTAAAATTAGGTAAATTATGATGTAATAAAATTAGACTTTCTGCTCGATCTGGATTTAATCGGCTTCTTACAGAATCATAAACGTTACCAGCTGAAGACAATATTGTTCGCTGTAAACGCTACTTGGTGGAGGTGCTAAATACATTACGGCTAAGTGATACAGGAAGGGAGACTTTTTTTTTGTTGGCTCATTAAGTTAAAGGATCTTCAGTTTTAGCAATCGGCGATAGTTCTATGTATATTTGAATTTTATTTTCAATTTTAATTAATAAATCTTTCTTTTTAATTATACTTAGGCTTAATTTATTTCATTTCCCAAACCCGTAAACCCTTCATAAGTGCACCAAAACATGTCATGAGCAACATCATTATTATTACTCTGATTGTCGACGAATCGTTGTTTGAAGATTGTCCAGCAATTCTTGCCAATGGAAAATCATCACTGTCATTCGAACTACCTACTACTAAATAATATTGAACAAAATATACTTTAATTTTTTATAGCTTTTCAGGTTTTAGAAATAAGAGATAGGGTAATCTAAGGCCGATATCGATAATCATCCGTGTAAATGTCGGTATCGGGCCATTAGCGTTATCGGTCTAAAAAATCATATCGGTCGATTTCTAACTACCAGGTAATATTTTATTACTTTATTTTGAGTGATAATTTTTTCCAATCGCTGCATTTTGGGGAGTTATTCCAATTTGTTACACTGTTTTAACTAAATAGGTAAGTCATTTGGGTCGGATGGCACTTTTAAGTTAAATAAATATCCACACTGGACCAGGCTCAAATTTTGTTCAATCCGGTGTAGAATCTAATTATTTCACTTTAAGTTAACGGTAGCTCGGCGGTTAGCTAGCAAACCGTGTCTACGCGGTAACGAGAGTTTGATATGCGCTTATTGGGATATAATTCTTATTGAAAATTTCCTCAGGGAATTGGTTCAGGTTGTAGGGCTCCACGGTCTTTCATGTACAGATGTAAATTTACTAGGTTTTAACGGATACTTCTATAGCCTGATGGATATTTCAAAACATTTTAGTATCACTGTATTTTCATTTTCATCGTTTTTTTGAAGAAAAAATTGTTACAGCAACAAACTGAGTTTTACAACAACAGGTTTGTGTCTTATCGGCGTTTTGTAAATGAAAGTTTTTGCCATTCAATGTATGAGCTGAAGGGTGTCATAAAGTTTATTCACGGGTAGTTAGTTGTAAGTAGATAATTAAAATTAAATTCAGCATACCGAAGCTCATTTTCACTTAAGCTTTATTTAGTCGGTACTTGCCGACATCTAAAATATCTTATTTATAATATGCTTCAAAACTTTCTCTCAAATTAGTTATTAGCTTTTAGATAGGTGTACTGGTAGATACTTGTAAAGGTCATGTTCATAAACTTCGTACGGAAAATCGTTTCGGTGTTTTCAGTTTCTGTGATCAAAAATGTTGGGGGAACTTTATTTAAAGGTTTTCATTAAATGAGTGTTTTACTTCGAATATAACTAACGTTAATTATCCACACACGTCTCTGTTAATTAAAATGAAAATACATAATTTTAATTAATAGTTACGTTAATTACTTTTCCCCTTACCTTGAAAGTGCAAAGCCATGTCACATAGTAGATTTTACTTCACTAGCTCTGTGTTGGGAATATTACTCACTACATTGTAGCTTAACAGTAATTTTACTTTTTGAAATATTTGTTAATGGAGTACTTATATTTTGCATTAAATATTTTTTACGACGCAAATAACACAAAAATACTCTTATTTTTTTTCCATATAATAACAGTGGCTCCCTAGGAAATAATTTAACGAATTATTTCAATTACGTTGATGCAATGTTAATCTGACAGCCACAAAAAATGCAAACAGTGTTTATTATCCTAAAGGATTTTTGTTAGGTATATATGGGGTACGTTCAGAAAAGATGACTGTGGGAACTATAATACAAATAAAATGCAGCATCCGAAGTAACTGCGTCTTCAGGTAAAATAACAAGTAGTGAACAATACTTGGAACTGAACATAAATTTTACTCATTTTAGATTAGTCTGAATATGTTAATTCCACAGGGGATATGATTGCAGAGAATGCCGTTGACAGCTGACAAATGTAGGTATGTGAGCTGCAGACAATCTAAGACCTTAAGGTGACCTTCGATAGGGAAATATTTACTATTTTTGGCCATAACTTTTTTCTCTTAGTACGTATATTTAAAGAAACTATAAGACTACCTAAGTAGAACCTTAACGAGACTATTACTATGAATTTTCACTCAAAAATTTCAGTGGTTTGCAAAATAGGTTCATTCAAAACTACGAAAAGGAAGATTAATTTAATTTTTAAATTTAAATGTAACTATTTTGCAAACCACTGAAATTATTGAGTGAAAATTCTTAGTGATAGCCTTGTTAAAGTTCTACTTAGGTAGTCTTATAGTTTTTTTTAAATATACGTACTAAGAAAAAAGTTATGGCCAAAAATAGTAAATATTTCCATATCGGATGTCTCTTTCTAGGGAATGGCCACCTTAATTTTTATAATATGCAATTTTTTTGTATCATGAAGAATATATATTTATTCATATTTTTATTTAATGATTTACAATTCCGGAAGAGAATCAAATCTCACCGATAAAAATATAATCCATATTTGATTTATTTTTAATTAAATTCTGTGTAGCCTGAAATTTCAAATGCAAGGCTTAAATAATTGAAACAATTAAAAACGCATTAAGCTCGATATCAAGTACAAAATCCAATTATTATTCGTAACTCCTGTGGAAAAAATTATTTTAGTTAAATGATGTTTAGATTAGGCAAAAGGAAAGTTTATCTGGGCAGAAATAAAAATATTTCATATCATTTTTTCGTTTTCTTCTTAAATAAGAAGAAGCAGACAATTACTTCCTAGTTACAGTTATTTAAGCTTGGCCCTATTGTTTTAATTCTGGCTTTTGATGAATGTAAACTCTATGAGTGGTATTGTGTAAATGTTAGTTGTCGGCGAAATATTCTATTTTTATATTTTTATTCTTATTCGTTACAATCTACTTGCGTCTTTTATTTAGTTACTTCATAGAAACTCATAAAAGTAGTGCTGATAAAATATAAAAGTATAGAAGCCAGCGTGCAATTACCTGACACATCTGTACCAGCTAGATACCCGATTAATCCTTTTCCTTAGAACATAGTAGACAACAGAATTGATACGAGAATTTGTCTTAGCGGTGGAAAGTTAGTACAGAAATTTGATTAAAAAAAATCAGTTCGATATTTACCAGTCATGGCTTAAAAGTAGACACCTTGCAGGTTCAATACGTGTCCCTCTGAACTCCACTAACAGGCATGTACGTCTGCCTCTGGACCTCTACTAACCGCCGGACGTAAGTCAATCGTATTTTTGTAATTACTAAGTGATAATTATTCGACAGCAAAGAAATCAAATTGATACTTCTTTGTCATGCCCAGTGACATAGCTTGAGGGTTTAGAATGTCTGCCTCTGGATCTTCACTAACCCAAATGTATGCCAGATGAATTTTTGTATTCGCTAAGCCGAGTAATTGATTAAAAAAAATATTAACTTGATGCAAACTCTTGCACTAACTGTAGAAGAAATTTCTAGTTTTATAGTGAAGTTTCCATCACTAAGAACATTTTTCATAGCACTTTCGTTGTCTGCCTTGCTTTAAGGAACAGGATTAATAATGACTAGCTGACGCAAATGTGTCAGGTAATTGCACGGTGGCAGCTGTACGATCGCCATTATTAAAAAATAAATGAGCTTTCTCATCCTGAATAAGAGTAAATACAAATGCAGGGCAGTATTCGTTAGTAGCTTAAACCTCCTGAAAAAGTTCGAAATCTATTATCTTATTTATATCTAAATCATCATTGAAGATATTGTCCGAGTCTGCATCCGTCTCGCGATATGTAAATTTGTGTCAGTTATAAACAACATATAAATAAATGTCCCTTTCAGACAAGTGTCAGAATAATGAAAATATACTAAAAGCTGAGGTTATGAAACTAAGATTAATTTTAAACGACCAACTTTGGTGGTTTAAATTAAACTTGGTTTAGTAGTTTAGTACTATCGTAGCATTTCTCATATAAATAGAGTTTTAATTTATTTTTAAATTTCGCGAAGTGCGAAATATCTCGGATATCACTGGGAAGAGCATTATATAGAGATATGCAGTTGTAAGAAGGCGATCTCTTATAAATACTTTTGTGGTGCATTGGTATACTCAAGAGGTTGCCATGTCGTGATAGTTTGACCTTCTTTCAAATAGATTTAGATTATTTTTAGCATAAGTTAGACATTTATAAATATAGATAGCAGGAGCGGTAAGAATACGATTTTTAGTAAAAGTGTATCTACAACTGACATTTATTTTGAGGTCAAAAATGAGCCTTATTATTCTCTTCTGGCAGATAAACACTCTTGCACAGTCGGAGGCTCCACCCCACGCGGACATGTGACTATAGGCCATGGAATAGTAAATGGTCATAAGGCTAGCCTGCTCTAGAACTGACTTCATCTGTAACAGTGCAAAAAATACTTTGTTTAGCTGACTACATACATGGTCAATATGTTTCTACCAGGAAAGTTTATGATCCAAGTATACACCTAGTAGTTTAGCTGAGTCAGAAAATATAAGTTCCTCATTGTTCATTAAATTTATAGGAAGCGGCTTTTGAAGGTGAAAATTAAAACAAACAGTTTTTTTTTCATTTAATATTAGCTTATTTCCTCGCTTATTTCTTTGGCACCATGTACTTAGAGATTCTGTTGTGTCTTTGACCAATTTATAAAGTTTATCCGGTGTATCGGCTGACACTGTAATACTGGTGTCATCCGCGAACATAGTCACGTGGCCTTGGTCTATGAAGTAAGGCAGATCATTAACGTACAGCATGAACAATAGCGGACCTAGCACAGAACCCTGTGGAACTCCAAGTGTAACATTAAAAGTTTCAGACGTTACTCCATCTAAGCTTACTCTTAGCTTTCTATTTTCCATGTAGGAAATTACCCATTGGAGAATATTTCCCCTAATACCAATGCTATATAGTTTTTAGCTTAAAATGTCTTTGTTGACAGCATCGAAGGCTTTGGAAAGGTCAAATAGCAGTGAAACAACATACTGTCCCTTGTCCAAGCATGCATAAACATATTTAAGAATATGACAGGCTGCCGTCGCGACAGATTTGTTTATCCTAAAACCATGTTGCGCAGTCGATATTATGTTATATCTTACATCTCTACATAGATGGAAATTCTATTGTAAACCAGTCTTTCGGGTATTTTAGAATGAATACTTAATAGCGATATTTGCCTATAGTTATCTAAATCGGAAGGATCATCCTTTTTAAACAGCGGAAAGATAGTAGCCAGTTTTAAAATATCCGGAAAAATTCCTGTTTCTATTGACATATTTACCAGATACGTAAATGGTTTCAGGATATTGTTTTCGACACTTTTTATCATTTTGGGTGTTAGGCCATCAAAACCACTAGAGTTTTTATTTTTGAGTTGTATTATAATATTATGTATTTCTACACTAGTAGCGGGTTCAAAGTACATTAAGTTACCATTGTTAGCCTTTATTGTAGAGGGTAAGGAGAGGTTGGAACCAAAATGATCAATAATTTTTTGGTGCAGTGTGGCGAAGTGGTGCCCGAAGGCTGCCATAACTTCGGTTTTGTCACTTATAACGCAGTCATTAACCTTAATAATGATTTTGTCCTTGTTATCTTTTTTATTTCTATCTAGTATATCATTAACAATCTTCCAGGTTTCTTTGTTTTTGTTTGAAGAATTATTTATTTTGTTGTGGTAGTAGGTTTGTTTAGTTAGCTTTATATTTCTTCTGTATTTTCTTTTTTCTTGATCATAGGTTTTCTTATGCTCAGGACAGTTTGAGTTTGCTGTGACCCAAAATAAATTTTTTAAGTGAATACTTTGTCGTTTTAAATCTTGGGTGATCCAGCCTTTGTTATTTTTGTGAGTAATTATTTTTTCTTTTAATGGACAGCTGACTTCATAGCACCATACAATACTATCAATAAAGTATTGGAAGGCATCACTAAACCCTAAGAAATAAATACTTGACCAGTTAGTACAGTTTAAATGGTAATTTAAAGTGTTGATTGTATTTTCGTTAATAGCACGGTACGTATAAGAAGTGAATGATCCAGTGATGGTTGATGACTGTTTGGGAAATTTAACGTTTAATATTTGTGCTATATGGTCGGCCAAATTCGGCTGTATAATATTGCAATTATACGTGTTGTGATTTAAATTAGTAATCATGTAGTCAATGCAAGTTCTACTGATATGGCATATGTAAAAATGCGTGTGGGTTCCAGAGAAGTTACAGTTAGATCAAAGGCGTTTATGGTGTCGTCGAGGATGTTAGTATTGAAACTCTTCTTGTTATAGTCTATGTTAAAATTGCCACATAAGACAATATTCTTTGATATTCTCGAAGCAATGTTTAGAGCCTCCGACAAGTTGACACCGAAGTCATGTATATTACCATTCGGAGGTCTGTATAGAGATATAATTATCATTTTTGAATTGTTTGTAAGGTAACTTATTATATGCCGCATATTTCAATGTGACATTCAATCGATAAAGTTTTGATCAGGGGTAGTTCCTTAGCTTGAATCTTATTATTTACGAGTATTAAAGCTCCTCCATGTAAATGCTCCACCCTGGAAAAATGACTAATAATTTTATAATTAGGACAGCTAATGTTATCTAAGTCATTCCGCTGAAACCAGTGTTCAGATATAAGTACTCACTATGTCAAAGCGGTGACTATTTAGAAATAGTTCAATTTTATCAAGCTTATTTAGCATACCTTGCACATTAACATTACAGATTTTTAGTCTAGCTTTTTGATTGGTATTAAATACACTGGGAGTATTTTTAAGATATTTCTGAGTTAATCTATAATCTGAAGTTCCGACAGACGTGGGTATAAAAAATCTTTATTAATATTACGTGACATATCATTACTTACAGTCAAATTAATTCCATTATTTATAGAGCTAGTTCAGTCTATATTATTTATTGGTAGTGACGAGTTATCATTAGGTATAGTTTCTGTAGGTATGTTTGTTGTCAAATTAATCACATTGTTTACAGAGTTCGTTAAATCTAAGCTATTTATCAGAGGAGGAGAATTATCACAACGATGATTTTTATCAATATTAAAATTATGTTCATTAACATTATTTGGCATGATATCAACAGTTTTTATTACTATATTATTGTTATGTTTGTGTTTATTGAGTGTGATGTGTTTGAGCAGTTTTTTGCAAGCATTCATTTTGCAATGTCTGTTATTTTTTAGTTTTATTTGATACATGTAGTCAATGGACACATTGTAGTTAACTTGACAGAATTTTATCATTTTGTCATATATTGCTGTATTATAAAACTTATTTTTATAAAAAAAACTTTGTAAGTATGATTACATTTGTGAATTTACCAATCGGAAACATATTTTTTAGAAGTGAATCTAAAAACCTAGAATTAACAATATTTTTTTCGTCAAACATTACCACAACATAGTCACCTGATTTACAGTCTTTAACTTTAGTAAAAATATTTTCTGCCAGCTCTGCAATGCATGCATTAGGTTTCACGAAACTTTCTATAGAATACTTGGATTGGTCAAGGAGTGGATATAATATTTGAGCACAGTTCTTTCCAAATTCATCTCCTATAATTAAGATTTTGTTTTTACCTAAATCTTTCATCTTATTTGAGGTGCCGGCCATGTCATTTGCTATATATTCTTAGTAGTAGGCATGTTGATGGGATTTCTATTTCTTCCTGTATTGTTACTTGTATTTTTCCTGCTCTTCGCTGAAGTTGATACCGCTTCAATTGTACACGTAGTTTCCTCTGAACATTTTGTTTGAATTTCTATACTCTCCAATTCTATATTGTTGGTTTGAAGACATTTCTCTTGAGTTGACACCACAGCCTGACAAGCAGCATCTGCTGTTTCTTTGGGAACAGTTGCTTTAGTTAATAGCTCGAGTCTTTCTCTTAATACTTGAATTACAATTTGCTGCTCATCAATTTCTTATACAAATTTCTGTTCGGTTTCGAAAGCATCTGTTTCGAAAGCTTCCGATATACGCTTTATTTTTGTTATATATTGGTCCTTATCTTTTAGCTCTTGAGTAAGAGTATTGACAGTTTCCTTTAGTTCCTCAATTTGCAGCTCAAGTTTGAGTACATTGTCCTCCTTTGCACATTTTTTTGAGCAGATAATTTTGTGTTTATTTAATATAATTAAGTCCTTTTTTTTGTCAGTACATTCCTTATGAAAAAAATTTTCACAAGATGCACCGAACACTGCATTTAAAGCGACAAGTTTACAGCACTTAAAACGGGTTACCATTTTAGATTTCCTTTCGTCAATCATAAAGAGTTAGCACACAGCCATTTCTTGAGGAATGGTTTACGTATGTTTTCTCCTCAAATCAGACAATGTCTTTTAAACGTATATTTGAAAAACCATATATATGTCAATAACCCAATTAGTTGAAAATATTGTGAATCGAATAGTCTGCTTCTCAGTTATATCTGTTTAGTCATGAATAGGGGAAAGCGAAAAATAGCGGATGACTGAAAATATAAGAATGTCTAAAGTTTGAATAGATTTTAATCAGATGCTCATGTTTTTATCAGCTTCCATTTTATCCTCTAAAGTTTTAAGGACGCGTAGAGATTAAAACAAAGTTCCAAGATGTCACGTAGAAGCACAAATAGATGTCTGGTTTAATCGGAATTGAGATAATTTTGTTCTACTTTTAATTTATTTGTAACGGGGAATATAGTAACGAATTTTATTATATGTAATATACTCGAAGAGTAATCAGTACTTTATAATACTTACTTGCTAGTAAGAGGCCAGTATGTCTGAATTTGTCTCTTGTTCGGGCTATCTGAAGCATTTAAAAGTAAAATTAACTTTACACAGATTTGTAGTTAGGTTACTAGGTTATATTTGTAATATATTTTCACATTGGAAACAACTGTTCACAGTATTCTATGTTGGATATAAAATTTCAGTAGAACTTATTTGTTTTCTCGTTATTATATAGGGTGTCTCACTGGGAACTGGATCGATCGATATAGGGAAAAGTATATAACAAAACATTTTGAAAATTTTGGGAGTTATTAAAGTCAGTATAAGTCGAACCAAAATAATTACAAGCATGTGGTACTTCCAGTTATACCAGAAATCGATACCAACTTGCTTATTTTAAATGGAACACCTAATGTATGTTCGACTATTTGTGTTTTTTATTTAGTTGCTTCATAGAAACTCATAAAAGTAGTGCTGATAAAATATAAAAGTATAGAAACCAGTGTGCAATAACCTACCACATCTGTATCAGCTAGAGACCAGATTAATCCTTTTCACAGTAAAACTTTTTCAACTGAGTTTCGTTTAAAAAAGAACTAGAGTGGATCTCCTAGAATTTACAGTTAGAATTCTAGTTAAATTTTTTAAACTGAGTAGCTAGTGAAAAGATTTAAAAGGACGTCTAATTATTCTAACTTGATGTAGGTCGAGTTTGACTGGGAAATCTTGTTTGTTTATATGCAAAAGAGTGAGTAGTTACTTTAACTGCTTTCAAGTCAGAACAACTAGTGGATCTTAGTAATGTTCAGCTAAAATATATTTCTAGTTAATTTAAATAGATTTAAGTGGACTTTGGCTAGAAACTCTAGTTTCTTTATACAAACAGAATTTGTGGTTACATTAACTATTCTCTGGTCAAAACAACTAGCGATCTTAATAATCTTCAGCAAAAATAATATATGTTTCTAGTTAATTTAAATGAAATCTGGTAAAATGTCAGGCGGTTATCTAATAACTGCAACTGGAGTTTCTAGTTGAACTTTAAGAGATTCGAATAGAAAAAAATAAAAGAATTTCTGTTAAGATACATATGTATTTTTAGTAAATATGAATATAAAAATAAACTGATATTGTACTCAAAAAGGACAAAAAACTACAATTTTCGTTGAAATGTTGAAACAGAATTTTTCCACATAACTGATACTCGTATACTTCAAAGAAGCTATAACTATCATATTCATCATACATCGAGAACATGGAAAACTTCAAAAAGTAAATCAAAAGCCTTCATTGGGATCTAGGGCACTGGAATATCATTTAATTCCATCAAAATCCAATATGCTATTTCCAAGTCATCTGTCTTCTTAAAAACGATAAAATGATGTTTCTTCTTTTTCTGCTTTTCAATAAGCTCATATAAATCATCATCGTGCTAAAAGCAAAATTAATTTTTGAAACAATGCGTCTAAAAGTAAAATAAGAAATGTGAACTTACCGAAATCTTGAAAAAGTGGAACAAAGTATTGCTTTAATCGATTAACTCATAAATTAACTTGTTAATTGTTTTATTTCCGTGGACTTCAAGTAATTGTTCTAGATGGCACCTACATTTATTATCACTAGAACCACCTTTTGATAATGAATGCTTATCATCCATATTTTAGCACTTTTCTCCTAATAAAAAATAATTAACAAATGCCCGAACATGCTTGCTTCTATACAAAACAACACAGCATCAGCACAGTGAACGTGACTAGATCAGAGTGGAGCTGCGCAGATGCGATATCAACGGTAATACCCATATGCCGAACTATAATTCCGTCGAATCAACTAGAATTCTAGTCGCAAGTAAGTGTAATTACACGGTCGGTCGATTTGACTAGATATTCAGTAGTTTCATATTTTAATTAGAACAATATAGTTAGGTCTAGATCTGCTTCCGACCAGCTCTTGACTTCAATTACAATTCAGTCATATTAACCAGAAAACTAAATAAAATCCCTGCAATTAGAAATATCTAGTTAACTAGAAAATAATTTAGTGTGTTCCTTAGAGCATGGTAGACAACAGAATTGATACGAGAATTTTTCTTAGCGGTGGAAAGTTAATACAGAAATTTAAATGAAAAAATATATCAGCTCGATATTTACTAATCATTCGAAATGATCTTAAAATTCTGAGTCGAAAACACGTATCATGCTCTATTGTTTCGGAAATATTTGATGTTTTATAAAGAAATTGACAAGTGCAACGGTTTGCAAGAACCGTTATAACTTTCTTCGTGTAGGAGATCCTCGTTAAGTCTTTGGAACGTAGAAAGAACACAAGATGAGCTACGCTCTACAGTGAAAATAAATTCCATAGTGGTATACCAAGTGTTCTATTTTTCACACTACATTTTGTCAAATTCAAACCTCAAAATCATTTGTAGTTCAAATGGAACACCCTGTATATTTTTACATCAAGTTATGTAAAATTAAAATCCTTTTTTTCTAGTATAGGTATTGTAGGGGTTAAAGTTACAACTTTCTGAAATATTGGAGATTTATTTAAATGTTCAAGAATTTTTACTAAAAACTGTCAACAACTTAGCCTCGATTAGAAACAACCATCAATATCAGTCATTCTCTTAAATCAAAAATTTCCAGCACGTTTAAATTACACCCACGAAGACTTTTTAATTTTTTAATTTATTTATGGAGAATGTGAAAGTAACATCAACAACATGTAACACTATCACAAGAACAGAAACTATCACCATACACTGTAAACCGCATATTGAGTAATTTTAGAATATTTGGTCTGCCAAGGAAGAAATTGTAAGAATGAAACTTATTGTTGATGACGAGAACATACAAATTACAAGCAATTTTGGGGTATTTTCAGGCATTTCCAATTATGTCATTAAGGCAAGCTGCTCTGGAATCGGGATTAATAAGGCATGAATGTGATAATTGGAAAATATGTGTACAGTAGGGGCTAAATTTATAAAAAATGAATGTTTTAAGTATTGGACACAATTCCCATTACTAGAGTGACTCGATACCTCTTGTGTTCAGGAAGCGAAATGTTCTAGAACATTGGCAGTTTAATGTTTACTGTGCTAGTAGAACCGATGGAGTGGTGGCATTACAATTTTTTGAGGAAAATTGAAAATATTTCTGCTTCAGCTAATATGTGTAAGAGCTCCATTGAATTACTACCTCGACAGAACCAAATATTCTCAAATTATCCAATATGCATTTTACAGTGTGTAGTGATGGTTTATCTATTTGTGGATGTCGAGTAGCAAATGTGTTACATGTTTTTGATATTATTTAATCACATTCTCTATAAATAATAAACAAATTTAAGAAGTCTTGGGTGTAAGTAATTTAAAAGTGCTGGGCTTTTTTGACATAAGAAAACGACTGACACTGATGATGTTTCTAATCATGGCCTAAGTTGATGGCAATTTTTACTAAACATTCTTGAACATTTAAAAAATCGCGAATATTTAAAAAAACTGTAACTTTAACCCCTACAATGCTTATACTAGAAAAAAGAGAATTTAATTTTACATAGCTTTATGTAAAAATATACAGGATGTTCCATTTGAACTAAAAAAGCTGTTGAGGTTTGAATTTGACAAAATGTAGTGTGAAAAATGGTATACTATTATGGATTTATTTTCATTGCAGAGTGTAGCTCCGTCTTGTCTTCTTTCTGCGTTGGAAAGACTAAATGAGGATCTCATACATGAAGTAACTTATAACGGTTCTTGCAAACCGTTGCACCCGTCAATTTTTTTATAAAACGTCAAATATCTCCGAAACTGCTGTGTTTGGGTTTCTTGGGCTTAGAATTTTCAGGTCATTTCGAAAAATCGAAAATATATAGGTTGTTCCATTTAAAATAAGCAAGTGGGTATCGACATCCTGTATAACCGGATGTACCACATGCTTGTAATTATTTTAATTGGATTGGCCACACTGACTTTAGTAATTCCTAAAATTCTCAAAATATTTTGTTACATACTTTTCCCTCTGACAATCGTTTCAGTTCCCCCTGCGAAATATAAATTTTAAGTTCTTTGTGTTTCACCCCCCCAAATTTGTTAGAAATTTGAAAAAGGATATATCCAGATATGAGCAAAATCGGTTGATGTTAACGCGTGCCCCAAAGAACATCAAATTTCCCATGTATGTCATTTATAAATTTACTTTCCACTAGAGAAAATTTCTCGTGCTCTAAGGAACACGATTAATAATCACAGGCCCACAAAAAAAAGTTCTGATACAGAAAGGTGAAGTACCTTCTGGTACGTTTTTCGGCGTCCTAAAAGCGAATCTCAGGTCAGAACTGACCCATCACCCTTAGATTTCACCCCAGCACACCCTACACACCACTACGTGGATGTGGATGTAATTGAAAATAAATACCTCATTCTACGTTTTTCGGTGTGCTAAGAACGAATCTGAGGTCATAATTTACCCATCACCCTTAGATTTCGCCCCAGCACCCCCTAGAACTCTCCCAACGGGTGAAAATGTTAGTTTGTATACAAAAAACCGCTGCCTAAGGAATCACTACTTCCACATCCAGACTTTTCATCCAAGTCACTTTAAAGGAAACATCTTGACTAGATTTGCACTCTAGTATGTGGAAATTATTGATCATAGAATTTTAATAATATTTGGGGCAGATGTCATAGAATAGTTTAAGGCGTTGGTGTCTACCATATACGTTAAAAATGAAGTTTCTACTTTGCACTACTTATTTTTCCGAACCTACCACCTCCCACCCCTTCAATGGAATCATCTCAATTAGATGTGGTACTAATTTTCAAGTGAATATCTCAATTCTATGTTAACAATCCCATTAATAATGGAGTGAAGGTGTTGGGGTTTAAAAAATATTAGAAAGAAATTTAAGGTCTCGGTATCTAGTATATCCACCAAATCCCAAATTTCTGTACTCATACCAGCTTGATTTACTTATTTTCCCCTATTTACTCCTATTTAACCCCCAACCATACAACGGAATCATCCCAAAGTATAATCTAGTTCCGAATGTTATAATACATACATCTACCAAATTTCAAGTGAATATCTCAATTTTATTTTATCAACCCCTTTAATAATTAAAATATTATGAATAAAACTGAGGCCTTGGCCTCTAGGAAATACACCAAATTTCAAGTTTCTGTACTCTTATCAGCATGCCTTACTTATTTTTTCCTATTTACCTCTACTTATCCCCACTCCTTTAACGCAATCCTGTCAAAATATAATCTAGTTTCAGATATCGTTATAATACATACATGGTACCA
This sequence comes from Stenurella melanura, assembly GCA_963583905.1. NCBI lineage: Eukaryota > Metazoa > Arthropoda > Insecta > Coleoptera > Cerambycidae > Stenurella > Stenurella melanura. Next base: position 81,437,895 of record OY757312.1, read on the forward strand.
AATTTCAAGTGAAAATCTAAATTTAATTTCATCAACTCTTTTAATAAGGGAGAGGATGGTGGGGGGATGGAAAATATTATAAAAAACATGAGGCCTTCGTTTCTAGTATATACACCAAATCGCAAATTTCTGTACTCTTACCAGCTTGCTTTACCTATTTTCCCCTATTTAACCCTATTTAACAAGATTTAACCCCCACCCCTTCAATGGAATCGTCTCAAAATATAATCTAGTTCCAGATTTCGTTATATTACATACGTGTACCAAATTTAAAGTGAATATCTCAATTTTATTTTATGAACCCCTTTATTAATTGAGGGGTGCGGGGTGTTGAAAAATATTGTAAATAATCTGAGATCTTAGCTTCTAGTGAATACACCGAATTTCAAGTTTTTGTACTCCTACCAGCTTGCTTTACTTATTTTGCCCTATTTACCCCTTTTTAGCCCCCAACCCTTCAACGGAATCATCTCAAAATATAATCTAGTTCCTGATGTCGTTATAATACATACGTGTACCAAATTTCAAGTGAAAATCTCAATTTTATTTTATCAACCCCTTTATTAATGGAGTAGGGGTGGTGGTGGGTTGAAAAATGTTATCAATAATCTGAGTCCTTGGCTTCTAGTACATACACCGAACTTCAAGTTTCTGTACTCTTACCAGCTTGCTGTACTTATTTTTCCCTATTTACCACTATTTAACCCCCAACCCTTCAACGGAATCATCTCAAAATATACACCAGTTCCAGATGGCATTATAATATATAGGTGTAAAGTTGTGTCCAAAATATAACATTCAAAGCGGCATCCCTTAAGAATTACATCACAGAGAGCCGCACGCTTGCAAACGAACACCTGCTTAATGCGTTCAGGACCGGATTCAAGATTTTTATGACTACATTCGTATTTTACTTGTCGTATGACAACTCTCCATTTAAATATTTATTATCACAAAAAACGCTACTGGCAAATTTTCCAACTTAATCTCATTAAAATACTAGCACTACACTACAGTTTTTTTTTCTTATTTGCAGTTTCAACAGAAAGAGCACGCACCACAAAAATAACAGAACATTAGGTTCATATTTATTCAGCGAATAAAAAATTGCCGTCAAAGGAGTCATCGTATGTGCTTTATAAATATGAACTCAGCTTTTTAGCATTTCTTTTATTACTGTCAAATATGTTTGTTTTTAAATGTTTTACTTCCCTCGCATACCAAAGGGAAGTATTGTATTCGAGAGGTTTTTTCGGATTTTCACGTTTCAGATCACGTAGATTACGAAAACAGGTTTTTCAATTCCGTCAGTCTGTCTGCCTGTCTGTTGGTGTATTATCTAAAAAACTACTTGACATAGAGCAGCCAAATTTGGTAGGTAGCTGACGCTGCTGTCAGCGATGAAATGGTTACACTTTCACTTGAAAATATACAGGGTGGACCGTCTAAATGGAGTAAATAATGGGAAATTTTTTTCTTACTCAAATTTAAAATTTCCACGTTTCATGGCATTTTAAACCTATTTCAGAAAAAAAAAATTCAAAACTTTTTTTGGTCGGATGACACTTTAAAATGTTCTCCAAATGTACCTTCCTCGAGAGGTAAACGTATAATAATAGTACACACGGGTAATGAAGATGGATTTGTAAAAGGGTGTTTAATGCTTTCCGCAAAAAACAGCAAAGTCATCGGCCGATTACCACCAAGATATGAACGCCACTTTGAAAAACGGTTTGCAGAAAAACTGTTGCGTAACATAAAGCCAAATTCGGTCATAGTGTTCGATAATGCCTCTTACCATTCGCGACAAGCTGAGAAAATACCAACTACTTCGACGCGAAAGTTTGAATTAATTGAATTTAAAAAAAAAAGCGAAAAATGCAAACATTAAAAAAACATTTGTAATAGACGAATTTGCAGAACAATATGGTCATACAGTTTTAAGACTGCGAGTTAAATCCTATTGAAAAAATTTGGAGTGCATTAAAAAATTACGTTAGAAACACAAGCCCCCGACTTAGTCATAATGTGATACAACTTATTAGACAGTGGGAAGCTCATAGAAAAGCATTGGACGGGATGCGTGAACCATATTAAACAAAATTGAAAATCAATATTTTGCCACAGTTCCTCAACAACAACCAATTATAATAAATCCCAATGATTCCTCATCATCGTCATCTTCCGGGGAAGAAGAATAATTTAATTATTGGCGCATGCATTGCAGTAAGTAGGTTTAATGTAGATACCAATAATAATGTTGTCTTATACAATATACAAAGAGAAAGATTTTTTTGTCACATATACCAAAAAAAGAAACAACAATGTATTTTAGCTACACGTGCTTTGGCAATACACATGTATATATTAGAATTATACAACCATTGTTAGGTAGGTTCAATATAATGCTAGAATTAAATCCTAAATAAAACGAATGTAGGGTTGTTGTATTTTTATTTAATAATAGGTAGAACTGTGAAATCCAACATTTATGAAAGCAGGGAATATTTTACTTTCATTGTTTCATTACTTGCCAAACTCTGAAATTCTAACTCCGGCTCTGCAAGTCAACGTGGACTCTACATACTAGACTAATACGCATAATAAAATTCGACCAATCAGTAGATCTGTAGCAGAATTTGCCATCAATCAGATTTAGTGGGCGTAACTTATTTACTTCCCTCAGCGGCAGTTTATACAAAAAACTACTTAATTTAATTTGTGGTCATTTTTTGTCACACCTCCAGACAATAGTAAAAAAAGAATAAAGGAAGCCGCAAATGCTGCTTATATTTTGGATTTGAGTTTACCAAATTTCAAATGAATATCTCAATTTTATTTTATCATCCCCTTTAATAATGGAGTAGGGGTGGTGGGGGGGTTGAAGGATATAAAATTTTTTAAATGGTTTTGCTTGTAGTACATATATCAAATTTCAAGTTTCTGTACTCTTACCAGCTTGCTTTGTATATTTCTACCTATTTACCCCTATTTAACTCCCAACCCTTCCCCGTGTATCATCAAAAAACAATCCAGTTCCAGATCTCTTTATAATATATACGTGTACAAAATTTCAAGTCAATACCTTAAACCGTTCCGGAGAAAACGTGCGGACAAAAAAAGTTAGACAGACCGATATAAAGAGAGAGAAAATTTGTTTTCGCTCAAATTTAAAATTTCGACGTTTCATGACTTTCTAAACCCATTTCAAGAAAAAAAATGTTTGAAAATTTTTTTGCGATTACTATACTTCCAATCCACTACGTGGATGTGGATGTAATTGAAAATAAATACCTCATTCTACGTTTTTCGGTGTGCTAAGAACTAATCTGGGGTCATGATTTACCCATGACCCTTAGATTTCGCCCCAGCACCCCCTAGCACCCTCCCAAATGGTCAAATTTTTACATCATCATGTAAAAATTCAAAATAAGTATCCCATTCTACGTTTTTCAATGTAATTTAATAGTTTTAATTTTGCTATATCTCCCCACCCCCCTTCACCATATGGTTATATTTTGACGTTGTACCAGTATTAGGATATGACAATTTTTAATTTCCATGCGATGAAATCAGGCAACAGAATCATTCCTAGAAAAGAATGCTTCTATATTAAAACACATATAAATAAATTTAAAATGCTTGGAAGATATACTGTATTATCGGTGTCAATATGTGACCGTAGGTATACCTACGGTACCTTTAAACTGAAACAATGTTCGAGTGTGAATATAAAATACAAGAAGACAGAAGAAAATATAAGACAAATTTTAGTTAGCTTATAGGATACTTGTATGAGTTTGAAAAGAGAGTCTTTAAATCGGCCACATGATAGAAGATATCGATTTTTAAAAGGGTAGGAACCGTAAAAAAAATCCAAAAATATTAATTTTCTCGAAAGTGGTAGGTTTAAGAGCATATTATGATACATAAACCCAAGCTAAAATTTTATGAGGAATCCAAATTTGAAATAAAATATAGGGTGTTCCATTTAAAATTACAAAGTTAGGTGTTGTATCCGGTAAAAGCGGAATTAACATATACATGAAAATATTTTCGTTAGATCCGCCATTTCCAGAAACCAATTTAGACCCATTTTCAAAGTTCTAAACTGAACAGATCCTAAGAAACGTCTAATACCCGCTTTCTGTGAATAATCCTGTATAGGGCATGCAAAGAGCAAATGCGTGAGCAATTCCGGCGGTTTCCGATTTGGACAAGGCTACCATTAAGAAGGCGAATGTCAATCTAACCGACAAATCCAAGTTTTCTATCTTAAATATACATCAAACATTTATTTTACATTAGTGTCAATAATTATTCCATCATTACTATGAAAAAATAGATTACATTTTCACAATTCTGTTTAGAAATTTTTGGTTACAACATAAAAACGAATAACGAAAAATAAACAGAATCTCTTAGTATTGGATTAAACTAGATTACTTTAAGTTATCAAATTTAAACATACAATATTATTAATTTATCATTTCCCTTACCACTCTCTACATATCTTGTTTCCTTTCATACATTCTTTTCGACAACAAATTTCGGAAATCCGTGTGCTATAGAACTTTGCTGGGACTTCATGAATAATTTCCGCTATGTGTTCCCTAAAGATATTTGATATAAATTGAATGGTTATGCATTGTTTTTTTATGATAATTTTATTTTCTCCTGCTGGAATAGGACGCCTCGTTTGTGACACTTCTTCTAGTTCATTCAATAAGTTTGGATATTTACATTATTTTCGCCACTTTCCTTCTACGTTAACCTTTTCTGACAACGTACGAGGAAGATAGAATTTTCACGGGTGACGTCGTACTTTCCAATATGATGCTAAAGCCAAACAACAACAATACATTTAATAGTTTTATTATACCGTTGTAAATTTAATGTCATCTATTCCCCATAAAATTAGAAATCTGAAGGCACACTCCGGAAGTTGCTTCACCCAATAAGCAATACCTTCCAAGAAATCTTTCAATATCACAATATAAATGCATAAAAAAATATTTTGATTTTCTGGAAAATATTATAAAAAAAATTGAGTCCTTGGCTTCTAGTACATACACCAACTATCGAGTTTCTGTACTCTTGCCAACTTGCTTTACTTATTTCCCCCTATTTACCCCCCAACCCTTCCCGCACATGTTCAAAAATCAATCCAGTTCCAGATCTCGTTATAATATATACGTGTACAAAGTACATACATCAAATTTCAAGTTTCTGTACTCTTACCAGCTTGCTTTACATATTTCCCCATATTTACCCCCCAACCCTTCACCGGATATCTTCAAAAGACAATCCAGTTCCAGATCTCATTATAATATACACGTGTACAAAATTTCAAGTCAATATCTTAAACCGTTCCGGAGAAAACGTGCGGACAAAAAAAAAGTTATAGACAGACAGACCGACAGACAAAATTGTTTTTCGCTCAAATTTAAAATCTCGACGTTCCATGACATTTTAAACCTATTTCAAGAAAGTAATACTTCCAATCCACTATGTGGATGTGTAAGTAATATCACAACAGTATGTTTCTATTATTATTATTATTATTATTGTTTATGATAAATTTATTTGATAATAATTCTAATGCTTTAGAAATATTCAGTCAACAAACTAGCTTTCCAAATTGACGCACGCTAATGCTCTAAATGCCAATTGCGAGATTTTTCAAACTACAAGTCTGACTGACAGAGGAAGGGAGAAAGAAATCAACAGGAACTGTGGTCTGTAGAGTGTTCGCATACGTACTTGCAGTGCGTAACAGACGGACAACAGTGCGTGTTGGACTTCGATCACAGTTTTAAAACTTAATATTTTCTAGCAATCTGATAACCGCTTGAAATGATAGTTTATAGTTTTTCATGACATCTTTTAATATGAATTACTTGCAAAATGTCAGCAGAAAAGCTAGTTTTATTGAGGCATCATTGCACTGGCACTCGATAATGGAGCACGCTTCGACCTATGCTTCGCGTATAGTCCAAGAGACGACCGTAAGTTTACTATGCTCATATCTGAAAGGAGCCAATTTTTAGCAACGATAATATTTACGGTGACAAAGTAGAAGCACTAGTGTTGCCTTGTGAGTACCTGATCTGGCGCGGCGGTAAGTGATCCGCAATTTACGGTTACGTTGCAGTTTTTGGATGATTACTTTGTTTATAACCTGAAAGCATGAAATCAAGGCCAATGGCCCAGTGAGTTTTATTAAAATATATCGGGTTGCCTAATTCAGTATTGTGATTAAAACGCTTCCCCGGCAACTCGACTTTATTGGCCCAATATCTTTGGGGCAACATTATATGACCGATTTCTATATATTGGTCCTAAAACTTTTGTCAATATGGCGCCTGTATTGTTTTCTTTATTGATAATAACATAGTTCTAATATTTTGAAAGTTTATTTTTGTAATACAAATAAATAATACATTCAACCTAACCTATCTAGCACCTCTGCTTCCTTTTCCGTCTTTTGTTCCTGCCAAATAGAGTGATATCAACCGTTGGATTTTTAAATCGGTTGCCTCAGAAAATATTTTGCTAATTGCACCTATAGCACTAATGTACAAAATAGTACTATATTCAACCAGTCTTAGCCAGGATACGACATATGCTATTACGGCTTTTGACTGGTGAAAAGAGCCAAAGAGACGGATGCCACATGGGACCAACACTTTACGCCGCGCCGTCGGCCATTGCTCACCTATCTTGCACTGACGAGAGGTAATATCTCGAAACTGCAGTCTGCAGGTGGTTTGGTATGGCAGGAATGGGAGTTCTTGTCTTTCGGTCGGTGTTTGTTCCAATCAAAACTAGTGTTTTGTAGTAATGTGTAAGTTATATACTTAACGCACAAGACTTGTAACTAATAATCCAGCGCTCGTCGAAAGGCACGAGCACAGAGAACGACTGTTGGTTGCAGTTCGGTTTTGTCCTTATACAAACAAGGAAATTATAGAGGTTTTAGACGGAAATATTACTCTTTTAAGTATTCTTGTCCTCTATAATTAGAAATATACTTTCTGCCAATGAATAAATTTATAAAGGAACTATAACCAACACTAACTTGTAGAAATTTTAGCTTCATTGGAATTTTCCTATAGTTCTTGAAGTAAACGCGATGGTAGGAAAGACGGATATTTTGAAAGGGCTATGATGAATTTTTTGTACAAAAGTTAACAACCCGTACCAGTATGTTTGTCGAAGCTGTCTTAGTATCATATTAAATGTATAACAAGTGACCTTTTTTAACGTTATCACCTTGTCGTTATCTCCAAAAATAAGCAGTTTATGATATATTTATTAACATAATGCATTAGATGACTCAAACAATCATCCAAACTTTTTGTACTTCTTTAGGAACACCCCCTAAACGAACTGTTTACAGATTTTCACTTCTATTTAAAAAAGGCATGAAAAGCTAAACCATCTGTTTTAAACATATAAGCTTATATACTACATGCAATCAATTCAGTTTATTACATATCATAACCTCAAATAGTAGTAAAAGAACCCCATGCTGTAATTTACACTGCACTTTTCGGATACGCTTTATTTAAATAATTTTTGTCACATTTGTTAACAACAATTTCTAGAATAACTAGCTAGGATTTGATTGTAGAAATAATAAGCTTTCGATTGGTTTGAAAATCATTAAGAAATAGGCCCGATAAATGTGAATTAGTCAATCTCCTAAAATAGGACAGAATGACGCCCTTCACATTTAGATCCACAAGGACATTCCAGATAAAGTACGTATTTTTTCGAAACTATATCTTCGAGTTCACCCTTATGTTCGAGTTTGAGGCTCCTGATTCCTGACTATATAAAGGAAATTTCTATCTTACCACATTTTCTTTAATTCTACCTAAATACCTTACCCATCCTATACTAAACCAGAGCAATTTACACTGTCTTCAAAGAAGAACTACCCGTACAATTATGTCAATTGGGTGGCAATCTATCTCGCATCTCTTGTTTCTATACATGCCTCAAATCCGAAGATTTTCAAACGTATCCGTATCATTATTCGACGCAAGCAAATAATGAGGGCGCAGTATCCGTTGTACTAGATTTAGGAGACGATTTTTAAAGCTGGATGTCGACGAATAGTTGAGACGAGAACAGTTTCAGAATAAATAAACAAGTTTTCTTTGCACCTACAGAAACTGTGTGTAGGAATCGGCTTGTTTTTACTAAATAAATGACATACAGATTGATAATAAATACCTCAAATATTCATATGCCCCTATTAATAATATCGTTTTGAAATATAGAATACCTACTAATGTTCTTATTTTAACCATTTCTCACAATATCTAATCCACTGGCAACTGTTTTTTTTTTTTTGTTAACATGTGCACAAGCGTTAAAAGGTAAGTTTCCAGTTAAAATCAATTTCTAATTTTTAGGTGTTTTGAATAATGTATTTAATACAACACTGGAAATTGTTTTCCTGAACATTAAGGTTCATTTAGTGAAACTTTCATAAAGATAGGTTTTTGAAATCTAGAAGTAGTATATGCTTAAGCTCTGTATTGTAGAAAATGGCGGAGGATCCGGTGTTATTTAAAACCCGTTTGATATTTAGTTTCTCGTTCCAGTTTATAGTTGTATACATTGTGCCCAAATTGAGACTGCGTGTATCTCCGTTATTATAAAAGATAGAAAGTTAAATTGAGAAAGTTGTTGAGATTTTGGCATTTCAATGGAGCTTTTAGATTTTATCTAACTTTTTTAGTGTTTGTAATAATTGAGAAAAACCACAATCGTGCATTTCTTAATATAAAATCTCTCGTATTTCCTTAATTTAAATTGTTACATCATTTTAATTTTCGAGTTGTACAGGCACTTTTTTAACATCTTTACAGTAAGGGTAAGAGAATAAAATATTGTCTTTTGTACTTTTGATTTTGTATGTACGCCATACTGAATTTCTTGTATACTCGACAGTACTTTATTTTCTCCTTGTAACGATATACTTACTTATTGTGAAATTGGCTTTATTATTATTTAAAAACAACAGAAAAATGTTTTGTTAGTGAGACATTAAATCATATTTAGATTATTTTTACTTACTTCCAGTGGCGTAAATAACGCCCCCGCAAGCCCCGCGTGCGAGGGGTCCACCAGAGCCAGGGGCGTCATTTTTACCCCAGTTTGCGACTTCCACGTCTGTTTTAATCAATGATGTGTTTTTTAAATAGCAGTATATTATCTTGAAATTTCTTCATTTCTACAACAAACAAATTACTTTATGCAATATTTAATAAACATTTCAATTAAAAAACGCTTACGAGTGACATTTTTTACCCAAGTGTAAATAGTCCATGCAAAGCGCGCGAAAGGGTGCAGGAAAGAACATCGGTCCGAAAGTACTTTGACTATACGTTTTTTGGGTCGCCGATTACGAAAATCAGGGTCCCGCAATCCTAAAAGTTGGGAAGCACCCCTAAAAACGCAAGGAACACCCCCTTTAGAGGGTTTTCTCGATAATTTTAACAAAAATCAAAAAGTATCCTATGAAATCTTCTTTTTTCAATATACTTTGGAAAGGTGGTTGATATATACCGAATATAGCCCATACTATATGATTAGGGACAACCAGAGATAGTTAAAACCACCCCTATATTGACTTAAAATTAAAAAAATGTTAAAAAATATTTCTTTTATACTTTTTGCTTCAAATTCGGTTTAAAGGGCATTGCCTGGCAATAGTTAATTATTCTCAACCTTTAAGGAGGTAAACTTGCCCCCTCCTATTCCTAAATTGAAGCAGGCTTTGAAAAAACATTACTAAACAAGTTTTAAATTTATCCTAATCCTTTTGGAGGGTAAATAAAATTTAATAAATTGGTAATTTTTTTTTCTACTTTTTGCTTCAAATTTGGTTGAATGCTTGCCGGACCAAAGTAAATTATTTTCAATCCTTAAGGGAGTAAGCCACTCCTGTTTGGTAAATTGGTAAAAAATGTATTTACTTGAAGCTTCTTTGGATACATGGGCTCTTTTAGGCAAAATAAAATATTTTCACCGCTTAAATGGAGGGGTAGGGGGGTAGTTTTATCCCCTTAAGGGTTGAGAATAATTTGCTTTTGTCTTGCAATGCCCATTCAACCAAACTTGAAGCAAAAAGTACAATTTTTTTTACCAATTTACCAGATAGGGATGGTTTTATCCTTCTCTGATTATCCCTAATCATATAATTTGCATATATTTGGTATAAATCAACCATCTTTGCATATTGATATTAAAAGAAGGAAATTTATAGGATCCTTTTTGATTTTTATTGAAATTATCGCGAAAAATCCACTAAAGGGGGTGTTTTTGCGTTTTAGGGGTGTTCTTCAATTTTTTTGGACTAAAATACGGAGGATCAAGACGGGTGCAAAATAGCAGGGCGTTTTCAGACATCTGCGGTGGGGGCGCACACACTCTCAGTTATACCACTGCTTATTTCTCACGTGACTTTAGAAATACATGAAAACAAACTTTTGTGGTTAACGGCTCAAAAGTTTTGAGAACGGAAGTATATCATTTTCCCAAAACGTTTACTGTCAATAGATTATATTTCAGTTCTTATTTTACAACCTTGTTCTAGTTTATATATTTTTTGATGTGAGACATTCTGTAACATTCAAGTATTCAGGAACCAAGCGTCCATTTGGTGCAGAGGTATCTTTCATTAAATTTTTAAATATTCTTCAGTGGCAAAAGAGTCAGATAATTTGAATATGTCACAAATAAACAACTATGCCTACTTTCTGTGTTTTATAATGAAGGATATAGCAATATATGCAGCATCACTTTGGGACACATTCTGTATGTTAAAAAATACATATCTGATTTAACAATATGTGAAAAAGTTGCGAGTAATATATTACATGAATAATTTTGGTTAATCCTGTTGACAGTGCTTTCAAAATTCATTAAATTACAGGGAGTTAAGTTTATGTCATAACTTCAAGAGGTTATTTCTTGAATAATTCTAAACCCAAAGACCTTAAAGATAGGGTCCAAAATCATTAGTTTCCGAGATAACAGAAGACACCCAATCCCCAATTTCTGAGCCAATGAGTTATTTGAACTTTCGGCCAATGCATTTAAATTACAATCGTATTTAGAAAAATAAAAGTTTTATTGCATTTTTTGCAAATTATAGACTTGTTTTCGATTGGCTGAACTATGTGATAATAATTGGATATCATATAGCTCGAAAAAACAGTCGAAAAGAACTCTACTAGTTTTACGAATAATATACATTTTTTTTCTTCACAAATGCAACTAGGAATTAAGCGCATTGATCGAATTTCCAAAAAAACTCATTTATGTAGATTTGGATTTTTTAGTGGTATTATCTGCATCTCCGCCACTAGTTGTCATATTTGTATGCCGATTCAATGATTGTTACCTTTAACTGATTAAATCGTTAGCGCGAAGTTTGGTCAATATAATTGACATAATTGATATTTGAGTAAATGTAGTATTTTCCAGAATCTTCAATAATCCTATATCCTCTGTATGGAATTACTCCCCGACGCGACGTTATGGCATGAACTGAAATAACATCTTGTATACATGTTTCAGAACTTTGTGCCCATATATGATTAAAACTAAAAATCGAATTTAATATACATTTCTTAATTTCAAGCCATGAATTTTTCACTAATTCTATTTATCATAAAAACAAATTTAAAAAGATATAAAGAATGTTTACAGTTACGTAGGAATGATTTAACTATGCAAGAAATGACTAGTATTGAAATAAAACAGCGTGTCAAGAGTAAAGGGTCCCATTCTAATTGAGATCTGTATCGCTACTTGTTACAAGTATCGGTATCATGATACAAATATCAATGTGTATTTGATTGTTTCAGTATCGCTGTATCGTTATCAGCTGGTATCGCCGTCTGTTTCACTGTCGAGAAACTTCGATACCGCGCACCTGAGACTGATACTTGTTGCAGTGTGTATTTTCCTGTATGTAGTAGCGAGATACCGAACGCGAATAATATATTTCTTAAATTAAGATAAGTATGTCGGACGATCGAGATTTTTGGGAGAAATTTTTAAACATGTATAAACTGTATTCCTGTAGGAAACTGTATTCCTGTGGAATTCTACATCAAAATACTATTCAAATAGATAAATTCGCGAAGTAGCAACGAGACACCTGATTGACAAGTCAGAAGAAAGATATCCCAATGCGGACCGCAATTTTGTTACAAAGAAAAATCTGCTTTCCGACGGGAGTTGTAAAGTCGTTGAAAAGTGGAACGTCTTCTGATGATACCTATGTACGCTTCTGGTATTACGACATTTTGAGTTTTATTGCATTGCAGAAATGCTTAAAGAAGGTAAATCAAATATAGGAGAAGATAACTTGTTGGAGGAGACGTCAGAAATTAAGGAATTGAATTTAAAAATACACGTAAGTATATACTTATAAATATCTTAATTTATATTTTGTAAAGAAAAATACAGTATGTCCGTGGATTACTCTACCATGAAAGGAAAACTTGGTTACTTTTTACTTTTCGGAAAAAGTTACTTCTTATAAAATATTTTGCCCAACTAAAGAAGAATATTTGCATAAATCTATTCAATGTACGGAGTTTTTTAGTTTTCATTATTTTTCTATTCCCTGTATATGGGGCATGGAGTACCTCTATGAAAATTTAATTTTTAAGTAACAATTATTTATAAAAAGTGAAAAAAAAAAGTTTTTACTTAAGGGACAGTAATCTGGGGACACGTACGTGTACATACATATAAATTAATTTACCCAAATATTTTGTCCTGAAACACCACTCTTCCTTCTTTATTGAAATATTCCTTATAACTCTTTCTCGTTTGCTTGCTCCTGATTCGGTATCTTCTTTGTTAATATGTGATAAGTATGTCGGCGAGTGCCTTATCAAATAGTTATGAAGAACTCATGCGGCAAAAACAACACAGTCAATTCTGTCAACATTAATAGCAATGTCCGTGTGAAAAATTGTAAATCGAGAAGCTAATAACCCAAATGCATTTTCTGCTACACGACGAGCGCGACTCAACCTGTAATTGAATATTCTATTTTCTTGTGTTAATCCCCTTTCAGGATACGGTTTGATCAAGTTTTCTAACAAAGCAAATGCCTCATCTGCTACAAAAATGTAAGGCAAAGAGTAAGAAGTTCCCTCAGGTATGACCGGCGAAGGCAAGTTTAGTGAACCTAACATAAGTAACTCAAAAATTTTGATTCCACCACGATTCCATTATTTCCAATATGGACCATAACGAATTCATAATTTGCATTGACAATAGCCACTAATACGATACTGAGTTTTCCTTTGTAGTTGTAAAATTATAATCCACTATTCGGAGGTTTTACAATATTTACGTGTTTCCCATCGATAGCTCCGACACACTTATCGAAATTCAACCTCATCCTGAACTGTTCGGTAATTGTTTCCCATTGTGTTTCTGTTTTAGGAAACTGAAAAAGAAAAAGATGCGTTAAAATTTTTTTAGAATTCGGAAGTAGAAAATGAATCATCAAATGTTCAGGAGAAATCACCTGTCAGCCCCCAACCTACTTCATCACAATCATCCTCTGCAAAATCTAGATATTTACAAACACCCACATATGGACGAAAAAGAAAACACGAAAATAAAGATGAATTGTTATCACTGGCCACTGAAACCATGAAAAAATATTGTTCTGCTGAAGACAGTTAAACACCAGATAGAAAGCTGGATCCGCTTACCGATTTTAACATAGCAGGACTTAAATATGCACGCGACTTGAAGATCCAACACAACAGAATATTGCAGAAAAATTAGTCGCAGATGTCATTTTTATGGGAAACAAGGGAAGTTATCACAATATTCCTCATTCCAACTTGGAATAGGTAATACCCATATCAACGCGACCCGAGCCTAGATTTATTACAGTTCTTCCTAACTTCAATCATAATATGAACAATGAACATACGAAATACTAATTTTACTCATAGTAGGGTTGAAAACCAACGCAATGGGAATGAAAATATGCACATGCATATGCACAATGTCTGAATTTCTTCAGTTCAAATATTAATCAATAAATAAAATCTTACCTGAATATATTTGACATATATGATAGTATTCTGTTTCTCTATTCTTGGTTTTATTATTTGCAACAGATTCTTAAATAATGTGTTATCCATTCGCAAATAGTTTTTTTAAGTCGTTTTGGTTCGTTCTCTTTTAGTTCCTTAAGTAAATTTAATATGGTGTACTTATTTCCCTCACATAACCATTGCTTAGTCCATATTCTTTTTCGACGCCTTTTTTTAAATAATTTTACAATACTATTGCAACTGCTATAATTACGAGTTGGGGAGGTAAAATTTCAGATGCGCGTATTGAACTGAAGTGATGTTTCATGATTCCGTCTCATGTATGGCAAACTTGATACTTGATACAAATCTCAGATACACGTATTGACATTTGTATCGATACATGTAGCGATACAGATTTCAATGTGAATGGGCCCCTTAACAATAAATAATATGGAAATCAGTGAATGAAGTTTTATCTTGTAAAAAATATACATTATTATAAATTCTTCGTATAATAATAGTAAAATGAATGGTGCTAGAGAAAAGACTAACCTGTTAATTTAATTTTATTAACATTGGCAAAGAAACGGCATGGCATATTGACTAAAAATTGAACACGCTAAGCATCTTACATTAGCATCTGAAGAAGTCTTTACTAATTATTCGTTTTTTCCTTTTTCTGTCTCAAGATGACATTATAATATTAAGTATATTGGATTTAAGTTATATGTCTTTATCAGGACTTGGTGGAATATCAGCTACTGTTATCAAGTGAATGCATTTACATATTTTAATTCCACATCAGCATATATATAATATATTATTTAAACCTAGTAAAATACTAATCAATAGTATTCTATAAGTTCGGTGATGAAGTGTTATTTAATAATAATAGACTAGGTATATGTGATAAATAATTTGACACAAACATTTGAATTTGTCTAAAAAATAGATTAGTAGAATTTTTATAGCAAAATATCTTTTTATATTTTTTAATTTAGCCCTGACATTCGATTTTACACCACAAGATATATTATTAATACGTGGACTACCAGATAGATTGCAATGTGTCAATGTCTGGAATTGTTCTGAAAGGTGCTTCTATGTTGGAAGTTTATATACTGGAAGAAATACACCTAAAACTCAACTGTTTTTTTTAATTGAACTCCATCTAATTATGTTTCTGAGAGCTCTTTTGAAAGCCTCTCTACCATATATTGTGCTAATACTTTATTACACCCATTACAAAATTCTGGTCCCGTGCCCTAACACGTACAACTATGTCATTAATTGAGTGTAATAATCTTTTGGACGCCATTTGATTGCCCATAAAGAGCCGTAAAAATTAAACTTGTAAGGACCCCGCACATTTCTTAGGCAACAATTTTTGATGAGCAAATTGACAAGTTTCACACAATTTGACAGAGTGCCATTTTACATAAGAAATGTGTGGGGACCTCTAAATTAAATTGTACATCTTAGCGATGTTACAAAAGTATGTGATGTCCAAATATAATTGTAATCTATTGATTTTCATAAATTGATTGAATGACATTATTACTTGTTTTTACCTATCTGACTGGTCATGAACTGTTAAGTATATGTTTAAATTCCATTCATCATATTCCTTGCCTTCATTTCTGTGTTTATAAAACGTTCAAACCCATTATGTTATATTTTCGACGCAAAAATGAGACATTATGCGTTAATCTCGTTTTATACAATTTCGTAGAATTTGCCTTTCACCCTCATTTTCGGCACCAATTTGAACATCATGTTGGTAAATAAATCACCCAGCTGTACCCTGAAATAATGTAATATAAAGCATTTTAAGGCAAACAGAATTAAGGTAATGCAATATTTCTGAAGCTAAGTGTATTATATTGTCTGAAATTTTTACGTTGTTCCTTTATTCCTTGATGTTGATGCAATTTATTTCACAGATCACATAAGAATTATCGATTAGTTGATTCGTAAATTTTAATTAATTATATGAACAGCGCTTACCTGTGACAAGTAACCAAATATCTTTACAAACAATTCTTTATTAAACATCAAAAATAAGCTTTTTACTACAAATGTAACAAAGGCCTGAACATATTGCTCGGAAGGTTTCATTAGTGTAAATCCGGGCTTTATATTTATAAAATATTGAGATCTTGGTGTAAGAGAGATATTATGTTAAATTGAATTAGTTCTTACTTGAAAAATAAAAAATTAATTGGCACAATCCAATCCAATCAAATGTGCTTCTAGAAGTTCCGCAGGGGTCACTGTTGGAACCATTACTTTTCATGCGTTTAAATTTTAACTTGTCAAAACATGTCAGTGTTACAATATTTGCAGGTGATGTCTCCGCCAATGTATCAGCGATCGTTCCATGAAAGCACCAACCATTCGCTGAAACGTATGTAGTATAGTAAAAAAATAAGACCATATTAAATAAACACAAAAAAGTTTATTTAAAATCCGTATTAGAGAATTATTGCCAGACAACTTTACTAATTATTAATATTAAACTACTTGAAACAATGATCGACTCCGATCTATCATTTCAGTCGCATATAAATTATGTTTGCAATCAGGTAAACAAAACTTACCTCACTATATAATTAGATTACGCCAAAAAACTTACAATGTATTCTAAATGTCTACTATGCTCCAGCATATACAGCCACATATATCATATTGCCACATGGAGTATTGCATCAGATATTAAAAAGATGTTTATTTCTAAAAAATTGTCATAATCGAATGATGCTTCTGATTTTTAATTTAGATTGGCTACAAATTATAGCCTGCTACACAAATGGGTTATACACATAGTAAATGACTACTTTATAATTATCTCTTTGTAATTATATCTAACGTTAGCTTGAGCGTTACTCTTTATTTGTATATCAATTTTATTATTGTTGATTTTAAAGCAAGACTTACTAAGCTAAGAAAAAATAATAAAATACTGAAGTCCTTGCAGTGTAATTACAACAGGTAGTCCCTTCAAATTAGGAAAAAATTAAAGAAATATTCCCACAACTATGAGAGCTGTAAAAAGTAAAGGATTTGGGTTGTCTAAACATGATTTTCACCTCCCGCAGTTCTAAAGAAGGGTGGTTTTTGAGAAATATATACATATATATGAATTTTAGCGCTTTTTCACTTTTTTCTATATTTTGAGGAAAAACTATGCATTTTAGTGGTGAAAAATATCAAGAGAGCTAAGTTTTAGAGCATAAAATTTCCCGCAAATTTTGTTTCCACGTTTTTGTCCAAATTCCGCATAGTTTCGCCGCTAGAGGGCTCGAGAAAAATATTTATATATATAGACTTCTGCACCTTCTTTAGATTTTCAGCCAAAATTATGCATTTTGGTGAAAAATATCAGGAGAGCAAAGTTGTAGAGCATAAAATATTTGTCTCTCCTTTTTTTTACGTTTTTTTTTCGCACCCTCTAATGGCGAAACTGTGCGAAACTCGGACAAAAACGTAGACAAAAGCTATGCGAAATTTTAGGTTCTACAACTTGCTCTCCTGATATTTTTCACCAAAGTGCATAGTTTTTTCCTCAAAATAGAGAAAAATACGGAAAATAGCTAAAATCAATATAAATAGATAGCCTATGTTCTAAGCTAGCAAAAACAAGATTTGCAGTTTTAAATTTATAGAAAGACGTAAACACTGGAAGTTTAAAACGTACTACTATTCTCTAGCATATTCCGTAATAAGCTATAACATCAGTATATGGGGACAGTCAGTTGAGTCTTTGTCATGCAGAAGAGAATCATTAGAATACTGTTTAATCTGAACTATAGGGAATTATGTAGAGATACATTCAGAACAAAAAAAATTAATATTACGGTTACATGCATGTATATATTTAAAATTTCCTGTTTTGTTCGCAAAAATTTGCATAAATTTAAAACTAATAGTGGCGTACATAACTATCGCACAAGAAGTACGCCAGAAATTCATATAAAAAGTTTTAACCTCAGCAAGAATAAGAAATCACTCTATTGTGCCGGTAGTTATATATACAATAAACTTCCTTCAGAAATAAAGTCACAAGATTCATTCAGCCTATTCAGAAATAAAATATTTCCAATTCAATTTCATAGTACTTATCACTACATAACATGTAAGTTATGCATATGTACCCATATACAGTATTTTGTTTTACATACCTTGTTTTATAACTATACAGTTTATGTTTGTTAGTCTATCTGTAACCCTGTTTTCGTTTTATATATTTTATATATCTTACTCTGACAAAACCAATTTGTTCATGCAAGATTTTACGGTTAATAAGTAAATTATTATTATTATTATGTATATATTTCTCAAAAACCACTCTTTTTGAGAACTGCGGGGAATGAAAATCATGTTTAGACAACCCAAAGGCTTTATTTTTTACAGGTCTCATAGCTATGGAATTTTTTCCCTGGAGTAGCGATTTTTCGACCAATTTGAAGGGACTAAAAGTGCCATTTGAAATTTTAGAGAGGGTTGGCGTGGGACGAGGGGGTTTGTTATTACTAAATGTGTGCAATATTTAACGAAACAGTTATTTAGAGAAAGATAAAGTTTTTTTTATAATATGATATACATAATATAATAAAATACACCAGTGGATATATTGAGAAATAATGTATTTTTACTTCAGTTGATGGAGAAACTTCAAGTAGTTTTCTCAGAGATGTTTTATCGCCAACTACTTGTGATATATTTGTATGCATCTCGATGAAAAAGTAAAATAAATATTTTTCTATGCAAGTTTTCAACTTTGATACGTTGTTTGAACAGAAATTTACATGGATTTACCAAGTAAGCAGTGGGATATATTTCTGTTATATTAACTATTTCATACACATGAATACAGGTTTTCCGTGAAACTGAATTCTAACTGAACCATCCAACAGCTTTATGCTGTATTAAGTGAAATTTCAAAATAATAGTACAAGGAGCCACCGTGCAATTACCTGACACATTTCTGTAAGCTAGAGACATGTGCTTTTAGAGCATAGCAAATAGGAAAAGTGGTACGGGAAATTTTCTTAGTGGTGGAAACTTCACTAAATAACTTATATCTTTTACAGCTGTTACAAGTATTTGTATCAAGCAAATTTTGTTTTTATCGATTGCCATTTAGTGAATACAGAATGCAATTGGCATACATCCCGGTTAATCGAAGTTCAGTTACATATATTCTAAACCTGCACTCTATGTCACTGGGCATGACATTGTAAATGAACAAAGAATTATTAACATTTAAAATAAATTGTTTTACATTGCAATTTTTCTGATTACAATTTTAAATACATAAAAAGTGCGTTTTGTAAGCACTACAAATTATAATTTTCCGAATATATGAAATAATGACCTACAATGGGGTTTATTAAAATTTACATATGTAGTAAAGATGTTCATGGTTTTCAGAAATTATAATTTATATCCTAAAATGATTGGTTCAATTTCTTAAGCAAATAGATATTTTAATGAAATGCTACTCATAATTTACATTATTTTCTTTTTGTTTCAGGTAAGTACAACACAGATCAAACCATCCTATGTAAAATAAAATGTTATCCTGGTAAGTTATACTGGTGCAAGCGCATTTACTCAGAGATAAGGCAGAAATAAAGCAGACTAAGTCAGGCAAACGACAAATATTCCAATTTTTTTGGTAATCAGAGCTTTTTTGCGAATATTTAAAGCTTTGCTAAAGACGAGGCAGCAGCGTAATTAAAATATTTGGAAGCTATAAACGGACCCTAGACGGTCAATAGTATTGTCAATACAAGGAAATATTGACAATATTATTGATCGTGTCTGGACTGGATTGATGTTGGATATTGATGCGTATCCGTATTTTTTGAATTCGAGCGTCAATATTGATGTGTATTTTCAATACTAGGGTCTAGGTCTAGGGTTCGCTTTTATGATTATAATTAGGTAATAAAAATGTACATATTGTGATGCTTTAAGACTGTCGTCTTAATGAATGTTACTAGTCAACACTGTCTTATTTTTCTCTGTTGAATTGGAATTGTCGCATGGAGGGGTACAGTTTGTCTATGCAGCTATAGCTGCATGGTTTTAAAATGGCAGTAGTTGGACAAAGCATAATCGACAAGATTGGTTCCAGACCATCGCTAACTTGCCACAACTCAAGAATAGTTAGTTCGTGATGGTTATTTTGCTGGTCTTGCTGTCACTCGATTGCCTAAACATTTATTCGCAAAATAGCTGGTCTTGATGTTCCTTTGGTTAACGCAAGGTTTCCATCCTGGGCCTGTATTTTCGTGGACAGCTAACATCTTACCTCATCAGTGTGTACCATTGTAGTTTTCGTCATAAATAATTTCCATGGCATTGTCAGAAACATCGACGCGACGGTGGCACCGACTTTTGCTAGTTTCTAAGACCTCGTCGATTCATGATGTGAAGGATTTTCACCACGTCAATTGTCTTTATTGGAACATAACCCGGGAACATCACATTTCGATACTGCATGTATGCTGAAACCTTCAAAGAACTTGGATATTTGTAAATTGATTGAAAACTGGCGCAAAACTTCATTCCTTGACCTACTACGTATGCAGTATACAAAATTATCTTCGTATCTGCTTCTTCTTGACTTGTATGTAACGACATAACGTCCACGTGTGAAGTAGCCGCTCTCTTCTGCCAACTAATAACAACATTCCTTTTATGTTTGATGGCATTGCAATGTAGCTTATCTTTTGTTCTCTCATGTGGTAATAGTTTTGAGATCGTGATGTTGCTGATATTTGTTGATGAAAGTATTGTTTATTCACTGGGTCCCATCCTTACTGCAATTTTTAATGAACCTGTTCTGTATGACTCGAATATCCGGTGAACTTCTTTGTAACTTTTGTATTTCTCATCCATCTATTTATAGAAGAATATGTAAGTCCTGTCAAGTGTCTTTATTGTTTTTATTATGTTCAATGATGGGTATTTTATTTATACCAATTGTTGTGTAATTGTACTTAACATTTATTCATTAAAAAATTTATGAAAAATAATTTATTTTTGGATAAAGTTTGATCTGGAAAAACTGAAAAGTCAGAGAATTTTACTGAAACAATATGGTGACACATCTTAAGGTGGCCATTCCCTAGAAAGAGACATCCGATAGGGAAATATTAATTATTTTTGGCCATAAATTTTTTTTCTTAGTACATATATTTAAAAAAACTATAAGAGTACCTAAGTAGAACCATAACAAGACTATTACTATAAATTTTCATTAAATAATTTCAGTGGTTTGCAAAATAGCTCGATTTAAATTTAAAAATTATGTTAATCTTCCTGTTTCGTAATTTTAAATCTAGCTATTTTGTAAACCACTGAAATTATTGAATGAAAATTTATAGTAATAGTCCTGTTATGGTTCTACTTAGGTACTCTTATACTTTTTTTTTAATACATGTAGTAAGAAAAAAAAGTTATGGGCAAAAATAATAAATATTTCCCTATCGGATGTCTCTTTCTAGGGAATGGCCACCTTAAATGTTTTTTTAAATATGCGTACCTTTTCATCGTGATGGATTCTCACCTTTGATGAACTATTGTGATTGAGTTCCTTGTTTGAAAATCACATTCCAGCAATTTGTTGTAGCACCCTGGCATTTCGAATTAATTCAACATAGCCAGATGAAACTGTAATCTGGGTGCGTCGTTGAGAGTAATTCCTGTAAGTTTGTCCTACGCTTACCTTAATAAGCAAAGTTACAAATATTTGTTTGTATCATAATATGCTCTTCAGTCCCTAAAAAACGACTGAATATTGAATGTTAGATTAGTGTCCCGGAATTGTATTTGTTAGTAAATTTTTAAGAAAAGATTTCCTGAAAGTAATAATATTAAGAAAGTAATCCATTTAAGTGAGTTAGGGCTTTAGATTAGATTAAGGGACTAGTTCTTACTAAATAGATCTTTAATAGATTATTTCCAATTTCATTTATTGACTTATTTATATTGTTCTTTTATCCTTGCCTGGATAAAGCACAATATAATGGCCAAGTCAGAATACCGTTCTTTTCAACATTATGATTTTTATATCATATAAAGTCATAAATGAAAAAAATAGCTCCATGTTTAGGAAAAAATACAAAATGATGTTGTAAAGTAAGTTCAAAATTCATTCATTCAAAATTAAAATTGGTAGCTATATTATAATATCAGTTCAAATACCAATTTCATTCTGTGCTAGAAAATAAAGATAAAATACAAAATGTTAAACGTTCACTTCAAAATCAATTTGTCAGTCTATCATTTCTATCCTATTCAACCCTTAAAATAGCACTAAAGCCTGTTTTCCGCCCTTATCTATGTCGTAAGAGCCTTAATAATTTAATATTCATATGAATAAAAGATTATCTGTACAATGTAGAAAACAGTATCATGTTTTCAAAACTTAAGGCTGTAATCCACAGTTCCATTCGCAGATGTTCAAATTAACAATTCCAATTAATTCAGCATTTATTTTTGTTCTTTATAAACGTTGATACGTATTCTAAAGTCTATACAGGAGCTGAAACCTTTTTGCCACTAAAGTTTAGGTAATTCGATAAATTATGAAATCTTAGTCTGACAATTTGCAAACTCAAGATAACTCCAACTCTGGTTTACAATACAAACAGGTAAGCCAAATTAGAGGAAAATTACTTTTCGCTGCTAGCAACTTTTCGGTTTATTGAAGTTCTTGGACGTTTTACAATTTCAACTCTCGATACTTTTCTCACGCACAGTTGCATAGTTGTTAGTGAAATATATTCAGCAGCATAAACTAAATTCCTCGTAGAATATACCCCATATTTAACATATGCAAATATTAATTGGAATAATGTACGGAGTGTTTCGAAAGTCATAGCATAAACGTAGTTGTGTGTTTATATTGGTACATGCCACTATGACGTTGAAAGTATATGTATATTGTGTATTGCACAACTCGCTGCGTTATGTTCTATTAATTATCGGTCGATTTTCCAATCATTTTTAATTGGTTAAATCTGAAAGAAATCGATTTTATTGTGGCATTTTAAAAAAAGGAGAATTCTGTTTTATAGAATGGTACGATTTTTACATTGATTCGAGCTTCCATTTTTCACACCTCATTAAGAGTTACTATTATTTTTAAGATTTTACACCATTTTCAGGGATATTTCTGAAGAAAAATAATACTAATAATAATAATAATAAATTGGCACGATAGATACTTTTTTGGGCTACGGATTTGGATTCAGCGTCGAAAAATGCACTAAATCCATATATTTTGGTTCGCTCCCCAGAACATTTTTTAAATTTTGTGTGGCTGTGTAATTTTACTTCCACGTCCACGTAGTGGATTGGAAGTATAGTAATCGCAAAAAAAATTTATTATAAGTGGAGCCGATCTAGGTTTCAAAGTGACAACGCTTTTTTTATTTTCCACTTATTCTTACCAAATAAATGACATACAGATTGATAACAAATACCTCAAGTGTTCATATGCCGCTATTAATAATATCGTTTTGAAATATTGAATACTTAGTATTGGTCTTATTTTAACAATTTCTCACAGTATTTAATCCACTGGCAACTGTTTTATTTTTGTTTACATGTGCACAAGCGTTAAAAAGTAAGTCTCCAGTCAAAATCAATTTCTAATTTTTAGCTATATTGCATAATGTAACTGAAAACTGTTTTTTGTGTGTTGGAGTGTGCACATATGAAGAAAATTAAATTTTTAATTGTCATTAATTTTTAAGATTAAAATTACTATTTTGAACCTTCTTTAATCTATTTTTAAGAATTGTTTGTAAAGAAAAACAAATTACCTCAACAATATTACTAAAAATTATGGAATGAAACACCCCAATCCGGTTTATTAGATTTTATTTCCAAACGTTGATATTTTTTTGAAGACGATTCATTAAAAAAAAATTACAATCAATGTTAGGAACTTCTGATATAGGCATGCCTAAAGCCTTTTCCTGAACATTAAGGTTCATTTAGTGAAACTTTCATAAAGATGGGTTTTTGGAATCTAGTAGTTAGTAAGTACATGCTTAAGCTCTGTATTCTAGAAAATGGCGGAGGATCCGGTGTTATTTAAAACCCGTTCGATATTTTGCTTCTCGTTCCAGTTTGTAGTTGCATACATTGTGCCAAAATCGAGACTGCATGTATCTCCGTTATTATAAAAAATAGAAAGTTAAATGGAGGAAGTTGTTGAGATTTTGGCATATCAATGGAGCTTTTAGATTTTATCTAACATTTTCAGTTTTTGTAATAGTTGAGGAAAAGTACAATTGTCCATTTCTTAATATAAAATCTCTCATATTTCGTTAATTTAATTTGTTACGTCATATTAATTTACGAATTGTACAGGCACTTTTTTAACATCTTTACAGTAAGGGTAAGTTAATAAAATATTGTCTTTTGTACTTTTGATTTTGAGTGTACGTCATACTGAATTTCTTGTACTTTATTTTCTTCTTATAACGATATGCTTATTGTGAAATTGGCTTTATTATTATAAAAACAAAAGAAAAACGTTTTGTTAGTGAGACATTAAATTATATTTAGATTATTTTTACTTACTTCCAGTGGCGTAAATAACGCCCCCGCAAACCCCGCGTTGCAGGGGGTCCACCAGAACCAGGGCCATCATTTTTACCCCAGTGTGCGACTTCAACCTCTGTTTTAATCAATGATTTGTTTTGTTAATAGCAGTATATTATCTTGAAATTTCATCATTTCTACAACAAAAAAATTGCTTTATGCAATATTTAATAAAGGTTTCAATTAAAAAACCCTTATGAATGACATTTTTTACCAAAGTGCAAATAGTTCATTCAAAATGCGGGAAAGAGCGCAGGAAAAAACATCGGCCCGAAAGTACTTTAACTATACGTTTTTTGGGTCGTTAATTATGAAAATCAGGGTCCCGCAATCCTAAAAATTGGGGAGCACCCTAAAAACGCAAGAAACACCCCTTTTAGAGGGTTTCCTCAATCATTTTAATAAAAATCAAAAAGGATCCTATGAAATTTTCTTTTTTCAATATTAATTTGCAAAGGTGGTTGATTTATACCAAATATAGCTCATACTATATGATTAGAGATGACCAGAGATAAAGATTAAAACCACCCCTATATAGACTTAAAATTAAAAAAAAATGTTTCTTTTATACTTGTTGCTTCAAATTTGGTTGAATAGGCATTGCCGGGCAAAAGTTAATTATTCTCAACCTTTAAGGAAGTAGCCCCTCCTATTCCTAAATTGAAGCATTACTAAACAAGTTTTGAAATTTATCCTAATCCTTTTGGAAGGTTAAACCCTAAATCGAAATAAAATTTAATAAATTGGTAATTTTTTTCTACTTTTTGCTTCAAATTTGGTTGAATGCTTGCCGGGCCAATGTAAATTATTGTCAATTTTTAAGGGAGTAAGCCACTCCTATTTGGTAAATTAGTAAAAAATGTATTTACTTTAAGCTTCTTTGGATACATGGGCTCTCTTAGGCAAAAATAAAATATTTTCATCCCTTAATGGAGGGGTAGGAAGGGGTAGTACCCCTTAAGGGTTGAGAATAATTTGCTCTTGTCCTGCAATGCCCATTCAACCATTCATGCTGTGGACCTCCCGAAACTTGAGGTAACCCATGTGGGCGACTCACGGATGGTGGAGGGGGAGGAAATTTACATATAAAGATACCGGATATCAGTTTTTCGGACATATCTCGCTTAGTTTGATTCGAATCGAAAAATTATGTGGGGTAAAATAAAGGGCTCGCAAATGCGCGTAAACTGAATTGTGATTTGTCGAGATCGATCCAGAGGTTCTCGAGATATTGCAATTTGAAGGACCGGTTTTGTATACGGATTTTTCACTGCGGCGGGAAAGTATCGAGAGCCGTGTTCGCGTTTTTTCGTGGGGAAGAAAGCGACTTAGCGACTTGCCTTTTTTCCCCAATAGATAGTCTGGTCCAAAGTACTGTGTCCAAATTTCAAGTCGGCTGGTTCGATTAGGAGGGGAGGGGGAAGGGAAAATTAAAATCAAATTAAAACTGCTGTAACTTCCCCAATTTTGGCCACGTATCGCCCAGCATACGCGACCTTGTGTATCAATGTTCCTACCTCAACTTTTTATCGTTTGTTTGTAATTTTCGGCATAAATAAACAAGTTGTTGCGAAAAAACCGATATTTCCTTTAGAAAAAGTAATTCTCGCCAGGATGGAAAGGGGTGACGCAAGAAATTTTTTCGCCATCGAATGCGGAATTTTTTCTCTCTTTGATTTGAGCCTTGGTCATGTTGCGATC
Organism: Stenurella melanura; assembly: GCA_963583905.1. Classification (NCBI taxonomy): domain Eukaryota; kingdom Metazoa; phylum Arthropoda; class Insecta; order Coleoptera; family Cerambycidae; genus Stenurella; species Stenurella melanura. The sequence continues at coordinate 81,464,327 of OY757312.1, forward strand.
GGATGATTAGTTGGGGAGGGAGGGGAGCGCAAAGTGTTTAGCCCATAGAAGGGCAAGGGAAAAGGTTTGGGACTTCGGGCCGGGCTCATTTTCAAGAGCAATCAATTCTCTTTCTTATAAAAACGTAGTCCTGACATTCTATTATTTATTTGCCCGTAATTTGTCGGCCCAGCCTTAGTTGATTCGTCATGTCCCACACTATTATATACATATATTAGTATATTTTATAAATGTATCAATCGCGCCTGCAGGGCCTAATACAGTTAAAGCTTCGTAGTAAAAAAGTTCCGAACGGCGATTTTGAATGCCCTTGAAAATGAACCCGACCCGAATTCCTCAACCCTTTCCCTTGCCCTTCTATGGGCTAAAAACTTTACGCTCCCTTCCCTCCCCTTCTAATCATCCAATCGCAACATGGCCGGGCTCAAATCAAAGAGAAAAGAAATTCCGTATCCGATGGCGAAAAAATTTCTTGCGGCATCCCTTTCCATCCTGACGAGAATTACTTTTTCTAAAAAAAACACCGGTGTTTCCGCAACAATTTGTTTATTTATGCCGAAAATTATAAACAAATGATGACTTTTTGGGATCTGACTCCAATATAGACATATTAGACTCAAATAGATTTTTATCTTCACTTTCAAAATCTGCAGGGGAAATATTTTTTAAAAGTTGTTTAACTCTCCTCTTCCCTTTGAACATTTTCCAAATTTTTAGACTCGCTCTAAAAGTCATATTTTATTTAAATTTAGTTTCTTTTCCAATGATTTATTAATTCTATTGAAACAAATATTTCAAGTTTTGGATTTGTAAAATCCGACCTGTAAAACCTGGGACATCGATATTATTGAGAAATAACCTCCCATAAAAAAAAATCAAAAAAGTTATGTTATTATAACAGAACCAACGACGTTTATCAAAAAGGTTCTGAAATTGTTACAGAGCTACACGTAGAAAAAAAACTAGAGCTCCAGTTAGATGACTCAATACAAGTATGCAGATAGTGGACCCACTATAGAGGAGAATGGAAGACGATGCACTAATGCAACATCGAGACAAGTACTTTTCCGACTGTGGCAGTTTTATCTTCACTCGAAATTGTTAAATATTCTTAGGAAATGTTCTAAAAGTTATCAAGCTTTAATTTTATTGGAAGTCATTAAAAAATTAATAAATTCCGACACATCCATTTTCACATCTTTTTAGCCTCTTTAGTCCTCTTTCAGCCTCTTTTCCACCTCTGTTTCAAGAAGTACGATTTTGTCCTACTTTCATCCTCTTGTTGAAACCCGAAAATTTTGACTCCAGGCGTTTCATGATTTATAAATTGGTATTTCTTCAAATGTTGGAAACAGTTATTTTCTGTAATCACAGAACAAATGTGTCACATACAAGTTACGTATCTTTTACGTAGAATCCGACTTTGCAATAAAGAATGAGGGTTCCTATTTAAAATTTCAAAATTTGTCGCCAATCAAACAAAAAGAAGGAATGGGGCTTTAGTGTGGCATAAATGAACCTTAATCTGATGCATTTCTTGTGATAATCATAAAAAATCTTATTTGTTTGCGATCGCAGCGCCATCTGCCTTGAATAGAAAAAATGTTTGACATAAAAGTTAAGTATTATTTCTCGTAGAATCCCAATCTGTAATAAAAGATTTATAATTTCAAAGTTACCTCCTCCAACCACAAGGGGGGACGGGGGCTGCTTTAGTTTAGCATAATTGGATTTCTCTCTTGAAAACATTAAACAGTGTTTTTAATTTTTTGATCGGAAATATATTTCTCGAGATATTGCACCGTCCCGATCATTTCGCTGCACCCGATTATGTTCCAAATGTATGTAATGGAAGTTGTCGTGTTTACTAGGAACGGTCTTTTCAGAAACAGGCACACAGACAGTTTTTTGTTATTTATATCAAAATATGTTAAGTTTAATCCTACTAGTGCCATCTATGCTACGCATATGTAAACACTATTTACTTGTAACTTCAATGGTAATAAAAGTTAAGGTGGCCATTCCCTAGAAAGAGACATCCGATGGGGAAATATTTACTATTTTTAGCTATAACTTTTTGTTCTTAGTACGTATATTTAAAAAAACTATAAGAGTACCTAAGTAGAACCATAACAAGACTATTTCTATAAATTTTCACTCAATAATTTTAGTGGTTTGCAAAATAGCTCGATTTAAATTTAAAAATTGTGTTAATCTTCCTATTTCGTAGTTTTAAATCGAGCTATTTTGCAAACCACTGAAATTATTAAGTGAAAATTCATAGTAATAGTCTTGCTATAGTTCAACTTAGGTATTCTTATATATTTTTTTAAATATACGTACTAAGAAAAAAAGTTATGGGCAAAAATAATAAATATTTTCCTATCGGATGTCTCTTTCTAGGGAATGGCCACCTTAAGTTCTTCCTTTTTCAAGCTAGAAACACGTTGTTTCATTTTAGGTTATGGGCCCAGACCCAAGTAAAACCGTTTTTGTTTTGCGTTAATTATTTCAGTTTATCATTTTAACAGACAGTGGACTTGAGTGAACTTCAAGTAGTCGAAAGTGAAGTAAAAGGCAAGGTATCCTGGGTAAAAACAATTTGAACTGTGCTTGCTTGAAAATCACGTGTTTAGACATTATGGCTACGAACTCGAATTATCTAGTTAGTGTACCTAAGTTAAAGGGTCGAGAGAACTATAGCGAGTGGTGTTTCGCTGCAGAGAATTTTCTAGTGTTGGAGGGAATGCTCGATTGTATTAAGGAGCAACCGACTGTTGGAGCTGCAGAGGATGCGAAAACCAGAGACAAACTGATTTTAACAATAGATCCGTCGATCTACGTTCATATTAAGGAAGCAACGACTACAAAAAAGTTGTGGGATAAATTGAAGGGGCTGTTTGACGATTCCGGATTTACAAGAAGAATAAGCTTGTTAAGAAATCTCATATCTATTCGTCTTGATAACTGCACATCAATGACTTCGTACGTTACTCAGATTGTCGAAACGGGTCAGAAATTAGCAGGGACTGGATTCAAGTTAACTGATGAATGGATTGGTTCGATCATGTTGGCTGGATTAAATGAAAAATTTTCGCCAATGATTATGGCAATTGAACATTCCGGTATGGAAATTACAACGGATGCCATTAAATCGAAATTGATAGACATGGAACCGGAAACTTGCTACATAGACAGTGCGTTGTTGTTCGTTACCAACATAAGAAAAATGAGAAGCCTATGCTACAAGGCAACAGTGGCGCGGCGCGAACGTCAAAGTCGTCTGTCAAAACTGTCAAATGCTACAAATGTAAACAAACTGGCCACTACCGTAATCAGTGTAGAAATTCAGAAAAAACTGATGTGAATGCGAAAAATAATGAAGGGAAACAGAATAACGCGTTCAGTGCTGTTTTTTCTAGTGGAGATTTCAACAAAAGTGATTGGTACATCGATTCAGGGGCAAGTACACATTTGACAACAAATGAACATTGGGTTATTGATGCATCATATTCTGTCGGCACGAGAGAAATAGTTGTTGCTAACCAAACCAAAGTGCCAGTATTGTGTTCTGGTAATGTAAAAATCAAGACTTCAACTGAAAAGTGCGAATTTGAGGTTATGGTTGAGGATCTTTTGTCTGTCAGCCAGTTGATAAGAAAAGGCAACAAGGTGTCTTTTACGAGTGATGGTTGTGAAATCTACAACAAGCAGAATACTTTAGTAGCTACTGCCTCACTCATAAAAGGAGTTTACAAACTGAATATGCCAACTTACTTGGCAGCAGCTGTGGTAGAATCCGGAGAGGTTTGGCACAGAAGATTAGGACATGTTAACAGCACCTATATGAACAAAATGCAGAATGCTGTAGAAGGAGTTATATTGGACAAGAAAGCAAATATCAGTAAAATGAGTTGTGTTGTATGTTGTGAAGGAAAGCAAAGTCGATTGCCATTTTCTCATGAGGGTAACAGGAGTACTGAGCTGCTGAACATAGTGCACACGGATATCTGCGCGCCAATGGGGAATATTTCTCTTGTCGGTTCAAGGTACTTTCTTCTATTTATTGACGATTATAGCAGCATGACTTATGTTTATTTCTTAAAAAATAAGAATGAAGCTTTTAAGTATTTTAAAGAGTATAAAATGAAAGTTGAAAATCTATTGGATAAGAAAATTAAGATTTTACGAAGTGATAATGGCCGAGAATTCTGTAATGGCGAGTTTGATAATTATCTAAAACAGATGGGAATAATTCATCAGAAAACGAATCCGTATACACCTGAACAAAATGGGCTAAGTGAGCGTATGAATAGGGCAGTCGTAGAAAAAGCCAGATGTCTTTTGTTCGAAGCAGGTCTAGATAAAAAATTCTGGGCTGAAGCGGTTAACACCGCTGTTTATTTACAGAATCGAATAGTGAAAGCTGGATTGAACGACCGTACTCCATATGAGCTGTGGACGAACACAAAGCCAAATCTCAGTAATATTAGAATCTTTGGCAGTACTGTGATGATGCACGTCCCTAAAGAAAAAAGACGTAAATGGGATAAAAAATCAGATAAATGTATTTTTGTGGGTTATCCTGATGATGTTAAAGGATACAGAATATTCAACCCCAGGACTCAGTCGATCACTACCAGTAGGGATGTCGTCATCATAGAAAACAATGTGCATCCAGAAAGTGTGATTGAAGTTGAAGAGAAAGAGTGTGTAGATCCAGAAGAAAAAACAATATGTCAAGATTCAGTGGGGGACGATAGTCATTCAGATGATTCATTCAATTCCACCCGAGATGTTGATCCAAATGACGAGACTTATATACCAAGTGAGGGCTCGATCACTGCTGCCGAAAGCTCTGACAGTGAAATTGATCCAATGACTTTACCACCCAGGGAGAGAAAGAAGCCTGAGCGATATGGTGTCTCAAATATGTGTACGGACAATAGAAAAGTGGATGTTAATGAATTGACATTGGAAGAAGCACTACGGGGACCCGAGAAAGAGCATTGGGAACAAGCTGTGAAGGAAGAATTGCAATGCTTTGAAGAAAATAATGCATGGGAACTTGTCGATGCTCCGAGCAGTGGAACTGTAGTGAAGTGTAAGTGGGTTCTTAAAAAGAAAATCGACATTGAAAATAAAGTGCGTTATCGTGCAAGATTGGTTGCAAAAGGTTATACACAAAAGTATGGATTAGACTATGAGGAGACGTTTTCTCCTGTGGTGAGACACAGTACGTTAAGGTTATTGTTTGCACTTTCTGTTCAACTAGATTTAGATGTAATTCACCTAGATGTCAAAACTGCTTTTTTGAACGGGGACTTGGATGAGACTATATATATGCAGAAACCGAGTGGTTTTGTTTGCACTGACAGTGATAATAAAAAAATCCTTAGACTAAAAAAGGCTATATATGGGCTCAAACAGGCCTCCAGAGCATGGCATAAGAAGGTCGATAATTATATGTTAGCACATGGTTATATAAAATCTAAATTGGAACCTTGTTTATATACAAAAATTATTGGTAGTAATAGAACTATTGTAACGCTATATGTTGACGATTTTTTTATTTTTTCTAACAGTGAAAATGAAATGAAGTACTTAAAAGAGACATTGAGTGATAATTTTAAAATTAAAGATCTAGGACAAGTAAAGCAATGTCTGGGTATGTCAGTTCATATTGACAAAAATAATAATGTTGTTACGCTAAGTCAAGAAAACTATATTGATCAATTATTGTATAAGTTTAATATGTCAGAATGTAAAACTGTTGACACGCCAATGGAAGCAAAACTAAAACTTGAAAAATGTGTAAATTCTAAAGCTCAAAACCCATACCAGCAACTTATAGGCAGCCTGATGTATTTAGCCGTACTTACCAGACCCGATATTGCTTACTCTGTAGCATATCTTAGTCAATTCAATAACTGTCATGGAAATGAACATTGGATGTATGCTAAAAGAATATTAAAATATTTACAAAAGACTAAAAGTATAGGTTTAAAATATAGTAAGAATGGAAAAAATAATATTGAAGGTTATGTTGATGCCGACTGGGCTAATAATATTGGGGATAGAAAATCATACACAGGTTTCTGTTTCATGTTGTCAGGGTCTGTTATTTCTTGGAGTTGTAATAAACAAAAATGTATAGCTCTGTCTAGCACAGAAGCAGAGTATGTAGCTATCTCGGAAGCTTGTAGGGAAATAACCTATTTAAGAAACTTGCAATATGAAATCACTCGTGAATGGTACACTGTTACTTTATATAATGATAATCAGAGTGCGCATAAGTTGTTAGTAAATCCTATATTCCACAATAGAACTAAACATATAGAAGTTAGATATCATTATTGTAGAGAAATGATTTGTAATAAAATTGTTTTGGTTAAATATATGTCAACATCAGATATGCCTGCAGATTTACTAACTAAAAGCTTAAACTCTGTAAAACATTATAAATTTATGAACTTATTGGGTATTGTGAATGTTTATTAGAATAATATTTTGATAGTGGGGGTGTTATTTCATTTTATTTTTATTCGAAATTTGAATTCAACGTGTTATGAGACGGATTTTTATATACATTTTTTCCCGTTGATTAATAAAATGTTCTGTCCGGTTATACAGCTGTAATTAGTTACATGTCATTTAAAAAAACTGGTATGGGGATCGACACAACTACTTTGTTTTTTACAAAAATCGTTCAAATAATTTTTTGTATGCTTTTTGGAATATTTCCGTTTTATAATACCAATCAATACTAAACTAATATTTGTAGATGTAAAATTTTTGTACTCACAAGATCGCACTTGCCCCGTCAATTGGAGCAAGCGTGTCTTTGGCTGTGAGAGAAGTATCTGAGTTGATATTAAGAATTTCTGGGGCAAGACCGCTTAGAACTATTATTTTGATTTTTCTTTTGCTGTTTACAGTATTTAATCGTCTCCTTCAATTTAAGTGTAATTAACTTTTTTGTTAAATCAATTGAAAATAGCGTATTCTTGAAACTATCTTTATTATCTTGATGACCACGTGCTACAATATGAGTATGGAGGCGTTTGAACCATTGCGCGCTGTTGCCAAGAGCTGTGCAAAAGTGATAAATCAGGGAAACTCATAAAATAACGATAATTGCAATTTCTCGGGGTCGAGGACGCTCTTGCCCCAAATTCGCACTTGCCACACTTTACCTTATGTGTGTTTTAAGTCAGGAAAAATTTGATTTTTTTAACAAAACTAAAAATCGATTGTTTGGTCTCTATCCAAATCAATGTAAACAATAATAAACAGATCAGAGCAAGACAGCGAGTAGGAATAATAATAACAATAGTACCTTTATTTTCTAACAAGGAACACCCATAAGAGAACAATTATTTTAAATTTGTCACAAAAATTATTCGAAATGGTGTCCATCTCCATCACTATACGTATACATTTCGGCATGCCGAACTAAGGACATACACACTCCGTTCAACACATTTGGTAAATTACAACACTAAACTATCAGTAAAAAAAAGGAAAAACTTAGTCCAAAATCCAAAAAGCAACACAAACAAGTAAGCACGTAATCAAGTACTTAATGACTTGAGCGGTAAGTCAATAAAATAAATCTTAGTGGTACGAAATTCAAAAACAACAAAAGCGTCATACAAAAACAACAAACGGGTAGGTCGTGTGTACGTTCTCAGCGAAGTAATGACATGAACTGAACTATTGCTTGAGAATATCACAACACGAGACGACAATATGCCAGCAGTTCTCAAACAATATCATTAAAAAAATTTGAAATTTTAATTTTTTTTTCACCAAAACTATAGGCTTTAGACTCCATGTTATATAAGGTATTTTGTTTGTCTAAGCGTTCCACACCACCAGTTTTTATAAAGACATGAAACTAATTACACCCTACCCTGTATTAGCTATTTTAATAGATCAGGTAGTTGTAATCATGATATGTTTCTTCTATAAAGCCATCTTCAGAAATGAAATATAATGTTGCAGCGTGTACCTTGTTATACACATGTCCCATACATAACTAAAATTGTTACCATTTGCTGATTTTGATAAGGTGATGCTTAATAAGGAAATGACAGTCAAATGTAATATGAAGCCGTGTTATTAGTGTTGTAAGCAAGATTTCATGAATTTGTTTGTACGCGCCGAGCGATTTTAATTAGTTCTAAAACTGAAATATCGATTGAAGTTAATTTTATCCTCGACCAACAAATATTAAGTTTCAGGGCTGCACAACTCTTAAATATACCTACTTACAAAAATATATTAGATTTGTTGAAAACTTATCAAATTATATCTCCGGAGTACTCATAAGATACAGGGTGTGCTAAATTATCAAGCAGTTATTTCAAATGTCTGGGTTATTATGAATGAAATGATGGGCTTTAGATAAATGGTGTCACAAGTTTTGTTTCTTTGTTCAGTTGATCAATGCATTTGATTATGATCTTGCAGTATTTTTGTTAAAGAACTATTATTAACCAAAAAGTAACCCTTAAACTTCAACGGAAGCTACGACAATATTCGGCGCATTTAATTGTAGATATTTTAAGGCCTTTAAATATGCATATAGTGTGATTTATAAAAAAATGAAAAAAATGTTACGAAATGAAACTTAATTTCCTTGAATATGTTTTTCCCCCACCCTGTACATGAACTGTGTTAATGTTTTCCTATAAAGGTTTTAATTAACTTCAATTTATATTACGTTATTACGTCATATTCGATATTCTCTTTCGTTTTAAAGAAAAAAATTAAAAATCTCTTTTTGACTCCAAACTGAATTCTCTTAAGATAAATTTGATAGAATGTAAATAATAATTTTAAGCTTTATTTGTAAAAGGCATATCATAAACAATATTTAAAGTAACAAAACAGCAACAACAAATAAAAGGAAACAATTTTTTCTTCTCTTTTGTGATATCACTTGATGAACCCATTGGTAATAAGTGCATGTTTTCATGTTATACACATTTCTTACTAATAAAATTTGGTGGCTCTACAGGTATTTAAATAAAAAAAATTATAATCATCATTCAGCTTCATGAACTTCCTTACTTCAATTCATTGTATTTTATTCTTTCGACTTTTAAGTTGTTCAGATTTAATAAATCAACCATAGCTTTATTAGTAATATTTCACATTTTCTAAGTTAGCCATGAAAGTTTTAATATGTCAAATTAAAATAAATCATAGTAGTTATTTTATGTTGAACATTAATTCGCTCTTCAATCTACAAACCATTCGACTTGGTTCAATTTTCAACTTTGGAAAAAACAGAGTTTTTATTGATTTATGGAGAATATAAACGTAATGCTAGAAAAGCTTGCACAATCTATTTTCAACGGTTTCCTGGTAGACGCTATCCTGACCATAAAACCATAAAATTATTAGTTGATAATCTTAAAAGATATGGTTCTTTTACCAAACCAAAGAGAAACAGAAGTAAACCTGTGAGGAACGATAAATATAAATGAAGTTGTCGCTGTCGTTAATGAATAATATTTCTTCGGTCAGAAGAATCCTCAAAGACAAAAGTTATCATGCTTATAAAATGATTTTAATACAACAACTTTGCCAAGGAGATTATGAACGGCGACTTCATTTTATAGCACGAATGTCCGTACTGAATGAAAGATACAATTTCCTTCATAACATTCTTTGGAGTATGAGGCGACATTCAGTGAAAACGATAGTGTAAACAGGCACAATATGCACTATTGGAGTGATGGGAATCCTGGATGGACGCGAGAAAGAAATTTGCAAGTAAAATATAAGGTCAATGTGTGGATATGTATGCTTGCTGTCAGATTAATAGGGCCACATCTTCTTGAAAATAATTTAAATAGCGAAATTTACGTATATTTTTTACAAAATGACTTACCCAATTATTTAGAACAAATTCTCCTGCAAGTTAGAAGTATCTGGTTCTATCAAAATGGTCCTCCTCCATATAATGCCTGTATTGTTTCTAATTATTTAAACATGATTTTTGGAAACTGGTGGATAGGCAGTGCCGGACCTGTGCGATGTCATTAATGTTTATTGCAAAATCAACATTGTTTTATTTTTAGTATTCTTGTTAATATAATTAAGAATTATTTTGTTTGTTTTTTTTTTCCAAATAATTTTACACAATATTTTTAATTTTTAATAAAAATAAGTCTACCAGCTTATAATTTTTTAAGTGTTTTTACTAAAACTTTCATTGCTAACTTAAAAAATGTGAAATATTACTAATAACAGAGCTATGGTTGATTTATTAAAACTGAACAACTTAAAAGCCCAAAGAATAAAACAAAATGAAAAAAGTAAGGAACTTCATGAAATTGAATCGTGATTCTATTTTCTCTGTAGCCACTAGAAGAGCCACCAAATTTTATTAGTAAGAAATGTGTATTACATGCACTTATTAGCAATGGGTTCATCAAGTGATATCACAAAAGAGATAATAAAATGTTTCCTTTTATTTGTTGTTGCTGTTTTGTTACTTTAAATTTTCTTTATGATATGCCTTTTTCAAATAAAGCTTAAAATTATTTTCTTTATTTTGAGAGAATTCAGTTTGGAGTCGAAAATGGAGTTTTTAATTTCTTTCTCTAAAACAAAAGAGAATATCGAATATGAGGTAATAACATAAATTGAATCCAATTAAAATCTTTATAAGAAACCATTAACACAGTTCATGTACAGGGCGGGGAAAAAAATATTCAAGGAAATTAAGTTTCATTTCGTAATAATTTTTTAATTTTTTTTAAATCACTCTTTATGCATAGGCCTTAAAAATATCTACAATTTGATGGTCGTAGCTAAAAAAAAAAGGAAGTTATGAGTCTGGGGAGTTCTCAGTGGATGACCCTGTATATTGCAAAAAAGTCACAGATCTTGCATCTTTCGCAAGTATCTTAAGCGTATTGAAAATACCAGATGCAACTATACTGCTCTAGGTCGAAGTCCTATAGGATCGTCCTATTGATATGCCTGCTAAATTACTCCAAATTATTTACTTTGTTTCATTTTTTATAAATATTATAAATATTATTTTTATTAATCATACTACGAAAAACTGAATAATTATATATTAATTATAAATACCTTCGATAATATATCTCTATAATATAGGTACAACCACTGAGAGAAAGAATTAGAAAAAAAAATGGTCACAGGAGGCAACGATTAAACAGTTATCGGACGAAAATCGAATGTATGCTTGCTCAGTAGCATAAGGACTATACAGCAGTGGCGTTTGGTAATTATGAACCTTCCTCGCATGTTCGTGGTCGGGTCGGCGAGATTCGACAACAGTCCACAAAAAAATTCCCACAAATCAAACGGTAAATCCTATTATAAATTTGAAAAACTAAATCCTCGATAACAAGCGTACAACGTTTACTTCAAGGGTATTTTTGGAAAAATGAACACGCTTCGAGTTATGATGAGTTAAAGGATTTGTGAATTGATACGTTTCAAGGCAAGCGTTAATTCATTAAGGTGCTTCATAAGAAAGCATAGCGCAGACAATATTGAACAATTAGAAAAAAATATTAAGTAATAAGATATGTACGTAATATTACGTTAAAACAAAGGTGACGTGTTGTAAACTTCAAATATACAACAAATTTTTTTTTTTTGCTTTTTCGGAAAATCGCCCCCTGCAATCCCCTCCCCTGTACAGGACGATTTTTTCACGATGAAGTCAAATCTTCTTCTCTTTTGATGGGGCATCGTTTAAAATAGGTCGTAGCTTTTAGCAACACATTGCAAACGGAATGACACAATAGAGGCAGCTTGTTACACTACTACAAGGCCGGCGCAGAGGCCTAAACAGATCTGTCGCTCTCGATACGTTTTTCGTAAGATGGGTCCTATATCATGCGTCCAGTAGTATTTTCAATACTAAAAAAAGTTTTTATACTGAAATCATTTTGATAACGGGCTGCGTGCGAGCGTTTGTGCGTATATGTGTTAGTTATCAAGACTGTGGGTCCCCCAGACTCGAGAGAATTTTGCGTTGATTTATAAATATATCCATTTCTTTTTATAATGTTACTAAGTTGTTATGTTATTAAGACCATGTTACGTGACTGACAGTTGTGGGCGGGCGCTACCGAATGCGAATATTTATTAAATACATAAACTCTGCGAAATTTAACATTTTGATTTGAAATTGGTATTCATATAAAATGATGTGGTAAAATACTCCATATTTGGATCATGTCTGTCACACGGACTGACTGCTAGAGGTGTATATACTGTCATTTTTATATAAGATGCGTTTTGATTAACATTTTAGAGCAATCTATTAAGCTTCTTGATTAAGCACATAAATGTACGAAAATGTACAAAACGTCCAGAACAGTGTGCAATATACAGTGTGCCTCTCGGATTCGAATGTTACGTAGATTAGGTCATAGATCGGCTTTACTTTAAAATTGTGTTAGAAGAAATATTTGATAAAACTGTTATGAAACAATCGAGAATTGCAGTAGGGCGTTGCTGACTGTGGATACTTATTTGAACACTAAAAATTAAAAAAATGTTGGCTCTGTATTGAATATCAGTTACAGCACATTAGAATTGTATTGTGTCATATTCGAGCAAAATATTTAAAATAATTTTGCTTACGCAGCGACATAAAATAAAAAATAGTGTTGTCTGTATAATGTATATATTTATTTTTCTGTTATTGTAACGTAGGGTGAAGTTTGTATCAAAGTTTCTTCTATTTCGATTGTTGAAGTTAGATCTCAAAAAAAACCTAACAGTTATCTGGAAAGGAAACACAATATCTGACCGAATTTGTTAAATAAAAAAATGTTATTTCCGATATATATTTTAGATTATCATGTCTACCCCTTTCAAGAATATGAAATTTTCAGCAAACGAGGAATGTTTCCAAAGAAAATTTAATTGCTATTCTGAATCCATTTTCAGCCTTTATTAAATGTCAGTCTGAAAATATTTGACACGCCATAGCAGCCACACAATGCACAGAACACATTAGAGAAATCCAATTTATTTTAATACTTCCAGAGTTTTTCCATCGGAATAGAAGGCCTTGTTTCGTCAAATAACCTTGTAGAAATACCACTATTAAGTCGAATGAACGCTTCCTTTTATTAGAATGCATCTCGTTATGTATAATTTTTGCTTGTCCAATTATTCTTATATACACTACTCTAGGCATGCTGTGCTAATATTGACCCCATTACCAGGCCATCTAAGTACATAAAAATGCGCTGAATGTTTGGAATGGCGGCGGTAGCTAATCGTTCAACAGAAAATTTTAATTGCTAGTGTTAATTCTGTACCAACTGTTTACTGATTGCTTTATGGTAGAAAAGCATTCTACATACGATTGATTAATTATCCACGTCACTGCCATAAATGATGGCTGCATCGGAAATCAATCCCCCTCCCTGTTCTACTCACACATTCTGGAGTTTCCTAGTTGCGAAACATTTTAAATATTCCATGCCAAAATTAGCACTTCTGGAATCACTTCAGTGCCAGTCCTCCGGCTGTCTGTCACAGACATCTTTCTCGAGACTGTTTGACATTGAAAGTTGAAATTTAGCACAGTTGTAGAAAGTTGCATCCTAATTTCGGACGTAGAAGTAGAATTTTGATTTTGGGGAGTGGGGGTACAAGGGAAGTTAAGAAAAAATCAAAGTCATCATGTCGGGTGTCAGTGAAAGCTTATTAAAGCGCATATTCGAAATAGAATTTGTTTTGTCATGTGTTTTTTTAACTTTTTTTCGAAAATCGGTTAAAAATCGAGGTCTCCATCCATACCTTATCTCCAAAAGTATCTCTCAGAAAAACCTGAAAAAAATAACATGAACATTGTGAGTAAGATCTAGATTGAATGAAAATTATCAGGACATTACCTTAGATATTTTTTGCTACATTTTAAATGCCGATAACAGACTTTGTATTGCGGTTTGGAACCATTTGCTTGAAATAAGTATAGAGTATCAATATCAGAGTATCAATAATAAAGCAACAATAATAATTAGTAAATCAAGAGCTATGTTTTTTTGAGAAAATGTTGATGTAGTGGTGCAAAATGAATATTTTAGCGCCTTCCCCGTGTCGCCAGGAACGAATAGTCACAAACGTACATTGTTTAAATATTGATACTTTTCGAAGATGGACATAGCAAATGATACCAGCGCGACCTACCTAATTAATTTTAGTATAGGCATATGTTTAAATTTATCAAATCTGTTTAAAAACAACTGATGGTGCGGAACGCTGCGTAAGTATAGACCGTAGCAAACTTATAGCAGTTTAAGTCGTAAAACATAGAAGCGCTCGATCTAATAAAGACATGACGTTCGTCTGTTCGAGTTTAAAATATTAGAATTTTGCTTTTCCACCAGGTTGGATTTGCTGAAATCTTATTGAATACTTCTTGTTAGTTAAATCTTATTGAACAACAGGCATGTACACTTGTTTGCAAACAAACTAGTACATTATTGATATTATTACCTAAATTGCCGGCTACTGTGAAAAAGAAACACGAGTAAAATTGGACACCGGAACTTCGGACTCGAAACGCTGCCAATACTAACGGTAGTTATGAAAAAAATGGACATAGACAATTTTATGGAGAATTAAATTTTCTATAAAAAAGTAGAGTATATGTCTATTATCTCCAATACTTTTGGCGTGAGAGTGATTGAATGTTGAAGACAAAATTTACAGTATATTATTAGGCTTAGTTAAAGAAACTGATGTTTTAACATTGGAAATTTTTAAGGAATCGGTAGTGTAACGCTATGTTAGGAAGATATGTGGAATCTAATAGGGGAACCGTAGAAGCTATATGAGGTATGTTGTATGAGTTCTGTGTATAGGCATATACTTTTAAAATGTAAGAAAACGTTAGCTCGCGACCGCTTCGCATATTAGTGGTCAAGAGGTTCCATGATTACCGGACAGGCAATGGGGGGGGGGGATGTTGGACCCTTACGTTTTGGATATTTTCATAAGACCCTGTTGATATTTAAACCTACTATGTTTTTGAAATTTTGATATATTTTAATCGTTCTAACTAGATCATGATCGACGAAATTATTTAGGGCAAGAAAATAATCAATTTTGTTGATTGCACAACTGACAAAAATTTGAAGTTGATCTGAATAAACTGAGGGGGATGCGAAGATATGTAGGCGAGTGGTGATACAGACTGTATATGGAAAATTATTATAAGAGCCATAAAGGAATATTCTTGGTTATTTTCGTCTTAAAAGATACTCAATCGCATTTCGCCTCAACTTGAATGAAATCATTAATAATCCTTATGGCCCTAATGCTAATTATTCACAAGTACAAAATTTGTCCAAAGAAAAATCTAGTTTTATTATTTTTTTGTTAAAACGACTAAAAGAGAGAAGCGTTTAGGTACACCAATTTCGCAATTATTCGTTTATGCACAAAACGTGATATCATTTAACTGACTATTTATTCCTTACCCTAGTGTTCACCGTCAGCCGCATGGTTGGCCCATAGATAACGCTCTCGCTTATACAGTTATTGTGAAACTGGCTCTTACATACGCGGCGCCGGCGTGGCGCAGCGCGTCGGCCACAACTTACTGTTGTAGAGAACAAATTTTTACGCCTCATCTCAAATTGTTCTAGATACACCTCCATCAGAGATTTACATGAGCGTTGCAACGACATAACACCACTAGACGACTAGAGATGTACCGACTAGGATTCTTGCCGACTAGTCAGTAGCCGACTAATCGGCTTTTCGGAAAGCCGACTAGTCGACCCAGCCGACTATTTTTAAATGCCAGCAAAATACGCGGCCAATTTCTTCGCGCGCCGACTTCGATAAACTTCGTGTGCCATCGCTCGTTGCCTGCCGCTGGCCGACGCGACGGACCTATCAACAGTCACGCACACGTATTTTTCTGTTTTGTTGTTTATTTCACTTCACTTAGAACATGGTTTGTCGGTTGTTTTAAGGTTAGTTTTTGTGTGTATTGGATTGAATTTTAGCTGCAGAACTATTAAATATAGATATGTCGAAAACAAGTAAAAAAAGTCACATGTTTGTTTATTCTTTGATGAAACTGAAGGAGACAGTGGCAATAAAGTGAAGTGTAATCAATGCCAATCGTTAATTTCTCGCGGTAGCCGCGGAAAAGCAGCTAATACCTTAAATATGAACAATCATATAAAATTGATATGTGATGTACTGTAATACATTACATACTAATATATACTAGAACAATGTTTTTTTTTTATTTTGTTTCAATATTTTCTATACTGTATCTGATCCCTCTTATTTTGTTCAGATTAAAATAATATTTAAAATGAATAATAGCATAAGTTCCTAGTTTCTATGTTCCTGAGTTGGTTTTTAAGTTTAATTTTTGTTTTTGCATTTGTTAAAATAAAAACGTTTGTTATCAGTAGCAAGATTATGTTTACTGTTTATTTTGTATCATGTAGTATGTACTATGTAGTGAAATATAGTGTTTTTTTTTAAATGTTGTTCCAACATCTTAGATATGCGTTGTTTTACTTTATTAAAATATTATTAAAAACGCCCTCTTAATTCAGCAAGGTATGTTTTATTTTTTTCGCCGACTACTCGCCTAATAGTCACCGACTAGTCGCCGAATACAAAATTGGCCGAATAGTCGGCTTTCCCGACTAGTCGGCCACTAGTCGGTGCATCTCTATAGACGACTACTTCAAAACTACATCACATAAATTGTATCAATTCAAGCTTGGTGATAGTCCGCTTACAAACAACATCACACAAATCAGAGAGCATAATGCACCATTTCGCATTAAACACAAATTATCATACCAAGCGTTGCCCATCTTTCGGCGACAGTTGTAGCCAAAACTCTTTTTCTTCTGTAATTGCTATCTGACACAATTTTCAATCTTCATTCCTTCCTATCCCTTTCTTCGTTTCTTTTTGTAATTTTTGTCTTTTGTCGAAATTTTGTTCTTCCTAATATATTTTTGGTTAATTTTGAAATGGTTTGACATAGCCATACCTCGCTCTTGTTGAATTTCCTTAAACGGTTTTTTTGGTTAATAGTAAAACCAATGTTATTAATATTTTATACCTTTATACTACTTATATATTTACAAATTATTTTAAATTTACATACTTGGATAAGCCTTAATTTTTGCTTGCCTTTTAATTTACTTTTTGTGAAAGGAGTTGGTATTTGTTAATAATTTTTTGTAATCCTACCTGACCTCACTTCGTCCAGCTTTACAAGTACTATGGCATTTCTCGCTGTAGATGTTCGGCTGGCTGCGGACGTGGGTATTCGGGTGGGACAGATTGTTCTTAATCTTTAATAAATATGTTTTTGATTTCTCGCTTATAGTGCGAAAAGTCCCGGGATCAAACCCCTATGCCCCCTTAATTTTTTTTCTTTAATTTTGTAACGAATATATTTTTCTCAAAAATTCTTTTCTATGAATTCTTTAGGTTAGGTTTGTAGGTTTTTATTTTGCTTAAAATATTTTCCTTTCGTGTGATTTTTTCACAAAATAACACGAAGGCGCGTATATCATGCATGCGCGAATAATTGCAAAATTGATGTAGGTACCTAGACGCTTGTCTAAAAGAGGCACCTCGGGGGCATTAAAACTAGCTTAAAGAATATAGAAAACAAAAATGTTCTTTCTTTCAACATGTATTTTCATATTTCTGTAAAGAGCTTGAAGAAGAAATAATTTCGGTTTCTTGGACAGCCCTAGTATATTTTTTTGTTGATTGTAGTGACATTTTCTCAAAATATGTATATTAATATTATTGATGAGTATCTCTCTAATCTAATACCTCTCGGATGCACTCGAGACATGCTCGGCTGACCGTGACATGTAGGATGTCTGCCTTCATTGTATCCTGAATTGGTGTATCCCTCAATTGTGTAGAACGTACGCAGCTGGATACGTACTTTATTATTGTTATTATTATTAAAGAAGTTAATAAGATAAAATGTTACAGTAAGTATAATTATAGCACTCATTCAGAAAGAAGTTGTTTATTATTCTTGTCCACAATAAATTTTATTCTTTATTTAATAAGCTTCGATTTAATTATTTGTGACACTGACCATGATATAGCTGCCTGTTGACGCAAGTATGCACCAGCAGTTCACGCAATGACTAGGAAATAATTTGTAAGGGAAACATCGATCTAGACGTTGGTTTATTTCGCCCTTATATAGCTTGAGGTCGTTTAACCAGCAGCTCTAACGCGAGATATCGAGGGCGTGGTCCCATTTGACAGGGTTGGATCTCTCCGAGTAATACATAATTGTCAGAACTAGCACCTCATTTCGCCCATTTGGGAAATGTTCGTAGACACCCTTTCTAAATAGTTTTAGGGTATTTTCTCACACTCTCCTTCCTTTTGTAGAAAATTCATACAGTGAAGTTAACAATATTCATTTTAGAATTTATTAAACCTGCAGATTGACAGAGTTAAGTAAATACGTTTTTTAATTAATTGATGCCACTCGGTGTTGGAAAGTGTACGAGTTTTGAAATGTTGAGTTCATTTAGTTTGTATAGAAGGCTTAAAGTATTAATGTTCCTAGAAGTCTTAAAAACATGGACAGCTGCTGGAAGCGGCTGAAACCTCCTCACCAAATGTTTGCGAACATTCCTTGATTAGGTTAATAAGCAGTTGTCACTGACCTGTGCCTTACAGGCTTCCGTCAAAGACTATAAAGAATTAACAAGGTAGGACAGTCAGACGGAGAAAACCAAATAGACGAAGAGTTAACTCCAAATTAAAGGGACACGGCATCCAGTGGAAACGGTTTCGGAATTTGTCCAAGCTTACTAAAAGACAGATTCGCTCATTAGAATCGGCAAGTGCTACGTCATGTGTAGACCTCGATGACAGCCGCGTATGGCTGTTTTCTCTTAATTTTATAGAAAATAGTTCCAAATTTATTCTAACAATGAACAGTTCTATCCTAACTAAATAGATGCCTAACATATGAACATAGCAATACTTCATGTGACATGTTACAAAGCAACCTATTTCTTTAGTGACCTTGGGTTCTGACGGTCAGCTGAGTTCGGTCGTTCTAATAATAATAATAATAATAATAATAATAATATCTTTATTTCCATAGACTTTTACAAGTATCGGATAATAGGACAGTGTTGTCGATTTTTCATTATTGGCCTCTCTCTCTCTGATGTTACCTTCTCCGTCTGATTTTCATATTGTGGCAACTGCGCGATAACTCCAATATAAGTGTCGATGTCAATGGCGCTATTGTTAAAAGATAAAAGGTTTTCCACCAGCTCTCCTATCTTGTTAATTCTCTAATCTTTGCTTCCGTTCCGCGAGTGGTACAATCTATACTTAACGACCCGCCGCGCCGTTGTTGTGGAACTCAGAACTTGTAGGTAGAGAGCCGGCTGTACAGATTTCCTATTTCCTACCCTGTAATTGGAATTTTCTGTTGGGTAGTGTATTGTTAAATAAATAAATAAATAAATAAATAAATGAATAAGATACATGAAAAACTTTGTATGAGTGAGTAAGTACTACCAGAGACCCACAGGGAGCCACTTTTCATATAAGCAAATTTTGCCCGCGTCATGGAATTTTACCGGAAGTGACGTCAACATGGGAGGTTGCGGGCAAATATGAAGAGGCAGTCTATTTTTTTATTAACTAGAAGGCTTGTACTTTAACTTAAAAAATCGTGACTGGAAATGACGTCAAAATTCCATGACGCGGGCAAAATTTACTTATACGAAAAGTGGCTCCCTGTATGTCTGTCCGACCAATGAGATTCCATTACCTGCACCCCAGGTAGGTTTTTGACGTGCTGAACACGATGCCGTAGTCCGTTTTGCGCCATCACGTCAGGATTTCGAGAAAACTTAACCTAAAAGTGCTAAAAATACAACATTTTAAAACTTTGCGAGTGTTTTACTCGAAAAAGAAGAAGTTTAGACAAAAATTGCAAGAGGAAAAAAGAGTTTGGAATCACCCGGGAAGTATTGTCAAATTTTTTCGGAATTGTCCAATACTCTTTTTGAAGCGCTTGAAAATTCCACACAATGCTCTTTTCTGCAAGGGACAGTATACAATTCCAAAAAAAATTGAGAATATCCCCCGGATGATTCCAAACTGTTTTTGCCTCTTGCAATTTTTTCCAAATTTCTTCTTTTTCGAGTAAACAATCGCAAAGTTCTAAAATTTATATTTTTCTCGCAGGATATAATCTAAAAAAAGTGACAATTTCAGAAAAAATGTTTCAAACAAAAGTAGCCAATTTAGTCAGACAGTCCGAATTTGCAATAAAATTCAGGCTAAAATATTGAATTAGAAGGCGAAAGAGGTATTTTTAGCACTTTTAGGTTAAGTTTTCTCGAAACCTTGACATGACGGCGCAAACGGACTACGGCATCGTGTTCAGCACATCAAAACCCTTCGGGGTACGGTAATGGAGTCCCATTGGTCGAACATATTTTTTCTTGTAAACGTGTGTAATGTTTACATAATTTTAAGAAATTAAGAGATTTAATTACTTGCTGGGTTATTTTGTATTTACACACCAGTCTGAAATCATAATTTCTTAAAATTAAAATCAAATTATAGTTTGACCTTTAAATTTAACAGTTGTGTTATCTTTTTAAATAATAAGTGGTAGCTAACATACTATTACGCTCTCGAGAGCCCAGTACAAAAAGTTAAGAAATATATGGCGCCATTTTGATGAATTTTTTGCATTGATGTCATAAATACTTTGAGCTTTTATCTTAAACCTAATCAAAAGGACATTCATGAATACGGTACCATATTGAAAACATATTTTATTTCATTTAAAATAAATATTTGATTTCTTCTAAAATGTATGCAGATACCTTCAAAATTAGACCTGTTTTTTTAAAATATTTGCAATTGCAACCTCAAAGCTTTGACACTGACATCAAGCACGGCATACCGTAGCCTACGTAGATGAAATATCATGATATTCAAAACGACTCGCCGTCACATGACTTGAACCCTTTTTTAACGGAAATGTGTATAATAAGAACGCATACTGTAGTGGAAAATAGGAAAGTTTATGTGTCAAAAGGGCACTAAATGTCACATGAACTGCACCAGAACCTTTTCAGATCATGTACGATATTAATATCACTCTTATATCAAACATCAAAATCCTTTCTCTAGTTTCTTCGCTGTCGTGTCCCTATACATACATACACAAAGATATTTAAAAAAAAAACACTTTTTTGTGTTCCTGAGATAGGCTACTTTATATCTTTTGGTAAGGAACAATTGGTTAAGAACAAAGAGTTGAAAATGTACGAAAATTTTTTCCAGTAATTCGTCCATTACTTTTTTGCCGGATCCTAGTATATATAAATGTTCAAAAAAAAGCCATAACTGTCACCTGCCCCACAACTTGAAAAAAAAAATCAGGTGGCTGTTTAAAAGGCTGTCATGGAAATTGTGGTTGCAGAAAGTTTGGCATCAAATGCTCCATATTTTGCAAAGAATGTGCAGGAATTAATGGCGAAAATGCAAATGTGCTAGAAATATCACAATATGTCGATAAAGATATCGACAACGAAGTTGATATTGCCATCGAAAGTATTAATATTGAAGAATCGACTCCTTAAAATTAATTATGTATAACATTTTTTTACCTTCACGAATAAAAATGTTATTTTTTGAAATACATTTATTGTTCATAATGTTTTCCTACTATACTTATTTATTTACAAATCAGTTTATAAATACCTAATGAATAAAATTTAATTTTAATATTATAAAGCTCAACATTAATTGTTTGTAATATTACTTTTTCGTAAAAACTTAATATTTACTTTAGAACGTTAAAGAAACATTTATATTATCATTAAATGATCTTAAAATTGTTGTTTTGTTGCACAAAAATTAATTGATTGACTGAAAATTAAAAAAAATTGTATGAGAGCAAATGCGGTAAAATATGCCAAAAATTTGTCAACTTTGAATGACAATATCTCGGCCACCGTTGGCCGTACAGAGCAGAAAAAAGCAATTTCTTTGTTTTTTCAAGAATTTTCTTTTCTGGGAACATTTATGCCTAGGCTGCCGTAAAAAAAAGTTGTGGACGAATTATTGAAAAAGAAAAAGAAAGTGAATTTTCGTAATTTTTAACTTTGTTTCTTAATTATTTTTAATACTAAAAATAGTAAAAAGAATTTTTGATCGGATATTTCATTTTCTGCAAAAAAGCATTCTTGTATAAATCTCCAAATTTGCGTTGTGTTCGAGTTATTTTGAAAAAACTAAGAAATTGGCTTCTTCGCTTGGCTCTCAAAAACACACCCCGGAATTTAGTAGCACTTTGTGATATTTTCATTTTTAGGCGTGAAAGTAACATATTAAACAATAAAAACCCTTTAACGCAATTGTTACTTACTACCCCTTAATTTTGGACATATTCAATAGCCTTACCTCAAAATGTAAAGATCTGGTATTATCTCATTTTTGTTACCGATTGCAGTAAAATAACTATTTTTTTTAATTAGTGGAGAGGTAAATATAATAATGTTAAAATATTAAAGCTGTTTTTTTTTTTGGGAAATAGTAAGGTGTTCGTATTTGGATACTTATTGAAGAAATAGAAGAGATGTATTTTTGTGTTTCTCTCAAACACGTGTCGCGCCCCCTAGACTCACTAACTCAAATTAAAAAAAAAATCTGAACCTCAAAAAAAATTCTATGTTACTAACTGGTATCAACTCCAAAAAAGACTAAAAATTACAAAAACAACATTCGCTCTACCTACTTCGGATCACTGTCTTGGTTGCCACTAGCTTCAGAGGAGACGGGCTGGGTATATATAAAAAATTAAGGGGCGCCACGAGGTTCTTTTTATACCAGACAGCGATGCATGTAATGACGGGTGTCGTATATTTAATTAGGTAGACATCACCCCTCCACAAACCTCGAAATGGTGACTTGTCTTTTTGTTTTTATCTTTAATGAAGAAACTGAGACAGCACAGACAAACAAACAAAAAAAATATGCAAATATCAATATACACCTAAGTTTATTATAAGAAATAACTAGAAATTTATATATACAAATATATAGAGAAAATAGCGCGCAAGATTGATTAGATCAACCTTAAAATTATATTAGTGGTGAAAACGTATATTTATACTAAAACTGGTCAGATATTATCAAAATGTTTATGCCTTATCTTATCTCATTCATATAATTTACGAAAACGTCCCGGGATATAGCTATATCTAAGGCTCACAGGTGTTAAAATATTTTCGATAAAATAAAAAAAAATAATTACAACATTTTTCCTCTTTGTCCCATTGAAAAAGATAACTTGTAAATGGTTGCTATGATAAATATGCAGTGAGAATTGTTTGTACAGAGTGCATCAAATAACAAAATTGTAATTAACTCTTATCAATGTCATATATCTCAATTTATTCTTGATTTATTTTTTTTTTACTGGCTCACCCAGTATAACATTTTCTATACATTACTGAACCCAAAGATGACACTATTTAAAAAAAATTATATATTCAATGGACCTATGTAATATGACGTATGACTATTAATTTTTATTTGCTCACCCTATATAGATTTTATTTAAAAGTGGTCAAATTTGTATTAAATTATAATATAGTGAAATACTCTGATTATTGGCTGATAGCTATTAAAAAAATACAATAAGATACTGTTCAAAAACTTGCGTGTCTGGTGATTATCTCCGGAAAGATTCCTTGCAGCTATCCATGGAAAATTACCCTCTGCACCGGGAAAACAGGACTACCAAGACAGGCCAAAATCGGTTAAATGTACCACACCACGTTGTTTAAAATTTGGGAAACCAGAAAAGAATTCCACACCATAAAAAGGGGATTGTTTCCACTCCACGCCAAATTCTCTCTTTCAAAAGTTCCGGGGGGGTTTCTCTCAAAATAACAGCCCCAGGAAAAAACCCTATATAAACGACAATGAATTAGGCATTGCCGAGAATAAAATAATAATAGGACACCACACAGGAAAACACACTATAATAAAATGATATAAAAGAACTTTACCTTTTCTCAAGGGTTTTCCTCCACAAATAAATTTAACTGGCCTCAGTTATCCCACAAGGGAGCGATTTTCACAAAACTATTACTTGATTCACAAAATATAATCAATACTATATCGAAAATCACTTGCAAAATGTCAAGAAGAATTATCCCTAGTCGGATGATCAATAATCAAAACGTCTTCTCGACACTAGGCCAACATTAACAATGTGGACGATTATCTCCTTTTCAAAAAAAACACTTTCCCACAAAAACGAAAATCCGGACTAATTGCTAGGTATCTTGATAGAGGTCACCCATCAAGATTACGAAAAATGTTTTACATTATAGAAAATTGTGAATACACTTACTAAATGCCTACAAGAATATTATTTGAAAACTGCAAAACCTAGTTAATTATTTATAGCCATTTAAATTATAAAATTTCGTTAAAGATTTTAAAGATTCCTACTCTTGTACGTCGAAATTTGGTCAAGTACGTCGAACTTGAAGTCATGAACCATAGATGGCCTGACACTCGATAGCCATAAATATATTTTATTCTGTTGCCTAAAATTTCTACCATCTAATAAATTCATTTAGTTATACATCACAACTGTTAACAATAAATTACAGGACTTTCTAACATTTATTAACAAAAATAGAATTATTCCAAATCACGAAAAATCAGATACGTATGTCGCGACCTTAAACCACACGATTTCGTGCACTTGGATTTGACAGCTGACCCGCCGACAAATAAGTAAACACGGCCGTGAAATATATTTACACTTTACATATACCCAGTATTTATGTTGCAAATGAATAACATACGGTTCTTAGTGACCTGAGCCCATGAAAGGACAATAGTAACGTCGTGAGGACAACATCAAAAGTAGGTAAACCAATATTTTATTCGGATAATTAAGTTCTAACCTTAGATTCGTAGGAATATTCTAACGCCAACAGCAGACAATTTGTTATGACGATGTTTTGGGGCCACTAAAGATGACTAGTAGACCCTGTTCAATTCCCAAATAACTTCCAAGACATAAGTTTAACAAGCCACACGAGATTTTGCCGAATTTAGAAACTACTGAGCTGTGGAAAAGGTAAGCAAATTTATGTAACCATACATAAACAAAAGTCCCTCAACGTCGATTAATCTATACTTACATACTAACTAAACCTATAACCTACATTATACACATTAATTACATGAGACTCACATATTATTAAACTATGTTTCTCTTTTTCCAGGTATCTCAGGAGCAAGAATTAAAAGGAACATTGACAACAGTATATACTATATTTAAGTAATTGATAATACAGGGTTGTCTTTATACTTTATACCAAAATAAATCGTTTATGATCTCTAGATATTTCCTTTATTTTTTTGGAGCTCAAATATACCGTTACAAATTCCCCCCTTGCTTCAAGAAAATTTACTTCGGTAAATTTTCAAGAGCGCTAGCGGATTTTAGGTCCTTAGCGTTCCAAATACCTATGGATGCTCCCTTTCCATCAATCAACTCATATGTCCACGGCGATACACGTTTCTTAATGCGGAAGGGTCCTACATATCTAGGAACCAACTTACGGGTATAATACCGCGATGCATCTGAGAGTGTAAAATTCTTCTTCCATACCAACTGATTGGGCAAAAATTCTTCACTCCTCCTTCGCAAATTATAAACTTTCTCACTCTTCTTTGCTACTTTATCTAATCTATGTCTTACATCCTCGAATAATTTCTTAAATCCTTCTTGTCTTAATTTTTCCTCAGGTTTATAGTCTTTATCCAGTTCTACATTGCGAGTAAAATCTTCACCACACAGTACCATGCGCCGTCCAAAATTAACAAAATACGGAGACTCACCAGTAGATTCATGTTTTGCTGTACGAGTCGCACATGCTACTTTGGCCAGATTAACATCCCACTTCCTATGGTTGTCTGACACATACATGGCTAACATAGTTTTCAGTGTTCTATTTACTCTTTCCGTCGGGTTGGCTTGTGGATGATAATACGCATTAAACCTTATTTTTACCTTATACTCATCAGCTAACTTTCCAAATTGCTTAGATCTATACTGAGCCCCATTGTCACAAATCAGTATCCTAGGAGCACCATACACTAAGAAGACTTCTTCCTCTATTTTCCTAGTCACCATGTCTGCTGATGCAGATCTCAAAGGAAAAACTAGCGAGAATTTAGTAAAGTTGTCTGTCACGACTAAGATGTACTGATAGCCACGATTAGATCTAGGCAAAGGTCCCATCAGGTCAGTAGAAATCATTTCCCATGGGCGACAGACATGAGGTTGTGCGGTCATCAAACCTTTAGGTCCTGTTTGGTCCGATTTATACGCGGCGCATATGCGACAGTTTCGGACATAATGAGCCACATCACTACGAAGCTTCGGCCAGTAGTATTTCTCGCACACCCGGTGATAAGTCTTGAAAACGCCGGCATGTCCAGCGAGGGCTGGTTCATGTGCCGAGGAGATGACCTCCTTTCTCTTACTCTTAGGTACAACCTGTTTCCAACATTCTGAAGGCACGGCTAATTCTATATAATTAGGACGTACATATTTATACAAGAGTCCATCACAAACTCTCCACTGGGGGAATTTTAATGGTGCCTCACTGACTCTGGTTATCATTTTTTCATACCATTTATCTCCTGTCTTCGAATCTCCTATTTCCACCGAGTCCAAGACAGGTACTGCCCGTGACAAAGTGTCTGGAACAACGTGTTCCTTTCCCTTACGGTGTATGATCTTAAAATCGTACTGCTGGAGCCTCACAGCCCAGCGGGCTAGTCTTCCCGTAGGATCTTTTAAGTTCTGCAACCAGACCAGTGAATAATGGTCTGTAATCACTGTAAATGGAACCATTTCGATATATGGTCTCAGCTTTTCCACTGCGTATAGCACTGAGAGACATTCTCTCTCTGTGGTTGAAAAATTTCTTTCCTGCTTAGTCAGTGACCTACTGAGGTAGCAGATTACTCGCTCTCCTTCCGGATGCGGTTGAGTTAAAACACTACCTATGCCATATGCAGACGCATCAGCCTGTATCACAAATGGTAGACTGTAGTCTGGACAGCTTAACACCGGAGCAGTGATAAGCAACTCTTTAATTTTTATAAAAGCTCTTTCACATTCCGAAGTCCAACAAAACTTCCTCGATTTCTTCAAAAGAGAAGTAATCGGCGATATCACAGAAGCAAAGTCGGGAATAAATCGTCTGTACCAGGAGAATGTACCTACGATTCTCCTAACTTCCTTGACGGTAGTTGGAGCAGGCAACTCAAGCATAGCCTTAACTTTGTCTGGGTCCACATGCAGTCCGTTTCTATCCACAACGTATCCCAAGTATTTCATCTCAGGTCTGCAGAACTGACATTTATCGAAGCTAACCGTCAGTTTTGCCTCTCGCAACCTCCGAAACACTTCGTCTAAAATACGAAGGTGTTCTTCAAATGTTTGTGTAACTACAACGACATCATCCAGATACACAAACACGTGGGGTTCAAGGTCGGGTCCAAGTACGCTGTCTATTAAACGTTGCCAAGTGGCAGGTGCATTGTGGAGGCCAAACGGCATTCGTTTGAACTGGAAAAGTCCTCTGCCGGGCACTGTGAAAGCAGTGTAAGGTCTCGAGGCTTCTGCTACTGGAACTTGCCAGTATGCCGATTTTATGTCAAGCGAAGATAAATAGTGAGCATCTCTGAGCTTGTCAAGAGTATGTGAAACGTACGGGAGGAGATAACTGTCTCTTTCTGTTACTGCATTTAACTTTCTGTAGTCAACGCAGAAACGATATCCTCCATCCTTCTTTTTCACGAGTAGAATTGGAGACGACCAAGCACTAGTCGATCTCTCGATAATGCCATCGGTTAACATAGTCTCTAATTCCTGATCAATTATTTTCTGGACTACCGGAGACACCGGATAGTACCTCTGCTTGATGGGAGATGCTTTAGTAACTATCACGTGTTCCGCTACATCCGTACAACCTAACTGATTACCCATCAGAGCTATGTTTCGGTCAATGAGCGCCTTCAAACGGGCTTCTTCTAAATTAGAAAGAACTGTTTGACTGCGAAGGTGGTCCACAGCATCGATGGTGGCAGGTTCTTCGGAAAAATGCCACTCCCCATGTCTTAAATCGGGTACAATTCCCATACTCTTCCAGAAATTAGCTCCTAATATTAGAGTGTGTGGAAGATCTAAAACAACTAAAACCTTAATGAGTTTTAAACGATGTCGAACACTAATAGGTATCTCGCACTGGCCGATACTTTCGCAAGATTGGCCATTCGCTACAGTACACTTAACTTTCTTAGATAAATCCAATTTTATATCCAGTTCCCTAAGTAGCTGCCATCCTTTGCGTCCTAGAATAGTCGTAGAAGCACCAGAATCGAGTAGACCTAATAGCGTTCGTCCGAATATATTCACCTTGAGGTAAGGCCGTTCATCATTTTGTGCATGGTCAAGAATAAAATCCAAGACCGATTGAAGTTTATTGGTCGAGCGTGAAGACTTAATACACTTATCTCGACCTTCTAAGTGCGTCTCGCTTCGTTTCCCTGTTTCCCACAGTTTGGACAATTCCTAACTGTGTAACCTTGTCGATTACATTTGAAACAGAATTTATTACCAGGTCTGGCACAGCCTATGGCTTTATGCCCAGGCATTTTGCACCTGAAGCAGACGATTTCCTTGCTATTTCCTCCTACCAGTTTAGGAGTAACTTCCAAGGAACTCAATTCTTCAGTAACCTCAACAAAAGCTAAATCTTTTTCAACAACCTGACCTCGTCGGCTTGAAGGTTCCACATAACTGTTCATTATGTCCCTTCTCGCTTCCATACGACGACATACAGAACGTAATTCAGTCATTGTCGTTGGCAAAGGGTCCCTAAGTCGATCCTGATAAAATGGGTGGAGATTCTTCAGTACAATTGCTAGCTTGGCGTCCTCCGAGATTGGACAACCTAATCGGTTAAAATAACTAGACATCACCGCAAGATAAACTCCTATTGTTTCAGAAGAATGCTGCGTCCTCTTCTGCAATTCTTCAAATAAAGCGTCGCTATGGTTAGCAGAGAGGTACTCTGCTCTAAATTCTTCGACAAGTGCATCCCAACTATCCACTCGAATACGACAGTCCTTATAAAATTGGTAAGCTTTATCAACAAATAAATCAATACCAGCATCCAAAAGAGTTTCTTTGGTCACATTCCTAGCTAACCTAAGTTCTTCTACACGCTCAAAAAATGCATTAATTGACATACCCCTGGTATCTCCTGAAAATTTTCTTAGGTCCCACTTATGTGGTGGTATCATTTTACTGATGGCCCCACTGAGAGATCTTGACCTAGGGTCAGCGACATCTTCTATTTCAGATGACCCCGATGCATTTCGAATTCCTTCTTGAAATGTACTAGCTCCAATCCGAGTTTCCAATAAATTTAATTTCGGTGGCACCATCTGAGCGGGTTTCTTCTCGAACTCGTCAATTTTACTATTAAATTTCTCCATCAGAGTTAACGCAAGAGCCAATAGTTTCGATTTTTTTGTTTGTTTCTCAGTATCCTCAACATCCATGTTATCTAGTCGTCCAAGAACATGTGCTAATTTGGTTTGTATTTTCTGAGCCTCCCCACTATTGCGTGCATTGTTGAAACTTTCTATAAGTTCTACCATACCATCTAATTTCTTCTGAACAGCTTCCACATCCTGTTCAAAGCTATATGGATATTTCGGGTACTTCAAACTTTCTCCATCACGTTCCATTTGTAATGCCGAAGATAAACTACGTCGCATTGCTTCGCAGACACCCAAGCCAATGCCTCGAACTGATAATTCATACTCAAGTTCATCCTTGTCCAAACGGTTAATTTGCATTCTTCTCGCCATGATTAAATATACTATATTTATTAAAATTCTATTTATATAATTCCGCTTAGTATTTAATTGCTTGTTATTATTATTATTATTTACTGTAATAATAACTGTGTACAAATAGAATAAAAATATCTTAGAACAGAAATATATTGTCCTCAAAAAAATTGTAAGTTAGCTCACCCTGTAAGTCTCAATGTAAAAATGTACTAAAAATATGCTAAATTTACTCTATAATTCAACAATAACCTTCAAGGCCCCACACGTTGGTCGCCAAATAAATGTCGCGCCCCCTAGACTCACTAACTCAAATTAAAAAAAAAATCTGAACCTCAAAAAAAATTCTATGTTACTAACTGGTATCAACTCCAAAAAAGACTAAAAATTACAAAAACAACATTCGCTCTACCTACTTCGGATCACTGTCTTGGTTGCCACTAGCTTCAGAGGAGACGGGCTGGGTATATATAAAAAATTAAGGGGCGCCACGAGGTTCTTTTTATACCAGACAGCGATGCATGTAATGACGGGTGTCGTATATTTAATTAGGTAGACATCACCCCTCCACAAACCTCGAAATGGTGACTTGTCTTTTTGTTTTTATCTTTAATGAAGAAACTGAGACAGCACAGACAAACAAACAAAAAAAATATGCAAATATCAATATACACCTAAGTTTATTATAAGAAATAACTAGAAATTTATATATACAAATATATAGAGAAAATAGCGCGCAAGATTGATTAGATCAACCTTAAAATTATATTAGTGGTGAAAACGTATATTTATACTAAAACTGGTCAGATATTATCAAAATGTTTATGCCTTATCTTATCTCATTCATATAATTTACGAAAACGTCCCGGGATATAGCTATATCTAAGGCTCACAGGTGTTAAAATATTTTCGATAAAATAAAAAAAAATAATTACAACATTTTTCCTCTTTGTCCCATTGAAAAAGATAACTTGTAAATGGTTGCTATGATAAATATGCAGTGAGAATTGTTTGTACAGAGTGCATCAAATAACAAAATTGTAATTAACTCTTATCAATGTCATATATCTCAATTTATTCTTGATTTATTTTTTTTTTACTGGCTCACCCAGTATAACATTTTCTATACATTACTGAACCCAAAGATGACACTATTTAAAAAAAATTATATATTCAATGGACCTATGTAATATGACGTATGACTATTAATTTTTATTTGCTCACCCTATATAGATTTTATTTAAAAGTGGTCAAATTTGTATTAAATTATAATATAGTGAAATACTCTGATTATTGGCTGATAGCTATTAAAAAAATACAATAAGATACTGTTCAAAAACTTGCGTGTCTGGTGATTATCTCCGGAAAGATTCCTTGCAGCTATCCATGGAAAATTACCCTCTGCACCGGGAAAACAGGACTACCAAGACAGGCCAAAATCGGTTAAATGTACCACACCACGTTGTTTAAAATTTGGGAAACCAGAAAAGAATTCCACACCATAAAAAGGGGATTGTTTCCACTCCACGCCAAATTCTCTCTTTCAAAAGTTCCGGGGGGGTTTCTCTCAAAATAACAGCCCCAGGAAAAAACCCTATATAAACGACAATGAATTAGGCATTGCCGAGAATAAAATAATAATAGGACACCACACAGGAAAACACACTATAATAAAATGATATAAAAGAACTTTACCTTTTCTCAAGGGTTTTCCTCCACAAATAAATTTAACTGGCCTCAGTTATCCCACAAGGGAGCGATTTTCACAAAACTATTACTTGATTCACAAAATATAATCAATACTATATCGAAAATCACTTGCAAAATGTCAAGAAGAATTATCCCTAGTCGGATGATCAATAATCAAAACGTCTTCTCGACACTAGGCCAACATTAACAATGTGGACGATTATCTCCTTTTCAAAAAAAACACTTTCCCACAAAAACGAAAATCCGGACTAATTGCTAGGTATCTTGATAGAGGTCACCCATCAAGATTACGAAAAATGTTTTACATTATAGAAAATTGTGAATACACTTACTAAATGCCTACAAGAATATTATTTGAAAACTGCAAAACCTAGTTAATTATTTATAGCCATTTAAATTATAAAATTTCGTTAAAGATTTTAAAGATTCCTACTCTTGTACGTCGAAATTTGGTCAAGTACGTCGAACTTGAAGTCATGAACCATAGATGGCCTGACACTCGATAGCCATAAATATATTTTATTCTGTTGCCTAAAATTTCTACCATCTAATAAATTCATTTAGTTATACATCACAACTGTTAACAATAAATTACAGGACTTTCTAACATTTATTAACAAAAATAGAATTATTCCAAATCACGAAAAATCAGATACGTATGTCGCGACCTTAAACCACACGATTTCGTGCACTTGGATTTGACAGCTGACCCGCCGACAAATAAGTAAACACGGCCGTGAAATATATTTACACTTTACATATACCCAGTATTTATGTTGCAAATGAATAACATACGGTTCTTAGTGACCTGAGCCCATGAAAGGACAATAGTAACGTCGTGAGGACAACATCAAAAGTAGGTAAACCAATATTTTATTCGGATAATTAAGTTCTAACCTTAGATTCGTAGGAATATTCTAACGCCAACAGCAGACAATTTGTTATGACGATGTTTTGGGGCCACTAAAGATGACTAGTAGACCCTGTTCAATTCCCAAATAACTTCCAAGACATAAGTTTAACAAGCCACACGAGATTTTGCCGAATTTAGAAACTACTGAGCTGTGGAAAAGGTAAGCAAATTTATGTAACCATACATAAACAAAAGTCCCTCAACGTCGATTAATCTATACTTACATACTAACTAAACCTATAACCTACATTATACACATTAATTACATGAGACTCACATATTATTAAACTATGTTTCTCTTTTTCCAGGTATCTCAGGAGCAAGAATTAAAAGGAACATTGACAACAGTATATACTATATTTAAGTAATTGATAATACAGGGTTGTCTTTATACTTTATACCAAAATAAATCGTTTATGATCTCTAGATATTTCCTTTATTTTTTTGGAGCTCAAATATACCGTTACACACGAAATGTAAGCCCGTAAAAAAATCTTCGAAAGTTCAAATTCATGACATACCCACCAAATGACTCATAAAAAAGCCTCATTCATGAAATAGAAGGATCGAAGAGGAATGTATCACGGTAATCAAAGTCATCGTTGACCAATCAACGATCACTTTGATTATCGTGATACATTCCTCTTCGATCCTTCCATTTGATTGGTCAACGATCACTTTGATTACCGTGATGCATTCCTATTCGATCCTTCCATATCATGAATAAGGCTTTTTTATGTGTGATTTTGTGGATAATCTTACCTCAGAATTCTGAAGAAACGACAAATTATTTATTTCCAAAGGCAGTTACCGTCAAATATGCCGTCTACAACGGTTGGCGGTATTGTCCACTCAGGGCACATTCTTTACAACTCGCAATTGTAATTGTTAACCTCGCTAGGCTCTGTGAACAATCGGCCTCCTAAAAACAGACATGAATGGATCGTATAAAGTCCTATATAGAGTTGGGGATTCAAAACACAGAATCGCGAGAAAATGTCGTGCTTAAAATAAGTGTCAATGAAAGATTTTATTTCAATGATATTTGTATTTATTGATTATAGAAAATGTGAAATAGGGTAAATAAGTAAAGCAAGCTAATAAGAGTCTTAAATTTTTTCATGACATCTGATTTAGTGTGTGTACGAGAACAAAAGTCCCCAAATAAATTTATTAGTATCAGCCATAATCACCCCCATTAAACGTCGGTCACTAAAAAAGGTATTGAAGTGACACATCGTTTAATGGGTTTTTGGGTCAAACGATTTCAAATATTATATTATTAAAATTCTACAAGCAATTATCTCCACATACTTACTGGATTGCAAATATGATATCAAGATGGTTTCGTTTAAAAACACTAGGGTGGGAAATCTGAATGTGGAAGTAGTGATTGCTTAGGCAGCGGTTTTTTTAAACGCAAAGCGTTATGAAATTTTCAAGAAACACCATTCGATAGGTTAATAAGGGATGTAAGCAGGTTAGCTGTATTATGTAGCGAGGGACTCCCACCGTCTCAGTCCCAACCACCCTTTCCCCCGCCCTTTCCCTAAAATCTTCTTTGTGGAATCTCAGAGTAAAGGAATTTTTTGAATACAGCACTGCTTACCCAACCTTTTTTATACATCTTTCTTTAAAGTAAAAATTTGATTATAATTTCTAAAGATCGGTATTTACATTGTTGACGAAAATATTCTTTTCAAGTTAAGCTTTAAAAGTTGTACATGTAACTAAACAATTTTTAGTCCATTGTTCTTTCTCCTTTCTTTTTCTAAAAGTCTTTCGAAGAATACAAGATTTACACGACCGACTTTTAGGTATTTCATAATTTTAAATATACAACTAAATGAGAACGTTTTATTATTATATTGTGCATGTTATTTCTATTCCTGGTGTTTTTGAATGTTAAATACCCCGGTTTCCGACTTCCATCAAATTTGTCTGAAAGTGTAATTCGAATTTATGTTCGCCCCAGGATTCTATTATACGCAGGATGCCTTTTATTTACTTTTCTTCATACGTAATGCCAGCCCCATATTTCTCGCATAGTGGACTTAAAAAAATCAATTTATGTTTTATGTAAATTTTTTATGTTTATATAGCAGGATTTTACATATGTAAATTAACTCACAACAGGGAACATTAAGAAAACAGAATATATTTGACTTTGTTTTATTCCTTGCCTGTTTTAAATGAAAATACGATTCTTTACCTACATTTTTTCTCCAACTCACGAGATAAAGGTTCGCCTCATACGCTCGCGAACTTCCCGATGAAAATGTTTGCATAAACCGCGTGTATATATTACACGTGGCTAATACAAACTTTTTATACTGGATTGTTTTCCTATATCTACTTTAACAATATTATTTAACTTAGCAAAAAAATTCACAGATTTTGCAATCCTTGCAACCATCGGGTCATTGGAAATGTTAACACCATACATAAAACATAAACTTATTGCGTCCCAAAAAACAAGATTTTAGGTACTTGTTACAAAAATAACTATTCGTTATTTGTCAAACTTTGTGAATCCATGGCGACTACGATTGTCGCTAACCACAACCCAACTTCATGTTCTCTGCGCATATTCATACCGTGCATACTTGCTCAGCATTACGTCATCTGATCTCGACTCGTTCATGTCGGCGGCCTTGGATAAAACTCGTAACTTTGGCCCCATATACGAACATTAACATTTCCAATGTTAAAAAGCGGTGGTACACCCCCCGCACCCCCTTGCTTTGTCTGCGACGCTAATACTGCCTGCGGCGCTGATAGTTATTAACAATTAGATAGCAAAATAAAAATCAACCTAATTAACCTATTATTTCTTAATCGTCACAAAATTAAAGAAAAAAATTCAGCAGGCATAGGAGTTTGAACCCGGGACCTTCCGCACCGTACGCGAGATAAGATAACAAAACGTTACCTTTGCGCCAACCGTTCGGCTGATGGTGAACGCTAAAGCAAGGAATAAGTAGTGAGACAAATGATATCACGCTTCTTTATTCGTCCGCCGCAGCAGCACTAATGCGTCCCGGCTCGATGCTACAAGATTGACCGACTACACCGCATGCTTCCCACATAGTAACAGGCTCTCACTACATCATCTGATCTTGATACTTTCATGTCGACGGCCTTGGAAAAAACTCGTAACTTTTTTCCTATACGCTATAAACATTAACATTTCCAATGTTAACCATTTTGAAAATTTTGTAAGAGGTTGTTATTTATTTTCTCTGTGACATTCAAAGATGGGAGGATTATTTCAATGGTTAGTCAAAGCGTTGTATCAATTTTCAGGCCTTTCAACATCGAACGTAATTCTACAGGGTATTCTTCACGATGATTCAAGTTTCTACATCTTTAAACTGTCTGAACTTAATTTTTTCAAATGAATCATCCTGTATGTTTTTATTTAAAATGTTTCAAGAATCAATTACCTACACGTTGATATCCATAGTGATGAACTTTTTCTACTTGATTTTTTCAAAAGCCGTCGAAAAATACTGTGAAGTATGAGCGTGTAGGTAATTGATTACTGAAACATTTCAGGTAAAAGCGCTCAGTGTTCTATTTGAGAAAATTGAGTTATGTCAGTTTATAAATGTAAAAATTTTAACCATCATGGAGAATACTCTGTGTAGAATTGGGTTAGACTTTTAGAGCCTAGAAATTAATACATGATACTAACGTTAAAAGTGAAATGAGATCGAATGTATGAAAATACGTTTTTTGTAGATTTCAATCTTGACCGCTACAAATACATTCTTTATCGGAAAAAATGGAGTAACGTGACAACGCTGCAGTGTAAGATCGAAACTGGTATATGTCTGGATAGAGAATTAAGAGTAAAATATAAACATATTAGAGGTTCATTTAAAAAGTCGAATTATTAGCTTGCGATCACTTTATGAAATGCCCTGTAGAGTTGAAAATAATTTAAAAAGATGCTACACTCGATCTTCCACAATTGTTATGTAAGACATTCTTTCAAATATCAAACGGTTAAGGAAATATTGACCGTTCACGCACTAGTGACTTCCTATACCGGGTGTAACAGCATCATGGTATACCCCCCTTTTTTCCTTTAGTTTTGAAGATAATTGATTAAAATTCAGGATACTATATACATACTAAGCGGCACTTTTTGACGTACAATTGTTTTTTTTCACTTCCGGTTTCTCTGGAAGTGACACTAACTTTCGATTTTTAAATGGAACACCTTATATATTATTGCATTTTTGAATTCTGCATAATTTTCTGAATCCAACGATGCCAAATAAGTGACATAACAAACCTCAATTTTTTTATAATATAATTTTTAGTTTTCCATGTAAGTATGCCATGACGGTTCCGATTTATTCTAAATGATCCGTGTAATGCTACAAAAATCGAAATCCCGTTAAAAACACTAAATTATGTGATTTGTGAGCAAATAAAATTCACCAAAATTGTTTTTGGGGCAAAACTCAATTATTTCAAATGTGCGATAAATACAAACAAGTTTAACAGTGAATGATTTTTTTTATTATTTTTTTTTTGTTTGCAAAATCCTAGAAAGAATATGTTTCATTACAAATACGAACAAAATTAGAGCTAAAAGAAAATAAGAAAATACAATTTTCTTCTAATTAAATGTTATGAAGTAACTAAGGTGACGTTGAAAACAATGAAATATTTAGCTTGTCAAACATTTATTGGTTTAACGGTGTTTTTATTGTGTCTTTAAAAATTGTTTAAAATTCTTGTTAACTGTGTTCCAAATGTCGCAAATTTATACAAGGGATGAAAAAGTGGACATGTTAATTATTTAGGGGGAAAGTAAAAAAAAATTGCAGCTATGGACCTTTATGGCCGACGATATCCTGATCGACAATGTCCAGCGAAAATTTATTTTAAACGCGTTGAAAACCAATTCCGAAGAGAGCCCAACAATGATCCCGAAGAAAACTTCATTACTGACGAAGGAACGGAAATTAATGTTTTGGCTCGAATAGAAGTTGATAAGACTGTTTCTTTAAGGCAAGTTGGGTTTGAATTGAACACCAGTCACCAAACAGTAAGCCGAGTTTTGCACAAATACCACTATAATTCTTTTAAATACCAATTGCACCAGCATTTGTATGAAAGTGATTACGAACGTAGGATGGAATATTGCAATTGAGTTTTGCATAATAACGTGCAGCCAAGCAATGATTTTTTGGGACTGATTTTGTTTTCGAACGAATCAAGGTTTACAAATTTGGAATTATTTAACCGACAAAATACAAAATATTGGTCACAAGAAAATCAAAATTTATTACGGGAGGGTAACTTTCAAGTGTGGTTCGGTTTCAATGTTTGGCTTTGGAAAAATCGGTAGTAGAATCATTGGTCCAATAATATTTGAAGGACCTCTGACTGGTGCCAGATACTTGAGATTCCTTGAAAATGAGATTGAGGACGCTTTAGATGAGTTACCTTTAGATTTAGGACAGGGAATGTATTTCCAACAAGATGGTGCTCCTCCCCATAATTCAAGGATAGTAATTGATTGCCTTCAATGGAGGTTCGGAGAAAACGTAATTTCGACGAATGGTCCTGTGAGGTAGCCTCCAAGGTCACTTGATTTAACGCCCCTTGATTTCTTTGTTTGGGGTCATTTAAAAAATATTGTCTATGCAACCGCTGCGCCGTTACAACCCGTGAAGACCTGGAGCTACGAGTAAGACGAGCAATTAATAGCATAACGGCCCAGCAATTGGCGAACGTTCTTCGAGAAACAGTCTTGCGAGTTCAGAAGTGCATTGACGTTAATGGACAGCATTTCGAACAACTGTTGTAATGTTTTGTGTTAACTTTTTGTATTCCAAAACCATCTTATGTGTAACAAGGTAATTAGAATAAAATTGTATTTTCTTATTTTCTTTCAGCTGTAATTTTGTGTGTATTTATCGCACATTTTAATACGACATATGAATAAATTCCTTATTAATAGTACTAATAAATGGTACCACGTTACCGAAGTGGTTCCATTTGAAGAAAAAAAAAATTGTTTTGCCCCAGAAACAATTTTGGTGAATTTTATATGCCCATAAATCACGTAATTTAGTGTTTTTAACACGGGTCATTTAGAATAAATCGGAACCATCATAGCACACGTAAATAGAAAACTAAAAATTAGATTATAAGAAAAATTGAAATGTCACTTATTTGGCATCGTTGGATTCAGAAAATTGTGCAGAATTCAAAAATGCAATAATTATATAGGGTGTTCCATATAAAAATCGAAAGTTAGTGTCCCTTCCGGCGAAACCGAAACTGAAAAAACCTCAATTGTATGTCAAAAAGTGCCGCTTATTATGTATGTAGTATATCCTAAATTAGGATCAATTATCTTCAAAACTAAAGGAGAAACGGGGGGTATACCATGATCCACACCAGGTATATAGAGAATTCTATTAATCTTCCAGAGAACACTCTGAAATACGTTCATTGTGGCCGCGTCATTCCGTCTGATTTTTTCAAGTTGAAGCATACGTACCAGTTATCCTACTGGAATCTACAAGTGATGCATGACGATATGAGTTTCTTCTCTATTTAATATACTTTTGTGATTTAGATTGGTTAACAAATGAAATTATTTATGAATAAGGAGAATACACAACAAAAAACAATAAAATATCTTGTATAAAATATGACTAAATGTAATTAATATACAGACGCCAAATGTTTCCTCTTTGTTCTGTTAAGCTACTCAAATGTGACGATGCGTAAGTTTTTCCATGTGTATTTTCAAACTTATTTAGACATTTTGTATGCCCTTTACCATATAGAATCATAAGTCATAACTGAACGTATATTAAGGTCGCTGGATGGATAAAATGTGTCAAATGGTTGACTGGCAATAATTCATCGATGTATTGAAAAATAAAAACCTAGCAATGCTTTGCGAACGATATATCAATTTATTGCACGGTTTTAATCATTTGTGAGTTAAATTACATTTTTCATATACTTTTGATCAACGGGTAGGCAAAAATTAAAGCGACATTCATGTCAAAGAGAAACTGGTTTAATTATCACATTCTCATGGAAATCGTAATAAGTTTGCATGCAAATAATTCTCCCTGCTGTTCGACTTGTATACTATACTTTTTTCTCGAGAAAATACGGCAGTTTAATGTTAATCCTTTCAGTTCTATCCAGAGGGGACTTACTTTATATTCACTAATTATTATAAGTCTGAGAAAATATGCATGTCTCCATTATTGCAATCTTCATGTAGTCGCTATTGTTTTGTAGATTTGGTCATTTTAAATTCGAGTGTATTCCATGTCTATTAATATACTATTGCTACTGTGATAAGTTTTTAGTTTTATTATAAAACTAAAGATATTATTCGCAGTGTTGTATATTTTTATTCTTATAAGATTGAAAACGAATTAATCTTTTCCATCGCAATCGCTAATACTGCAATTGATTTGTTTACATTATTTCGTTTATATTATAAAATTATGGAATCAAAAACTGAAAAAGATATGATAAAGTTACGCATAGAAAGACCAACTTAATTTCAATAAAAGCCCTTCACAAAATATTTGATTATAAATCAGTTTTATTGTGCTATGAATATTCTACAAAAATGTGCAATTAAATAGTGAAAAAGAGGTGATACTTTTACGTGTAAAAAGAAAACGTACTTAATTTCAATAAAAGCTCCTCACAAAATAATGTACCTATAAAAACAGACTTCGGATCTTTTATCTCATTAATAGTCGTGTCAAAATGAAAAACCGAAGAAGTTCTGATTTTCATAATTTTTTTCAAAGTGTTCAAAAACACTTATTAATCAAGTTTGACCCGCTTTTCGTTTTGTTTTCCTTAATTTATTTAACAATTGACTAATTTTTATTAACAATTAATAAACAAATTATGGATCTCGGAAAATAATTGACAGAATTAGACCAAAATCATACTCGGAGTTTTCGAGATCGCTGTTCACGATTTTGAAGTAAAAATTGGAAGATTCAAAATGGCGGATCCAAAATAGGCGATATTTCAGGTTAATCTAATATTTTTAACGAATTAGACCAAAATCATACTCGGAGTTTTCGAGATCGCTGTTCACGATTTTGAAGTAAAAATTGGAAGATTCAAAATGGCGGATCCAAAATAGCCGATATTTCGGGTTAATCTAATATTTTTAACGATAATAATCATAAAATTGAACCAAAATCTATACTCGGAGGGTTTTCGAGGTCGCTGATCACGATTTTGAAGTAAAAATTGGAAAATTCAAAATGGCATCTATTTTTTCAGTTGTTCTTTTGCAACATAATGTGCTCCTAAGTTTGTTAATATCTTATAACAATCCTTATGATAAACAGCATCAAATGCAAATAAATCAACACCTTCTATTCTTTTCGAAATACATTCAAGTTGTATATCAATTCTTTCTGCTAATGCATTGCAAACAGTATCTTTCGTTATTTTAGAAATATTGCAAATACTTTTACGATCTACTATTTTATTTATTTTTTTCCTTTGAATATCAGCTTCGTTATCGCAAATAAAGCGAGTATTTGTAAAATTAAAAGGTCGAATTGTTGAGTTTTCAAGTTCGTCGAATTTGCGCTTTTTTACAGCTTCAACATCGCGAATTCGTGTGTAAGCTGCGCGTTATGAGCAGAAACATTTCTTTTTTCACGACCTGCTAACAAAAATGCAAAAAATTCATCTTTCCTGTTAATTGAACTCTCTATTAATTTTCCTAGACCTCTGACAACATTGATGATAATTTTTCTATCATTAGGGCCGTTTAGGAAACAGGTCGGAATATTGTCAACCTCCATAATACTGTACCTGCAAATTAAAAAATTAAATAATTTTTTATTTGCATTTCACAAGAATGAGTATTAAATTTAAATTTTAATCTAAATAAATTTATAATTTTACATAAATTTAAAATTTTAAATAAATTTAAATTTTAAATAAAAATTATCAAATGTTCTTACCTTTTTCATAAACAAACACTATGGCGATACACTTGTGTCAGTGTCAGGGAGCTGACTGTCAGCTGCAGCAAAAGTTGATTGCGATCGATTTAAAATATCGTTGGATCAGTGACATAATGAATTATGAATTTGTATTTGTGATTGACTGGATACAGTGAATTATGAATCGATAATTCATTACAGTGAATTATAGGTAGGTACGATTTTTCACCAAAGAGATGTTAATAATAATGGTCGTATCATTAAATACGTGTAGAGAAATATATTAATATGTAAGATTTGGTAACTGTTTATTTTCATTTGTATTTACATTTAACCTAGAAAATTTACCGTACTGTCTTCTTAAATATTTGTATTGGTTAACTATTCCTTCAAAATCGTGATCAGCGAGCTCGAAAATCCCCGAGTGTAGATTTTTGTCTAATTCTGTTGATTATTTTCCGAGATCCCTAATTTGTTTATTAGTTGTTAATAAAAATTAGCCAATTGTTAAATAAATAATGGGAAAAACGAAAAGCGGGTACTAAATACATGTAAACTTGTTTAATAAGTGTTTCTGAACAAAAAAAATTGTAAAAATCGGTATTGTCTATGAGAAATTAGAACTATTTTGCTATCTCGACACGACTATAAGTAAGTTATTGCTCTACTCTTTCTAAGTATGCTTGTTACCTACATATGCAGGATTTTTTTAAAGGATTGGAACAACGCTTAGCCGTAAATTCTTGACTTCAAAACAAGTCGATTGCACCGAAAAAGTAACTTTTCTCCTTTTCAAGATACAGGGTGTTAAAGTAAAATATATATATTTGTATTTTGTCTCTATCTTGTACACTGTTATACGTACTTACTTCAAGGTTGGTAATGAAATGTTTTTCAGTTCGCCAATTACAATGGTGATATTGTCGATGTCACATTTTATAGAGGGCGCTAGTTACAGTACTTTTATGTGACACTTTAAGCCTTAATTTTTTTGAAGTTAAGTTTTGGACATTATCTTCTATTATAATCCCAACGCAATTTAATTTCCTAAAGAAATTATAATAAAAGACCTAACCTCAAAAAAGTTATGGCTTAAAGTGTCACATAAAAGTTGTAACTAGCGCCCTCTGTAAAACGTTACATCGACAATATCACCATTTTAATTGGCGACCTGAAAAACTTTTCATTACCAACTTTGAAGTAAATATGTATTATAGTGTCCAAGATAGAGACAAAATACGAATATATTTTTTTTTTACTTTAACGCCCGAAAAAGTAAAGAGTTAGACCTCTAGTTTTTCATTTCAATCGACTTATTGATGTCAAGAATCTACGGCTAAGCGTTGTCCCAATCTTTTAAAAAGACACCTTGTATATTACTTTGCCTTCTGAAATTTGTTTAGATGAATAAATGGAGGGGGGTCTTTTAGAGTTTTGAAAAAACATATTTTTGAATTCATGCTTTAACAAGTTCATTTGACATCCCAGACGATGAACTCGAAAAATAGTTATTTATTGTACCAGTGCGAAATACGTTGGATAGAGATGCAAGAATAATTTAGGCACGAGACCGTTAGGACCGTTAGCAAGACAAATCTCAAAATCAAATAAAAATATTTAAGCTATGTTTAAATCGTAAAAGATTGTATATGTAATTAGAAATAATTATATTGAACTGACTAAGTAAAAACAAATTCTTGTTCAAACTATGAATAATATTACATATTATTTCATACTTTAAAAAATGTTGGTTATTTATTATACAGGGTGTTGCATCATGAGAGGGACATAGCTTAATAGGAGGTAGAGAACATCAGTGGTAACCGGAACCTCCCATAGAAATGTCTCATTGGGCCTTCACTACGAAATTACAGGGTGTTAAATAATTTTTGGCCAAACCTGTTTTTTGTCATAACTTTGACAGGAAATGAAATAACGGATTCATATTTGGTACGGCTAATGTACAAACGAGCCCCAAGAGGTACATGTATAAAAAAAAATATATCCAGGTCCGGACTCACCATAATTTATGTTTCTTCTTTGCATCAATAAAACATCACCCTGTATATATTTTTTTGAAATTTCGATACGATATTCGAAAAGAGCAAGAAAAAACAGACAAAATGGCCTATTTCATTTTTTCGTTACACCTTCGTGGTTATTTAAATACGTTGTTAAATGTGCAAGAAAATGGATTACAGAACCCTATTAAATGAGAGGCACGTGAAATAAATAGTTTTATAACTAAAATTTGCAAAAATTCTATTGAGCCTAGGTGGTCTGGGTGAATCCTAATTCCGGCACGTTTTAAAGGTCCATTTTGGTAAAAAAACTGTGGTCCTAATAAGTAATCGGGTATGAAATAACAAAATTTTTAATCAATCACAGTAGGCTTGTTCAAAGAATAAAAGTGACAGATAATTTAAACCATTTAGGCCTAAGCAACCAGTTACTTTGATCCAGAAAATCATCAACATTTTATACTTAATAAAAATTGGAAGAGAACAAACTAAAATCTAAATAAATAAAATATTTTCCATTCAATTAACAATAAATAACAAAACAATAACTAAATGTGTTTAAAAATAAAACGTAATTGACACTAAAGTAAATTTTCAAAATGTCCTCCCCCAAATTCTGTGCATTTTCTTGCGCTTTTAGAAAGGTCACCAATTGCTCGACGTATCATTTCTGGATTATTCCGTATTTCGTCGCAGGTTGTAACGATGCGCTGGATTAAATGTTGTCTACTTTCAATTTCAATGCTATAAACCTCGTTTTTTAAGTGGCCCCATAAAAAGTAATCACAAGGGTTACAATCAGGAGATCTTGGTGGCCATTCATGTGGACCCCCGCGTCCAATCCATCTATTAGGATACACATTGTTTAAGTGTTCTCTTACTTGAAGGTTAAAATGTGGTGGGGCCCCATCATGCTGAAACAACATGCCTCTTATACCGATATTTTCTAACATATTCGGTAAAATGTTTTGAAGAAAATCAAAGTAAATTTCACCATTCAATCTTTCTTCAAAAAAATGTGGCCCTATCAAATGTCTATTCACA
The DNA here is from genome assembly GCA_963583905.1 of Stenurella melanura. Classification (NCBI taxonomy): domain Eukaryota; kingdom Metazoa; phylum Arthropoda; class Insecta; order Coleoptera; family Cerambycidae; genus Stenurella; species Stenurella melanura. The sequence continues at coordinate 81,508,996 of OY757312.1, forward strand.
AGTCCGACCCAAACATTTACAGAAAACCTGTGTTGCGAACGGCGTTGGCGTACCGCATGTGGGTTTTCCTGTGCCCATTTATGATTATTTCGTGAATTGTTTACTCCATCCCTTGTAAATTGTGCCTCATCCGTAAATAAGGTTCTGTAAATGACTGGGCGATGATTAGACAACCAACGACAAAATGCCAGGCGGGGGATATCGTCGCCTTGTTGAAGACGCTGTACCTGCTGGATATGATATGGATGGTAACGTTCTCTTTTTAGGGTTCTCCATACTCGCCAATGAGGAATACCAGTTGCCAAACTGATTCGTCTGGTGCTCATATTTGGGTTTTCTTGAACTACGTTTATAATATTGTTTTGTTCCTGCACACCTTGTTGTAAAACACGCTCCACAACTGCAGAAGTAGGAAACTTTCCGTGTTGTCTTGCATACTGGAACACCGTACTAAAGGTTTTATGATTAGGGCATCGACGACCAGGAAAACGCAGCCGATATTCTCTTTCCGCCGACCTACAATTTCCATTACAGAAACCATAGATGAATATTATGTCAGCATATTCCCCGTTTGTAAATTTTACTGGTATAGTTAAAATACTTTCACAAGTTTTCACTAACTAAATGCGGATTATTGACACATTAAATTACTAACAAACAATTATTCAACTGTTTAGGAGATTTCTTTTTATTATCTGTCACTTTGAACAAGCCTACTGTGATTGATTAAAAATTTTGTTATTTCATACCCGATTACTTATTAGGATCACAGTTTTTTACCAAAATGGACCTTTAAAACGTGCCGGAATTAGGATTCACCCAGACCACCTAGGCTCAATAGAATTTTTGCAAATTTTAGTTATAAAACTATTTATTTCACGTGCCTCTCATTTAATAGGGTTCTGTAATCCATTTTCTTGCACATTTAACAACGTATTTAAATAACCACGAAGGTGTAACAAAAAAATGAAAGAGGCCATTTTGTTTGTTTTTTCTTGCTCTTTTCGAATATCGTATCGAAATTTCAAACAAATATATACAGGGTGATGTTTTATTGATGCAAAGAAGAAACATAAATTATGGTGAGTCCGGACCTGGATATATATTTTTTTTATACATGTACCTCTTGGGGCTCGTTTGTACATTAGCCGTACCAAATATGAATCCGTTATTTCATTTCCTGTCAAAGTTATGACAAAAAACAGGTTTGGCTAAAAATTATTTAACACCCTGTAATTTCGTAGTGAAGGCCCAATGAGACATTTCTATGGGAGGTTCCGGTTACCACTGATGTTCTCTACCTCCTATTAAGCTATGTCCCTCTCATGATGCAACACCCTGTATATTATACTCTTCGCAAATACAAAACGAAGAGTATATTGCATTTGATCGGCACATGTCTAAAACCGGTAAAATTGCTCGTAGGGAAAAAAATTCATATCACTGTGTGTTGGTGATCGAATTCTGAACAACTTCAAAATGTCCGTCCGTCACGTTTCTTGTAAGCACAATAACTGAAGAACGAAAGGTCCGATTGTATTGAAACTTAGACAGTAAGTTAGTGTTAGCTAGAGGAAGAACCCTATTGTTTTTGAACAATAAATAAAAAAGTTATTAATTTTTTAAATTAAAAGAAAACATTTTTTTATGTTTTGTAATTATTGAGAAAATGTCTAAAACTAACATTGTTTACAAAAAAAAAAACTGGGAAGAGTATCCTATATAATGTGCAATAATTATATAAAAATGCAGTAAGTTGGTGAAGACTGTAATGTTTACTCTAGTTTTCGTTATTTATTTTTGTTATTTAGTCACTGTTTTTGTGCTGGGGGTTTTTTATTTGTAATTTGAATTATTCCTGCCCCAGTTGAAATACTGTTTTTTTTTTTAGCAACAGTGACAGATACCCCAAAGGTAATTAGGCTTTTTGATAATCTGCTTGAGAAAAGCGGGGCATTAAAGTCTAACCTAACTATAATAAATGAACATATTTTTAAACATCATTTTATCCAATTAATGTTTTTGATGATAATAAATTAATCTACAGCTTTGTATTTCCACTCTTTATATTTCAACTTAAGGAATCGAAATAGCAATCGTATCAGCCTACGATTACTGATTACTAGAATCGTAATCGGCAATGATTATAAATTACTTTATAATCGTAATCCGACTTGTTTATGATTACGATTACCTAAAATTAATCACGGTCTGTAGTTAGGCGATTCCTAATTACTTTTAATCTGAATCTGATTACATTTTGCCCAACACTGCTATTCTTGAACGTGTTTTTAATTAATGAAATTACAATTTTTATGATTAGTATTTTTTATAAAATCGACCAATTTTCATAACTACTAGAGGTGTTCCTAAAGGTTTCTTTGTACCATTGTTCATTAATGAAGTTAATGTATTTTTGCTTAAAATAGAATATAATTTATTTGACCAATTTTTTGATATATATGTTATATACATTTGGTACGACTAAATAACAATATTATTTTACTAGTCTACAATATTAAAATTAAACAATTAATTTATGTCTCGTTATAGTTATAGAACTTAGAATAAAGCACAAAAATATACATTGATATGATAACAAAATATATACAGGGTGTTGCATCATGAGAGGGACATAGCTTAATAGGAGGTAGAGAACATCAGTGGTAACCGGAACCTCCCATAGAAATGTCTCATTGGGCCTTCACTACGAAATTACAGGGTGTTAAATAATTTTTGGCCAAACCTGTTTTTTGTCATAACTTTGACAGGAAATGAAATAACGGATTCATATTTGGTTCGGCTAATGTACAAACGAGCCCCAAGAGGTACATGTATAAAAAAAAATATATCCAGGTCCGGACTCACTATAATTTATGTTTCTTCTTTGCATCAATAAAACATCACCCTGTATATATTTTTTTGAAATTTCGATACGATATTCGAAAAGAGCAAGAAAAAACAAACAAAATGGCCTATTTCATTTTTTTGTTACACCTTCGTGGTTATTTAAATACGTTGTTAAATGTGCAAGAAAATGGATTACAGAACCCTATTAAATGAGAGGCACGTGAAATAAATAGTTTTATAACTAAAATTTGCAAAAATTCTATTGAGCCTAGGTGGTCTGGGTGAATCCTAATTCCGGCACGTTTTAAAGGTCCATTTTGGTAAAAAAACTGTGGTCCTAATAAGTAATCGAATATGAAATAACAAAATTTTTAATCAATCACAGTAGGCTTGTTCAAAGTGACAGATAATAAAAAGAAATCTCCTAAACAGTTGAATAATTGTTTGTTAGTAATTTAATGTGTCAATAATCCGCATTTAGTTAGTGAAAACTTGTGAAAATATTTTAAGTATGCCAGTAAAATTTACAAACGGGGAATATGCTGACATAATATTCATCTATGGTTTCTGTAATGGAAATGGTAGGTCGGCGGAAAGAGAATATCGGCTGCATTTTCCTGGTCGTCGATGCCCTAATCATAAAACCTTTAGTACGGTGTTCCAGTATGCAAGACAACACGGAAAGTTTCCTACTTCTGCAGTTGTGGAGCGTGTTTTACAACAAGGTGTGCAGGAACAAAACAATATTATAAACGTAGTTCAAGAAAACCCAAATATGAGCACTAGACGAATCAGTTTGGCAACTGGTATTCCTCATTGGCGAGTATGGAGAACCCTAAAAAGAGAACGTTACCATCCATATCATATCCAGCAGGTACAGCGTCTTCAACAAGGCGACGATATCCCCCGCCTGGCATTTTGTCGTTGGTTGTCTAATCATCGCCCAGTCATTTACAGAACCTTATTTACGGATGAGGCACAATTTACAAGGGATGGAGTAAACAATTCACGAAATAATCATAAATGGGCACAGGAAAACCCACATGCGGTACGCCAACGCCGTTCGCAACACAGGTTTTCTGTAAATGTTTGGGTCGGACTTGTGAATAGACATTTGATAGGGCCACATTTTTTTGAAGAAAGATTGAATGGTGAAATTTACTTTGATTTTCTTCAGAACATTTTACCGAATATGTTAGAAAATATCGGTATAAGAGGCATGTTGTTTCAGCATGATGGGGCCCCACCACATTTTAACCTTCAAGTAAGAGAACACTTAAACAATGTGTATCCTAATAGATGGATTGGACGCGGGGGTCCACATGAATGGCCACCAAGATCTCCTGATTGTAACCCTTGTGATTACTTTTTATGGGGCCACTTAAAAAACGAGGTTTATAGCATTGAAATTGAAAGTAGACAACATTTAATCCAGCGCATCGTTACAACCTGCGACGAAATACGGAATAATCCAGAAATGATACGTCGAGCAATTGGTGACCTTTCTAAACGCGCAAGAAAATGCACCGAATTTCGGGGAGGACATTTTGAAAATTTACTTTAGTGTCAATTACGTTTTATTTTTAAACACATTTAGTTATTGTTTTGTTATTTATTGTTAATTGAATGGAAAATATTTTATTTATTTAGATTTTAGTTTGTTCTCTTCCAATTTTTATTAAGTATAAAATGTTGATGATTTTCTTGATCAAAGTAACTGGTTGCTTAGGCCTAAATGGTTTAAATTATCTGTCACTTTTATTCTTTGAACAAGCCTACTGTGATTGATTAAAAATGTTGTTATTTCATACCCGATTACTTATTAGGACCACAGTATTTTTACCAAAATGGACCTTTAAAACGTGCCGGAATTAGGATTCACCCAGACCACCTAGGCTCAATAGAATTTTTGCAAATTTTAGTTATAAAACTATTTATTTCACGTGCCTCTCATTTAATAGGGTTCTGTAATCCATTTTCTTGCACATTTAACAACGTATTTAAATAACCACGAAGGTGTAACAAAAAAATGAAATAGGCCATTTTGTTTGTTTTTTCTTGCTCTTTTCGAATATCTTATCGATATTTCAAAAAAATATATACAGGGTGATGTTTTATTGATGCAAAGAAGAAACATAAATTATAGTGAGTCCGGACCTGGATATATTTTTTTTTATACATGTACCTCTTGGGGCTCGTTTGTACATTAGCCGTACCAAATATGAATCCGTTATTTCATTTCCTGTCAAAGTTATGACAAAAAACAGGTTTGGCCAAAAATTATTTAACACCCTGTAATTTCGTAGTGAAGGCCCAATGAGACATTTCTATGGGAGGTTCAGGTTACCAATGATGTTCTCTACCTCCTATTAAGCTATGTCCCTCTCATGATGCAACACCCTGTATAAATACCTAGGGAAACAACAAACGTCATATAAAAACCATTTCCATAAAAATATAACATAATAGACGAAAATTACAAATTTTATCTATTTAGAAACTCGTCAACATTATAAAATGCAACACTATATATTTAAATTTGAAATTTTCGATAGTATTGTTAAATTACTTGCAGAGACAAACGTGACAGCATTTACTTTACTCTCAGAATTGACAGCAAATTAACACTAAGATCTATGGGGTAATTTGTTACCTATTTATCTTCGTTTAGTTTAATACTGAGTTAATTTAATTTTCTTAAATCTAATAGACTTCATTTCTAAACAGTTTTGTTGATGTGCGAAACATCGCAAGAATTGAAACTAGAATTTACATCGGCTCGGCGGCGCAGTGTCAAGCTGTTTGACTTGCTACCACGGAATTCCGGGGTCGAATCCTGACCAGGATATGGATGATTAGTGGCATTTTTACTGTGTGTTGGCCAAACCGCTTTTGGGTGGCACAACGTGTCTTGTCGCTGTTATCTCCTGAATTCGAGTCTCAACTACGGTAGACAGGCAATATCGCAGGTAATGGTTGTTGTGTTGATTTATATGTGTACGTGTCCTGGTTGAGTGGCGGAATAGCAATAGCTAAACTCCGCCAGGGCGTTAATGTCAATAAGACGATTAGAAAAAACCAACACCGAATGGAAATCTGTTTTGCATACGTGATTTTCTAATCAAAGATTTTGTGTTATAGTATTTTCTTGGTATTGTAGGTTATTGAAAGGAACATTCGACATCAGTCTGCCGCGCCGCAGGCGTTTAATGGAGGTGGAGTTTTGAGTATCGCCGAAGACGAATTGGTTATAATTTTGTTATACAAACGGTATTGAAACGTTATTATCTCGGTTATTATTAAACATAATATGTGAGAAATTTAAAGTTTATATTCTTATATAATACATGATATTAATGTGTTAAAATCCCGGTAAATTCAATAAAATTTGACCCACCGGTGAGCTAAGGAATTGTGCATAACGTGACATGTCATAATAGAAAAACAAAGGTCATATGGAATTAACAAATTGAAAATTACTGGTACAGTATTTTTAAATAGTGCAAAGATAAAGTAAACAGATGTAGGGAAGGCTGTGCCTTAGCTGACCGTCGACAGAAATGCCTATCTCTGTACCCAAAGACCCTCACGAATGGTTTATGGCTGTTGTGCAATAAGTAGAGCTAGTCAAGTGTTAACCACACGTGTTTTGTAAAGCAAAGCAATATAGACATACTAGATGTAAAAGTGTAAATAAATAAATTATAAACGGGACGGGCGAGTCGCCATATAAAACTAAGCTATAAATTAATTTATTTTATTGATTACTTTAATAACTTTATCAACTTGATCTCTGTTAACTGAATTTATTAACAAAAAAGTGTTAAATATAGGTAAGGAAATAGAAAAACACCCGGAACTGGAAAGCGACAGTTGAAAGTAATTACTACAAGAACAAACTAATATACAGGGTGTACAAAATATTCTCTCGGGCCTCTTTTTCATAAATCGCTGTAAAAAGCTCACTTCCACCGTAGATAGATATTTACCTGTGGAACGGTTAATAAAGAGAAGCTCCCTGCGGCGAGCGAATGTATGTATGTCTTGGCAGACAACGACGTGAACGCAAGCGGGCAGAAAGAGGTGCACGTGCACACTGCTACATTCAGAAACAGAAGAAATAGAAAACTTAGAAGAATAATAAATAAGGAGATGATAATAGATGAAAACATAAAAGAAGCATCGAAACTAAAAAGAAGCATCTTACATTACAAATTCCTACACTTCCCATCCGATGGCGACAGATGGAAACTAAAAAAGAAGCATGGAAACTTAAAAAACGCATCTCACAAACACCTACACTTTCCATCCTATATTCCTATCCAATGCGACATGCGGCTCTCGCTGCTGACAACAAGCCTGTCCCATGTCCAACCCAGCGTATGCAGCCGGTCTGGCGTTATATAAAACATCCAAGGTTTGGTTCCGGCACACGGTTTGGCCGGCCGTTGGGCGTGTTTGGCAGACGACTAAGCTGCGTGTTAGAACGAACCTCCAGATCAGATGCCCGAAATCGGCAGCAATGCTCACCTTACGCTGGCAAATCAATCAATCAATACATGATATTGATGTGTATACCAGGGTGACTTAAATTTATACTTGGGAAAAAGAATTCAAATTTATTTTTCTGTCTAACCCCCTAGATTAGTTCGAAATCTCAAAAAAAAATGATCCTCTTCAAGTTTGAGCGAAATTGCTGATGTAAACATGTGAGCCCGAAACCATGAAGTTTTCCATATGGGTAAACACATATGTTCATAAAGGACCCCGCACCAAATGCATGGGTCATTTTGTTGTCGACGGAATCGTTGCAAATTCAAGGCATAGAATCCTTAGGTCATTCTCAATGAAAACTATTATGGTTAAAGTTCCAAAATGTCTTTATTTTAAAAATACAGCTGGTCGAAGCTTCAAAATTCAAAATTTTAGAAACGCAATTTTACGTATTTTTTATCGAAACTGTAAATACTTTTAATATTTAATTTGCGTTAAGAATACTGATGTACAGTGTAACATAGGAAAATACATTATTCTAATATTCATATAAACAAATAAAAGATTCTTACGCAAATAAGAAAAATCCTATTTTTATTCCAATGGAAATCAGCAAAACAAACAAAATGCAAACGAGGTCGTATACTGTATCAACATTATAATCAAAGAATTTGTTTAGTAAGCAGTTGTATTGTTTTAATATTTATAAGAGTCCTTTTTATAAGAGTATTATAATAATGTTTTTTCCTGTATTGCACTGAATATCAGTAAGTATTTTATTCTTAATGCAAACTAAATAATAAAAGTAATAGTAAGCTTTTGCATACTAATAACTTTTGCGCCTATTGTATCCTGCTGGTAAATAAATAAGGTCAAAAGTAATTATATATTTATTTACATAAGTACACAATATATGTAACTGCTTCATATAAAGTAATACATAAGTCCGTTTCGATAACAAATACGTAAAATCGCGTTTTTATAATTTTGAATTTTGGAGCTTCGACCTGGACGTTTTGGAACTTTAAGTGAAATAAAAATCCCACGCAAGTCTCCTCACCAGAATTATCCAGAGCATGCGAACTATTTATTTATTTTAAAATTAAATCCCCATACAACTCATTTATAGGACCCCAAAATTACTCTATAAGGGCAAAAGTACCGTAGATTGATGATTTTATTAATTAGTCAATTACCCCTGTAGCACAAACTGATTGGACCAATATAGGATTCACATATTAGGCCAATATACCGAACGTCCGATTTTTGCAATAAATGTCCAATATTGCAATCACATATTGGTGTCATATTATATACCAACATAGATGTCATATTGAATCTCAATATTGGTGACATATTGGACCAATATTGGTGTTATATAAGATAGAATAGAATAACAATATAGGTGCTATATTAGATATCAATATTGGCATTATATTGGATACCAGTATTGGTAGCATATTGAATCCCAGCATTGGCGCCCCATTGCTACACAATATTTAAAATATATAGAGTGTGCCGAAATTCTCACATTTCCCTTTAGACACTGATGCTACACGCAAAAATAGTAAGAAAATTTCCTGTGTCTGGAAATGTTTCCCTCAGAGGCGCCTAAGTATAGGTTTTTACTGCTTTTATTGGGACGACTCTTTGAGACTTGGTTCACTATTTTGCATTATTAAGGCTTATTTCTGCACACTACTAACCAAACCTAACTTTATTCATAGGCGGAGAAACGAGGGATAGTCAATCTTTGTCTCATTTCTTTATAACACTCATTACCAAGGAAATCATCAATATTTACTACTTTCCCTTGAAAACGGAAAGTCATACATCTAATTATATAGATAACCTTCTTTATGTATTATCCTGAGAATCATAATTAAGTCTTTAACAATTAAAAATGTAAACCTGAAAAAAGGATAATTATCCCTCGTTTTTCCTCCTATGAATAAAATAAATTTTGGTTGATGTTGTTCAAGAATAAACCTTTATAATGTAAAATCGAGTTTCATAAAGTAAGGTGTCATCCTCAGAAAGACTGCTCCATTAAGAAGCATTTTCGAACACATCCCTCTGGAATGGCTTATGAAATTTCTATGAATTTTTTTGTAAACAGTGGAGCCTAGTTGGGCGGTAGTTCCATATTTATTTTAAAAAATCGGAAAACATTTTTTCGATTCGAGAATTTGAATTTCGTTGGAATTACATTCAAGTTGGTAGTTAAGAATATTCAGAGCTGCTGACTAAAGTTAAAAATTTCAAATGTCAGGCCCAAAATAGTTGCCAAAGTTCCAACATTTTGAACAATGTTAAAAATGATAGAATTTTTGCCCCTCTAATAAAAGTTAAATCATAGTACAAAATATTTAATTTGGTCCTAAAATGACTGTAAAAAATACTTATTTAGCAGAAAGCAGTCGGGAACATTTTCGAAATGTACTATTATGTAATATAAATGTAACATTATTATAAATTGTTCATAAATCATCTACTCAGTGTTTATTCAACTTCATTTTAGCAATATGAAATTAGTTGGTTTCTGAACATTTTAACAGATTTTAGTGCAAACATTTTTTTTTTACTCTTCATACTTAAATTTTTTTATAATTCGTAAGTACGGCAAGACTACGGTAACCGTGGCGTCACCTATTGATGATGGTTTCTTGTAGAACTCGATGAAATAAGTTAAAAATAAAAAATAACATTTTTTGACATCTCGCTTAGTTTTCGAGATATCGAATTTGAAAAGTGCAAAATGACATTTTTTGAGAAGCCTATAAAGTGACATTAATAACTCCGAAAGAGGGATAGGGGTATTGTATTTACGAATTATAAAAAAAATTAAAACTTAAAAAAAACTAAAAAAACAACAAAAACATTTATAAATACATTTGTAATAATGTTACATTTATATTACATAGTAGCACATTTCGGAAACGTTGAATAAATATTTTTAGAACTAAAATAAATATTTTACACTATCATTTAAATTCAATCATTTTTAACATAACTCAAATGCCCAAAATTTTCGTATTTGTTTTACAATGTATAAGGTTCGTATGGTAAAAAAATTAGCGCGGGTCTGATTTTATAACTCAGCGGGAGTTTCGTTATTTAATAATCTTTATCGGCGAGGTTCATTGAAATAAACAAATGATTATACATTTATAAAACAATACTATCCATCAATGTTAAGTAGCGTTAAAGAGTACATACCCTGAGGAATTTGATCCATGTTAATGAAATGTTTTAAAGCACAAAGTCCAGCGTAAGCACACATAATCTTTATTAAACTTTCACAGCTATAATTATAATTCTTGTTACAACTTAAATTTGACATATTAAAATATTAAAAGAGAAAAGTTACACAATGATATTCCAACGATTTTTCATCTGAAAGATAGAAAGGTCAAGAAAATCTATTTTTTTCATTCGAAGGATAGATAATCATTGATATTAAAGGATATTAATATTAATTAAATTTGGTTTGCTAATATTGGAAAAGTATTGGCTCAGTATTGCTACAATTTAAGTATATTTATAAAACGATTCGGTACCTATAATGTTGGAAAAATATTGGCCCAATACTGTTATAATTTATATTTATAGAAGGATTAGGTACCTAAAAGCTTTAACATTTGAATTAATGTAAATTACAATGGTAAATATCTTAATGTCTTAATATAGTTAACTTGCAAACATTCCCGAACATTATATATCCCCGGTACATTAATTTCTATTGAACAGAACACAAGAGGCGACAAACACAGGAAGCGTTTGTAAACATGAGGAAAATTACCTGAAATAATGCGCCGTTTGCTACCAATCATTACTTGAATAGGATCATGAACATTTGCCTATTAAATTACTGCACTTTTCACAAACTGTACACTGTTCTTATTGACAAATTGGAAAATAACTCGAGCACCACAACACGTTACTGCCATAACCCGGCATTTGCAATGTGGTTGAGACAGGCGTACACTACCTTTTTTAAATTTGTTGCGCGCGGCAAATTTAAAATACAAAATATACATAACTTGTACTAATATATTATGTAAACTAATTTTTCATATTTAGATAAATATTAACGTAATTTTGTTTTTCTTAGATATGTATATATTTTCATCTTTGTTTATGTGTCTGTTTAAGTGTTTGTTATAACTATATCTACCTCGAAAATAGCCTAAGTAATATATTTTGATAAAATTTTGTAAATTTATAGACATCTTTTCAACTTCTACAGTAGGCTAGTTTACATCGAAGGTGGTAGGGGATGATAATAGAAAAACGTGGAGGGAAAGTGTGGAAATATTATGGAAAACGTGAGGATAGTGAGGGGTGGTGGGAAGATAGGGGAACAGTGCCTATAGTGGAAATTAAGGAAAATGGTGGAAAGGTGAAACAAATTCTAGAAGATGATGGGAACACGTACATGAACGAACGGTTAAAGTAAAATGATAATTGAATACCTGAAAGTAATAAAGGAGTTATATTTGTCCAATATTCAGAACTAATATTAGTTTCTACACATTGCGCCAATATTGGTTAAATAATGTTAATATTGAATCTGATTTGCCAATATTGGTGAAATGTTGCCTATATTTTGGGTGATAATATCGAAAATACAGCTGATAATCATATAGGTACAATATTGGTTAAAGCTGACATATATTGGCCCAATATACAATATAGGTAACACATTGTACCAATATTCACCCAATATCTTGTGCTACAGGGGTAGTCAAGAAATCAATCGATTTTGCTCAGATTTGGGGGAGATAGTTTTTTGGTATTTCGAACAAATCTGGTGGGTAAGACAAACAAAAACTTGATTTTTTGAATGTGTCATAATACACATTACACACTCATTACATATTATACATATGTACATAAGTTAGCGATACTGCTAAACCATTTTTGTATGTTTCGTATTAATTTAAGATTTTTCGGTTAAGGCATTTTGTGGTATAAGATAATTAGAAACTAACTTCTTATTTCTTTTGGGTCAGAAGTTTACTCGATAACAATGTTATTACTTTGTAAAATTTTGGTTTCGTGTAAAAAATATTTATTGAAATTGTGGCATTTCAATATTTTTTACAAATGTTTATAAACAATTTTGCTCGTTCAGTGAGTAGTCTTTTAGAATAAGTAAAGCAATTTTAAAGGAAATAAAATTATTGATTAAAAGGATTTTCTGTGCCAGAGTTATTTTTCTCCAAATAATTTAATAAGATGTAATCTCATTAAATCCAGTTTATAACTAATAACGTCTAGAATGTATTATACAAAATTTTACGTTTTATGGGTTTTATGACGGACATTACAAGTGTATCCAGAATTTTTATTAGTTTTATCGCCTCATGAAATTTTATGTTGTCATTATTCTTTTTAATTAAAAATGGCCATCGGCATTTTATGAAAACTGTAAGGCTGTAAAATCTAAATTATCCCACATTTTTTGTAAATGAACATACACGACGGAGAAGCCTATTACACCACGGAAGTAGGGGCAGCGTGGAGAAATAGGAAGCGGCATTTATATTTACAATGACTCTAAAGGCCCGAGACGAATAGAAGTCAGCGAAGGTATAATTTGAAAGCTCGTTGTGCGAGGTCAAGGAATGCGTCAAGGAAAGACAGCATCAGGTAAAAGACACTTTCCTTAATAATCGTCCTTCAGAGTAAAAGGAATCCAAAATTTTCAGTTAAATTTTAGATGTACGTTGTGAGCCACAGTCCATGATGGTATGCACCTCAGCTTTTCGTGACAATAGTAACTCTGCGTAGAAAACCTCACTTCTTTGTAGTTGGGTTTGCTATATTGGCTATGGGGGGGTCGGTTAAAAGTATAGTAATAGCTCCAGCTAAATTGTCTATACCAGAAGAAATTATCACAAATTGTTAATAAGGATATAGCTTAATTTGATGTTTGTCCCCTTTTTATTATTTTTAATTTTGGAAAGTGGACTATGTTTTATGCGGTATGCGATGAATGAGCTTATTTAAATCTTATACCACAATTTCAAGTCAAAATTAATTGCGTTAGTCTGTCTTCATCTTAAGCTGTAAATATCGTAAATGAAACTAGGGTGGTTGTAGAATTAGCGCTGGCGACAGGTATTCTAACGGACTCCTCAGTCAGTTGTAATTGCAAAAGCTCTATAAATGCAACTAATAATACGTTTATAGCAAAATTAAACATTTTTTTTTTAGAACTGTTTTCTATCAAGTCCAAATTCTGCACAGAACCGGTTTAGGGATAATTATCATTATGTTGATTGGAATAAGTATGCTTATTAGTTAGTCTAATTACATTTTGTACATTCGTGACTATGGTGGATTTTGTTGTAAATCAAATTGTTTGGTTTGTTGAAACTGTAGACGTTTGTGGTGTAAGGTGGCCATTCCCTAGAAAGAGACATCCGATAGGGAAATATTTATTACTTTTGCCCATAACTTTTTTTTCTTAGTACGTATTTAAGGAAAAACTATAAGAGTACCTAAGTAGAATCATAACAAGACTGTTACTGTGAATTTTCACTCAATTTCAGTGGTTTGCAAAATAGCTAGATTTAAAACTACGAAATAGGAATATTAAGGTAATATTCGAATTTAAATCTAGCTATTTTTCAAACCACTGAAATTATTGAGTGACAATTCATAGTAATAGTATTGTTATGGTACTCTTATAGTTTTTTAAAATATACGTACTAAGAAAAAAAAAGTTATGACCAAAAATAATAAATATTTCCCTATCAGATGTCTCTTTCTAGGGAATTGCCACCTTAATACTATGTTACAATCGTGAGTATAGCCGGATGTATAGCATGGCAAAATTGCCCCAGATAGGAAGCCCTATTAGTAACTACATCAACGTGTAAGTAAGGTTATGAGTAAACGATATATCTAAGTTCCAATGGCGGTTTTTATTGTGTTCTGAAGATATTTCAATAGCCCTTCAAAAAGGAAGACATTTTTCAAGAATGTGTTCTTCGTAAACTTGTTAACTTAGCAAACTTGCATAAAAACTGCAGAAAGCAGACGCATATTTTTACTTCCACATCCACGAAATAGAGTGAAAGAATAGTAATCATAAAAATATGTCAAATGTCTTTTGTTAGAATGTCGTGAAACGCCAAGATTTTAAATTTGTGCAAAAAAAATTCTGTCGCTCTGTCTGTAACTTTTCTCTGGAATGGCTTCAAATATTATTTGTTTGGTACACGTATGTACAAAGAGACTTGGAACTGGTTTATATTTTGAGCTGACTCCAGTGAAGAGTTGGGGTGTAAATGGGGGAAACTAAATAATGCAAGGTGATAAGAGTATAAAAACTTGGAATTTAGTGTATGTACTAGGGCCTCGATTTTTTTTTATAATGTCTGTCAGCAACATCTGTTAACAAAATAAAAGTAAAATATACTTTGGTACACGTGCGTATTATAACGAGATCTGGAACTGGATTGTATTTTGAGCTCATTCCATTTTCGAATTGATAGGTAAATTAAGGAAAATAAGTAAAGCAAACTAGTAAGAGTCCAAAAAGTTGGGATTCGGTGTATATACTAGAAGCGAAGGTCTCAATTTTGTTTATGACATTTGCCAGCCCCACCAGCACCTCCAACATCCTCACTCCATTATTAGAGCGATTATCAAAATAAAATGTGTTTCAGTGTGTGAATGAGAACAAAAGTTCTCAAACATTTTTTGGACATCAGCCACTCTCATTAACTCCGTGAGCCCGACGATTTCAAATATTATTAAAATTCTATAAGCAATTATTTCCACTAACTAGAGTCCCAATATAGTACCTATCGAGATGTTTTCATTTAAAGGGACTTGGATGGGAAATCTGAATGTGGAAGTAGTGATTTGTCAGACATCGGTTTTTTATATATTATATCCCTAGTAAGTTGTAATCGCAATAAGTACAAAAATTTAAATATTATTTTGATAGGATTCCTATTGAGTGACCACTTTCTAAATGTTACCATGAAAGGGTCTGAATACCTATTTCCTTGTTTCATCAATATTTAACTGAATAAGAGGAGTCATCTCCCGTATGTACAATACATTATCTCGCTAACCAAAACAGTGTTAACATAATTATTAAACCATTATCGTAGTGACTCGATAAATGAGTAACATATTTTGCCATAAATAGTTTATTTTATTACTAGCGTCCACGTTTTGCACGACTACTAAAATCGTCACCGCTCAGCACAACTTTATCAAACATTAATGTTTTATACACCTAATCCTTTTTCGATAGATGGTCTATATAACTGTAAAGACTTTATCAAAATCTACACAGTGGTTCTCGAGATTAGCGGAAACGAACAGACAAATAGAAATCATCCAACGGAGACTTCATTGCACACCTCGCTGGGTGTGTACTCTATTCTTGGTGAACACAGCAGTGCTCAGTTTCGTTGATAAAAGTAATTTTTAACTGGTTCATTAGATTTTAATTATAGTTTTTAGAACAGTCAGGCGCCCAGCAGGGTTTTTATTTTATACTATGTATTGATTTATCTTAGTAATATTCACCGATAAGTGATTGCACAGGTAAAAAAACTTAAATACGCCTGCAGATGCAGTTTTAATCGTAACCAATAGTAAACCTGGCAGCAATTGCTCACGTGCTGGTTACGCATTTAAATTTACGTGAAATAAGTTTTTAAAGAAAGTCTTCCTTTTGGAAGTTTTATTGAAATATCTCCAGAATAACTTATAAATGGCATATGAAAACTATAAACACATTCGGAAACTATTTGTCTACCTATGGCAATAAGAGCAAGCGAGAGCGAAGCAACTAATTAGGCGACTCTTTTTTATCGTATCGTACATCGCCCCACCACATGTGTGTGGACAGCTCTAGATACCTTTATTGTAGGCGGTGGTTAAGATGGCCACTTCCTGGAAAGAGATGCGATAGGGAAATATTTATTATCTTTGGCCATAACTTTTTTTTCTTAGTAGGTGCGTATATTTAAAAAAATATATAAGACTACCTAAGTAGAATCATAACAAGACTATTACTGTGAATTTTCACTCAACAAGTATTTTGGAAACGACTGTATTAAGTGAAAATTCATAGTAATAGTCTTGTTATGGTTCTGCTTAGGTAGTCTTATAGTTTTTTAAATATACGTGTTAAGAAAAAAAGTTGTCCAAAGATAATAAATATTTCCCTATCGCATGTCTCTTTCTTGGAAATGGCTACCGTAAGTCGTTGAAATACGAAAACGAAGATTTTCTGAATCTGCTGTATATTGTTTACTCACATTGATGTGGGGCAATTTGACCATACTTTAATGAAGGTATGCATATTGCACCAAACTTATTTATTTCATCTAGTATTAATAATACGCACCACTAATTAACCTAAGACTTTCAATCACTGATAAATGGATATGACTGGCGCCTCCGGCAAAATTTCAAATTTACGTCGACAGTTCTTAATTAACCCGTCATTTATTGACGAAGTTGCAGTCTTTGTCATAATTAAAGATAACCCAACATTTAAGTAGTAGTAGTGCTGCTGAAGGAACTGTTAAGTTGATGAATTACTGAAGATTGAAAACATTACGGTATACAGGGTGATTCACGTAGGCCATTCATTAGGAGTTTTTCAACTTGCAGTTGGATTAGAAACTTGAAATTTGGTATGCAGCCATAATCGATCATGCCCGTTCTATCTAAAATATTTTCAGTCCTCCAACTATATAGGGCGTGCCAAAAAATGGTACCAACTTTCTTATTTTAAATGGAAACCTATATTTTTCTTTACATGGTTCGATTGGTCTTCTAATTCTGAGTTAAGAGAACCTAAGTTATGTTAACTTATCTATTGCAATTTTTGACATATGTCCATTTTTTTTTTTTAAATTGCCGCTGTAGTAGTTTACGAACAAATTTGTATCTCGCAAACCTTTCAAAAATATTAAACCAAATTTGTGAAGCAGTTAGCTGCAAGTCCAGGCTAACTTTTGATGTCCCATCGGTGCACAGTGGGACCAAATACCCAAAATATGCGACAAAATATGTAGGCATTATTGTAAAGCTCTAGATGTGCTTCTTTTGTTTAGAAATTATATTTCTTAAAGTATTATAACAAAATAAGCTCAAAATTATCCTTGGATACCCAATTATAATATAGAATTGGCTGAGGGCAACCGCATTGTAGAAATAATTTATACTTAGTTTTTTCCCCTTTATTTTAACATTTGGATCATCATATTTTTTAAATACAGTTAAGTTTCAAATACAATAGAGTGGTATAATGAAAGAAAATCAGAGATATCGTTCTAAAGTAGTGTCGGGTTTATCATTAAATAAAATAACAGGATAATAGTAATATTTTATTTAAACATCATTAATGAGTTAATAACGTAGAGATATAACTTACTTATTAAACATTAACTATTAAAAATCTTCCTTACTAGAACTTGTTTATTGTTCACTTTCTGGTTCAGTTTCTGATTCAATTTCTCTATGATATTCTTTCTGTTCAGAATATACCAGGTGTAGCTGTAGTGGCTGAAAGTAAAAGTGACAGGACCTCCTTTGGTAATGATTTTGATGTTTTTACGGGAAGTTTCCTTAAACCTGTTATCGAAGGATCTGAAGTTATTAGGAGAGCATTGGTCATCATACGAGATACTTTTCTAGAATTATGTGCTCTGTATCTTTTAATATCCTTAAACCTCTCTTCTAGAGCTTCATCAGATAATTGTCCTATAGCAATGAGAGCATGTGATATTATCTGGTGGCTGTGAATAAGAATCTTAAGGACTGATATTGGCATGTAAAACCACTTATACAGACTTATAAATAATTTTGCAGTGTCAAGTGTTAAAGCATCAAAGGATTCTGAGTTAATTTCATTGAAATTGTATGCAGAATGATGGAAAATCTTTCTATTAACCCTGTGTTTATTCCTGTTATTTAACAAGTCAGAGAAGGATTTCTGAAAATACGCCTCACAGTATTTCCATTGTGTGTGGTACCACTTCCTCCAGCCTTGGGTACATCTACTAAAGGACACATTCTTTCTAGAAGTTGTTTATTTTTTTTGAGCAGAATATGAATCTGTAAAGAAAATGGGGGTTTGTATTTAAAAAACCAAAGTTGGCCTTCAGATGACCTTGAATTCCTCCACCAAACCTTAAAAAATATAGCCAATGATCCCACTTTTTAAATGGTGACTTTTGTCTAAACATTTTCTCTAAAGTTCTTCGTTTTCAAGTTATTCGCGTTTGTCAACTTAAATGCCTCACCCGGTATAAGTGGAGCATAAAGAAACATTCGAAAACCTGCATTTAAATGAATATTTCTAATTTTTAACGATTAAGAAAAATAGAAATTAGTAGCCTATTTGTTGAAAAAAAAACAGATATTTAAGCCATAGAGATACAATTATGTCTGATTAAATATTCCATTTCATAAGTAGGTTGTATTTAAAACTCGAATTAAAAAAGTTTAGGCAATTTCTGGCAAATATCGCTCCTATGCTTGAAATCTAAAAGATTTTGTAATTTATTTATGCAAAGAAACACATTGCTACTAAATGTACTTTTTGAAATATTTCATCACAAAGTTCATCTTAGGTACAATCAAACAAAGATTATTTCATTTACTTTATATCAACGATATATTGTATTTTGAGCACACTGATTAAATAAACAATCCAAGTAAAAGAAAGCTTACTTACTGGTAGTACCATGCTCCATTTGTAACAATTAAATATTGCACTTTTCAATGTCCAAATATACACCTAACTTTTACTTTAAAATGTTCTAAATAATCTGTTCTCACACGCGCTCAACTACACACTAATTTCTGTCAACCTACCAGGCAAACGAAGGTCCCTTTCCGACAAACTGTTGTAAATACAAATGCATTCACATTTTAAGAGTTAAAATATAACAATACATAATCCGCAAAAGCGATTTCAGTTTTCGCCTTTTTGTCGCTATTTACCTACTTTCTGTCCCACTGTGCGGTGGTCCCATTTTGTACCATATGGGCGCAGTCGATTTTCAAATGTCGCAATAAAAAATTGTCAGTCAAATGGCACCTACTATTTTTTTTTTCACACCATTCGAAAGAAAATTGAATTTTAGGGTGAGTTACTTAAGCATTCCCTATACCTAACTTCACCCCATATCGAGTTATTCGATAAAAATCAAGAAATACCTTATCTTGCCGAGAGATTCCGTACTTCAACAAGTATGCCATGGAAACAAAAGACAGTTGTAATAATTTTTAAAGAAAAATATGGATTTTTATTTAATTACACACAACACCAACAAATTATTATTAACGAACAAGGACAATGTTGACGAAATTCTGTCAGTGAAACGGTGCACACATTGAGCATTTGTATTGAAATAATTATTTTGTTAATCTGTTTATTTGTTGTTATTTTGTTGTTATTATTTATTATTGCAATACGATTTTTGAATAAAAATTAAAATGAAATTATTGTTTTCAAAGCCTACTACCCTTGAGAAAAAAAAAAACAATATTTTTTTCAAAAAATGCCAATAACTCAAAAACGACTGTAGATAGACACACACAATGTTAATAAAAGTGGCCCTAAAATTCAATTTTGCATTGATTTCTGGCGTCAGAAATGGTAGGGGCAAAGATGTACTACGCAATCTGTTGAAAGTAGAATAATAGAATATTTGAACAAAAATATGGTGGTCACATTGAACATTTACGTAAAAATATACCCTGTATAGTAATATACTTAATGAAATGAATTTTAGAATATGTTCTCACATTCTGTTAATATCTAATATCAAAAATATTTTATTATATATTATTATAGCATTATTCTGTGCACTATTAATTGTACATCTAAATTACAATAGATTGGAAAATAATTACAGCATTTAATGACTTATTTTCCGCTATCCAACAACTTCTAAAATTACTTACTAAAATCGCCTTGCTCTTACTACATTTTATAACCCATATTACCAAAAATAGTCATGTTGTGATGACCAGTGCCCCTATCTAATTTTTGGCCTTCATCCTGCTTTATTCGTCGCATCCATGGTAATTTAGTTAAACTGTTACAGCAATTATTTCGTCAACTGAACAAATTACGACGGTCTCCCGAAAAAAATGTGAAATTGAAATTCCACGAACACACAGAAAATCTAGTAAATAAAACATAAGAACATGTTTAATTTGTTTAAAACAGTTTTTTTTGTTTTAAATTGTTTTAAACTGATTAAAAAGAAAACATGTTTTAGACATAAGAAAACATGTTTAAAACGTATTGTCATGGAGAATATTATGTACACCTGATTTCAAAAAAAAAACTGGTACACTTTCTTTTAGCTATGTAAATCATTCGTTCTTTGATTGATATTAATAATCTTACAAATGTCACTTTGACGTTAATCAGTGGCGTCATTATTAAAAATGGTTCGACATCTAACAGATATTCAAAAATTACTAAGTGTTTCTAAAATTGAAGATGGTTGGTCCATAAGAAGACTTGCTGCTGAATATAATGTGAATAAAACCACGATAATGAGTGTTAAAAAATAATGGGAAACCAACCAAACGGTATCCCGTAGAGTTGGTTCCGGTAGGTCCAGTAAGGACAATAATCAAGAAGATGAAAGTCTTATAAATTACCTAAGAGAAAACCCTTTTCAGACTGCAGTAAATGCAATTTCAGAGACAAATTTCCCAGCTTCGGTACCTACTGCTTCCAGAAGAATAAAACTACAAAGCGACTTGAAGAGTTATTCAGGGGCTAAAAAATACAAACTTTCAGAGGAAAAGAAGCAGGATAGGACTATTTTTGCACTCAACTATATAATCAATGATGAAAACTTCTGGGGACAAGTTGCCTTTTCTGACGAAAAGGGTTTTAAATCCTGTAACGATGGACATGTTCGCCTCCTCCACTAGATCCGACGAAAAATATACTTTCGATCCACAAATGTCAGGAAGGTTTTCAGTCAATATCTGGGCTTGGATGAGCTAAATGAGTTAGGTGTGTGTTGGAACAGTGGTGGTCATCTCAATTCCATTAAATATATTGAAATATTAGACAATATTATGTTGCCGTCAGTAATAGAGGTGTTTCCGGAAAATAATTTTATTTTCCAACAAGACAACTGCTCCATACATACGGCCCATCGTGTCAGGTAATGGTTTCTTAATAAAAACATAGAGTTGTTACCGTGGCCATCTAAAAGTCCGGATTTAAATCCAATTGAAAATGTTTGGGGACTAATGGTGAAACATATAAGAAAATTAAATAACCGTTCAAATAATGCCCAAGAATTGGAAGGGATAATTGAAGAAGCTTGGGAGAACTTGTCGGAAGAAGTTGACCTTGCAAGAAATCTGATTTTTTCCATGCCTGCGTGACTTCAGGCAGTTTTAGACGCTAATGGAGCAATGACAAAATATTAGGTAATTATGTATTACGTAGTTGAAGTTCATTTATTTTATTTTTTTATTGTATTTTTATGGTCAGTTTGCATTGTTTACATTTTTTTTAATCTCAAGTGGTATTTTTGTGTTATTTTAAAAATAGAATTATGATTATTCAGTTAGTATTTTAATTACAACCATTAGTAGAATTATCCCTAACAAATATTATTTTTTTTAAACAATAATATAGTATTTTTGAAAATGTTTTGAAAAAGTTATTTTCTAATTATTTTTTAAAATTCCATTTGAATAAAATAAAAAGAAAGGTTTAATAAGTTTAAAAACACTAAGAAAACCGGTCTCCTCCAAAAAACCCAGGTCCGGAGTAAATCGCTTCTTCTGCCCTATTTACAGATATATGCACACAACTAAACTATTAAGATTTTCGATTACAAGAGTTGTACCAGTTTTTTTTTTTTTAAATCAAGTGTACCATAACCAGTCATTTTAACACTTAAATAATTAATAAAATGCAGTTTGACTCTTTAAATTAGATAGCAGCACTATTTTATATATTAGGAGTTCCTAATTCCCACCCATTACAGAGCGTTAATACTGAACAATAAAGTGATTCTTAGAAGGCATTTTTTTGTCTCATCCCCATCCAAATGTTTAACAAATAATCTTCAAATTTGAGCAAAATTGGATAATATTAACACGTGCCTTCGAGATCATTAAGTTTCGCCTGAACGTTTTTTCGTAAATTTGCGAAAATCGTTAGTATGTAGTGAACCAAAAATTGCACACGTGTGCTCTCTTCAGAGTTGTTCAGAGAATGCGGATTAATGATTTCTTTTTTAATTAAATCTTCATAAGGCCTCTTTATTGGGTCGCAGAATGGCTTCCTGGGGGTCATTTTTGGTATCCCATAAAAGTCTGTATTTCCTCTTAAGAAGGAATTATTAATTTGTATTCTGGATAATTTTGCAGAGGCGACTTGTGTGAGATTTTTATTGCACTGTATTTTTATGTTTGTCTCTTTATGGAAAAATATCTCTTTACCATAAAATATAATGTCGTGGTCTTTGAGGTATGTGTTAATATCAACCGATTTTGAGGAAATAATTTTTTTTGGGATTTCGAACAAATTAGGGGGAGAGAAAAATAAAATTGAAATTTGTTTTTCACAAATATAAATTTGGGCCACCCTATTGTACAAACTAGTACTAAGCGCTATTAATGCGTGACGTATTGTTTGCTGCGGGTACAGTTCATGCATACTTTGTGAATAATCTGTGACGTAATGCTGAATGATCCTGTTTCTCGTTCTCCAAAACGTTGGGCTGATATCAAATAACTAATTAGAAAGAGCTTTGGTGTAACTGTGCGCCAAACAGGCAACCGCGACAGTTGGAGGGATGCTGTCAGACGAGTTATTCAGCAAACGGGGCCAAGCTAGAATAATTCATGGATCACAAGACGTGTGACAAAGCGTTGTGAATAAGACGGCATAATCGGTATAACAAATTTAAAAACATTTCTAATCAACGACTATGCCGTTATGGTTTAATAAGAGGGATTTTTTAAGTTTATGTATTAGATTTACGTTTATTCGGTCAGAATTATTTTTATTCATTATCCATTGTTCATTTTAGTTTCTGTTGCATATAATAATCTGTACTTTTATAAATAAAGTGAAATTTTAGTTAGTACGTAGCTCCAACTTTTCAGCAGAAAATTAATAAAAAACAGTTTAATGTTAAACATGTTTAAAACTTGATCTAAAGCATTAACGTTTAAAATCCAAGCTGTAGATTTGACAGATTAAGGGCCATTACTTTCGGTCTCCGTTAAACTTTAACCGTGTGCTAAATCATTGAAAGTACAATTATTTCCATGGTAACTGAACCGTCTTACAATGATTTGGCAGACGGTTAAAATTTAACGGAAAGAGAAAGTAATGGCCCTAAACATGTTATGCTGATACTAAGATTAATAATTATAATTAGGTAGGTCATGTTCGTATCATTCGCTATTACTATCGTAGAAAAGTAGTAATATGTAAACAATACGTCTCTGATTTCGTCCTTCGCAACGCGGAGAAGGTGCTAAAATATTTATTGTCCCTTATTTTTCGATTATGTTCAGATATAAAGGAAGTTACAACTAGGGTACGCTACGGTCACATAATTGTACTGCTGCTACAAAAATATAATAGTGCCTAGTTACAGTAGATAGGTACTGCTGTGTTAACGACTAGACCAATATTAAAAAAAAAAACGTAGCTCTTGGTTTTACTGCTAGAGGTACCTGTTGTTTTATTATGGATAATAATCTATACGTATTTCATGCAAATTTTTCCAAATCGCAATAAAAAGTTTGTTGTCGAGACTTCTTTTTATGTATCAAAAAAGTTATCTAAGGTAATGCAATGATAAATTTTGTTTAATCTACACCTTATTCTCAGTTCTAATAATTTTTCCAGGTTTTCTGACGTTCTGAGCGATACTTTTGTAAGTAGGTTGGGGGACAGTGATTTCTAAGCGTTTTTTCGTAAATGTGTTTAAAAAAAAATGTATGTATTTTTGAATTCGTACTTTCAATTGGCACCCAACACGAGGACCTTAATTTTGTTTAATTTCCCGTTTTACCCCCCGAAGCTAACCCGAAATTAAAATTCTATTTTCTTTACTTCACGCCTGTAATTGTTTCACAAATTCCCATAACTGGCCTAATTTGAACTTTTTACGTAAAACAGTCTCTGAGAAAATGATTGTGACAGACGGACGGGCACAGACGCTGAGGTGATTCTATAAGTGTTCCGTTTTTTAAATTTTAATACAGAACATTGAAGACGGTGATTGTTTGCAATAATGGATTATTTTTATGACGATTTATTTTCTAAATATCCTTAAAAATTTACATTTATTCGCTTTTCATCATAGAAGCTTATAACAACTGTGGGTAGCAGTTGTTAATTTTCATTTAATATTTAATTTTGGGGCTACTAATAACCCTTTAGAAATCAAAATTAATAAATTACACTTGAATAGGCTTACATTCCTATTCAATCCATTCACTAGATCAGTTATTAGAAAATCAATTGAAACAGAATTTAATCAAGGGTCCGTTTAGGTTCGGAGAAAAAATTCCTGCGGCTTTTGTTCGGCTTTTACGTAATATAATTATTTTTACTGGGACAGAAATGCTGATTAGATTTTTGTCGTTTGATATTAACCTGTAATTACTGAAAATTTGATTACAATAGATTTACAAGTATTGTTTTTTTTTTGCTCCAATGGTCTGCCTTTGTCAGTAAATATTTTAACAAATCTTTAAAATATCCTTAGTAACTGAAACTAAATTAAATTAAATTTATTACATTCTACAAAATTGCTTATCCCTGTTATTGTTAATTGATGATGATTGTTAAGATAATAAGTGTACTAGTTTTCAATCTCTAATAAGGAATCACTTCTTCCACATCCAGATTAACCATTCAAGTATCAAGGAAAACATCTAGACTATATTTTCATTCTAGTAGGTATTATTCCACATAAATAATTAGCCATAGAATTTTAATAACATATTTGAGGCAGATGTAAAAAAACTGAGGTATTAGTTTCTCGCATATAAAAGTGAAGTTTATATACTCTTATTAGCTTGCTTCACTTATTTTCTCCTTTTTATTTATATTTCAGATGTTAGTACAATACATACGTGTATCAAATTTCAAGTGAATGTATCAGTTCTAATTCACAATAAATGAATAATATCACAAGAATATTGCATTAAATGGCGCAGTGTTTGGATTGCGACCACGGGGTCCCGGGTTCGAATCCTGTCCAGGGTATGGAATTTTTAATGTGTTACCGAAACGGTGGACTAGTGGACTAGACCGCTTTTGGGTGGCACAACATGTCTAGTCGCACGGAATCCAAAAAGGTGGAAAAACATTTCCAACTAAAGTTTATAGCAGAATATAATTGTTTAAACAGTTTGAAAAGCATTAAAATATTAACACAATGTACGCGCCACGGTTTTCTTTTGCTCTCATGGGGTCACTTTAGAGTTTTATAAAAGGGTCTTGTAAAGGTTTCATTTGAAAGAGAACTATTATATCATATTTTTTGGACAATTCTGAAGGAGGGGCATGTGTGCAACTGTGTGTGTGTACTTACTGATGGAAATACGTGAGAAATGGTCTCGGTGACACGTGTTAATATCTACCGATTTTGTTCAAATCTAGAGATTTTTTTGGATTTCGAACAAATTTGGGGGTGAGAACAAAATTTTGCTTGATTTTTTTAACAATCCTAATCTATATA
Source organism: Stenurella melanura (assembly GCA_963583905.1). Lineage (NCBI taxonomy): Eukaryota > Metazoa > Arthropoda > Insecta > Coleoptera > Cerambycidae > Stenurella > Stenurella melanura. Next base: position 81,535,089 of record OY757312.1, read on the forward strand.
GGAATAAATATTTAAATCTATCTAAAAATCAGTTTGTATGGCAAACGACTTAGGTTCGCATAATCACACATGGCGAACGGAACACTTTTCTAGGATGTGCGTCTCCAACTCCAGACAACGGCGAAAGAAGATTGTGACATTGCACAAAAGATTCAGATACACCGAAAGGATATGTTTCTAAATTTTGAACAATGGTAGAACATTTTGAGGTTTACTGTAATAACTGCAACAAGAACTTTGGTTCGCCTGTGATTATCTCTAAATATACCGATCAGTGATTTTATAACTCATTATGACACCACCTACTGGCAACATATAACCCACTATAAGGAAAGAACCTTCACTCTACATGTAAGCGACCCCCATGTACATATCCGCAAGATCCATTTTTCGGGACTTTTTGAATCAGTGAAATTTACTTAGAAAATGGATATTTTTCATGGAAGTGCTCAAAACATTCCTGTTTCAAGTTTGATTCTTACAATAAGCTTGAAACTGTGTTAAAGATTAATGTTTTTATGTCCTTTACATGGTTGAAAAGTTTTCCTGTACTTTCTAAATTAATTATCAGAGCATGTTTACTGTGTTATGTAACAACAGCATTGTCGAGGAAAACTGTTACATGTTAACAATATTTTATTCACAGTATGAACAAAATTGTTACATTATATATGTTTATGGGGAGAAGTTAAGTGTGGGTGTTCGTTTGCTCATTTTCAAATTGGTGTTAAAACTAATTGTGATGTGTATTTATTTACTAAAAAGTTAAAATTAAGTATTTTGGAAACCTGAGTTCTAAGTCACGTAAAATTTCAGTGTGGTACAATTAATTCTAATATTTTCTCATGGGAATGTTTTTTAATTGATAAGCAGCTACGGATGGAAAACTTAAAAGAGAAAATCAGTAATTGCACAATGTTAGTCTGTGACAGTATACTGGTCTGCGGGGAAGCTTCGACAGTTATAATAGATGATGATTTATTGTAGACATGCAAATAAGAAATTCAAGGAAACCCTTATTGAAAACAGAAAACAAGAAAGTTAGGACAAGAAAGAAACAAAGATTACAAAGTAAAATTAAATACCTGCAGTTACAGAAAAAGAAAACAATTAGAAGTTAAATCACTTCTAATAGTGAAATTAAAGAAATAAAGTCCTGGGCGGGTCTGGAACCTTCGGTGTTTACAATTTCTACAAACATCAAAACTCTTTAATTACTCAACTCCTTTTTCATTAACTACGTTAGCATCATCGGAATATGATTAAAACCGAAGTTTAAATCATCTCCGAATGATGTTAACAATTTGAAGTTTTAATAATTTCTCGATTATGCTAACGTAGTTAACGAAACGCGCGTCGAGTGTTGTTATTCAAGTGTTGTGTTCAAGAGTTGCGGTGTTTGTGGAAGCTACGTCTCCAACGGCAAAGTAATAGAGAGTAAATTAGCAATATCAAAGAAAAATAACCAAGTTCTTTAGTTGAACTTGAAATTACTATTTAGATAACATTTGTTCGCTATAGTGGAATATATTAATATTTGTATTTGATATTTTTTGTCAGATACAGGGTGTTCCTTAATGACGTGCTAATATTTCAGGGTGCGATTTCTTAGATCATTTTATGACCTATGCTACAGGGCGTTGAATTTTCATTTCAAGTGGTTATTATTCTCTCCGCAAATACAAAACGAAGGGTATATTGCATTCGATCGGCACTTTTCTAAAACCGGTAATATTGCTCGTAGAGAAAAAATTTTCATGTCACTGGTGGTGGACGAATTTTGAATAACTCTCAAAATGTCCGTCTGTCTGTCCGTCCGTCACGTTTCTTGTAAGCACGATAACTTAAGAAGGAAAAGTCCGATTGTATTGAAATTTGGACAGTAAGTTAGAGTTAGCTAGAGGAAGAATCCCATTGTTTTTGGACAAAATCGATCAATAAATAAAAAGTTATTATTTTTTTTAAATAATTTTTCATGTTTTGTAATTAAACAAGAAATGTTTAAAACTGATATTATTTACAAAAGGACTGCGAAGAGTATCCTATAGAATGTGCAACAATTATATAAAAAGTGCGAAGAGTATAATTATTAGGTTGTTTTTTAATGTCTCAGATATTATTTTCAATTTTGGTATGTGTTAATAGTATATATATAAAACCACACATTTTAGTTAGAAAAGTTATTTTGTCTTTCCATCAGTGACATCCCTGCAAACATATCCTTTGCCGTTTTTTAGCAAAAAGGTGGTACGCCACACAGAGGGAAATTTAGCACTTTCTTTGGACAAAAGTCCATTTGACGCACAGTTGTTGACCGATTTGAATTTTTTTTTTTTTTAATACTCGTGAATGATTCTAGTTTACCCTCCAATTGCTACAATTTAAATATCCTGAACTGAACTTGTGGTAGGTACCTTGTGAAACATCTTGAAAATAATTGTTAATAAATTAAACACTGCTTTTAGATGAATCAATCAATATATTATAAATACTCTACATATGTTTCGGCTTATTAGGCCTTTATCAAGAGTATTACATAGTGAATACTGTATTCACTATGTAATACTCTTGATAAAGGCCTAATAAGCCGAAACATATGTAGAGTATTTGTAATGTATTGATTGATTCATCTAAAAGCAGTGTTTAATTTATTAATAATTAATTTAAATATCTATTTTTCTGTTGAACGTTCTGACCCATTATCAGAACATTAGCTCGCTGATGTTATCATATATATAATGTAATTGAAAATAGCTATTATTTGAATTAAAAACTCACGTAAGGTAAAAAAGTAACCAAATTTCAATTTTAGAGTTAAAAAAGCATAATAAGTTGGAAGTATAAGAAGCCCATGGATACGCAACCTCAAAGTTGCTTATCTGCTCCTTAATTGTAAACACAAATACATCTATTTTCTTTTATTCAGCTTGAATCTAACATCATCCTTGAGTAAATCTTCTTATTTTTTATATTTGTTAGGCCTTTTAAAATCTATTTTATTCATACATAAAATTAATTAAACAATCTAGAGTAATAAAACATATATATAAAAGATCCTGAAAACCTGTATGTTCCAATATTAGGTCAGATATGTTCATCGGAAGAATAGATATTTAAATTGTAGCAACTGGAGGGTAAACTAGAATCATTCACGAGTATTAAAAAAAAATTATTCAAATCGTTCAAGAACTGTGCGTCAAATGAACTTTTGTCCAAAAAAAGTGCTAAATTTCCCACTGTGCGCCACTGGTATTTTTCCATGTGGATTTTTTTTTCTGATTAGCCTGATGAGTTCTACGTGAAAACGTTCTCTCGCGTTTTTTTCATCAGTCGCACAGTTCTTGATTAAAACAATTCAAATTTTGTAGAAAAATTCATAGGGCCTAGCCAGATAAGTATGTGTAAAATATCCCTAAAAGAAATTATATTAATGGACATTAAAGTAAAAAAAAAATTTTTATCAAAAAATGGTTGAACCTTACATAATTCTGAAAAAATTCCTAATATAGAGGCGAAGACGGGCAGAAACATGCTTATTAAGCGAAGGTGGTCATTTCCAACAATTTTTATAAAACAAAATTTATCATTGTCAATGTTAATAATAATAATTATAATTAGTTTGAATTTGAATTTAATTGTTTTAATCACGTACTGTGGGTCTGACGAGAAAAACGCAAGACCGTTTTCATGCAGAATTGACCAGGCTAATCAGAAAAAATATCCACATGGAAAATGTCAGTGGCGTACCACTTTTTTGGTAAGAAATATCAGAGGGCATGTTTGCAGGGACGCCACTGGTGGAGCGATAAAATAATTTCTCTAACTTAAATATGTGGTTTTATATCCTATTAACACATACCAAAATTAAATATAATATCTAAAGCACTTTCTGAGATATTAAAGAATAACGATTTAATTAAGAAAAATTCATCACCATGTAGCAAAAAATTTAAGCCGTTGCGGATATATGTTCATATGAACTTTTCTTCATAAAGTGATCTATGGAATCACACCCTGAAGTATTAGCACGCCATTAAAGAGCACCCTGTATATAAGTATTGTGTTTAGTTACGTAATCTTAATTTTACGTTTGTATATCATCTTTAGTTATAACTATATGATATTCTTTTACTAATCAGAAAATGTAGAGATTTTAATCATTCAGTATTTAAAATAAATTTTTATAAATTAATACATCTAATGAAAAAAAAATGGCTTCCGATATTTGTTTCTATGAATCAAATGTTTAAGGTTCATTAGTATTGATATTACAAGTTTTATTAGAATGTGAATAATAATCATATTTTATTCCTGTAAATTTGAAATGTTATTCCTGCAAAGGCAAGGAAAGCCAGGGAATTCAAAATTCTTGGTGGGAATTGTTGTAAACAATTCAAGCGATAAATACAGTACAATCGAAAATAGAGCATCCATTCAATAAAAATAATATATGTGCAAATAGAGTAAAAAAACATGTTGTTTACAGAATAATGTAGTATACAAAATAATGACAATAACTATGTATACGGGGTTGGGCTAATGTGTGGAAACACCTGATTTCTGACTAAACTATAAGTCCAATTAAACAATACCCTTATAAATGTTTTTGTAGTAATTTTATTCTATTCAGCGACGTTTGATTACAACAACTACCCTATTTTTCGAGATATGACGTCATCGGCAGTTTTTTAAATGAATGACCCTGTATATTTTTACATTTTCAGATAGACACTCATCAATTATAATTATATAGGGTTTCGTGGGTGTACAACTTGTTTTTTTAAATGCGAAATAAAATTAGGAGTAATAAATATTTATTAGATGATGAAAATTAAATTTGTTATTACAAGATATTGAGCGCTTTCATATTGAGAAAAAAAGAAAATATTGAACGACTCTCAGATGAAATTTGGTATCAATGAGATGCAGCTGCACTTCATTATGGAGTTGACGTCCGTCAATACCTAAATGAAATATTTCCACAGAGATGGGTAGGTCGAAGAGGACATATTGAATGGCCACCACGATCGCCAGATGTAAGCCTTTTAGACTATTTTCTTTGGGGTTATTGAAAATCCGTTGTTTATAAGATCAAACCTCAGCCGTTAGAAGAATTGGAAGATCGAATTAGAATGGCTGTTTAAGAAATATCAGCACAGCACGCATGCTATTCAAAACTTCTTAAGAGCCTTGGTTAATCAATTAGCATATTATCAGGCTGCTGAATGTCTCCAGTTTGAACATTTTTTTAATTGCCTTATTTATACTGACGTCCTGGCGGAGTTCAGCTTTTACTGTTCTACCACTCAACCAGGACACGTACACATAGATATCAACACAACAACCATTACCTGCGATATGGCCATCTACCATTTACATTTATTGTGAATATTTTCTTTGTCTCAGTGTTATAGTGCTCAATATTTTCTAATATTTAAAAAACCACAAATCGCACATCCACCACACCCATATTATTATAATAGTGGAGTAAAACCAAAATTTCTAGGGAATTGTCTTACTATAGCAATTTTTTGCCGGAACTTGTTGAAAACATTTCAAGAAGTGTTTCTTATATATCTCTGGTTATACAGGGTGTTCGGCAGAGGGTGTGCCAAACGAGAATGGTGGATAGGCGGGGCCATTTAGAAGTTAGTTAGCTTTAATGACCTGTGTCCAAAGTATCAGCGTTTTTGAAATATTATTGTTTTTTTTTTTTGAAAATTTTCCTCAAATCAGCCTTTTACCATGTATAACAATTTTTTTTATGGTTGTAACCGTTCAGAATAATTTTTATTATTTTCTGCAATGTATCTGTGTTCTAACAAAATCATATGGGAGGCTGATAATTAAAGAGAAAAATTATTATGAGCTAACACAGTCCCCAGAATTGCTAGAAAGGATCCTAAAGTACAACTTTCCCTTGCCCGCAGCAACGGTATCTCTCTACGTCGAAAAGTTGACTCGCCTGTTCAAAATTGTTCACGCTTGCAATATCTTCTATATCTTGGTTTCTGGTGTACCTAAAAAAAAAAAAAATTCGCGTCCAGAAGGTCGGAAGGTGTTCTTTTTTTTTAATTCGTATGAAAATGCCACACGAATATCCAGTTTACATTTCGATACACGAACAGTTGACAAAGTTATTAAGCACATTTGTTTGCACCGAAGAGATATGTATCATTTTCAATGGCGCTTTTAAGTAACTTAGTTGAAATATCTGACTTCGACTTTGAGCTCAGTGATAGTACAACTCTTGAAGAGTAGAAAGCTTTTTGCAAAATTGAAATCGGACCGCCTCATTTTGGAGAATTCAAATGTTATTAAAATCACTTTTTTAATAAATTTCGGGTTGCAGTCACTTTTAAACACATTATGATATATATTTCCTGAGATTGTTAATACCATAAATTAATTATTGCAAAAGTTACTGCAAAATTAAAAAATGCCATTTTTCGATGTTTTTATGTAATTTCCGAGAAATTTAACAATCGGATTTTCATTCAGCGGGCGTCATTTTGCAGGTATTTTAAATGCCTACAAATATTGTTTGAAACTTTTTTCGATGAAAAAGTTACATTCACAGATAAACGAGAAAGACCGACTTTTCCACGTTTTTTTCGTGCGTAAAACGTCCGCCATTTTGTTTTGGGCACACTGGTTTGAAAATTGATACTTCACATATACTGAATATGATCCTAGTGTTGTTTTTTCTAATGGGAATTGCATTTAGAAATTTTTCTACTTTGATTGGTCTAAATGTAACTCAGACAGATATCCTTTTAAACAAATTACCAACGATTTTCTCATATTATTTAAAAAGTTTTTATTGCATGTAATATACGGTTAAAAATGGCATTATAGGGAGAAGTTTTTGAAAGCATTTGAACATCTCGATGATAGCTTTTCGTTTTTTTGCAAATGCAAGGGAAAGTTGAACTTTATGATCCTTTCTAGAAATTCTGGGGACTCTGTTAGGTTATAATAATTTGTCTCTTTAATTATCAGCCTCCCATAAGTTTGTTAGAACATAGATACATTGCAGAAAATAATAAAAATTATTTTGAACTGTTACAACCATAAAAAAAATTGTTGTACATGATAAAAGGCTGAATTGAGGAAAATTTCCAAATAATAGAAAAAATAATATCTCAAGAACGGTGATACTTTCGATAAAGATCATTAGGGCTAACTAACTTCTAAATGGCCCCATCTATCCACTACTCCCGTTTGGCACACCCTCTGCCGAACACACTGTATAACCCGTATCAATAAAGAAAGAAAAGCAAATTGTTCTCAACAAAATTGTGAAGAAAACTAAATTTGTCCGAAAATTGTTGGTCAATATGCCAAGTCGCAAAACATAGAGATATTTTAGAGAAGCCATTTTTAAACAATTGGTGCTAACTTGAACAATAATACAAATATTTTAACGAAACTTTAGGAGTATATACTAGACGAGTAAAATTGGGAAGCAAAGACGCTTAGTTTCCGAGAAAAAAAAAACTGGCGTAGAACCAAACTAGACTTGGTGCGATTCTTTAATTAGGTGATGGTGTACATGAAACCACTTTTCACGACATTTTCTGGTGGTCTGGAACTTTTTTATTTCGAAAAAACTGTAAAAAAATGAATTTTCCATGAAACATGTTTTTTAACGTCCCCATCGTTATATCTTTAAAAATAATTGTGCTATGGAACTAATTTTTTTTTAAATTGAAGTAGACACAATAGCGCTTCTAACTATGTACAATGTGATTGTAAAATATATTTTTTTTAATTGTTAAAATAATAGCAATCTTTAAGTTGTTATTTTCGTGAATGTATTTTTCAGCAATCGAGAAAAATTTTTATTTATGAAAATATGTATATACATGCTGTGAACAAATTGAAGCCAATATATGAAAAAAGTTTTTAGAATCATAATTTTTGATGTGCAGGTTATAGTATGTAGTCAGCAATTTTTTTAAAACGGGCTAAATCATATTCTTGCACGCCCGGCTCTCATTATACTGCTTACCGCCTACGGACTACGGTTGTTGGATTCATGTCTACTAATCGGGCTTTTATTAACAGCTCCAAAATAGGTACGAACCTACCTTTTGTTGTTTAAGGTAAAAAATATTTAAAATCAGGTAAATATAAATCATTGTTATAAAGTAAGTACCCACCTAATAAGTAGGTTATTACACATTTTTGATTGAATTGAACCAAGACGCAGGAATAAAACAACTTTATTTTTTTGCAACTATTTTTCTATTGAAAAATGAGTATTTAGTTACGTAGGCCCTGCGTTAAAAGCATTCTAGTTCGTCTGTACATTCGTCGAAACCTTTAAATAACAGTATTTCAAGTACGGCATTTACACTCGTTACAACATTTTAGGCCTTCTTTAACACAATCATATTTTCGATTTTCACAATTTTTATCTGAACAATAAATACTTAATGAAAATATTGTCCAAACATCGTCACTTAAATTCCGTCCTGAACCATGTGCATTTATAAGTGTAGTTGGCATATTGCTTCTGTACGATATTCTAAGTTGATGCATAAACCTGCAATAGTTAACTAAATGTATTAGATAGGAAATCTATGATTTAAATATATATGTTTACCTTAAGAATGGGTGGTAAAAGGTGCCTTCAGTTGAAGGAAGCTCCGTTTGTTGTTGTTGCTAATTTGATCCTTAGGTCGTTTAATATCTGAATTTGTTTACTTTTGTTTTTGTGCAGTACTAGAATCAATTTTGTAAAGATTTTTAAAGCTTCGTCTTTAGACAGCAATGGCAATTCCGATAATTTTTTAAAAGCAACAATATTCTTTAAGAACATCAAACGCAGATTTTTTAAATATTAAAAAAAAAACCATTAGTGGTGTCGCAACCAGTAAAACAATGAAGACAAGAACAAACTGTAGTTCATAAACTTTGCACTACCTTCTATATTTACAAAAATTGTCTGCTAGTGAAAAAACGAGAGTAAGTAAAATTAATACATCTATATCAACTAATTTCACCAATGTTTGTTTGCTAAATTTAGTTTCGTACATTGCATGCAAAATCATCCTGGTATATCTTGGCTGTTTGCTAAATAGATTTTTGGTCATTTCTGAATGACGTTTATGTAGTGAAACTACTTTTTCTGTTAATTTAAATTCTCCATCTATTATTAATATTTCGTATTCGATTAAGTACTGTGCAGCATCTGTTGCAAATCGGCGCGGCGCGGCGGCACTGTATGATTGCAAAAAACGTTCATGTTTTCAAAACTTGTCTACCTATACGACAGTCTATATGATATTTTAATTAAATTTCGTCATTTAAAATATCTTTTCTGACACAATATTTCCGCGATGTTGTCTTTTTTCAGCACTAGATATTAGTGACAACAAACCTTGTATCCTAGGTCTTGGTACCACATATTTGTCATCATCCCGCGCAATTTTCTTACAAATAATGCACTCCATTATTTTAGAAAACTAAATTGCGAATATTCTACAGCATCGCATTTATTTAAAACTATTTATACGTAGACTCTAAATCCCGCAAACTATTAATATACGATTCAAATGTATTGACCCCTCATTTTAACCGCGAAATCTCAAACATGGCGGACCAGAGAGAATTTGAGAAAATATGTGTTCATTATGTGTCTATTGTAAATTATTCACTGAAGTTTGAATAATGTACATTGGACGGTTTTGAGGTTCTGCTAAGTTATATTGAAAAATACCCTACTTTTTAAGGAAATTTTGACCATACCAGTTTTAAATTCATTATATCCTGAAAAATATGCCTACTATATGAATAATATTTTAGATACCGATAAAGCGCGGCATCTTTTGTACGAAGAAATTCTTTCATCATTTTTTATTCTAAAATTTGGCAGTTATTGTCAAAAACGTGACTTAATGTTTATTCGGCTATTTATCAAGGTATTTAAAAGATTTTTAATAAACTAGTTAATCATATAAAAGGTAAGGATTTTCAGAAAAAAGAATTGGTATATATCAAATATTAATTTAGTTATCAAGTGCACTAGATAATATTGCAGAACCCGGGCAATAATATTATCTATTGCACTTGATAACTAAATTAATATTTGATATATACCAATTCTTTTTTCTGAAAATGCTTACATTTTATATAATTAACCATTTTATCAAAACTTTTGTAAATACCTTGATAAATAACCGAATAAATATGATGTGTTTTTTAGAATAACTGCAAAATTTTAGAATAAAAAATTATGAAAAAAATTCCTCGTACAAAAAATACCACGCCTTATCGGCATCTAAAAGATTATTTATATAGTAGGCATATTTTCAAATATATAATGGATTTAAAACTGGTATTGTCAAAATTTCCTTAAAAAGTGGGACATTTTTCAATATAACTTAGCAGCACTTCAAAACTGTCCAATGTACATTATTTAAATTTCAGTGAATGATTTACAATAGACACATAATTTTTTCAATTTTTTCCGTTCCTCCGTTTTTGAGATATTCGCGGTTAAGGTGAGGGGTCAATAAATTTGAATAGTCTATTAGTTAGACGCATCTTATCCTACCTTCCATACGCGGTGTACAATAATACATATGACTAATTTAGCGCGCTTTAAAAAAAATCGCTGTTGCCAAACGATACACATTGGGAAAAAAATAATTATATCAAAAACTTTTCTAATGTTTTTGCTACATTTGCTTCACTGTATGTGTATAAAAATTTTCAAAAATAAAAAAGTTTATCAATTGGTGAAAATTGTAATACGTAAAATTCAAATATCTAGTTTTCCTAATTTTTAAATAAATGAAATTGCGAACTGTGTAAAAACCATTAGTACAGTTAAAAGCGCTATTGTGTGTACTTTGATTGAAAAAAAAAAGCAACGTCGATAGCAACATTAGTTTTGAAGATATGACGGTGGAAACAAAAAAAAACACATTTTATTTAAAATGCAATATTTTCCCTTTTTTTAATTTAAAAAGGTCCAGACCACGAAAAAATGTCGTGAAATACGATTTCATATGCCCAGTGACATGCTTAACAAATCCTACCATGTTTGACCTGGTTCTACGCCAGAAAAAAAAAACGGCACGATAGAGTCTCGAATTCGCTCCTCTATACCCCGTGTAGAGCTTAACTATCAAGCCTAGTTTTAAATTAAAATGTTTATAATAAAGCGTTAAAGACAATTGCAAAGATGAAAACTAAATCGTTGGTTGTTTAGGAGCATTAAATCGCACAGCAAAGATTTTCATTTCAGATTATAGATTTTTTTTTATGTACTTTTCGATGATATTAACGAAAATAAATTTAAAAAATTTTAAACCAATTTTATTTCATTTTTTTAATTTCTTTAAAAACAAATCCATTTTACTCATCGATGTTTTGCCCAAAAATAATAATTATTAGTGTATATTAAAAATACACCAAAATACGACCAATTTAAGAAAAGTGTTTTTATCTACATCTATGGAAAGCTGAGATATGGCATTTTTTGTGCTATGGACATTCATAAACAAACTAAGAAACATTATGATTTATGACTTGAAGTTTGCAACATTTTCTAATACTTAAACACTTGGGTGTGGTACAATAGTTTTAGTCACATAAATTGTTGGAAAATTATCGAGTTGAAGTAGCTAGACAGTGTCGAACAAAACGAAAATATCGCGCACGGCCTACTTCCGTACTTTAAGACACTATTTTCACGGCATAATTACAACCTGTTTCTTCGCACTTAAACTTCATCATATCACGATGTCCTTTTTCGTTTTAAACAATTGTGTTTTCTTGTAGATATTAGTTTTACTGCCAAATTTTAAGATAAACTATTTATTTCAACAATACTGTGGAAATTTCAAAGTAAAATTTTCATTTCAATTTTTTCTTAATTGCTCTGTTACCAGTTGAAATAGAAATTATCTTAACATTGTTTTACTTAGTTCTATTAAATTTCTTACATTTTTACAGTGAAATAAAATATAGGGTCTAAATATAAAAAGGAATTTTTTTATTATAGCAATATTATTGCTGGCATTTGTCGAAATATTTACAACAATTAAAAAGTTTTGGAACAAATCTTGGTCAACTGCCAGACAAATTTGGATACATCAGATTTACTTTTTGATAAAGATTTCGTCAGACCTTTAGATTTCCTCGAGATTTTTTTCTGAGAAATTTCCTTGGATTTCTGAAGGTACACCAAATTTCCTGTCTCTTAAGACCTTTGTTTCAACAGAATTTTCAGAATAGGTTTTTTTGGCAGTATTTTAAAAATACGTGGTTCTATATTCCGTATTAGAATGGGGAAAAATTGTTTGTAATGGAATAGCGAAGAAAACTAGATGTCTGAACTATAAGTTCTCACGGCGGCTAACTAAAACTAGGAACTGCTCAGAATATTTCTGCTCGCAGTTTTTTCATAACTAATTAAATTGCCTCCCGAAGTGATCCCCAACTTCCTAATTCAAATACAAAATAGAAGCCGCATACTCGAGAACGCCTTCTATATAGTAACATGAAATTCCTAATGAATATGCAATGAACATTTTTATTTCAACTGCTAAAAGGGCAATTAAGAGAAAATTAAAAAATAACATTCGGCAGTAAGACTAATATCTACAAGAAAACACAATTATTTAAAACGAAAAAGACATCGTGATACGATGAAATTTAAGTAGGTTTTAATTATGCTGTGTAAATAATCGAGTTTCTTAAACTACGTAAGTAGACCGTTCGCGATATTTTAGTTTCGCTCAATACTGTCAAGCAAATTCAACTCGATAATTTTCCAACAATTTATGTGACTAAACAAATTGTAACATATTCAACAAAGTGTTTAGGTATTAGGAAATGTTCGTTTCAAACTTCAAGTCATAATTTCTCTTAATTTGTTTATAAATGGACATAACGTACAAAATGTCATAACTCGGGTCCCAATTGGTGTAAAAAAATACTTTTTTTTAAATTGTTTGTATTATGGCGTATAAATAGTTTTCTTCGCAATTTCGTTGTTGACTATTTGTTTCTCTTTCTTTAAAGCGATAAGGGTTATACAACCAGAGATATACAAGAAAAACTGAAAAAATTCACAGATTTTACAATCCCTGCAATCATCAATTTTTCCGGAGCACGATCCACTACAGCCCTGTATTTCCATCTTAAATAAAAACTGATAACTTAACCCCCTGTGATATAAGCAACCCATGTTACATTTGCGTATATCAGCCGTTGCATATACGCAGTCTCACTCGACCGCGACACCGCTGTATTTTTACCTTAAATGAAAACTGGTAACTTGACCCCTTGTGATATATGCAACCCGTATTACATTTGCGTATATCAGCCGTTGCATATGATAGTCTCAGTCGACCGCGACACATTACTTTGAAATACAGAGATGTTATTATTTTCACTCAATTTTTACAACAGACAACCTATATCAGTTAGTTGTAATTCTAATCATTTATTTGCAAGCAGGCACCTATTTGTAGCAAGCTGCACACTTTTGTGTTCTACCGTCAGCATCGCTGTACAACTTTTAGGTAATCTCCCGACACGGTAGGTAATGTAATTGGCAAGCGCAGCGGCCTAATCGATAGTAACGCGGCCTTTTTGGCAGCCGTATACAAATTTTTGCGTGAATAATATAAAGTCATATATTTTCAGTCTGTGACGTCAGACGCGGACGTTATGCAATCAATTTAAGTAAAGGCAGGTCAAATTTTAATTCGCTACTTATTGATTAATCAGTAAACATTAAATTCAATCGCAAAATAAATCATCTGCCAAGAATATCTTCGAACAAAAATAATTTAGTGTCATTTTAAGTGTGGCCAGTTTATAGCATTTTCTAGCTCGAGCACTGTATATGTAGATGAGCGTACAAATATCGGATGCGCAGTGGATTCATAAAAAATAAAATCGATTACAACAAATCTCAAAAGTGAGCCTACTGGTCTTCTCTCTACTGTGCCGCGACACCGCTGTCTTTTGACCTTGAACAAAAACTGGTAACTTTACCCCATATACGAAAACATAAACATTTCCAATGTTAAAAGACGATTTTGAACATTCTTTTGTTTAAACAAAAGCCTTCCACTACACCAATTTAATCAAAAACTCATTACTGCACTTCTTGTAAGGCTTACAGGTTCTAGCAAAAAAAAAAATGCTATAGCAAGACAATTTCTTTAAGGCAATTTAGACCCTTAGTTTTACTCCATTATAATTGATGAAAATGTGTCTATCTGAAAATGTTCATTTAAAAACTGCCGGTGATGTGATTTTTCGAAAAATTTGGTAGCTGTTGGAAATCAAAATACGTCACCAAATAGAATGAAAATACTACAAAAACTTGTGATAGGGGTATTCTTAATCGAACTTTCTAGCCAGAAATCAGGTGTTTACACACATTTGTCCAACCCTGTATACGCCAAGTTAAACAATAGTTTAAATCAAACATCACAAATATAACATACCGTGGTAAAATATAAGAACAATATATGGTATTAGTAATACATGCAAATAATTCATATATACACAAACTCACTTCTGTGTACGTGAATATATTGCAGATTTAGAAGCAATTTTAAAAATGTATTATTACTGTAAATTAATCATGCAGTGCTTTCGTTTCAAAATTAGCAACATTGTAGTGTCTGGGCATAGAAATGTTAAGAGTTGGATTAGGTTCAGGACAGTGCCAGGAATGCATTGGAGCTGAAGTATCGTCTGACGATAGAACGAACAAAACTCAAGCCTATGGGATCCGAGGGCGATTCTATTTATCGAATGTGTGGAGTAGAAACCATATTCTATGAAATTGTGCCACAAATTACAAAATTCGGTGGAGGAGCTGGGTGCACTTTTATCTTTGTATAGAACTTAAAAAACATGTTTTAAATTTCCTTTCAGTGTAATTTGCTTTCTTTATCCAAAATGTTTTCAGGGTCCTCTTGTATAATATAAATAATGCACACTCGTCATAAATAAGGTTTGACTTCCTAAATTATCCGGCTTCTTATATTCTCACATAATTTTAATGTTTATAAAACCTCATATTGAAAGCTCTACCTAATTAACCTACCTAATATTTACTGGACTGACAAGGAACAATAGTCCATTGAAATGTTACAAAATTTAGGCCGAATCTTCACTTTGGGTAGGACGAGATTTTTTTTTTATGTGTAGTAGGTTTCAATGTAAGTTACAACTCTGTTTTCGGGGTTGAAAGCGCCCCATTTGGCCGCCACCTTGAAAAACAGTTCTTCCTCGAGATCTTAACAACCGTAAGTCTCACATAACATTTTCTAAGACTGTTTTTGCCGAGGGGTAAACCGCTAAAAAATTTTGTACACCACAATTCCTTTCAGTTTAAAAATTCCCGCAGTTCCTCATAAATTCTTGCAATTTCTCTATAAATTCACGCAATTCCTTGAAATTTCCTCAATTCCTTGGAAATTCGTGCAATTCACTGTAAATTCCTGCAAATTCCTACAATTCCCTATACATTTCTGCAATTACCCGTATAAATTGTACGTAGAATCTTACAATTACCGCCAAAAAAATTGGGAACGTGTACGTTATAGAACACTACATAACTTGTCATAGTTTGGTACTGCAAATATCATGTTCAGAAAAATTTGTCGAACAACACAACTTCACGACCGACGAGAAACTTTTTAAACAAATTCTCACAACAATTAAACAAATTACACTCTGTTTAGAATAAGTATGGGGTTGTACCCCCCCAAAGAACTTTTTATCCCACTGAAGCACTATTGTGATACATTAAAGTAATATCATCACATATTCCGAAACAAACAAATTCTGAGAAATTATTTAGCGATGTTTTTAGCTTCGTACAGACAGTTCGAGTGAATATAAATCTTAGTATGAGACTGCAAATATTTGACAAGACTTCCTTGTAGATATGCTTGAGGGTAAGCCATTAAAATTAAGGATTGACAGTTCCAATTCCAGTAGAATTGAACAGTGCAAATTCTAGTGGCAATAATTAATTTAGAAAATTATTTAAAAAATAAAAGTGGTACCTATATTTAATTATATAGGTACATATATACATACATACATGTATATTAAAATAGAAAACAAAATTTTGTTTTAATAAAATAATAAAAGATAGCATAATTGCAAAATGAAATACTGTTTTTTGTTATAAAAAGGAATAACTTCTTTAGATTGATATTGTTGCGTATTTCCACCACTTAGGAAACACCCTGTATAAATCCGTGGGTTCTAAATAATTTTAACAAGGGGTAAACCACTAACACTTTATTTAATAATTTACTGATTACACAAATAATTCTAAACTAACTTTTACAAATGTCTATAACCTCACTTTCGCTATTAAATTTCATTTTAGCAAAACTTCTCCTTCTGCGCCGGTAATCGCGTAATATATACTTTGAAATTGCCTCTAGATCCATCCAGAAACAATGAAGAATCTTCTCCACAGTCTAGAAAACTCTATCGCTTTCTACAAGTTTCCAGTCACTATTAGGCATAGGCGTATCGATCTCCAGTTTCAAGGGGGTGTAATTCATAACAACATTTAGAGGAATGTTTAGAAAATACCAACGAATGACTTTTTTTTGCATTTCTTGGATTCATATTTCTTCTCAATATTCATCTTATCGATTCTCTTTAGTTGGAATGGTCCACTGCCTATTAATCTAATAGGGCCATGAAAAATAAATTGTTTTTCCACCCAAGCAATATCTTCTTTTTTTAGGCCACAAATAGTCACCTAACTGTTCAGATAAAAATTTTATTTTAAATTTATGTCTGGAATTTTCTATAATTCGTCCAATATACCATCTTTCTTCATAATAGACAGCATAGTACTGTTCCAGAATAACATTTAATTCTTCACTCGTGTCCTGGTCCATGTCAGACTCGATATCAGATGTAGGGGAGAAGCTTTCTGTATCCGTTGAGTCATCAAATTTCATTTCAGCCTCTAATCTTTCTTCATCCTCGTTACTTTCTTCCCAGATTTCTTCTGAGTTTTCCTCCGTTTCTGTTTCAACAGGTTTACTCCTTGTTGCATTTTTCTCCATATTTTTTTCACGTTTAAGTTTATTATCAGATTTAGGTTGAAAAACCTTCTCAGACGATCAGTACTTACTTTCCCTTGTGACTGATCCAACAACCAGCAGAAGGATCACTTTTTAACAATCCGAAATTCATCTTTAGAAACTTCGACTTTAACATATGAACACTTCTCCGAAAATTATTTTCTGTGATCTTTTATTTTGTGGGAAAAATCTTTTAAATGCAACCCTTTTTTGGCATGTTTTTGTGTGCTAGTACTTGCATTTTCGTATAGTAGGTCATGATCCTCCTGATTATGAATTCCGACTATAAATGACTTATCTGTATGCATTTTATTATTTCACGCGCAGGCGCAAACCGTTGCAATACACCCCTTAATTCCTCGTAATACCCACACAATTCTTAGCAATTTCTCGTCAATTCCCGAAATTCCTCGCAATTCCCGAAATTCCTCGCATTTCCTTGGCAATTCCCGAAATTCCTCTACAATTCCCGCAATTCCTGAGGTTTGTACACCAAAATTCCCAGCGGTTTACCCCTCGGTTTTTGCAGAGAATTGAATTCTGTAAAATCTTGGTCTAAAAACTTCTTACCCTAAAATTGAAAATGAAAAAGTTATAATTAAGAATAGACTAAAATTTTGAAGAAAAATATCAAGTGTTATAACTTTTTACCTATTGGTTTTCTTGTAAAAACATATCAGATGGTTTTTTTAGATCATTTTATTGCGAATAGTTTTCTATACTAATTTTTTTAATTTCTTTTCGTTGGAGATGTGTTAGGACGCTACAAGGGGACCAAACCAAGCACCCCATTCTTCTTCGTAATTAATTCGATAATACATGCAGATATGTATTAAACTACTGCAGTTGAATTAAACTCAGGTTGCCATTTTTGTACGTATTTTACAAATTTTTAAAAAGGAGAAGGTTCTCAATCGACCTCTATGTATGCTTTTCTTTTCATAT
Organism: Stenurella melanura; assembly: GCA_963583905.1. NCBI lineage: Eukaryota > Metazoa > Arthropoda > Insecta > Coleoptera > Cerambycidae > Stenurella > Stenurella melanura. The sequence continues at coordinate 81,553,136 of OY757312.1, forward strand.
GAATTCAAATGTTTCTCTGAAATGGCGTACGCGATTTCTATGGAAATTAGTTATAAACTGTAAAGTGTAGCTCGACGGTGATTCTACATTGGTTTCATGAAGCTGTGTCTGGTGTAAGTTGAACAAACAGCGGAAAATAAAGCTTTATTTTAACATTTCTAGTTTTGGCGGAGTCGCCGGTAAACGAATGTATAACGGTTAGTAATGAGATATTTTCAAAGAAGCTGATATTAATTGGGCTGTTAAAATTTAAATATTCAAAATTGCTAATCAAGTTCTCATTATTTGCAGATTTACATAAAATTAGGCCACTAAAAAGAATGAAAACCATTTTAACATTGGATGTGTTTAAGGAATTGGTAGGTAGTGTAGAATCTAATAGAGGAACCGTAGAAGCTATATGCGGCATGCTGTATGTATGTGTATAGGAAGATATAAACATTTAAAATGTAATAAATTTTCGGTCGCGATCGCTAGAGCCGGGTTGGTCCGATCCAGAGTGTTTTTGATATCGTTCTGTAGGCAGTGATGCAAAATTTCATGAAACTTGAAATTTACGAAATTTTCAATTATATTTTTGTGAGTTTCGAAATTCATCGGAAATTTATTAAATTTCTGAAATATAAAATTAAACATTAGCCATCACGAAACTTTCGTGAAAAATGAATCTTTCATTTTATTAAATTTAATTAAATAATTTCCTAATATTATGAATGTTAACTGAAATTTAATTGAAATATTTCAAGAAGTGATGAAACTTAAGTTCTGCATAGCATTCAGAGATGCAGAATTTCATGAAACTTAAAATTTGTGAAATTTCAATGACATTTTTGTGAAAGTTTCGAAATTCATCTGAAAATTATAAAATGTCTAAAATATAAAATTAAATGTGAAGTATCATAAAACTTTCGTGAAATTTCAATGAAAATTTCATTTTATGAAACTTACTTGAATGTTTCCCTAATATTATGAAAGTTAAGTGATATTTCATTGAAATATTTCATGAAAATATATGATACTTAAGTTCTGTATTCGTATTTTTTTTTTAATTCTGAAGGTTAATGACTAATAAATCTTACTTTGGAATTAGTTTCATACATTTTGGTTTTCAATGTTTCTTTTTACTATAAAAAACATATTTTGTTTTCTCCTTAATAAGATTAGAACTATCAATTATTATATTCCTGAAAAGTAAAAATAATAATACAGTTTTCAAAATACACGCGAAGATAATTTGTCAATATATTTTCAAAATCTCCTGGACCCCTAGTGTTCACAGGAGATAATGCTCATTTCGGGAGAAAGGAAACGAAATAAACGTAGCGAGATGAAAAGAGAAAAACATGCACATCTTCCACTCCCTGATTCAAGAATAAGGTTCCTCTTCCTGGTATTCAGATTAAAATCCAAACTATAACACAATACCTACATTACCATTACAACGTCATTAATCAATTGCCTCAGTGAAATTATTATTGATGTATTTTTTCATTCAAAATACGTTTTTCTTATTAATGCAAAAATAATAGGACCTCCGAACCTAGAAAGGGACGAAAGAAATGAAAAGCAGGATTCTTATACTTAAAGAATAGCTAACCTAACCTCTAAAATAAATTCAAAACCAGACTTTAATCCTCATTGGTCGAAAACAAGTTAAAAAAACGTGCGAAGTTTGTTTAATGTAACGGAAATACAGTTTCAGATTAATCTGAAACTTTCATCAAATTTAGATATTTCAGAAATTTATGAGGGTACGTTGAAACTTTCAGAAGTTTCAAATTGAAATTGAAACTTTCAAAATGAAATTTGAAATTTTGCATCACTGAGTGTAAGTTGGGACCTTCTTGCTCGCATAAAAATGTCGATGATTATGTCGATGATTAAGTGTGCTATAAGTGACCTTAGTTTTGTGGGACAGTTAGGGGAAGTGCTAATATCATGTGTAGGAGTGGCATGTCATATTGTTTTCAATGGCGAGAAAAAAGAAAAATATATAAAATATTGGTAGATGATAGCGAATGTTGCTAACATGTAGAGGGGTGTGCGATTTGGTGGTTTTCAGAGTTGTTTGGTAATTTGGCGGTAAGGGTGGAAATATGTACACATTGTATACACACATATCGATTATTTTCAGATTAGTGTTAAAATTGTGATGTGTATTTACGTACTAAAAAGTTAAACGAATATTTTCTGGAAACCTGGAAATATAAATCATGGAAACTCTAGAAAGGTCAGAGAATATTACATTCATTTTAAAATAAGAACAGTCAACATCAATATAATGGATGATTTTCTTAGAAACATTGATGGCGGATAAATGTATCTGATTAGTATTCATACATTTCTCCAATGTTTTTTATACTTTATACCCATGCTAATAGCTAGTTCTATTTAGATATTGCTGTAGTTTTTGACAATGTATATATGAACTTAAAAAAAGATTACCGAAAAATAATACTACCACAGTGCCTCGCGTGTCTTCCTCCTCCCGCATCCCCTCCTCTCTCTGTCTTAAATATGCTAACTATAAAGGATTTTAAATTAAAATTTTCACGTTCCATGCACCTAGAGCAACTACGTAATTACTACGCAGTATAACATGATAGACAGTATAAGCATAAAAGCATAGGAATCTGTTTTGACAATTAGGAATCAATAGCGTTTTGCAACAGCTACTATTACATTCACTGAACTTGTATCTCTAATTATAAGACCAGAACTTTGTATTATTTTAATTCAGGGGACCACTGAAGTCCTATCCTGGTGAAGGGTGAACGCACGGTGGCGTCTCGACGCGTCGTCCTTGGTTTACCGTGCTCGGATCGTTCATGACCTTTAAACCACGCCTCACAACCACCCTCAAATAGTGAATAAATACATATTAAGTCGCCAGCAGAACCGTATATATACCAATTACTGACAGAGTTTATTTAGAATTCTACATTCGACACGTACTGTTTGTAGAGCAAACCAACCTAGATGGCTGAATATATTATTTGTTTTTAATCAAATCATTTAAACGAATGTGCCAGTATTTGCAAACATTTATGTAAATGGTTTTTGCTTTTCGTGCTTTCCATTAAAATGATTGGTTCAATTAGCTAAATCGACAACTGATAATGGCCCTGACCAAAACAAAATGAAATGGAATATTGTTACTAAGCGTGTTATGTGTTATGTTACACATACGATGCTTACCTTTGCTGAATATATACGGTTTTATTTAATCGGTCACAATATTCAGTCTACATATAAAAAACGCATGTGTATGGCAACTGTTAGATAGAAACAATTCGGGCCAAAATAAATATTAAAAATAGACTTATAAAATAATATTTGATACGGATAGGTAGGGATTAGTCCCAAGTGGTAGCAACCACCATTAATGGATTAGAACTGATGTACAATAATTCAAAAACATGAGTCTACCGGATTTGTAATTACAGTAATCAGAAATAGAAAGTTAATAACAATCTTGATTGGTCGATTGATTTGCCAGCGTACGGTAAACATCGCGGTCACTCCAACAGAACGCATCGCCGGACCGGTTATGTTTCCGCTAGATTGGATTGAGGATATGCCTGTTACCAGCAGCAAGAGCCACTTGGCGCAAAGTACAGGAATATTCAATGTAAGAAAGTGTAGATATTTGTGAGATATATTACCGCATTGCGTCGTAATATGTGTAATATGTGTTTATGCTCCTCAGTACTAGAAGTTTTTACTTCTAGAGCTGTTTTTCTGAGTCGTCTGTTTCCTCCGTTTCCAATTCTGGTTGTGCAAATAGTCTTACGATTTCTTTATAATAGTAATAATACTTCCGAGACCTCGACCAACCAACAGTAGACAAAGTGACTCGGATTTGAAGGCGCAAACGGAAAGTTCAACCACGGCAAGTTCAGGATATGCTGCTTGACAGAGGAACGTGGTGGTGGAATGTACTACTTTGACACGAACGGAGCACGCTCACTGACAGAACATAGTGGCCAGTTATCTCCACTAGGTCATGTACAAACACTACAACATATTGGTACTACAAATATATTAGAATACAAAATTACATCCCTGAAAAAGCAGTCTCCATTAATGACGTCACACTTATATTGAACGTACCTGACAGAAAAATTCACGCCAATCGACCAGACGTCGCGTCGTATATAATAAAGAAGAGATGTCTTGTTTGCTGATCGATGTGTCTAGCCCGAACAACACCAATGTGATGCTAAAGAAAACTGGGAAGATGAGCAAGGGCAAATACCTTCAAATAGTAGTTTCCAGAATGTGGATTGCTAATACCATACTCGTATCAGGTGTTCGGAAATAATGATTAGATTTGCTTAAAGAGATAACTTCATATTTCGTCGATTTCTCCTCCATACTAGAACTGAATCATACAACTTTTTGACAGGTTTTGAAAATAGATCGTTTTTCGACAAAAAAGAAATTATAACCAACCTAACTACTACCGAACTAGTCTTTCGTTCATGTACACAGATTTTTAAAACTTTTCATAGAACTAGTGCAATAAAAAAAAGTTGCAGTATTCCGAATTAGAACCTGAAACATCCCAATTAAGCTGACTATCTTACATACTGCAGTATTCGGTCCTTAACGCAAGTGTAAAATTTTGTTATAAATCTACGCCTACCACACCGTACCTGCATTCGGCAGCGAATCACACCTGTATCCATGTCTTGCACCCCGTTACTGATTGGCTGTACATATTAAACTGACTTGGTTCCAAATATATATGCGGAGTGTTTATACGCTGAACGAAATCTGCAACAACTTCCTGATCCACCGAGCGCGCATGAAGTGCAGAATATGACACCATTGGAAATGGTGTATTTAAAGAAAATGTTGGAGTAGGGGTCTCTGTGATTCCTTGTCGAGATCTGGACTCTGAGCTGTTGAAGGTGACATCACCACCATCGCCATGAGGGCCCAAAAGCCTGAAGCGGGCTCTAACCGAGCTGAATACCTTGGTGTAATTCCTCCGTAAGAATATGTTATTAATATAAGGGCGAAGTTAACCTTACAGTTATGGTTCTCTAACACTTAACCCTGGTACTCATTATATTATTCTTTTTTTTTTCTTGTTCATTCCCAGTGTACTTGGTCATTTCCTAGTTTGTTCATAATCCTCTCAATTGTTATTCACACGTAACATGGTCTCCGTATTTTTATTTTGTTGATGTGTAGTATTAGCGCTTCCTTGAGGTTAGGTCCTTTCTTTGGACATATCCTCATTGCCTCATTGATTACGTGCTTATCGGTGTTAGTGTTCTCCCTTTTTTCCCAGAAAACGTCAACAGTTTTCTGTCTTTCCTTTCGTCCTTTTGTTCTTACGGATAGTTGTGCAATGTTCCTTTTAGATCTGCTCAGACTTCTCTTTGCTTTGTCATGGTTGGCAATAATATAATGACTGTGTATATTCTCTTGATCAAGTTCCAGCAGTCATAGAATGGATATCAATGAATTAAGGTTAATTGGAAACATAGCAAATGACAGCTGGATGTTCTTGAAAACTTGAAAATTCCAAAATGTTAAAAAAAGTGGTAAAGTCATATCCCAGTAATCCACTTTATTGGTTACTAGGTGACGGTCCCTCGAGCCGAGATAGAATTTAGGTAGTGGTCACAGAATTACTTTAGTTTTAATTATCACCAGGTGATATTAACATGGTTGCCAAAGCACGCTTCGTTTGATAGTAGGTATCCAAGTGTAATTTTCAACTGTTTCAATGTTTGTGGGAACTACTACGTCACACCGAAGGTTTCAACCCCCTCCATGATATAGTGATTACAACCTGGTGGAACTAATTTGGGGCACGAATTATGGTATGATTGAACTAAGAAATGTCATAACTTCTTATCCAATTAATGACCATTAATTAATTACTTAAAATAGATTTAACAACATTAATCTACGTAAGGAAGTATAAACGATTTTGACGATAAATCTGAATTCTAAATATACTGGAGGTGTGAGTTAAGTGTCGCCGTGAATAGACGTATTTTTTAAGATGCTCTCTTAAAAGCGGTAAAACCCCCGTTAAACTCGAAAAAATTTTAGACACCGGTAGATTAAGAAATTCTGCGTGAAATGAAGCTGCTCAATAGAAAAACAAAGATCATATGGAATTAATAATTACAAGGTTTTCTAATAATATTAAATCAAATAAAGCAAACAAGTTCAAGTGAAGTGCAGTGTCCCTACGTACACCCTAGACGACCCAACAAGATACTCTTTAAGTGGTTCTTGGGCAATAAATAATAGCATAGTCAGTGTCAAAATGAGGCACATATGTTTACAAAGCAATATAGCTGTGTTGTGACTTGTGACCCAAAGTAATTGTATACAGTGGAAAGTTTTTAAATGGATAACATCACCTCAACCCAAGAAAGAAAGGGAAAGGAAGTAAAATAAAACAGCAATCGCAGGACGCTGCAGAAAGACAGATAAGCTATACATTTATTTTATTTTATCGAATTTAATTAATATTATTCTATTTTATCTTTCTATCTGATCTTTACCATTTTAAGTTTTATCAGCTCAATTTATTGATTCAAAATTTATTATTAATCTGGAAGACGGAAATTGAAACCGATTGTATCAATGAAACGACATACAGGGTGAGCAAACTATCCCTTCGGACCACTTTTTTCTCATAACGCGCAAAAAAAAATGTTACCGCGAGATAGGGCCCTTCCCAGCACCTCCGCTGTAAATCGATATTTACCTGTGGAACGGTTAATAAATAAAAACAAAACGAAAAAAAAATGAAAGCTGCCAGATTCAGAAAAAGAAAAAACAGAAAACTTAGAAGAAGAAAAATAAGGAGATGACGATAGATGGAAATATAAAAGAAGCATGGAAACTGAAAAGAATCATCTCGCAAACACATGCATGCCCCACCGATGACGACAGATGGAAACTTATTAGAAGCATGGAAACTTGAAAGAAGCATCTCACAAACACGTACACTTCCCATCCTACATTCCCACCCCATTCATGCGGCTCTCGCTGCTGACAACAAGCATGTTCAATGTCCAACCCGGCGTATGCAGCCGGTCCGGCGGTATATAAAACATCCGAGATTTGGTTCCGGCACGCGGTTTGGCCGCCCGATGGACATGTTCGACGGACGACCAAGCTGCGTGTTGGAACGAACCTCAATGGATGCCCGGAATTGGCAGCAATGCCCACCTTACGCTGGCAAATCAATCAATCAAATCTGAATTCTAAATATACTCAAAATTATATTTTATTGACGAAGAAAATATGTATTTTTAATTTGTACAGTAAAGAGTAATGACTTCAAATATAACTGATATATAACTTTTTCGCTTCCTGAGCGATTAAAAAATATTAAATATACCCACATGTTTCCTCAATGAATGATTCTGGCATCAGTGCTGACTCTTGCCTTTATACATTAAAATATAACAAGCAAGCAGCTTGCAGAAGGACAAATAAAGCAAAAAAAAATAAATAAACTGGGTTTTATTTCAATCAACTGGCCATTTAGGCAATCAATAATTTTCTAACCACGTTATGGGTGAAAATGCATGGGTCCTCTTGAATTCTGAAGTCTACTTACCTTCAAGTTAGACGTAAGCACTGTAAAAATTGAAAATTTATTGATGCACACATCTAAAGTTTTAACGTACATGGGGATTCCGGAGAGAAAAGGTTGAAGTTTGAGAGTTGCGCTGTATGCGACCTGTTGACTAAAGGAAATATATTATGTAACATTATCTGGTGATTTTATGGTTTCACCAGCGAATTCTAAATATAGGGACGGATTTCGGAGCATCAAACCTATCCGGATTGTTGCATAATCCGAGGAGCAAGATGTTCAATAGTTTCTAATTGTACTAGAATAAATAAGATGTACATCTTATTTAGATTTGCGTTTTGTTGTTTATCGCGAAAACTAGTTTTAGTATATGTTTGGATCGACGCAGCACCTATACCTCTAAAGTACAGATGAATTTATTTAAAATACATGTCCATTGAAGTCATTAATATTATTCTTGGCACGATCGAGCTTTTTTGTTTATTTACAAGATCTGTTTCCAACACGGTAGGTTATGTTTACTTGTTGCTAGGCCTAACACGTCGGTAAGTGATTTACTTACCGACGTCTGAACGATAAGTAAAATTAATATAACACATGTGTTATTTCACAAAAATAAGAACAATTTTTTGAAAATTTTATAGACTTTTTCATAGCGATCCTTGGATTCCAGACATTCGATCTCCCATGCATTTTCTATTTTACTATTGCCTTCGGAATCACTCATTGTAAAGAAAGTAATACAGTAAAAATTTAATGCCAAATTAAATATGTTTGCATGTTTGTAAATAACACCGAATATTGTCTTGGAAACATATAGCACAGCCGTCTAATTTTATAACAAAATAAAAATATCATATTTGACAAATTGGACTTACCACGAAATAAACGTCACTTTTCCTTTTTGTTTTTTACTTAGAAATTAAATCATTTTAATTGAAGTGTAATTCAATACGATCGTGCAAAAAACAGTATGAGCATCACGGACGTTAAAGGTTGTACCGGTTTCCGGCAAAATTTGAGGATTCGCTAGCGCTTAGCCTCCAATTTCCCGTCGACTGGTAAACGTCCCTTACCGTTATTGATACTCAACATACTATATAGTTAGTAGAAATTAGGATTGATAGTTCCATTTTAACGTTCTTGATACTCAATATACTATATAGTTAGTAGAAATTAGGATTGATAGTTCCATTTTAACGTAGAATTTCCATATATGTACTTACTATTGATGTAGGCAAACGACCATTTGTTCAGGTACAGTATTTTCATTTTCTATAAAATAGAAGTTACTCTCGAAGATTGCACTCGAATACTGACAGTCGACCCTTGGTAGACGATTAAAACTCCTGTTACTCAATTTTAATAATCTCCAGACGATGTCAACGTGGTTGGCCAAACGCGCGTCGATTGTCGATATTGGTGTATAGTGTTCAAGTCCTTTGGTGTTTCTGGAAACTACTTTCGTCATTTATGTAAGTATTAAGCACTTAGTTTAACTTTTGATATTCTAAAACATATTTTTTCGTTTTGTGATATAAACAAACTTTCAACAAAAGAAAAATTAAACATTTTTGTTCACTAAGAAAGAAAACATCTATAAGGGAAAAAATTGTGGAGTTATTTAAGGCGTCGAAATTCAGTTTTATAAAATCATTTCAAAACGTCGCGTCGCTCAGAGGGCTAGATTTCCATAGACAAAAGTATACTCCGGTGTCCTATATACCTACCTATTTGAAATTTACAGAATTTGTCTGATATTCATATAATTGCGTATCGAGGGGGTTTTCACATCGCCGATTACGAATCAGTTATCAGTTATTCAGAAAGAAAATGGCGAATTCAATATGGCGGACGATTTTTCAACAAACTTACCAGATATTCACAAAATTGTGTATTCAGAGTTTTTTTCACGTGTGCGATTGCTAACCAGTTATAGAGTTTTCAAAAAGAAAGTGGCGGATCCAATGTTGGGAACGGTTACGAATTATTATCAGAATTTCAAAAATAAAATGGCGGACGAATTTTTGAACACACTATAGTTACAGGACGATGAACTATTTATAGATTCGTGTCAATTGTTTAAAAAAAAAATGCTTTTACTCGCAATTATTGGTCGTTTTCTTAAATTAGCAAAACTTATTATTTAATAACGTCAAAACGTATAAAAATATTCTACATACTTTCAGGATCACCCTCCATTGAGCAGAATTAATATTACACATTCAAATGAAAAACTAGGAGCATTTTACGAGGAAGTTGTCACGCAAACGCAAATATGTCGAAAGTACTGTCTTGCCTTTCGGTAAAAATGCAGAGAGGCTACCTTTTTGAAATAAATAAAAAAAATTAAAAACTTCACATATTTTATTTTCAGTTAAGTGAAGAATTATTTCCGATTGATAATTATTTTCTCTTTTTTAGTAACTGGTAAACCTTGATGGTCTATGATGATACAAGATAACATAGACAAAATAAAGGAGGTTTTAGAATAACTGTAACATCTAATTGACTTTCAATAATTTTATGATTTTGAAATCGACGTCTTAAATGACCATTACATTTTTTCTATATTAGTGGAGTAAAAAAAGGACATTGATATATATATAGTTTTGTAACACCAAAACACACCTGGGGTATCACCAGAAGTATATATCTGAGTTTTGGACTTCCGAAGCCTATTGCGTTTTTTATAAACAATTTAGTTTTTTGAACAGCGTTTTTTTAGGTAAGAAGATGAATATCTCCGGTTCTAGAGGCCCAATCGGAACAGATAAAAAAAACCATAATCTTCGTACTTAATTTAAATTCCAACAAATCCGCGTTTTGGGTCATTTGAGTACGTACGTAACATACAAAATTTAACAAACTGGCTAAAAATTAATAACGAGTATTTTATCTCTTATATACTAAATCAAAATTAAGGTTTTTAGGCAAATTGATTCAATTTGGGCAGTTAGGCGTTGTAAAGTATTGTTTTGAGAATACTTAAAAAAAAATTAGTCATTTTAAGCAAAACTCAGATGTAGATCGAATTTTGCCCACAAAAATTCATTTTTGAATCATTGTGCGGCGGACGAATAACGGCATATTGTACCCGCCTTGTCATCCTATTTATTTCGTGTTAGAGCGCTGTTTGTCAGCTGGATGGTTGGCATATGGGTAATGTTCTCGTTTAGGGTGCGAGAGGTCCTAGGTTCAACTCCTGGACACCGAACTTTTTTTTATTATTATTTTGTTACGATTGATTAATTTTTTCACAAATTCAGATTTCACTTGACGACATAAATAATGTTTTCCTTCTTTTTCCTATAATGTTTTCATTCTTTCATGTGGTTTCTTTAGGTTGATTTTTATTTTACTATAACTGTTAATAATTATCGGCGCCGCAGGCATTATTAGCGCCGCAGACAAAGAAAGGGGGTGTGGGGGGTATCTTCCCCTTTTTTTCCACAAAATATTTTAATTTCTCTCTAAGCACTAATGCGCATGCGGGATTATTTGTGTTTGCTTGCGGTGTAGACGCTAGTGCCATTTTATGCCATTAAGTCCAAAATGGATCATATTGTTTTCAAAATGTAAATATCGATGCCAGCTGTGCGCTGACACAAAAAAAAGTTTTTTTTAAAGTTATTTTCTCATTTATTTATAAACCAAATAAAAATAAATGGATTTTTTAGACCATTTCAGATAGATGAAAATTAACTTTTTTAAAATTAAAGTTCCCGCTATTCTCTTTCCTGCCAGATAAAAATTTTTCAGAATTTTGTTCAAAATAAATTGTTTATCCAAACTCCAAAATCCAAACTCAGATAAATTATACTCCTGGTGATACCCCAGAAGGTATAAAATCATTATTTTGCTGTTACAAAACTATGCATATCTCATCGTTTTTTTTGGTAGCCAACAAGTACTTTTAATTTTTTTTATTATTGAAAGTTTTGTGAGATAACGAAAAAGAATATTTCAGAATATCAAAAGTTAAACTAAGTGCGTAATACTTACATAAAAGACGAAAAACGTAAATTTTTTTGACAAGTACAAAATTAGCATTATAAAAAAATCCGTAGCATTTTTCATATAAGTATGTTCTTGTTATATAGGTGTCAAATAACCTCCTATACCACCCTCTTCAGGGTTGGTATAACTTACAAGCACCCTTTATATCAAACGGATTAAAAGAATATTAAAAAAATATAATTAAGTGGTTAATTACTTCCATATCTACGTAGAAGAGTGAATATGAATAATTTTCCAAAAATCACCAAGATATTTGAACTTCAATATAATTTTTTACAACTTTTTTTAAATAAATATTAGATAATAAGTCCTTTGGGACATTTCTCATACTAAGAAAGAGTAATGAAACATATTCCTTATAGGATTTTTCACACAGCGGAAAAAACTATCTATGAGAACTAAAAGAAAAACTATATGTAATTAATATTAATGAAATCTTTGCATTCTTTCGATAACCTGACTTCTGGTTATGCTAGCAAATCAAAATTCTATCATTTGTTTTCATGAATAAGTAAGTACTTTATTTTTTTTAATTTCCTAGGGGGCGGCAAAATATGTATTGACGTCAAACTAGGTGCAAAAGTTTCTGGGGCCATTTTGCCTTATTCTGTTGCACCCTGTAAATCTCGACATTTCATGACATTCTAAACCTATTTTTTTAAATGGATTTTTTTTTACGATTACTATGCTTCCATTCCACTACGTGGATGTGAAAGTAATAAGTCCATATTTGAGGCGAACTGTCAAGAGATAAAAGTATTATCTATGTTTCTCTCAAATATTTTGTGAGTGGAAGTATTCAGCTGAACTATACGTGTCGGCACTTTGCTATCATTTCCACTCCTTTACCTAATTTTAAAGCCCTTATTTGAAACCACTGTAGTCTTAAATACACCCCTCATACACCCACATCTTGTGTTACTTTTCGCATCCCGCTGTGAGCATCGTTTCGCTTAATTAAAGCTATCTATCAGTAGCTAAGTTGCACACAAGTAAGATAAATTTCCCATAAATGCAATTCTCCCTCTTTATTTGTAGGATAGTAAAAGTGAATAATTTTAATACTATTAGACGAAAAAGCCGGATTATTCTAACCATTGTATACAAGAATATCTTTAAAAGTATTTACATAAAACTAAACCCTATTTGGAATATTTTACGTATTAATTTTCTCGTGTCAAAGAAATGACATACAGGGTGAGCAAACTATCCCTTCGGACCTCTTTTCTCATAACGCGCAAAAAAATATACTGTTACCGCGAGATAGAGCCCTTCCCAGCAACTCCACTGTAAATGGATATTTACCTGTGGAACGGTTCATAAATAAAAACAAAAAATGAAAGGTTCCAAATTCAGAAACAAAAGAAACAGAAAACTTAGAAGACGAAAAATAAGGAGAAGACGCTGGCAAATCAATCAATCAAAACTAATTAACCTACTTTTATGCGATTGGGCTCATTTTGTATATATTTTTAATACCTAAAACTTCTTCCACGAACGTATTTTCGTAAATCCTAAATATAAATGTATACAAGCCAAAAACTCGTTTTTCGTAACATTACTTGTTAATTAAACATAGACGCACTAGTTTTCAGCTGCTGGTCTTTAGATGCAATAGTTATTACATACTGAAGGTACATATTTCCGCTGAAAAACACCGGTTAGCATTTTTTTTCTAAAACTCCTTTTTGCCTAGGCTACTATTAAAATAGGTGGATATAGATATAAACATTCGTTTTTTCTTCAGAAACTAATTTTGGGTCGAACCTACAATATCGAGATATGTCTTAACAGTAACATTTTAGTGACGATTCTTATTCGGAAGCACGAAACACAAGTTTTGTGTAATGAACTCACCATACCATCAAAGTAGAATTGTCGAAAGCTACGCGATGGTAAAGTTATAACTAGATTCTAGTTGCTTGCTAGCAATCTCAATTTCATAAGCTCGGTGGTCTTTTAATTTTAATTGAAGGCTTCTCAAAGGTGACTCTTGTAATTACCATTTTATTATTTTATGAGAGCACATTAACAACATTTAATGGATACCTTTTTAATTTACACTACACTTTGTGAATAATTTCATCACGTTAAAAAGTTTCGTAAAAGCTAAAAGGTTGCTATAAAATGGGATTAAACGAAAAGAAAACATACAGTGTGACCCACTTTGAATGGAAACCCCTATGAGAAATGTGTTATTATCCGATGATAATGGGATTTTTTTTAAATGTAGACTATCAAACATTTACTTTACGACAAAAATTTTGAGTTTAATTTCAATGTTTAAGGTCTACTTTGGTATATTTATTGAAAATCTAACTGTACCACAGGATTCAGAAACCTTTCGAATTGGTAAATCCTGAAAAAAATAATGAATATTGACCGATGTATGACAAAATTAATGTAGGCAGTATTTAATGGGAACGCCTTGTAAAAATTGTGTTTATTACTCGATTTTAACGAGATTAAAAGAAGATATAGAGTATGAAAACCTTTCTTTTTGACAAAAATTTAAAATTTGAATCCAGTAGTATAGTTAGATTTTCAATAAAAAAGTAATCGCTAACCAACTGTGACCATTTTTGACATTGAAAAAATCACAGTAGGTCGTGAAAATTGAAATTAGTCTCTAAATTTTCGTAAAGTTTTTATAGCCTATATTTTTTAACATCCTGTTAGAATCGGGTACCAAACACATTTTTTACAGGGTTTTCCATAAAATACTACCTACATTTACTTCGCCATATTAAATCTGCCATCACTCTTTTTTCTTCACGAAAGGTGTTTTGCTCACTTGAGAAGTTTTTGAATCCAGTGACATACTAGTACAGACAATGAAGGCAAAATTTTGTAATAACCTCTCAAAAATTAAGAAAAGGATAATCTCTGGAATTTAAGTAGGTAATAACCTGTAGAATAGAATAATGCATTCCTTGCACTTCCAAGTTCCGGGAAATTTTTTTAAAAATTGGAAAAACTTTTTGATTTTCGTTTTTCTTGCTCTAGTGGCTAAAATAATGAAAATAGATAAAAGGTTTCAATAAAAGTTGTAGCTCGTCTCTTTCTCTACAAAAAAGGTATTTACAAATTTGTGTCTTAGTTAAGCCGTTTAGGAGATAAATCCAGTTTTCCACTTATAGTTTGAGCCGCTCCGAAATGACCGGAAAATGAGAATTCTCTGGGAATTTCGTACGACCGGATTCATCGATCGATAATTCTTACTATTCAGAGCCGCTAAAAATATGAAAATAACACAAAATGTAGAGAAAAGCCTCAGCTTTAATGTGGAACTAATAACAAAATTCATACAAATTTTTATCATAGAGAAAAAAGTGTTAGAAGATGGCTTAGTAAACTTTATACAGTTGATTTATTCATATCTTTGAGTTTTATGCATCCTCCCTATTTCTTCCGTAACAATGAATGCTTTTTCACTGCATGGATTCGATTCCACGCACATTAATCTATATTTCGTGAAAATGTCACTGAAGAATGTTAAGAAACAAATAAGTTGCCTATGTTTTACTGCATAATTGTGCATTTTCTGAACGTGTATGAATAATGTAGACAAATTCAAAAAGTACTGCACGTATTTAAAAAACTCTAAAGCCATTCCAAAGAATGTATTTTATTGTACTTATAATCCATAAATTAAGGCTGTGCTATTATTATTAATTAAGATATAGCGAATTGAACTCTAAAATTTGGAGGTGACTGATCGATGAGAAATAGACCCTCTACTTTGCTCGCAAGGCATATTTCTCAACAAAAGTAATTGCATTAAAATGTTAATTGAATTAATATATATAAGAATATATTAGCAAAATAAATTATCATTCTAACGACTCCCGGCAGAGATATGAATAAATCTGTGAATCAACTGTACAAAGTTTACTATTCCATCTTCTAACACTTTTTCTCTATCATAAAATTCAGTTCCACATTAAAGCTGAGACTTTTCTCTACATTTTATGTTATTTTCATTTTTTAAGGGACTCTGAATGGTAAGAATTATCGATCGATGAGCCCGAAACTTCCGGAGAATTCTCATTTTTTGCGCATTTCGAAGCGGCTCTAAACTATAAATGGAAAACTCGATTTATCTTCTAAACAGCTTAAGTAAGACAAAAATCTACAGAGTACTTTTTTGTAAAGAAAGAGACGAGCTACAACTTTTGTTGAAAACTTTTTTCTCTATTTTCATTATTTTGGCGGCTAGAGCAAAAAAACCGGAAATCAAAAAGTTTTTCCAAATTTTTTTGAATTTTCCCGGAACTTGGAAGTGTAAAGAATGCATCATATTATTCTCCAGGATATTACCTACTGAAATCCCGGAGATGATTCTTTTATTAATTTTTTTACTCTGAATGGCTAATTTGCCTGTACTATACTTAGATTTTCAATAAAGAAGTCGATAACCAAAGTCTATTTTTTGACGTAGAAAAAGAAATCATAATAGGCCTTGCAAATTTTAATTAACCTAAATTTTTGTCATAAGGTAACGGTTTTGACAGTCTGTATTTTAAAAGAATCCCATTGAAATCGGATAATAAACTCAATTTTACTTCCACATCCACGTAGTGCATTTGAAGTATAGTAATCGTAAAAAATTTTCAATTTTTTTTTTCTTGAAATAGGTTTAGAATGTCATAAAACGTCGAGATTTTATTTGAGTGAAAAATAATTTTCTGTCGGTCTGTTTGTCGGTAACTTTTTTTATTGTTCGCACGTTTTCTCCGGAACGGTTTAAGATATTGATTTGAAATTTTGTACACGTGTATATTATAAAGAAGTCTGGAAATGGATTGTTTTTTGAAAATATCAGGTGAAGGGTTGAGGGGTAAATAGCGGGAAATATGTAAAACAAGCTGGTAAGAGTACAGAATCTTGAAATTTGATGTATGTGCTACAAGCCAAGGCCTCAACATATTTTATAGTATTTTTCATCCCCCACCACCCCCGCCACTCCATTATTAAAGATGTTGATAAAGTAAAATTGAGATATTCACTTGAAAGTTAGTACACGTATGTATTGTAACGACATCTGATTGAGATGATTCCATTGAAGGGGTGGGAGGTAGTAGGTTGTGAATAGGGGAAAGTAAGTAGGGTAAACTAGAAACTTCATTTTTAGCGTATATGGTAGAAACCAACGCCTCAAACTTTTCTATGACATCTACCTCAAATATTATTAAAATTCTATAACCAATAATTTCCACATACTAGAGTATAAAATCTAGTCAAGATGTTTCCTTTAAAGTGACTTTAATGAAAAATCTGAATGTGGAAGTAGAAGATTCCTTAGGCAGCGGTTTTTATGGGAATGTTTCCATTCAGAGTGGATCACACTGTATATTAGATGTACCTAGTCAGAATTGCCAAGTAGCGAGTTTGTTAAAATTTATGATTATGTAGAGTGTTAGCTAAAAAAATAAATTCTGAATGCATTAATATTAAATAAAGTAATTAGTAAGCTCAATTAGTATTCATGAAGTCATCCCATGCTTGGAATATCCGTCCGAAAAACATACATTTTTTTAATGGAAATGGTTCCTATGAGGGTAACGTGAAATTAGCTTCAAGCTGTTATTAGTAATCTTCAGGCTGCCTTGAATACTAATAATTAATAAACTCTATATAGCAAACCTAATTAATTTTCGTTTACTTCAACACTGTCGTTTTTAGTAAGAACTACTTGAGTATTTTTTACTTACTTGAGGAATGTATTATATTGGGAGAGAGCACATAGAAAATTACATAAGATATGTTGCTCCGATGTAATACTAAACTGTTTAATTATTGGTAGATATAATAAAGAGAAAATGTTCGTTTTTATATTTCATTCAATTTTTGTTTTCTCATATAACTCGCTTGTTAAATTGATTAAATTTGTGTAATATAAATACCTTTTATTTTATTATTCGGAATTTATATATAATTTTTTAATAAAAGGATATCAATTTTGAAACTATTTATGAACTTTTACATTATCTCTAAGCTACAAAAAAAATTACGCGTGTAATATATGTACACTAGGTGAATAATTTCATTCAAATAACACTCGAATCCTTGGCAGCGGTCTTGTTAACAACACTGATAAAAAAATACACATATTTTTTTCGTTTCAAGAATGAAAACAATTGAATTTTACTTTTTTTTTCCACCAGATCCGATTAGAGTTTTAAAATTGCTCTATCAGGTAAGTTTTTTAAGTTAATAGCCCAAACAATGGACCCTGAAAAAAATAGGGGCGTTTTGAAATTTGACGGTTTTTCGCAGTTTCACATCTCGAACAACAAATTATGTTTGCGACCTCGTAGGGAGGTCAACTAAAAAAATGACGCCAAAGATAAGTTTTTTTGGCATTTCTTTCCGGTAGACAAAAATAGATATAAGAAATGTAGGGAATTAAATTCTCGACAAATTTTGTATAAAACTCTTTTTCTAAAGCAAATCGTTTCCGAGTTATATTCAAGTAAGATGGAATGTATTTCTTAAAATCGCACCCTTTTTACCAGAACTTTTATTTACTGATTAATTGATTATTGATAATCAATTTTACTCGTTTTCGCGCTACTGTGAGATGGAGTACACGACGTTTTTTTACTGTGGTTTCCCCAATAGGCCGAGTCCACAACTGTCGTGTTCTAATGCATCACTTGAAATTTCAGGAACGTTTTCGCAAGACTGTCCTCTGCAAATAATGTAAATTAGAGAGCACTTTAATCCTGCCTTTCTGCAACCACATGCTGGACCGCATCTTTTTTTTACAATTGCAAGAGATAAAAACGAGTGCTTACTTCTTTTCCGTCTCCATTCTTATCAACACCGTACCATGTCTGAACTTGGTGATAAGTTCAGAGCGAATGCTACCGTGCATTATTGTTGTAGGCGGTAGTGAAGCAAGATTTAATTAAGTTTTTGTGACCGTCTTCATTCATCGTTACGAGTTTTAGCTAATTTCAAAAGGCTGTCTTTCATCGACATCTTCCACACTTCGTAAATTATATCACGGTTAGCTGGGGCTTTGTCTTTGTGTATATTCCTCTTTAATTTTTTCAGCGCATAGGGAGCATTGAAGGTTGAAATTAAAAACTGACATAGCAGATCTTAATTATGATGATGCTGCCGAGGTATCGTCACGAGGTATAATCACCCGACGTAGTGCTGTGACAATTAATTTCGCATTATTGCATTGTTTTTGGCATGTATTGTGCGCTCTCACAGATAGGAAGTCTTTCAAAAATCGTTCACTCGCCGTCCTTTTGATACTTGATCGTCGGAAAGTTTTGAGTCCCTTTGCTTTCACAACAATCATCTGACCATTGTTAGACCGTATCATTTAGGTCCGATATTATGTTGACAATTCATTTTCGAAGAACAAACTGCATTATAATTGATTATTAATGATAATCACACAAATTAAAGTGATATCTTGTTATATTAAAATATATTTAAATTGTCTTAAACGTATCAATCAGAATGGTGAATAGTTTGCCGTTTGCCTTAACATAAGTATTAATCCAAGCATATTTCAGCTATCTTTTGACATCTTGCGTACGTGCTCTAAATCTACGGATATTGAATGATATCTATGGTCCTTAGATATTTTAGAGCACATATGCAAGATGTCAAAGGCTAGCTGAAATATGCTTGGGTTATACTTATATTTATGTTAAAGTAAACTGTAGACGGCAAACTATTCACCACTCTGATTGATACATTTATGACAATTTAGGTATATTTTAATATAATTCGATTTTACTGTAATATGTGTGATTACCACCTCCTGATAATATAATAAATAACAATAACCATTATACTCTTCGCCGATTAACTGCACTTTTTATATAATTGTTGCACATGTTTTAGGATACTCTTCGCATTTTTTTTTGTAATAATATTGGTTTTATACAATTTTTGGTTAATTACAAAACATAAAAAAATATTTTTTTTTTGAAATTTAAATAATCAATAACTCTTTTATTTATTGATCGAGTTTGTTCAAAAACAATAGGGTTGTTCCTCTACCAGTCACTAACTTACTGTCCTAATTTCAATACAATCAGACTTATCGTTCTTAAGTTATCGTGCTTACAAGAAACGTGATGGATAGACGGACAGACAGGGAGACGGACGGACAGACAGGGAGACGGACGGACAGACAGGGAGACGAACCGACATTTTGTCGTTCAGAATTCGATCACCAATGCATGGATTTTTTTCTCTACGAGCGATATTACCGGTTTTGGAAGCGTGCCGATCGAATGCAATATACTCTTGGTTTTGTATTTGGAAAGAGTATAATAATGTACCCATCTCGCAAGACTTACAATTTCTCGGTTGATTTTTAGGTCCAAGAGTCCTTACAACCGAATCATTATAATGCAACAAAGTCTGTCTTCTTGAGAGACATATGCTTTAAATTGTTTATATCAGCTGCAGATAACACAAAATTTAGTTTTGTGCCGAAAAAGATTCTCTTTAATTCCGATCCTAATAATTTTTCATGTTTCTTTGACAAATTCTATTCAGGAATAAGATCATTCAAATTTCCTTGTCAGCGGTTCTTTTGAAGAACAACTATGTTGGTGTAGGCGGTTGAGGTTCTGACAGTGTTGGTAACTGGTTTAAATATGACTTACGGTAACTGATTTAAATATGATTTGGTATATATATTAGAGGTCGAGGCCTCAAACTGTTTTGTAATAGTTATAAATGGCGATTTGAAGAAAAAATGTTTGCGATTTTTAAGGATCTCCGTAATGCGATCTAAACATGAGCGTCACACCTAAGGTTCTGATCGCATGCTCGCACGCACTCACTCACGGCGCACACACACTCACATGCACACATTGCACACATTCACCACACACACACACTCACGCATGTGTTCGCACACACCCACCACATATAGTAGACAAACCCCAAATTCAAAGCCAAGGGAATTACATATTTCAAAAAGCGCAGTCATTGCCAGTGTTGGAGCTTTAGATCGAACCCAGAACGCGACAGGCAGTGAGACTAGGCGCTCTCTTCACTAATACTCTTTAACCCGTTGCGCTATCGTTCCGATTGGTAGTTGTATTTACACAATTTCGCATGCATTCATTTCTTAAGAGCATGTGATGCTGCGAATTTAATGTCTGAATGGCAATTAAAATCGCGTATTTCAGATACTTTCAGTTTTATTTGCATACAATTTATCGTATAAGTGTTAAGGTGCAAAGAAGCGTTCCTCTAAATGTATTAAACAGTGTGCTCATTTTATGAAAATATTGCTATATGAACTTATATTTTCTATAGTTTTTTTATTTTTTATTATCGACGTTATTACGCTCTGTATATTTCCTGCAATATTTCAACACATCCTGTAAAATGTTGGAAGTAGTACATTACTTGTGATTAAATGTTGTTTCACAGTCTCATGTCTCGTCAATCTTCATCATGGCATAATATGACGCAGCTACGGTTGGTCAGCTCTTTAGGGAGATATTTATTGTCATTCTATCTAGACAAGTATTTTCCTTATGAGTATGATAAATTCAAGTTTACGAAGTATATACGTCATTCGAAATTATTTTATACATAGCGATTCCTTTGTCTATAAGTTAAGACGATTGATTAATGTCTGTTTTTGTTTCCGGATTAGTTGGATAGTGATTTCAGTTGTGAAGTTGCGCTAAATTAAAATACAGTGGGGATAATAATTTCCAAAATTGAAACGGTAAAAACAACCTAATTGTTTTAATCGGATTACTGTTGAACAATTTGTAACGGTGGTTTCCTTTAGAACCTTCAGTGAAAGAAGAAAATGAATATTATGGCAAAGACTGGTAAAAGAATGGTGCGTGTAGAATTGAAAAACAAATCCTAGGCTGGTCTCTTATGTATTTAAGGAAACCTTTTGGTTTATTTTGTCTTTTCTGGATCGTCAAGAGCAGCAACAATCTTTTAACTAAACTGCACGTCCGTACGCATAGCGTTAAGACAAACAGAAAAATATTCGTGTTCCTTTGAGCTTACGAAAATAATATCTGATATGTATTATTTTCGTAAGCTCAGTGCTATAACAGCAACCTGGAAAACTAGGAAAAGTCAGGGACTTTGAAGTTTGTATAAAAGTCAGGAATCGCTCAGGGAAATTTGAAAATAGTTATAAAAGTCTTCTCTAATTTATCTGGAAACAATAATAAATATTATAGATACCAAAATTGTTGTGTTATCGGATACAACTATGTAACATTGTAAATATTAATTGTCAATAGTTGTTTCCACGCGCCAATATTCTTGACTTTGATGACGGTTTCGGATGATTAGGGGTCGAGCTTTGAGCTCTTTGCCCCAAAAGTTGTTTTCAGTTGTTAAGTTAAATGAAGCTTTTCTGGAAACCCAGAGTTATAAGTCGTGAAAAACCTGGAAAGTTCAGGGTATTTCACCTCCATTTTAAAATACGAACCCTGTATGTAAAAATATAGTCTTATATCAATATTGTAAAATAGTCGTATTTCTATGTACTTTGATATATATTTTTGACATCCGAAGAGCAGTCTCATGATATTTTTATAAAACTCAATCTATGTACTCTTGCAGTTGTTAAGCATAGCAAATATTTTTAACCACTAGCTTAAAAAACCGCTGCCTACTTCCAAATCCAGTTTTCTCATCCAAGTCTCTTTAAACAAAAACATCTTGATACTATATTTGCACTTTAGTAAGTGGAAATAATTACTTATAGAATTTTAATATTTGAAATCGTCATCCAATCATTATTTGAGGACTTTTGTTCTAAAACACAATATTATTTTGATAGCTTCTCTAATGGAGTGGAGATGTTAGAGGTGTCATAAAGAAAATTAAGACCTTGACTTCTAGCATATACCCCAAATTCCAAGTTTCTGAACTCTTATATATTAGCCTGCTTTACGTATTCGTCCCTATTTACCCTCAAACCCTTCAATAGTATAAGCTCAATATATAATATAGTTCCAGATCTCGTTACAATACATACGTGTTCCAAATTTCAAATGTATAACTCACTTTATTTTATTAACCCCTTGGGTGGTGGTGGAGGGTGGCAAATGTTATGAGATGCCTTGGGTTTTAGTATATACACCAATTCTCAAGTTACTTCCACTGTTGCAGTATTTGTCACTCGTTATTTAGTAACGAGTTTAGTAACTTTAGAAATGTCCATTTCTAGATACATCACCAATATGTAAAAAATTTAATCTGAAATAATTTGAAGAATTGTATTAAACCAACTTTTGTATACAGGGTGATCATTTTACGTGCTTCACTCGATTTCATACTTGATTTTTCATCAAGCGAATTTTCAAATTATCCTTATGTACTTCAAATCCAAATTCGGAAATAAGGAACAGTTAAATGCCAAATAAAGAAGTTATGGCTGAAAAATTGGAGATAATTGCGTCCACTATATTAATGTGTATGTATATGGATATAGGCTAGATGGCGAGGAATTCTGATTGGATTTTTGGCCCATAGGGGAGATTATTGTTGGAATCGCTTCGTTTTAGGATGTAGTTGAACACTCTAAGTTTGCTTGCAAATTAGAGAACCGCTTGATTTTATAATTAACAATTAGCGAGTAGAATAGGTCCTTTTTCTATATTTCTTTAAATATGCTAGTTTTTAGTATATACATATGCATTAGGAAAATTGTTTGTCATAAAATTCTCTAAAAAATGAGTCCGATAGAGGTCGATAGGTGCAATTGTTAACTTGCAAATGGCTTCCAAAGCTTTTAAAACACGTTATTCTTTACTCGAATACAAGTGCATATAGAGGACTAAGATGGTGTCTATGTTGTCCCGATAATGTACAAAAACTTTCAACAGCATCGGTTTATTACTTTTTGAGTAATTAACGATCAATTTTTTTAATCCTTAATTAACATTTGTGCCATTTATTTGTAAAATCTTCCAGGGCTCGTCTGTTAGAAGAAAACTTGGGCACTGCGGCCTCCTGGGCTTATTGTGCTCTCCCTACTATGCTTCACTCCGCCCACTCCAGTACCCCTGTACCCCTAATCAGATGATACAGGTCTATGGTCGGACGGGTGCTGATGAGTTCCGGGTCTATTCGTGTTTGCCCGTAGATGCCATATCTTCTGCGAGCCAGTGCCTCGCAGTTGAATATGAGGCGGTCAACCGTTTTCGGCTCCTTGCTGCATATTCTGCAGTCTAGGTTGCCGTCAAAGTTGCCTGTTGTATTCAGGTACTTCTTTACAGGAAATTATCCAGTCAGAAGCCCTGTTATTAGTCTTAACTACATCCTGTTCGTTGTGAGCAGTTCTTCAATTTGTTTTGCACATGGACCTTTAATGAGTGTTTTTCCATGTCGATTTCCTGGAATGTTCCTCCAGTGGTTCTTGTGCTTACTCTTGACCCAGTCTTTAATCGCCCTTCTGGCGTTTAGGGATGCCCAGCACGGGTTCTGGGCCATAGAATATGTTAGCTGCCCCTTGTTTAGCAAGTTCATCAGCTTTTTCATTGTTGTCAATTCTGGAGTGTCCTGGCACCCAGAGTAGTTTGACTCTGTTCTGCTCGCCCAGAATTCTCAGCTCCTCATGGCAGTCCCATACCAGTCGGGATGACACTTTGTTAGAGGCTAGTGCTCTAAGTGCCACCTGACTGACTGATGCAATGGAGATATGCCGGTTAATATATTGTCGGTTTGCATTCTCGCGTACACATTCAAGTATGGCCAGAATTTCTGACTGGAATACAGTGGTCTGTTGCCCAAGGGAAAGATTTATACTTGCCCTGGGTCTTTCACCATGTATTCCAGCTCCAGCTCCTGTGTTTATCCTAGACCCATCAGTTTACCAGGTTAGGCCCTTTCATAGTATGTCAGGAGCTTCTGTTGACCAGTCTTTCCTATCTCCAATGGTGATATTGAAGGGCTGGTTAAAGGTGATTTTTGGTATCATGTAGTCTGCCTTCATCTTCAATAGAGGGTCTTCTACAGTGTTTATTATCTTCAAATGTCCTCCCAATCTTGCTCCGTGGAGATTCGGGGTATTTGAGTTTTGCAGCCTATATGCCCACATTCTGGCCTCTCCCCGAATCACTATGCTAAGTGGGGGGAGGTTTAAAAGGGTCTCCAAGGCTGCCGTGGGGGTGCTTTTCATAGCACCTGTGATTCCTAAGCAGGCCAGTCTTTGTAACCGGCTCAGCTTATTCGCCACAGTAGTCTGAGTCGTAGGGTAGGAGTAGTCTGGGTCTTACAACACTAGTGTAAAGCCAGTGTAATACGCTAAACCTAAGCTCCCATGTTTTACCATTTGATCGCCTGCGGTTGCCAATAGGGCTACCGATCTATGTATTATCCTGTCTAGGTGTTGGTTCCAGGTAAGCTTGGAGTCTATAGTGACTACAAGGTATTTAACCTCTCCCGACATCTGCAGTTCTGTATTTTGAAGAACTAAAGGACCTGGACCCTCCAGACTTCTTCTGGTAAATGAGACGATGTGGGTTTTTGAGGGGCTGACTTTCAGCCCTTCGTCATCGGTCCATTTTTTAACCATGTTCAGTGCCATCTGTAATCGATCCCTGACTATGTTATTAAACTTTCCCCAACTATGATGACTATGTCATCAGCATATCCTTGAGATTCAAATCCCTCAATTGTGAGTTTCCGTAGTAGGCCGTCAACTACAAGATTCCATAGCAGGTGGGGACAGAACATCCCCCTGCGGGCAGCCTCCTGCAACTGACGCACCTAGGTTTACGCTCATCATAGTGGTGAATATCCTACCTCTGAGCATACCATCGATCCACCTGCAGCAGGTGTCCTGGATGCCACGCTCTCTTGCAGTTCTAATAATGGAGTTGAAGGAGGTGTTATCGAATGCTCCCTCTATGTCGAGGAAAGCACCCAGTGCCACCTCAGTCCATTCCAGAACCTTCTCCACCTTCTGAATTAGGTGGTGAAGTGCTGTTTCTGTCGATATGCCTGCTTTTTTCCATCCGCCCCGCCTTTGATATAAATACCACCCTAACTGGTTTCCACCTTATTGGTATGTAATGCTTGGTCATATTGTCTATCATGTACTATGTTCGATTGCCAGTTTTGCTACTGGCACGGCACTGTCGGGCGGATAATATACTTCCACTCCACGAAGTGGTAGTGTTGTGCGTACGTTTTCTGTGGAACGGTTTAAGATATTGCCTTGAAATTTGGTACACTTAGGTATTATAACAAAATCTGGACATAAATTATATTTTAGTTTATTCCGGTGAAAGGTTGGGGGTGATATATTGTTAAATAAGGGAAACTAAGTAAAGCAAGCTGTGTGTAGTATAACTAGTATATACTAGAAACCAAGGCCAAGACCAGTTTGGTACACGTATGCATTATATGGAGATCTAGAACTGGATTATAATTTGGACTTTTTTCGTTGATGGGTTGGGGGTAAAATAGGGGTAAATAAGTAATGCAAACTAGTGAAAGCTCAGAAACTTGGGATGGTGTATATGCTAGAAGCAAGAGTATCAAATTTTTTTATTACATTGTTAACCAAAACCACCACCCAAACTCCATTTTTAAAAGGTTTAACAAAGTGAAGGAAAGATATTCACTTGATATTTTGTAGACGTTTGTATTATAACGAGGTCTGAAACTAGATTACATTTAGAGCATATTAAGTAAATAAGTGAAGCAAACTAGTAAAAGTCCAAAAACTTGGAATCAATTTTTTTAAATTTTCCTCCAAGGATTTCATATTCAGAGAATTGTAGTAATCAACAAATTCCACCCTTTCAAATTAGTTTTTAATCATAGGTTGCTTGACGGAGATTATGGTCGTCGGTTTGAGTTTTGTTTAGTATTGTGTGAGAAAACTGTTTAAAACATATTCTTTCATCGATATATTCTATTTAGTGATATCTCAGCTGATAGGGTGGTTTCCTCAGAAAATTGTAGATACTGGACTAAATAGAATCCAAATTTTCGGTTAGTTTAAAAAAGAGAATGTGTGGTTGGTAAATGAATCATAAAATAATTAGTCCTTACCTTTCACAAGAGTATCTTAATCAAAATTATATGAAAATTATAAACCATTTTGTTTTGGCAGTCCTGGGCACATTCAATAATTCAAGTCAGAAAATGGCTTAACGTTCACTTTCCCAACAAGTGAATCGGTCACTATGGATCAATGGTTTAGTCTACACGATTACCTTTACACCTTTATTTGTTACTTTTAAAATGTTAAAATGTATAATTTACAAAATATTTAGTTTAAAATGCACACCTAAGCTACAGAAAGCCTGTCTGTGTGGATACATATTATTTTCATATTATAAATGATTCTTTTGTGTATATTGATGAAGATATTTGAAGACAGGTTTATTAAATTATTGATTTATTCTGAAATTAAGACCGCTTACTCATTTCTTTTCTACACCACATTTATTGCTATGAATATGCAAATGTCAATAACAGCAAAAATTATGTTTATTCTCTATAAAGTATATTTAAAAACGTAAATCATTAGTTATCAAATAACTATTTATATATTTTTTAAATAACTTAACATTATTACTCATTTTTATATAAATCGGTAGAAGATTATAAAACTTAGAACTATAATATGAAATGAATCTTTGACTGGTCGTTCTACTTAAAGAGGGAACTTTAATATTATGATTTTCTTTGCATCGTGTGTTGTAATTATCCTTGATGGGGTTATTCTGAAGCAAATTATGTTTATAGGAAAAATAAGATCTAGGCTAAAAACTTTAATTTCTTTAAATAATTGATTTGAGGGGTATCGCATGTTTTTAAATAGAATAACTTCTATTAAATATTTCTGAGTAATTTTAAGTATTTCTTCATTTGAAGGATATGCTCCACCCCAGATTGAAATTCCATATTGCAGTACCGATTCGGCCTGGGCATAGTACACTGTTTTTAATATGGGTGCAGGTAAAATATGTCGCGGCTCATACAATTTCCAAATAATTTTACTAATTTCTGTATGTAGATTTACTTCCACATCCACGTAGTGGATTGGAAGTAATCGCAAAAAAAATTTCAAAAATTTTTATTCGTAAAATAGGTTTAGAATGTCATGAAACGTCGAGATTTTAAATTTGAGCGAAAAAAATATTTTCTGTCTGTCTGTCGGTCTGTCTGTAACTTTTTTTGTCCGCACGCTTTCTCCGGAACGGTTTAAGACATTGACCTGAAATTTTGTACACGTATATATTATAATGAGATCTGGAACTGGATTGTTTTTTGAGGAAATCCGGTGAAGGGTTGGGGGTTAAATAGGGGTAAATAGGGGGAAATAAGTAAAGCAAGCTTGTAAGAGTACAGAAGCTCGGTGTATGTACTAGAAGTTAAGGCCTCAGATTTTTTTATAATATTTTTCAACCCCCCACCACCCCTACCCCATTAAAGGGGTTGATAAAATAAAGTTGAGATATTCATTTCAAATTTCGTACACGTATGTATTATAACGACGTCTGAAACTAGATCATAATTTGAGATGATGCCGTTGAAGGGTTGGGGGTTAAATAGGGGCAAATAGGGGAAAATAAGTAAAGCAAGCTGGTAAGACTACAGAAATTTGGGATTCGGTGTATATACTAGAAACCAAGGCCTCAGATTTCTTTCTAATATGTTTCAAACTCTACCACCTCCGCTTCATTATTAATGGGATTGATAACATCAAATTGAGATATTCACTTGAAAGTTAGTACACGTATGTATTGTAGTGACATCTGATTGAGATGACTCCATTGAGGTGGTAGGTTGTAAATAGTGGAAAATAAGTACGGCAAACTAGAAACTTCATTGTTAACGTATATGGTAGAAACCAACTCCTCAAACTTTTCTATGACATCTACCCCAAATATTATTAAAATTCTATGACCAATAATTTCCACATACTAGAGTGCAAATATAGTCAAGATGTTTCCTTTAAAGTGACTTGGACGAATAATCTGGATGTGGAAGTAGTGATTCCTTAGGCAGCGGTTTTTGATATGTTATTTCAAATATAGTAAATACCTAGGTATTTCATATTTTCTGTAGGGGGGTACAGTGACAATTTAAATAATCATTTGAAATACAAAGGAATATTTGTAAATTTATTGTTTGAATATTTGCTAAAAATTTGTTGTAGATACTAAAATACATATATTTGGTTTTATCTATAATGTAATTAATGTTCGGCCAACCACTGTTGGATTTTCGAAAATTCTATGACTAACGATTCTTTTACTTGCTCCCAATTATCTCCTTCCACTAATAGGACAGTGTCGTCAGCGTAAGATATGATTTTGCGCTGTGTTTCAAGGAAAAGTGGTTCATTAATATAAAATGAGAATAGTGTTGGTCCTAGCACAGTGCCTTGTGGGATTCCATACTGTAGTTGATTTTTGTAACCGCCTGTAAATTGTCCTATTTTTACACACTTTGTCTGGAATCTAGATAATTGTGAAACAATTTGTTTACTATAGTCTTTGAATACCATATGCGGTTAGATTTTCTATTATTTTTTTATGACACAGAGTGTCAGATACCTTGGCCAAATCAAGAAATACTGCTATTTGCTTTTTGTTTTTATCTAGTGAATTGTACAAAGTTTTAGTTACTTCATACATTGCATCTTCAGTACTCATATTTTCCCTAAAACCAAATTGAAAATTTAATAATAATTTATTATCGTTTAAATGTTTCACCAGTCTGCTTTTCATACACATTTCTAATAACTTAGTAATGTTATTTATGACAGATATAATAGGCCTATAATTTTCAATTGCGCTTTTGTCACCTTTTTTGTATATAGGAGTTACAACTGATTTTTGTAATTCCTCTGGAAAATACCTTTAAGAAAACATAAGTTAAAAACATAAGTTAATGGTTCAGCTGTTTACATTAATATTTTTCAAAGTTTTTGCGATTCCATCAAAACCAGGGGCAGAATTTGTTTTTAATTTTCCAATATTTTTTATTACTTCTTTTGTAATAGGTGACAGTGTTAAATTATTACAGGTAATTTGCTTTTTTTCAAAATATTATATTTCCGTCAATTTTTTCTGCCATATTCTTACCAACATTTATAAAATAATAATCATTGAACATTTCACATAGAGCATTTTCCTTGGTAATATAATTTCCATTGTTTTTTATTTTATAATTTAGGTACATAATTTTTTATTCCATTTAAACTTTCCTTCGCCGTTGCCCAAATTTTTTTATGTCATTTTTGTTTTCATTTATTTTATAGCAGTATAATAGTCCCTTTTAGCTCTTTTTATTAATTTGTTTGTTTTATTTCTGTAATATTTATATATTTTTTTAAAGATTTGTGTCCTGATTGTATTTGTTTACCTCAATTTTATATTTATCTCTGGTTCTGATTGAATTAATTAGTCCTGTTTTGATCCAGGGTTTGATTCTTCTTTGCTTTGATGTCAAGTGTATTTGAAAACAAAACAAAATGTCTATATGATTTTAACAACAACATTGACTTCGTAAGAGAAAAAATATTTAATGCTGTTGCCACCATAAGTGAAAAAATGGTCGCTTCTGTATACGGGGAATTTAGAAAAAGGTTAGAGAAATGTGTATCACTTGGAGGTATACGCGTTGAATAGTTCTTGCTTTAATTGTGTGCATGTCTATAATCTGATTAAGAAATCTGGCAGTAAAATCATGTGAGGCACATAGAAATAACACTTTGTTTGGATTTGAGTATTTAGTGATCGTTTTAGTAAACTTTGTTTCATTGAAATGAAAAAGGCCAGTAACGTTCTTTATGATGTCTTGTCATGATCTAGGCGATCCTGTTAATATCCTTACAGCCAGTGAACTCTGATAATTAAATTAGGATTCAGCAGCCGCTGCTTACGTATATCAGATTAATATTTTCCGCTAAACTTAATATTAAAAAGAGTACTGCTGTAAAAAACACGATAAAGTTCTAAAAATAATGATTCGTTCCGGGAAATTGTCGTAACTTTCACGAATAAAAAATGTATATGGAAGATTTATACGCGACCTATTTACAAATAGTTATCTAGCAATTTTTTGACATTTTCAGGCTACAATAGAAGTATTGCAATATTATTTTGTGGAAGTCACTATCGTCGGCTCGATAACCTGACTGACACTGGAATGTCCGTCCATCCAAACGGTGTAAATTCGAATAGTAATTCCTGGTAAACTCTGATCACTGTCTTTCAAAATGAATTTTAAACACCGACTTTCGAATATTTGAGAGACATTAAAGAATCATTCTTTTAGACAAAATTGGCTTCGCGAAACTTACGTGTTAGTAGTGCCAGTGTTCGTAACGAGTGATGTTTAATACTGGTGTCGTTAATGAAGGAAATATAAGGTTAAATAAGAAAAGTAATAATTTTATGGTTCACAATAACTTGTAGTTTTATATTTTTATGTCGATTCATCTTTCATTGTTTAATGTTCATGTGATTGTACCGTAGGGTCAAGTTTTAAACAAAATATTTTGTTCTTCCTGTGTTACGCTTTTTTAACCAGACTGACAGATCTCTGCATATCATTCTGACTTTTTTGCGACACCTGCTTTTTTATGTATCTTCTCAAAAAGCAGACTAACACTGATATGATAAGTGCTGTCAACCGTGAACTATCAAAATATCGATTGATATATCCATTAGGCCGCGAAAAGGTCGGGGTCAAATAAAGGAAGTATGTATGCAGTGGGAATGAGTATGCTGAAAGCTTTTTTTAAATTTATGTATATACATTACAGATTCATGCCTTGTGATATTTTGCTTTCGTTTCGTTTGTCACTTCTATATTTACCCAATGAATATTTAATTTGAGGAACACTAATGTTTTCAAAAGTCCACTTTGTTGCCTTACTTCACCGATTCTTATAGTTCTCTTTTCTCTTCAGCAAATGAATGGTCTATAAAAATATGTGCTTTCTAAGCCGCGTTGGAAGGGTTGCGCTATATGTTAAAAAATATTCATATTTTTCTATAATTAGATCGGTATCAGTAGAGTTATTTCTTGTCTCTTAATAATACGTCGCGCTCTTCAGTCATGGTTGTTCATTGTCTTCTTTTTCTTACTGCTTATGGTACTTTATCTCTTGCCTTTCAGAATTATGTTTATAGTGTCCATAATAATAATAATAATAATAATAATTTATTTCTCTATTAAAAGTATAGTGTTTACAAAAGGATAAACAGTACACAAGAAATACAGAACAAGTCAATATGTATATATGTATATCAGTATACGACACTACAAGAACCTACGCATAAACGAACTAACAGATTTTATACAAAAAATTCATTCACAGAATAACAGTTTCTATATATAAGATACTTTTTTAATCTTTTTTTAAAAATATGTATATTGCCTGAGGAAGTTATGTCATTGCTTAAAAGATTATACAGTTTGCAGCCATTGTAGAAAAAATTTTTTTGGTACATACTTGTTCGATGAGAATTGGGTTGAAGAATGTCTTTATGCCTAGTATCATATTCATGGTTTAGATTATTTACAGAAAATAATGATTTGTTACTGTAGATGAAAGAACATACCTCGAAAATGTATGTACTAGCAACTGAGAGAATGCGTAATTGTTTAAAGGCATCTCTGCAAGAATCGCGGTAATTTAATTTTGCTATAATTCGAATACACGATGAACATGACTGCTGTTGCCCCAATTGATTATACCATATCTCATGTGGGAGTGAAAGTTCGCATAGTATAATGTTAAAAGGACATCACGACTACAGTGATTAGCTAGAAAGCGCAGACCATAACAACTGCTTGTCAATTTTTTAGTTAAAACATCTATATGACAAGCCCATTGCAATTATTGTCAAAGTGCACTCCGAGAATTTTCGTTGAAGCAGACAGAACAATGTCTGGATTATTGTGACTAGCAAAGCCGTTCACAAAGTCCGTTGTAGTTTTTTTAATAGAAAATGGTAAATATGTAGTTTTGCTTTTGTTTAAATAGAGACAGGTTTTTTCAGCCCATGTGATGATCCTATGATATGTTTTCTCAGTGAGGATTCTCAGGGATTCTATGTCTCGCTCAGTAAGCAATAAATTGGTATCGTCTGCGTAGGTGACAAGGTATATGCCTGGAGTATTCTTAAAAAAAAAGGCCAAGTCGTTGGCAAAAATTAAAAATAGCAGAGGTCCCAAAATTGATCCTTGAGGTACACCTTTATCGACGTTATATTTATTGCTAGAGGCATCGTTGAGTTTAACAATTTGATTCCGATTTTCCAGATAAGATGTAAAGAAAACCAGAGGAATACCTCGAATTCCGTATCTGCTTAATTTTTCGAGTAATAGTTCGTGATCCACGCAATCAAAAGCACGAGAAAAGTCTATAAACAGGTCAAGGGTAGACTGTTTATTGTCCAAGGCGTTGACGATTCGTTCATGAAAAGCACATAATGCGGTTTCAGTACTCTTAGACTTGGTAAAACCATGCTGTGTCGGCGATAAAATATTATTTTGATTTAGAAATACGGTAAGTTGTTCTTTCACGCTAAGTTCGAATAATTTTGAAAAGCTTGGTAGTAAACTAATGGCCCTATAGTTTTCGTAGTCATTGGGATCTCCCTTCTTATAGAGGGGCAGCACAATAGCCAATTTAAATTGTCTAGGAAAAATCCCAGTCTGAAATGACAAGTTTATGATGTGCGTCAATGGACTAGTAAAAGAGAATTTACATTTCTTAATTAAATTATTGGATATCTCGTCATATCCACACGCGTTAGAGCTTTTCAGGTTATTAATTAGTGTTAGAACATCTGATTCTGTTACTGGTGAGAGGAAAAACGACCGGTGACAAACTGGTATATTGGATCTAAGAAAATCAAAATCTTTTGATATATTATTAATTGCTTGGAAATTGGTGAAATGTTCGTTGAAATTATTTGCCGCTTCCTCATCTGAAATTAAAGATTCGTTCTGAACAATATGAATATTTTTTTGTTGTCTTTATTTACCTTGAATTCTCGAAATGACACTCCACATAGCCTTCATTTTGTTATTGGCTTCCCTAATCTCACTGTTGTGATATTCTTTTTTTGCACTTTCTAGTTTCTTTTTATAAATATTATTTGCTTCGCGATTTAAGTCCTTATATTCAGGATGTGTTTTGGCAAGATCATTATAAAAACTAATCCGATTTTTCATTTGCAGTAGCTCATCTGATATCCATTCGTTGCCATCATATTTATGCTTGTTAAAGTATCGTCTTACCGGGAAACACTGTTCGAAATGATACAATACTATATTTAAAAAAATATCAAAGGCGGAATTTGGACATGTTGCATTAAAGACTTGCTCCCAATTCTCTTTTCCTAAATTGCTAGTGAATAATCTAATATTATCCTGACAAAGATTTCTGCGATATTTGTATGTATTCTTTTCGGTATATTTTTTTGTTGGGATTATTAGCAGTTGAGATATGTGGTCCCATAGATTAAAGTCTATGGTTTTTGCTACATAATTCTTTAAATTTGAACTGACAATAAAATTGTCTATACATGTACTAGTGTTTTCGGTTATCCTTGTCCGTACTTTTATAGTTATATTTAATTCATAGGACAGCAACAGATCAGTAAATAGTGTACCGTTACGGTGTATGCTTAAAAAGTCCAGATTAAAATCACCGCCTAAAATTACTAATCTATTGCTGTTAACAATTTTATTCAGTAGGCCGCTACAAAGGCTTAAAAATAAATTGAAATTATCGGAAGGTGGGCGATAGATAACGGCTAAAATTATATTATAATAAACTAATTCAATACAGCAACATTCTAAAATACCCTCTCTACAGAAATCTAATACAGGGATTATGTTAATGGCTGACTGAAAACTTTGTCGTTTATAAATAGCAACACCACCATGTTTCATGTTAGGGCGGCAGTATGAGTCAATTCATACAAAATTTCCGAATTTAATAGTCTTAATTCATAACATCTTCAGAACGGTTTTATTTTAAGTTTTTTGTTTTAAAGTTACCTACTTACTGTGTTGTGTTTCGCGAGATAAAAATTACTGCCACGTTGAGATGTCTTAAAGTACAAGGGCTCCATATAGGTTATTTGCAGAATTATAGTTAACAGAGTAATTTAGTATGTATCCCAAGTATTTTTAATATTGGAGGTCCAGAGACAGAAATTCTAAACCTGCAAGCAGGCCCGCACCTAGCTCTTTTGGCGCCCTTGTTACTACATTTTGAAAAAAAAATGTAGTATACGTTTAGCATTTTTCCGGTGCACCATCGAAACCCGAAAAAAACGTCGGATCGATGTGAAAGTCGTATCTATCGATTCGAGAGCGAATTTAGAAAATTCCGTCCGTCGGTCAGTCGGTCTGTCTGTCTGTCTGTCTGTCGGTCTGTCTGTCTGTCTGTCTGTCTGTCTGTCTGTCTGTCTGTCACGCCCAGCCCCCTTAATCCGTTTTCGGATTGCGATGAAACTTCGGTGGTTAATAGGAGGTCTTTAGAAAACCTTAACGCCGGAAGCTCGGCTCCGTTCGGAAACCGGAAGTACCCGATATAGACGTTTCGAGTTTTTCGGGAGAAATTGAATAACTCGATAACGGGTAGTCGGATCGAGACGTTTCAAAAAAGGAATGGTGCCGCTCGAAAAGCTCTACAAATAAGTATACCAGTGGCTATGTCGAAAAACAAATGAAAATTGATCTTTTTTGCAAAAAACTGGTTTTCTCGAAATCGGGCTAGGAAGCACGATAACTGTCCAGAATATTGATCGATCTCGATGAGACTTGGTGGGATCAAAGGTACCCGGCCACAAATCAAGCCTATTGCTGGCGACCCGAATCCGTTGACTGCAAGTATGTTTTCCAGGGCCGAGTATGATTTTTCAAAGAAATTAATAACTCCCGAACCGAAGGTCCGATTTTGATTTTCAAAAATGGCAATTGTAGGGCTCGATTAGGTCTATTAGTTGACGTTTGTGTGAAATTTGAGAAAGCAAAAGCGAATCTACAAATCCTGGAAAACTTGATTATTTTGATAAATTCTACAAATTCCGAACAGTTTCCTAATAAAAATCGAAAATTAACTATTCCGTCGATCGATCTCTATAACCAGTATAAGGCATGGACTTTTTTGGACAAAAAATCTAAAATAGAGTTTTTTCGAAAAACTTAAAATAAACGAGTTATTTACGAAAATGCATTCCATAGAATTATTTTAAAAAATATTACAAATTGATAAGTGATAATGTTATATTTAAAATATCATCATTCATTTAGTTATTTTCATTTACTAAATAAAAATAGAACCGATGTCCTTTCCGTGTTTCAAAATGTAGTTAGCTTTTACTTTAGTCAATGCAAAAAGAAAAAAAAAAGAAAATAAAGCATGTCAAAGCACTGAGTTATCTTGCGACCCTCTGCTGAAAATGTGAATCATCCCAACAAATTGAATAAAAAGCATATCAAAATGTAGTTTTTTTCACTTGTTCATTTAAATATATTTCGCCCTCAATTTTTATAACGCTGATTGATGCGTAAAGATACAAGTGAAGTTTGATATTATCCATCGTTGATAATTTATTTAAAAAAGTGTTTTAATTTTATTTTTGTACTTTGCAACATGTGCTGAACAGGTACACAAAAACACCACTATCATGTCTGTAAAACTACAAACAACCAAGTTTTGAAAAGCAAATATTTTTTCACTTGTACACCTTTTTACCATTGAAGTTAATTGTCGCACCTCACGCATCGGACGACCAATAAAGTCGCGGCATATGCAGCTCTAACTTTTATAGTTTCGTACATGGCAAGTTCGGACAGGAAAAACGACATTTGTTAGGTCGACGCAAGTCAAGCTCAAAGATGAGTAAAATCAGATTCCCGTTTGAGTTTGCGCAACTAATGTTATCATGTTTTATGTTACATAGTCTATCGAATATATAAAACAGTCTCAAAATATATAATTATCAGAAATAATTCGGTACCCTCGTTTCAAAGTGTAGAAATAACAAACGAGTAGATGTAGTCGGGCATGGCCTACTGCGGGTACCTATTTGGTTAACATTTTGCTCGAATGTGACTCATTTCACTTTTAGACCTAGGTTCAACTTTGTACCCCTGTATGTCTTGACTAAAAATGTTTCAGCAATTAATTACTTACACGCTGAAATCCCTGAAATCCATATGACAACTTTTCTTCGACATAATTTTTTTCAAAAATCGTCGAAGAAAACTGATCGCTGTGAGGTATAAAATTAAAATCGCCAATTTCATTTTTA
This sequence comes from Stenurella melanura, assembly GCA_963583905.1. Taxonomy (NCBI): domain Eukaryota; kingdom Metazoa; phylum Arthropoda; class Insecta; order Coleoptera; family Cerambycidae; genus Stenurella; species Stenurella melanura. Next base: position 81,590,027 of record OY757312.1, read on the forward strand.
GGAAGTTCATATGCAAGGTCTAAGGATATTATAAAAAAAATTGTATTGTAAGAAAAACATTGTTTTGTTATTCTTTTAGAGCGTCAAAAAACGAGAAATTGGCGATTTTTCAAGTTTAAAAAATTAATAATATTGAATATATCAAGAGACACTGTAGTGTCTCGCGCCAAGTTCACTCTAACGGTAACAGAAATAATAAGCGAGAACCCGTGTATCTTTACAGGAATAATATCTACACCCCCCCACACCGTCTAATTGTTTAATTGAAATTTCTCAATAAATATACGTGCTTAGTTACCCTTATAAATTATCTATCGATTGAGACCAGAATCAGTTATATTAATTACATATTAACGAAGATACGTGCACAGCAACGCGTAGCCACGCCCCTTGCACAAAATACATATATTATGCGATTTGCCCCATTAACTTCGCTTTCGTCGATGATTATCGGTTCCAAAAAATACACAGTAGGTATTGCGGCACTTTGGACAGCCACTTACCCTAGAACACACACACACACACCAAAGTGCAAGATGGCTAGTCATTATCGTCGCAGAGTCAGGGCGTAGGTTCGATTTGAATTTACTAATTTTTACCAGGCGCCACTCTCCCTGATTTATCTATCTTAAAACCGCCAAGGAGAGAAAGAAAACGTAAAAGAATCTGTGGCTCAGTTTAATTTGTATAAAAGAATTTATTACATAAAATAGGGTTGGCAGTATTAGAAAAATATGACATTACTCACAAACATGGTAAAAGAATTACTTAAATAACTAAGCAGTAAATATACCCACAAATTGAAATGTATTCTAGCATATGATAACTAAAGATTAGTACAAGTATGCACACCTAAATATACACATATGTATGTAAAGGTTGGATGATAACTTAATGACCCGATTGCTTCAAACCAAATCTTTTGTATGCTGAAGTGTGTAAAAAGAAAAGAAAACGTCCAAATACCTTGGTACCTGGTAAAAGGTAGAATGTAGAAGCTATTGCGTACCCATGACTAACTTATTGACAACGCCTTGTATTTCCTGCCATCCACCACTGTCTGTCAATATGCAGTTTTAATGAACGGACCCAAAATCTATAAACTCTCCTCCCTCCTTGGCTTCCCCTTCAATTTACAATAGAAAATTGTTGCCAAATCTGGATAGGTTCTGTATGTCTCTATAACCATACGCCAATATTCTTGACTTTGATGACGGTCACGGATGATTAGCGGTCGAGCTTTGAGCTCTTTGCCCCAATCATCGCTGTAGACCTGGACCGGCCTCGTAAGGGGTGGGCCTGCTTTTTACGACTGCCCCACCTGCAAATGCAGGCGGTGTAGGCGAAGTTAGCAGACCTCCCCTGGTCCTGGCTGTTGGACCCTGCCAGCTGGGTCGTTTCTTCTGCCGCTCTTCTGTCTCGAGTTTCATTCTTGACGTGCTATAACCATGAAATTTTCCTCAGGTTTATATATCTTTGTCACCCATTACAAAAAGCCCGAAGTAGAAAGTAATTTATGGTCTCTCTGTTTCCCCACCAATAAAATATTTTCTTCACATCATAAAAAACTATTTCCTTTAATTTACTACATTCTAGAAAATTGTGGTTGTTGAACACTCCATATTTGTTAATACAGATCGACAGTCGTGCCAAAACACAATTTCTAGGGAATTTTTGAAAGTGCCAAGTGACGACTGCCATATTTTAGGTTACCTACGATTCGACAGGCGGTGGTGGATTTAAGAAATTATTCGGATCGATTATATTTATTTTATTATACAGACTTTGGCTCTATTCACGTTACACCCCGTAAGACTTCACCAAGACCCCTATAGGACTTTTCTGAGCTCCATTTCACCCTTCATAATGTGGCCTCCGTAAGACTTGACATTCTCATCTCTGGGGTCCATATCAAGGGTTTCCGTTCGCTCTGTGGCGTCTTTAATTCTCGCACAGTATAACCTCACTTCTATGTACCGTATGACTAACATAACCTATAATTTCACATTTGGACAGTTGTTAATTCGGAATTTTTATAAAATTTCGCAATTAATAACTTACAAATTTATTGATAATCAGCTGATTTCTTCAAGATGGCTTAAGAGTAATATGTAGAATCCAATATTTGAATTGTCCGACAAAATAGATTTCCCGATTTTCCAGTACGACGACGCGTGGAATTCTTTCGGCAGAAGTGGAGGGGGAACGCCGCGTTTTCGAAAATTTCCGTATAGGGACAAAGTTGTGGATTAGACGCAATTACAAGAGAATATGTATAAATTCATTTTTTGTACGCGGGCACCTAGACTAATATACCTATTACTTCCGATTATCAACATGTGCAGGATCTGCGGAAATATGAAAGTGAGACGTATTTGAAAAAAAAAATCATATTTTCTCTTTTTATAAGATACCGGTTAATTGATTTCAAATATTTTTGAGAGAATACATTTTCTCATTTTATGTTTTTGTAGAGAGGAAAGATATTTTTTTGGACAGATTGTACTTGGTGGCGCTGTTTTTTATAGAGAATCTGTTTTTGTGGGCTTTAAATTTTACGGAAAAAAGTTATCGAACATTTCTTGTTGGAAATCGGTAATAAAATATAAAAAAAATTGTTTGGCAGAGAAAATGTAATACTTCCTTTTGTTATAAACAAACATAGGTATTTTAAACAATATCAGACCAGGTTACCGTCTGGTAACATGGATTTTCATAATCGGTAGTGTCTCCTGAACTGATTCCAGCAAAAAACTGCGTCCGAACTGTATTCGATATTCATGATCCCATAACAGCCTGCTCTACTATATCACTGAACATGACAAGCAAGTGTCAAGTTGATTTTTCTGTTATCGATTAACTACTACTTACTATTTACAAGAATACGATTGGCATACATCCCGGTTAGTGGAGGTCTAGATAAGAAAGATTCTCATATCACTTTTGTTGTCTACCATGCTCTAAGGCAAAGGATTAATTATATCTCCAGGGCCGTGCGGTAGATTTTTTCAGTATGATGCGAGTCTTCAAAATTCCGCCTCTTATGTGAAAAGTAAAAAAATTGTGATTTTAAAAAACTACATTAGAAAATATCCAGGTACCTACTTTTCTTTTCAAAAATTATCATGATTTAAAAATAATTAACATCAGCAACCAACAATTCCCATTTACTACAATTTTATTCTTCTAACTTTAAGTTTGGCAAATTCGACAATTAAGGATGTGTATTATGTAATCTACAGTGGCAGCAAATTTGGAATCAATTGATCTCAATGATGATATATCTTTAAGGTTTGTTTGGATCGATGAATTTTTTAAATAATTTCTTACTTTAATTCTTTTCCCGCTGGCTAGAGAGACATTCCCTATATTAATAAAATCCTCAGGGCTATAATGTATTCGGATAAAAAGTAGTTAAGTCATTTTCGCACAAAAAATTTAAAACATTAAACGATTTTATGGTTCATGGTAGGTAACATTTGGGATACATCACGTAATTCCTCTTGAAAATCACTTGCATTTAAATCTGTATTATTTTTGACAGAAAGTATTGACTGGAGATTCGTACAATACTTTTCTAACATTTTGTCATCTATGTATTCTTTAGTTTTGAAATGTCGTATAAAAACTGTTGCAAGCTTGCAATAATAGTATCTATTGCGCTTGATAACCAAATTAATATTTGATATATACAAACTCTTTTTCCTGAAAATGCTTACATTTTATATAATTAACTATTTCATCAATTTTTTTTTAAATAAATTGAGAAATAACGGAATTAACATGAGGTCGTACGAAAAATACCGTGCTTTATCGGTATCTAAAATATTATTTACATGGTAGGCATATTTTCCGAGATATAATGGATTTAAAACTGGTATGGTCAGAATTTCCTTAAAAAGTAGGATTTCTTTCTATATAATTCAGCAAAACTTCAAAACTTTCCAATGCACATTATTCAAATTTGGCTGTGTGTGTGACATTTTTATACATTTTCGATTATGCTACCGATGCCGATAATTTTGTACGATTAGCTAACGTCTGCATTATCAAAAACTTTGAGCTCGAACTGTTGTATCAAATTATTCCCAGACGCGTAGAACAAGCCCAGACGCTTGTCTGTACGCTTTTACTTTGTAAAAAAATAATAATTTTTGAACAATTAGTTTACATCTGCGAATGGTTTTTTATGCAAAGTACGTAACTTTTAGGCCACAAGATTATTCGCAGATGTGTATGTATATTGTGCATAGTTACTTATATGAGTACGATCGCATGAACTTTATTTGCGGTCGCTTAAAAAAATATTTTCAAAGAAAGAGGTTTTCTTTGATTTTATAGTGTCAAACAAACATTTAACTATTTGCTACCGTGATAATGGCAAGAAAAAACCAATTCTTATGAAGATGTGGTAAAAAAAAAAGGAGGATGGGCACGGCAACACCCACGTCACTTGCTGAAAGCATTTTCGTTGTCCAAGGTTTTGTTAAACGGAACGGAAAAATGACATCACGAAGAAAGAGCAGTACCGCCAGTACCGGATCAAGAGAATACCTTTCAACGATTGGTGGTGGGAGTATAATGGGCGCTCTTATTGAAACTGGGCAAGAGGCTACAAATTCTTCGGTATATGTTTTACACAGGTGTTTGAAACTATTAATGTGTAGTGTAGATGGTATTTACACACAATTCATATAATTATATAGGTATACACAGTAATTATAATACATTTCATCACCCATAGAATACACTAGTTAAAATGATAACGTGCGGAACGGAACGTTCGTGATCACCAGATAAACTAATTTTATTGAAATGTATGCAAGTCGTCTGCAAAATTCACAATGAGTAAGCAGAAATCAATTACTAACGCGGTTTGTACACACAGACGGGAACTGATCGTTCCACTGTGTATATGGTTTTCAAAGTTCTTAATCTTAATGTTAAAAATATTTATGCAGACGCTAAACGTCTGGGAAAAATATTTTAATATTGTAATACCATGATGGCAATAAACAAGTTATTCGCAGTCGTGAGTTGATTTTTTACAAATTAATTTTTTATTTACTTACACTTATACACGTGCGCAACGTCTGCGAATGCGTCCGTAAGTATCGGCATATCAATAAATTTTAATATCTATTTGTGTGAAAAGTGAGCTTATTGTAAAAAATTACCGGAATCTGTAGCATAATCGAAAATGTATAAAAATTTCACATACACAGCCAAATCGTCTGGGAGACTGTTCAAGTATTTAAAACGACAGTATATAACGGGTGACGCCTTTCGCAGACGTGAACCGATTGTTTTTAAATGCCGGTTTTCGATACAAATGCCATTGCCGATTTCAAAGACTAGTGCGCCACCTAGACGTCTGCGATTGCGCTTCCGGTATGTTTTTTTTTTTTCCTAAAGTAAACTAATATTAACATCGCAGACGTGAAATAATTGATAAAAATGATGCATTAATTTTACAAAATAAAAAATCTATTAAAAATTGTTTTGCACCAGTGGCAATGATAAAAAATATCTCGTAGTCGATTTTACGTGCCTAAGAAAGGTCTCCATGAGACGCAGACGTGAGCTAATTGTTCACCAGAATCTTTCCCGTGCTACCGGTCTATGAGGGGTCAATACATTTGAATCGTATATTAGGTTACCGTATTGGTAACATGGATTTTTATAATCGGTAGTGTGTATGTACTAAACTAATTTCAGCAAGATACAGCGTCCGAACTGTATTCGGTACTCTTGCGGTACTCTTATAAGCTAGTGTAATAGGCAAATTTGAAAAAATGTAGCATAAAAATTCTTCAGTAATGTAAAAATTGTATTTCACTGCTTGAAATGCCGCCCCCTAATGGTGCCGCCTGATGAAATCGCCTCTCCGCGTCATAACACGGCACAGCCCTGTATATCTCCAGCTGTTACAAATATGTCAGGTAATAATAAGCTAGCTGCTTAATTGTTTTAACCCCACACAAATCATTACTTCTGTTGTAACGAATTGCACCATCCAACACTCAGCCTTTGTTTTAAATTTTAATTATTATTTTTTAAACCCTTTGTTTACAAACAGAATTTCATTATAATCGAGGCTAACTTTTAGAGCAAGTCTTTGGTGTGAGGGTCTCTCCTAAATTTGTCAAAACAAGTAGGGTTATCTGTGGGTGACTAATTGTTTTGAAGGGCTTTTTAATGACGCTTTGAAAATATAAAGGGCATAATTCAATTATGACTATATTTCCACAGTTTTGGTAAACTTAAATGTTTGAATAGAAATTTCAACGTAACAATTAATTACAAACGCACGTATTGTTGTTAGTGAATGTATTGCTAATGATATTATGACAGGATGAGCTTTATACAAAACCAATCTCCGTTTTATACTAATTTGATGAGGCCTAATATGTATGTTACGGTTATGTAGGTTTTAACCTTATGGGCCAGTTATTCGAGTTAATAACTTATAATATGTAGTTTTAGTTATTTTTAAGTATCGTTGGACCTGTAACAGATAAACGATGCAGTTTGAATTAGATTTGAATTATGTGCATTCAGAAATCAAAGTCACATGACGACTGTTCTTGCCTACTACAGGTCACGCTGGGACACCACTAATTGATGGTGGTGAATTTAACAATTTTGTCGTACTAGGTGGGAAGTATAAGAATGACTCTCCAGTTCATTTTTTTATTTATTAGATTTCAGTTTTCGTCTGAAGTTGCCACGTACACCATTTATTATTTGACCAAATTAATCGAACACCCAATACATATTAATATAGTTAAATAGAATTTTTGACAAAATTCACAAGTATGCATTTTTTTTGACAAGTATACTCTATTGTTGCATTTGTTAAAAAAATATTATATTAAGTACTGTATGATGAACATTAAGAATGGGAAGTTGGCAAGCTGAAAAATGTCTTATTTTTTATTCTATTACTTGTGAAACTGAAATCAATGGAAATTGAATCAACTTCTCATAATGCCAATACGATTAAGATTTTCAATGTGTACTCTATATTTAGAAATCGATTTTTGGGTCTTTCTTTATATCCACATTTTTATATATTTTCTTGTACAGCAGCATTCATTCATCTTACAATATCAGCTACATTTTCTCAACAAAGGAATACTGGTATATGAAAATAAGATTGTATGCGATCCATTTATTTCTTCCGTATACCCCTTGTTCTTTTTACTGTAGCAATAATTATCAAAATAGTAGATTTTTACGTTTACGTTAAATTTTTATATTTTAGTGAATCTTTTATATTTTTAATCAATGACACTCGAATTCTGGAGATTGGTAAATAATAAATGTGTAAATGGCAATTATTTTTTTGATCAAAATGTTGCTACTGCTAAGGGTTCAAACCTTTAGTGCGACAATGCATATGAAATAGTTTCTGCAAAAAATAAAAAGAATGTTGTATCCCTAATAGTATCCAAAATAGAACTTTCAAGAAAATGTTTAAAATTGTACCGCAATAATCATACTTTTCTGATTGAATACCAAATGAACATATACACAAGAGTGAAATTGAATGCTCAAATATCTGTAGATCGCGAGAAACTACCGTCAGCTCCTAATAGATCGCAACCTCTTAAAGTAGAACATTTTCGAGCTGCTTTTTAGGGTTTTTTGAAAATCATGAACCTTTAAATGTATTCAGTATAAATATCAATAAATTAAATTCTGGGCAAAAAATCTTTAAAAGTATTTATACAAAACTTTCCTCTCATTTTTCGCCTTTCATGTATTAATTATTAACTTCCCAGCTATAGAGAGATTACCGTAATGGACCCAAAAATCGAAATAAAAATTTTCAACATATTTTTAAATTTCAAGGTAACTACAGTATTTTTCAACTGGTTTTGAAAAGAAGTATGTGTGTGTCCGTGCGTGGGTGTACGTACGTACGTGCGTAAACAGATTTTTCCTGCAAGATGTAATAATAAAGTACTTAGTTTAATTGAGGCTAATAAGTCGCAAATCAATAAAAATGAAAATAACGGTAGTTTAAACAAATTTTGTATCTTTGCAATACTACAAGTGAGTATATCTAAAGGGTTCTTCAAATATATTGTATGTATTCTTGAACATGGCGAGTAGATTGTTATGCCTATATGTTGCTCTGGGAATTAAGTAGGTAATTTAAATATGATCCATGTATATGAATTTCTAGACTATTTATAGAAAACTGAGATATCAGTTTTCGATATAAGTACAAACAAAGAAAGTAATTCCTGTCGTCTTTAAAAAGCGCATATCTTAAAAGGCAGCATTAAGTCCTTACCAAATTTTGAAGCATACACACCATATTATTGAGGCATAAGCAATATGTGGTCTAACGGTAGTAGTATTTCCTTTAATGTGGTTTACAAAGGTTAGTTTTTTTATATCAAACGTCACACTTAAGTCACAAGAAGTGTCAGGATAGACACTGTTGATGGTTCCATTTGTGTTAAAAAAGAAATAGTTTCGTTTTGCTGTAAATGTCATAGCGTTTGTAATGTTTTGCTCAATTTGAAGATAATTTATTTATCGCAAACCATGTGTGAATACGATCAATATTATTTTACAGTTTAATACAACAAAAGGGTTAAAATTATCCACGTTATAAATGGTAGTTAACAGTACAATTTTATGCTGTGTCGTTCATCAACTAATTTAAAAAGGTGGACCTAAGTTTGAAACTTGAGGAAATTTCCGATGTAGTTAAAACTATGATAGATCTATCACCATGACGTATAACACATTATTTTCTATCCGTTAGATAGATAGGATTTAAATATGCAATCCGAAAAGCCATAAAATTCAAAGAACCCCTCACCAATCTTATGGGAATCTGTTTTTCTGTGGAATTGACCAATTTTGATATATGTTGTAGCTATTGTCGTTATGAGCAAAAGTCTCCATGGGCATAACATGATTCTATGAATGGATTTTCCGGTACGTGCATTCCAGTCACAGAATCAGCATATGTCGTGAATATCTCTTGGTATTTATGATTTATACGTGTATAATATACACGTATTATCAAATTATATTGTGTTTAAACGGTGAAAGTTTTATAAATATTTTAAGGAACATTTTAAGAAAAAAAAATTCTGAAAAATTATTTTATTATTTCATAATTTTTCTGAAAATGTATTTTTTTTCTTAAAATGTTCCTTTAAATATTTATAAAGCTTTCACCATTTAAACACAATATTATTTGATAATACGTAGAGGTGTTTCAGAATCTCATGAGCCGCGAAATGCGCAAAAGGCAAAGTTTATTCTGAGTTATAAGTATGTTTTTGAAGACACTGCCTTGCTGTATACATAAACAAGAGGTCGGGATAAATTGTGAACAATAAATATAATATTTTTAAGATGTGTAACTGAGTCAACAGGAGGGATTATGTCTCTGCGCATATGAAGGTCACAGCTCATGAGGTTTTAAAACACCTCTATATAGTACGCAGGTAAAAATCATAAATACCAAGAAATATTGGTACTTACGACATATGTTGATTCTGTGATTTGAATGCACGTACCGGAAAATCCGTTCACAGAATCATGTTGTGCCCATGAAGGCTTTTGTTCAGAACGACAATAGCTACAATATAAATGAAAATTGACCAATTCCACCGAAAGACAGATTCCCATAAGATTGGTGCGGGGTTCATTGTTTAAAAGAGGATATCATGCTTCAGTCTACCGAAAACCTTGAATTAGGTATATATAGCATCTGTTTATACACCATTATCAACGGAATTGTAAATAAACTGTAATATTAATTAAATCGGTAACTGTTGAACAACCTTTGAGGAATCCGCGTTGAGCTATTGATATTTAATACCGAGTTTAATACATACATAGTTCTAAAGAATCGGCAGCTACTAGAGGCGGCTGGTACCTCCCCACCTAAACATTTGAAATTAAATGCAACAGTAAAGCCAAAAAAGATTAGAGAATTAACAAGATAGGCCAGCTGGCGGAAAACCTTTTATCTTTTAGCAATGGCACCATTGACCTCGACATTTAAATTGGACTTCTCGCGCAGTTACCACAATGTGACAATCAGACGGAAAAGGTAACATTAGAAAGAGGGGCCAATAGTGAAAAATGGACAACACTGTGTTGATAGAACGACCGAACTCAGCTGACTGTCAGTATCCAAGCTCACTAAAAAACAGGTTGCTTTATAATATTGTCACGCTGAAAAGGGGGCTAGGGCCTTATCTATGGGCCCTACGCCCTACGTGACTTTGGGATCTCTGGAGAAGTATGTGTTAATAAGGGCAACTTTAGGAATTTACATGGTTTTATTAAAACCTTCATTAAGGGATAACAAACAAACAGATACAAATAATCAACAATACAAAAATAGATACACCTAAAAATTTAAACAATCTTACCAATATACATAGTGGGGAGGAAAAGGTGTCACTTTCACTTAACTTAACTTGTGATCTCCAGGGTGGAGATCACTAAAACTGCCTGAAGGGCCTGGGCCCCACATCCTAAGATGAGGGCCCAAAACTAAGACTGACTGTCGACACTAAGGTCGAAACTCAATTAATTAAAAGAACCGAGAGCCGCGTTTGTTTTGATTATTCGATTTTTATACTTGTTTATTTAGCAGACCTTTATATGGTCAATGTTATGTTTATATGTATTTGTGTTTTATCATTAAACAATTATACTAATTGGCATTGAAATTATTTAATTGTTTTTTATTTAATATGGACTAGGGTCGAATATATTTAATTTATACAAACATTTGCGACTTTCCCGGATTTGGCTGTTTCCTGCGTGACATATTTCCCTCCTCCAAAAGCTGGCCTCCAGCTTAGATTATTCCTAAATAGGGAGAAAACAACAGAGAGGATTTTATTTATTCTAGTATCACAATTCAGCAGGGGTAGCATCAACAAAGTCTCGTTATAGGTAATTTACTAATGCAACACCAAAAAGGAAGAGGAATAATGAGAACTTTGCCGATGCCTACCCTGCCGAAATTTTAAACAAAAATTTACATCAATTTTAAAAAATATTTGGCATGTTCACCACTCTGTCTTTGATCAAGTTTTTTGGCACACCCGGTTCAAATTCATAGTTCGGCACTATCACTACAGTTCGTTCACGCAGTTCTTCCAGGACTGTGGGGGCATTGTACTTGTCACCTATTGTTCGTTTGTTTTATTTTGTGAGATAACGGTTCCAAGTACCCGGAGGTGTGGTCGAGTTACATCATGGTAATTTTTGTTGGTCCCTGGATGGTTATACAGCATCTCCTGTGTGCCAAGGGTCGGACGTTGACGATACCGGCCGCCTTGGGACTGTCGGCCAGCCTGTTGTTTTTGCCATTCGAGCAGTCAATGTTTTTGTTCCCTCCGAAATGCCTGTGTTGATGGCATTTGTATGACCAAAATGCTTGGAGGCATCGCTCGGCCTGGGTGCGGCGGACGTTGGCGTGGAAGGCTTCTGTAGTATTTACCTGCCCCTGAATTTGCAGATAGTTCGGGATTAGTTGAAAGTCCTGCCCTTGTACAACTTGGAGGATGCTGTATATGATGTTTGGATTATACGTATGAATGTAACTCCCCGATTGGTTGACTGAATTTCCATTTCGGGTACCATCCCTCTGGAATGGCGCGCCCCTGCCAACTGCTGGGAGACGTCTGGTAGTGCCGGCGAGTGTCCATGGGAGTGTGCCAAGAGATCCCGTGAAACATGTAAAAAAACAATTTATAAATAAATGAACATTTTGGCCTTATGATCTATTCTTATCCTTTTTATTATTATTATTCTAATTATTATAAGTATACGATTTAAACGCTTATATTCGTGAAAGAAAAGAAATTAAATAATTGTTGTCTAAACTTGTAATTAAAAATTATATCCCGAGTCTATTGACATTGTTTACATATAACCTAAAGAATTCGCTGATTCTATACACTTCTGTTCCTTTAATTGAACTTGACCTGGGCATAATTGCTGGGTGTTACTAATATTACATTTCTATATTGTACCATTACAAGCTAGTGGGTGTTTTATTTAAAAACAAAGTTGAACTTGACACTCAGTAAACTACGACACAAACAAACTTTACGTGTATTCACCTATTATTGCAAGTTCCAGTAACTAATATACTATAAAATGAAAATATTTAATTATTGGAGAGACGAGAGAAAAAAGTTATTTTTTACAAGTGATGTCACTTGGTGAGTTCTATGCTTGTAAGGGGAAAGTATTTTAAAATATTAGTGAATTGTTTTACTTCTTTAGTTTTTTACCTAAGTAGGGTACTGTTCTTTTTGTGTGTATCATTTCCTAATAATTTTAACTTTAAGTAAACTTTCAACATCACAATATTAATCTCTGCTTTAGGAAGGACATAGTTAAATAAACTTTCATTTATTTCTACTTTAGATAGAAAATAGTTATACGTTTACTTATTTAGCTTTAGCAGGGACATTCTAAAACATTTGTTTTTGAAACTTTATCGTACGAAGATGACGTTGAGTTCCCGTTTATGAACCTTCTTCCACGCCTTCCTTGTCATGAAATATTTTACTCGCAAACTATCAGCAATGTACCCCCTTATATACCTCAATTATCATTATTCGCAATTATCTCCCTTGGGGTTGTACATCTTTATTTGCAACGCTGGTAACATGTACCCTATTTGACGAGGCCGACGTTCAGTTCCTTTTGAACCCTCTTCCACGTGACCCTCATCTTAAAACCTTTTACCCGTAACATCATAGGCAAAATAATCCCTTATACATCTCAATAAAATAATTATCAACTCTTTATATTATAATAATTAATCTCCCTTGGGGTTATACATCTTTATTTGCAACACTGGTACCGCATGTACCTTATTCGACGAGGCCGACGTTCAGTTCCCTTTGAACCTTCTTCCACGTGACCCTCATCTTAAAACCTTTTGCCCGTAACATCATAGGCAAAATAATCCCTTATACATCCCAATAAAATTATCATCATCTCTTTATATTCATCTTGCACATCTTTGTGTGCGAAAACAATAACACGAATATTTCATTTGACAAGGCTAACGTTCAGTTCTTGTTGAACTATTTTCAACGTCGTCTTCGACTTGCAACATCTCGTTTCGTAATCAAAAACATCACCTATCATCATTACATAAAAAACATATTATCCCTAACTATTTTTATTGACTTCCTAACTTCCTGTGAGAATTTGTGATACACACTGCTCAAAAATTTAAAAAAAAATCTTGGTACCCTTGTTTACTAATTCATAAAAAAAACTTGGTCATTCTACAGTTGACACTTTAAGTTCTTGACTAGATTAATTATTTGAATAAATAAATTGCTTGTCTCTCAAGGCATTTATTTAAAAAAAATATATAAAATTAAGCTGTCATTTGTGCTGTATCGTTGTCCACAAGGCAGTTTGGACTGAGTAATCGCAATTTTTGCCCAAATCACCTAGTAGACTCCGAGAACAGTCAGCTTGATGACCTTACCAAAGAGAGAGAGAGAGAGAGACGACAACAAAAAAAATACAATCTAGCAAGCAGCAACCAATTATTTTCTTATGACCTAATTATTTTTCCCCGGTATCTTCCTGACTAAAATTTTTGCTTCACATAACAATCTAAAAATTAAATTACTTTTGTTTGCAATTGTTTACCATAAAAAGCTACCCAACTATAAGTTCGTACAATACTGCAAACTTTAACTAATTGAAATATTTGACTAATCTCTATAATTTAGTCGTCTAATGTAATAATTGAACTTCTAACTAAGTAATTTGTATTATTTTATAAACACCTATACATTGAAACTTAAATTATTTACCCATGTTTTCCCTTACTTTACTTTGATTATATAAACGATGTTCAGTGTATGAACACCTATAAATACACCCAATTATCTATGAAATGTATGGTTATTTACTCATTTTATTCCTAACTTAACTTGACTTTTTAAATGGTTTTCAATGTCATGTGCATCTATGGCCTCATTTACATCGACATGGTATTGCCAACCAATTAAAGTTGACTTTCACGTCAATTTCTTTAGAATTAGATGATAAAAAAATATATCTTATTTTGTATCTGCACTATTCTATTATATTTCTATACTTAACAAAAGGACGCGAAGTACACAATGTAAATGAGCTCAATGATGACCACATGACTTTTCCATCCCTTAAAAAAAACAACAAATGCAGATCGTCTTCTTGGCAATTTACTAAGACAATTGCATTTGCCTAATACAAACCTCTCTTTACCTACCTGGTAGAGAGCACCCTCTCCCACACTAATGTATATTGTATCTAATAAGATCCTTTCTTACATATTACAAATAATTAATAGATTGATCGACTTACCTGTAAGGATGATCGATCTGAATTATTCCAACTGTTGTCCGGAATGATTATTACACTCAGTAGTATGCATGATGTCATACCAGCCAGCACAAATTTAAAGATAAGCAGAAAACAAAAAATCCTGAGTCAGCCCCTACCCTAACGTACCTCTCTAGATATCGTCATTGCATTCGTTGGGTTAATTAGATCGCTGGGGAGTTAACTGGGCGGGAAGGGTTGTAATAATCATTCCGGACAACAGTTGGAATAATTCAGATCGATCATCCTTACAGGTAAGTCGATCAATCTATTAATTATTCCTCACTGTTGTCCTACATGATTATTACACTCAGTAGATTTTTAAAGAACAACACGATCTAATTAGCAATATAACTGAAATATATTTCATTTATAACTAACATAGAAATATTCAAGCAATGATTGGAACAAACAGCAGAAAAGAAAAGCAGGAAATGTTTATTTATATATATACATACATATATATATATATATATATATATATATATATATATATATATATATATATATATATATATATATATATATATATATATATATATATATATATATATATATATATATATATCTAGTTGTGTTAATAATTTAATGTAATTAAGTATTTGTATATGTTTAAGCAGTAAGGCGTTGATGTAGGATAGACCTAGCAAATTCATCAGGGCAGGCCGTCACCGGTCTATTATAAAACTTTACGAATACATTGGACCTGTGAGACCATCCTGCAGCATTTCTAATAACCTCGATGTTAACCCCCGCCCGTAGGGCCGCTGATGTGCTAGCGTGTCTAGTACTATGTGACGAAAACTTCGAAATATCTATTCCACTTTTTTGTAATATTTTTTTAACCCATCTGCTAAGGGTTTGAGTACTAGCCGAATGATGAGGCTTTCGCCAAGTTAGAAATAATTTATCTTGTCCCTCAGGTCTTATTGTAGAAGTTTTTTGTATATAATGTGCCAAAGTCTTCGCAACACATAGACTTGGTTTGTCTGGGAATATGGGAAAAACCATTAAGGGTTGTAATTTTTTATATCCCGATGTTTTGATGCGCTCAGGTACCCGTATTTCCACAACTTTATTTGATTCTTTAATATTTTGAATACAAATTTTCGAGAGCGTTTGCATCCTATGGGCGGAGGTAAGAGCTAACAAGGTAATTAACTTACAGCTAAGTAATTCTAATGATAAGTTTTCCAATGGAAACAGCTGTTCTAAATAATTCAATACAGTATTAGGGTCCCACGTTGCCGCATATTTAGGTTGTGGTGGCTTTAAGTTAAAAGCTCCTTTAAAAAACCTCTTTAAAATATTTTCGTCGCTTGGATTTTGAGAAAAAATCAAAGAAAGTGCGGCTCTATGTGTATTTAGGTACGAAAATGATAGCCCGGATTTCTGAATTTCTGAAAAATACTCCAAAAGTCTGGTAAGGTTATATTCATAGGGATTAAATTTTTTACCCAGACAAAATTTCCACCACTTCTTTAAACACCCATCGTATTGTTTTAATGAACTTGCTGATAAAGAGGCTAATAATACTGGAATTACAGTGTCTGGCGTTCCTTTCATAGCAAACGACCGCCGAATAACTTCCCTGCCACCAGGGTAGTCTTTTGTAGTGGATGTTCGGTGGATCTGAAAAGTGACAATAGAACGTTATCATCACAAGGATAGAATTTTAGTGGCTTTGTAACTAGCAGTTCCTCAAATCGGGGATACCAATACTGACTGGGCCAATCTGGTACTACCAAAATTCCAGTAGCTTTATCTTCGATAATCTTTTGTAAAACCCTGCCAATTAGTGAAATTGGTGGGAATGCATAAAAATAATATGTAGTCCAAGATAGGGTAAATGCATCAACACACATGGATTCCGGATCGGGGTGCCACGATATGAATTTAGCACATTTTTTATTTTGGTAAGTAGCAAACAAATCAATATCCGGAAACCCATAATTAAGAGTAATTTCTTTAAAAACCTTATCATTTAATTCATATTCAGTGTTTACATTTTTTATTCGTGATTCTGCATCGGCTATGCTGTTGTCTGAAGAACTTATATATGATGCGTATATGAAAATATTTCTGAATTCGCACCAATCCCATATTTTCCGTGAAATCTCATTAATGTTTTTATATTGAATACTTCCCATTTTATTAATACTTGCGACAGCTGTAATATTGTCAATTCTTATTAAAATATTTTCATTCGTAATATCTCTTGCAAATGTTTTTAAGGCATTAAAAGCAGCTACTAACTCTAAATAATTTATATGACAAAGTCTTTCGTTTTGGTTCCAGAACCCATGTGTCTTGCTGTCCCCACAGTGGGCGCCCCAGCCTGTTTTGGAACTGTCAGAAAAAATCTCTAATTTGAACGGTTTATTTCTAATAGACAGTTTGCTATTTGGAATATTATTCAGCCACCAAGTTAATTCGGTTTTTAAATAGTTCGGAATGATCATTTTTGCGTTATAGTCGTTTTTATTGAGAGAAAGAGCTACATATTTTTCACGCTCTAAATTCTTTAGATGCAACCAACCATACTTTACAGCAGGTTTGGTAGCAACTAGTGTGCCAATTAGACTTGCGAAATCTCTAATATAACATACTCTCCTATTTAAAAATGCTGATAATTTTTTTATCACTTTTTCTTTTCTTACGTCTGGTAATTCAATTGTCATTTCTACACTGTTTATTGTGAAACCCAAATATAATATTTCCTGCTTAGGAATTAACTCGCTCTTTTCTATGTTTATTATGAAACCTAATTCTGCTAGCAAATCATAAACAAACTTTACGTTTCTTGCACACTTTTTCTTGCTCCTTGCAATAATTAAAAAATCATCTAGATAGGCGGTACAAATTATGTTTCTTTGTCGTAAATGTTTCAAAACTGGTCTGATTATTTTTGTAAAAATATATGGCCCGAGATTTAAACCAAATGGTAAACATTTAAACTCGTACGTTTTATTTTCCAATCGAAACCGCAAGTATTTCCTATGTTTTTTCTTAATTGTTAATGAAAAATATGCATTTTTTAAGTCAATACTGGCGAAATAACAAGAATTTGTGATTAATTTTTGTACTGTACGATAATCTTCAAGCTTGAAATGAGGAGGAGTAATAAATCTATTTAAATTTTTTAAATTTAAAATAAATCTGTCTTTCCTATTTGGTTTTGTAATGAGAAAAAATGAAGATATGAATTCTCCTTTTACAGGGTAACATTCCGAAATAGCACCTGTATTAATCAAATCATTAATTGCTTGCTTATACTTCGATATTTCAGATTGTTTAATGGTAACATTAGAATAAACATACTGCACAGGTGTACGTTCAAAAGGAATTGAAATACCTTTAATCCACTTTAAAATAGTGTGATTACTAGTTATTCTGTGCCATTTAGCTACCTTTTCTTTAAGAAGGCCCGCCTCGCTGGGTTTTATTTTCGGCTGTTGTACGTCCTCCCCTGCTTTCTTTGCTGTTTTATCGGTCTGTTGAAATCCCTCGGGATTGTTCTTTTTCTTGAGTTGTTCTGAGGGCGCTGGTAAAAATTAGACTGTTTGAACTGGCTTCCGCGCTGCCACCCCGAAGGTCCTGGTTGAGCCTCCAGCCGTGAAACTGATGATCTCTTATACCACTCGCTTCTAGTAGCTGACTGAAACTTTAGTTCTTTTGCTGCCTTCGTAACGTTCTGTTCCGTTTGAATAGACTCCTTTAGCTTTTTTCCAAATAAATATTCGTCAATGGGACATTCATTGACAACTTTCCTTTTGTCTTCTTTGAGAAACGGTTTTATTAAAAACCGTCTATGGTTTGACAACTGATGGAAATTATCGCAAAGAATCTGACCACTGTCTGCTAGTGTACTAAGTACTCTCTGTGGATCGATATTGTCCCGATTTTGGATCAAGTCCGATATCAACGGCCCTATAGCAGATAGCACACCTGCTATCTGATTTTGCAATTGTAACACAAAATAGTCCTGCTTTTTTGCATCTCGATTCAAACAGATGTCAATTTCTTCATTTAGTTTTGGTGCGTGAAGAGCTTTGCAGTTGTTTGGGATTGGGTATTTTTTAATCAGTTCGTTAATTATATTATTATCAACCCCTTTTATCACGTAATTGTCCCATCTTACTGCGACTTCCTCATGAACATTATCTCCTACTTTTTTGTCACCGTTAGGGTCTTTACCTAGTAGTTCTGAAAAACTTGGATGAACTATATTTTCAGCCTTGTTTTCATCTTCTAACCCAGTTTCTGTAAAAGAAATTATTTACAGTAAGACATCCGTCTATTACCGTAATCAGGGGAAAGAACAAACCAACGCAATAAGACATTCGTCGATCATTGCGAGTAAGATGTAATTAATTCATCAAAAGTAAGCTGATTTTCATGAATTTATGTAAAGGAAATTATTTACAGTAAGACAGTCGTCTATTACCGTAATCACGAAAAAGCAAACCAACGCAATAAGACATTCGTCGATCATTGCGATTTCCATGAATTTATGTAAAAGATATTATTTACAATAAGACATTATTTGTCTATTACCGTAATCACGAAAAAACAAACCAACGCAATAAGACATTCGTCGATCATTGCGAGTAAGATGTAATTAATTTATCGAAATTTATGTAAAAGAAATTATTTACAGTAAGACATTCGTCGATTACTTATTGTCAAATCTCTGCCAGTATAAATAAAATTTACCTTGAAAGAATCGCTGCTGTCATCAAATTCGATGTTGCTGCGAACTTCTCGTTCTAAATCAAGTAACTTAGACAATAATAATTCGTATTTCTGGTCTCTTCTTCGTTTTACAGCCGGTTGTCGATGCTCTACAATCGTCGCATCTTCTCCATTCTCCGACTCTGAAGTTGAGATAATCCTTCTTCTATTAATTTTAGGCATATTCTTCTCTTTTTGCTTTTAAATTTTTACACTATTCACAACAACACTATTTCACTGTGTACTGGCTCGCACAAAAGAATGCAATGACGATATCTAGAGAGGTACGTTAGGATAGGGGCTGACTCAGGATTTTTTGTTTTCTGCTTATCTTTAAATTTGTGCTGGCTGGTATGACATCATGCATACTACTGAGTGTAATAATCATGTAGGACAACAGTGAGGAATAATGATTGACTCCGTATCACTGTTAACTTTTTTTTTTTTTTTAAAGGAAACCTACTACGAACAATTTACGAAAAATTAATTTGCCCTTAAATACTCTACTAGAAAAACCATAAACAGATTTGTTGATGTTAACTTTTATTTTTCAAAAAGAGAATCAACTACAGAAGACATAAGATGTAATTTTGTCTACATTATGCTTAAATATTCTGATAGAAATTTTAATATGAAAATAAGTAACACACTAACTTTCTCCCAAAAGAAAAACCCAAGGGTATACGGTTTTTTACCTTAATTATTGGCATTATGAGAAAACAATTTGAACATATGTTTAATAGTACATTTACAAATTTTATGTCAGGGTAAAAAACAAAATTAGCTTAAACTCAGACAAAAAGATAATAAAGGGGTAGTGAGGAAATCCTTTCAGAATACTTCTCTGTCTGAGGGGAAAATAATAATTAAGTATCTCAAATTTGGAGACAAATTGAAACAATAAAATAATAATTTTTTAGATTTTTAGAAATATTACACAAACATTCTCACCAAAATCGGACGTCTTCAATTTTGGTTCATAAATCATGTACATGTCAAAATAGAATGGCTATATAAAGTTAAAAAGCATGGAGTGATTATAAAAAATTATTTCTAAGAAAAAAAACTTGGGTTGACGTATACGAAATTAAAAATAATGAGAGCAAAAAAACTTGTGATAGCTAAATAGGAGTGGTTATGAAGAACCAACTCCTTGGGACGAAAACTCAGCTTATCCACCATATGTCATATACATATAGCACATGGTGGGCTTTAAGAGGAGTGATTATGAAGAATCACTCCTGGGAATGAAGCTAGGCGACCTCCACCATGTGTCACGCTGAAAAAAGGGCTACTCTAAGGAGTTTGGATGGTTTTTATTAAAATACTCTTTTAAGGGAGATAACGAACAGCAGATACAACTAATTAACAACAATAATACACATAACAACTGAACGGTCTTACCAATATACATAGTGGGGAGGAAAAGGTGTCACTTTCACTTAACTTAACTTGTGATCTCCAGGGTGGAGATCACTAAAACTGCCTGAAGGGCCTGGGCCCCACATCCTAAGATGAGGGCCCAAAACTAAGACTGACTGTCGACACTAAGGTCGAAACTCAATTAATTAAAAGAACCGAAAGCCGCGTTTGTTTTGATTATTCGATTTTTATACTTGTTTATTTAGCAGACCTTTATATGGTCAATGTTATGTTTATATGTATTTGTGTTTTATCATTAAACAATTCTACTAATTGGCATTGAAATTATTTAATTGTTTTTTATTTAATATGGACTAGGGTCGAATATATTTAATTTATACAAACATTTGCGACTTTGGATTTGGCTGTTTCCTGCGTGACAATATGTCACATGAAGTATTTCTATGTTTATATGTAAGGTATCTATTTGGTCAAGATAGAATTGTACATTGAAAGAATAATTTTGAAACTTTTTTCTATAAAATGAGGAAAAAACAGCCACACGCAGCTGTCATCGAGGTCTATACGTGACGTAGCACTTGTCGATTCTAATGAGCTAACCTATCTTTTAGTAAGCTTGGTCAAATTCATTTAATGCGTACCCGACAAATCCCGAAACCGTTTCCGCTGGATGTCGTGTTCCTTTAAATTGGAGTTCACAACTGTCTTCGTCTATTTCGTCTTCTCCGTCTGACTGTCCGATCTTGTTAGTTCTCTAATCTTTGGTAAAGCTGTATAGTTGTTGAAACTAGTGTTTAGTCGGTCGGGTGCTACAAACGATTTTGTATGCGCGCGCGTCATCATCACCCGTGTAGATGGACAAGAGTCTAGAGAGACCGAAATGCGAAAGCTTCGAGCATGCGCATTACCTTGTAAATGTGTAATAAATTCGTGCAAGTGGAGACATTGAAATATTTCCTGTTATTTTGTGGAAAGAAGGCGGGGGGACATCCCCCGCACCCCCCATTTTTTTGTCTGCGACGCTAATACTGCCTGCGGCGCTAATAATTATTAACAATTAGATATCAAAATAAAAACCTACTAACCTAACCCAAAGAAATCACACGAAAGAATGAAATTACTATATAAAAAGAAGGAAAACCTAAAGAAATCAGAAAAGAATTTGTAAAAAAATATATTAATCCTTACAGAATTAAAAAAAAAACGTGCGGAGATATGAATTTGAACCCGGGACCCCTCGCGCCATAAGCTAAAGCGTAACCTATGCGCTAACCACCTCGCTGGAAGCAAACGCTAGAGCAAAGAAGAAATAGTCAAACAAATGATATCACGTGTTGGGCGTGTCGAAGCTTTCGCATTTCGGTCTCTCTAGACGCTTCTGTGTAGATGGTATCCAAGAGTTTCACGGCGTAACGGCTCCTCACATCGACCGTGTCACGCGAAAAGCAATATGCTTCACATTTGCTTTGTTTTTTAATTGTTTTCACGCAAACCAAATCGAAAGGGTGCATGTGTGCTATATCGTTGAAATAGTTGCTTTTCAATGGTCCGATTAAAAATTATAAGTAATTATAAAATAAACAACTTGTGCCAAAACGGCACTAAACGTAATCCGATCTCAACGCAAACCTTATTCAGATCTTCTAAAGCACAAAAAAACCCTAATGCAAAGTTTCATCCAAATCCGTTTAGTAGTATCGCCGCTATAGTGCTAACACACATATACACCCACGCACCCACACAAAATCCATTTTTTGAGTTCCTGGGATCTCGAAACGTATAAAGATTTGATATTATCTCAATTTTCGATTTTGAACCAGTTTTAGTAACCTCCCACAATTTTGTGGGGGGGGGTTAATAAAACGGAGTACGGGAATCTCAAAATGCTTTAGCAACATTTATTTCTATCGCAAATATGGAATATGTGATCCTTATTAAAGACAAGAATTATGTTTGATCATTTCCACTGCAGTGCAAAGTTATCGTGTTTACTTTTAAATATACACTCTCCACGGCTAATTTTCAAGAATGCGTAAGCTAAATTTAATTAAATACTACTATGGATATTCTCTGTCAGTGTCAAAGTAACCATCATATCTATTTTCATTAGCTGTCTACCGAATAATTTTTATCAACCATGCTAAATTAGGAGCAACTATAATTAATTAATAATAATATCGGTAAAATGTTTCATATCAATATGCAATTCAAATTGTTAATGGAAAGTAGTAGTAGTGACTGTAACTCACAGAGCAGTTCGCAAATTAATTAAAAATTCAATGCCACTAGTAATTAATGTTAATAACATAAAGAAGGTAAAGAATTAATACAATGATGACGATGCAGCTAGTCTTGTAGTTATGAACTCTGTGCTACAAAACACAAGGAGTTCCTTTCAAATCAGTCTTGATTTGATTGATTGATTGGCCAGCGTAAGGTGGGCATTGTTCCCGATTCCGGGCATCCGTGGAAGTTCGTTCGAACACGCAGCTTGGTCGTTCGTCGAACACGCCCACTGGACGGCCAAACCGCGTGCCGGAACCAAATCTCGGATGTTTTATATATCGCCGGACCGGGTTGGACATTAGACATGCTCGTTGTCAGCAGCGATAGCCGCATGACGCATGGGGGGGAATATAGGATGGGAAGTGTAGGTGTTTGTGAGATGCCTCTTTTAAGTTTCCATGCTTCTATTAAGTTTCCATTTGTCATCATTGGCTGGGGTGTGCAGGTATTTGCGAGATGCTTCTTTTCAGTTTCCATGCTTCTTTTAAGTTTCTATCTATCGTCATCTCCTTATTTTTCTTCTACTAAGTTTTCTGCTTCTTCTGTTTCTGAATCTGGCAGCTTTTATTTTTTATTTGTTTTTTTCTGTTTTTATTTATTAATCGCTCCACAGGTAAATATCGGTTTACAATGGAGTTGCTGAAAAAGGCCCTATCTCACGGTAATAATATTTTTTTCGCGTTATGAGAAAATAGGTCCGAAGGGATAGTTTGCTCACCCTATGTCTTTCCTTGAAACAATATGTTTCAATTTCGGGCAGTTTTTCCATTTCATCACCTATATATTATGTTTATTACTTATATATTATGTTTAATACCTTTTCAATTTTGATCTCTGTCATGTTTAAAATTTAATAAAAACATAAATAAATAAACCAATGCTAATGCTACATAAACAAAAACTTATCTGTTTCATTCACACATCTGTCTGGCCGTTGCTTATTTTATATGACCCACTTCAAGAAGGGACAGATCCAGGTATAGATTCCACGGTCAAGCAGTACACTTTCTAGGGTTGTTGATATGAACTATTTTGTGTTGCTTTATTCAACCAACATAATTCAGTAAAATATTAACTATATGAAATAGCCAGACCCGCGCTAGTTTATATCAATCAATGCAGAATCCTCCACGCTTTAATTCAATACAATTCTGACATTTTGAACTCCGAATTTCTTTCAAATCAGTCTTAATCATAAATTGCTTGACAGATAGGATGGTCGTAGTTTGGAGTTTTGTTTAGTGATGGCTGAGAAAATTATTAAAAACAGGTACTTTCAGCAGAAAATTATTTAGTGATTAATCAACTAATGGGGTGGTTTCTTTGCAAAATTGTAGAAACTGGACTAAAAGGAATCCAGATTTTCGATTAATAACTAATAGTCAACATTTTAGAAAGTGAATGTGTGGTGTGGTATGTATCATAGAACTACATATATAATTGTTGCACATTCTATAAGACACTCTTCGCGTTTTTTTATGTAAATAATACTAGTTTGAGATATATTTGTTTAATTACAAATCACAATTTAACTTTTTTATTTACTGATAGATTTTGTTAAAAATAGGGTTCTTCCTCTAGCTAGCATTAACTTACTGTCCAAGTTTCAATACAATCGGACTTTTCGTTCTTAAGTTATCGTGCTTACAAAAGACGTGACTGATGGACAGACGGACGGACATTTTAAAAGTTGTTCAGAATTCGATCACCAACACAGTGATATGAAAATTTTTAAGAACTAGACAAGTTTAGAAACAAAATAAGTAGTATATCAACAAGACGGATGTCCTGCACATTAAACAATTCAAGTCAGAAAATGGCTTGATGTTCACTCCCTCAGCAAGCCATGGACTAATTGTTTGGTCCGCACAATCACCTGACGTCTCCTTTAAATTATTTCATATGGAGATATTTAAAACAAAAAGTCTATGTCAATGATTTTAACGACAACATAGACTTCCTAAAACAAAAAAATTTGGAATGCTGTTGCCACAATAAGCAAAGAAATCATCGCTTCTGTATACGAGAAATTTATTAAAAGGTTGGAGGAAAGTTCCTCGGCTTCGTAACTGAAGTCTAGTTACTAGCATGTAAATAATGTTTTAACTGTAAATTACTTCTAAACATGTCTGACTACTGAGAACTGAACAAAACAATTCAACATGAACAATAAACAACAGTCATTAACGCTACTATCACTACATTAACAATATTGGTTGTCATCTGAACCCTACAGCAGACAAGTAAGATAAGCTGAATGGCATTAGTTGTAAGGCTTTGATTTAAAATTGTGTACATTGTCAAATTGTAAGTCACTATTAATTATAAGTAACAGTCAGTTAGCTGCACAATACTACTAAATATTTTTTCATGAAAGTATTACCAATTTACAATAAAAATCCCGTTTCATGTTTTTTAAAAGTGGTTGAATGTCAAGAATTCAACACTACACAGGATTCATTATTTTTCTGCTCCCTTATTTGCACTTTTCTGTGCAGTCTATGGAATAGATAAGTAGGCAATTCCAGTTATCTGAACGGATATATTTCATATACTATCAAGGATGGACATGAAACCGACCAATCGGTTCGTGTATTAAGTACATAACCAACTATTCGTTTAAAAAAATTCAAGTTCGTGCGTAAGCTGTCAAAGTAATTTTCAGTGTGTGTGTGTGTGTTAATGTTTAATACGTTTTAAAATTTTGCAGTTTTTACTTAAGCTGGTTGTAAAAAAAGTATACTATACAACTCGAGTGGATGTTACATATTGTTATGTATGTAATGAGAACAAGCCTTAAGCTTAAATCTAGTGTGTTGTTTTGGACCAAAAAAGGTAGTTGACATTCCTTGATTTATTATATTATGTCATGTAATTCAAGTTACAAATAAACATCAAGTTATATATGTGTTATTAATACAAAGCCTCTATTCAATATCTAACATAATTGGCGACGAGGAAGTGGATTTTCATTTGATAAAAAACGCAGGATAAGAGTGAAAATTACTGGCAAACATGGAAAACGCTAATGCTAATGCCCAGGCTCAGGTACAACAAATGCACGGCCCAGTTATTGGACAATTGGGGCCATTCGATATTAGTACGTCATGGTCTAGTTATCAGGAGAGACTGGAGTTTTTTTTTGAAGCTAATGATATCGTTAATGCAACGAAGAAACGTGCTATTTTGTTAACGCAAATCGGCTCATCAACATACGATGTTCTGAGATCCCTGGTAACGCCGAAAAGTCCGAAAGATTTCACGTATGAACAACTACTAATTAAACTTAAAAACCATTTCAACCCGAATCCAAATGAAATTGTGGAACGATTTAATTTTAATAAGCGTACACAGAAACAAGGCGAATCTATCGCAAATTTTGTTGCGGATTTACGAAAACTAAGTACATTTTGCAGTTTTACTGAATTAAATAATATGCTACGTGATAGAATAGTCTGTGGGGTGACAGATGAAGGATTACAGAAGAAACTTTTCGCCGAAGCGAATCTTACTTTTGACAGAGCATACGAACTGGCTATAGCGGCAGAAACAGCACGAAAAAATGTTGAGGAAGTCAGAATTACAACCGAGAATTCAGTAGCAGCGGTAGGCCAAAGGAAGAATGGATCAAATCAATGGAATCATAATCCTTGCTACCACTGCGGGAAAATACATGATGTGAAAACATGCAGATTCAAAGATGTGAAGTGTAATTACTGTGGGAAGAAAGGTCATATTAAAGTAGCCTGTTTTAAGAAGAAGAACGATGAAAATGAAGGGAGCGCAGAGAAGAGAAATGGAAAATCAAAAAATTGCAACCAAGTAGCGGAAGATGACTGTGATTTATATACGCTGAATGTAATCCATGCAGTTCAGGGACATAAAAAAATCCTGGCAAACGTCAAATTAAATGGAGTTCTTGTCCAGATGGAAGTAGACTCTGGTGCGGTCTGTTCAATCATACGTCGACAGACTTGGGAAAAAATAAAAAAAGAAAATAATATTATTAAGACAGCTACACTGAGGTTACACACATGGACACAAGAAAACATTTCGATTATGGGAGAAGCCATGATCGAAGTAGAATATAATCAAATTCGAAAGTATTTACGTGTGGTTATTACAAATGGAGGAGGATGCGACCTACTTGGTAGAGATTGGTTCGAGGAACTAGGAATTTCTGTTCACGGAGTTTATGGTATTAATTGCAGGAACAAGCCGGTGAATTTGTACGAACAATTTCCAACCATTTTTGGCGGAAAGTTGGGCCAATTTCGGGGCAAGCCAGTGAAGCTGGAATTAAATGAGGGAACCACTCCAATTTTTTTAAAAAACAGGCAGGTTCCGTTTGCTTTAAAACCAGCGGTAGAGAAGGAATTGGACAAACTTGTGGAACAGGGCGTGTTGGAACCAACAGAATATTCCGAGTGGGCGACGCCTTTGGTACCGGTTCGGAAAAGCGATGGTCAAATTCGACTGTGTGGTGATTATCGAAGCACTGTAAATAAAGCCATCAAGAAAAATTCTTATCCCCTGCCAACGATAACATAAATGATAACCCTAACAGATCCCAGCACAGTTTTCTCGAAGATAGATTTGTCACAGGCTTATCAACAGTTACGAGTGGATGACGAAACTGCAAAAGTATTGACTGTCAATACACACAAGGGACTTTTCCGAGTCAAGAGACTGCCTTTTGGTATTAATGCAGCCCCAGGACTTTTCCAGAAATTCATGGAGATGCTGTTAGTTGGTATTCCGGGAATAAAAATCTATTTAGACGACATCATGATCAGAGGAAAGGATAAGAAAGATCATGACGATAGACTGTTGCGCGTTTTGGAAAGGTTGGAGAGAGCTGGAGTGACCGTGAAAAAAGAAAAATGTGAAATTGGTAAATCTGAAATTACTTTTCTAGGATATCGGTTAGCAGCTGATGGCGTACGACCAACAGAGGAGAGAATTAAAGCAATAAAGGATGCATCGAGACCAACCAATAAGCAAGAGCTCCAATCCTTTCTGGGTATGATTAATTTTTATAATCGTTTCTTAAAAAATAAGGCAGCCAAAGCAGAACCATTGCACCGATTATTAGACAAAGAATCAACATGGCAGTGGAACGATCAACATGAGAGGGCTTTCGTAGAGCTGAAGGGCTTATTGGGGTCAAAGGTAGTTCTCACACATTACGATGAAAGCAAGTTGCTAGTTATGAATTGTGATGCGTCACCATACGGTATCGCAGCAATTTTATCACACCGAGAGAATGGCATTGAGAAACCGATTGCATACTGGTCTCGCACACTTACTAAAAGTCAGAGAAATTATGCCCAGATTGATAAAGAAGCACTGTCTTTGGTGGAAGGGGTGAAACACTTCCATCAATTCATAGCAGGACGTCAGTTCATTATTACAACAGACCACATGCCGCTCTTGGGATTATTCAACCAAAAAAAATCAATTCCAGCGATTCTGTCACCCAGGATGCTACGATGGTGTTTGACCTTAAGCGCCTATGATTATACTGTCGAATTCAGGAAGGGTACTGATAATGCAAATGCAGACTGCTTGAGTCGTCTTCCACAACAACAAGAAGCCAATGAAATGGAATCACCAGGGGACATATTGCTGCTTGAGTCCAACAATCGACCAGTTGCCATTGAGGAAATCCAAAAACTTACCAGCGAAGAAAAGACGCTGAGAGATGTAAGATACTGGACATGGCATCAGTGGCCGAATGCGGAGCTAGAAGAAGAGTACAAACCGTACCACCGAAGAAGGACTGAGATCTCTGTGTACAAGAATTGCCTGCTTTGGGGAAATCGGCTAATCGCGCCGAAGGAGACACATGGGATTTTCATGAAATTGCTTCACGCGAATCACCCAGGAGTGGTAGCTATGAAAGCATGCGCCCGAAGTTATGTGTGGTGGCCAAATATCGACCAAGAGATTGAAAACTGCGTGGCAACTTGTCATACGTGCCAAATTCATCAGAACAACCCGGCAAAAGCACCACGTCAGACTTTGGAGCCTACCGTAAATCCGTGGTCAACGCTTCATGTTGATTTTGCTGGACCCTACAGAGGAAAAGTTTTCTTGATTGTGGTCGACGCCATGTCAAAATGGCTAGAGGTTGACATTGTCAAATCAATGGCCTCTAGCGAGGTTATCAAGAGTTTAAGGAATATGTTTGCGAGGCTGGGCATTCCGGACAAGGTGGTTTCTGACAATGGGCGTTCCTTCGATTCTGAGGAACTGCACGATTTCTACAGAAAAAATTTGATTGCATACAGTACTATTTCACCGTATCACCCATCAAGTAACGGTCAAGCAGAGAGAATGGTACAGGTAACTAAGAAAAATTTGGCAAAATTGGAAGAAGGCGACCTTGCTTTACAGGTTCAGAGAATGCTTTTCCGGCAACATACTACAGTCCATGCGGGAACATCCAAGACACCTGCGGAGCTATTAATGGGAAGGAAGCTTCGCACAGTTCTAGACAAAATGCATCCTTATGCACTCAAATCAAACCACCGAGAGGAGAAAGAAACCATGAATAAATTGCGTTCTTTCGAAGAAGGCGATGCTGTTTATTTTCGCAACTATAATTCGCTGGGACCAAAATGGTTGGAAGGCACGGTTGAAGATTGTGTAACTCCTGTATCATACAGGATTTGTTTGGGCAATGGAAATGTTATCAAACGTCACATTGATCAGCTGCGGCGTAGAATAGTGAACCCAACAATTCATGAGAGACATGAGGTCAGTGAACCACCCTCAGCTCCCAATCCTTGTTTGGTTCAACGGGAAATTCCAGTCCAAATTCCGTTACCAAACCGACCAATACTACCACATGCCCCAGATTTATCTCAATCTAGAGAAGTGGCAATGGATATTGAATTGAGAGCGCCTGCCATGCCTCCACAAATTCAGGTTAGGGAATCTGGTAGTCCAGAACGAATTCAAATGGAACTTTTAACTAGGCCAGTGCGAAATCGAAAATTGCCCACTCATTTGAAAGATTATGTTGTTAAATAAAAACGGAGGGATGTTATGTATGTAATGAGAACAAGCCTTAAGCTTAAATCTAGTGTGTTGTTTTGGACCAAAAAAGGTAGTTGACATTCCTTGATTTATTATATTATGTCATGTAATTCAAGTTACAAATAAACATCAAGTTATATATGTGTTATTAATACAAAGCCTCTATTCAATATCTAACACATATCATATCCACTCTTGTTGCACAAAGTACTATTCCTTTGCCCAATAACTGTAACATCGTGTCATTCATTACAGCTGCCCTTTGTCTATACCTATTCACTAGACAATCCTTCACAGAGAAATGGAGGAAACAAGTTAAAAAGATGAATCGCCATTTTTAAAGTTTCCACAATGGAAATTCTAACTCTACTTTCGTGAAAGTCGAAAACATCAGTTCCCACAAGTGTAATATTGACAGACAAGTTTTCAGTGCAACCAGCAGTTGACAAGGAGGCCTTTACAAAGTGGTTGAGTGACTCGACTCGACAATTATTATCAATCGATAGAAATACTGAATACTCTATTAAAATTACGAAAACAAAAACTATGGTTATAGACCAAACAGTCGACAATCAACCAATCACGTTAATTATTGATTACTGTAGGGTTTAAACACGCATATCTTATAGCTTTGTTGACAATGTCTGACCTGCGAATATTATATTCGATAGAAAATACTGTAGCACCATTGGAACGTTGCGAATTGAGCAAAATTTCCTGTAATGGTGGAAAAATCCTGAAACGCATAAAAATTAAACTTTCGATTTTCCAAGATATTTTACGTGCTGTCTATTGCTGAGTTAGTTTCCTTCACCGTGGATGAAAAAAGTTGTCGATTTAGATGGTGCGTATTGAGTCTTCTTTTACCAACTTAGTGGACCGTTGCTATATTTTATGTTCTATAGGGGCTCTGCTCTTTAATTCTTCAATCAATAGTGTTCCATGCCCTCTTGGTGCTTGGGCTATTCTTTCTGGTGTTTCACTTCATTTATCTCGACCAGTTTCGCACAATATGTCCAACTTGATGGTTGTTTTACTAAAGGAATCTTTTTCATCGACTGTATTTTCAATAGAACCTTCGCGCCGTGTGTTACATCAAATATGTATTGCTGTTTGCTACATTTGATGTATGTTTTCTTGATGTTTACTTTACGGAATTTATACAAATTTCATATATTGTGTTGGGGCTGGTTCTATATTTGATCATTCCAGATATTCAGAGCACTGTACCTACTTCACTTCTCTAACGTAGTGCAGTAGTGTAAATGTTTTTGTTAATTTCAATTATGTAGGTAGCTACGTTCTGATTTTACACCGATTGTGTTTTAATGTTTTAAGACAAAATATTTTTGAGCATATAAAAGAAAATTTTCTTTACATTTGAAACATGAAACAAAAAAATATAAACTTTATGATGAATAGGTAGTTATTTAAGATAATACAGGAATAAGCGTATAATTTCCTCATACATTTTTTGTCAGTATTTTACTTAGAGCATAACAGACAACAAAAATTTGAGAAATTTTGTTAGACTTGGAAACTGTTTAATAAATTAAATTAGTTATTTAAAAAAACAACTTGATATTTACTACTGATGGCATAAAAGTAGACACATTGGGAGTTTAATATGTGTGCCTCTAGATTTCCACTAACCAGGATGTATGCCGATCGTATTTTTGTATTCACTAAGTGGTAAGTAGTCAATAAAAGAATATTTGCTTGATACAAATACTTGCACCAATTGTAAGTCATTTCGAGTTGATTAATGAAGTTTCCACTACTAATGAAATTTTTCAATCACTTTCGTTGTCTGCCATGCTCAAAGAAACCTATCTAGCTGATACAAACGTGTCAGGTATGTTGACTCCTGCACTAATGTGGTTTAATTACTGTAAAACATACGACATTTCATATAAATAATATGCATATACTCTATGTATGGTTTGTTAAGTGCCCAAGCCGTGATCAAATTTTGGCGTTTCAGTTTTGTTGAATTAATAGGATTTCAATTCTTCAAGGAATAAATTTAAATTTATAATTAAATTTTAAAATTCCATTAGCGATCTACTTAGAGTTTGTTTGAACCTATTGATTTGTTCAATTGTACAGGCGAACTTTTAATTATATTCTCCAAAAAGCATAACTCTGTTTGTTTTAAATTCTCAAATCAAAAGATAAATATTGTTTGAAGTGAGAGGAGGGAGCATCCTTGAAAGCTTTTATATCTTGAAATTGAAAAATCGCCTTTGTATTTGTAAATGTACAAATAATATGCTACCTTTTATCGCCATTTATTATCCTTTCCTCTCCTTTACTCAAAGAAATCTGGATAGACGTCAAACAGTTATTGAGGTGACGTGGAGAATGTGGTTAAAAAAATATTCGCAGATTTAAAAATTACTTTTAATAAATGTAATTAAAAGTAATTTTTTGTTTCACAAATGGATACGCAATAAGCCAATTGTTTCAAAATTTTATCTTTTAATCAGGAACTTTAGTCAAAATAACATGGATTTAAAAAAATTATGACAGTCAGTTTTCCAGAAAAGTTTATAAATTGTTTACATGTTGTTTTCGTTCGTACCCTCACCAGTTTTATAAGCTTTTAATCGACTTCACATGTTTATCAGCTTAGGTCAAATCTTGCAAGTCAATTTTGAATAATTTCCACTGAATCTATTGTCTTGAAATTATACATATATATATATATGAAGTATCGTTGACAATACAACTTTCAGGATAATATTCATAGAACATGGACTATATCAGTCAAACTACGAAAAAAGGGTAGTATTTGTATTACCGGCGAATCCGGCAAGAAATGGAAAGTCAAATGATGGCGAAATTGGGTAAATTTTAAGCTATTTACATCTTAATTTTCCTTTTATGTTCCAATATTCCATATTTCTTTTGCTAAGCAGTTGAAATTAAATCTTGCAAGTCTGTTTTGGACCCCTTCCACTTAGATCTATATTATTTTGAAATTTTACATACATATGTAGTACTGATGACAATAACCTGATGCCGCAGCTAGGCTAGTCAACTCACTATGCAATTCCTCAATGGCCAATGGTAGACATACCGTGACTAAAGTGAAAATAATAAAATATAAGCAAAAGAACTTTTTAAAAACAATCTTTTATTAAAATGTACTAGAGCGAAGATTTGATTGGAGCAGGGACGTAGTGCAGTAAGTAGACCCAGTGCGAATGAGTGAATGTTAAGAAGGATAAGTTAAAAATTATCGAAGGAGACCAATAACATCATTTTATCGATATTGATGACCTAACCCAAAAGCTTGTCGTGAGATAAGCGTTAAAATAATCCCATTTCTGTGGAGCGAAATACCTACGTACTTCTCGCGACAAGTTTTTAGGTCAAGTCATCAACATTGATAGACTGAACTTACCTTTGTTAACATCTACTCATCCGCCTATTGGACTACGGCCTTCCTCCAATCAAATTTAATTATTATGGGGTTAATTAATGTGTTAACATTTAAAATATGTCAAATATGTCTTTAGTAATAATGTTAATAATAAATAGTGTATGTGGGGAAAGCGGGTGTTGGTAATAACACATGTTTTTGCATTTTGATGGCATCTTGACGGAATACACCGGAAAATTATAGCAAACAATAAATTAATTTCCATGTGTGCGTATAAGCAAGCTGGCAGGCATTGGGGTTGAGATAAGCAATTTACAGTTGAGAAATGTGCAAAAACGGAGTGTTTATAATGGGCTATATCGATTTCAAGGATGAGATGTAATAGAAAATTAGCATTTATCGATTTTTATACAAAAAATCAGAGGGTGTGATTAATGAACTGTCACAATATACGGTATCCAGAGCTGCCTGGTATTTTGGTAATTGGTTTTACAAATATTTAAAATTTGATTGGAGTGGGCATGGAATTGCACGAATTATATGGAATTTTTTATAACTTTGTGAAATTATCGGAATTGCTGTCAGAATTAAATTGAGTAAATTAAATACTGACTGTCCGTATAACCATAAAGCACTTTTGCAAACTTTTTCGATTATTTTCGATCGAAATAGAATAGAATACATATAGAATGGAATTCATTTTATATACCAGTTGTTGTTAACTAGACGGAGTTGTCGGAACTGGAGAATCATTACCACCTTCTATAACACCTGCTGAGTTATATTATAAGGTATAAGTCATAACACCAGAAGAAATCAGTGACAGTTCATAATATTAAATTGACAAAATTAGGTGTTAGGCAAATAAAACAAAGTTAGGTTCAAGTTACAGTGTGTACATGCGTGCTTGCGTATGTTTACAAATATTCGCAAGTGAGGCCTAGTCAACATACAGGGTGATCGCCATAGATATGTAAATTGTCCTGTTCTATATGAACTATGTTTTATAATAATTTTAGAACCAAATATTACTGAGGTTTTTTATTAAACGAGCAAATCACCGACTCTGCGGCGCAGGTCTAACGTGTTAGGTTTGTGACTACAGAGTCTCGGGTTCAAATTCTAGCTAGGGTGTGGATATTTAGTGGCGTTTTCAATGTGTTACCGAGATAGTAGCAGTGAGCTAGACTGGCTGAGCTAGACCTCTGTTGATTGTAACAACATCTCTAGTCACTGTTATCTCTCCTGAGTTCGTATCTCATCTGTGGCAGATCTCAATGTCGCAGAGAGTGGTTGTTGTGCTGATGTCTATGTGTATGTGGTATATCTACAGTTGAACACCACCACGACGTTAATATAAATAAGGAGTTAAAAGATTACAAAGAAATGCGAGATATCAAAACCGTACAATGTTTTTCTTAGGTTCTAAAGAACTGTGTAAATTGGGTGATATACCAATAAAGAAAATTGAACTGGTGGTAAGAGAACTATTGACTACCCACTGCATGGATAATAACATTAATAGCGAACCAATCTGGCTTTAGAAAAAGTAATTTTTGAAACCCGCACTTCAATAATACGGTAAAAATTTGAGATCAATTCATTAACCAGTTTTTGAGTTAGAGCAAGTTAAACAAGAAAATTATTGTTCTCTCATTTTATTTAAGACACCAAAAATACGTTAAACAAGCTAACCGTTATACTGTTCGCCGATTTACTGGACGTTTTATATAATTGTTGCACATTCTATAGGATAGTCTTCGCAGTTTTTTTTTTGTAAATAATATTAGTTTTAGATATTTTTAGTTTAATTACATTTTTTTTTATTTAAAAAAAAATTATTACTTTTTTATTTATCGATCGATTTTGCTCAAAAGGGTTCTTCCTCTAGCTAACACTAACTTACTGTCCAAATTTCAATGCAATCGGACTTTTCGTTCTTAAGTTATCGTGCTTACAAGAAACGTGACGGATGTACGGACAGACGGACGGACGGACATTTTGAAAGTTGTTCAGAATTCAATCGCCAACACAGTGATATGAAATTTTTTCTCTACGAACAATATTACCGATTTTAGAAATGTGCCGATCGAATGCAATATGCTTTTCGTTTTGTATTTGCGAAGAGTATAATAATTATCTATAATAGTTAAACTACTCGACGCGCAGCGCGGCAGATCATTGTGAGATTGAATAAGGTTCAGTTATTTTAATATTTTATTTGCACATATCATCAACAGATATACTTTTAACTTGGCCATTTTTACAGTAAATTGCTAATCCGTGAAACACAAAGTATTTCGTAACAACACATCATTTCCATCTAAATGCACTGAACTATTTCCAAAGTATTGTTATGCTCATGAGAAATAGTTGGAAGTAAGTGACAATGGTTAGGCAACTGTGACTGCATACCATAAAGGCCTGTAACACACGTCATCTCTGAGACACTGGTAGTAGTAGTATCTTTTCTCGAAGTTTATAGGAGATCGAAATTTTTATCTTATTTTTATCTTATTCTGGTGGGATAAGATTCTCAATTTTGTTCTAGATGAATCTAGAGGCTTTTTTAGAGTATATAAACTAATGTAAACAGGCGGGAAGGGAAGTCTTTAATGAATTGAAGATTAGGAAATCTGAAATGATACAAAGGGTAAATACCAAGTAATAAATATTGTTAAAGGTTATTTTAGTCAGTAGAAGTATATTTTAGTTATTTAAAAGTATTGTGAAGTTTTCAGTAAGTTAATTAATAAAGTGTGTTTATCTCTTGTTGTAATTTTTTGAACCCACGAATTTTGAAGGGTGGTTTCCAAAAGGGGTGGAAACGCGTGACAGTACTCATCAAATATACATTCATGTCGGCCACGCCCGACTGCAACCTCTACTCGTTATATACCCCGTCTATTAAACATTACTTTACTCTGAGTGTCTGAGTTTTTAATATACGTATTAAAACTTAAATCAACTGTTTGTGAACCGCCATACTGGAAAAGTTTTGATTACTAGCGAAAAGTAATAGTAAAAGTGCATGGAATATATAATCTTGTCATACTTTGTCAATTCCCTAGGTTGCTTTAATATCTTTAGGGCACTTGTGGTGATTGGTCATAAAAGAGATTTAAAGGGACGTAATGTGATAAAAGGACGATCAAATTTTATCGCAGAAGTAAACACAATTAACTTTGTAACATACTTGTGTAATACAAATATAGGTCCTGCGAACTATAATTACAAACAGATAATATACAACGGTGTATCTTATCAAGGACTTTTGGGATAAAATAATACAAATCGAAGTGTTTGATAGAAATTAAAAATAATATTACTTTAATCTGCCTGTCTAGATGTATGTGCGTCTTTTAAAGAAAGACGTATGTAGTAGGGTGGCTTTTTATGCTTGTGAAAAATTTATTTCAAACTTTGTTTTGTCTCGTTCGAAATCCCAAAAAAATAATCTCCAAATTAGGACAAAATGGATTAATATTAACTCGTTTCCCAAAGACCATGAAATTTCCCATGTATTTCTTAAAGAAAAAAGACATTTCCGTAAATTTGCAATCGAATTGTGAAAATATAGTGAAATGAAAGTCTCACACAAGTTTTATTTCTGCTGCCAGTTCTACGTATTTATTTATTTTTGTTGCATATGTAGTTTGTAAGTTGTTAGATAATGGGACAGCAACATCAATAAGAGTGACCTCCCTCTTGGTTTTGTTATATATTACTATATCAGGTCTATTAGCCTGTATTTTTATATCGGTTCTGATCTCCCTGTCCCAGTACATTTTATACTCATCGTTTTCAAGAACATCTTTTGGCTAATATTTGTAGTAGGCCACAGTTTCAATTATTAACTTGCATTTTCGTGCGAGTTCTTGATGTATTATGCGAGCTACGTTGTCATGTCTGTGGGTATAGTTATAGCTGACTAGTGTCTCACATCCCTACATTATTATTATTATTATTATTATCATTATAGTCTTTAGAGACGTACTTTCCACAAACATCAACACTCTTGAGCACATCGTAAATGAGTGTGACATCACTAGTGTTGACAACTTTTTCAAGGATATACTCATTTTTTTACGGTACCGGTATATCGTATTGCTTACATATGACCCAGTGGAGATAACTGGCCACTCTGTTGTGTAATCCGCTGGTGCCAAAGTAGTACATCCCACTACCAAGTAACTGACATTTTCCTGTTCCAGGTCGCATATCCTGCACTTGTTGCCAACAGAGTGTTCCACAATCTGGTGCTCTGGTGATATCTGGTATTTAGCGCTTGGTCCTGCGCTACTACTATTAAATTTTCCATTTTCCCGTTCAAGCTCGAATCACTCAACCACTTTATGGACGCCTTTTTGTCCATTTCAGTCAAACTCGCACAAGAATTGTATATGTATCGGCTTTCCGCAGAGTACCTCTATTTATCTCTTTACAAATAGAAGAGAGTACAAGTTTTTCTCATATTCATGTTCGTTAACTAGTCGTATTTTGTACATCCCCTGTCGAATAGACGGGCGCAGTTTTACAATAAAGGAGTCATAAGAATATCTCAGATGTCCTAATCCACGGTCGCCAACCTTTTTCTTGAGATATAACATCATGTGCATATCTGCCTTCGGATAGTGAATTCCTCCCAATCGACAATTCCAAAACTGCGGGTAACTACAAAGACAGCAATATTGTGTGTGTGTGATTTTTTCTTTGCGCGCGTTTAGTTACTCTACTTTTCATTTCATCGTTGCCGATCCCGGTGCATTCTTTAACAATCAGATACTTATATGTTTCTCCGAAATCCATACTTCGTAAACGTAAAACAGCATGATATTCTGACTTTTTATGTTTACCTCGCTAGAGCACCACTAGCGCATTTGTCTCAGACTATTATAAGTCTAAATCTATTATGTTTATTAGTCTTAAATTCATAATGGTGACAGCCTCACCAACACTGACGCCCATCCTAATTCTAAAAACCCGAATGATGTGTTTTTTATGTTTGCCTAGCGGCATAGAAAAACGGCAACAAAATTTGATTTTTGAAGACTACAAACACTTTGAGCTGTTAAAGAAATAGTGTACACAGTAAATTACTTTGACTGTATGATTTTTTTGTATGCTTTCCTCTCAGAAGATAACTTCTAGACCCACCCCTGTTTTGAGTTTCTCTTCGATGTGTAAATCCCGCTTCCCGTCAGCTTTAAGACGTGATTGAATTACTTCTTTGGCTTGGCTGATTTATTTCTTTCTAAAATCCCGCAATATGACAGATAAAACTACCTTCGGTATTTCATTTCCCACATTCTATATCCGGCTCAGTCCCACTATTGATAAAATACAACAAGATTTTGTTATTTCTGGTAAAACAGTTTATTTTTAAACTTGTAAGCGGAATAGTATATTTAATGGTATATCATATTTTTTCTTTAAAAACTAGCAATTTTAAGTATGCAATACAGTGTATAGAAATTAATTTTATCTGTTAATATCAAGTTATAGATACGACGATTTTTAAATACATTTTTTCATATAGACAATTTTATTAAAAATTGATAGTTCAATTATCTGTTTAACAGTATGAGATGTAATATATGCCAATGAAATATTAAGGGAGCCTTACATAAATATTACCCTAGTTACTTTGTAAATAGGAACAATAACCGTGAAATGTATGTCACTGTGTTGAGTATTTATACCAACCAATTCCATAACTTGCATGGAATGTTAACACTAATTATTCTTATTCTTCACATGAATAAATCTTACATTTTAGTCCTCGAGAAGCCTACTAGATGGATAATATACTTGATCCCATGGTATGATTTTTAAAATTAACCTGAGAAATACTTCCCGTGAATTTTTGGCATTCAGTGTTTTATAATTTCTCTACCTTTCGCATATAAGACGTGATAGTGCTGTTAGAAAAGAGCCTACTAAAATGAGAAAAATAGTGTTAACTTCCCAACAATAGCCTTCTTCATTCCTTTCATCGAATATTTTTAGTTACACTATAGTGATGAAAAGCAATCCCGCACAACAAACCAATGCCACTTGAAGTATTTACCTTAATTCCTTTTTACTTCCCTCGCTTATCGATGTGTTGTATTTGTGCAAAGGTCACGCTACGACTTTTAAGTTTCGTCAGTCTGTCGGTCTATTGTCTATCTGTAGGCGCTCTATTTAAAAATTATTTGACGGAGAGTAGTGAAATATAGTAGGTAACGAAAAATAGGGTGTACTCCACTGGAAAATGTACAGGGTGAACCGCCTAGAAGAAATAAATAATTAAGAAAATGTGACAGATGGCAATAACGCAGCCACACAAAAAAAATTCTTTCTGGCCTAGGGATCTGACCATGCTCACTATGTGTTTTTGGAATCGCTGAATCCGAATCCGAGGTCTATTTAACTCCATCACATCAGGATTTTACCATAACCTCAAAAAATCGTAATTTATGCGATTTCGACATCTATTCGCTTAAATCGTTGTAATTTTTTCTAGACAAAAATGACCCCCTTTTGTACTAGATCAATTGCAAATTAAATTTCCATTCCGATGATGTGGGGCACGATATTCTTCCGGCGCTTTGTAAGTGAGATATCGGCCGCCAAAGTGAGAGAGAGGTCCGAGGATTTCGCTTCTCGAGCGATACGGCCCAGCTTCGAATGCCATTTCCACCAAACGAAAGTTAACAAAAATCTGAAAAAAATCATGGGTACGTAGAAAGATGTAAGAAATCGATTGGCGCAAATCTCAGGTCGAGGCGTGCCTTCGTTTTCGAGATAAGACCGCTCGAAGTCACCGGAAGGTGAAAATCGATTTTTTTTTTATCGCTTCCCGAGGCGAGAGAAATCGAATGGCGTAAACAGCAGCTCTGTATCTCGTTTCGTTTTCGAGTAGCGGTAGAAAAAATCATTTTCACCTTCCGGTGGCTTCGAGCGGCCATGCCTCGAAAACCAAGGCGCGCACCAACCTCCGATTTGCGCCAATCGATTTCTTACGTCTTTCTACGTACCCCTACATTTTTCCAGATTTTTGCTAGCTTTCGTTTGGCAGAAATGGCCCTCGAAGCTGGGCCGTGTCGCTCCAAAAGCGAAATCCTCTAGCCTATCTCACTTAAAAGCTCAGGGAAAATATCTTGCCCCACATCATCAGATTGGATATTTAATTTGCAATCGATATAGTACAAAAATGAGGGGGTCATTTTTGTCTGGAAAAAGTTAAGCGATTTATGTGAAGAGATGTCGAAATCGCTTAAATTATTGGTTTTTTGAGGTTATGGCAAAATCCTGATGTGATGGAATTAAATAGACCTCGGATTCGGATTCAGGGACCCCAAATACATATAGTAAACATAGTCAGATCCCCAGGCCAGAAAGATTTTTTTTTGTGTGGCTGTGTAATATTTAGCATCTAGTTAACGTATTTTTGGCAAGAAAGACACCTATTATACTTTTATTGAAAAATGTCCACCCTAGTTAAATTATTTCTTATGATGAACACCCTGTATACTTTTATTGAAAATATACAGGGTGTTCATCATAAGAAATAATTTAACTAGGGTGGACATTTGTAAAGGTATTTTACCTAAAGTTTTCGTATTTGATTTCTTTTACTTATTTTTTTATTTTGTCGAATGACCATTTACCATATTTTGTATCTAAAAGTTACCAGCTTTTTGTTTGTATCAACAGTAACGACTATATTCCAATTATTATTCTCCTCTATCACTTATTAATTAATTATTTTTTAAAGTGACCAGCCTACATATTTTACTAAAAGTATATTTTTATGACAATATTAACAACTATGTGCCAAATATTATTGTCCTCGATTGTTTCTTAATTATTTTTTTAAGTGAGCTTCCTATGTATTTTTCTCTAATAGTATAGAAGGTTTCCCCCTTGGGTTGGAAATAATAAAATATGTCTAAAAAATCTTTTAAATATCAGGCTTTTATTAAAATGCAGGTCCGTAGTCTAGTAAGTGCAGGTGCAGTGCAGATGAGTAGATGTTAACAAAGGTACGTTAATAATTATCGAATCAAACAATATCAGTTTGCCAACTGTTGATGACCTGATCTAAAAATGATTTCTGCCAAGCTAAATACCTGTGAGCTTCTCACAAGTTTTTAGGTCTGGTCATCAACATTGATAAAATGGTACCTATTTATTTAAAAATTATCAACTTGCCTTCGTTGACACACTGGGGGGCCGCTTATTGAACTACGGCCCTGTCCCAGTCAAATCACAATATATATTTTCTTCGCTTTAGTACATTTTAATAAAAA
Organism: Stenurella melanura; assembly: GCA_963583905.1. Lineage (NCBI taxonomy): Eukaryota > Metazoa > Arthropoda > Insecta > Coleoptera > Cerambycidae > Stenurella > Stenurella melanura. Next base: position 81,631,562 of record OY757312.1, read on the forward strand.
AAAAAATTGTACTATATTTTTGTACACGTTATATAATTTTAAATATTACAAAACTCTAGCAAAACACGTTTGAATTGGTCCTAATATTATAGCTGTGAAACTTTTTCAATTATGCCACTTACCTTTTATTTTATTATTTTTTTAAGTGAAAAGTTTCGAACTAAATTACAAACTTCTCTTTTTACCTTATTACTTTAATACACTCCATCAAAAATATGAAAGTTGTAAACTTTAATTTAACCGTTTGCATGAAACATATTAATTCAAGCGAATATTTTCCGGTACTGAAATATTCATTAATGTTTTTTTAAAGTCAAGCTGATTTCCGTAGATTTGCAAAAATCCGGTTGTAATAATAAGTCCCGGATTTTTCATTACCTCGCATTAATTATTCTTCGCTGCTCTTGTTCAGCAAGATTGTTCAGGGATTAAACATTTCTAGAACTTCCTAATACTCGGATCTTAATCTGACGATGTTCCATTTAAACAGGAGCATTAAACATTATATTCAAGTTTATTTAAAACAAAAGCAAGTGTTCAGTTAACGTTAAAGTATATTATTAAATTATTAGAATATTTCTTGAATAGATTTTTTAATGTTTTATCCAAGACCATTGTATAGTGTGATTATGTTTAAAGTATATAAGCTGTGTCTCACCTACGTACCCTCGTATCTTCCTAAGTTTTTTCAGATCTGCTTCAAATTCTTGTCATCAAAATTAATATTTTTCATTTAAGTAGGTATATCAATCATGAAAAACGGTAAAAAAATATGAAAATTTAGAAAACAGGCTTTGTTTAATCGAAAAGTTTCATTAAGTAAAAATGTTAAGAATTGCAAACAGTGACCGAATAATTGCTTAAAATTTAGCCTTTTTTGCGTGCGTCATAACTTTGAGCCGAATTAAATAATTGAACGCCAAAGATCTTAAATTAAAGCTGATCAAAAATGTAGATGACGGTATCTTTTCGTTTTTCAATATAGGGGTAGTAATTAATTGCAAAATTGCAAAAACTCCACATCAAAAAACTGCTCCTGAAAGAGGGTTAAAGCTACTCCTACATTAAAAATCCCGGCATTAAAACAATTCTAAGAATATTATAAAACGTTTTAAAATACACTGTTAGAATTTTTTATGTAAGGGTAGTTTTAACCCTTATTCAGGGGTGATTTTTAGATCTGGAGTTTTTTATATGAATGGTACAGGCTAAAAAGGGTAAGGGGCGTAAAATGTTGGTTTTGATAAAAACGAATTTTAAAACTGAAAACTCCATATTTTTACCGAGTTTGGTCAAATTTTCAGTGAAGACTGTATGTATTTATTCCTAGATATACCACTAATTATATTTATATTGTTTCAACATAGGCGTACGGAATGCAATGGAGTTATGCACGTTTAGACGCGGGAAAAGGATATAGTTCCAAATAGTAATGTTATGAAATAGAAGGTACTGACTTGCTTAACTTCTTATAACTAGTGACTCTTATCTCTGTTAATCTGTACAGTTAGGTATATGGGAACTCTAGATGTCTGGCTATATTTTAGCATGTTTATCTCAAAAATCGATTTTTTGGATCCTGATCCTTTTTAGCCTGTACCCTTTATATGTAATTACTCTGAAAAATAACTTTGAAGTAATTGCATTAAAAACCACGAAAAAAAATGTCAGTGGTTTTTGTAAAACGTGTATTTGATAAATGTTGATATCTAAATCTATGTTCTTGCATTTTTATGTCTCGATGCCGACCGACGCCTAGCGTCGTTTTTGTAAAACTCGGGTATTTAATAAGTTTTGATACCTGGATTATTATTCTTGCATTTTTACGTCTCGACGCAGACCGATGCCTAGCGTCGTTTTTGTAAAACTTCTGAATTTGATAAATTTTGATACCTAGATTCATATTCATCCATTTTTTCGTCTCAACGCCGACCGACGCCTAGCGTCGTTTTTGTAAAACTTCTGAATTTGATAAATTTTGATACCTAGATTCATATTCTTGTATCTTCACATCTCGACGCCGACCGACATTTCTGTAAAACTTGTATTTGTATATTTTGATATCTAAATTCACGTTCTTGCATTTTTACGTCTCGACGCCGACCAGCATCGACCTGCGCCTAACATCGTTTTTGTAAAACTTGTGTGTTTGATAAAATATTAATGTGCAGCCTAATACAATTACTCCGAGTTGTGCAATTTTTTAATTTTTTTATCCGCAGCATAATAAAACTTTGAAAATGTCTATTTATTTTCTTTATTTCTATCCCCTGTACATTTTGCAGATTCTGTAAATATCATGTCAGGCTTGAAAGTTAGCCAAGTTCATGTTCAATGTCTTAACGAAGCTTGCTAAATTGCAACTTCTGTAAATTTTTTAATGACATCTTCCCCTAATATTATTAAATTTCTATGACCAATTATTACCGCATACTGAAGTGCAAATATAGTCAAGAAGTTTACCTTTAAAGAGACTTGGAAGTAAAATCTGGATGTGGAAGTAGTGATTCCTTAGACAGCGGTTTTAATGGTCAGTATCATAGAGATATAGAAATGTTTACACAAATCAAATGATCCACAGTTGATCCAAACATGTCTGGCTTTGATGTTGCGCATGATTTCAATTTGTCAGAAAAAGACTCAGAACTATTAGAATGTTGGAATCATTATAGTATGAAACTAGTATTTTCTACTGCCGATATAGGGAATCTAAAGTGAATAATTGTAATGAGATTGATTAATTATAGAGACCCTTGACCTTAAGGACAACGTAGGCGAGTGGCACTTGTTCATTGACACTTCAATCTTCAGACGCTGTCCTCCAGAATGAGAGTAAATTACCTTCTATTTCCATACCACATGCCGCTAACATCGGAGACGTGTGATTTGAAGTTATTTTTAAAACATTTAATTTAATTACTTATTGAGTTTTCCGTATTACTCAAAAGATATATTATATATTTCTTGTAACGTTTCGGTTTAGTACACCACAAACATCAGAGATACATTCATTTGAATGAGAAGTGTCTGATTTGAGTGCATTACGATTCGCATTAGACATTCAAACCGCACTTAGCAGTATGCGGTTGTTAATTAAAAAGCATTGTTTCTACTCAAGCGTTGGTCATGAATAAGCATATAGTCCAGTAGATAAAATAAAAAATACACCAGAAGCTCACAAAAAATGTTATCTGAGATTTTCCTTGCGTAACTGTTACTGCACAAAAATCAGTTCTGCGGGTGCCGCGCAACCCCCAAAAAACTACCGGTGAAAAAAGCCTTATTTTACTGACAACTCGTTAACAGTTGAAGATAAAAAAATTGCTTATCATGAAAAAGAAAGCTTAACTAATTGCCTAAAAAAAGTCCTGTTGTAATTTTGTTGTATATATGCCATGGTTTTCGAGAAAATCGATATTGACAAAAATTGCAAAATTTGTGTTTTTAATGCCCACGAATTTTCGTTTATTTCAAATTTTTTGCGCCTATAGAAAAAATTGAATTGCTCGAAAACCAAACAAGCTAGGAAGAAAAATCAAAATGGGTTTTAAAGGGAATATAAAATACTCCCCTGTTTTGCCATTTTTGAGGGCTATTGATATTTATTAACATAAAAATAACAATATAATATAGTTATCTCTTGATTTTTTGTGCATCTAACTACTCACAGGCCCATAAAAAATAACTGACTATAATATAAGTTATAAATTCATTATCGTTTAGTTCAAGGTAGTACTTCAATGCAGAAAAAGTTAGGAATAAAAATATTCACATTTACAAAAAATAGCATGTTAAAGTTAGCCAAAAAAATACAAAAAAAGGCTGCATATTCAATTTTTTGATGATATTTTTTTATTATAATTTTTTAACTATTAAATGATTAGAAACAATAGTTATATGATATATAAACTTTAAAAAAAGTTTTTGAGATAAATTTTCGAGATGTTTGGGTTTTTTTTTTTAATTTTTAGGAAACAATAAAAAATTGGCCAAAATTTGGCTAACTTCAACATGCTGATAAATTTGTAAATGTGAATATGTTTATTCCTAACTTTTTCTGCATTGAAGTACTACCTTGAACTAAAAGATGTTTCATTTATAACTTATATTAAAGTCAGTTATTTTTTTATGGGCCTGTGTTAAAAAAGTGCAAAAAATCAAGAGGTAACTATATTGTAGTTATTTTTATATACTAATACACATCAATACTGCCGTACTTCGGAAAAAGGCCGTATGTTCAGATTTTTGCTAAATCGGATTAATGCATTTTTATAATCTATACATTATATACTATTGTATGAATATTTAAAATATTATTTTTTTCTACTAAAAATGAAATATAAATGACTTTCAAAATTTCAACATTTGTGTCGCTTTAGTATTTTTGACCACAATACTAGAGAAAAAAGCCCTATGTGTCCATTTCAGACGTACGTGTGTGGTTTTTCATTCATTACACAAAGTATGAATGCCGCATGTAATGACATACGGCTTTCTTCTCTAGTAAAATCACCGAAGCAAGATGTTGTGAGCAAACTAAACGCGCATGTATGTACATACGTCGTATTTGTCTAGTATTACTGCAGTCATATTTAATGTACTACGATCTGTAGAATTGCATTTGTTTACATGCGTCATTTGAATCTGGCAATTTTGCTGTCTTGGCTGGTGGTATTTACTCCGCGAATCATTGTTTTCAATCAAACTTTCGTACCTCTGGGGAAACTGAACAAACAAAATAAGCCGTTAGCAGTTTTTTGGCATGGGGCAATATCGGGGAGGAAGAAAGAAGATATTCTAAGGACGTATGATGCTTTCTTCCGTTTTGCATGCAACTATGAAAATATTGTTATCTGGTCTGACAACTGATCAGCGCAAAATAAGAATTGGTGTTTCTATAGCTACTTAATATACATAATAAACTCTGATGAAATTGCAGCAAGTACTATTACAATCAGTATTTTGAACAAGGGTATTAGTACATGTCGGCAGATTCTTTTCATTATCTCGTAGAATTAGCAATGAAGAAAAAACCGAAAATATACGATTTTCAAGATTTCTCTGACGTTGTTTTCAACCATACAAATGGCCCGGTTGTAAAAGAAATGCAATACAATAATTTCAAAAATTGGCCAACTTTAACTACACACTATCAAATACAGAAATTAAATAAGAATAATAGACCGTTGTTAAAACAAATTGTAGTAACAATCGCCAAAAGGGGCTTTACCAATCTATTTTATGAAGAACATTTTCATAGTGAAGAGAGAGAACTTCATTGTATACCTAATAGCAAGCAATGCCAAATTTTTGAGACAGAAATTATAACTGAAAATAGAAGAATACGCAAAGAAATGAAACAAACCCTATTAAACAACCCATCAAGTATAATTCCTAGTCGCAAGCTTGTATTTTGGAAGAATATAATAACAATAATATATTTAAAGTTTTATTATAACTTATCGATGTATAATTTATAGTTACCAATAAATTGTGGGTTATTACTTTTTTGTTTCCTTATTTTAAATTGAGAACTAAACGACATGGTTTGAACAATAAATTTATACAATGCCTGTTTATGATTTTTAATAATAGGCATTTGAGAAATATGAAAATGTCCTGTATAATATATATATTTATTAATTATTGTATTCACTTCCTATTTAAAAGTAGCACATGCGGCATTCTTGCTTAGTAAAATTTCAAATTCAGTAAGATAAAGTACCGTAGGTGAAGCTGTTTTTATGAAAGTAGCAATATTTTGCAAAAAATCTTAACAGTATTAAAAAACATCCATTTTTCGTTTACCAGCAAAAAAAAAATTAGATCATTACGTTATTTAGTAAGAAAGTTACAGCAGTATCAAGTATACCAAATCTTTAGCAATTGTTTTCTCTAAACTGTCAGATGTGTACATGCGGCTTTCTTCCGAAGTGGGGCAGAATAGCCATCAGAAATGGAAACACAAAAGAGTATTTTATATTCCCTTTAAAACCCATTTTGATTTTATATCCTAGCATGTTTGGTTTTCGAGCAATTCAATTTTTTCTATAGGCCGTTCGCAAAAAATTTCAACTAAACGAAAATTCGTGCGCATTAAAAATACAAGTTTTGCAATTTTTTCAGTATCGATTTTCTCGAAAACCATAGCATATACAAGAAAATTACAGGAGTACTTTTTTTAGGCAATTAGTCAAGCTTTCTTTTTTATGATGAGCAATTTTTTATATCTTCAACGGTTAACGATTTATCTGTAAAATAAGGCTTTTTTCGCCGAAGGGGTGGTTTTTTGGGGGTTGCGTGGTACTCCCTGATTTTTGTTGTTTTATGATGTTACTAACAGTTAACGGAAGGAAAATCTCAGATAACATTTTTTGTTATGGAAATCTTTATAATTAATGGACTAATAGTAGTAATAAATAATTTACCTATATTATACAAACTGTCAATCACTGGGCGTATAATGTCCTATACTAATTATAAGTATTGGAGCCAGCGTGCAAGTAGTTGACACATGCATGTCGGAATCGACGAGGGGCAAGGGGCGTTTTAGGGCGGATCTATTAGATTTAGGCCACACATTGGTAAACACAATAAAATCACTTAAATAATAGTCGCATAAATAACAAAATAACATGAGGTATGATTTATCTAAACAGGTAAGTGTCTTAGGATTGAAAATACAAACAATACCACCAAAATACTGGAGCTAGCAGTCCACTACTGCCAGTCCCGCGGTTTCAACCATTCTCTACCGAGTTTATCTTAAGACTAGGTACTTATCTGCGGGATCATCAGGCATGTTGTTCCGCTCGCCGGGAAGAGGGCTGGTTCCCAGCGGCTCCAGACGTCCTCATGGTTTACACGACCACATCTTCGAAATGTTTACTCTTTACATTCCTTAATCGGTACTTGTTGACAACGTTCTTTTGACTCCACTGAATTATGAGTTAGCAGGCGTTCACAAGACTGTCGAAAGGCGTCCGCACGGGGAACGTAGAGGGGACGTCTCCGACACGGCCATCCTGACCTCGTGCACGTCCTCGGGTACTGCAACTTAGTTCTTATCTGAAACGCAAACAACAAGTTACCAATCTCGAAGTCGCTCGATCATCCTGACTATATACCAGGTGAGTATAGTATGACGACTATACTCAGGTTCATAGTACAAGACAATGCTACATCACAGAGCACCGCAGTGCTATTTTCTCAATCTCAGCCAACACTGGCTATATCACATCGCAAGAGAGGATCCCCGCAGTCCATCCATCTCAACCTCAGCCAACACTGGCCATATCACACCACAAGAGAGGATCCCCGCAGTCCATCCTTCTCAACCTCAGCCAACACTGGCCATATCACACTACAAGAGAGGATCCCCGCAGTCCATCCTCTCAAAATCAATTACTAACTACTACACCATATGGTATCTCCTCAAACTCTACCAACTACAAATCTACTGCCAGCTACAAAGCTCAAATTACACCAAGCATGTTGTAATTCTACTCGACATGCATTCAACTCAACTAAATAGAATTTGCAATTCTATTAAATTACACAAAAATACACATATTTATGTAAATAAAATAATTAGCCAAATTATTAGCAGACACAAGCCTGCAACATCGGGATCAAAAACAATTTCATATTCTCTTTCTGGCATTTCATGTACCTGGTCATGAACAAATTTATATAACTGGCCTTTGCCTCTGCGAAAGACTTTCCATTTCATAGCTGTCTTCTCATACAACGATTTTAAATAGACCTCTATACATACTGTCTAATTTTGTCAACATTTTTTTTTCTTTGCTTTAACTGAATACAAATTCGCATTCCTTAAACGGTCGAATAGTGGCTTTCCATGGCTAAAACGAGCACTGTGTTTCCATGCTCAAACTTTAATATTTTCATTTGCTTGATAGCGAATATCTTTTTGATATAGCATTATCACAGTTTCATAGCTTGGCGTGTACTTTTTCTGTAAATCAAGTGAACGAATTTTAGTTCCGAATAGCAAATCGACTGGACTAAATCTGGCTACAGTACATCGTACTATGCAAAGCTAACTTTACTTCTAAACAATTTTGCCTGATTTGACTAATGTCAAAATGTACTAAAGTGTTTGCATAACACTTTCTACTTGACTATTCGCACAACTTGTATTATGTGTCATGACCATAAATCGATAGTAGTAAAAATCTAAGAAATTCACCACTCATGAATCTACTCTTGATCACAAATAACTTCTGTGATTTATGAATAAATAAGTAACACACTAAAACGCGGATAGCATCGTTTTCCCACCAACATTGCCAGCGTCAAAGCTGGGAATCGAACTCAGCACACGATAGGCAGCCTGACTAAGCGCGCTTGCCACTAAGACGCTTAGTCGGCTGAGCTACCGTGCCGGTCTGAATGAATTACCTATTTTAAACAGTCAAAAAATCGTTTAATTTAAGTTTCAGTACCACATATTTTGAAAATATTCTATAATGACAAATAATCATTATTTAATTTCGTTATATCACTTATTTTCACGGACCTGTCTATGTAATTTATGCGGCAGGGCCTCGGTACATCAGTATCGCGCGAATCCGAGCTTGCTTTGCATCTCTCGTATTTTGGTAATACAAATTTAAACAACTAATAACAAATTTCATCATTAATAGATTTTCTGGTTATCTGCCTCATTTTAGGCATTCAATATAACTAACAAATATCAAGGGTACCTATAACTGGTAAATACAAACTTTTATGATAACCCTCGATTTTACAATGTAATAAGTTGTTGCAGACATCATATGTTTTCTTTTATTTAGGCCCGTGTCAAATTTATTTGACATAGGATTTGCGTTTGTTTCTAAAAAGGTCGTTGTCCTGTTCTTGTTCAATTTAGGGCCAGTCTTTATGCAGGCCTGTAACTAGTACAGATATGGAACTTACATATGTGTTTACTTCAACCTTTTCAAGTGCTGTTAGAAAATTTGAATGTTTTGTGCCTTTGTGTTTAGTCGATAAATTAGGGTATTTTAAAGATATTTTCAACCATCTCATAGTCACACGTCCAGAAGGGATAAAATTAATAAAACTATTGCTGCATTTTACTAAAAGACTGGACAGATTTTGTTTTCATTTAACTGTGTCATTATTAATTAATTATTTAAAAATTTACTGCTGTTTGCTATCGAGGTAGAACGTTTTCCCTTTTAATGCTAGAACAAATTAAACCAAATGAACCAAAACATACGCCTATATTTTGTTTTATTAACTCTTTTCTAAAGTAAGTACCATGCTATAAAAGCGTCTGAAACTACCTATGTGAAATAGAATTTCATATGATTTTTAAACTTTAACTGTGGTTAAAATTTGTGTGAAGTAAAAAGGAAAAGCCACTCGCGACGTCCTTTAAGGAAATTGAGTTATTATATTTTTGCCATTAAAATGTCCTGAAATACTTTCACGGACCTGAGAACAAAGAACAGAGAACAGGCTCTGTGTCAAATAAATATGGAAAGATCTCACCAAATTATAAATGTAGCGTTCCTTCGGGAAAAGCAGAAATCACGCTCACGTCAACTTGTTTTTCCTGACTCGGCTGCCGACAACGATTTTTGGGGCAGCTTGGTGAAATGTCCTGTCTTTCCAACTGATGAATTTTGTCTCCGTGTCCTGATGGGAGTCGATTCGCATCTGTAGTCCTAGCAGGTTAAAGTTGTTGTCATTGTTTTCATGTTGGTTGCAGATAAAACATCGTCCAGAAAAAGGTACATAGCTCCTTACTAAGTTGGTAGATGTCAAAGTCGCACGCTTCGAACCAGTATGGTGACCAGTACGATATAGCGTCGGACGTTTCTTGAATTTCCTTATCATCATTGCATAAAGTGTGCGAATGTTTTTAAACAAGTCTGTTTGACCTTCGTCGAACTTAGGCGAATCGAGTGAAAGCAGCAAATTAACACAGAACAGCCTTGCTTTCTTGTTCTCGAATTAGAGTTAAATACTATGCAACAGGTTCTCTATTGTCAAATACTCAAGTGCGAGATCTGTTTGTCTAAGAACGGCTTCAACTAATAAATTGTTCAATTATTGTTCATTGGCTTACCCAAGTACAGCTAAAATTTTAGCACGAAGCACTTTTCGATTTTAATTGGTTGGTTTACCGAAGATAAGCGATTTTCACATTACTGAGATTGCAACTCTCTACACAAGAGTCGACAAACTGACCCCCAGATTCTACGTCAATGACTCTCGGCAAACGACTCAACGGCGACAGTTTTATTTTACCCATTTTACCAGATGCTCATTTCTTGTCACAATAACTAAATTCGCATAACTTTGCATTTTCTGCCACTGTTTATTATTTGTTGATTACACTAATAGCACACAATAATAAAATAATAGATCTGATCCCACGTTCTGATGTCGGAATCGACGAGGGGCAAGGGGCGTTTTAGGGCGGATCTATTAGATTTAGGCCACACATTGGTAAACACAATAAAATCACTTAAATAATAGTCGCATAAATAACAAAATAACATGAGGTATGATTTATCTAAACAGGTAAGTGTCTTAGGATTGAAAATGCAAACAATACCACCAAAATACTGGAGCTAGCAGTCCACTACTGCCAGTCCCGCGGTTTCAACCATTCTCTACCGAGAATTATGAGTTAGCAGGCGTTCACAAGACTGTCGAAAGGCGTCTACCAAAGCATCGAAAGGCGTCCGCACGGGGAACGTAGAGGGGACGTCTCCGACATGCATATCAGCTGGACATTACTAATCCTGTTCCTAAGAGAATGGCAGACAACAAAAGATATATGATGAGGAAATTTCTTAGTGGTAGAACCTTCAGTATTAATTCGACATGCTTTTAACAATTGGTGCATGTATTTATATCAAGAAAATATTTTTTATCGATTACTTACCACTTAGTCAATACAAAAATACGATTGGCATACATCCCGTTTAGTGAATTCATGAGATTCTGAACCTGTCAATAAAAAGAAAGTGTTTTTTTTACGATTACTGTAAATACTCAGTAGTAGTGTGTACTTTAAGTTTTGCACTGCCTTCTACAAAAATTATGGATGAATTGGTCTTTACTTGGAACATATGTTTTAAAAATCTTTATACTTTGAAGTCAAAGTATTTGCAAGGAGAGAAAAATTATTGATAGACATTACGATCCATATCAAACTTCACAGAAAAAACAAGCGTCACCCAGATTCACGGTTGTCTTTTTAACTTTACCATGGCAACATGTAGTTTCTTTTGTTTAAGTGAAAATAACACCCCTGGAAAAGAACGCGAGACCTAAATAATCCTATTTTTCTTACTGATTTCACAAAAAAATAATTCTTATAATAAGCATAACTTACATTACCAATGTCTTAATATGAGGTGATTATAAGAATGAATGCTGTCAATTCTTGGAAAAGCTGGATTTTATGCTTTCACTATTAAAACAATTCGAAGAAGTTTGGTTGGAATAAATACCTACATTTTAAAAGATTAAAATAACAGAGTGTAAAAGTTAATGTCTGTCTGTATTATCTCTGCCCCTAGTTAAATTCAAATATTCTTTTGTAGTTCAATTATTATTTTCGTAAGCCGTAATCTTCGATTACATACATTAGACCGGGAGATGGTGGCACAAAAGCCCAACTCATTTTTACAAGTATGGGCACCCCTTCAGGGGTAGAATTGATGATGAATTAAACAAAAATGATAGCCTGACCGCTGGACGTCGCGTCGGGGTGTATTCGCAGAACAATCTATCGAACTTGTCGGGAGAATTACAGATTCAAACGATTTTTTACATACGGATTCTTATATTTTGCGGTTGTCAATAAAAAAAACTCAGCGAATGCGAAAAGCCATACCGATCGAGTGGACGGGCTAATAGTCCGCCATACTAATTAAAAGAGGTTAATAGTTTTGCAAAACTATTTTATACAGGCGTATTTTTTCCAACTAATCATGTTCAAGTAGTCATTCACGAAAATCAGCATGCCATACAGTTTCGACGGTTCTAAGTAGACACCATACTCTTGAACTCAGGTAAATTGCTGTGCGGGTAACAGAAAATTTATTGCCAGAAAAAAGTAAAATAATAATAATAATAAATTGCCGTTATTTAGTATTACAAAATATAACACAAAGGGCGAAGTCTAGCCGGTAGAAGTAGAATTCTTAATATGTAAATGTGTATATATTCAGTTTATTTGTACCTAGTACCTATTTGTAGAATTAATTTATCTGTTTGTGTCGAGGTTTGTGATAATAAATAAACATACTCTTTGTCTTATAATATCCTTCAACTAAAAGTAAACCAGTAAAAAACTCAGGTTTTCTTATGCCCACTTTCCAACCTGATAAGTAGTAAGAAAGTTGCCATTTTCCTACTTGTCATATGTCAGTTCAATTGTCGAATGAAATTGAAATGTCATACTTTCCAGCTTTTGACATGTAGGTTAATTTGATTGTTTGTGTATGATTGTGAATGATAGTACATTTTGTATCTAGTAGTAAAAGCAATATATTCCCGGATGACGATAAATTGTTGACCGAGGCGTTAAGCCGAGGTCGAGAAGCATTAAAGTCCGGGAATGCGCTTTTACTTCGACTTTGACATACCATTTTTTCTGGAATTATAATCAATTTTATTATAAATTAAGGAATTTTCAGGTAAAGCTCAGTCAATGTTTAATAGTTGTAGAAACTGCAACATAACTGTAAACATAAACAAATAGTTATAGTAAATATTCAATATGTGTAATATATTCAATAAATGTTCTATTTATTGATAAATGTCTGCGTATATTTATTTACTGTTTAAAATATATACATGTATGGAAACAGTCCGGGAAAGTTACTTTCCCGGACTGTTTTCTGGTAGTTACGTGGCAACGGACTAAAATACTAGAATAGCGTATCTTGGGATCTGAAATTACACCGAGAAAGTAGAGATTCTTGACCGATTTCAGAAAAAATACTTTTCTCTCAAATCAGTCAAGTACCTATGCCTACTTTCTCGGCGCAATTTTAGATCCGAAAATACCCTAATCTAGTATTTTAGTCCGTTGTCAAGCAACCATCAGAAAACAGTCCAGGAAAGTTTTTTTTTAGTCTGTTGCTAAGCAACCATCAAAAAATAGTACGGGAAAGTTTTTTCCGTCCTAGGCCGGGAAAGTAGGTAACTTTCCCGTAGCGGTTTAATGTTATGCATTTATAAAAATTCCTTGATTTATAATAATATTGATTGGGATTTCAGAAAAAATAGTATGTGTACCTCGTAGTAAAAGCACATTCCCGGACTTCGATGCTTGTTGGCCTCGGCTTACATCGACGTCCGGGAATGTATTGCTTTTACTACTAGATACATAATAGACTATTTCTGAAATCTGTCAAGAATGCCTACTTTCTCGGCGCAATTTCAGATCCGAAAATACCCTAATCTAGTATTTTAGTCCGTTGTTAAGCAACCACCAGAAAACAGTCCAGGGCAGTTTTTTTTAGTCCGTTGCTAAGCAACCATCAAAAAATAGTACGGGAAAGTTTTTTCCGTCCTAGGCCGGGAAAGTAGGTAACTTTCCCGTACCGGTTTAATGTTATGCATTTATAAAAAATCCTTAATTTATAATAATATTGATTGCGATTTCAGAAAAAATAGTATGTGTACCTCGTAGTAAAAGCACATTCCCGGACTTGCATGATTGTTGGCCTCAGCTTACATCGTCGTCCGTGAATGTATTGCTTTTACTACTAGATACACAATATACTATTGATTAAGTAAATTTATATAGCCTAATTTAGAAGCTTCAAAATGAGATAATTTGCAAGAATTTCAATCTATTGTACCTCATATAATTGTAAAATAAACTAAATCGTCTTGAAGCTATTTTAATATTCTTTAAGTTGCATATAAAACATTTTTAGCTCAGGGGCAGTTAAGTTTTAGATTTTTATTGAAAACCTAAGAATACTTTTTCAAGATCTTTGAGAATAGTTCATTGAAACCGAAAAGATCCAGGATATCGTAGGTCTAGCGGGGTATAAGATAGTTTCACATTTTTTAAAAATCATTATGTATGTACACAGAGTATCTCACTTAACAATTTCGGTGAGATATATGAATTATATATTGTATTGTGTATCCACTACACAATATGCATGGCCTTAGTTTTGGGTAAAAATCGTCTTTCTACATATTGAGATGGCGTTACGACGCAAGGAAATATTTTGACCCCAGAAATCTTAAAAACAGGTGCATGTGACATTCCATTCTAAGCGACTTTTATGATACGAACAATTTTTGAAAAATCACTGGTTTTCGAAATATTTGAACTTCAGTATAATTTTTTAAGTAGCGGATGGGCCATGACCCTTTTTTATAATAAATTTTAGATAATAAGTCCTTTGGAACATTTTTCGTAATAAAAAAGCCTGGTTAAGATAATAATGACATACACTTATTTCAACTTGATTTGACGACTGGTTTGACAAATAATTACATTATTATTTGTTTTAAAATGGGACACTCCATATATATTCAGGAAAAATTTGAAGAAACATTATTTTGAATTTTTTTCAAATGTCAGCAATTGATAATAATGAAGTTAAAGTGATGGCAAGTTTTGTTGAAAACAATAGTATTAAGTTCAAAAATTTCTAAAATTGTTCGTATTACAAGAGTTGATTAGAATATAGTGTTTGATCACATGCATCTCTTTCCAAGGTCCCTGCGATCGAAAAATTTCATTGCATCACAACGCAACGCCCCATACTATACTCCAATTTATAGAAAGAACACGTTTACTAAAAACTAAAGCAATGTATATATTCTAGTGATTATCTTTTACAGAATTCACATTTCTCTTTTAGTTATCAAGATAATAATTCCAAGAGTTTTAAGTGGGACACCCTGTATAGTTTTTATTAAGAACCTACATTTTATTTGAAAATAAATTAATCTTTTCTAAAACACTTACCATTTTTGTTGGATTAGAACGATGAACTTTGTAAAATGAGTGTATACAATTATTGAAAGGGACAATTTCCTATCAACTCACCCTTGTTACTAAACAATACTGAACTTACTGCGTTCATATGTGCTACTTGAAATACTATTGGATAATATTACACATACCAATGCAATGAATGGCTGATAATGCCCCATTTCATGGATATATAGTCTGCTAGAATGCTAAAACCGTATTGTTTCACGCAAAACATTATACAACTGTCGCACGTACCATAAACACAACCATTTACTTGATTATCAGGATTCGGATGCAATGGCTCCATTCGAGAAATTTATCAGGGACGCACTCAGACACGTTTGTAAAAATGGTTTTACCTACATATGCAAAACTGATACAATCATACCTTGTAATATGATGGTGGTAATGTAGGTGAATGTAGTATCGCGCGTCTGAGGGACGATAATTGACAGACGCCAGCCGTGCCTTCGCAACGATAACTAGCGATATCCACTTTCAGGGGAATTCGAATAAATAACTCTTAAGAATTCCCAAGTTGAAAAAGGAGAATATTATACTTACTGCGATTCATACAGTCTGCTTTCCGTCGTCTCTTGTCGATTAGCGGTGAACTTTTGATTCTGTGAGTATTCGGATGGCTGCTGCACAAACTTGACAGGATCGGAGTCGACCTGTAGTAAGCAGTTATCTGATTCACGCCACATACAGCGGCGAGAGTATTGTAACAATCGAATATATAAAAAAATTCAGACTCCCAGTCAGATATGATAATAAAATATGTCGAATTTTTTGGCGTCGCATCCGAGCGAAGATAATTTGGGTTCGTCTGAATCGATTCCTCCGCTTGGAATTTTGTAATTATTTTTATGGATGCCATAGTTGTTCGGTCTTGGAGTATTCTTCACCACTTTCAGAATTGAAAACATATATTTAACGGTTTTTAATTGAAAAACCGCTCCATTGATTTTTGGCAAAAATTCTCACTTTGAATAGCTATTCGCTACATCCTCGCTGTGATTTACGCCCTTCGGAGCAGACTTTAGGGTATTTTCGTAATTTCTAGGTTACTTTAGAAAAATTTCGATCGACGGAACAGAATTCCGTCGTTCGCGAGCGGAAATTTTTCCAGCTTTTGGTAGGTACTTTCGAAAGTTATTTTCGAACGACGCGACGGTCTCAAAGGCGGTTTTCCGTCGTTCGCGATCTGAAAAATATTTACTATTACTTATTTTCTAGTGCATTTTGAAATAAATTATTTTTATTGTGTTTTCGACGAAAGACGGCGTAAAGGGCTTTTGCCGGTCTTTCGCGAAGCGAAAGACTAAGACAATTTTGGATGTAAATTTTGCTGATTTAATTTTTCTTAAGACTGATTTGAATTTTAAAATGGAGCATTTTACAGTGTTCATTAACAATAAACACGTGGTTAAATATATACAATACAACACATAGGATACCGAAACATACAAAATTGCATTATTAAATTGCCTAAGTACTACTGAATCATACCGTCTTTAGACAAACATGTTTCGACCTCTCCGGGCATTAGGTACGGGGGTTGACATACATATAAAATCAAAGCTGGCAGATTTTAAATATCTCAAGCAGTTCTTGAAAAAATGCGGTAATACGGTCACCTCTTAAGCTAGACAAAAAATTATCGACCAGAAGGGGATTAGTTTTACCACCCATAGTACTCGATGAAGAAAAACCAGTCAAATAGACTTTCAGATTTTAAATATCTAACGAATACTTTTCTGGCTGACAAATGTTTGTCCAGCCTAAACTGTGACGTCACACCGTACATATCAGGAATGACGAGATATTTAATATCTGTAAACTGCTTTGATTGGTATGGATGTCAACCCCCGTACCTAATGCCCTTCAGATCGAACAATGTTTGTCTAAAGATGGCATGAGTCAGTAGTTTATACTCAGGTAATTTATTAATGTAATTTTGTATTTATTTATTACCTACAGATAAACTATCTATCGTGCTTATATGCAATAGTGTATTCCACATTACATGAACTCAAACTTATTAACTTTCAATATTGTTCCACCACAAATAAATAGTTCTAGTGTCCTAAGTGTTGTATTGTGTATATTTCAAGTGTTTACAATCGTCACATTGACAAGGTATGATGGTATCAGTTTTGCAAATATAAAAGCATTCCTATAAATGTGCCTGAGTGTGCCCCTGATAAATTGTGAAATGGAGCAGTGACATCCGAATCTCGTTGATTATAAACAAAGGCAAAGCCTAAGGGAGAAGGAGGGACGCGCAAACTAAACTCGATTTGATATCTTCGAGTTTCAACAAGTAGTTGTTTACATACCAAAAATGAAAATAATTAAATACGTTGCAGGCTAGTTTTATTATATCGGGCACCCATGGGATAGAGTGCACCCCCACTTTCTTCTTTATTTCTCAAGATAAAAATTAGGGTACAAGATATTTGTTACAGAAATACGTTTGTTAACATAACCGAACCCAAAAATTCACTGCCGGTTTAATGGGTACTACTAACTTTTTATTTCAAACATCATTCTATATATTTTTTTATCTTATCTAGTAGAGGTTTGAATTACCTTTACAATTATTAGTAAAATTTAAGCTATTGCTTGTTTTTTTAGCAAATCTTTTTTCTTTGGGGCAGTTTAATCATTATTTTTTTCGACCGACCAAAAAATACACTTTCTGGAGAAATTATCGGACAGAAAGTAACGTTTCCCGGACTAGACCGGAAAGTGGGCATCAGAGATCGGCAAATATCTATTCCGATCTCTGTTATTCTCTTTTCCGATCCATGAAGGTAAAGAATGCTGTCAATTTTTGGTATAGGTGGCTTTTCTTCCTTGTTGCTATGGAAACGAAATTGTGTTAAGTGTGAAATAGTTAAATGATGAAAGTTTTGAAATACTTTAATACCATTCTGTAATACACTTCTATAAATACACTAACTGTTACGAGTTTTCTAAAGTCACTTCGCAAGTTATGAAAAATATGGATTCGGGTTTTGTAACATTACAAGCAGAAAAATGTACTTTATGTACTTTATATGACCGAGAAACAGTGTTTTGTAGGTCTCCCCAAGCTTCCATGACTCGCCTACGACTCGCCCTGGAATTTGCCTGGGTTGACCTTTCCGATCTTGTAACGTAAATTACTATTTTGAAGTTTGTGGAGACCCATAACCGTTCATTTTTTTCTTTTCGGTATCTGTGGAAAGATCGTATATAATAAGAAATTACTTACTACGACATTTGCATCTAGAAATTGCGGCTTAAAAACTTTTCTTTCCAACAAGTCGCTTTTACTGCAAGTCACTTTTACCCATGCGGGATATAACTCCTTCAAAACGTTTACGATAAGCCCAATACTTTCGCCTTCTTCAGCAGAAATCAACGATTTCGCTTTCGCCATTTCCATCTTCAATTCCATATATTAACGTTATAAATTGCATCGTCTTGGTATAAAATATATTTAAGTATCTTCCTTCGAAACGTATCTGTTTTCCTTGAAGCGTTTCGTTATTTCATTCAATTCATCGTTGGAGGTTATTGGTAAGTTATGAAAACTTTTGAGAGTTATTGTTTTGCTGGTGTATCGAATTAAATCATATTGAAGCGGTTTTATTTTACTATTTTACTTCTCATAACTCTGGCGTCTATATCAAGGCAACGTTGTCGAGGCAGGTGATTAAATATACCATAAACAAAGTAGAAGCAATTATTTCAGCAACTATCAGTTTTATTTGACTGGTTTCATGGCAGTGATCTATTATTGTGTCTTTAACAACTAGTTTTGAACTCTAACTTCACTAACAGACGCTTTCAGCCTTACGCAACAACTGTCGTGATGTCGCAGAAAAATGCTCAAACAGATAGAAAAATTAACATTTTTATATTTAGGATTAATTTGTAATGGTTAATTAGATCAGTGAGAATAAAAGAACAATGAAACATTTTTAAGGAGACGTAAATAAAAAAATAATGAAACAGTAATATACTTTTACTGAAGTCCCATTCCTTTTGATCGAGAATCGTAGATACCAACCTTGTTGCATTGTAATGAATGCAAAAATGTTCTAATTTGGGATTAATATGTCACTTAATTTCCTTTTCTCGAGATATTTTTTAACTACTTCAAACATTTGTAATGAGTAAAACTCATTATTTTAGTTTATAAGAAATGTATTGTATAATCAGTAAATCATTAAATAAAGTGTTAGTAGTTTACCCCTTGTTAAAATTATTTAGAACCCACGGATTCATACAGGGTGTTTCCTATGAGGCGAAAATGCGCAACAAATTTATAAATGGTTAGTAATTGTAATTTTTTAAATATTGTTGTACCCTTAAATTTTGGAGAAAGTGTATGCTATAGAGCATTGTAGGGGCCATTTATGAAAAATAGTTGGTGATGGTCTCTCAATATACGTGAAGTTTTTTATTCTTTGAAATTTTTAGTTCGAATATCTTGGTATATTACTTAATGCAAACATTCAATCATTTTTTGTTTAATACCACTTTGGTATACCTACTGCATATATAAGAATCATAAAAATTAGTTGTTATTAAAGAGAAACATTTTGTTTTTCAAATTTCGAATTATTTATTTATTTTAAAAACTAACGGGGGCAGAATAGTTCCTCTTAGTAATGCGATCTCAAGGTAAAAATATCAGCCCATTCTTTCGTAAATTCCGTACTTTGGATAGATTCAGTCGTATCCTTGATTTGGGTTGCCTAAAAGTTGCTATAATTTATTTCCCGATGTATGAACAACTGACATATCTTAATTTTTTAAACACCTGCTTCAACCACGGGTAAAGCATAGTTCATAGGGAATTGATACAAGTTATGAATTTCGTTCACTTTGAAAGGTCGAGGAGTTCTGAAGGGTTTCCTCAAATCTACGTTTCCTAATTAATTTATCAACTAAAACCGAGTATCCATTACTCTTGGCTATATCCTTAATTAAAGCATTCTCATTTGCAAATCTCTGCTCATTCAGAGGAAAACTTCATAGACGATGAATTAAGAAATTGATATCCGCCAGTTTATGCAGGGGACAATGGTGTGACCCATTAGGGATATATCTTAGGGAGGCTGGTGTCTTTCTGTATATATCAAATTCCAACTTATTGTCACCATTGCAGTCTTTGTATCGAATACTGCAAATATGTCAGCCACATATCTCAACCAAACTCAAGGGAAGTACCTACTGTAATGTTACCTTTGTTTTTGTTTCGAAGCTGCTTATGAATAGATTAGCAATGAAAGATGACAAGGAAGTACTCATTGCAGTTCCCTCATATTACTTGTGAACGTATTATTGAATTGGAAACAATTTTGCTACATGCAAAGTTTATTTTATAATTAATATTCCTTCCCAGCTCTTGACAAATATTATTTAATTCGTGTAAACCTTAAGCTATCTTAAGGGTTGTGAGATTCGTACAGTTGAAAACAAAAACAAAATATTTAAATTTATTGATATAATCATTGGAATTAATTACTAACAAAGGAAGCTGTGTATTGGGTACATTTTGTAACCCCGCTGGTAACCATTTTGACAGATGGTAAGTTGGCGAACCGATAACAGATTACACACAACGGGGCGCACTGACTTTCCTAGTGCATGTTTAGAAGTGAATTAATGTTTGCTTATAGTAATGAAACATATTCTTTATAGGATTTTGCAAACAGCGGAAAAAAACTATCCATGAGAACTAAAAGAAGAACTATATTTGCATTCTTTAAATAACCTGACTTCTGGTTATGCTACCAAGTTGAAATTCTAAAATGAATTTGTCCAATTTCTAATTTGAAATTCTCATTATAACACTAGCATCCAACATAGTCCCCTACGGGTAAGCAGATTAAACTAGTATCTACATGACCCCATACGGTATGAAGATTCATTTAAAAATGAGAACAAAGGTCTAAAATGGATTTATTTACCTACCTTGTCTTAGTAATTTTTTCATAATGGATTACATTTTCATAAAATCTCTCATTCACTTTCTTGGAAATGCTTAGCCTTTGAAACATTTTTCGCCCTTATTCTGAGCTCATCAGAAAGGCACAAAGCCACTCATACCGATGTTTCATGCAAAACCAAGGCAATATACATGAATAAGTATGAAATATTTATATTTGACATTATCTGATAAAAAATAACAGATCCTTCACCTATCTATTAGCTAACTAATATTGGAGCGTATATACTCTATGCATGTTTAAAAGTGAATTATTTGTTATTTGTTTGCAAAATACCATGAAGAATATGTTCCATTACTATAAGCAAACAAATAATAAATAAGTACCTCTCCAAAAAAAAAAATTCAAAAAAATGAAATTGTTCACAATGCTATGATCTACAGAAAACATCTCATGTAATTTTTCAATAAAATCAATAGAAAAGAAATTATAACCCTTAAATTATATTTTTCTTGAAAATGTTAGTCTATTTTTAATTATAACTTTTTCATTTTCAATTTTACGGTAAGAAGTATCTAGACCAAGATTGTAGAGAATTCAATTTTTGAAAAAAAAAAGTCTTATAAAATTTTTTGTGAGACTTAGCGTGTCTCAAGATATCGCGGAAAAACTGTTTACACCCCTTTTTCAAGATGGCGGTCGAATGGGGGGGGCGGCTTTCGACCCGAAAATGGGGTTTCATAGTCACACTGGGCCCCCCTACACACCAGAGGAAAACAATTTGCCCTACCCAAAATGCAAGGTGAATGTAACATTTCAATGGACTATAAGTCCAAAGAGAAATATGATAAAACCTTCAAGCTATTCGCAGCGTGGTGTAACAAAAAGAAATTGGAAAATAGCTCGGAAAAGGTAATGCTAGCCTATATTGTTTCAAGAAATCAAACCCTAATGTCTCCAGGAAATGTATGGGCTAAATACTGTATGTTCAAAGCCACATTTTTTTTTATAATGCTGTTGATATTTCGAAATATGCTACGTTAATTGCTTTTCTTAAGCGGAGAAATATCGAACATAAAGTGAAAAAATCAAGAGAGAACACATATTCAAGTTTTTAAATAATTTTTCTGATGTCTATTTGAAATAAAAGTAGGAACATTTGGAATAGCAGGGGCGTGCAGAAGGGAAGAACTAGGTGCCTCATTACGTCACAATTTTTTCCTATCTTCAAAAAACGGTTAGAAAAATGCAAAAATTGCTATATAATATGAACATAAATGACATTCCATTGAAGATAAGGGAGCGTTTATTATAGTAACTATCCCCAACACTAAAACGCATATATCACGAATGTTTATAATAACAAATCAAGGAAATGAGACAGCTAATTATTTGGAATTTTATAAAAAATATAAAGCACTACGACCAAAACAGGCAAAGTCAGATCACTTATTCTTGGCAATGCGAAATGGGAAGGTCACGAACCAGGTAGTGGCTAGAAACACCAAGTTGGCCCAGTAAAATTACACATTGAACATTGCCGAATCCCTCAACTTATACGGGACACACATTCCGAAGGAGTTCTGCCACTATTCTGGCAAACCAAGGAATAGATATTTTAGACCTTAAGAGGCACGGTGGGTGGCGTTCGTCCTCTGTAGCTGAGAGATGTATCGAAGAGTCGGTAATCAATTTGCAAACAAGATTTTACATGGAAATTCTTGACGAAATTCAACGGTAACAGAAAGCGACATGGCAGCGCAGAGTGCCATTACAAAATGTGCAGCAACTATAGTACCATCATAAGAGAACGTTTTAAACCCTGATTGTTCAAATTATAATTTTAATTTCGTTTTTAATAAAAATTGATCATTAAATTTATATATTTATTAGTTTACTTTCCGCCTCCTTAGTGATTGGTAAGTAATTACTTGCTGATCACTAATTTGTAAACGTCATATACAGATATCCTAATTAAATCAGTAAAAGTTTTAAATTACCTGGGCGTGCAAGAAAAATATAACGAATATTAGGCAGCTGGATGCTTTTGAAATCTTAGAAACTGAAAATGTAAAAATAGTATGAATAGGGACAAAGAACTAATCTCAAATAGTCCACTTTATTGGTTATTACGTCACGATTCGTTGAACTCTTAGAGTTTTAGGTAGGAATTACAGGATTGGTTGAATTCATTCAGACGTGACAATATTTTAGTGTAACCATTGGCATATTCTTAGTTGTACCTTAGTTCTTGTCATCTCTTGATGATGCTAATGTAGTTAGCGGAACGCTTTATATTCGAGTGTTCTACTCAAGAGTTTTGGTGTTACTGCAAACTACATCTCCAGACGCAGTGGTAGATCCTTCCTTCAGAAAAAATTGAAATATCTTATTTTTTTGTAATCTACGTTAGAAATATGAAAATTCGAAGAAAGGGAGAGTGATTTTTTTGCAATTACGATAGTTCACTTCGGTAAGCGAGGAAGAAAAATTATTGATATAATTATGTAATAACACTAGTTATTTACAGTATTGTTATATAGATTTAAATAGCAAAGTAGAAACATATTCAATGAGTCAATATTTATTGTATATTAAAATATCAATATAAATTGTAATTAGTAAGCAAACAATGTTCATTATGAGTTTCAGAAGTGATTTATTTGCATTTTTACATTATTGAAACATTCCTGGTACTATATAAGTGTGGAGGAGTTATTAACTTTAGAATTAATGAATATGGAACTTTTTTTATAAGATTCAACATTCTGGGTGTATAATTAATTAACATGAGATAATTAGTGCGCATACGCCCGTTAATGCTTAAATCGCCTAACAAATTAATCATGTTAATGGTACGCCCTGTTGCTATATCGAACCGACTTTGTGGATATTCAAATGATGGATACATTTTCCTCAGAGAAATTAATAGTGTATCTATTTGTTTCAGCTCGGCATTGGACACCGTAACTAAAACCAAAGTGGCAATAAAGAAGATATCACCTTTTGAACATCAGACCTACTGTCAGAGGACGTTGAGGGAAATTAAAATACTAACAAGGTTTAAACATGAAAATGTAAGTACAAACAGACTTAGAATATTCATTAGGCATAGTTACTGAAAACTACCGTTAATATTTTCAACCAAATTGAGTATACAGGGGTACTGGTAATTATTCAACGTATTCCCTTAAACACGTATTATATTATGAACCCAAATATGCATTACTCACCAATATTTTGCTCAATGATGAAAGTTATTAATATATATTAATAGTACATAAAATTACGAACAATTTAAAGGAACGTGTTTTAATCTACACCAATTGGGAACCGAGTTATGATATTTTCTGCTGTCAATTAACGTCAATCCAATTCTGAACTTGCATAGCTGTTTCTCGAAGAACGTTCGCCAATTGCTGGGCCGTTATGCTATTAATTGCTCGTCTTACTGCTCCAGGTCTTCACGGGTTGTAACGGCGGTTGCATAGACAATATTTTTTAAATTACGCCAAACAAAGAAATCAATGGGCGAAATCCATTACTATCCTTAAATTATGGGAAGGAGCGCCATCTTGTTGGAAATACATTCCCTGTCCTAAATCTAAAGGTCATCTAAAATGTCCTTAATCTCATTTTTCAGGAATCTCAAGTATCTGGCACCAGTCAGAGGTCCTTCAAATATTATTGGACCAATGATTCTACTACCGATTATTCCAAGCCAAACATTGACACCGAACCGCACTTGAAAGTTAGCCTCCCGTAATAAATTTAGATTTTCTTGTGACCAATAGTTTGTATTTTGTCGGTTAAATAATCCCAAATTTGTAAACCTTGACTCGTCCGAAAATAAAATCTGTCCCAAAAAATCATTGTTTGGCTGCACGTTATATACAAAATTCAATTGCAATATTCCATCCTACGTTCATAATCATTTTCGTACAAATGCTGGTGCAATTGGTATTTAAAAGATTTATAGTGGTATTTGTGCAAAATTCGACTTAATGTTTGGTGACTTGATGTTCAGTTCAAACCCAACTTACCTTAAAGAAACCGTCTTATCAACTTCTATTCGAGCCAAAACATTAATTTCCGTTCCTTCGTCAATAATGAAGTTTTTTTCGGGATCATTGTTGGACTCTCTTCGGAATTGGTTTTCAACACGTTTAAAAATTTTTCGCTGGACATCGTCTATCAGGATATCGTCGGCCATAAAGATCCATAGCTGCAATTGCATTTTTTTTTACTTTCCCCATAAATAATTAACATGTCCACTTTTTCATATCTTGTATAAATTTGCGGTATTTTGAACACAATTAACAAGAATTTTAAACAATTTTTAAATGCACAATAAAAACACCGTTAAACCAACAAACGTTTGACAAACTAAATATTTCATTGTTTTCAAAGCCACCTTACTTACTTCTTAACATTTAATTAGAACAAAATTGTATTTTCTTATTTTCTTTTAGCTGTAATTTTGTTTGTATTGTTATGAATTACACCCCCTTGGAACTGGAAATTGATACGCCTGTGCCTAATATTGAGTGACTGGAAACTTGCAGAAAAAGATAGACTTTTCTAGAATGTGGTGAGAGAAGATTCTTGATTGATCTAGAGGCAATTTCAGAGTATATAAGGCGCGATTACCGGCGCAGAGGAGGAAGTTTATCAAGAAGAACTTTACTAAAGTGAAGTTAAAGCGAAAAAGTGAGGTTAAATATAAAGTAAACAAAGTGTAAAGGTTATTTAAGAAGTTTTGTATAATCAGTAAATTATTAAATAAAGTGTTAGTGTTTATCTCTTGTTGAAATTATTTTAGAACCCACGGATTCATACAGGGTGTTTCCTAAAAGGTGGAAAACACGCGACATTGGTGTCAGACGCGGAATTTTAACAAGAGGATTTTTCGGAAGTGTTGAGAAGACTGGGACAGTATTCTCGGAATTAGTGCTAACATAGGAAGGACTAATTTACTGGACGTTGTTCGAGGGTTATTTTCGAACAGAAAAATAGTGTTAAGTGCATTTTTGAGACATTTTTGGAACATTTTATTTGGACATTAGTGGTTAAGTGACAAAGACTCTAGATAAGACTCTCGTGCCATTTTGAGGTTTTTCTGGATAGTCCCATTACCGATAGTGACGTAATTGTTAAACTTATTTGATTTCAACGTAGTCATATGCATATAACAACCAGAAGTATGTCAACCGAAAAGCAAATACAGGACTTATTTGCACAATTCCAGAAAGTGTTAGAAGAGCTAGAAAGAAGGCATCGAGAAGAAGTAAGTGAAATCAAAGAGGAAATAGACCTGTTTAAGCGACAGTTGAGGGATAAAGGAAGCCAGCAAGTGGTATTATCAGGTCAGCTGTTCGAACCTCCGTCTTTTGACGGAAAAAGTTCATGGACCATTTTCAAGAGACAGTTTGAGGCAGCTGCGCCTGCGAATAGTTGGAGTAATGAAGTGAAGGCTATGGCATTAATCGTGGCATTAAGGGGCCAAGCATTGGAAATACTCCAACTATCAGTAGAGGCTTTTCTGAATGGTATACAGGATGATGAGACCAGGCGAGTCCTCAGGTTATCTCGATACCAGAACAGCAGCGAAGCGTTGGTACGTGCACTCGAGGTGGAAGCTGTCTTTCAGGATGCCCCGAGTCCAAGAGTACTGTACTACGATTCAGGCCTTTGTTCTCATTTTTAACTGAATTTACATATCGTAGGGGATCATGTAGATACTAGTTTAGCCTGCTTAGCCGTAGGGGACTAGGTTGGATGCTAGTGTTAAACTGAGAATGGCAAATCAGAATTTTACTTGCTAGCATAACCAGAAGTCAGGTTATCGAAAGAATGCAAAGATTTCATTAATATTTTTATATATATAGTTTTTCCTTTTGTTCTCATAGATAGCTTTTCTTTCCACTGTTTGCAAAATCCTATAAAGAAAATGTTTCACCCTGTATATATTCAAATATATGAATTTTAACGCTTTTTCATCTTCTTTTCTATTTTCAGGAGAAACTATGCATTTTGTTGAAAAATATCAGGAGAGTGAAGTTTTACATATTGTAAATATTTTTTTTGCGCGATTTCAAAATAGTGACATTCGGGAATATCGGGATAACTTTTGGGATTGGGTACCAGTGTTATAGCAGGTTTTTATCTTGTCTTTTCCTACATTCCTGAAGCGTTATCCATAATTACATAGAAACTGAATTAAATGATTTTTAATCTTTTCATCTTAATTTATTAAGAATATATTATCAAAATACACAGATTTTAAGATGTGTGTTTTGTTATGCTTTATTTAAACAGGTTTGCTAACAGAAATCGCCAGCCATACCATCGGCGTTTTATTACTTTTATCAATAAAATCAATAAAATTATCAACATTGCACACAATGCTAATCTGGTATGTGTACAGTTAGAGAAAATAAAATGATTTAAATGGTAAATATGGTAAATGATGGGTACCATTGTAGACATGTTTAGGTTTTTATATCTATTTTCAAAGACGTTAGAAGCCGAAATATGTTTTTACATTTTTGTTAACCCTTTTTTTCACATCTGTAATTTTCAAAAAAATTTAAAACTGCTCTAAAATTCATAATTATTTAGAAATTTCGTTTATTTTCGAATGGTTTATTATGTGTTATTGAAATAAGCATTTTAAGCTTTTGATTTTAAAAATTCAGCCAGTAAAATCAGAGATATCGATATTTTTGAGAAATAACCTATTATGAAAAGAACTAATATTTTGGCGCGAGGTTTTTAAACATTCATTAAACTTTTATGTACTAGAAAGAATAACTCCCACCTACATATCTATCAAAAAAACATATATAATTGTTGGTAAAGCCAAAGTGCACACCCCACAAGTTACTTTATCTAATTAATATAAAGGATGTTGTGTAATAACGTGTACAAAATTTAACTACCAATTCCTTATAGAAAATGAAGGTGAGTTCTTCTTATAAAATTTTTCAAAATAAGCCTTTTCTGTCTAGTTACACCCCCTAATGGGGCGTGCAAAAAAAGGTTTTTATTTCCTACCTGAAAATAAGGTAATTGGAAAAGACGGAATTTGGTACATCTCGGTTACTAATGAAAAGGCAAATAACGAAATTATTTCATGCATTTAGCGTGTATACAAAGGGGTGATATTAACTTCTTATAATTCAGTAAATATCCTTCTGTCTGCTAATTTTTTCTTTCAATTAAAAAAAGAACTAAACATTATGATTCATTTAGAAACTTTTTTACCTCTGCCTAAGAGATCAATCAAAAGCGACGAGCACATTATATTAGTCAAACCACTAAGTAAGCTGGTGTCAAATCATAATTAGAGAGTAATATGTACCGATATATCATTTGATGCCTATAAATTATTTTCAGATAAAAATTAAAATCCTTTTTTGCACACCTCTTTAAGGGTGTGTAGCAAATTTTATATAAATAATCCATCTTCATTTTTGATAATGAATTGATAGTTACATTTTACTGTACGATATTACGGGACACCCTGTATACTATATTAATATAATTAGTTTATGGTCAATTTTCTTTACATACGATTTTCTCGAGAACTATTTACTCCTAGAAAAAAAAATTCAAATAAAAAAATTCCTCCATCCTTAATCTGGTTATCCTCCCAAATACTTGGTAACTATTTTGAAAGATAAAGAAGTTTCCAGTTTTCTGTATTTGCGCCTGAAAATTGTCACGTTTTGTCTACATAATATGAGAAAATAATTCTTATTTTCAGCTTATTGAATTTTTTTTTGTATTTATGCATTTTATCAACAAATGTGGTAACACAAAAAAAAAACCGATTCATAGTTCCGTTTTTGAATTAGGGCAATTTTAACAAAGAAAATAATATTATTTTAACTTTAATTATTATTGTCATTTATTCAGTAATTGTTTATTTTGAAGAAGCATATGTTACATAACTCTTTCTAATAATTAAACTGTTGTGTAGTTCAGTTTAAATATTATTAAGATAAACCCCCCGTACTATATGTGGATTATATTTGGGTGCAGACACACCCCCATATGTCACGCTTTCTTCTCTGTAACCCCAGCCCCCACACAGATAATAGTAGTAAGTAAGAAAACGAAAGTGTATATATAGTTCGCTACATAAATTTAAGGCACATAAAAGAAGCCATAGAAACCGAACGTAAGTCACTGTCTCGTTAGGAAAAGGGATGTGTCCTACAGAGCTGCACTTAAAATTTTTGTGCACAATATCAGTAGAAATTTTGAAGTATTGTTTTTGGTAAATAAATATAGTTGTTTGGTGCAGTGATAAATTAAAAAAATTTACTCTGCTTTGCTTATGTCAAAATGGGAATAATATCTTATATATTTGTGGCGCATTGACAAATTCGATATTCCATGATACACTGACAATATTAAGTCCAACTCTGTCGAGGGTAGGGTTTACATACCTTCTGTAAACCGTTACATCGTAAAATAATTTTGGTAGGAGAGAGTCGGGTAATTATATCAAAATAATTTGAATTTATAATTGAAACGGGTGTGTTGCCGTTAATTTCTTATTTTAATCGTGCCAGAGCACACTTTACCTGAGAACAGTGTTGGGCTATGTATTAAGTAATAGATTATATTTATGATTTACCAGTTTCTACGAATATATAACATGCCCCGCTCTCCCATCTATACGTAAGCGACAAATCTTTTTTTATGTCTTAAATATATGTAGGGAGCTGTAACCGCTCACACACGTTCAAGTGGTTCCATGGAGCCACCCTATTGGTTATTGGAGGCAATTACTGTATATCGTTATCAAGGTAAACATTGGTATATTGTACTTGGTGAATAAAGTTATGGTATGTAAGGAAATATCTCCCAGATGACTTTAATTACACACAGTTCTCTTCAACCCCTCAGTACAGTCCACTTAAACTCCGAACAGAAACTACTCGATGAGTCATTGTGAAATTCAATAGGGTTCTAAGATTCTGATAGTAGATAAAGCGAATAAAGAAAAAATTAAGTAAATCATTTAGGACTGACCGGTGGAAAATGAGAAAAGCTCGATTGTAGAAACATATAACATGTAAAGTTAAAAAAGCAATATTTATAAAAAATCTAATTTATGTCAATTAATATAGCTGTGACAACTTTACTTATTTTACTTCCACATCCACGTAGTGGACTGGAAGTATAGTAATCGTAAAAAAAGATTAAAACATTATTCTTGTTGAAATAGGCTCGAAAATAGGTTTAAAATATCATGAAACCTTGAAATTTAAAATTTGAGCGAAAAGGATGTTCTGTCTGTCTGTTACTTTTTTTGTGCGCACGTTTTCTCTGAAACGGTTTAAGATATTGACTTCAAATTTTGTACACGTATATGTTATAACGAGATCTGGAACTGGATTGTTTTTTTAACATATCCGGTGAAGGTTTGGGGGTAAATAGGGGAAAATAATTAAAACATGCTGGTAAGAGTACAGAAACTTGGGATTTGTCGTATATACTAGAAGCCAAGGGCCTCAGATTTTTTTGTCGCCTTTTTTAAGACCTTTACCACCCATTTTAATATTAAAGGGGCTGATAAAATTAAATTGAGATATTCACTTGAAATTTGGAAATATGTAGTATAACGACATCTGGAACTTGATTAAATTTTGAGATGATTCCGTTGAAGGGGCGGGGGGGGGGGGGTAAGTAGAGTTAAATTGAAGAGAACGAGTAAAACAAGCTGATAAGAAGATTTGGTGTTCTTATATATCAGAGGCTAAAACCTAAAAAATGTTTATACTTTCCATCCCCCTACCACCCCCACTCCATTATTAAATTGGTTGATTAAATAAAATTGAGCAGCTATTCACTTGAAATTAGGTACTCGTGTAAATTCTAACGACATCTGGAACTATATTATATTTTGAGATGATTTCGTTGAAGGGTTGGGAGTAAATAGAAGAAAATAAGTAGAGTAAGCTGGTAAGAGTACAGAAACTTGGAATTTGGACAATTTGGTGTATATACAAGAAGTTAAGGCCAAGACTTTTTATAATATTTTTAAAGTCCCCCCGCCACCTCCACTCCATTATTAAAATAACTGATAAAATAAAATTGAGATTATTACTTGTTTGGTACATGTATGTATTAATGAAACATATTCTTTATAGGATTTTGCAAACAGTGGAAAGAAAAGCTATCTATGAGAACTAAAGGAAAAAATTATATATAAAAATATTAATGAAATCTTTGCATTCTTTCGATAACCTGACTTCTGGTTATGCTAGCAAGTAGATATTTTTATTTGCCATTCTCATTTTAACACTAGCATCCAACCTAGTCCCCTACGGCTACGCAGGCTAAATTAGTATCTACATGATCTCCTACGATATGTAAATTTAGTTAAAAATGAGAGCAAAGGCCTGAAATTAATTTATTTACGTACCTTGTCTTTTAAAAAAAAATTTTTCTTTTTTTTTTTCTTTTTTTTTCATTCTAATGAATTACATTTTCATAAAATCTCATACAGTTTCTTGGAAATGCTTAGCCTTTGAAACGTTTTTCGTCCTTATTGTGGACTCATCAGAAAAGCCTAAAGCCACTCATAACGATGTTCCATGCAAAACTAAGACAATATCCATGAATAAAATAATTATAATTGACATTGACTGATAAAAGACAACAGATCTTCACCTATCTATTAGCTAACTAGTATTGGAGCCTATATACTCTATGCATGTTTAAAAGTGAATTATTTATTATTTGTTTGCTTATAGTAATGAAACATATTCTTTATAGGATTTTGCAAACAGTGGAAAGAAAAGCTATCTAGGAGAACTAAAGGAAAAAATTATATATAAAAATATTAATGAAATCTTTGCATTCTTTCGATAACCTGACTTCTGGTTATGCTAACAAGTAGATATTTTTATTTGCCATTCTCATTTTAACACTAGCATCCAACCTAGTCCCCTACGGCTAAGCAGGCTAAACTAGTATCTACATGATCCCCTACGATATGTAAATTCAGTTAAAAATGAGAGCAAAGGCCTGAAATTAATTTATTTACGTACCTTGTCTTTACATTTTTTTTTCTTTTTTTTTTGTTCTTTTTTTTTTCATTCTAATTAATTACATTTACATAAAATCTCATTCGGTTTCTTGGAAATTCTTAGCCTTCGAAACGTTTTTCGTCCTTATTGTGGACTCATCAGAAAAGCCTAAAGCCACTCATAACGATGTTCCATGCAAAACTAAGACAATATCCATGAATAAAATAATTATAATTGACATTGACTGATAAAAGACAACAGATCTTCACCTATCTATTAGCTAACTAGTATTGGAGCCTATATATTCTATGCATGTTTAAAAGTGAATTATTTATTATTTGTTTGCTTATAGCAATGAAACATATTCTTTATAGGATTTTGCAAACAGTGGAAAGAAAAGCTATCTATGAGAACTATAAACAATAAGGACGAAAAACGTTTCCAAGAAACCGAATGAGATTTTATGAAAATGTAATTCATTAGAATGAAAAAAAAAAAAGAAAAAAAAAAAATTTTAAAGACAAGGTACGTAAATAAATTAATTTCAGGCCTTTGCTCTCATTTTTAACTGAATTTACATATCGTAGGGGATCATGTAGATACTAGTTTAGCCTGCTTAGCCGTAGGGGACTAGGTTGGATGCTAGTGTTAAAATGAGAATGGCAAATAAAAATATCTACTTGTTAGCATAACCAGAAGTCAGGTTATCGAAAGAATGCAAAGATTTCATTAATGTTTTTATATATAATTTTTTCCTTTAGTTCTCATAGATAGCTTTTCTTTCCACTGTTTGCAAAATCCTATAAAGAATATATTTCATTACTATAAGCAAACAAATAATAAATAATTCACTTTTAAACATGTATGTATTATACCGACATCTGTAATTGGATTATATTTTGAGATGACTACGTTGAAGGGTTGATAGTTAATTAGGGGTAAATAGGGGAGCATAAGTAAAGCAAGCTGGTAAGAGTACAGAAACTTGGGATTTGATATATATGCTAGAGGCGAAGGTCTCAGATTTTTTTATAACATTTTTCAACCCCTTCACCACCCCCATTCCTTTATTAAAGGGGCTGATAGAATTAAATTGAGGTATTCACTTGAAAATGTGTAAATTGGGGAAAATAAGTAGACCAAGCTAATAAGAATCCAGAAACTTAATTTTTTAAGTATATGCTAAAAACCAACGCCTCATATATTATTGAAATTCTGTGACCAATTATTTCCACTTGACTGCAAATATAGTCAAGATGTTTTCCTTTAAAGAAAGTTGCATGGAAAATCTGGATGTGGAAGCAGTGATTCCTTAGGCAGCGACTTTTTTTGATAGGTCAACATATGTACCTAACAGAAATTAAAATATTTTCCACTAATAAACAGAAATTCTTCTGAATTCATAGATTTCCGTTTTCAGTCAGGTGAATATATAAACTATGGTTGAATATAGGCGCGCTGGCCACAATAGCAGCAGTACCGTGTTTCTTCCTTGTTTCTTCTCTACCTTTCACCACGGAAGAAGCCCCCGAATGAAGAATTACGCTCAATTATACACACATTTTTGAAAGATATGGAGAGAAATGTAAAAATGTTTCAAGTAGGCAAATGTTTACATGATGCTTAAAACCAAGCATCGCGACAAAATGTTATTAACTTTGTTCATAATAGGTTTTTTCTGAATCATATCGGTATGTCGGGTTCTCCTAGTCAGACTTTAAAAACTTGTTTCGATAAAATTCAATAAAACTCTAAATTTTGAATAGAAGATGAATTTTACAGGAATTTAAAATGTTCAAAGAGAAGAAAAAGATTTCAAAAACCAAAGTAAATATTTTCTCTTCGGATTATGAAAGTAGAAATAGAAACATACAATTTATATTTAACAATGTCATTGGTGCTGGATTCCAAAAGTTATAGCTATATCCCCGAGTAAATCTTTTCGAATTGAGTTAAGCAACAATAATTAATATTTTCAAAATTAGTCTACATTACCTTCTTGAGGATACTTTTGACTGTGACTAGCCAAATTTTCAACTCAACCCCGTAGTTTTTTCGAAAATAATTTTGGGAATAAAGGAGTAAGTTAGTTTCCTTGGATTTTTTGAAGTTTTGATGTTAGAATTCATTATTTGGACATTGGATTTAAACAGATCGATAGATAGTTAACGCGAAAAACCTTATTTTTATAATATTTTTTTATAATCTAGCGATTAAAAAACAGCAACGCTCTACCTCAATTTGTCGCAAAATTTATCTGGCACGTGGTTTAATAAAATAAAGAGTTTTACATTTAGAACTTTTACATTGATTTGTAGTATCTAGTGCCTATGTATCTTGAATTAATACATACAAGGAAAATGGCTGCCCTCTGATGCAATAAAGCAAGTTAACTGAATTTTGTTTCAAAATATAGCAGAGCTTCAAACGCTTAATAGCTTGGGATAGGACCTGACTAGAGAAAATTAACCTGTTAAATCTAAGCATAAGGTGCAAAATTTCATGACCTAATAATTCACTTCCCATGTTTTTATCTTATTCTTGTATTAACAGGTTTCTTTTAAGCAAAATCAATTTTGTCATTTGGAACAGATAATGTATATATATTTTTTTAATTCACTTGTTTCACGTCGACCTATTTCCGCTATTAGTGGAGTAAAAAAAGGACCAGCAATATTATGATCATACCTTCTGGGGTATCACAAGGAGTATATATTTATTTATTTTATTTATTTATTTGAATGCAACCACCCAACAGGTAACTAATTACAGGGTGAGAACATTACAATAGAGAATACGAAAACAGTATAATAAACCAAAAACTAATTAAGCTAATTAAACTATCAGGACATAAAACATTGCAAATATGTAAAAATATTATAATAAAATAGAGATAAGATAATTATAGGAGAAGTACAAAAAAGGGAACGCTATAAATCATAAATTAAGTTGTTTAATTGAATTAATACTACAGTTAAATATATCTAGCTGATCTTGCTGTAGATAATTTTTACACATGAAATATACAGGTGAAAATTTTAGTAAGTTAGTTCGAGGGGTAGGAAGATAGAAAGTATCACGATTTCGACTTGTTATACGAGGTATGTGAAAATTTATTTATTCTAAAACATGCTATGAATAATTTTATAAAGAAAGACTATTGAATGTATTATTCTTCTGTTTTCCAAGTTAGACATGTGAAATCTATCCAGCATAATATTTTGCGAATAATCAGTTATTGGGTAGGTGCCATCTTCAACAAAGCACAAATACTTAACAAAACGGAGCTGAACATTCTCAACATTATTTATGTAAATAGCATATCCTGGAGACCATATCAGCGAGCAGTATTCCAATTTTGATCGTACAAATAAATAGTACAGCAACTTCATAATGTCAATGTTGCTGAATCCTTTTCAGTTTCTTATTATAAAACCTAAACTTTTTAAAGCTGACGCGATGATGAAAGTAATATGCTCCTTAAAACTAAGGCACTTATCAAAAATATCTCCAAGATCCTTTACTGTATCAGGTCTCTTCAATATTTGACCATTTATATGAGAGTTGTAATAGACGGGATGACGCATTTTAGAAAAGGTGAGTATGTTACACTTGGATATGTTAAGAGGCAAGCAATTGGATAGGCACTATTCATTAACGATATTTAGGTTATTCTGAAGATTTTCACAAATGTATTGCGTGATACATGCGAGGTTAGTCTCAGTGGATCTACCGGAAAGAAAGCCATGTTGGTTAGATATAATTTGGCCATGTACGTGATTAGATAATGACGTATGCAAGGTGATCTCGAAAACTTTAGCGAAATTTCAGATAATTGTAATGGGCCCATAATTTTCAGCTACCCCCTTGTTGTCTTTTTTTAAAACGGGACATAAGCGAAAATATTTCCATACATCGGAAAATGTACATGTTTTTAGTGACAAATTAAATATTGTTGTGAGAGGACCAGCAAAGATGGCAGCGCACTTCTTGACAATAAAAGCAGGGATGTCATCTGGCCCTTTAGTAAACTTAGGTCTGATTTTCTTCAACGATTTAAGTACTTCTATCTCAGAAAAGGACGTTAATGGTAAATTTGTACCATTACTACTGGTGTCTTCATGAGAATGATATTTTTCTTCGTCATGGTTAGGTTTTAAGTATGCAGTTTGAAAAAAATTAGCAAAAGCTTTGACAATAACCTGGGGATTTGTGCATTGAATATCATTAGAAGTAATATTATCAGGGATGGAACTGCCTCATTTTTTACCGTTAAAGTAGGACCAGAATTTTTGGGGATCATTTTTTATGGTTTTTTATATCTTCAGTAGATAATTTTCATGCAACTGTCTCAAATCATCTTTTATCTTTTTCCTTATATCACTAAACTATAAATATCGCCAATCTTTGTTTGTTTGTATTTTTTCCAGAGACTGCTTTTTTTTCTTTATGTCCCGTATGATGTTGTTCGTGTACCACGGTGATATTCAGATGGTCTGGGAATATATTTGGGCACAGCTTTGTCAAAAATTTCTGTCAATTTTGAATAAAACTCAGAACACGCGATGTTAACATCTTTTTGCTTATTTAGGAAAGACCAGTCTGTGTTGAATAAAATGTCATATAGAAGAGGATAATTTGCCTTTTTAAAATTATAAGTTTCTGTTGATTTACACGGGAAATTTCCAGACTGAGACGTATGTACTGTTATTGATATATCCAAAGGTGGATGATGTAAATCGTCAGTTAGTAAACAGTACTGATCTTGATACCTGACAGTTTCTGTCTGACAATACTAAATCTAAAGTAACGTTATTGACATTTTTAACAGTGTTGAATTGCATTATATCAAGATATTCCGAGAACTGCCGCAGAGAGTTTACTCGTGTGCTTGGAGTAATGTTAACGTTATTGTATTCTGGGATATTAAAATCGCCCATAATATAAACATCACCATCATTTAGATAGTTTAGTGATTCAATCATCTCGAACAGAGATGCATAGGAGCCGCTGGATATATTTGTTGGTATATAAATTATTAAAATAAAAAGTCTGAAAATTAATTGATATATCTGAGTTTTGAACTTCCAATGCCTATTGCGTTTTTTTTATGAACAATTTTTGTTTTTTAACAGTTTTTTTTAAGTAAGAATGTGAATATTTCCGGTTCTGGAGGTCCGATCGAGACAAACTAAAGCCAAAAACCTTCGCAATTAAAATTCCAATAAATCTGCGGTGGTTTTGGGTCATCTGAGTACGTACATAACGTACAAAATGG
The DNA here is from genome assembly GCA_963583905.1 of Stenurella melanura. Lineage (NCBI taxonomy): Eukaryota > Metazoa > Arthropoda > Insecta > Coleoptera > Cerambycidae > Stenurella > Stenurella melanura. The sequence goes on from OY757312.1 coordinate 81,668,840, forward strand.
AACAAACTGGATAATAGGCGTTTTTTTTTCATTTTAACGCCCAGGGACGTCATGAGTTCCGATCGGCTTCAATTCAGAAATTACATGTTTTATTGAAAATAAGACATCCTGAAATTCTGGTGCTCAAATATTGAACCTTGTGGACACAAATGAATTTGGTATCTGAAATTTGAGTTACCCGCCATTTTGTGCCATTGAGTGCAAAATGGATAATTTCTTTTTCAAAATGTAGTTCTGGACGACAATTTTCCGATAACATTAAAAAAAATTCTTGTAAAGTCACTTTGGCCACTTTTTGGCAGAACTACATTTTTTATCCAGTTTATTCCATTTTGTACGTTATGTACGTACTCAAATGACCCAAAACCAACGCAGATTTGGTGGAATTTTAATTGCGAAGGTTTTTGGTTTTTTGTTGGTTCCGATCGGACCACTAGAACCGGAGATATTCACCTTTTTATCTAAAAAAACGCTGTATCAAAAAACAAAATTGTTCATAACAAAATCGCAATAGGCTTTGGAAGTTCAAAACTCAGATATATATATACTAATGGTGATACCTGAGAATCTACGAAATCATAATATTGCTGTTACAAGACTATGCATATCTTATCGTTTATTTGGTCTTTTTTTACTGCACTATATTAAGAACACTCACCGATGCCAGGAGACGATTCCCACAACCTGGAAATTTTGTCGAACACCTTCTTTATCGGAGAGTAGGGATTTTATGCTTGCGTAGCATTTAATAGAGACGAGGAAACGACTGTTTCACATCCCCTCCGAGGGATCTGTTTTGTAACCCTCGCCTAAAGTTACTTACCTTCTACGTATGCACTGATACACAAGACGTTGGAAGGTGGAGCGAGGACGCTGTATTTCCCTGGAGAGGGTTACCTATCTAAGTACTATACGATCCCGACGTTGCTGCCTTTTCGTATCGACATACGAGTATTGGCAAGCGTCTCCACGCTCGCTCCATATGTGTACATATTGCTTATTATCATCGACGCTATAGTTAGAAACGTCCACATAGACATTATTCTACAATTTACTTTTCGATGGCAATCCTTTTATGTTGACATATAACGAAAAACAGGAATGCGTTAAAATAAGGTACTGTATGTTACCTGCGGATAAGAATTTTGGAGTTTTACATATCACAAAGTTACCCTAAAAAACTTCTCTGCGCTGTTATTATTATACTCTTCGCAAATACAAAACCGGTAATATTGCTCACAGAGAAAAAAATGTCATATCACTGTGTTGGTGATCGAATTGAACAACTTACAAAATGTCCGTCCGTTTGCCTGCTGTCTGTCGGTCTGTCCGTCCGTCGCGTTTCTTGTAAGCACGATAACTTAAAAACGGAAAATCCTGTTGTATTGACACTTGAATATTAAGTTAATATTAGCTGGAGGAAGAACCTTATTGTATTTTTAACAAAATCGATCAATAAATAAAAATGTTATTAATTATTTAAATTTAAAAAAATTAAAAATGTTTGTTTTGTAAGTACCTAACCCAAAAGTCTAAACTAATATTATTTACAAAAGAAACTGCCAGGAGAATTAGTTGATCAGTAATCGTATTGTAATATGAATATGTGTGGCCATCCTAATAACACTGTATTCAAACACTTTACTCCATTTATTTGTGTATCTCACGTAATTTAAGCATTTAGGGACAGACTATATCATCACTGGTGAATCTAATTTTGCCAAATATGTAAATTTTAAACCCAGTTTCTCTTATCAATCGTTGCCTAATAGCGTGATCTCCGCCAAATGTATTGCAAAACATGTAAAGTCCACCTTTCAAACTGTACAAAACAAAAAATACAATCAATCATTTAATAAATTCAGTACTTTATTAATGGTCTCTGTTGCAAACATACTAATTAATGGATATTATTTTTTGTAGGTGTTTAATTCAGTGTTAATACAAGTTGCAATGTCGGGAGAAGACATGTATATGTAATTTTTGTAACCCGTGAATACGGGTGGAAAGAAAATTTTTGAGAAAAGTGAAATAATTGAACCACCTTCAAACAGCGGTCACTAAAAATTTGGAAATAAAATTTCACTGACGACGCGCGACGTCCTGTTAATTATAAATCATTACCTAATGTTGATATTGAGATAGGTTACAATATTAAATTTTGTTATTTGTTGTTTTTTACGCTAACCTCAATAATAATATTAGATAATAAGGTTTAATTAATCGGGCGGCTATGAAACTTTATTTTGAAATTTTCAAAACAGCTTATTGGTAATCATTAAAATTATGATTAACAATAAACTTTTTTTTTGCAAATTGGGTGATGTTATTGAACTAAAAATAAGTGTAAGTTGTACATAAATAAATGCTACAGGATTCTTGAAGACTATTTTTGGCTAAAATTTGATTATTAGGGAGATATCTCCTCATTTGGCGCTTTATCCCCATCCCCACTAACCCAAGGTAGTGTTCACTCTTAAATTCCACATCCAGATTTCCCATCCAAGTCTCTTTAAAAGAAAACATCTTGACTATATTTGCACTCTAGTATGTGGAAATATTTGGTCATAGAATTTTAATAGAGTCGGGTACAATTTAAACTGACTTGTGTCATGGCAGCTAAAACGTCTGAACTAAGACTTTATTTGATGCATAAGAAATGCCAGTAGTTCTCAAACAGTTCTCAGCAATGATGTCGCAAAATAATTTTTAAAAAATAGGAAAGATATTATCATAAAATATTAAGATTATTAATTTAGTAACTTCATAATTTTAGTGGAATTCAGTGTCCATAAAGTTGGTTAGATATGGGAAAAAATTGTATTTTTAACATTTCTAAAAAACGCTATTGGGGTTCGTATATGCATGTCCAACAACAAAAAATTACATTTTGACACATGTCATGTGATCACCGGTCTGGCAGGACTGTAAAAGATAGTTGACCGTGGTACCGAAAGTGGGTCAAATTGTTAAGATATCGAAAAAGTTTATGAAGGAAAAGTGCATATAGAATACAACAAGGACCCCATATATCAATTTTGAAGCAGATATGAGGAAAATAAAAAAAGTGCAAATTTTATCCCTACCATTAATTATCATAAACTCTTGTGTCTATTTCACAAATATTTGATTAGTTTCGACAAAAACTTTATGTATTTTAATTGAATAAAGGTATTTGCATGTAAAAAAGAAACGAACCCCCAATATAGTATTTTTTAGAAATCTCAATAATACACATTTTTCCTATATGTAGCCAACTTTACGACGGACACTGTAGGGATATAGGTTCGGGCACAAATGAAACAATTGCCCAATTCAGTCAATAACAATGAGTGATCAGAGAAAGAAATCAAAGACTAATATTCCTACAGTCCTGTTGGACTGGGAGGGAAGGTTTGGCATTTCTTGCCTGGAAAGGGTAGGATCGTAGTATTAGTAGGGGAAACGATGTCAGTAAAAATAAAGTATTTTATGTAACAAAAAAAAATCTGAAATCTGAAATAACGAAAATAAATTATTTTTCTTTTAGCGGTAATAAATAAAAATTCTGGTTGACAAATAAATATTAAAAAAAATAACAATAATTTTAAAACAAATAAATTAAAACAATTCTGAAAGAACAACGCATTGACACGTTTTTATAAACACTAAAACACTACACTTGAACAATTTATCTAGTCCACGCACGTTTCACCATTCGTGTATTAATATATAACGTAAGAAAGTAGATTTTATTAAAGATAAACACGCGCTAGTAGTAATAAAAGACACATTTTTGGAGGAAATAAAGTTTTAATAAAACTCGCGGCGCAGTTTAATAAAATAAAAATTTTAGAAGGAAAATTATTAACTTTTAATATTAATCAAATAAAAAAAAAGTGGAAGTGCTTGGGGATCGATCTCACAACCACCCCATTTGAGCATCTTACCGATTGAGCTACGTAATCGTGTTTATTGTGCTCTAAAACGTGTAATATCTACGTACTAGAAAATTTTAAAACTTAGTGGTTTGACATTATTCGTTTGATGGATGAATATTCACTATTTATCACTAAAGATAACTTAAATATTTCATATAAAGACGTTTTTCATATTTAGAGTGGTGTTAGTTCACGGAAATAAATAATATTCGTCGTTAAATCACGCAGTTTGAGAATCACTGAGCTTATGACTATGTTTCTCACTCCTCAGTGTTCATTTCATATTTCCGTCTCAAAAGAAGTGGGAAAGAATCTTGCTAGACCTACATTGGCAATGTCTTTAGGCTATGGCTTTAAGTTTGTCTGCAAGAGATAGTGAAAACATATGTGCAATACTAATTCATACATCGGTCTTTTTAAACTTGACCCGACTCTAAAAGGGCGTTGTTGAATGCCAGCCAAGCCTTCATAACTTTCCGGCGCTGCCGAATACCAATGCAATATTCGAGCTTTTCCGGATCCATATAAGGACGTTGCTGAATCCATATTCGAGCGCTGCCCAATTCCTAGATGACTTTCGAGCGTTGTCAAATCCAAATTAAAGGGCGCTGCATAATTCATATTCGGGCGCTACCAAATACCAAGGCAATTTTCGGGCGCTGCCGAATCCAAATTAGGGCTCTGCCAAATCTTTATTCAGGTGTTGCCGATTCTCTCCGGGCGCCGCCGAATGCACTATTGAACACTACCCTATAAAAATCTGAGGTCTTGGCTTTTGGGATATATACCAAATCCCAAGTGCCTGTATTTTTACCAGCTTACTTTACTTATTTTCCCGCATTTAGCCCTATTTAAACCCCAAATCTTCACTGTAATTAGCTCAAAATATAATCAATTTCCAGATTTCGTCATGGAACATATGTGTACCAAATTTCATGTCAATATCTTAAACCGTTGGTGAAAAAACGTGCGCACAAAAAAAGTTACAGGCAGACCGACAGGCAGATTTCTTTTCGGATTTAAAATCTCGACCTTTCATGACAATTTTTGAATTTTTTTTTTACGATTGCTTGTATTCTTCCAGTCCACTAAGTGGCACGTGGATGTGGAACTAATTAAGATACTGACTTAAAATTTGGTACACATATGCACTATCACGAGATCTGATATTGGATTATATTTTCAGCTTATTCCTTTGAAGGGTTGGGAGGGATAAATATAGGTAAATTACTGAGGCAAGCTAATAAGGGTTCAGTTTGGGACTTGTGTATACTAGAAGTCAAGGTCTTAAATTTGTATATGACAACTGTCAGCAGGTTAAAAGTGTGGTTTCAAATTTTCACTGAGCAACTTTTTTTCTATGAAGAGCGACAAAAATGCGCACGAAATGCCTTGAAGCACACCAAATAGGAGAGCTAACACATCAAGCTATAAAAGGTCCACAATACTCCATCATTTTAAAACGAAATTGCTTTTGGTTTAATAATAATCTACTGACATACGCTGGAAATAAGTTTTCAATTAACTGGCATTATTATGTCGATAACAGACTTGGGTATTAGCTGTTATGAAATTAAACTTTAATTTCATTAATGTAATTACTTCCCTGTGTAAATTGAATTACTTTAAACTCGGTAGATTGATATAGTGTATAAAACATTATGTAATTTCAGCGCTGCTAATACATTAAATAAATCTGTTTATGGGATTAACTCTCCATTAAATATTAATCCATACAATGGTTATAACGGTGGAATAACTAATTAATCACTAACTTTGTATTTTCTTAAGTTTATTTGATATGCAGTTTTGGCCTAAGGTTCATTCTAGTATTAAGAGACAAGTAATTTTGAAATTTGATGTAGACGTGTAGTACGAGAGCCCATCGACAAAGGTGACTTCGGGTACCGCAGTTGCTGCTGCTTGGTGGAGATGTTGTAGGTATCTATAGCTTGAAAAAGATACAGGGAATACAAGAAAAGCCGATTTTTTACGGTTTTTTCGATATATCTCGAAAAGTGTTGATACTTTAAAAATAGCAATCGAAAGACCTTTTAGCACCTACAACTTTCTCATTTAACTTTTTTCGATTAGTGTCATAGTTTTTTGTTATTTACGAAAAACTGTGTTTTTCAACTTCTCCAATTTTTTAGGTTAAGTTCGCCACATCAGATCGAGTCCATTGAAACACAAATCTTTCTTACTAATTTATCTTCTATACAACCATATTTTTTGTTTCCGGGTATTAATTTTGGAAAATTTAACATTAAACTGTAACAGGTTGATTGGGCTAATTTCAAATTTTTCCGGATTAGAGTGAACCGAACATTATACTAAAGGTTTCAAAATCCTATTTTGGTAGAAACTTGAAGACGTTTCTGGTAAATTGAAAAATCTTGCGCCAAGATAGGATATCTTTCGTATTGGTGGACATATTGCCCGTCCTTCGCGATATTGATAGATAAATTCACAGTACGGCTTTGCTTATCTGTTCCCTGGGTATGACGTTCTAGTTAGGGGTGATTTGCGCAACTAAGTTTCAGGAGTTAGGAAATTTTAATTAAAAGAGGCTTGTTTCCGATTATTTCTTATTTTAATTATGCCAGAACGTACTATACATGAGAACAATGTTGTTCTATGTATTAAGTAATACGTTATATTTATGATTTACCATTTTCTATCAAATTTGAAGATGCCCCGCTCTCCCATATATACGTATAAGCGGCACAGCGTTGAGGTTTTTTATGTTCACTAAATCTATGGAGACAACCATACAAAGGGTGTAGCCGGATAAGCACTTGGAAAATGCCCATAAAGAAAATAACACGAGAGGGGCACCAAAACAATTCCTCGGTTGTAAGAAAATTTTTGTTATTGTATTATTCTAAAAAGTCAGGAGCGAGCTGAGATTTTATAAGAAATGTACTTGTACATTAAAAATTACTTGCAGCTTACGTTGTGGACCAAAAAATTTGAAAAATTAGGGAACGCAGAGACCTTCAAAGGGAACTCAGAAAAAAATATTGTCGCACTTGGCGCGAAATTCAAATCTTTAAAAAATAAATAATATTGAAAACTGCTCTTTCTACCATTTCTTGACAGAGTGCTATCATAATTTTTTTTACATAGATGCATATTCGCATCATTATTATTGTCAAATTATTCAAATTTTTTATTTGGTGGCCAAAAAAAATAACTTCAACAGAAATCTTTTATTACATTTTTTAATACAACTATTGAGAACTATAAATAGAGAAACAATTAATCCTCGTCGCTTTCTCTATCTACTATCTATCACTGTCCATGTCTGCAGTGTGGGGCCGTTCATAAAATACGTTCACAAATAAGGGGGGGGTATTGCTTAGTGTGACGAGATATGACAAGGGGGAGGTGGAGGGTCTAAGGAAATGTGACGTTCGCAGTTCATCAATTTTTTTTTACATTTTTTCTTAACTTCGCAGTTTTAAAAAAAAAATTGTTACGATAGAAAGTCATTCTCAAGTACTCAAAAGCCTGTAAATATGCTATCGTTAATCCCAAGAAATCGTTTATAGGGGGTGGGCTAGCTTTTGTAACGTAATATTTGTTAGGGGGGTCGCTGAAAGTGTGACTTAGCGTGACGAAGATGGGGGGAGGGGTCTAAAATGGTGAAATTCTGAGTGACGTATTTTATGGACGGTCCCTGTCAAAAATATGGGATAGAATTCAAGCTGGTTTAATAATTCGTGATAGATATCTACCATGTGATAAGTAATAGTACAAAATAGCTGCAACGTGTGAACAGCATCCAACTGTGCGCAATCCGTTGGAATATTTACAAAAATAACGCAGTATACTAGTATAACCTACAGAATTTGGCGTGTAATGAATATAACATTTCTAGGTTTCTCTATTAATGTGTCGGGACCTTATTTCACATTTTACTGTATTATATACTTATTTTAAATATCTAATATTGATGTTATTTTGATCGTCCATTACTTCTGCAAGGTAAGAAACTGCCCGAGTTAGTTGTTACGAACCCGTAAAAAAATATTTTCAAATCCCTCTCACTCGTTTCGGCAAAATCGAGAAGGGTAGCTGACGGCATTTGTTCAAAAGACAATTCGCGTCTACTCCACGATTTTTCCTTTCCTCCTAAGACAAGTGAATTATCACGTCCTCTTCTGATGTCTATGTAATGAGCGATTTCTTCATGCTAACCCTCATCCCAATTCAATCTTCGGCCGAAGGTGTTATGTAAAAAGCAGACTATTATACAAAATATTACTGCTTTTGAAAGGAGTTGGTTATCGAGTTGATGATGCAAAAATTGATTCTGTGCACAACCCAACATAGTTTAGTTACGAATCTGGATACATTGGATTCTATTGCGGTTAATTGCGAGCGTAAACCGTTTTCATCTTTCATAATGATTTTCAAAATCTCCGGGTTGTCTTGTGGCGCATAGACACAGACGTCGCAGCTATTGTGTACTACTTATCACATGGTAGATATCTATCACGAACTATCAAACCAGCTGAAATTCCATCCCATATTTTTGACACTGCAAACATAGTACCAGTGATAGATGAACAAAGTGACTAGGATTACTTATTTCTCTATTTATAGTTCACAACAGTTGTATTTAAAAATTTGAATTTTGCGCCGAATATGACACAATATTTTTTTTTTCCTTTGAAGGTCTCTACGTTCCGTTTTTTTTTTAATTTTTTAATCCATAACGTAAGCTGCAAGGAATTTTTATTGTACAAGTACATTTCTTAAAAATCTCAGCCCTCTCTTGACTTATTACAATAGTACAATAACAAAAATTTTCCTACATCCGATGAAGTGTTTTGGTGCCCCTTTCGAGTTGTTTCCTTTATGGGCATTTTCCAAGTGCTTATCCGGCTACACCCTTTTGTCGCCTGCACTATTAGACTAAAACAGTTGATAATATGTAAATGGTAACAAATCTATCAAAAAGAGCAATAGAAGTCGTAATTTAGAAGTATTCATAAGCGAAACCATTTTAATAATAATAATAATAATAATAATAAACATTTTTTATTTTCAAGTAACGCCACAAAATACATTATACATGTATAGCAACATTAAGTAAAATAAACGTCGGCACAGAAACACTACATACTACATTTATATCTACAAACAATATATTACATTTACTATTTAATTACATAGGTACTCTGATATAGTATAAGGTTCCAAATTTAATAGCAACCCAAAAATTTTATTTTTAAAAAGAGGAAAGCTCTCAATAATTTTAATATTATGTGGAAGTTTATTATAAAGCTTTATACAACTATACTGCACATTTTTCTCTGATAGTGTCAATCTGTGTATAGGGTACACGTAATTAAAGTTTCTTGTATTATAATATTCTGCAGGTAAAAATTCATTAAAAGAGTTTTTGTTTTTAAACATAAAGAGTAGGATCTCTTGAATATATATGCCTGTGACAGTTAACATTTTATTTTCTTTAAATTTTCCCCGGCACGACTCTCTTTGGTTCACTTTAAGTATACTTCGGAGGGCTCTTTTTTGTATTGTAAAGATCCTATATATTTGTGTACTTTGTCCATAGAAGATAATTCCGTATCGGATTATAGATTCAAAATTAGCATGGTAAACCATCTTTAAAGATGTTAAATTTATATATTTTGATAGAATTCTCAGACTGTAACATACTCCATTTAATTTGTTTTCAATATTTGTAATATGTACATTCCATCTGAGAGTGTCATCAATATGGACTCCTAAAAATTTGGTATGTTCCACTAATTCAATTTTTGTGTCTGTAAGAGTAATGTCCTTGGGTGTTTCAAAATTTCCTTGTTTAGTTTTAAATAGTATTGCGTTAGTTTTAGTTTTATTGAGTATTAACCTATTATTAGCAAACCATTCTGAGACTGTAGTGTAAAAGTAGGTGGCACTGGTGAGAATTTCCATGAAATTTGGGGCAGCAACTAACATACTAGTGTCATCAGCGTATTGAATGAAAGTAACATTATTCCTATCGTTAATATTTATAGTGAGATCATTTACAAAAATTATAAAAAGTAAAGGTCCTAGAATACTTCCTTGGGGGATTCCAAGGCTAATAAACAGGTCATTTGATTTACTTGTGACATTATCTTTGGTAATAACTACCCTTTGCCGGCGATTTGAGAGGTATGATCGAAACCACTGCAGTAGATTTCCTTTCAGTCCATAGTTATCTAATTTGTTTAATAAGATCTTGTGATCAACACAATCATATGCCTTGGATAAATCTAAAAACAGGCCTAAAGCCATGTCGTTGTTTTCTAATGATTGTAGTATTTTCAAATTAAAATGATAAACCGCAGTATGTGTCGATTTACCCCTGAGAAAACCATGTTGAGTGGTAGTTAGCAAATTTTGTAGTATCATATGATTCATAAGTCTATCATACATTACTAATTCAAATAGCTTCGCAAAAGAAGGAAGTAAACTAATTGGTCTATGATTTTCCATTTTGGATTGGTCACCATTTTTATAAATTGGAATTACCAAAGCAGTCTTTAACTTGTCTGGGAAAATGCCATATTTCAAAGAGTTGTTGATAATAAATACTAAAGGCTGCACAATTACTGGTATGCATAGTTTTAGTAAACTAGCGGGGATACCATCCTCCCCACTGCTCATTTTATTTTTTATTTTTTTCCCGATATCTAAAATTTCGTCACTGGTTACATATTCAAGGGACATGAGTTCTTCTGGTTCATCAAAATTACAGTAAAACTGTTCAGGATGTAAGTGAGCTATTTGATTAGATGCAGCATTCACAACATACAAATTAAATTCATTTGCAATTGTTTGAGGATCACCCTGTATACGAGTGTTTTTATCAGTAGATTTACCCGTTAATTCATTGACTATATTCCATACACACTTTGACTTGTTATCCGAATCCCGTATTCTCATCTGTAGTTTAGCCGACCTAGCTTCTGCAAGTAATTTGTTGTACATTTTTTTTGTTTTATTATATAAAGCTTTATAGTTTTTGTCCACATTGCTTATCACATATAAAATATCTAATGTGTTTTTGCATTCTTTAATTTCCGGAGTATCTAGGGAAACATTTGTTTTGTGTGTTACACATGCTTTAAATTTTTTTATTGGAATGGCCTCATCAAATTTAGAAATGAAAATAGAAAAAAATATTTCCCATTGTTTATTTACATTTTCTGGTGGAGTATCATATACCCCATCCCATTGTGTGTTAGTCAAGCTGTTTAAGAGAACTTCTTTGTTACTATCATTAATGTATCTCCTATAAGTAAAAGTATTTGTGTGCTCATATTTTATTTCAAGAGTGATTTTTTGTGCTGTATGATCAGAAATTAGAGAATGAATAACTTTAGAGTTATTTTGGCCATTTTATCTGAGAGTTTAGAGTATTTATATGCTTTTTCTTATTATTTACGCAAGAAGTAGCTCAATTCTATAAATATTCAAGTTTTAACTGTATCAAGATGCCAGCTGATAATTGTACTAGCTTTTATTAGATTGATATTTGTATACTCCTTATCTACAAAAGTAATGACCCATTTATTTATTTATTTGAACGACGTTCAAAAGATGTAATAATGTTTGTCCAAATTTGTATTATTTTACTGACGACGCAAGAATGCACATTTTGTGGCAACCCTTTACTTATTCGAACCTTAAATATATCGCACTTCACTTTATGATAAGGAAGGATTCACCGCTTTCCTTAATCTACTCTCATATTACCCATAAGTTTCACAGTGACTTGTCCCACTGCCTTAGAGGTAAGAAGTTTACCCTATCTAAGAAACTTGTAAACTTCCTGTATCTTGAAATTATTCATTGAAGATTAACTGTATTAAATGTGAGGTATTTACGTACTTGAAAATATTACAGCAGTAAAGATTAAATCCATTGTCTCACATGTACGGTCTTCAGGTGCGTAGAGTAGATAAGCCAATTTTATTTGAATTACTTTAGTGAATAGTCCAGGCTAGATAAATGTTGGACAACAAAATAAGTCGTTACAACAAACTGATAGTGGAATAATGTAGAACATATCATAACCAAGGTAGGAAAAATAGTCCGAACCACTGTCGACTTTCTAGGGTGAAATGGAGTGGACTTTTAGGGGTGGAAAAAAGTTAAATATAAATGTTGTAGGTAATAAAGAGATCTATAATTTTTGTGGAAAGCAATTTTATCCTAACCTCAGAATATTTCGGGAAATACGCAAAAAACCGTTTTTTCGGTTTTTAATTTTTTTCTTCCACAAAAATAATTCGACTTAGCTCAAACTTGGTGAAAGTATACCTTTTGTTGTCCCACGTAAGCTTTATTTTTTGTGAATCAAAATATTCAACGGTTGTTGCTTAATTCAATTTAAAAAGAAAAAAAGTGAAATTTTCAACTGCGGTTCCTCATAAATGTACTAAATGTTTCTTTGTTTTTACTTTTGCTTTCAAAAAATAATAATATGTATATAGTGCAATGGAAAAGAATGCCGGAAAATCGAAGAATCCGAAAAAATGACTATTTTCGTTGTATGTATTATACCAGCCCACAAAAGAATAAAGGGGATATGTAGTAGGGACCCGAAATAGTAGTCCCTATGTATTCGATGTGCTAAACACGAATCCGATGTCCGTTTAGCTCCATCACCCCCCAATGTTTTGTAAATCGCGGAAGTAACCTAAAGAAAGTATTTTTCTTAGACTATTTTCGCAATTTACAAAAAAAATGGTGGGTGATGAAGCCACATGAAAATCGAATTCATGTTCAGCATGTCGAAATACATAGGGATTTCTATGTCGGGTCCCGGCTACAGATCACTTTTTTCTTCGTGTGTAGACCTATGTGCACAGGCCCTCAAAAAATACGTGATCTGTAGTCGGGACCCGACATAATAATCCCTATGTATTTCGGCATGCTGAACCCGAATCCGATGTCCATTTGCCTCCATCGCCCACCATTTTTTTGTAAATCGCGAAAATAGTCTAAGAAAAACCATTTCTTTAGGTAATTTCCGCGATTTACAAAAAAATGGTGGGTGATGGAGCTAAACGGACATCGGATTCGTATTTAGCACATCGAAATAGATAGGCACTACTATGTCGGGTCCCTACTACAGATCCCTTTTATTTTTTTGTGGGCCGGTGTTATAAAGCATACAACCAAAAAAGTAATTTTTTCAAATTTTTCAATTTTCCAGCAATTTTTTGCATTGCACTATACATTGTTTTGTTATTTATTGAAAGTAGAAGTAAAAACAAAAAAAAAACAGCCTTGTCCGAACTCTGTTGGATAAGTACATTTTTGAGGAATCGCAGTTGAAAATTTCACTTTCTTTTCTTTGTAAATTGAATTAAGCAACAATCGTTGAATATTTTGATTAAAAAAAAAATAAAGCTTATGTGGGACATCAAAAGGTATATTTTCACCAAGTTTGAGTTAAGTCGAATTATTTTTGTAGAAGAAAAAAAATAAAAAACCGAAAGAACGGTTCTTGTATATTTTTCGTAAAATTTTGAGGTTAGGTTAAAAATGCTCCCCACATAAGTTGTAGATCACTTTATTACCTACAACTTTTACATTAAACTTTTTTCGATAGGATGCGTACTTTAGCCAGAAATTGCAAAAAGCATTTTTCGCCCCTAAAAATCCACCCCATTTCACCCCAGAAAATCGCAGTTGGTCCTATATAGGACCAATATTCACATATGGATTATATATTGGTGCAATATTGGTGCTACTAGGGTAGGTCATATTCCGAGACCTCTGAATTTTATCGGACAAACTGCGGGTAGATTTTTTCTGCAAAATTTTGCTTAGGAAATGTTCAGTGCTCAATAATTTACCTTTTGAAACATATTCTTTATAGGATTTTGCAAACAGTGGAAAGAAAAGCTATCTATGAGAACTAAAGGAAAAACTATATATAAAAATATTAATGAAATCTTTGCATTCTTTCGATAACCTGACTTCTGGTTATGCTAACAAGTAAAAATTCTTATCTGCCATTCTCATTTTAACACTAGCATCCAACCTAGTCCCCTGTTAAAATGAGAATGGCAGATAAGAATTTTTACTTGTTAGCATAACCAGAAGTCAGGTTATCGAAAGAATGCAAAGATTTCATTAATATTTTTATATATAGTTTTTCCTTTAATTCTCATAGATCTTTTCTTTCCACTGTTTGCAAGATCCTATAAAGAATATGTTTCATTACTATAAGCAAATAAATAATAAATAATTCACTTTTAAATAATTTACCTTTTGTGTAAATTATTAAGTCTAGAACGTTTTCTTAAAGCAAAAAAACTACCCGCAGTTTGTGGGATAGGATTTAGAGCTCGAGGGGTATATGTTCAGATTATTTTCCAAATGAACAAATTCTTTACAAGATTGATTGCTAGGTGCGTATTTGACTTTTGTTACGCGATTATGATTGTATATCTGACAGTTTGATGTTAAAAATATTTTTGTAAAATTGCATAAATATAGCGTTGGTATACATTGTAGGGTGGAACGAAAAATTCTTTCTTTTTAAATTGTTTTGCCATAGGTGTCAAAATGACCAAAATGTGCATTTGGATAAATAAAATTTATTCTCAAAAGCTGATCGACCTATCTTAGCATCTTCAGATTCCTCACGAGACCGGCCGAAAGTTTTGAAATTTTGGTGATTCTACAGGTTTTCATTACCTTCATTGGTTTATTTAAAACAATATATTGGTAGACATAGTACTTAAAATAATTATTATAGTATGATAAAAAGCCCCTTCAAGTCAATTTGCTTTATTTTAATATCTTCCGGTTCCTCAATGTCTTTGAAAATCGCGTCGCTCGAATACAATACAGTCCAAGCGACAGGCCTCTATGGCCGAGGTGTGGAGGTAACAAGTTCCAGCCTACTTTCATTTGTTTGAGTACTTCTAGTAAGTATTGTTTTTAGTTGTATGTTTTTTGTGGGTTTTCACGTGTTTCGTTGGCGAATGGTCTTTGTAACCGTAGTCAACAAACCTGAAACACACACACACACACACACACACACACACACACACACGTGTTTCGTGGTTTTATGTCGATTTTTCGTTAAGTGTTACAATATTTAAGTTATTATGGCAACTATAAGACAACTTTGTTCCAAGATATTTGGTCAATCTAAAATATTAAGTTAACGGTGTGTTACCTACTTTTAAGGACGTTATTTTTTATTATTTATTTGTTTAGTATGGACTTATGGTCTAAGATATAAGCGTGGTGGGAGAGGTTTAGGTGTCTCTGAAATACTCAAAAACGTTGTATCGAAAATTGAAGAGATTTGGCAAAGTACATGAATTCCTACCATTTTTCGAAATCGCATTTGGGATAAACTTAAAAAATGTTACGTTACGTTATAAGCAAATTCAGAAGAACTTAAAATCTAGAGAAAATACTGTGACCATGGTAAGCAAGAAAATGAAAATGACAGAAGAAAGAAAAGCAATTCCAGCTTCCAGGCATTGAAAAACATGCCTTCATGTAGAAGTTCTACCGTTATTAAAGAAACAAACCTCTCCTCACCCGCCATTCAGCTTTACTAGCGGTATGAAATTAATGAAGACAAGGAAGGTATCCAACGTGTCCTTACGACACGAAACGTTAAAACAACTATACAACAATACGAGAACTTAGTATACCTAAAAAGCCGCTGCCTAAGGAATCACTACTTCCCCATCCAGATTTTTTATTCAAGTCACTTTAAAGGAAACATCTTGACTAGATTTGCACTCTACTATGTGGAAATTATTGGTCATAGAATTTTAATAATAATATTTGGGGCAGATGTCATAGAAAAGTTTGGGGCGTTATTTTCTACCATATACGTTAAAAATGAAATTTCTAGTCTACCCTACTTATTTTCCCCTATTCACAACCTACCACCTCCCAACCCTTCAATGAAATCATCTCAATCAGATGTCATTACAATACATACGTGTACTAACTTTTAAGTGAATATCTCAATTTTGTGTTATCAATACCACTAATAAGGGAGCGGAGGTGGCGGAGTTTGAAAAATACTAGAAATAAATCTGAGGCCTTGGTTTCTAGAGGGCCTCTTCTTATTTGCCCGCATCCTCCCATTTTGACGTCACTTCCGGTAAAATTCCATGACGCAGGCAAAATTTGCTTATATGGAAAGTGGCTTCCTGTAGGTCTGTGGTAGTACTTACTCATACAACGTTTTTCATGTATCTATTCATAGGAAATCTGTACAGCCGGCTCTCTACCTATATTGTAAGAGAAATGTGGTTTACAATTTTTCATGGAAATTTATATTTTCCAAGTTATAACGATTTGAAGATTACGATTTTGGCTTTAAAAAATTGGTACCTTGAGGCTGTTTTTCGTAAGTAACTCAAAAGTGTTACATTTATGGAAAAAGTGGTATGGAACAGAAAATAAGATTATAAAATTACAACTGTTTTATTCTTTATTTATTTCTGTACGATGACTAGTTCTAGAAATATGATAGTTTAAAAATAGCGTTCGAATTTTTATCAGTCGAGATATAATATTTAAATCTCAAATATGTCAAGAAGCAATCAGTATAATGTTAAGAATGCATTTAATAGAAACTAAAGGGCTTGAAAAACTCGTTGACATGATTTTTTTTCTATCCGCACACCTCGAAAAATAACGATATTAAGTGCAAAACAATGAATGTTTTGTAATTTTTTTAAATAAAAAATTTAGGATTTTCCTGCTGTCATTGGCCATAGAATATAAATTCTAAAAATCTGTACCAGTTTATATTAATATATAGTAGTACTAACATGCTCTGATTTTGGGAGCTTCAATTTATCAAAGTATTGAAGAAATATAAGATTTAAATGTATTTCTTTGCCACTAAAATTTCAAGCCTCACATTTGAACTGTCATATTTTCGAAACTATTAATTCTACAAATATTAAAAAAAAACAAATTAATGTTTCGCTTCTTGAGCTTTATTTTTCTATATTGTCATATGTCCCTGTAATGTAATTGTTTTGGAGTTATTTACAAAAAGAAGAAATTTATTCAGCAAAATCGTAAAATTTCTCTTTATTTAAAGTAGGTATATGTTTAAAGTCATATGTCCCTGTAATGTAATTGTTTTGGAGTTATTTACAAAAAGAAGAAATTTATTCAGCAAAATCGTAAAATTTCTCTTTATTTAAAGTAGGTATATGTTTAAAAACGACTGCTTTAAGAATGTCTAAAAATTGGAGCGTATTAGTAATGTATGTTAATAAAAACTCGTAGAGATTTTTCGAATTTTCATTATATGGCCAATGGCAGCAGGAATATCAAACATTTTTTCTTCAAAAGAAATTACAAAGCACTCATTGTTTTGCACATAACAATGTTATCTTTCAAGCTGTACGGATATAAAAAAATCCTTTAAAGGAGTACTTCAAGCCCTCTAATTTCGATTATATGTATTTTAACATCATACCGATTTTTTCTGAGATATTTGAAATGTAAACATTATATCTCGACTGATAAACGTTCGAGCGCCATTTTTAAACTATCATATTTTTAGAACTATTCATCGACATCGCATCGTTCAGAAATAAACAAGAAACAAAATACTTGTAATTTCATAATTTTATTTTTTGTACCGTACTACTTTTTCCACAAATGTAAGACTTTTGAGTTATTTGCGAAAACAGACTCAAGGTACCAATTTTTTAAAACTAAAATCATAATCTTCAAATCGTTATAACTTGGAAAATATTAATTTTCAAGAAAAATTATAAACCGTCTTTTTCTCTTACAACATGATTCTATATCAGATTTGGTGGTTACTATTTTACTTTTTTGCCCACCCCTTTAGAGAGGGTGGGAACTATCCTAAGTAAAAAGCGGCAGTTTTTAAAAGGTAGTTTTTGTACTCAGTATTAGAAACTCAATGCAAAAAAAAATATATGAAAATCCATTAACTGGGTTCCGAGATAAAAACCTAATTGCACTCGACTAGTAACATATAGTAACAATGTTCATACTACCCAAGGACTGTTGAAACAACTTCTACAGCATCTTTTCGAGCTCAATGCTTTTAGTTTTAATAATCTATATAACATTTTTTTTCTTTTTAGTACATTTATAATAGCGTTATTATACTCTTCGCAAATACAAAACGAAGAATATATTGCATTCGATCGGCACATTTCTAAAACCAGTAATATTGCTCGTAGAGAAAAAGTTTTCATATCACTGTGTTTGTTGGTGATCGAATTCTGATCAACTTTCAAAATGTCCGTCCGTCTGTCTGTCCGTCCGTCCGTCACGTTTCTTGTAAGCACGATAACTTAAGAACGAAAAGTCTGACTGTATTGAAATTTTGACAGTGAGCTTGTGTTAGCTAGACGAAGAACCCTATTGTTGATTTTTAACAAAATCTATGAATCAATAAAAAATTATTAATTTTTTTAATAAAAAAAACTAATATTTTTTAATTAAAAAAAAATGTCTAAAACTAATATTATTTACAAAAAATACTGCGCAGAGTATCCTATAGAATGTGCAATAATTATATAAAAAGTGCAGTAGATCGGCGAAGAGTATAATGGTTAGTTTGTTTAAAAAAAAAATAGTTTTAATATATTTTTTATTATTTTCGTGTTCAGCACAACTACCTACTATTGTCCAGATTATTGAAATCATAAGACTGAGAGTATTTTTACAATAAAAATAGAAGTAATCAGTAATCACAACAACAACATGTAATCATGATTACTATATGTAATCTCAAACAAAGTAATTATATGAATATAATCGATTACAAAAGTAATTGATTTCGCCCAACTTTGATGTATACAAGTTTGCAATTCGGAACATTTTTTTCTTAATGAAACTGTTGGATTAAACAAACAAGAACCTACGTTTTTGAAATTTTCATATTATTTCCACATTCACGTGTTCACATTCACGTAGTGGAGTAGAAGTATAGTAATCGTAAAAAAAAAAATCGAAAATGTTTGTTGTTTCAAAAGCTGGTAAGAGTACAGAAATTTGGGATTTGGTGTATATACTAGAAGCCAAGGCCTCAGATTTTTTTATAACATTTTTCAACCACTCCATTATTAAAGGGGCTGATAAAATTAAGTTGAACTATTCACTTGAAATTTGGTATACGTATGTATTATAGCGATATCTGGAACTAGATTGTATTTTGAGATGATTCCGTCGAAGGGGTGGGGCGGAGTAAGTAGAGGTATATAGAGAATAATAACTAAAGCAAGATGGTAAGAGTACAAAAACTTGAGATTTGGTGTATATACTAGAAGCCAAGGCCTCAGATTTTTTTATAACATTTTTCAATCCCTCCTTCGCCCCTACTCCAATATTAAGGGGGCTGATAAGATTATATTGAGATATTCACTTGAAATTTGGTGCATGTGTTTTAACGACATCTGGAACTACATTATTTTTTGAGATGTTTCTATTGAAGGAGTGGTGGGGTAAGTAAAGGTAAATAGGGAGAAATAATATTTTTCACCCCCCATCAACTCCACTCCATTATTAAAGGGGTTGATAATATAAAATTGAGATATTTTCTTGAAATTTGAAGGGTTGGGGGGTGAATGTAAATAGGGGAACATAAGTAAAGCAAGCGAATATCACACCCACACAAAAAATCTTTCTGGTTTGGGGGATCTGACCATGCTCACTATATGTTTTTGGGGGTCGGTGAATCCGAGTCCGAGGTCTCGAGATTTTGCCATAACCTCAAAAAAAACACAATTTAAGCGATTTCGACATTTCACATAAATCACTGTAACTTTTTCTAGACAAAAATAACCCACTCTTTACTGTGCTAGATCGATTGCAAATTAAATTTCCAATCCGATGATGTGAGGCACCATATTTTTCTGGCGCCTTGGTAAGTGAGAGGTCCGAGGATTTCGCTTCTCGAGCGATACGACCCAGCTTCGAGGGCCATTTCTGCCAAACGAAAGTTAACAAAAATCTGAAAAAATTCAGGGGTGCGTAGAAAGATGTAAAAAATCGTTTGAGATCGAGGCGTGCCTTGGTTTTCGAGATATGGCCGCTCGAATTCACCGGAAGGTGAAAATCGATTTTTTTTACCGCTTTCCAAGGCTATATCTCGAAAACGAAATGAGATATAGAGCTGCGGTTTACTCTATTAGATTTCCCTCGCCTTCCTACATACCTCTAAATTTTCTAGATGCTTTGCCTTAGAAATTTTGCAAAAAAAATGAAAGTGTCAGCAAAATTCTGAAAAAAATCAGAGTTATGTAGGAAGGAGAGAGAAATCGAATGGCAGCTCTGTATCTCGTTTCTTCTTCGAGATGTAGCCTTGGGAAGCTGTAAAAAAAATCAATTTTCAACTTCCGGTGACTTCGAGCGGCCATATCTCGAAAAAACCAAAGCGCGCACCAACCTCCGATTAGCTCCAAACGATTTCTTACGTCTTTCTACGTATCCCTGAATTTTTCCAGATTTTTGCTAGCTTTCGTTTGGCAGAAATGGCCCTCGAAGCGAAGCGAAAACCTCGGACCTCTCACTTTGGCGGCCGATATCTCACTTAAAGAGCTCAGGGAAAATATCGTGCCCCACGTCATCAGATTATAAATTTAATTTTCCATCGATATAGTACAAAAAAAGGGGGTCATTTTTGTCTAGAAAAAGTTACAGCGATTTATGTGAAGAGATGTCGAAAGCGCTTAAATTATGGGTTTTTTGAGGTTATGACAAAATCCTGATGTAATGGAGTTAAATAGACCTCGGATTCGGATTCACCGACCCCAAAAACATATGGTAAACATGGTCACATCACCAGGCAAGTTTTTTTTTGTGTGGCTGTGTATCCGCTTAGAATCTGCGTTTTTGGCGTTAGAAACCAATGCCTCAAATTTTTTTATTACGTCTGTTTCAAATATTATTAAAATTCTATGACATAGTTTTCACATATTATAGTGCAAATATAGTGAGAATATTTTCCGTAAAAGAGACTAGGATGGGAAATCTGGATGTGGAAGTAGTGATTCCTTAGGCAGCTGTTTTTTTAACCGTTCTCAGTAGGCCTTTATCGACGAAGTTATTTTTTTGTAAATCATGTATAACTGATTAAAATTTGTATTTGATCTGAAAAAAACTAAGTAAAATAGGAAGGTATGTAGACGACAGGAGGGACACACTGTAGAAAATTGAGAAAATTGCACTCATTATATTAGAATTAACTCGCAGCTGAAACACCCGACCATAATTAATAAGTTATGTTAAATTCAGTTATATTGCTTTAAGTTTTTAAAAGTTTAATAATATTTAACAATTATCTGAAAATAAATTCACATCGTCTAATGTGAAACTAAGTACTAAGTCTAATATACTAAATATTATTCTGTTAAATAAATGGCGACTAGGTTGGAATAGAGCCAATAATACTTTGCATAGTTTATGGTAATGTTGCCATTTTTCGTAGATGATGGTAATTACAAAACGCGATATCCCAACAAGTATGCCTCTAAAGGGCATTGCAACTGCAAAAAGGTCAATTTCTATATTTATGTGGTAGTATAGGGTTCGATAACGACGTAATATAAACGCACATTTTACAGTAATGAGCTCATTAAATGTAAATTATATCCTTAACTCCTATTACCACGCTGTAATATTCTGTTACATCTGAAACTATGTTATAGATTCATGCCAATCATTAAAGACTCCTTTCGTTTATGTTATATATACCTAGAAGGCTAATTTTCGAACGCCAACTTTTCAATATTGCATGTTGGTGCTAATCAAAATATAGAGTAGGGGGAGGAGGTATGGTCATCGATTTAATTACCGACACTCGATGAGTGAAACAAAACAATGTTGATTAAGTTCGGCACTTGGATGGGTGACCAAATATCTCGTCTAACAGTCGATATGCGATTCTCAGTTCGTAAACTGAGACCATCTTGGGCCATTAAGCCGCTTCGTATAAATATGTAGCCCGTCACCGATGAACGACATGAAACCCGGAAATTTAAGATGTTGTGATTCATGCTAGTGAAGTAGATCGAACGGATTCTATACGAAACGTAGACCGAATGTTGGAATATTTCAAAGTGCACGACTCAAGGAATTTTGAGGGACAACAGATATCATGCCTATCATTAGATTACCAGGTGGACTGCAACTGGATTTTAGAACAGGAACAGATGAATCCAGTTTAAGTACTTCTCACGCATGAATTCTGTTTCTCGCGCAAAATAATATTTAATACACACAACTGTTTTTGGTTCAATGAGAGAATCCATATACTTTCAGATCCAGAAATTTTCAACATAGGTTCTGTGTAATTTATTATTTTTTTAAACTCGTTTCTAAGTGAATCATTACTACCACATGTTATAACGTTCAACTCGCATATTTAGGAGGAAAATGTTATATTGAACTATACTTTTAACAATTGATTATATTTTTGTTTTAGATGTGTTATTATCATTTAGTATTGTTGCATACATCTGGGAACTTTAGGTAATTTTATTAAATTCTAATAAACTAAACTTAGTTTTTGAGAAATATGTACAGGTATTTACCATATTCTAATAACTCAAGCCCAGACATTCAATTATCATAGGCAGTGTGTTTACATTTAGGAATGTACACATTTATATTTTTATATTTAAACCATATAGTTCTTTTCGTATTTCAGTTTTTGCTAACGGCTCTCGTAGAACACAGAGGATTCATTCGAATAGTAAATATATCTATATTTCACGGCACATATTTCTTAATTATTGGTTATCCTAAATAGTATACAACAATAAGTAATGTGGGTTGCGTAAAACTCGGATCCAAATACTAGTAATTTTTTATTTATGAAATATGGTAACATGTTAATAGGGGGGGGGGGGGGGTGATATCACTTTTATTAGCTGGCCTAGAGCCAAATGGATTATTTCCAATTTTGCTGCGGCCTAACTTAGACTCAAAGTTTTTGATAATTAATTCGACACACGAGGTGTCTCTTTTGGTGTTATCAAATTTTATCTTAATGACCTATCTAATAAAAAGTAATTAAATTTATTTAATTAATTCCTCTCAGTAGTATTTAACTGCCTTCAGTCATATTTTTCAGTTCTGCTAATTTAATCTAACTAACATTTGCAGATAACCATAAATCTGAAACACGTGCTGATAACACTTTTTCTTCTTCCCAAACGTAGAGTTTTGCTGCCAAGTATTATAATTATTATGGATTATTATTCGAGAAACTATTAGAACAAATGGGCCTTTACAGTACATTCGAATTTTGACATTTAAATATGGTGGGTGTCATTTGGGGAAAATAAAATAATTTTTTATCTAAAAATGAGGCGTCTTAAAACAGCAATCTCTGAGAAATAAATTAGCGAAATATAACAACTTTCACGGGGTATTTCAAACGCTCGAGTTTCACGCGCCTTGGTTGCACACGTAATCCCACCAATCATCATCGAGGACACAACAGAAGAACTTGCAAACCGACAACACTGCGATCACCGAGCTTGCGGATAGCGGATAACCTTAAACTTTCATTTGAGCTGTCGTTTTTTCTGGGGCATTTTCGGTCGTATTTTCACAGAATGGAACAAAACACTGCTTGCTAGACATTTTAATCGAAATCGGAGGCTTTCAATTTACGCTAACCTCAAAACCAAAATGTTAACATCAACAAGCTGTCAAACGTCTAGTCATGAGCGGTATGTCACTGCCGGTGATTAAATCACCGTGATTAAATCACCGTGATTATATAAAATATTAATAGAAAGTGTAATTTACATCGTTTTACTTTCAATTCATACTTGTCCAGTGCTGGTTAATGCAGCCATACATTCACACAAACAAATTACGGCGAATGGTAAACATATCAGCTTGCAGATTGTGATGGAGTTAGTTTAAAACCACCGGAAGTGAAAAATATAACTCGCCGTTAAGGAGTGATTGGAAAATCGCGATATCGCCCATCACTACAAACGTCAATTGAATGCTGATTTTGTACAACGTTGCCGAGTCGCCTTTTACACTATTGGCTTGGGATTGCTGACGTATTAATGGCGCGTTACGGATAATCGTTTAAATTGGACTTGTAAATAGGTGATTTTAATTATTTTTTTCTGGCTCTAATTTGCATCAAAATAGAAATTGAAAAAATACGGGTATTTTAATTTTTCATAAAATTTATGATTCCGCAATAAAAAAAATATGCTGGAAAGGCCCATTATTAGTATTTTTGCTGATAACTATTACTAGTTTTGCTGCCAATTAGTTTTTATGCCAATGAGATTTAACAACTAGTATAAAGTTTCAAAATAGGTAACGTTATCGTACAAGGGAAATCACTTCATTTCATCTGATGGTTAAATGCCTGCTAGGATCCATAATAAAAATAGTCCAGTCAAGTCCAGACAACCAAATCAACAGCAAAACCCTAGCGTTATACAGGTTAACAAGACGTCAAACCACGTCAAGTGTGTTCGGAGAGGTCGTTAGAAAAGACTACCGGTGTGACATTTATTGCATACAGAGTCTTTTTAGTAATAAATTAATTAAGCTTCGAATGCTTTTGAAATTGTGATAATATTACTTAATATCTTATTTAATAATTAAGAAGATCTTTTTCATTTAATATTGATTAAGTTTGTCGATTTTTTTTATCTGCTGATAATTTTTGAAATTATTAATAAACTTTTTTATTACAAAATTCAATTTTTTAATTTTTTTTTCTGTTTGTCTGTACCCATAAGATGAAATCTTTCCACGGCGGTTGGTTTCAGCAATGCAGGGGTAGTAGTGGCTTTAAATTTTTCTGTGGATGGCGTTTATAATATTTACATCATTTTAAGCTACCTCTGAGTGGCGGAACAAACTGGCTTAGCAAGATATCAGAAAGATAGTTCAACCTCTTGCTCATTTAAAAATAATAATTGAACCCCCGAAATCCCAGCCACGCACCAGATCAGCTAACGAGACTGATTCTAGCAGCGAAACTAGCAGCGAAAAAAATTATTTTTTTGTTTGCATTTTTGAATACGTATATTGATAGGTAATGATAACCGCAACGTTTTTACCTACAAATTATGACCCAAGTGCTAATAAGAAGGCTATTAGCCTCAAGTTTTCAAAATAATTTTGACTGCCATCGCGCATTTTTCAGGTAAAACTCGTATTGCAAGAAAAATACTAACCTGGCCTTTTTCGGACCGATTTTATAAGAAAGATGGACTCTTTACCTTTAATTGAAAAAAAATTAAATCCGTAGTACATCTAACATAGAAGTTAGGTCAGGAACGAGTGGACAGCGTTTTCGCTGCTAGAGCGTAATTTCTCAAGTAATATGTTAATAAAAAAAAATTGAATAGCCTGGCCCATTTCAGACCACTTTTAATCGTAGAATTGGTTCTTTAGCTTTGATTTAAAAAAAAAATTAGGTCCCCAGTGCATCTAACATAGAAGTTAGCAGCGAAACAGAATACAGCGTTTTCGCTGCTAAAGCGGAATTTCCCAAGCAATATTTTAATTAAAAAAAAGTGAATAGCCTGGCCCATTTCAGACCACTTTTAATCGAAGGGTGGGTTCCTCACTTTTAATTTAAAAAAAAAATTAAGTCCCCAGTGCATCTAACATAGAAGTTAATCGCAAAATAGACGTTCACGCCGGTCTCGCTGCTAGCGTATTTTTTAAGATATACTAAAATAAAATGAGAACTATTAACCTGGCCCTTTTCGGACTTATTTTTATCGAAACGTGGGCTTTTTACCTTTAATTGAAAAGAAAGATTAAGTCCCTAGTACATCTAACATAGAAGTTAGCTGCGAAACAGAATACAGCGTTTCCGCTGCTAAAGCGGAATTTCTCAAGTATTATTTTAATTTAAAAAAAGTGAATAGCCTGGCCCATTTCAGACCACTTTTAATCGAAGGGTGGGTTCTTTAGCTTTAATTTAAAACAAAAATTAAGTCCCCAGTGCATCTAACATAGAAGTTAGCCGCGAAACAGTATACAGCGTTTCCGCTGCTGAAGCAGAATTTCTCAAGTATTATTTTAATTTTAAAAAAGTGAATAGCCTGGCCTATTTCAGACCACTTTTAATCGAAGGGTGGGTTCTTTAGCTTTAATTCAAAAAAAAATTAAATCCCCAGTGCATCTAACATAGAAGTTAGCCGCGAAACAGAATACAGCGTTTCCGCTGCTAAAGCGGAATTTCTCAAGTATTATTTTAATTTAAAAAAAAGTGAATAGCCTGGCCCATTTCAGACCATTTTTAATTGAAGGGTGGGTTCTTTAGCCTTAATATAATACAAAAATTAAGTCCCCAGTGCATCTAACATAGAAGTTAATCGCAAAATAGACGTTCACGCCGTTCTCGCTGCTAGCATATTTTTTAAGACATACTAAAATAAAATGAGAACTATTAACCTGGCCCTTTTCGGACTTACTTTTATCGAAATGTGGACTCTTTAGCTTTAATATAAAACAAAAATTAAGTCCCCAGTGCATCTAACATAGAAGTTAGCCGCGAAACAGAATACAGCGTTTCCGCTGCTAAAGCGGAATTTCTCAAGTATTATTTTAATTTAAAAAAAGTGAATAGCCTGGCCCATTTCAGACCACTTTTAATCGAAGGGTGGGTTCTTTGGCTTTAATTTAAAACAAAAATTAAGTCCCCAGTGCATCTAACATAGAAGTTAGCCGCGAAACAGAATACAGCGTTTCCGCTGCTGAAGCAGAATTTCTCAACTATTATTTTAATTTTAAAAAAGTGAATAGCCTGGCCCATTTCAGACCACTTTTAATCGAAGGGTGGGTTCTTTAGCTTTAATTTAAAAAAAAATTAAATCCCCAGTGCATCTAACATAGAAGTTAATCGCAAAATAGACGTTCACGCCGGTCTCGCTGCTAGCGTATTTTTTAAGATACACTAAAATAAAATGAGAACTATTAACCTGCCCTTTTCGGACTTATTTTTATCGAAACGTGAGCTCTTTACCTTTAATTGAAAAGAAAGATTAAGTCCCTAGTACATCTAACATAGAAGTTAGCCGCGAAACAGAATACAGCGTTTTCGCTGCTAAAGCGGAATTTCCCAAGCAATATTTTAATTAAAAAAAAGTGAATTACCTGGCCCATTTCAGACCACTTTTAATCGAAGGGTGGGTTCTTTAGCTTTAATTTCATACAAAAATTAAGTCCCCAGTGCATCTAACATAGAAGTTAATCGCAAAATAGACGTTCACGCCGGTCTCGCTGCTAGCGTATTTTTTAAGATATACTAAAATAAAATGAGAACTATTAACCTGGCCCTTTTCGGACTTATTTTTATCGAAACGTGGTCTCTTTACCTTTAATTGAAAAGAAAGATTAAGTCCCTAGTACATCTATCATAGAAGTTAGCTGCGAAACAGAATACAGCGTTTCCGCTGCTAAAGCGGAATTTCTCAAGTATTATTTTAATTTAAAAAAAGTGAATAGCCTGGCCCATTTCAGACCACTTTTAATCGAAGCGTGGGTTCTTTAGCTTTAATTTAAAACAAAAATTAAGTCCCCAGTGCATCTAACATAGAAGTTAGCCGCGAAACAGAATACAGCGTTTCCGCTGCTGAAGTAGAATTTCTCAAGTATTATTTTAATTTTAAAAAAGTGAATAGCCTGGCCCATTTCAGACCACTTTTAATCAAAGGGTGGGTTCTTTAGCTTTAATTTAAAAAAAAAAATTAAATCCCCAGTGCATCTAACATAGAAGTTAATCGCAAAATAGACGTTCACGCCGGTCTCGCTGCTAGCGTATTTTTTAAGATACACTAAAATAAAATGAGAACTATTAACCTGTCCCTTTTCGGACTTATTTTTATCGAAACGTGGGCTCTTTACCTTTAATTGAAAAGAAAGATTAAGTCCCTAGTACATCTAACATAGAAGTTAGCCGCGAAACAGAATACAGCGTTTCCGCTGCTAAAGCGGAATTTCTCAAGTATTATTTTAATTTAAAGAAAGTGAATAGCCTGGCCCATTTCAGACCACTTTTAATCGAAGGGTGGGTTCTTTAGCTTTAATTTAAAACAAAAATTAAGTCCCCAGTGCATCTAACATAGAAGTTAATCGCAAAATAGACGTTCACGCCGTTCTCGCCGCTAGCATATTTTTTAAGATATACTAAAATAAAATGAGAATTATTCACTAAAACGACAGAATTTTTTCAATCAATTCCAATTTTATTATCTGAAACACATTACAAAACTAGAAATCAATTATAAATAAATAATATTTAGTTTCATCCCAATCCGTTTAGTAATTTCGCCACTATCGTGCTAACACACACACACATTCCTAAATTAATGCATGACACTCTCAACGTTGTAAAATGTAGCGAGCAGTTTTTAAGCGACAAAAGATATTTTTTGTACGTAGTCAGAAATTGACCAGGGCAATTCAAACTGATGTAAAAAATGTGCTCTAGTAGCACGGGTGGTCAATTGCGACTAACTCCAGTGCTACATGTACTAGGGACTAAAATTTTTTGAAATTAGAGCTACACAACCCATCCTTCGATGGTCTAAAAGAAGCGAAGCTATTCAGTTTTTTTTAAATTTACATTTAAGTTTAAATGTTACCCTCTAGAAGCGAAATCGCTGTCAACGGTTTCGCGGTTGAAGGCAGAGAGCCCATCTTTCGATTAAAATTGGTCCGAAAAGGGCCAGATTAGATTAATATATCCTATTTTATTTTAGTTTAACATACACAATTCGGTAGCAACGGAAACGCTGTCAACGACTATTTCGTGATCAACTTCTATGTTAGATGTACCACGAACCTAATTATTATTTTTTATTCAAGGTAAATAACCCACGTTTCGATTAAAATCAATCCGAAAAGGGCCAGGTTAATGGTACTCATTATTTTAAGTGTATCTTAAAAAATATGTTAGCAGCGAAAACGGTGTGAACGTCTATTTTGCGATTAACTTCTATGTTAGATGCACTGGGGATTTAACTTATTTTTAAATTAAAGCTAAAGGAGCTACCCTTCGATTAAAAGTGGTCTGAAATGGGCCAAGCTATTCACTTTTTTTTTAATTAAAATATTACTTGAGAAATTCCGCTTTAGCTGCGAAAACGCTGTATTCTCTTTCGCGGCTAACTTCTATGTTAGATGTACTAGGGACTTAATCTTTCTTTTCAATTAAAGGTAAAGAGCCTACGTTTCGATAAAAATAAGTCCGAAAAGGGCCAGGTTAATAGTTCTCATTCTATTTTAGTATATCTTAAAAAATACGCTAGCAGCGAGACCGGCGTGAACGTCTATTTTGCGATTAACTTCTATGTTATATGCACTGGGGACTTAATTTTTGTTTTAAATTAAAGCTAAAGAACCCACCCTTCGATTAAAAGTGGTCTGAAATGGGCCAGGCTATTCACTTTTTTTAAATTAAAATAATACTTGAGAAATTCCGCTTTAACAGCGGAAACGCTGTATTCTGTTTCGCAGCTAACTTCTATGTTAGATGTACTAGGGACTTAATTTTTGTTTTAAATTAAATCTAAAGAACCCACCCTTCGATTAAAAGTGGTCTGAAATGGGCCAGGCTATTCACTTTTTTTAAATTAAAATAATACTTGAGAAATTCCGCTTTAGCAGCGGAAACGCTGTATTCTGTTTCGCGGCTAACTTCTATGTTAGATGTACTAGAGACTTAATCTTTCTTTTCAATTAAAGGTAAAGAGCCCACGTTTCGATAAAAATAAGTCCGAAAAGGGCCAGGTTAATAGTTCTCATTTTATTTTAGTATATATTAAAAAATACGCTAGCAGCGAGACCGGCGTGAACGTCCATTTTGCGATTAACTTCTATGTTAGATGCACTGGGGACTTAATTTTTGTTTTAAATTAAAGCTAAAGAACCCACCCTTCGATTAAAAGTGGTCTGAAATGGGCCAGGCTATTCACTTTTTTTAAATTAAAATAATACTTGAGAAATTCCGCTTTAGCAGCGGAAACGCTGTATTCTGTTTCGCGGCTAACTTCTATGTTAGATGTACTAGAGACTTAATCTTTCTTTTCAATTAAAGGTAAAGAGCCCACGTTTCGATAAAAATAAGTCCGAAAAGGGCCAGGTTAATAGTTCTCATTTTATTTTAGTATATATTAAAAAATACGCTAGCAGCGAGACCGGCGTGAACGTCCATTTTGCGATTAACTTCCATGTTAGATGCACTGGGGACTTAATTTTTGTTTTAAATTAAAGCTAAAGAACCCACCCTTCGATTAAAAGTGGTCTGAAATGGGCCAGGCAATTCACTTTTTTTTAAATTAAAATATTGCTTGGGAAATTCCGCTTTAGCAGCGAAAACGCTGTATTCTGTTTCGCTGCTAACTTCTATGTTAGATGCACTGGGGACCTAATTTTTTTTTTAAATCAAAGCTAAAGAACCAATTCTACGATTAAAAGTGGTCTGAAATGCTCCAGGCTATTCAATTTTTTTTTATTAACATATTACTTGAGAAATTACGCTCTAGCAGCGAAAACGCTGTCCACTCGTTCCTGACCTAACTTCTATGTTAGATGTACTACGGATTTAATTTTTTTTCCAATTAAAGGTAAAGAGTCCATCTTTCTTATAAAATCGGTCCGAAAAAGGCCAGGTTAGTATTTTTCTTGCAATACGAGTTTTACCTGAAAAATGAGCGTTGGCAGTCAAAATTATTTTGAAAATTTGAGGCTAATAGCCTTCTTATTAGCACTTGGGTCATAATTTGTAGGTAAAAATGTTGATATTATCATTACCTACGAATACATGTATTCAAAAATGCAAACAAAAAAATAATTTTTTTCGCTGCTAGTTTCGCTGCTAGAATCAGTCTCGTGATCAGCTAGCCGTACGCACTCGCTACTTGTGTTTTGGTTGAATTGTCTTTGGTTATCACCCTAATCGCTGATACCAATGCCAAATTTTTCTAAAACCAAGTGGTGATGAGTATTTGATAATATCTGTTGGAGTAGTTAACATACCTTGCATGCAAACTTATATTTTGTTTCTTTGTGAAAATTTACTCCTTTTAAAATTAAAAAGTACCAAATGAGTTTTAAAGTAGTTTGTGTATATTTCTTTATGACAGGTTTTATCTAAAATATTTGTGTATCATACTATACCAATACACGTTACATTACATTATTATATTTATCTCTTGTAGATGTTAATAGCATTTTGAAACTTTCAGGAACAGATATCTTAGCTCTTCTGCTAAAAATCCGCCTTTACTTTTTGGTAAATGTCGAATATTACTCATATGTGGATCCTAATCGACTGTAGTATACGAGAGCAGTTTTTTTTTAAAATTTTTTATTACCCAAGCAATAGTACATTTTCCAATTGCATGATATGCGGCTTGAGTTGCTAAGCTTAACTTTTCTGAAAAATATTGTCTATGATTGTTTATTTGTGGCATATTTTCTTACGTTTTGTTAAAAAAAAGTAAAAATTATGAAAAAAACTTCTGCGCCAAACGGATCAGACAGAGGTTGGTTCTTGAATACTTGATACAAACTGTCATGGCTGACGGTCAAAAAAAGTTTTTGGGAACGGAAGTAGATATTCTTCCGAAACGTTAACTGCTATAGCCTTCGTTTTCATTTTTTAGTTTATAACTTTGTTCTAGTTTATATATTTTTAGGTGTGAGACTTTTTGAAACAATCAAGTATTCAATAACCAAGCTCTGTCTGATCCGTTTGGCACAGAGGTTTTTTCATTAAAATTTTTAAATATTTTGCAGTGGCAAAATACCCAACAAAAAGTAAGAAAATTTTCTGAAAAATGTTCGAGTAGTGGTTGCAATTTGTTTCTTTTCAATTTATGTGCATTATTACTATAACTTATATTAGATTCACATAAACTGCCTGTTTAACCAAGTCGAATATATTTTTTTTTAAACGAAGCTATATTAAATAAACCTCCAGCACTTAAGCAAATTACGCAAGAAGAGCTTAATAATTCGGTTTAGTTTGCCATTTTCTCCTAATAACTCGTAATAATTTACTTTTCCATGTTCAATACATTCAATCACCTTGTCGATCGCCCTTACAGATGCCCAATAACTTTTCATTCCGCAGGAAATCAAGGCTATTCACTTACGGAAATGACCACATCTGCATAAAAAATAAAAATATATTGAAAAAAAAGTGCAACTGGGTAAACTTTCATTACATTTGGATGTCTCTGTCTAGGGAATGGCCACCTTAACAGCACACAATAGTTTCAAATTTTCGTTAACAATTTGCTTGGACTATTATTGGTAGTAAATTTCCTGCCGTGGAACAACCTATAAATACTTTATAGGATCACAACTTTGAACACGCACGATATAAACTAAATATTCTCTTGGTTTATGATGTCCTGGTTATTAAGGTATCGACGTATACATTAATTGTGAGTGTTGGATAAATTTCATTTTTGTGATATTTTCTTCCTAATATTGGTAAATTCACTACTGTGGTCACGGAGCTCCACCACATTATGCATTGCATGCACGAGCAATTTTAAATAAAATATATTTAACTACGTGAATATGACGTGGTATCCTTATAAACGGACCTGCTCGACTTACACGCATTGGACTATTTTCTTTGGGGTCATTTAAAATAATATGTATTAGGGACGCTATTCATACTCTGAATGAGCTAAATGGCAAAATAACCGATACACTAGCGATAGCTACACCGCAAATAATGCCAATGGCTAAGTATTCTGAATTTAGTCAATGAGCACGTCTTTGTTTGAAAATGGGCGGGAGCCATTTTGAGCATTTATTTTTATTTAATTTATTTTTATTTATAATCATAGGACACATTACATTATGAATAATAATAATCGATATAATACATATTTAACGTAACTAGATACATCATAGATGCGGAAGTAAAGCGAAATAAGTATATACCTACATACTAATTTAACCTCCAATGTCTTCGTAGAGTAGTATACCGATAAAGATAAAAATAATAAACACATTTAGGTACCAAGGCAGTTATGTGGCTATAACTGCCCGTATGTACCATATGTTTGACCTCTTTAATAGAGTAATACATAATAGAGGTATAATAGAAGTTATGATATGGATACTGAAAAACGACGTGTGAGGACTTTTATATAATGGAGAGAATTTGTGATGGAGTCTTTTAACTTTTTGCAAAATTTGAGCAAAATAGTTCTAATTATGTACAACATACTGTTGGCAGACACTCCTGAATTTTTTTATGTTGCTTATTATTTTGATACTTAATGGCAGAAGATTATAGAATTTGGGTCCTAAATAATTCATGAACTTTTTGTTTATATTTTTTTTATTTATTGGTATGGTTATGTGTTGATTTATTCTCTTTCGAGTGACAACAATGGTTAATATAGTGTTTAACTTTTGCGTGCTTGTGTACAAAACAGCAGGTTGAAATCATGAATAGGCTACGAACATTGCATATTCTATCAGTGTATAGTGAGTTTGTTGAGTATAATCTATTTTTCTTTAGTATAATTTTCAGTATTGTATTTTGAGCTACCAATAACGGTTTTATAGTGTTTTTGTAAAGACCACTCCATAAAATTATGCCGTAGCGAATTAGATGTCTGATATATTGTTAGTAATTGGTTTTGACTTAAGAATTGTCTTAAAAGATAAAATTTGTGTATAAGACACCTAATTCTTTTTGTTAACTATGTTACATGACAGTCCCATTTTAGGTTTTTGTCAATTACAATACCAAGGTACTTAGTACTTGTGGTTTCCTTTATTGTACCATTTAAGTTGTCTACTTTTATGTTGTTATAAACAGGACGATTTGCGGCTGTTATAGAGAAAGCAATATAATTTGTTTTACTTGTGTTTAATGAAAGCTTATATGTATCTAGCCAATCTTTTACTTTTTTTACTCCTATTTTTACTCGCTCCCTTGTGCCCTCCCATGAAGTTCCACTGAAAATTAATGCAGTATCATCTGCATAAGAAATGACTTTACCATTAATGTTTATGTTGGTTAAGGAAGTAATATATACATTAAAGAGTATTGGTCCTAATACTGTACCCTGCGGCACGCCAATCTGTACATTATTTTGGTTCACTTAATGTGTTCCTAATTTTTACACACTGTGTTCTATTTGTTAAGTAGGATTTAAAGACTTTCAGCACAATGCCTCTAACTCCATAGCTTTCAAGAACATTAATAAGTTTCTCGTGAGGTACCGTGTCAAAAGCCTTGGCTAAATCTAAAAATACAGCTATACTACATTTTTTACTTTTGTCTAGGTTATCTGTTACCTCCTTTACTACTTCATACATTGCGTCGTCAGTGCTTAATCCCTCTGTGAATCCAAATTGGTTGGGAGAGAGTAATTTGTTGCTCTTTAGGAAATTAAATAGTCTTTCCTTAAGACATTTTTCGAATACTTTCGCGATATTATTAATTAGGCTTATTGGACGATAATTGCTAATTATTTTGAGATTGCCAGATTTATAAATAGGGGTTATAGTGGATACTTTAAATTGAGTAGGAACTATCCCGGTTTTAAAGACTAAATTTATTATATGTTTTAATTGGGAAATAATGTATAAGTGTATGGTTTTTAAGATATTCGCGGTAATTCCATCTGGTCCAGGAGAACTGTTGTTTTTTAAAGTGCTTGTTTGTCTAATTAATTCATTATTATCTACTGGTTTTAAGAATATTGATTTATCTATACTGAAGTGTGTATTTATTCGATTATGGCATTGTGGAATTTATTTAACATCTCCAAACCTATACTTGAAAAATAGTTGTTACAGAAGTTGGCCATGTCTTTGTCACTATTGAAATTATTGCTGGTGTCATCAAGAATATGAAGATTATTGTTGCCGCTTTTTTTGCTCACATTTGTTGCCTCGGAGATAAGTTGATACATTTTTTTATGTCGTTCGAATTTTCATTTATTTTATTTTGGTAGTTATTATTTTTTTTAAATTATTTCGATAAGCCCTCTTTGTTAGTGGTAAAGTCTTTTAATAGTTTCTTTTTCAATTTGTCACGATGTATTATAGAAATAATTATTCCATTACTTATCCATGGTTTTATTTTTTTTTACTGTTTTTGTTTTGTAAATATTAAGGTACTTGATTTCTCTATTAATTCTCGAAATTCTGTTATGAATTTTTCTGCAGCTAGTTCCGGATTATTTGCATTTAATACATTTACCCATCTTGTTTCCTTGACTATTTTCTGTAGTCTGCTGAGGTCAGTTTTTATTATTCTATTCAAGACTGCCGGGGTTTCCGTGCTATTTGAGTTTCTCTGAGCTATATTTATTATAATGGGGTAGTAATCTGTGATATCGTATTGTATCACAAATGATTCATAATTAAAGTTTTTTAAATTCAAATTTTTCTTGACAAAGATATGGTCAATAGACGACGATGAATCCTTCGTTACTCTAGTAGCAGAATTAATATAAGGTCGAAGACCGTGTAAAGCTAAAGTTTCTAAATAGTTATTTACTATAGGATTGTTTAGGTTTAGTATATCAATATTCATGTCACCAGCAATTATTTCAATGTTTTTATCAAGGTTGTTATTTAGAAGATTATCAAAGTCCTCTATAAATGATTGTACTACAGTAGATGGTGGTCTATATAGTGCTGTTAGCCCAATTGTGATATTATTTATTTCCAAGGTTACTCTACTTACATTTACATTTATACCGGTGATATTTAGTTTGTATGTTGAGACATTTGCATTTAAGTCTGATTTGGCCAGTAAAAGTACTCCATCACATTTGTTTATATCTCCGTCATTATAATACGTCGTGTACCCTGGGATATTGAATGTCTTATACATTCAATCTCTGAGTCTTTCACTTAGTATAATGATGTCGCAGAAGTAAAGCTTGAAAGATTCGAGAAAAACTAACAATTCATCAAAATTTTTACGCACGCTTCTTATATTTACATGCAGGTTACAAGTTTTTCACTTGTGTTTATTTTGCTCACTAATTCACTAGCACCAATTAATTCACCATTTCTTTCTGAATACAGTCTATTTAGCACCTCTTCTTCTTGTTGTCTAACCATGTATCTGAGGACCGTAGTCTATCTTATTTTTTAGAATTTGTAGATGGTACTTATATGATGGACATTCTTTACTGTCAGCTTCGTGATTTATGGGGTATTCAGTTTTATATTTTTGATTTGCGTCTTCACAGTTGCTGCACTTTTTGATCCGCCTTTGACATTCGTTTTTACTATGTTCGCCTCCACAAAATGCACAGACAATTTTGTTTTTGCAATTAGTATTTTTATGGTAAAAGCGACAACAGTTAAAACATTGTGGTACACTGATGTCCTCATAAACGGGGCATCTTTCCCACCCTATGTAAACTTTTTTGTTATTTATTATTTTGTTAAAAAGACTTGGGGAGCATTCGGCAAAGATTATGGATCCTATTGTTTTTGTTTTCTTTATATACGTAATTTTTATGTCGTCACCGTCGTCAAAGAAAATCGCCATCATTAATAACTGAGATATTAGGGTGGATATATGAAAAGCGGGACACACTGTATACCAAAATTATTTATCAAGTTTAGATGATTAGCGTCATGTGTTAGATATAAAAAATAGGTATCTCACCATCAACTTGCAATGCAGAACATTAACACATACTGAGATAAAATATCAATCCTAATAGAATATTGACAATCCTTTTAATGTACCCTTTTTAAATACTTCCTAGATACTATCTACGGAAACATTTACTTATTTCTTATACGTATTTCATTAAATATATCGTACAGTATTAAGTATGTCGATTCGCTCAAACTGCCCCGATCGAAAACCAATTTAACTTTACCACTTGACCGTTGGTTTAAGGTTTATTTTATTTGTTTCAGATAATTGATATTAGGGATATACTTCGAGCAGTTACAATAGATCAAATGAAAGATGTGTACATTGTGCAATGTCTGATGGAGACTGACCTTTACAAACTCTTAAAAACACAGGTGAGTGGATTCGTATTTACTTTGTATTTTGTCGAGCTAGCAGAATAGGCAATATTTTCCTTTCACAGAATCTTTCAATATCGATGCAATAATCACACTACGAAAGATTAAAATGCCGTTAATTGATGCAACTATATAATAATAATAATATAGTAATATTGAACAATTTTATTAAACAAAATATAAATGCATAAGTACAATGCTTTCCCAGGTACTGTACACATATGTATATATTTGTTTTATGCAATATATAAGTTTAAAAGGCGCAAGTTCAGTTGAAATTAATTATTCTTCCACTTTGGCCACATTACGAAAATAAATTTCAAGTAAAGAGAAAAAGTAGTGTATAACTAAACGATAGATATATGCTTCTAACAAAATTTGAGCTATGATATAATTGGGAATACTATATGTTACTAGAACAAAAATGAACAGATGTGAACACACAAACAATATTAGTGCGGCTTTTGTTTTTTATGTAACAGATTGAGAACAAATGTACGAAACTCTTTTACCGACAGAGATTTACACTCTTTTGGTAACTCATTTAACTGTGCGGCTATATTATATACAAAGGATCTTTGAAACAGCGAGGATTTATGCTGAGAAATAGTTAATGCATCCTTACGTCTAATATTTATATTGTGAACAATCTGTTCTGTATCTTATTTTGTTATGATGATATGCCGGAGTATGACCAGTTAAAATTTTATGATATAATATGTAAACATGTAATTTTCTACGACAAACCATGTTCAGCCAATGTGCTTTAGTTAGAGTATGTGATATTCTATCGTATTTATGTATACCATATATAAACCTTAAGCATGAGTTTTGTAAGGTTTGTATTCTTTTAGAATATCTTGATGGAAGGCATGGCTCATAAACAGTCACAGTAATTGCACCGAGAAAGGACAAGAGGATCGCATAAAATTATTTTTGATTTTCTATTTAAAGTGTGTCTGTTAGGATACACCATTCTTAGTTTGCCATAAGATTTTTTTTATTAAATAAGAAACATGATCCGTAAATCTGAGTTGATTGTCTATAACCATACCTAAATTTTTTGCTTTAAATGTCACCTCTATCTTATCCTCTCCCAGTTCAATCAGTCTTTTTCCGAGAGGTTTCCAAATAATACAACCGAAGATTTTGAGGAATTGATTTTGAGATTGTGTTGTTTGGAAAAATTTACTAAAGCTTTTATATCGTTATTAATATTTTAGCATTCAGCTACAATACTGTTACAATCAAAAAAGTGATATAGTTGCGTGTCGTCTACATACAAATGCTAATTACAGGTATTAAGAACAGAGGGGAAGTTGCATATATAGATTGTATATAAAAGTGGTCCCAAGATTAACTCTTAGCAACTCTTCTGACAGCATCATAACCCTCTGATGTTTCACCATATAATAAAAACTTTTTGTGTCTGACCCGTTAAATAATTTTTGAATAAAATTATAGCATTTTGACTTAAACCTATGAAGTGGAGTATTGCAAGTAATATGCCATGATTGAGCTTTAGTATAGTCAAGTAGTATTAAGGCTCCAACATTTTTTTTGTCCAGTTCTTGAATAATATCATCGGTTATATTAAGAAGTGCAATTCCACAGTTATGACCTGGACGAAAACCTGATTGATTAGGTGGTAAGGAGTTAATTTTTATGCTATAGTTACCTAATTGCTCTTCAATTATCCTTTCTAATACCTTAGATAAAGCCGGTAGAAGAGTAATTGGGCGGAGGTGTCCTTTTCCTTAGGGGAAGCTACTTTTGGAATAGATGTAACCCTACCCTCTTTCCATTGTTTTGGAAATACCGACCACTCAAAACAAAAATTCATTATGTGCGTTATATATGGCAATAGACATAGACAAGAAAGTTCAGTCATTATTATATTTATACCTTCCATCCCATAGGCTTTAGATTTAATAGTTCTGATGACTTTTAAGACTTCAATTTCTGTGACCTCGGTTAGTTTGAACAGTTTCAGATTATTTGATTTTAGATTATTATTGTAGAAATCTATTAAATTTTTATTAGGTTCTTTTCAAGTAGAACATACATTTGAAAAATATTCCTTGATTTCGTTAAGGTTAAAATGTGAAATTATTTGGCCTCTATTATTGTTGTTAATATCGAATTGTTTAACTGTGTTCCATAACTGTTTATTATCCTTCGCATCTCCGCCGCCCCTCATTACACCATGTAGTATTACAATATCACACCAGAACGGTACAGTTTTTAAAGTAACACACAAAAAACGAGCTGATACAGCCCCTTTAACAGAGCTGGCTATCCGAACACGTTGATACGTCATTACAATTTTGTACCAGTCGGTGACAGGATTAAAAAACTTGTGTCCGCAAAAATTTCTTTGTTTGAAACATGTCGAAATACCGCTCAAGTGTAAGTGCTAGTGAGAATTCTTTTTCCTCTGGGAAGAGAGGAAAAAGAGGAAGAGAATATAGGAGGTTGCATAAGTAACGAAAATTTTCACGGTAAAATGAGAAGTGGTAGTATTCTAAAAGAATACTTCAATTGGTGGCTAAAAAATATTAAGACCTCGGCTCAATATTTTGATCACAAAAAATTTATCCTGGTAACTTTCTGGGACATATCACTATCTGTGAGAGTAGAAGAACTCACGGATTTTGGAGTAACGAAAATAAAGAGTTACACATCAATATTTTAGAACTCAAGGTCGCTTATTACGGTCTAAAATGTTTCGCAAACGGGTACTCATACTTCAATGTACTCTTGAGAATTGATAATGTAATAGCCATAGTATGCATCAACAGAATGGGAGGCATTTATTTCCAACAGCTAAATAAGTTAGCAAAGAAAATTTGGAACTGGTGTGAAAACAAAAATATGTGTGTTTATGCTTCTTATGTCAAGTCAACAAAAAATATCTAAGCAGACCTGGAATCCAGGCGATGTTCGGTGGAAACAGAGTACGAGCTATCGGATAGAGCCTTTAAAAAAATAATTAAAAAATTTGGAAACCCGGAAATCAATTTGTTTGCGACACATATTAATTCTAAATGTTAAAAATATGTGTCATGGTTTCCAGATCCATACTCTGATTGGATTGGCGCAATTACAATTAACTGGAGCTACATTTTCTTTTACGTTTTTCCTCCTTTCTGTATAATAGATAATGTTATACAAAAAATTAGGTATTGTGGTTGTACCTATTTGGCTTTTTCAGTCTTGGTATCCATTATTCATGGAACTTTTGACTGAAAAACCCATAGTTCTCTCCCCTGAGAGACATTTACTCCTCCTTTGGGAGAGGGACACTCTCTATGGAAGAAAATATCCCTGGTACCAGGGACATTATGGGGTGAGCTCTTTGCAGAGAGAAACTCTCAGAAGAGGCGATAAAAGTAGTCTTTTATCATTGACAGACAGTACCCTTAAACAATATAACAGTACTTATCTAAAATGGTGGACCTACTTTATTAATTAATTGCGGTTAATGTAATTTCAGTAATATTTAATTCACCATCTCATTCGTCACACCCAGTGGATTCTTATTATAAATTTACCGAAAAACTAGACAAGTGAAACACATTGACAACACTGTATGAT
Source organism: Stenurella melanura (assembly GCA_963583905.1). Taxonomy (NCBI): domain Eukaryota; kingdom Metazoa; phylum Arthropoda; class Insecta; order Coleoptera; family Cerambycidae; genus Stenurella; species Stenurella melanura. The sequence goes on from OY757312.1 coordinate 81,709,408, forward strand.
TGCTTAGAGGCGGAATACTCTACAACTAAATAACGGAAGTCCGAAAAACACATTGTTTTGAGCTGCCGACAATAACGACATTTCTTTTATGAAAGACAGCTAGCAAATTGTATGGCCACAAGAAGCGTATACTTTACGGTCGATATTTGAATGGAATCGTATAGCCTAATGCCATTTTATTGTCTCCACATCGTGATCATTACTTTATCGTTATGTCCTCCATCAATGTCAAGTATACAATATAATGTACCTCACATGGATAATTTAATGGAACACTGGAAAATGCCGTAAACGTATTTGCTAGGCTTCTCATAGCGCACCAAGATAAATATCAAAGTAGAGAATGGCAATTAAAATCTGCCTTTGAAGCAACAACATAATATTATAAAGGTCGGGGCTATTTGTTTTCTACTAAAATATTGCCTTTGTCCAGCTGAACAGTTATTAAGTTGTTAAATATTATCAATAAATGTCGTATTTATGCGGCGTATATAAGTAGAGATCTATTCGTATATTGAAGTATACAATATAATTTTACGCTTATTAGTAAAATATTGTGCATCATTCAAAAAAGTTGGTCTTCTCATGCCTTCCTAATTGTCCCGCTAGCACTCTCCTGCTGTTTTTTGTGTTTTATTTTGAACCCGCTGATTTTTTTATAGAACTTTTTTAGTTTATGGAATTCTGCATAAAATGAGATGTCTCTTGTTCGAACAAGCGAGGTAAAACGCCTGGAAATATAACCACGGGTACAGATCTGACATTGGTTGCCATAGGCAAAACATCTCGGTCCTCAACTTTATTCTCTTCATCATCTCCCACGCCAACATTGTCTATATGTGGTAAATTCGAGAAGTAAGTCGCAAGTAGGGGTAACTGTACATCCACTGGAATTCTAGTGGAAATAAGGGGAAGCTTGATGGAGGCATGTGAAAATAGGTGTGCACGATTTCTGTTGGCGATCAAGCTTCTAGAATAAATTACACTGGTTTAGAAAAAAAAAAAAAGGTCCGACCAAGGAGATTCCATTACCGTACCCCAAAGGTTCTTGACGTGCAGGATTTCAAGAAAACCTAAAAGTGCTTTACGATTTTTTTTACTCGAAAAAGAAGAAGTTTAGACAAAAATTGTAAGAGGCAAAAAGAGTTTGAAATCACGGGGAATATTCTCAATTTTTTTCAGAATTGTCCAATGCCCTTTTTGATACACTTGAAAACTCCACAATTCTCTTTTCTGCAAAGGACATTGGACAATTCCGAAAAAAATTGAGAATATCTCCGGATTCCAAACTCTTTTTGCCTCTTGCAATTTTTGTCCAAACTTCTTTTTCGAGTAAAAAAATCGCAAAGTTATAAAATTTTGATTTTTCCTCGCCCGTTGTCTAAAAGAAAGTGACAATTTCAGAAAAAATGTTTCGAACAAAAGTAGCCTATTTTTAGACAGACAATCCGAATTTGCAACAAAATTCAGGCGAAAATATTGAATGAAGGCGAAAAGGTATTTTTAGCGGTTTTAGTTAAGTTTTCTCGAAATCCTGACGTTATGACGCAAAACGGACTACGGCATCGTGTTCAGTACATCAAAAACCTTCGGAGTACGGTAATGGAATCTCATTGGTCGGACATTTTTTTTTTTTTTGTAAACCTGTGTTATCGACCTGATCAATACATTTTTTAACATCTGCTGTGCTATGACTCATGGCGAAGATTTTCTGTAAAAATGACTCTTGACAACCATTTAATTTAGCAGGAAAAATAGTTAATGACTGATACACAATGTATCTGAATATATTCAAGAAGAGCAACCTAAGCAAGGCAAGTTGTATGTACAGTAAGAACTAGTAATATATCCGACTACTTACACTCCAAACAGTTTGGAAGTCACAAACAATAACGTTGCAATAATTATCAAAAAAAAAGACAAATTACTTTTCTGGTGCGCTAATGGTTTCGACTGGCTCTGTCAATGGCACAGCATCCATTGTGTTTAGGTAGATAGCAGTATACATATTATTATGTCCCTAATGTAAATACATAATAATCCAATCAGTAGAAACCAAAAAGACCATTTTCGTTATTATTTTAAACTATTTCTGGCCATTCATTACATAAGTAATTATAATAATTTTGTAAACTCAAAGTAAAATAATTTCTACAGATGTTCCAGTTTCGTGATATTAGAAATCGAAATGGCTCTTTAGCCAAGCGTAGTGCTTTAGTCCCGGCCTTAGAGCGCAGCTCCTATTCTGTAATTTATGTTCGTGATTATATTATTACTGTTTCTCCTTTTTTTATGGTACGTATCATTTATTTGATGATGTCTTCATTATAGTCTTCGTCCTTAATTTATTTATTTATTTATTTAGATACAACCACCCAACAGAAAACCAATTAAAGCGTGGGAATGTTACACTAGTAAGCACTGACAGTATAAGTATTATATATACTTGTCACCCTTTAATCGATTGTTTGTGCTCCTGGGATTCTGAATTTATTAATTTTCGTCTCTGTTGATGCAACTTTGCATTTTCGCATGACTGACCATTACCGAATCCACATATCCTCTTGGCAATCGCACGATATAATTTGATTATTTCAGATCGGCAGAATAAATACCAAACTGATCTCATATTTAAAATAGACGGATACTTCCATCTAACTTATTGACGAAAAATCTCTTTTTTTTTTTTTTTTAATCACTTATTTAACGTCGGCCTATTTCCGCTACCAAGGCCAATCACCGACGCCAGGAGACGAGCTACCCCCAACCTGGAAATTTGGCCGAACCTCTTCTCTATCGAAGAGTAGGGATCTTTTACTTGCCTAACATTTAATAGACAAGGGACCGACTGCTTTACATCCCCTCCGAAGGATGGTATATCTACTATGTAACCCCCGCCTAAAGTTACATACCTTCTACGCATGCGCTGATATACAAGCCGTTAGAAGACGGAGCGAGAACGCTGTGTTTCCCTGGAGAGGCTTACCCATCCAAGTACTAACCGCGCCCGACGTTGCTGCATTTGCGTATCGAAACGAAAAATCTCATTTCCTGCCTTTTCTTATTTTTCCTGCTTTGGTATTGAACTGAAAATAACCTTAGGGCGTATCCTTAAAAAAAAAAAAAAAGTTAACGTGTTGCCTGTGCCTTTTCCATCTCGGGTAATGTGTACTAATAAAGTCATAAAGTTCTATAATGCGATTTTTTTAAAACTAAGTAGACAGTTAGGCCCTCATCATCGTCATGTAACTAATGTAGAAGAAACCTAGGGAAGTACAAGCTAAAGGGATATATAGCATTTCAGTCTTTTCCTATAGCGCGTTGTGAGGCCACGTAACTGTGAGTTTAGAGAAAAACCAGGAATGCTCCTGTCAAAGCTTTCTCCGTTGCCATAGGCGTAACCGAAATTAGCGCACCGTTTTCATAACTTAGTAATAATAATAGTTCAATAATATCTTTTAGTCTGTAAAATATGTGTAATGATCTTGTTTATGTACAGTTTATTCATATTTTTATTTAAACCAGTGTTAGAAATTTGTTCCGCTAAAGTAAAATATTCGTCCTATATTTCATGTTACTATTTTCAAAAAATAAATTACTATAAAGGCAAAAGAACAATTTTATTTGACTTAAATTCAGTTCAGATGTGTTGAGGCTTTTCAAAAATGGAGTAAAGTGCTTTTGCTAAATTGTGACTGCCGCGTTGAAAATCAATCAGTGAAACATTGCATACAAGATTACTCTCCAAGAGCCTAGGATGGAAATACTGACGACGTCTTGTTTTGCAACTAAGGAATAAAAGTAATATATTAGTTTGTATTCGTCAGTTATTTGTTAAATACTTTTATGTTATTTTACCTTGTGTGCAAGATATGCAATCTGCTAAAAATGTACTTGTTATCTGTATCTAAAAATGCACTTGTTCGAAATTGTATAGAAATGTAGTCCTAGTTTATTTACGTAATTGAAATTAATACTAGAGTAAACATACTCTTCGCCGATTTATTGAACTTTTATATAATTGGCCAACATTCTATAGGATTTAAATAGGATTCTTGTTCTAGCTAACACTAATTTACTATCCAAATGTCAATATAATTGGACTTCTGCATTCCCTACGAAGTGTATTTTCGAATTCTGTATGTTTTCCATCTACTGCACCAAGACAATTAGGAAAATTTTTCCTGCTTTCATATTCTTTTGCTCTCTGCAACCAGTCAGTCCTCTTTTGTTCGTTCTGTTAAACATTCATCTTTAAAGACAATCCAGATCGATGCACAAACTCTTCTGGCGATTTCTCTGATTGTCGTAACTCCAAGTCAAAAAGCGTGATGTAAATCAACAAAAGAATTTCCTGATACTGTGATGTATATTAATTATAGGTACATCATTATAGGAAAAAAATGCGTAATATTAAGGACTCTTCTGGTTTTTCACTACTGCGACCACGATCACGACTGCGGCTGGCAGTATACAACCATTTTTATACGGAACATGCATATACTAACTCGCATGTTGGCAGTGCGGCTTGGTGGCCACAGCGGCCTCTCCTTTGTTCATCTGCCAAACTCCGGCCTCTCTTTTGTTCATCGGCCAAGCACAAAGAGTTTAACAAATAGAGGAGAGAAGCTCCATAAGCGTAATGTATAAGCAGCGGGAGGCTGTAGGCTGCTCATCCCTCTCACACGGTTCGTTCTCTCTTTGTCGCATAGTACATGAGGGGTGGTGACGATTGACGACAATTGACGTTATTTGTTGGAAATCAAAGAGCGCCGGGTAAGGCTGTGATGCTTTGTAAAACAGTGGAGAGAGAGGGTACGAGGTGTGCCGGGTGTGCGACAAGGACGAAGACACTACCGTCTCCAAGGCAACCAAACCGCGACTCCCGGCAAATCGCCAGCTTGTCTTCTCTATTTATTAAACTCTTTGGCCAAGCAGTCGTAGCGGCCAAAGCGTGTATGTGGTGTAGTCGGCCAGTGTGCGACTTCAAGGAAGAGAATGTGATTTCTATATTCATGAATTTCGATGCCGAAAAGTTTCTTATAGTATAATTAAACAAAGACCCGCTCTGTGTGACTTATCTTCAGAAGAATGCATTTTTTTTCAATAATTCGTCAAAGCTTTTAACATACATACTTGATTGAATTTTTTTTTCGTGTTGACGAAGTTCACAAAAAACGTAAAGAACGTGCCTTTTGTAGAATAGTTTTATATAATCTGATGCACCCAATATCTTTTTTCTTGCGCCTCAAAGAGCGATTGTACAAGTACATGACAATAAAAACTATTTCTATATTATGATTAGATTGGTTTTTCCGAAAGTACTATTTACTTGTATAGTTTTATTAAATCATGAATCTAAATTCATACATGGAAATGAATTGAAGTTTTCAATCAAAATGTAAATCAACCTCCCAAAAATTATTTTAATTTTTTTATCGCAAAATGCTATTAAGCAAATTAACCTTGGCAGCGCCTATGGGCATTTAGAGGTGACAATTATCCTATTAAATATATCCGCACAATATTAATTATTTACTGTTTAGCTAGAAGTAAATCTTCCTTACGGGGGGGGCTTATATACCCGATTTAATAGTCAAATGAAGTATTGTTATTCTCTCTCTAATACCATCCTTTTAATATTAAATTCACAATTCTAAAATTAAATATTAATTTTTCAAGATTTCTTTAAATACTTTTGTCAAGTCGAATGTTCTTGTATAAGAGAATATATTTTTATAATTTTTACGACTATTCATTGAAAAAGAGACTGAAAAAACTTTTGTATTTATTCATGGAATAAAAATTATAAGAAAAAATATTGCTTTGGCGATTTTTAAACATTTGAATTTCAGTGATTTCGCGTGCGCACCTTGATTCGGACGGTGAAGTCTTTGATTTGAATTAATATTCGGAGTGTAAGCTTTGTCGAGATAATTGCTTTTTAGCAAGTGCAGCTTCTGACTTTATGAATTTTTCAACTTCCGGTGGAAAGACGTGTGGTTACTTTGTGCCGTCGCTACATAAGCCCTTTAGTAAAATATTCACTTTATTTTCATCGTGATTTGATTGGCAAGTGCCCCAAAATCTTGTTCCATTCAATTCCTTAAAGTTCAAAAAATTTTGTTCAGGTTGTTTTGCAGAATTTCATGTATAGCGAGCCCCATTAAATATAATGTTCGTAAATTACCACAATTATTTAAATGGTATCGGTTTCAGAACATATAACGCTAAGATTTATTTAGCTATCTTAAATAAATATCCTGGAATATATGTTCTGCTAATTTACATACATGAATTGGGAAAATTGTTCCCTCGTTGGAAGCGTCATCCAATATTGGCATTAGATATGTATCAAGTTATTAACAGCAGGCTGGGTAACGAATTAATTATAATACCGAGTTAAATATTATAGAAATTATTAAGACAACTGCCTTTTGCGTTATCTTATCTAAAGCACAGTTTTTAAATCCACTATAGTGAAAATGTCCATAAAATGTCATTAATGTTGATTACTATGACCATCATTTTCTCACATAATTTATCAATGGCAGCGTATTGATGTGGTACATAGAAATAAATATGTATACCCATGTGGATCTATAATTTTAAAATTTAAGAAATATAATCCCGTAATTATTTAGATCTTAGAAAAAAATTAATTATCCCTAAAATAAAACACAAATGATGTGTTTTTATAATTAATTATAATACCGAGTTAAATATTATAGAAATTATTAAGACAACTGCCTTTTGCGTTATCTTATCTAAAGCACAGTCTTCAAATCCACTATAGTGAAAATGTCCATAAAACGTCATTAATGTTGATTACTATGACCATCATTTTCTCACAAAATTTATCAATGGCAACGTATTGATGTGGTACATAGAAATAAATATGTATACCCATGAGGATCTATAATTTTAAAATTTAAGAAATATAATCCCGTAATTCTTTAGATCTTAGAAAAAAATTAATTATCCCTAAAATAAAACACAAATGATGTGTTTTTATAATTCCAAAAATTAAATATTTTCATTTGTTTTATGAAAAAAATAAAACTTTTTAGCATACTAAGGTAATTTTGTTACTAATTATTGGATATTTTACCACTGAAAAACATATAAATATTTAGTGAAAAATATCTCGTCAAATAGATCAGACAGAGGTTGGTTCTTGAATACTAGATTATTACAAATTGCCTCACACCTAAAAATATAAATATATATAACTAGAACAAGGTTATATAAAATAAAAACTGAAACTGAAAACTAAAGACTTATCATTTTGGAACAATACTGTATTTCCGTTCTCAAAACTTTTAGACTGTGTTAACCATTCAGTGGGAAAATACCCAATAAACAGTAAGAAAATTTGAACATGTCACAAATAAACAATCATAGACAATATATTACTTCCACAGCCACGCAGTGGAGTGGAAGTATAGTAATCGTATAAAACATTAAATTTTTTTTTTGTTGAAATAGGCTTAAAATGTCATAACACGTTGAGATTCTAAATTAGAGCGAAAAATTATTTCTGTCTGTTTGTCGGTCGGTCTCTGTCTCTGTTGGTCTGTAACTTTTTTATGCGCACGTTTTCTCAGAAACGGTTTGACTTGAAATTTGGTATACATATGTACCATGACGAGATCTGGAACTAGATTATATTTTGTGCTAATTCCGGTAGAGGTTTGGAAGGATTTGATGCTTTGGATGATAAACGCAGAATTTTCACATCATGCCACGATACCAAAGCGTTGTTGTTTTGTTGGTATTCATCGATCCTACCTGCTGCACCAATTGTAATATTGCAATTTACTTTCATTATTTTTTAGAATATATTTATTTAATTACGGAACGTACTGCATGGCAGAGTACTACATATATTTTACAATATTTTTATCATGCGTGACCGAACATTACAAGAGACATGAAAGTGTTACAGATTTCAGAGAAATCAACGAAATCATGAAAAAGCAAAGTCAACAAACAATAAATGACCTCAGCTGAATTTGTTCTTTTGAGGAACGATTATGAAAGTACGATGAAATTGCACCTAGAAAAATAAGTTTTATATAAGAGACATAAGAAACGCTTTCACGTAGACAATAAGGAAGCGCAAGAAAAAATGACAACACATTTTTTTGGGAATCGCAATTAAATTTGGTCGTTTGTTAATATTTATCAGTAAACATACCATGAATGAAAAAGCTAAAGGAAGACAAAAAATTTTGGTTGGCTCTTCCAAATTAAACAAACAAACATTCCTTCGGTTACAAATAAACCTCTTTTTTTATGTAAAATTCTATCACCCCAACCCGACCTAGTTTTGATGCCCTTAGTTAGTTAGTATTTGAACTTTTTGTATACCTATACGCTTTTTCCTGCCGCGTTTGAAGTTGGTATTTTCAGCTACGACTGAGTGTGAGTTATTATTGATAGAACCTTTTTACTGTTATAATTTCAAAGCATGGTAAAGTGCTTAGGGAGCATCAAACATCAAAAATATCCTTCAAAGAATTTGAATCGATTAGCGCTAGTCGACTGATATTCTCACTATTTCTTAGATGTAGTTGAAATTAAATATTCTCAAAATATGTTCCATATTTAACATGTGTGTTATGAAGATCTTATTTGTTTTATGTAAACTTAATCAGTTAGGAAGCTTTCTGGCCCAGTACGGCTGATATAGGTGACGCGCCGCGCCGGACCTTCTTCGCTACAAGTATTAGTTGCCTTTTGACTTGAGAAATTCAGTTAATACCACAACTTGTAGTGGACTGCACAGTGACTTGAATTGCCCCATCTAACTCAAGAGTCCATGGAGATCCTGTAAGTTTTTTTTTGACATGTGTCACTCAACAGCTTTCTAGCTCACAAATATCGTCTCAGTAACACATTAAAAACACCACTAAATATCCATACCCTGGTCAGGATTCGAACCTGGGACTCTCTTATCGCAAGCCTAACACGAAAGCACTGCACCACTGAGCTAATTTTTACCACCCTCTTTTCGTAAATTTACATTATGGACATCTTCAATCTTATATACCTGTTTAATTAAATCGATTCAGTAGGTACTTATACTACTTAATTAAGTGGATCATTGAAACAACTATTGTATCGTGTAAAAAAAATTATGTTCAATATAGTAGTTTAACCTTTCTGGGCTAATTAACATTTTAAGGTCTGATTATATAGTTTCAATAAAAACGCACTACTGACTGTATTATTTCTTTACAAACAAAAACACTTGTTTGGGTTTGTTCCGTAGAAATCGTTGTGATTTATAATTTAACACAAAGTGACACTTAGATAGCTTGGATCTGCTATATATTGTTTGCCGATTCTTTCTCCGCTTGGGTCGGTCTATTGAGCTCAAAGATAAAAGGACTCCCTTTGTTGATTAACTGTGGTTTCTTTCAAATACATATGTGGTGCTTATTGACCTTATATACCGTCCTTTTAATATTGTATGCTACCATTCTTACATCGTATCTCTACTTTATGGTTGAGTGGTGAAATATTATTATAAAAGTTTATTTAAATCATACGCAGTGTGTAAGAAATATGATATAAATATTTTTACTTCCCTCGCATACCGAATGGAAGTATTGTATTTGAGAAAAAATCACCCTACGAGATTCTTCGGATTTTCACGATTCAGATCATGTAGATTACGAAAATATAGGTTTTTCAATTGCGTCAATCTGTCTTGTCTGTCTGTCTTTGGGTCTGTCTGTGGGTCTGTTGGTGCATTAACTAAAAAACTGCTTGACGGAGAAGAGTCAAATTTGGTAGGTAGTTGACGCTACTGCCAGCGAAGAAATAGTAAGACTCACTTAAAAATCGTCTAAAGGAAACAGATGATGAAAGGCATTTTTTTTCACTTACATTTAAAATTTTCACATTTCATGACATTCTAAACCTATTTAAAATTTTAAAAAATTGAAATTTTTTTTACCACTATACCTATAGATGAAAAAAAATTATTATTGCTCAAATTAAAAATGTGCACATTTCATGACATTCTATACTTTTTAACCACTATAATTGATTTAAACAATTATATTTTGCTCTAAATATGTAATATGCCCAGCTTTCCTTAATTTCACAATTGTACAAAAAATACGAATTAATAATTCTTTTTTAAATTATTCTGTCATAAGGACTACTACGCCTCAAAATGACCCCATAAGGACAAAAGAAGAGTATCGCTCAATGGACGATAAACAGTACTTTCGGCCATATTATTAGGGTTAATATGATACATTTTTGCATATGCTAGACGAAAAAATATATATTAGATCAAAATCTGCAACATATCAAGACAATTCTATAGAAAGCTAATTTCTCATGTAAAGGGTGCCGAGGCCCTTTCCTAAAAAGAAGACGGATAAGTGCGAGTGCCTCGCGCTCTGAGGGTTCCGTACCGTTATACGGGGTGACTTAATGTTGCGATTTATTTCATGTATGCTCTATGAAGGAAACCTCCAAATTACTTTTGTCAAGTAATAATTCCACATAGAATTAGAAATTATTTTCGGATTCTTTCCTTTATATTACTAATGTTTTGAGGTCTTCCTTTGTGCCAAATTTCAAGATTCTGGATCAACGGGAAGTACCTTATCGGTGTCAGTCAGAAGCTGAGCTGTAGGCATTATTATTTGGTATTAATTTCAACTTGATACCTTTAGCCGTTCCTGATAAAAGTGGACTTGACCGACAGAAAGATTGAAAGAAACCGCAAAATTAAGTTAGTCAGGTAATTATTCCACATAGAATTTGAAATTGATGATTTTCTGATTTTTTCCTTTGTGAAATGAGACCTTCCTTCGTGTCAAATTTCAAAGTTCTGTACTGTAGCAGTTCCTAAGGAAAAGGGTCTTGACGGACAGACAGACGGACAACAAAGTGCTTCTGTAACGGTTCCGTTTCTTTATTTTGAAGTACGGAACTCTAAAAACATGACAAAAATTGATTTCCACGGGCGACTCCGCCATATAATTCAATTCAGTTGGGGCGACTCCACCATATAATTGAATTTTGTGGCTTGATACAAAGTACATCTACATGTACATCTAATTTGTATCATAATGTAATTTAATAAGTCCGTTACATTGTTTTTACTGTGTACTATTTTAACATAAGTGAAATTCCAGCGAACAAATATTCATCAGTAGAAAATGTATTGAAAGAACTGAAAATCTGACCGGTTGCAAGCGTGTAGTGTACAGGGTGCCCCAAATTGCTTGATTTTGGCTGGTTTGTCTATTTTCAGACCAGGTAGAGAAAAACTGACGTATGAGTCTAGAGCTCGATTTTTGTGAAACGCCAATTGGTGAAAACCGCATTTCGATATCTCTAACCGTTTCCGAGATATCGGCAAAAATTGACATTTGGCAGATTCCGAAAAACTGTCATAACTTTTTATTTGTGAATATTTTTTCAAACGGTAAAAACTTTCTACATCCACTTTTTGACGTAGAATAAGATGCATTTGTCAAAAAAATATATCGCTTTTCAATTGTTCGATATCAAAGCTAACTTTGTTATTTCAAATGGAAACCATAGTTGGCTTTGACTTTAGAAAATAGGAAAAAAAATAAGCTTTCCAAAAATATATAATATATATGTCAAGATATGTCTAGTCATCCTTACTGCCAATATAACACATTTCTATTTAAAAATGACATTTTTTAACATTTAACATTTTAACCCAGTTGGCCACACAAAAACAGTTGCTTTGCATATCTAAAAGTTAGTTTGACAGTAAATAAAATAAGTGTTAAAGTTGACATCTGTTATAATCTCTCTGCATTATTCCAAAATGTATGAAAACTTTGAAAAATGCCAGATGTTTATATGCTATATTGAATCAGGCCGAAATTCTGAAGATGCATTAAATCTATATTTCGGTTACCCTGAACGCCAGCAGCCAAGCGAACAAATATTTCCTAGATTGGAAAATGCTTTGATGAATTATGGATCATTTGTCAAGCTCAGACCTAAACAGTATGCTTGCTATTGAAGGTAGAGACGAGGTGGAGGCAGAAGTAATTGGAGCGGTTTTAGAAAATCCTGAAATTTCTACCAGAGAAATAACTGTAACTAAGGATGTGAGCAAAAGCCGTAGCCAAAGAATTCTCAAGAAATATAAATACAAACCTTATAAAATCAGGCTCACTCATCAAATGTTCCCTGGTGATCAAGAACGCAGGATTAATTTCTGCAACTGGTTCATCAGAAAATGCAATGAAAATGAAAATTTTCACCGAAATGTCATTTGGGCCGACGAAGGAATACCAGCAACGGTATATTTAATCGACATAATCGGCATCGTTGGTCGGACCATAATGAGCATGTTTTCCAACCTAGAAATATGCAAGGACGATTTGGTTTCAATATTTGGATTGGAATAATGGGGCAACGAATGACTGGACCTTTTATTTATGACGAAAACCTTAACGCCCAACGGTACGTTAATATTTTGGAAAACATTGTTGAACCATATTTAGAAGACTTGCCCCTTGCCGATTTGGTACGAAAGTTTTATCAACAAGATGGCTCACCAGCCCATAACGCGGCGGTTACAAGGAACAAACTAAATCAAATGCTCGAGGATCGGTGGATGGGAACAAGGGGGCCCATACCATGGCCTGCAAGATCTCCGGACCTAAGCCCTTTGGACTTTTTTATTTGCGGTTTCGTCAAAGTCCAGATATTTAAAACCATACCAGAAACGCGTCAAGATTTAGAGCAACGAGTGAGAAATACAATCGTTGGGATAACACCTTTACAACTCTTAAATGCCGAGAAATCAATAAAGAAGAGATGTCAATTGTGCATCGACCAAAATGGTAGACAATTTGAACACTATTTGTGATACTTCAATCGTTAAAGATTTGTTACCTACTTAATGAAATATGTTTAATTAATAAAATTAATTTAATAGAAAAACTATTGTTTTCATTTGAATAACTGAAACTCTTGTTTTCCACAGGGTTGGCAGTTTTAAAACAAAATGTTTTAAACAAATGTTTTTTAAGTGTTTAAAACACAGTAACCTGTTTTAAACACATTTGTTTTCAACACGTTTAAAACAATTGTTTTAAACATGATTTTTTTCAATGCGTTTTTTCAGTGTGTTTGATGAACAATTTTTGGAACATCGTTGTATTTGATAAGGTAAAAAAAAAGAATAAAAAAATATGAACTTTTATGTAATGCAATGAAAGTGGTTATAATAATATAGTAGTATAAGTACAAGGAACGAAACATATTACTATTATATAGAAGATTTACCTGTTAGTATTTATTTTCTTAAGTGTTAATTTTAAAGCGATTACTAGCACAGGTACACACAAAAAAAAAGTCGAGTGTGGGAAGGTAGACCTATGTATTCCCATGCATTTTGACCTGTTGAACACGAATCAGATGTCTATTTTGCCCGATTAGCTCTTGTATTTTTCCTAACCTAAAAAAAAAACACCGTAAGAATACCCGAGAAAATGAAAGTGTAGCTAAAAATCTGAAAAAATTCAGAGGTACGTAGAATGGCGAGAGAAATCGAATGGCACAAACTAGAATTCTATAGCTTTTTTTGTTTCCGATATAGAGCCTCGGGAAGTGCGAAAAAAACATTTTTTTTCCTTCCGGTGACTTTAAGCTGCTCTATCTCGAAAACGAAGGACCGCAGGGATGTCTGGTTTGCGCCATTCGATTTCTATCGCCATCCTACGTACCCCTGAATTTTTTCAGATTTTTAGCTACATTTTAATTTTTTCGGGTATTCTTACGTGTTTTTGAGGTTAGGAAGAATGCAAGAGCCAATCGGTCAAAACGGACATCGGATTCGTGTTCAGCAGGTCAGAATTCATGGGAATACTTAGGTCTGCCTTCTCCCACTCGACTTTTTTTTATGTGCCTGTGTAGTCAATAACCAATCACCAAACAATTATTGCACTATTGCACAACTTGACGTATTTATTACACCGAATTGGCCGAGCCGTTGTCAAGTATCGTCCTCGTCTTGTTATGATGCAATGTGGGCATGGCTTATAGAATAAACAATGTATTGGGTCGACGCGCGCCCGTATAAATGTAAGTTTAAAAACATATTTTTTATTGTTTAAAACATGTTTTTTTCCAACAATTAAAAATCCATGTTTAAAACACATTGAATTGTTTTAAATAAAAAAAAAAACGTGTTTTTTGATTAAAATAAAAAAACACAATGTTTGCCAACCCTGGTTTTCCATGGCCAACTCTGCTAAAATATAATTTTTAAAGAGAAATGTGTTATATTGGCAGCAAGGATGACTAGACGTATCTTGACATATATATTTTTGGAAAGCTTATTTTTTTTCCTATTTTCTAAAGTCAAAGCCAACTATGGTTTCCATTTGAAATAACAAAGTTAGCTTTGATATCGAACAATTGAAAAGTGATATATTTTTTTTCACAAATGCATCTTATTCTACGTCAAAAAGTGCCTGTAGAAAGTTTTTACCGTTTGAAAAAATAGTTTTTACCGTTTGAAAAAATATTCACAAATAAAAAAGTTATTGCAGTTTTTCGGAATCTGCTAAATGTCCATTTTTGCTGATATCTCGGAAACGGTGAGAGATATCGAAATGCGGTTTTCACCAATCGGCGTTTCACAAAAATCGAGCTCTAGACTCATACGTCAGTTTTTCTCTACCTGGTCTGAAAATAGGAAAACCAGCCAAAATCAAGCAATTTGGGGCACCCTGTACATTAGGGTGGCTCAAATTTATACTTACGATAAATAAATTTCTATTTTCTTTTTTCTGACCTCAGATTTGTTCGAATAATAATAATAATAATAATAATCGGTGTACTCGGAGGTATAAAGTCTACGCTGCTCTCGGAACTGAAGACCATACCAGCCTGTCGGAAATCAGCCGAATGGCTAGCAGGCCAAATGCAGAAAGCGGTCATCTTGGGGTCCCTTCGCCTACTTAGGGCACATGAATCTGGAATGTACACTCACTAACCCCACAGGTCGTGGGGAGTGGCTGTTATTATCGCCGGCGCGGCTACCGTGTGGTATCGGTCGGAAAGCACGGAAACCCTGTCCCGCAACAGTGAAACCGAAAAAAATAGTAATAATAATAACCCTCGGTGAGAGTCGGAGCCACAGAGAAGGGTAACTGGTTTTTAACAAAAAAAATAACAAAAAGAAAATAATAATAATAATAATAACGTCAAAAATACGCGATACTCTTCTTTTGCCCTTATGGGCTCATTTTGGGGCCTAGTAGTTCTTATGAGAGATTAATTTAAACAAGAATTATTAATTCGTATTCTTTGTACAATTGTGAAATTATGAAAAGTGGATATATTACAAATTTAGAGCAAAATATAATTCTTTAAATCAGTTATAATTAATTTCAAAAACATTAACTCAATCTGAATTGGTTAATAATAAGTTATAGTGCAGTAAAAAAAGACAAAAAAACGATGAGATATGCATAGTTTTGTAACAGCAAAATTATGATTTCATACCTTCTTGGGTATCATCAGGAGTATATATATCTGACTTCCAAAGCCTATTGCGTTTTTTTATAAACAATTCAGTTTTTTGAACTGCGTTTTTTTAGGTAAAGAGGTGAATATCTCTAGAGGTCCGATCGGGACAAGCAAAAAAACCAAAATCTTTGTAATTCAAATTCCAACAAATCTGCGTGGGTTTTGGGTCATTGGAGTACGTTCATAACATACAAAATTGAATAAACTGGCTAAAACGTATTTTTTTTTTCATTCTAACTCCCAGAGACGTTAAGAGTTCTGATCGGCTTCAGAAAATATACCTTTTGTTGAAAACAATACACCCTGAAATTTTGGTGCCCAAATATTGAACCCTGTGGACACAAATGAATTTGTTATTTAAAATTTGAGTTGGCAGCCATTTTATGCCATTAAGTCCAAAATGGATCTTTTTTTTCTTCAAAATGTAGATATCGTTGCCAGCTTTCCGTTGACATTAAAAAAAAATTTAAAGATCATTTTGGCCACTTTTTTACCATTTATTTATAAACCAAATAACAACAATACAATATTATAATCAACACAACTATCTGTGAGCAATTAATAACATATGTATGAAAGGCGAGTTATCTAGGATAAGAGTATGCTACTTGTGACAGCATCCCATCGTATGTCGCGGTTGTCAGGCGCGCAATCTCACTAAAGCTATTTCCCTTTAGCTCCTTGGTGACATCAGCTCAACGATTGGGAGGGCATTTTCTTCGAATCTTTCCATCAGGTTTTCTCAACTCTGTTTTGTAATTGGGTATCTTACCTGTTGAACAGTGTATGCAATAAATAAATAAACTAAGAACTGTTCTATATTATTTTCTCTCCAGTTGATGGGGCCAAAAAATTAGAGAATTCGAGAGAATACCATGCAGGTCTGTTATTCTATTGTCGAGCAAAGACAATAGTATCGCCTTACATTTCGTCCTCACTTGAAGAAATCTTTCATTATGAAAAGTTTGCTTTAAACTGCTTTTACAGCTTTCTTCGTACCACTATAAGCGCGAGCAAGCGCAGGAAACAAACGCGCTGATTTTCCATCGTTCTACGTGACCGTACCCATGTTCAGTACTTATATTTTATATTGTCAGCTATTTTTTATACTTACCTTTAACATGTTTTATTATTTTTCCGATCATAGATAATAAAATTAATATTAATGGTATAGAAAATTCTGTTAATAACAAAAATGCCACGAAATTTAATAATTTGGCGGAGTCGCCAGTGGGAACCCGTGTCTGTAAGACTTTTTTAAAAATGGACTTTGGCCCCCTTCTTATGCAAAATTAGCTTTCAGTGGAATTATTTAAATTCTGTATATGTTGTTTAATTGGGATCTTGCAAATAAAATTGCAATGCGCACGATCGGAAATAATGAGAATAATGAGACTGCAAGTTTTTGCGTTATAGCTTATTAAGACTAGACAGTTATTGCAATTTTAGTCATTTAGGATTGTTTTTACTCTTGAACCATTAATTTAGGGAGAATAGTGAAAAACTATTCATTGAAATACAATAAAGCTAGGGGATTCTTTTCACAATTTTTTATCAATGTATACAGGGTAGGGCAATAGGGCGTCGGACATCGATATCTCGAGTTCTACTTTAGCTAGAAATTTTTTAAAAAAATTGCAAGTAAAGTAGATAAAAAAGTCTATAACTGGAAATTATTTTCGAACATACTACAGGGCAAGCCAAGACGAAATTACAGGACCAAGTGCCTTTTTTTAATGGAATGCTATGTATGTCAGTACATTTTTTGAAGCCTCTTTCTAGGCTCTATTCATTCCTATATTAGCATTAAATATCTCCCAACCACTTGGATCTAATGAATTTTTTTGTTGAACTAATGCAATCTGCAGATGGATATTAAAAAAATCACCACAGTCACAATTATGGGTTTTAAGAAAAACTTATGTGAAACTGGTTACGAGACATCTAATTAATGTTTCTGAATCATGTTCATTTCCTAAAACTGTACAGGGTGACCAAAAATAATTTTTCAATTAAGAATTTCTTAAATTGAATTTTTTCATTTTTGGTTTGGGAAAGAATTATTGGAGAACATGTAATAGGGCCACATTTCTTTGATGGTACATTGACATTGACATCTCTTCATTTTTTGGAAAACAATCTGCCACAATTATTGGTAAATCTCCCTGAAAGAATTCGAAATAGAATGTGGTTTCAACAAGATGGTGCTCCACAACATTATTTAAATATAGTTAGAGACCACTTAAATAATACCTACCCTCATCAATGGATTAGAAGAGATGGACTCACTAAATGGCCTCCTAGATCCCCAGATCTTATAGAAATGGATTTCTTTTTATGGGGATACGTGAAGGAAATTGTTTATACAGACACATCAACAACAGTACAAAATATGAAGAAAAGAATAATAACTGCATTTAGATCTATCACACCGGCAGTTTTGGGAACAGTGGGATCCTCATTTGAAAAGCGCATAGAGATGTGTGTCAATCAAAATGGGCAACATTTATTATTTGAAGAAACCTCTTTTTTAAGTTTATTTTTGAATTTTATAATTATTGCTCAATAAAACGAAATTGGTTGCAATTAGCCATAGGGAAGTAATGTTCGTTTTTCATTTCTACATCACATCGTTGAAAAATATACAGGGTGTCCCATTTGAAAAAAATGAGAAAATTCAATTTAAAAAGTTCTTAATTGAAAAATAATTTTTGGTCAGCCCGTACAGTTTTATGAAATGAAAATGATTCAAAAACATTAATTAGATGTGTCGTAACTGGTATTCACATAAGTTTTTCGTAAAACCCACAATTGTAACTGGTGATTTTTTTAATAACCATCTGCAGATTGCATTGTTTCAACAAAGAAATTCATTAAATCCAGGTGGTTGGCAGATATTCATGCTAATATAAGAGTGAATAGAGGCTTCAAAAAATATACTGATATACATAGCCTTCCATTTTAAAAAAGGCATTTGGTCCTGTAATTTCGTCTTGGCTCGCCCTGTATGTTCCAAAATAATTTCCAGTTATGGACTTTTTTATCCTGTTTACTAGCAATTTTTAAAAAATTTCTAGCTATCGTAGAACGCGAAATTTCTACGTCCGACGCACTATTGCCCCAATCTGTATATACAGGATGTGTGTGAATGGTTAAAAGCTGATCCACCATTTGAAAGAAGTATGTCGCAAATAGAAGTCGTTGTAGGTCAAAGGGGATGTGTATTCAAACACACAATAATTCTATTGAACAGGGCGTTTAACATAATGGTGGCGAGATAATTCTATTTAGGATTTCTTTAATGGAACACCTAATATATTTCTGTACACTTATATTTGATTCCTAATTCTCTATCCAGGCATATATCATTTTCAGACTTATGCTGGGTTGTTGTCACAGTATTCCTCTTTTTAGAATAAAAGAAACATTTGCAGCAATCAAGAGCGGAGGAGAGCTTATATCTCGAACTTGGGAATTTTGTACAATTTCCAGTGACAACCACATCCATATTATCTTAGGCGCCCAACTCATTCCCAATCAAACAAACCGTGTATTTATTCAATTGGGTCATTCACATAAGAAATTGCTGAATGTACTGCAGAGTGCTGGACTTACATTTATGAATAACTGAAAGATTCGAGTGAAAAGTGTAAATCTACAGATATTCTCCACGTAACAAATCATCTCTCCTCAACAGGGGGCGCATTACTGGTAACATATGAATTCATACTTCTTTTTAATAATAGACTGTTTTTATTCTCAATTTCCCTCCCTTGACTCCTCCCCGCCCATTATGTTTCTATTACACGACCGTTAATATCGGCGCTCCATTCCCTTGATATCTTGATGAAGCCTTTCCCTAGTTCGTCACTGTCGTCTATAAAATTTTGTAGGAAATATTCCACATGAGAATCTCAAAAGTGCAATGTGAGTTCTTTAAGTTTTCGAAAATGTTTGCTACTTAATCCTTATAATGTAGAGAAGCGTGGGAACTTACCCAACCCCCGCCTTTTCAATATCACTCAGTCTGTGGTAATGATGGTTTTGCCCCTCAGTAGCATACAATGTGGCCGATCGAAGACTTCTTTTCTTTTAACATCAGATATTTCGGGAAGCTTACCTCGCAAATATTTGAAGCATTTGTGTTCTCTGTTCAGAACTTTCACGAATTGCTTTATCAACATCAATCCAAATTTGATATGAAGGGAGGGAAGAAATACTTTTAAATCTTATCTCAGAGGATTGGACTATTTTCCACAAAATTTCGTAGACTGCAGCGAAGAAGAAGAAGAAAGAATTTCATGGACCTCAAAAAGATATAGCGTCGATATCAAGGGAGATGTCAACGTGATGTCTGAATTTTGCTGGATGCTCAAAAGAGATGCGCCCCATTGAAAGAATAGAAACGGAAAAGATTTCCCTTGGGTCGATCGTTCGAAGATAAAATGGTTTGTTATCATCAAAATAGAAAATGTTCAGGTGCAGGACAAACTCTCCCGGATTTCTGGAAATTTTAATTTTTTTAAGTTTAAAAATCAACTGCGATATGCCAGTTCTTTCCTGATGACTCATTCGAAGTCAGAGGACAAATATAACATATAATAATGACAATAATACGTACACTCACGTTATAGGAAATGATTTTGTACTCTACTCTAATCGCCGCTGCAAAAGCGCTAAATTCTGGCCATAGGTTCGAATACGACAGGTCAGTATATGTCAGAAATACCTTCACTCCCGCTATGAAGAACATTTCAGCCTGTAAAAATCGTGTTTTGATAAATTTTTAACTTTTTTTTATTTACGAGAAATTTTGATATGGAGCGAATAGAACCACGAATTCGAATTCAGCACATCAAAATACATCGAAAATGGTGCTCTGCTCATTAGTACTTAACCAATTTTTTTAATTATGTGGCTGTATAATTAATTGAAATCAATAAATTGTTTTAATGTGCCAGTAGGGACTGTAATCAATTAATTTATGATTCAAATATTTCATGTATTGAGAAATATATGAATGTGTGTGTCTATATGAATACAAATTATGTAATATTAGTTTATAGTCATGTGTAAAATTAATCCTGTTAAATTTAATAGCATTCACAATATGTGTTGAAAATGGAAATATGTGTTATAGTATATTTGCTTTTTATTACTAGACATAAAGTGAATGTTGAAAATTAGCACAGCAAGTTATATGTAGTTTAGTACGAACCTTCTTTCTAGTACAATATTAGTTGAAAAAAATATATTTCAAAGATAACCGCAATGACTATCATTTTTCGTGCATGTTGTTAAGAAAAATAAATATTTTCTAAAGTAATTTTTATGATATTGTAATACCGCTAAATAAAAGATACAAAACATAAAAATGTAAAATATATGTCTACTTCTCTATGTAATCTTTTTGTGGACGTATTTAATACTCTGAAATTCTTCAACTTAAACAGAAGCTTTTGATTAAAATCTTTAAGTTCTGTATTGTATAATAAACTCATGTTTCATCAAGTTTTTTTTATGAAAAACGAGATAGAGCGTTATAACGTTCCATCTCGTTTATTAATGAAATTCTCATTCACCTTCTTATTCCATCGGTTTGTATGTTTAGAGGAAATGCTCTAAGATATCCGTAGTTTCTTAAATATTTTCCCTTTTTATTTAAATCAGTATTTGCGATATTCATTATTTATTTTGCCGACTGCATTATTTAACATTTTTCATTGGATAGAATTATGTACGTTAATAAACGTTATATTTTATACATTGTAATTTAAATAGCCGTATTATCAAAGATTAGAGAATTAACAAGATAGGACAGCCGGTGAAAATCATTTTATCTTTTACCAATGGCGCCGTTGACCTCGACAATTAAATCGGAGTTACCGCACAGTTGCCACAATGTGACAATCAGACGGAGAGGGTAACATTAAAGAGAGTGGCCAATAGTGAAAAATCGACAACGATGTCCTAATGAAACGACCGAACTCAGCACAGCGCAGTCAGAACTCAAGGTCACTGAAGAAACAGGTTGCTTCGTAACATGTCACATGGAGTACTCCTATGTTCATATGTTAGGTATCTATTTAGTTAGGATAGAATTGTTCATTGACAGGATAATTGAAACTTTTTTTTTTATAAAATGAAGAAAAAACAGCCATGCGGGGCTGTCACCGAGGTCTACACGTGACGTAGCACTTGTCGATTCTAATGAGCCAACCTGTCTTTTAGTAAGGTTGGTCAAATTCATTTCATCGGTACCCGACAAATCCCGAAACCGTTTCCGCTGGATCTCGTATCTCTTTAATTTGAAGTGTCTTCGTCTATTTTGTCTTCTCCGTCTGACTGTCCTATCTTGTTAATTCTTTAGTCTTTGTTATTATTATAAATATAAGTACGCGTTTGAAAAAAAACTTCGTCATTCCTCATGTGGTCATAGATTAGCTCGGGTCCAATCGTATATCTTTTTTGGCTAATTATATACCAAAGAAATTGTGTATAAATAATTCTCAACCACTTATTTTGTGTGATCTATGGCTTACCAGATTTTTATTTATGTCCATTTCTTTTTTATTCACTTATTTTAACGTCGGCCTATTTCCGCTACTAATGCCAATCACAGACACCAGAAGACGAGGTACTTCTAACCAGGAACTTTTGCCGAACCTTTTCTCTATTGAAGGGTAGGGATTTTTTACTTGCCTAACAGTTATTAGACAAGGGACTGACTGTTTTACATCCCCTCCGAATGATGGTATATCCGCTATGTAAACCCCGCCCAAAATTACATATCTTCTACAAATGCGCTGATATACAAGCCGTTAAAAAGTGGAGCGAGAACGCTATATTTCCCTGGAAAGGGTCACCCATCCAAGTACTAACCGCGCCCGGCGTTGCTGCATTTTCGTATCGAAATACGAGTATATACAGTGGTCTCTACACTCGCTCCTATTTATGTCCTTTAAACACCTGTTACCTGTATTAGTAGTAGTGAAACAAAGCCTCCTATTCTAAATTATCCAGAGAGTACCAACTAGTTATTAAATTAAACTGTCAGTATCACCTATTTTTGACATTTATTATTGTTTACTTGAAATGTTTTGGCACACATTAATACTATAGTCTGTTTTTAAACCAGAAGGAGCGTTTTAAATGTACTGATCATACATCTGTGATTGGATAAGCCACTTTTACTTACACAAGGCAATAGTCAAATTTTGACATATCGTAAAAATTTTAATTTCGTGTCATAAATTATTTTATTTCAATTTCTGTTTTATCCTTTGCACATTATATATCAGTTTTAATCCCTTTTGTATAAATCTGAAACGCCATTGAAACGCCATTTTGGATGACGTAGCTACAACTGCTTTAATTTTTAATTTGCTGTCTAATTTGTCACTGCTCTATGTATCAGTTGTCATTTTGTATCAGATGTCAGAAAGTTAAGCTAGTATTGTGTTTACCAGCTGAAACATGATGGTTGCGTTCATCCGAGCAGATCGCTACCTGGCGATCACGGATCATTCGGCTGAACGGCACTTCTTGCACTGAGCGCTCTTGGATCGGACGCCATTTTTTGTAGCAAACAAAAATTGTGCTCAGTGATCGACTGATCAGTGATCGGAAACGGAAAATTTGATATATTAGAAGAAAAATGGAGAACGCAGAGTTTGACGTGACATATGAACACGAAAATGTACATTATAATGTTGCAGGAGATCGAGATTTACATTTTCGATTATTTTCGGTATTGTAACCTCATAAAAGTGTCTATTTCGGGGAGTTCTATGTCGTTCTTGAAGTTCTAATTCATTTAATGGCAACGGATTTATGAATCCTTCTGCTATGTTTTGCACAATATTCATATCTAAACCTATATCACCCGCAAGCAATAGCTCTAAATTTCTATTTCTGTTTTCCATTTCAACAGACGAGCAAAGCTAAGGAAGGATACAACGAAAAACCGTAATTTAATATAATTATAAAACTCTTAGTCTCTTAATATAAAATTATGATTACAAATTACAAATTCAAAACAATCACACCATGACAAATTCGACAAACGACAGCGGACAGCACTGAGCCGTTCATCCGGTTGCAGAGCGATCACCGATCAGTGAAGGAGCGCTCAGGTAGCGATCTGCTCGGATGAACGCAGCCGATGTTTAAGAGATTATTTGTGCCAAGTTGTTCAAATAATAATATTAATACCCCAAATAATATATTCCTTTACCTTATCAAAGAGTAAAAGATAAGGAAATTGTGGTTTAAAATGGTAAAAGTACAAAGGAATGTGCCTAAGACTAGGAATATTTTCCACTATGAAGACACAAGCCGACTGTCACTTGTTAACTTGTCTTAATCAATGCAGCCAACATAGGTAACAGGGAAATTGCTATTTAAAATGGTAAAAGTACAAAGGAATGTGCCTAAGACTAGGAATATTTTCTACTATGAAGCCGCAAGCCGACTGTCACTTGTTAACTTGTCTTAATCAATGCAGCCAACATAGGTAACTTAAATTTATAGCGACGTCATCGACAAGATCACATTTGAAATACCTTCTATAAATAAATCTTGGCTCAAAATGCGTTTCGAATATAAAGTAACATATCTAACTTTTGTGCAACTTGTACAAGAAGATAAACAATAAGTTATTGTCTGGAGTCAGAACATTGTGTCGTAATGTTTAAACTTTCGAATATACCCAGTTTAAGATTTGAGTACCTACTGAAAAGCCCTATTATAATTTATTTAAATAATTATATTTTGCTATAAAGTAACATATCGAACTTTTACGTAACTTGTACAAGAAAATAGACAATTAGTTATTGTCTAGAGTCAGAACATTGTGTCGCGTTGTTGGATTTCTTCATAATTCTTTTGATAAGAGATTAAATCCGGATTTAAAACTTGCCAATGTTATAATTAGTTATAT
This sequence comes from Stenurella melanura, assembly GCA_963583905.1. Taxonomy (NCBI): domain Eukaryota; kingdom Metazoa; phylum Arthropoda; class Insecta; order Coleoptera; family Cerambycidae; genus Stenurella; species Stenurella melanura. The sequence continues at coordinate 81,733,907 of OY757312.1, forward strand.
GAAAGAGCGTAAAACCCAACAAAAATACATTGCAAGAATTGGTTGAAAACCAACCAGACTAAATCGCCGCAAATAACCTTTTATAACTTTATCGTCAACAAGTCTGATAGATTTTCCAGAACGCATCAGAACATGATCAGAAAATACTATTTACAGGCACATATCATCTGCACATATTAAGCGATATGCTACCTTGCAGAACTATTGGGTGATGAAAATATGCTAAACGTTGAATATTTCCACGAAAATGACAACATCATTAGAATGAAAATTCGTTCATGTCATACAAATAGCAAAACCTATCGATGCGATATTGAATATAAAGCAAACGTTAACAACTATATGGGTATATAGAACCGTCTAAATAGCAATCATACTGTAGGTTGTTGTTCCCATGTAGCTGCGATCATCTATTATTTGTCACATGATCGTTACGAATAAAAAATTGTTAAGACAGAAAAAGTACTATCACACATATTTGATATTACAAATGTAATTACTACAGTTGAAGGAAATAATGACAATGATTAAGGATTTCAAGAAGCATCAAAAAGATTTATATGTATAAATAATTTTTTATAAACCTGCTTAGATAAACAATAGATGTGTGGTAAAAATACATATGTTATATATGTGGTTACATTAGTTTTTATTTTATATTTTCTGTATAGTTACATAGTACAGAGAAAAATGAAGTTGTCGTTAAGGGTTGTTACCCCCCATATCTTCCCTATAGATGTAAGCAGAGGCCTGAAATTAATTGTTGGAATACTTCAGGCAGAAAGCAATAATTAAAAGTTTAAAGCATAAAAATAGACGTCAGTGCATTTTTCATATACTAAACCGGCGACTTCGAGTTCTATTAATCCGAGGCTCTCATTCCTCCTATTGATGTAAAGCCTATTCGACTTTTGAGTGATGAGCACCGTAGCGCGTTATGAGCATTTTACGAATCCCTCTGTCCATCTATTATTTCGTCTCACCCTCAGCCTACTATGCCAAAGCTATATGTGGAGACAGGAACTGCAAGACTGTTGATGGCGCTATTCTTGTTCTTTAAGTTGAATTTTGTCTTGAGTACCGGTCTCACTCGACGGAAATATTCCTTCATGACTTTGGTCTTCATTTGTTCGTACTGAATGCCGTCGTTCTCATCCACACCTAGGACTTTAGTCTCCTCGTTAATCTCGTACTCCTGTGTGCTGATCTTGTTCGACAGCGTCACTGGACATAAGCACTTATTTTTTTTGTCATGGATGTTCTCCGATATCTCGTCAACAATCGGTCGAGTAGACAAGATTGATGCTGTTGGTGCCTATGCTTCCAAAAACGATCTCAGGATGTACGTCGCATTAAGAATAACAAATTTATGTATGTTTCGATATAAGTGCCAGGGTATCTTTCAATTTTATGGGTATGGCAGAAAAGATTATTGGGATGATCTTAACGGTGTGCATGCCCCACATCTGTGCTATCTCCCACTTCTGGTCGTTATATTTGTCTACCTTTTCAGCGAGTTTGAGTTCCAAGTTATTGTTGCTATATATGTTGTTATAGGTATAGATACATCTTGATGTAGTGAAGTGTAATTTGCATTTGATTGTTTCCTTGAAGTACAGTTTATATAATATTTTATATACAACTGTAATGTCGGGTCTAATGTTCGGACTGTAATATCTGTTATCATTCCTTTATCCCAGTATACTTTATTATACTCCTTTACTACAGGCGGTGGTTTGTAGGCATAATATGGCCGTTTTCAAATGAAATCCTCAGCGTCCTAAGAATTTTCATATACTCGCGGCTACCTTGTTGTGCCCGTGATACTTAGTACTAACTGCAGTTGTCAGTTGGGATATCCTCTTTGATTATGTACTTTCTGTAGTTTCGGGTATTCACTGTTTGATCTTGGATACTGACCATGAATCCTTCCGTCTCCGGGTACAGTTGCCCGCTCTTCAACCACTTTTCCGAAGATGCCGCATCTACGAACAGGTTTTGGAGATCGTACAAACATCTTCCATGGAGCTCCTTCGAACCCCATGTCTGTATTTTTTCGTCAGTTATAACTGGAAATGGTTGGTGTTCTTTAGCGACTAAGTTGAGTGGAGTTTATCCTAAGTAGGCCTGTAAGTACTATCACCTTATGTACATCGGTAGTTTTAAAGTAAAAATATTTCCTAATGCTGTCACTCTATTGTTGGCATGCAGTTACCACGCCTGTGATTCCTCGACACTCTCCATTGACGACCTTGGATGATGCATTCTGACCCTTGTGAGCTCTGTTCTGGTCTGTCTGTTGACTGCTTCCAGATCAGTGCCCGACTATTTTAGAATAGAAATGCGGGACAGGGAGGGCATAGCTGTTGATTGCCTTTACTATATTTCTAGTTGAGTCTGAAAATTGACCTCTTAGTATTTGCTTAATTTTTCTATGGTCAACCTTCAATTTGGAGGATATTTACATGGATCATCAGACAAAGCGTCGATGATAGTCATCTAGTTGTACGGACGGTGATTCTTTCAACTTTCCTCTTTCTATCGGTATGACCTCTGATATCAAAAAATGTCAGACGGTCACCTCTGACATGTTTTGATATCAGAGGTCATACCAATATCTGAACTCAGTTCGTGGGTCCTTTTCAATACAGATTCCAACTGATTTTTCATTACATCATATATTTATCAGTTCTGTTTCATTAAGTATTCGTGAGATGGGATTTAACGCTAGACATAACCATAGAGCCGACAACGAGTCGCCCAGGAAGATGCCTTGTTTTATATCAATGCGCTTAGTTTCAATAAGGGTATCTGGTGTTCTGGTACATAACTTTGTGGACCACTCCTTCATAGAGTACTTCAAGAAAAGCGTTATGTTTGTATCGATGTTAGATATTTTACGAACTTTAATGAACCAACTATGCGGAATAGAGTCAAACGCATTCTGATAGTCTATGTATGCCATATTGAGGTTTCTGTTCCTTATCCTTGCTTGTTTGAGGATTACAGGGTAACGTTATCAACTCTTGGCATTCAATAGCCCTTTTCCTACATCCTTTCTGCTGTTCAGTTAGAATATTGTTGTGTTCCAGGTACGCATAGATTTTATCACATATTGTTGTTTAGAATATTTTATACAATTATACAATGTTGGAAGGCAGATAATTGGGCAGTATTGTGCAAGATTTTTCGTATTTTTCGATTAAGATTTATTTATGAAATTTATTATTGTTATTATTAAAATAATAATAAATTATTATTAAATAGTACAGTGAAATACTCGCCATTGCAACTGATTCAAGTAAAAAGTATGCACCCTGTATTTTAAACACTATGCCTTCTCAGAGATGATGTAAGTTTCAGCTGGCTTTAGTTCCAAAGTTCATACCAAACTCTCATTGTTTTGTAAAGTTTTAGATTATTACTTTGGAAACTGCTTTTAGCTATAGGTTAAGAAAATTACTGAGAATCCTAAAAACCTATTTGTGGAAAATCTATATAATTTCCATCATAAGCAGCAATAAATTATACTGACAAGAATTTTATGTCCCATTACGGAGCGTCTCGAATGGTAGAAGAGAATAGCGGTTAGAAACAAATCGAAAGAGAGCATTATTTAGAAAACAGTAATCTTTTCAAAATTAAATTTAAAGTTTGCTTATTTTTGGGAGACGTTTCAGTGTTGTTTATATTTGCTATCTTTATGCCGTTTATCAAATAGTTTTTATACAGTGAATTCGCGATGAGAGGAATAATTTTAATCAAATGCCGCCTATTTCCTTTTCAGAAAAACTCTCAGCCCCGTCGATCGCTATTTGTGATGTGGCACTTTTGCCTTGCACGATCACTAATGTCACTTCCAGTTGTCGCGGAAGTGGCATCAACTTTGTTATCTCAAATTCAACACTCTGTATATTTCTACGGATTTCATACGCGTGTTTATTATTAATATTTTCTGAAATATTCGCACATGTATATTTATCGTAAAAGCATGTTCTACGTAAAATGTTTTATGTATAAATTAAATGTATTCAATTTGGCATCCATTTACTTCCTCGCAAGTCGATCCATTATATTTTGAGTATATATGTAGGTTTTTGTTAAAGCTGTTTGGTATAACAATATCTAACTAGTGGTGTCAAAGTGGTTATAACGGAAAAATAACGAATAGGGGTACTCATGATGATTGGTTTCGAAGATAGAATTCGGATTCAGGAAGAGGTATGTAATTTATTTCATAAAACTCATTCAGACCCGCCTGAAATTTTCCCATCTGATGTAAGTAAAATAGAATGTGCTTTTGGAAAGTTTGGCACCGTTAGAGGCTTACCTGAAGGCCGACTACCGAAAATACTTGCAGATTTAAAATTAAGCATCGTGTTAGAAGCTGAAGAGAATCCCCATGAGACAATTCGGGCACTCTCAAGAAATTATGATTTGGCGACAGTATCCATATAAAAAATGCATTAAGCAACAAAGTACCACCCTTATAAAGTCGACTTGATGCATGAGTTGCCAGAAGACAACTCTGATCGATGAATCAAATTCTGCAAGAAGATAACTAGAAGGCGCAGTGGAAATTTAAATGCCGTACAACATTTTTTTTTTTTTTAATGAAGCAACCGTGAGTCTAAATGGGCGTCACAATTAATGTGAGAGCAGGAATTCTCGGTACTTGAATTGTAAATTCTTCTTTGAAGAAACCCTAACCAAGGAACGCTACTTCCCGATTTGCTGATCTATTTGGCGACGATATACTGAATGATCTTTGGCTTCCACAGAATGACGCTCCCCCGCATTATGCAATTTTCGCTCGACAATTTTTAGATGCAACATTTCACAACAGATAAATCTGAAGGAGAGATATTGAGTGGCGATCGGAGTCGCCTGTCACCTGGCTAGACTTGCACTGACTGTTTAGGAAACGTGTGTACCTTCAAACACTTCAATAAACTCAAGTCCCGTCAAAACCTTTCAACATCTATAGTGTAATTTCGAATACGGGGCTATCGAAGTATAATTAGATGTGTATTAACTTCCTTAAGGCAGTTGAATATCCAGTGATGCGAAATATCCCCATCTGAAGAGATCACATACGTCCCTCGCTAAAGCATAAAAAGATCAATTCTCGATTTAGAAAAAATCAGATCTCTTCGGACGGCGCTATCTAATATAATTGAAGATTCAACTTCCTTAAGGTAAGTGGTTTACCCTTTATCTATGTGAAACTGAAGAAAATAATAATCAAACATGATTGTAATATTTAAATTAGTTATTATTAGAGTTAAATTATCAATTATGAGGTAAGGTCCGCTGAAATTATGCAAATATCTGGGGAATTACAAACTATCGTGAGACTGCATACCTCAGTGGAGTCAACCACGGGATTCTAAGCTACCGAAAAGTTGAGTCTATGCTTTGTAATGAAATTCACTGCAGGATTAAGCTTGCTGTAACTGAGTGTAAAAAAGTAAATATTTACCAAATATACAAGTTGATCCAACTTGTGTATTTTCCTAAAGAGAATAAATAATGAAAAAAATGTCACATGGTGATAAGATTTGGCATATAGCAACACAGGTGGCAAGGAAAACATCTATTATACTTTTAATAGAAAATATACATGAATAATTCAACTCTGGTGGAAATTTGTAAAGGTATTTACGCAAACCTTCCATATTTAGCTCCATCTATTTATAATTTATTTTCTGTCGGGTGATCATTTTGTAGATTTTTTTAACCAACAGTTATCAGGTTTTCTTCGTAGGAATAGTGAGAACTACATTCCCTTTATTTTTCTCCTATGTCGTTTCTTAGTTGATAATTTTATAGAGTGACGATCCTGTATAATTAAATGAAAAAGATGTTCTGTGTACCTAAATATCTGTACCAAATTTTAAAATTAAAATTCTTTTATCAATATTATACCGTATTAAACCTACGGGTGTACTAAAAGGAGAAACCAACCATTTCTTTTATAGCATTTAAATAATTTTAATATCATGCGGAGGATTTTGAAAACCTCGCAATGAAACTGTGTGAGCGATGGGACTAAAAGTTCTTCTTTTGGTTTTCAAAATTAAAGTTGCTGAAGTTACGTAAAACTAACAATTATTATTATTAACAACGCGAGCGAATTTTATCCGTGGTACTCGAGCCTGTAGGCCCCATTGTACATGTCGCGACGTGTATGATCTCCTAGAAAAGATCAGTGCTTTCCACGAAGGATAAGTCTAATCCGTGGTAGATCCCAGGAAGTATCTGTACCTTGACACTCCTAGTGATGCACAAGTGCATAAGAATATGAGTGATGGTTTCATCATCAACTCGACACATGTGACAAATATGATTGTTTCTCAACCTCATTGTATGAAGATGCTTATTTAGAGGACAGTGTTCTGGTATCAAGCCCGCCATACATCTCATTCTTTGTCTATTGAGCCCAATCAACCACTTTACGGTTGAGTTAGTTCAAGATCCTGTTAAAAAGAGCCTTAATTACGGGGGCTTGAGCCCAATAGTGGTTTAGTTGAATTGTGCTATGGCCTAGTCTGGTAGCTCTGACTGAATGTTACTTTTTGGCAAAACCGAAAGTTGGCTCAGGACCAATGTAAATGATTTTTTCTCCTACAGTTCAAAAACGCCTAACTGTCGCTGCGTCCGGAAAGTAAAGTGACCCAGATTAACTGTAGCTTTTTGAGGTCAAATGCAGTCAATTAAACTAAACATACCTTAGTCCAAAGTGCTTCCTTAAGGAGTTATATGGCCTTAAAGCAACTAACTGTTTTTAAATTTTATATTGGGTATATTTCGGGAAAAAAATGACTAATTAAGCTAGAAATTGGTACACATATAATTTAGAGGAGTCCGAATATTGTGAGGGTATAAGTATATGTGCATATCATAGATGGCGCTGTCGGCATATTTTTTGACACGTTTTTTTAATAACTTTTTATTTTCATTATTTTGGGTTCATATGATTAATATTATGATATAATAAATAATTTTTCAAAAATTAGGTCTACTTGTTTCGTGTCAATAAAATGCACCGTTTTCTGTACAATCGTACTTACGTATTTCAGCGATTTCCAAGAGCTACCATGCAACATGATATTCGATCAAGTTAGCGTTTATCAAATTCATATTATTGAACCAGTTTAGTGACTAAACCAAACGTACCTTAGTCCTAAAGTGCTTCCTTATGAAATTATGCGTTTTTAAATAAAACAATATTTTGTCTTGTTTTTAGGTATACCTATTTCAGAAACAGATTCAAAAACTATTCAAATCAAAGCTGAGTTTTTTTTATTACTCTTGTTACACTTGAAATTTAAAGAAGGTTCTCAAAATGTCCACCATTTTGTTCAATACATTTTTGACACCGTTTTGCAAAATTTTGTCTAACACGAAAAAATGATCTATTATTATTTCTAATTGTATTTCCTTCCTTTCTGATTTTTCATCTCTAGTGTGGCTTGAGTGTTGGTACACATTGTACTTCATATGGCCCAGATGAAAAATCTAATGGATTAAGGTCTGGGCTTTGTGGTGGCCATATATGATCAGATCCCCGTCCAATCCATCATTGCGGAAACTGGTTATTTAAATAATTTCGTACATTTCGTTCGAAATGAACAGGGGAGCTATCGTGCATAAGCCATAGATTTGGCCGCAGATTTAAAGAGATGTCTTCTAGCAAGGTTGGCAAAACATTGTCCGAAAAATTTAAATATGACGCCATTTAAACTAGAAGTAATTTCGTAAAGTCCTAATAAGTAATCACCAACAATACCACAACATACATTAATAGACAATTCATGTTGAAAATGTTTGGCTCTTGCTGCTATATGGGGATTTTCTTCACTCCATGTGTGGGAATTCCGTGTATTAAAGATACAACGGCGCGTAAAAGTTTCCTCATCTGTGAAGGGAATACGATCAAAAAATGTTGGGACATTGTTTTGTTTCTTACGTAACCACCTGCAAAAATTAAATCTAAGTGGTAAATCATTTGGTAGGAGCTCCTGTACTTTTGTTTGGTGATACGGATAGAGTAACTGGCTCTGAAGAATATTATGAACTCTTGTCCGGAATACACCAGCAACTGTAGATAAACGTCGAACACTAATATTAGGATTTTCTGCTACTCGCTCTAAAATATCCTCTTCTATCGAAAAGTTTCATATTCTTTTTGCCGTTGAAACAGAATATGAAACAGTTTTCTGTTGGGTTGGTGACGATTTTGATACAGTTCTCTGCACCTTCTCGCTGCAGCTCCTCCATTAAATTGCATTTGACAATAAACCGCAATCATATGCGTCATTTCCGAATTTGAAAGTAAATTGTGTCATTGCAATTTCTCAAAATGTGGTAAAATACCAAAGAAAATATTACACAATAGAACAACACAATCGCAAATGTCTTAGTAGAACAACAGTTATCACTAAACTGGTTCAGTAATGTCAATTTGACAAACACTAACTTGATCGAATATCATGTTGCATGGTAGTAGCTCTTGGAATGCACTGAAATCTGTAAGTGCGATTGTACTGAAACCGGTTCGTTTTATTCACATGAAACACGTAGACCTTATTTTTGTAAATTTAGTTATATCATAATATTAAGTCATACTAACCCAAAATAATAATAATAATAATAAGTTGTGATAAAAGACGCGTCAAAAAATTATTCCGACAGCGCCATCTATGATATGCAGATATACTTATACCCTCACAATATTCGGACTCCCGTAATTTATATGTGTACCAGTTTTCAGCTTCATTAGTCATTTGTTTTCCGAAATATACCCATTATAAAAAATAACTGTTTTACGGCCCTATGACTCCTTAAGGAAGCTCTTTTGGACTAAGGTATGTTTAGTTTAATTGGCTCCATTTGACCTCAGAAAGCTACAGTTAACCTGGGTCTCTTCACTTTCCGGACACCTTATATAACTAACAATTATTTTCCGCATTCTCGTACGACCTAAGAGTACAACATATTAAAACCCATTCCATTTTCTCACACTCATTAGTGTGGAACGGCAAAGCATTGCTAATTTATATTAAATATGCTGGTTAAAGTCACTTTTATTCCTTTCCTTAATCTATAAAATATGTATAGGTTATCCTGTGTCAGTTTGAACGTCATAAAAAAGGCCGAGAAAGAAATAGTTCGTAATCATAACATAGCACCAGCGATGCAATCAGCGCTAACCGGCAATTTTTAGAACCACTTTTTAATTATTGTAAATATTGTTTTACTACTTTATATTAATTGGTAGGCATGGTGTAAATTATTTATTTTTAATACATTATTCACTTATAATAAATGATGTTAGTTCATTGAACAACTCCATAAATGTAAGTAAATATCATTTAACCTACGACTATGCCACCGGCAATTATATGAATAAACCAAATCAGGCAGCGGGCTTGTAATGGTGAGCCAGGTAAACAATCGACTACTTTCGTTTGAGGTAAGCGCATAACATATTAGTCTAGGAAATGGCGTGCAATTCGACGACGAAAGGTTACCGTCTGTCAGTCGGTAATCGAAGAGAGTATATAACTACGAAACTTTTTTCTCTCTGGAAATTTTTGGTATGATGGGAGAATATGGAGGGGGAACATTTTTTAAAATTCACTCTACCGCGCACCGACCGGAAGTTTCGTCTGCCAGTGTAATTGGGATATGTGGAGTACACATTCTAACTACCTATGCGGACAGATATCGGTAAAAAATCATTTAAAGAAAAATGTGGTTTAAAGAAAAATGAGATTATGGAGGAGGGGATATTTTTATTTCAACTAAATTTTAACTAAACTGTAGTGTAATTTTGACGTTATTAACTTTGACTTGTCTGCAAATAATATGAATAATATTGATTTATTTGATTTATATATGCAACAAATATTAAATTAACAGTTTAAAGAAATTTTCCTTTATCTATCTTATTATACTCTTCGCAAATACAAAACGAAGAGTATATTGCATTCGATCGGCACATTTTTAAAACCGGTAATATTGCAGGAAAAAATTTTCATATCACGGTGTTGGTGATCAAAGGCTGAACAACTTTCAAAATGTCCGTCCGTCCGTCTGTCCGTATGTGTGTGTGTGTGTGTGTGTGTGTGTGTGTGTGTGTGTGTGTGTCTGTATGTCTATCTGTTCGTCCGTCACGTTTCTTCTAAGCGCGATAACTTAAAAACGGAAAGTCCGATTGTATTGAAATTTGGGGAGTGAGTTACTGTTAGCTAGAAGAAAAATCTTCTTGTTTTTGAACAATATCTATCAATAAACAAAAACATGTTTTGTAATTAAACTAGAAATGTCTGAAACTAATATTATTTACAAAAGAAACTGCGAAGATTATCCTATAGAATGTGCAACAATTAGGTACATAAGAGGTGCAGTAAGTCGGCGAAAAATGTAATGGTTAGCTTGTTTAAACTCAACACTCGTCGCACGATTCGCTATCCACGTTAGCATCATCAGCAGATGATTAAAACTAAAAGTACAACTAAAACTAAGTCCGTATTTATTCTACAATATTGTCATGATTGAACGAATTCAGCCAATCCTGTCATCCCTAACTAAAACTCTGTCATGGTTTATTGAACCGTAATCCAACAACAAATTAGCGAACTATCTAGGATCGGTCCTTTGTTGCTATTCATACTGTTTTTACATTTTGCTATTTCTAAGCTTTCAAAAGCATCTAGCTGTCAATATTTGTTAAATTTCTGATATCAATTCTATTATCGTTATCAAGAGCATGTAAGGCAACACTGGACTATTTTAGTTCTGCGATATTTTAGATAGACCATGTGTTCCTTGAACCTTGTTATAATTGGACGTTTCGTTTGTCCAACATACCTCAAGCCTTACAACTAATTTCAAAAATTCCGGACTTTTGGTTAGATACAATTTTGTCCCTTGGATTGCCTGAAAGTTGTTGCAATTTATTTCGCGAAGAGGGAACGACTGTCATAGCTAAGTTTTTAAAAATTCCACTTAGACCACAGGTAAATCGTGGTTCATGGGGAATTGATACAAATTTCGAATTCCGTTCGGCTTTGAAGGACGAGAAGCTCCGAATGATTTTCTTAAATCTACGTTTCCTAATTAATTTGTAGCTGTATCGCCTTAATTAAAACTTTGCAAATGTCAATTTATTCAGAGGAAAACTTAGTCGATGATGAATCAATAAATTTAGACCCGCCATTTTATGCTGGGGATAATGCTGCGAGCCATTAGGGATATATCTCGTGCTGGTGTTTTTTATGTACACCGAGTGTAACACGATCATGGTACACCCCCATTTTTTCTTTAGTTTGTAAGATAACTGATTGTAATTTAAAACATCCTATATACTTAATAAACGGCATATTAATAATTTCCTTATCAATATTAAATGGTATCACGATACCTTTGTATATGGTTCCATTTGAAAAAAATACGTTTAACTATTTGCTCATAAATAACATAATTTAATATTTTCGGTGGGATTTCGATTTATTTAACATTACAACGGATCAGTTAGAATACATCGGAATATGCATGGCACACTTAAATGGAAAATTATAAATTTAATCAAAATAAGTATTGAAATGTGACTTAGTGATATTATTGAATTCAAAAAATTATGCAGAATTCAAAAATGCAATAGTATATAGAGTGTTCCATTTGAAAATCAAAATTTAGTGTCACTTTCGGTAAAACCAAAAGAAACTGCAAAAAGTGACGTTTATTAAGTATGTAGAATGTTCCATATTTCCATCAGTTATCTTCATAACTAAAGGGGAAAAGGGTAGTGTATCATGATTCTGTCGCACCCGATATATCAAATTTCAATTTATTTTTATTATTTCTAATTACTAAAGTATCTAAGGATGGATTTTACCGAAATGAAACAACCTTTTCATTTGGAAACGAAGTTGTCTACATCTGCAGCCTTTTTATCGAATACTGCGAATATATCGCCTACTGTGAACAATAACCAAATTCCGAAATCGTCGAACATAAGTTAAACACACCAGAGGCTTTATGAATGGCCTCTCTTTATGGTGCACGAATGACAAGATACTAAATTTGTTTCCGCTGGTGTACACTACTTGTTTTGCTGGGTTGAGTTAGAAATGAATCATCCAGTGAAAACTTCAAAAGGAATCGTCTCAAAACTACTTTTTCGCAGTTTGGTGACTATTGTACTGAGCAGGCGATATCATACACATATCTCAACTATATACCCTAGGGAAGTACTCGAATTTTTCCTTCATCTCATTCTCAAGCCTGCTCATGAATAGATTGGCAATGGAAGATCACATGGAGTTACCCATTGTAGTTCCTTCTTTTTGCGTGAAGAACGAATAGGTAATGATTTTGAGTTAAATTTATTTACTAAAACTCCATTGTCTATGACTTTCCCCGTGATGTGAGTACTTCTCCCGATATTTAGCAAGACACATGACTAAAACGAAATTTTTTCACTTTTTGGAGACAATTGTCAATTTTTGAAACTGTATCTCGGAAACTTCCAGACGTACGGAACTCCGTTTGGGCGTAAATTATAGCAAAAAGTAATACTAACCTGTATAATGCATACTTTGGAAAATACTGAGGAAAAACAGAAACAAGTGCAAAAATTTCGCTGTTTTCCGGGTATTGCGCAGTTCGCACAGGGCTTTCTAAGCTGCAAACTTGGCTTCTTTCTATTGGTATAGGTCCTAATAACATATTAAAAAATTAGAACCCTTTTTTGTGTATAAATTGACTGGCGTATAGACTTTTCGTGTGTTATTTATATTTATTTTTTAAAACCAATATTATAATGTCATGTATTTCAACCTTCATTTCAACCATGTATTTCAACCTTCATAGAGTACGGTCGTGCGGTTGTGCTGCAAGGCGCACATCTGGTAGGCAATAAAATTATAAACTGGAATTTCCAGAACTAATGGTGTTAAAGGTATATTATATTACCACGTCTTTTAAGTGCAAAGTGTAAAGTGTTTTTAATGACAATTATTAGAACAAAATACTGTGATATTTTTAACATTATTTTCGGTGCACCGTCACAGACTTTTAATTCCTGTTAGTGATGTTTGAATGGTAGTGGTAAATGCAAACGTTACTAAATCATGATGGTGTGTGGTTTGTGTCACTCTGCAGTCAGAAAGTTGGGTATTTCTTGTGATGTCTGTACAAAACAATTTCATTCAGCATGTGTTAGTGAACAAGCCGATCTAGTTCGCATCCTAGATAAAACTAATGGACTTACCTGGAAATGCAGTGATTGCACTGGTAATTGTGTTACAGTTAATCACACCGAGCTGAGTAAGTTAATAAACGAGAAAATTGAATCTGCCTTATCTACTTTTAATTCGACTTTTATCTCGCTTAAGAACGATTTCCTAAAACTCGCAGCTGATAACATATCTAATGCTAATGTATCTAAGGTTATCACCCAACCTAAATATTCTGATATCCTTAAGAGTAAGTCTCAACCTGCGGTCATCATCCAGCCAAAAAACAGGATCAACCTAACGCTCAGACATAGTCTGATATCAACAAAAAAATCAATCCTCTGACGTCAGAACTACAGCTGTCGAAAGTTAAAAATATTAAAAATGGTGGTATGCTCATTGGATGCAAGAGCAAAGCAGACAATGAAAAACTTAAAAAACTGGCCCAAGAAAATCTCGCAGATTCGTACGAAATTAGAGAAGTACGTGGTGTTTGTTGTATATTGCCGAGTGGTAGTTATTAATTTTCTTGAAATAAAATATATTTAATTAATTAAACACTTTATTGAATTTTTAATACGTTTAATCACAGGTACAAAACTCTACTATCTACTAATACATGTACTCATGATTTTTTTACACTAATACTTTTTATAAAAGATAAAAGAAAGTTTCTATAAAAAATCAATATAAAAATGATAAGACTAGAATATATTACATCATTCCCCCCTAAAAACAATTTTTCACGAAGGTAAAAATCTGTCTGGTTTTTTAAGAGTATTCCTCGGTCTCAAACTTCGTGAAAAATTATTTATACCAGAAGAACTAGATCTATCATCTAAATTATTTTTTTCTAACAAATGATTTCCCTCATTTAGTTGATTATGAGAATATTCACTACTACTTCTTCGAGAGACTCTTTCAGTAGTATTACTATTATTATTTATACTTTGTCTTTTTGTTAAATGGAATCTGTCACCACTATTTGGTAATATTTGATTAATATGTTTTTTATTTTCTAAATTAGTTTGTTTATTTTTTGTTAAATAATTTCTATTGCATAAGATTTTAATAATAGTGGCAGGTTCCCATGTTGGCTTTTTTCCTATACCATATTCTCTAGTGAGAACATCATCTCCTAACTCAAATGTTACATTTCTGCTTCCCTTATAATTTTTTATTTGTTTTTGTTGTTTTTCAAGAACAAAATTATCATTTAAAGGTGACAACAAATCTAAACGGGATCTTAATTTTTTTCCTAATAATATTTTGGCAGGACATTCACCTGTGGTGATATGTTCTGTATTTCTATAAGTAAATAAAAATCTATTTATAATTAAATTTATATCCAGATTTGGATTTTCAGTTTTTGCTCGTGTAATAGCATTTTTCATAGTTTTTACTGCATTCTCTGCAGCGCCATTGCTTTGTGGATGGTATGTAGCAGAAGTCAAATGTTTAATTCCATTCATCTTTAAAAAATGAGAAAATTCATTTGATACAAATTGTGGACCATTGTCTGTTACTATAAGTTTTGGTAAACCAAATTTTGAAAAAATTTCTCGTAATTTATTTATTGTCGAAATAGAGGTTATATTTTTCATTTTGTAACATTCGATCCATTTAGAAGTAGAATCGACTAAAACTAAGAAATAGTAATTATAAAATGGACCAAAAAAATCGAGATGTAACCTTGACCAACACTCTGTAGAATAATCCCAAGGTTTCAATACACTTTTTTCTGGAGTTTTACTAAATTTTTGACAAATATTACAATTTTTAATTAAATTTTCTATATCACTATTAATCGATGGCCACCAAACATAAGAGCGAGCTAATGATTTTATTTTTACAGTTCCCATATGAGATTCATGTAATTCGTTTAAAATTATATTACGATATTTATCTGGAACAACAACCTTATAACCCCACATGAGACACCCATGTTCAACACTTAGTTCGTTCTTACGTCTGACATATGGTAAAAAGTCGTCTGATAATTTTTTGTTTGGCCAACCGTGTAGTACATGATAAATAACTTTTGACAAAATCTTATCTCTACTACATGCTATTTTTATGTCCTTAGAATTGATTGGCAAAAATTCTTGTGCATAGTTAAAATACGATACATTATTTAATATATCTTCTTCTATGTTTTCTAGTGGTAATCGTGATAATCCATCAGCTACATTTTTATTAGATTTTATATATTCAATTTCGAAATCATAGGCTGATAAAAAATGTGCCCATCTCTGCAATCTATTTGCAGCTATGATAGGAATGCCTTTTTTAGAACCAAAAATACTTATAACTGGTTTATTATCTGAAACAATGGTAAAATGTCGACCGTATAAATATTGGTGAAATTTAGACACGCCCCATTTTAAAGCTAGAGCTTCCTTATGGACTTGACTGTATATTTTTTCGTGAGCTGATAAAACACGTGATGCAAAACCAATTGGGCTATCAGGTAGACCATTTTCATTAGGATGACTAATAACGGCTGCCAACCCATATGGACTCGCATCTACTGTTAATTTAATTTTTCTTTCCGGATCATAATGAGTTAACACTTTATCTGACATTAATTCCTTTTTTATTCTGTCAAAAGCATTTGCACATTCTATATTCCAATCAAATTTTGTGTTTTTCTTTAACAAATTATACAAAGGATAAAGAATAGTGGCTGCATGTGGAATAAATTTAATATAAAAAGTTACCATTCCTAAAAATGCTTTTAATTCAGAAATATTCTTAGGAGTTGGTGCTAATTTTATGGCTTCAATATTTTTTGGTGATTTATGTAGACCATACTTATCAATGACATGTCCTAAAAATTCAATTTTATCTTGAAAGAAAGCACATTTTTCTTTTTGTACCTTTAAACCATTTTCTCTTAATAATTTTAATACTAATTCTAATTTTTCCAAATGATCTTTTTCTGTTTTACCAGAAACTAATATGTCATCAATAAAAATTACAACACCGGAAATATTTGCAAAAATGTTTTCCACAATTTTCTGAAAAATACTTGGACCACTGGTTATACCATATGGTAAACGAGTATAACCAAATAAACCTTTATGAGTTGAAATAGTTAATAATTTTGTAGTTTCGGGAGTTACCGCTACTTGCTGATAAGCTTGACTTAAATCAATTTTGGAAAATGAAATTCCACCTTGTAATTGTGAAAATAAATCATCTATTTTGGGCAATGGATAACTTATATTATCCAGAACTGGATTCAGAGTAACCTTAAAATCGCCACAAATTCTAATTGATCCATTTGATTTTAAAACGGGTACAATTGGGGTAGCCCAATCAGAATATTCTACTGGTTTCAGAACACCTAATGAAACTAATCTATCAATTTCAGATTCAACTTTTGCCTTAAGTGCATATGGTAAAGGTCTATGCTTATAAAATTTTGGAGTTGCATCAGGTTTTATAGTTAAATTTAAAGTGTAATTTTTAAGTAAACCTAATTCATTATTAAAAAGTTCAGGAAATTTATTACACAAATTTGTCACTTTATCATATGTGTCAATGGAATTAATAGCAACTATACTTAAATTTAATTTTTGCAAACCATTTCTACCTAGTAAAGGGGGTCCACCCTTTTTTATAACATAAAATTCCAAAGTATCAAAAATATTATTAAATTCAAAATTAAGCATAATTTTTCCCAATGGAGAAAAGGAATGTCCAACATAATCTTTTAATTGTATGTTTGTAGGAAGTAATTTTTTGTTTGCAAAATTATTTAAATAAAAATCTTCAGATATTGCTGAAAATGCAAAACCTGTATCAATTTCAAAATTAAAATATTTATTTTCAATTTTTAATGTAATCTTTGTTGGATTTTCATTTATAGTTATTTTATTATCGATTTCTAAATGAAAAAAATCTTCAGTATTTAAACAATCTACATTTGTTTCAACATAATTATCAGTATTGTTAATATTATCTAATTCCGTTTCTACAAAATGGCTTCTTTGTATTCTTTGTCTAATTTCTTGATTATTTCTACATACAGGAGCTAAATGACCCTTAATTCCGCACTTGTGACAAACATATTCTCGAAAATAGCACTTACTTGTTTCGTGATTTTCCCTACCACACACTTTACACTTACGCCTCTGGTGATATCCGGTCTGTGGATGAAAACCTCCATGACTTGGACTGGGAGTTGGTCTTGTATTTGCTGTGCCGTTGCCTCTGAACTGTTTTTTTCTACCTTGACTAACGTGATGCATGCTGTTGATGCCTGGCTCCATCTTTATTTTTGCAAAATTGGCCTCATTTTGGGACTGCTCCTTTCCCAACGCAATTTCCAGCACTTTTTCAAATGTAACGTTTGATTTTTCTTCCTTTAAGCGATCTTGAATAGGACCTTTTCCTATTCCAAGTATAAATATATCCCGCAAAACAACAGTAAGTTCCGCGTCAAATTCGGCATTACCAGCTAAACATTTTAATCTAATGGCAAAGTCTATAATGGATTCATTTTCAGCACGCCTTGCACTATAAAATTTAATTCGTTCACTGTGGAAACAAACTATAGGGCTGAAATGTTTATTCAATAAAATTTTTAATTCACTGAAAGTTTTATTGTCCGGAGTATTTGGCATACACAAATAATTTACCAATTTGTATGTACGTTCACTTAGAGAATTTAATAATAATTCTTTTTGGATGTCATCCGAAATTTTATTTATTTTAAAATATTGTTTTAACTGAGTCAAAAATATGTTCCAATCAGAAGTTACGTGATCAAATTTATTTAAATGTCCGATATAGCTGGTTGCATTCGCCATATTGTCTTAACGAATAATTTTCTCACTTATAAATTAATAAAGTTTGTTTAATGCACTTTTAACTTTCCACTGTATATTATGATGCAGTTTATTTTATGCATATTATGATGCCCTATGTTTAAAAATGTTTGTGCACTTCGTATTATGTCACTTTTTATTAATCAGATATATATTTTGATATATTTAATAGCTATTAAAAGTCACTTTTACTCGTCGCCAAAAATGTTGTATATTGCCGAGTGGTAGTTATTAATTTTCTTGAAATAAAATATATTTAATTAATTAAACACTTTATTGAATTTTTAATACGTTTAATCACAGGTACAAAACTCTACTATCTACTAATACATGTACTCATGATTTTTTTACACTAATACTTTTTATAAAAGATAAAAGAAAGTTTCTATAAAAAATCAATATAAAAATGATAAGACTAGAATATATTACAGTGTTAGTCCTAGAATCCGTGTCGTAGGAATCACAGAAAACTACTCCGAAGAAGTCTTACTGGATTATTTAAAAAAGCAAAATAATGATATCTTTTCCGAAAATTGTAGCTGTAAATTTATTAAACTCACAGCCACAAAGAAAAACAAAAACATTTATCAGGCTGTATTTCAAATTGATAGGAGCTCCTACGATAAAGTCATTCAGGCTGGCAATTTGTTCATAGGCTACGATAGTTGCACTGTTTTCGATGCTTTAGATATTTATCGCTGTTTCAAGTGTAATGAATTTCACCATTCTTCTAATAATTGCGACAAACCCGTGTCATGCCCAAGGTGTGCTCAAAATCATGAAGTTCATTTATGCACCTCTGAAACTTTAACATGCTCGAATTGCTCGAATTTAAAAAATGTCCCCACAGATCACGCTGCTTGGGATACTAATAAGTGTACTGCGTATATTCGTGCACGCGATAAACTTCGTAGTGATATACTAGCTTTAACCATTCAATAGCAATCAGCGGCAAGTCCCTCAATGGAAGCTCATCTCACGAATGTAGGTCGCAATACGAGTAGTGGAGAATTTTTAATTTACTATCAAAATACGCGAGGTGTCAGAACTAAGACGGTCGAACTTTACAACGCATCGGCGTGCTCCGAATATTCCGTGATAACTTTAACCGAAACCTGGCTAGATTCCTCCGTTTTTAATAGCGAACTATTCAGCAATAAATTCAATGTTTTTCGTTCAGATAGAGATTTTGCTGCCATTAATAGATCAAAAGGTGGAGGGGTACTATTAGCAGTAAATATAAAATACACTTCTTCTTTATTAAGCCTTGATACTGCAGGTTTTAACAACATACCTGCCATCGACATCTTAGGTATAAAAATTTCAAATAATTATCAGTCTCTTTACATATTTGTTATCTACATACCACCGAGTATACCTGTTGCCGATTTTGAATATTTTTTTGAGACACTAGGTTCCCTGAAGTATTTACAAAATAGCGATAATGATATAGTCATTTTGGGCGATTTTAATATCCCCAAATATGCATCTTACCTAAAAGACTCAAAATCTAACGCCCAAGTTAGAGCCTTGAATAATTTTCTAGACACTAATAATTTATCTCAATACAACTCAATATTTAATGGCAATGACAATATTCTTGATCTAGTATTACACAACAAAAACTGTGATGTATCTCAATCTCCTGATCCGTTAACTAATGAAGATTTTCATCACCCTGCTCTGATCATATCAACTGAAATAAGTACTGTTAAGAACCTTATTAATAATTTTCCAACCAATCATGACGTTAGTTATAATTTCCGCAAATGTGATTTCTCCAAATTGTATGAAAACCTTCTCAACATAGACTGGTCCTCCCTCTCTTCTTTTAATGACGTCAATGATGCATGCACTCATTTTTACAACAAACTTGACTCTGTATTTGAATCTTGTGTACCTAAGAAATCGACTTCTCGTAGCGGCAGATATCCTCCGTGGTTTAATGGCAGTATCATAAAAAAAATTAGCCTTAAAGAACGTCTTAGGAGACAGTATGCAAGAACCAGTGATCCACTTATACACAATAACCTCAAAAACATCAGAAGGGAAATAAAATATGATACCAATTTAGCCTACAGAAATTTCGTGCAGAACTCTGAAGACAATATAAAAAATGATCCCAATAAATTTTGGGCTTTCATCAAAAATAGAAAAGGGTCGGCCAGTGTATCTGAAGAGATGTTCTTCGAGGGATCTTCGCTAAACAATCCCTCTGATATACTAAATGCATTTGCCAATTATTTCGGTCAATCTTATAATGAGTCTTCATTAGATATCGAGGAACATCACTTTGAGACCGATATACCTAACAATAACCCTATTGTTAGCATAAACTCTTTCAGTGAAGATGAGGTTATTCGGGCTCTAAAACGAATTAAACCCAAAATGACGACCGGTCCTGATTCCATTCCAGCTTTTTTATTAAAGGATTGCGCTATCATCTTTGCATATCCTCTAACTCTAATTTTTAACTTAATCTTAAAAAACTGCCTATTTCCTGACCTATGGAAATATTCCAAAGTATGTCCCATCTTCAAAAAGGGAAACAAACTAGATATTGAGAACTTCAGACCAATCTCTGTAATTTGTAACTTCTGTAAAGTCTTAGAAATATTACTTCATGATAGAATATATCATTCGATTAACACCAAAATCTCTATTAATCAACATGGATTTATGAAAGGGCGTTCAACAACAACAAATTTATTCTGTGTAACTCAATATATTTCTGAATCCCTAGATGAACGTGGGCAGGTAGATGTCATATATACCGATTTCTCCAAAGCGTTTGATAGACTTGATCACCAGTTGTTACTTAATAAATTAGAAAAAATCGGCTTCTCATATTCTTTGCTCCTTTTGTTTAAATCTTAATTAATGAATAGGAGTCAGTACGTTGCATTAAATGGGTTCAAATCGATCGAATTTGCTGCCACATCTGGAGTTCCCCAGGGATCTATTCTGGGGCCCTTGTTTTTTAACATATGTATTAACGACATAGTGAACGAAATTCCTCACCTTTTATATGCCGACGATCTAAAAATTTTCACAGTAATTGATGAAATCGATGACTGTTTTCGACTTCAGACTTCTCTTGACAAAATAAACACCTGGTGTATAGTAAATAAATTATTCATGAATCCTAGTAAATGTAACGTAATGTCCTTTTCTTTAAAAACATCACCTTTTATTTTTGATTACAGGTTAGATAATGTCATACTTCAAAGACCTATAACATTTCGCGACCTCGGCGTAATTTTTGATAGTAAATTATCCTTCACTGATCATATCGATACCATTGTGTCCGAAGCCTCCAAAGCCCTTGGATTCATCGTTCGTACTAGTCGAGAGTTCACTAATACTGATACTCTGAAAATTCTTTATCAATCCTTCGTCAGATCGAAACTTGAGTACGCATCGCTAATTTGGAGTTCCAGTTATGATGTTCACAAGAATAACTTGGAGGCAGTTCAACGTAGATTTCTTAAATTACTGTGGTTCAAATCCGACGGTACCTATCCAGTGATTGGTTTTCCGCACAGTAACTTGCTTAAAAGATATTCTATGACCACTCTTGAGGATAGGCGTACGTACTTTTCTCAAGTATTTTTGTTTAAATTACTACACAATGATTTTGACGCACCCGAAATAATTAGTAAGCTTAATTTTCACGTTCCCAGATTAACCACTCGTAATCACCAAGTGTTCTATTTACCTACGCCACATACCAACATACTAAATAATTCACCTTTATATACGATTTACAGTACTTCTAACAAATTATGTAACGACTTCGATATTTTTAATTGCAGCCTTAGTGACATAAAACAAAATGTTCTAAATTAAATAACCAGTGAGTGTCTTTGTTTTTCTTAATTTGCTTTGAATCACATATGTGTATATATGTATATATAGTTTTTATATTTAAACATTTCCCATGTTATTTTTTTCTCTTTCTTCGTATCATTAGTTATTCATAGTTCGTACATTTAAGTAATTTTTTTCTTCATTTTACTTTCTTTCTATGTTGTTGTATATTATGTAATTAATGCTTTGTATGCCTTTATTCCTGTTCTGTAATTGGGTATCTTACCTGTTGAACAGTGTATGCAATAAATAAATAAATAAATAAATAATCTTTTTCAGCATGAAATTTTCTGTAATTTGACACAACACACGTTTTCTTATGATTTAAAAAATCAAGATGGCGGCTTAAAAAAGGGCATTTTGCACACTCGGATTTTTCCAGACTTTTAGTATGTCAGAAAGACAACAACAACGAACTAGAAAATTCAAACCCCGTCTATGTGGGAATTAGTTCCACCTATCACCTATTTTTTATATATCTACTGTACCATAAATATACAGGTCTGTAAAAGTTGGGGACAGTGAATTGAATTCCTAAATCTAGAACCTAAAGCCGTAGAACAAAGCTATCATGTCATAATAAAACAAAATAATTAAATTCACAAATCTTGAACATGCTTTTAACTGCTTGAATTATTGCTTGAACTTCATAAAAATACTGATGTTTTACATGATACTATGAAAATCATGGGTGCTTTGCTTAGTATTGGTACACAAACAGCTGTAGCATATACTGTGAGGTATTAACTAAGTTGATTATGTGTTGTGTTAACAATGTAAATGATGTGAGGTTTTATTAAGAACCACGGCTGTCATAATAATTTACACTATTTTCGCTGCAATTAATTTAATTTACAAAGTTAGTAATTAAGTGTTATTTTAATGAATTTATTACGAAACTTGTCGTTTTAGCGGAGCACACACGTTTCAGTGGTTTTAAGCCTCATTATTGTTATAATTAATAGGTCGTCTCTTATTGAAAGTACTAAAATAGTGTTTTGAACTTGTTAATTACTGAAGATTTAAATTTTTATGACAGCACTATCAGAGTTGGAAATTTCTATTGAATTATAATAGTAGATGCGATCCATGAATCTATCTGCTTTCAAATCGTAATAAAATTCCCTAATGTCGAGTATAGTTTATTCGATGACAGTTATTAAGTTAAAAGGGTTTCTTTTTACTATTGACACACACGCACACGCTCTCTCATACATATCAAGTGTACAAATAAAAATTAAATTAAGTTCACCGATACATGTTAAAGTGTATTCCCATGATACAAGAAATAAATAAGATACACCAGATGGTCTCATTTCATTTAGTTCTACGCACGACGTAACGCTGCTAGTAAACGCGTACAGTTTTCCAAGACTAGCTTGGCCCGCGACATGCGCACAAAAGGATCGCTGTTCGACAAATATCCAAGATACTGATTTATTCGAAAGCACATTCTGAAACACAAGTTTTTGTTCCTGAATAGCGAATACTAGAAAGGGGTTAATTAAAATGTACAATTTCTTATGCAATCCGATGTTCACGGGCCAAGCTAGTCTTGGCAAACTGTACTTTATTTTAATGAAGTGTACAGTAAATGAAACAAAATAATTTAAACGTGGAATTCCATTTGAATTTACATATAACTATTTAAGTAAAACACATTACTACGATTGTATATCGTCGGCCTAAGATGCAAATGACCCAACTCCACTTTTTTTCAGTAATTCGTTTTTATCTAATTATCGATAGTGCAGTAAAAAAATCATTTTAATTTGCACAGTCTGGATACAGAAAGATTATGATTTTATCCAGTTTGGGGATATCACCGGGAGTATATTCCTTAGTTTTGAACCTCGAAAATCTTGTGCTATTTTTTTTATAAACAAATAAAGTTTTTTTACCGCGTATTTCGAGCTTAAAATTCGCATAACTCCGGTTCTATAAATTGAATCGGGACAAATTAAAAACCAATTTCGTAATAAAGTTTGCCAATAAATCCTCGTTGGTTATACCGAAAAATAGTATTTTTTTTTTATATACAGGTTTATATGTTAGCAAAATCGTTGGTACATGTGTACATATGAATTTGGAAATAAAAAATACTCATTTTCACTATTAACAAAAAACTAAGTTTCTCATCGTATTGCTAGGGAAAAAATAACATATTTAAAAAAACAAAAGTCCTCCGAATTTTAAGAAACAAGGAAGTGCAACTAAGCTTTATGAAAAAATCAAAAAAATCGTTTTTAGCTCAATTAACAATACTTACATTATTATGCTTGTAAATAAGTTTATATAATTTTTTTTTTTAATTTATCACATGGAATGAATAGGTTTCAAAATGATATACTTAATTTAAATTTTAGCTCAAAATATGCATTTGTTAGTTAACAATTGGCCAAAATGCAAAAAGTTAAATAACTCGAGTTCACGTGAACAAAACTGAACTTTTTTTTAAACTAAAGGACCCAAAATTCTCTATCAGATCTGATAAAAAAAATTGTTTTCAAAATGACCGAAAAAAAAAAATTGTTATTTGAGTAAAATGTAAAAAAGTGGTTACTTTTAGATAACAAATGCAATTTTGTCCAATGGGTTCAATATTTTGACACTAACTTTTCAAGGTCTTTTTATTGCATCAAAAAGTATATTTTCTGAAAGTTTCATTCAAATTGGTCTAGTTGACGGTCTTGAGCACTAAAATCAAAAAAATACTGTTTTTTTCTCGTTTTTTCAGTTTTGTAGGTAATGTACGTACTTCAGAGAATTAAAACCAACGAGGATTTATTGGTAATTTTATTACGAAGAGATTGGTATTTGGTTTGCCACGATCCGACTAGAACCGGAGTTATTCTCATTTTAAGCTTGAAAAACACGGTAAATAAACTTTTTCTACTTCCATCTTTAAAATGGCGTTTATCGTATACGTTTCCATGGCGCTAAATAATCCTTTAAACACGCTTTCGACAAACCGTGACTTCGTGCATTTTAGTCACAGGCTGAACTTAGCAACGAGATATTAGTCACGGCTGAGGTTAATTCTAGATATTTTAATGGCAAAAATCAAGTTAGTTTTTCGTAATTCTTGTCATCAATCTGTCAAAATAAATCGACGCGTTGTGACAAGAGACAAGTAATTTTGTATTTTTTACTGTTACCATGTTATTGATACGTTAATAAATGAAATATTAAAATAACTTTCAAATTTTTTATTTAGATATTTGCTGTCGTAGAAAAAGTATAGTATGCAACACGTTTTATAAACTTGTTAGTCACTCATTTTATTAAACACTCGCTTTGCTACGCGTCGCTCGCGATTAATAAAACTCGTGACTAAAATGACGTTTATAAAACTTGCTACATAATATACTATTAATTGTTTATAAAAAAAAGTAGCACAAAGTTTTCGAGGTCCAAAACTTAGGAATATGTGATACCCCAAACAGGATAAAATCATAATCTTGCTGTATACAGACTATACCTATCTTTTATTTATTTTTTACCTTTTTTTACTGCACTGACGTAAATGGAGTGGGTCCTCGACAGGAAATTGCTCAACCACCAGACTCTATATTCACGCCAAGAAATCCACGACACAGTTATCTTATCTCCATTGTGCCTCAGAGCACTATGCAATTTGCCTAACTCCCAGTGGTAATGAAGCTAGGATTGATTGTGCACACATACACTAATTTGATTAAATCAGTTGACATCTTCAAAAGTAACAAGCAATGTCATTGTCATCTAGATTTTTTAGGTAGGCCTTTAGCCGACAACTTTTTGTAGTGTGTCCTAATAACATAGCGCGTGTTTTAAATAATTACGTGTAATCATTTTATTTTAAATGTCTTGAGCGCATTCTTTCATTTGCCGATTTTAAAACGTTTATTACAGCAAGCATTCTGCTAAGCTTTGCTGAGTTTTCGTTTGGAAAGCGGAAAAACATAATAACTTTGCCTTTCTTAAAATGTTTATCCTGATCGTCATATTGTATCCATACACTGCACACTGCATTATAAAAAAAAAACAAATAGGAAACCACTGAGAAAACGAGAGACTAACAATTTCTAATTCTAAAACAGTTAGAACAACTTCTACAATCTGACGTTTACTACTCCTTTTTAGAATATTATCACGAGTGTTTAAACCTTGGCATAAACCAATTAATTATTTTTTTTCAACTGAAATTATTCATATCAGTTATTGATTGCGTGCTCTTTTTTCTCAGTAATTTCCATACTTTCCCCACATATAATCCGTCTTAACTTCCAACGTAGGCTATTTATTAAATAATTTCAACAGTAGTATGAATTAAAAACATCTCAAAAAGACTCGTAAACCGATAATTATAAGCAGTTATGGTTAAATCCTGCAATAAAATTAATGTGAAATCTTTGGACGCGCTTTTCCCTAAAGATTAGAATTCGATTTACGCATTCTACTAGCTGTGACTCAATTTATTTCCTGATGAATTTCCATAATTCCTAGATTTGTCTCCTACTTACATTAATATTTAAATAGTATTGCAGTTTACAAAGATTGATTAAAATTAAAAAGATTTTAGTGTCAAGTGTAAATTATTTGAGTTTGGATAATTTTTCATAATTGGATACTTCTGGCCAAAGTACATATTGTTAATTATATTTCATAAACTAAACCTACTCAAAGCCAACATCTTAAAATAACACGGCCCCACAAAAATAAAAAAAATGTTCAGACCCATTGTACAACAAATAGCATTTTAACAAGGATTAAATCAGTTAAATTAATTACATAAATCGAGATGGCACTCTAAATTTTAACCATCCAAAGGTTTCACAACCGAATACCCAAATTGGGGAGACATACAAAAAAACTTTCGACGCGTAACGGTTTTTCTATTGTTCCTGAATAGCCTTAAATGTTGCTAGTGATTACATACTAATTAAACCACTATGTATCTATTGGGGTATCGAAATTGTCAACAAATCAAATTAATGTGACCAATGTCTACGACTAACATGAAAGCGATCAAATTGTCTACCGATCTCACTCGGGAAGGAAAAATCAATCACGAAACTAGTTCCATAACAGCACTAAAATTATTGTTTGTTCACGCGCGTACCCTTGAGTTGCCACAACTAGTACATAAAATAAAAAACTTACAGTTTCTTTCCTGGACAACTGAATGTCGATGGACGTATGGCACTCAACCTATAAACGTACAAACCACAGACTAGGTAGGCACTTAAAATCACAAATTATCATGGATGGCATCAAAGCAACTAATTCAGATTAATCACGCAATTTGCTGCTATTTAATACCGATTCTTTCTGTCATTTTATTGACTATTAAATTTTTGCACTTTGTGATTTACACATTACTCTGATGCACCATTTAACATCAAACGCAACTGCAATACTCAAACACTTAATCCTCACCATAAAGAAGACTAAATTTTCTTGCTTAAACAACAAATCGACTGTATCTCTTCACAGCCGTCGCTCTACTATCCCACAACGCCCCAACCCAAAAACATAAACTGCTTTTTCAAAAGTCCCTCTTCACCCTTCTGAAACCTGTACCTCGTTGGAGGTCCAATGGTCTTTCATTTATTATTCATTCTAGCACGTAGAAAACTCGATTTATTTCTCTATAGGATTTGAATATATTTTCTGTACAGGGCGATCTTTAAAAATTAACCGTTACAGGTCTAAACTTTTTTCTTTTATGGGGCTGTGTAATTGTTGTGAAAAATTGACTATCAAATCACATCTCTTTTTTTATTACAAATTTATTTCAAAGCGACATAATTTGCATATATTTTTCCCGTAGTTCTAATGAATAATTATAGCAATTTCGTTTGAAAAAATTGTTTGCGCTAAAAAAGTGTAATATCGTTGAACTTAATGAAGAAAATGTATCAAATACTTAAATCTCAATAATTATAACTTTTTATTCGTTATAAAAAGAATTATAAAGACAGTATTAATTAAAATAGTATACGATACACGTCCGGTAGGTCTCATTACAGTACTCGTTTATATTCCGTACTCGGCTCCTGCGTCGTCTCGTCCGTAAAGCAACTCGTACTGTAATAAGTCACCTACCGGACTTATAACGTAAATTACTATCACGAACTGCTTTCTACATTAGCCTAAAGCAGACAAAAAATAATTAATTTAAAGGATATGTCGAAGAGTTTTCTCGAATACTTTAGTACTTAATATTGTATTTCTATATTTAAACCAATACTAATATTTTTTCTTTTTCAGAGACTGAGTAACGACCATATATGTTACTTTCTATACCAAATCCTTCGAGGGTTGAAATATATACACTCGGCGAATGTACTTCATAGAGACTTGAAACCTAGTAACTTACTTTTAAACACTACCTGCGATCTTAAAGTAAGTATGAGCATGGTAACATTAGATTAGGATGTTGAAAAAAAATGTAGGACTAAAAATTGGTACCTATGCAGATCCAACACGCAGTACTGGAAAGTGCACACAGATCGAAGTAATTGAAACCATTGGGGTTAAATCGAATCAATCTGTGTTCCACTACTCTTGTTTTATAGATACTTTTCTAAATTGTGGTGATTTCGTATTTGCATAGGCTGAGATTAAATGTTTTTTTTATTTCGATGGTTTCGGATAAGAGTCAGTGAAAACAGATCAGTTGGAGGCAAAGGAAGCCAACTTGTGTTCATTATTTTTTTATGTGGTTTCGGGTAGGAGTCAATGAAAACAGAGCGATTGGAGGCAAATGAGACCAATTTGTGTTCCACTGCTTTCTGTGGTGTTTTGTCTATAATACTGAAGTCGTGTGCATACAGATCGATATAATTAAGTCCACTGAAGTTAGATGCAGTCAGTCTGTCTTCCACAGCATTCTATGGTGTTTTATCAATAGTTTTTTTAATTACCGTGAATTCAGATATAATAGGTCGACGAAAATAGATCACTAAAGTCAAATCACATCACTTGGTATTAGTTTACTTTGTATGGTGTTTTATCGATATCGCTCATAAGTCTACATTCAGATTGATGTAGTCAAGTCCATCGATGTTATATTGAATCAGTTAATATTCCATACATCATATCGAAAAATACTGGCATGTGGGCTTACAAATCGTCACAAAATTTTCCTGGGATTAGATTGGACAAGTCGTATAAGACCAAAAGCTATATCACTGTACTTTCTCGATTTAACGGGCAGCTCGCAGACATAAATCCAGACAACAACGTTAGTTCTTGGATGTAAAGCTGTCAGTGATAGGATAATTTCCTTAAGAGTCAACGCCAAATCACCAGTAATGAATTAGGTACAGGTATATACACGTACAGCTACTGCAGAAGGAGTTGGAAGCATTCTATGAAGATCTGGAAACGTTACTCCATACAATTCCAGACAGAGAAATTACCATTGTTATGCGAAATTTCAACGCCAAAATTGGTTCCATGTTGACGGATCACCACTAGTGAGCTGTTATCGATCAACTCGGTTCGGTACTGATGAACAAAATAAAAGGGGTGATAGGCTCATTAAGTTTTGACATTTATAAAGAGCTGGAGTCATGTGCTGATCACAACAATGGCCAGGACCTTTTCCTAATAGTAAGGATGACTACATACTTTAAACCGAAAACTTGGTCAATTAAGGACTCGACCGGTCCACAGAGAACTGACGGGGATCAGATAATTGAGGTTTGGCGACAATACTATGAAAAAGTGTTCGAGCTTGACTATCTTGAGGTAAAAGATGAAGGCGAACCCTCAACACTGAAATCAGAAGTGGAAGCAGCCATATAAAACCGAAAACTGACAAGGAAATTGGAGTCGACAATATGACGGCTGAACCTTTTAAGTTATTTGGCGAAGATAGTGGAAATTCTTCACAGATTATACCAACACATATGTCGTATAAGACCAAAAGCTATATCACTGTACTTTCTCGATTTAACAGGCAGCTCGCAGACATAAATCCAGACGGATCCGGTAGAGTTTGACTAGATTTTATCGAAGCTAGAAGACCGTACCAAGTTGATTTCAAAAGTAGAACGTGGGCAGATGGATTGGCGTTTTTTATCACGACTAATAAAACGTAAGTTAAAGCGTCTATAGAGAAGGCATTAAAATGTGTACTGAACCTCAGTGGCTTCAGATGAAATTGTGACATATTTGAGAACAATTAATTATACTCTGCTAAAATGATAATGTAATGAAAATTTGAAAATTATTTGGAAAGACAATTGACAAGAGTTGCCCGGCCCGTCTGATATTTACCTAACTTTACAATTAGAAAATGCCAGTACTATAAGCCATATTACATTAATAGGGAAATGCTTTATTAAAATATTACGTGTTTGGTAAAGACGAGCTCGTTTGGAAGGGACATGGAGTTTGATGAACTGTAATAGATCAAAATATATTGTTAGTAGGTATATATAAGTATGAAAATCATGAATTAAGAAAAATACAATGGACTTTCTTTTAAGTATTTTAATGATTATGTAATTTATCAACAGGATACCATAAGTAAATCTGAGGCAAGATGTCTGGCCTCTGTCGAATTCGAATATATGTGACATGCAGGGTTATTCACGGAAAGTAGGTATTAGACGTTTCTTGGAATCTGTCGAGTTTAGACATTTGGAAATTGGTATAAAATGGTTTTTGGATATGGCGGCTCTAATGAAAATATTTTCATGTATGTTTTTCTTCCGCTTACACCGAATGTATCATCTATGTTATTTTACATGGCACATCCTGTATTTTATTGCATATGTCGATTCTTTATAAAATTTTGACTTGGATTTATTTACCATAACATACTGTTAAACCTACCCGTTTTCGAGATAGTTAATTTTTTTTGATATTTTTGACGGTTACTACTCTTCAGAAAAAAAATTGATATCTTCTATCATGTAGTCGATTCAGACATTTTCTTTTCAAACTCATGCAAGTACCTTATGATCTAACTAAAAGTGGTCTTATGTTTTCACAATATTATTCAGGATGTTTTATTTTTACAATCGAACATTGTATTAATTCAAAAATCAAAAAGTCATTTTAACATTGGAAATGTTAATGTTCGCGTATAGCGTATAGGACAAAAGTTACGAGTTTTTTTCAAGGCCGTCGACATGAAAGTATCAAGGTCAGATGATGTAATACTGAGCGAGAGCCTGTTACCCAAGTGTAGGGAATTAACAAGATAGGACAGCCGGCGGAAAACCTATTATCTTTTAACAATGGCGCCATTGACCTCGACATCAAAATTGGAGTTTTCGCGCAGTTGCCACAATGTGACAATCAGACGGAGAACGTAACATTAGAAAGAGAGGCCAATAGTGCAAAATGGACAACACTGTCCTGATAGAAGGACGGAACTCCTCTGACTGTCAGTGGCCAAGGTCACTAAAAAAACAGGTTGTTTTGTAATATATGTCACATGAAGTATTTCTATGTTTATATGTAAGGTATCTATTTATTGGTTAGAATAGAATTGTACATTGAAAGAATAATTTTGATACTTTTTTCTATAAAATGAGGAAAAACAGCCACACGCAGCTGTCATCGAGGTCTATACGTGACGTAGCACTTGCCGATTTTAATGAGCCAACCTATCTTTTAGTAAGCTTGGTCAAAGTCGTTTAATGCGTAGCCGACAAATCCCGAAACCGTTTCCGGTGTATGTCCCTTTCAATTGGAGTACTCAACTGTCTTCGTCTATTTCGTCTTCTCCGTCTGACTGTCCTATTTTGTTAGTTCTCTAATCTTTGCTGTTGCTATATCGGTGTAGTTGGTCAGCGCCAATCCATATTATACCACCTGTTCAACAAAAGGCGGAGCAACGAAGTGGAGCTCCACCTCGTTGGTGCGGAGAGAGCAAATCTTGTAGCATCGAGCCGGGACGCAATAGTGCTACTGCGGCGGACGAAAAAAGAAGCGTGATATCATTTGTCCCATTATTTATTCCTTGCCCTAGTGTTCATCATCAGCCGTACGGTTGGCGCATATGTAATGTTCTCGCTTACGGCGTACATAACACCACTAGCGGATTTCGTCCGGGACACATCACAAAAATTATATGCCTTTCGACTGGGCGACAGTCCGCTAATGCGCAACATAACTCAAATCAGAATGCATAATCCTCTTTCCAAATTAAAAACCCCTTACTATACCAGGCGTTGCCTATCCTGCGGCAGCCTATCTAGCCAAACTTCCACTTTTCACACCTTTGAAACTGCATCTGTCTTCTCTTTTCTATTGTTTGTAATCTGTTAATCTTTTGTATTTTTTGTCATATTGACCTTTTTTGTCTAAAAATTCACTTTAGATCGAGAACCTTTGTAAAAATTCCAATCTTTTAAAGTCTAATGTTTCCCTTTCACCTATCTTCCTAGCGGCGGGCAGACCACTGGGACCATTTGCTTAGAACGGGATTTTCATTGACTTTTTTCCCGTGATAGCAGCAAAAATTTATTTAGTATAACCACCCCATTTCCCTTTGTGTGTTTTAGTTTACAGTGCCTTAAAATTCAAGTTTTAAATATGTTTCATTTTAATGTTAATTTCAAGCCGCCACAGGCGACAGGAGTATTAACTTTATAATTTTATTGCCTTGAGCCGAACCGGTCGCGATCCGCCCAATCGTACTAACACCACAACGCTGCGCGACGTGGTTGTGCGTTTGGATCCGGATCTCGATGCGGGGAGACAATGTTTTATAAGTTTTAAATTGAAAATAAAATTTGTTAGCATCATCTCGCTTACGGTGCGAAAAGTCCCGGGTTCAAACTCCTATGCCTGCTGATTTTTTTTCTTTAATTTTGTGACGTACAATATATTTTTTCATAAATTTTTTTCTAAGATTTCTTTAGGTTAGTTTAGTAGGTTTTTATTCTGATATCTAGTTGTTAATAATTATTAGCGCCGCGGACAGTATTAGCGTCGCATAATAACACAAAATTAACTTGAAATCATTAAAATGCCGGCTCGATGCTATAAAATTTGCTCTCTCCGTACCGCGAGTTTTTATTTTTATTCTGTAACAATTAATGAATTTTTTCACAAATTCAGGTTTGATTTGACGGCAGAAATAATGTTTTCCTTCTTTTTCCTATAATGATTTCAATCTTTCATGGGTTAGGTTAGTTAGGTTGATTTTTATTTTGCTATGTAATTGTTAATAACTGTCAGCGCACCAGGCAGTATTAGCGTCGCAGACAAAGAAAAGGGGTGCGAAAGGTGTCCCACTGCTTTTTAACATTGGAAATGTTAATGTTCGTATGTGGGGCCAAAGTTACGAGTTTTACCCAAGGCCGCCGACATGAAAGAGTCGAGATCAGATGACGTAATACTGAGCAAGTGTGCACAGTATGAGTATGCGCGGAGAACATGAAGTTATAATGTTGAGGTCAGCGCCAATCGTAGTCGCCATGGAATTCACAAAATTTGACAAATAATAGCGAATAGTTGTTTTTATAACAAGTACCTAAAATCATGTTTTTCGGTTTGTTTGTTTCCAGGATAAGTCTATGTTCCATGTATGGTGTTATCATTTCCAATGTCCCGATGATGGTTGCAAGGATTACGAAATCTGTGATTTTTTTTAAATGGAATTCCCTGTATAAGTTCACAGAAATTAATAGAGCATTGAATTCTGCATCGATTGATAATAAAATTCCCTATGCCTATCTCTCTTGGATTTCCTGTTGTGGACAAATGTTTGTAAAATGTACATACAAAGTGACCACTGTTTGTTAGTAGACAATACAATTCATAATTTAATTCCTTTTTTATCTTAAACGAGAATAATCCGTATGTACATTGTACAGTGCTGCTTGTATATCTACATTTTACAAAAATTCGTCCATAATAAAAAAAACCCGAGAGAGATAGATACAGGGAATGCTAATATCAATCGATGCAGAACTTACTCTATTAAATTCTGTGAAAATGGAAATCTCATTTTTCCTTTTTCAGTATCTGCTAGAGTCGTTTGTTGTTTTATTTCATGTAGGTACTTGGTAAATCATTGGAAAAAGATATTAATTATTTATAAGACTGGTAGAACTGGTAGAAGAAGCCTTTAACATACATACTGGTTACAACTGCCAATGGATAAGAAATCTCAAAATCTCCAAGGATAGATATAGTTACGAATACTCATCATAATTATAAGCAGGGTTATAAGGGCTATAATTGTACCCCTTGTCATTTTATATTAGAACACAAAGGGTTTAAACTCCTTTATAATAGAGGAAAGACAAGCTCAGTAACTGAATATGTGTGTAGGGTCCAGGCCTTTTCTCTACTGGGAATTATATTACCTGTAGTGCTTAATGTTGTTTTCTCATATAATTTTGGTTTTATATGTATTAATCTGAAGCGACTGAATAATTTCGTACAAGCACTTCTTCTCTTTTTTGTTTAACACGAAATTTTTTTCAGATTTGTGATTTTGGATTAGCGAGGGTGGCAGATCCAGATCATGACCATACAGGGTTCCTAACAGAATATGTGGCCACCAGGTGGTACAGAGCACCGGAAATCATGCTTAATTCAAAGGTACATAGTATTTTTTAAACGTTGTGACTCCGTTGATTTCATGCCATTTTTTGTAGTTAGTAAATTTCAACACAATTATTTTTGAAAATTTAAGCGAAAATCCAATGTACATACACCAATATGAATAAATTTTGTTTTACAGCCAAATATACTACTTTGGACTTTGAAATACAGCACTCGCCTGCGGCTCGTACTGAACATTTTTGTCTGCGTGACTTATTACCTACATTACAGCCCGTTGAATAATATACTATAACTTATTGACTCAGCATAATATTGGTTCAAGACATATATTTACAAAATGTTTGAAATGTGATCTTGTTAAACATTTTCTGCTAAAAATAAAGTCCTTAAAAATAGAAAATATATGGGGATGTTTGGAATTATTTTTATGGAAGCATGATGTTAAAACTTCGCCATATATTGGTTTTACACTAAACCGGAAATATCGACAAAATAACACACAGTAATTTCCCTCGCGCGTTTTAGTAAATTGTTACAAAATGGCATCAAATCACCCAGTCGAATCCTCTATGGAACTGCATCCTGCATCTAATTTTAACGTTCTATTTACTTTTCTCTTTACTCTGTTCAGGGTTACACAAAATCGATAGATATATGGTCTGTGGGATGCATTTTAGCGGAAATGTTAGCCAACAGGCCGATCTTCCCAGGCAAACATTACTTAGACCAATTAAATCACATTCTGGGCGTTCTTGGATCGCCTTCACAAGAAGATCTCGATTGCATTATTAATGAGAAAGTAAGTAAATCTTTTATTAACCCTCTCTTTTATTTAAAAATTGATAGTCGCATACACCTGATAGGGTATGAAAATTAACAGGTACAAGTGCTGAAAGATAAAAAACAAGAGAAAAATAGCTATGTTAATCCATATTGCTATTTAAAAATGAATTATTATTTGTTTGCTTATAATTGTATTGAAACATTCTTTATAGGATTTTGCAAAATCCTATAAAGAATGTTTCAATACCATATTGCTATTATCTCAAAAAATATTTTATATAAAACAAAACGATTCTATTTTGAAGCAGGCAAGTGCCCAAAAACCGTTAACACCAAAAGAAGCAGACATTATTATGATGATTTATTATTATTTATAAAATAACTGATCTAAAATATCGGAACAGAATAGAAAGCCCCCCATGTGTCAATCCTTTGGGGACAGGCAGTTTGGTTAAAATTTCCCTGAATCAACTTCACTTTCGCTCAAATTTAAAATTGCCAGGTTTCGTGGCATTCTAAACCTATTTCAAAAAAAAAGTTTTTGGAAATTTTTTTACCACTAGAGTAGACGGACTATTTTTTTTTTTTACTCAAATTTAACATTTCCACGTTTCATGACATTCTAGATCTATTTCAAAAAAACAAAAAGAAAGTCTTTTAACTACTACTAACTATACTTCCACTCCACTACGTGGATGTGCAACTAAAAATGTGACAAATGGCAATAATATTTAGCATATAGTTAACACAATTGGCAGTGAAGACACCTAGTGCAGTTTCATTGAAAAATATGCAGGGTGGTCATCCTAAGAAATAATTCAACCAAGGTGGAAAGGATTCCACAACAAACCTTATGGGAAATGGGTTTCGGTAGAATTGTCTGAATTTTTGGTATATTGTAGCTTTTGTCTCTAAGGCCACAATACTTCATTTTGAATATTTTGCCTCCTATGAAGCACCAAAGCTCCATACCCGCACTAATTTATGCAAATTGGGTTTCGGAATCGTC
This sequence comes from Stenurella melanura, assembly GCA_963583905.1. Classification (NCBI taxonomy): domain Eukaryota; kingdom Metazoa; phylum Arthropoda; class Insecta; order Coleoptera; family Cerambycidae; genus Stenurella; species Stenurella melanura. The sequence goes on from OY757312.1 coordinate 81,770,176, forward strand.
TGAACTTTTGGTATACCATACCTTTAGTCATCCTGAACAAAAGTCTCCATGGCCACGATGCTCCATATTCAATATTTTGGCTCCTATGGAGCACCAAAGCTCCAAATCCCAATACTATCATATAAAAAAGGGGATTTCGGTAGAATCCTCTGAATTTTACCTTGAAAATGAACCAATTTTAATTAAGCAGCCTAAAACCACACCAGACAATATACCTATAGATAGGTCAGAGAAATTAGTAGTTTTTGACCTTGTTTTTGCAAAAGATATCTCGGGTATTTTATTGATTTTTCTTCAAGAGAGCAGGTACATCACATAGGTAATAGTCCACAGTACAGCACCGTTTTTCATTAATGATTACTAACAGACTGAATCTTCGTGAGTAGCTTCGTTTTGACGAGACGCCCAACTTCTCTCTGCGAAAATTCTCGATAGTAGTAGCTAATACAGTGCGTAGGCGTAAAATATTTTGATTGAGTGATTGCCCATATTTTATTCTTAACAGTTAGTTTTTTCGTTAAATCTTGAGATAATTTGATAACCAAATAACGAGGTCATAAAAGTTATTACCAGAGCCCGGCTCAGAGGTAGTTATGACGTAAAAGCCAGAGTCGGCTTTGCGCAATATGAACTATATAAACATTTTCATGCGCAATAATACAATATTTAAACTTATGATTATATCCAGTGAATTCCGTTATATTTAAAGGTAAATGGCCCCGAAACGGTTATAAATCATACCTACTTTGATGCACTTATTGTTGGATGCACAAACACAAACGCCTAGTAACTATACCTTATTAGAATAATAAAAATATATTATTTGCACTTGTTCTAAATCGTCCGAAATAAAAGTCCGGTGCCTGTCACTGAATATCCCACTTGTGTTGTGAAAAAGGATTGTTCAACCGTTCAACGTCTACCGATGTAATAGGCGCATATTTAAAATAAGTATAGTTTCTTATCGATGGCAGATTTATGCGGCATTGAACAGTCCACTTCTTTGCCACACACAAAAATGTATCCAATTTGTATTTCACTCAGCAATATCCCCTGAGACTCTAAAAATATATTGAAGTAGATCAAATACCTGTAATGTTTATTGCATCAATTACTGTATACTGATCTGTTCTCGGCTTACGTTGAACGTTGCGTATAGTTAGAGGGATCCGTGAAAAATATCCATGTACATATGCTAAATTTTAGTTTTTATGACATTCAGATGAAACTTGTTTTAAAATGTTCGAATTGCATGTCCACGAAAATGTTTTTTTCACAGCTGGCACAGAAAAATTCTACACCGTTAAACCGCAGTTCCAGAAAATCTTTAATCTACGAAAGTACTATTTCATTTAATGGAAAGGCACTCGACGCCATAACAAATCACGACACATTTACTTCTATCAAATGTACTGACAAGTCTTAGTCTGTAGTGTTGACTCCATAATGCGTATGTGCATATGAAACAATCTCACATGTCATTGGTCATTGTGTAATAAATGAATAATAATTGTTGGACCTTTTTTATTTTAAATGCTTTTTGTATGTTTGAAGTCTTCTGCAAAATATAAAACGCAATCTGCTGTTTATTTTACTATTATTATTGTTTACCGTATCCTATTTGCTGTCGTAAAAAAGCAGAAAGAGAGTGACAAGCGTGGCGGTGACTTTGTGGTGTCGAAAATTCTCCTTATATCTTTTTAAATTATAGTGCCTTATATTATGTGCACAGATAAAAATTATATTTTAAATTGAAAATTGTTTATAATATAGTTGGGAAGAAACATATGGGAGATGTTTACATTTCCTTAACTGATATAAAAAGTTGAAGTGGTGTATGCCGTTTAAAGTGCCGAGTTTTTTGTTTTCGATTAGACAATCAGACCGACGCGCGACGCTGCAGGTATATATATAATGTGCGGCCGAAGTCGGGTGTTTTTTATCCACCAGTTTCAGTAAACATCTCTTACATCTACTTGCTCAACTATACCAAATAAATAATTTCTCCAAACCAATAATAAATTATTTATTTATTATTTTATGAGTTTTATGAAATACTTTTTATTTCTCACCGCAAAAGTAGGTATTTGTTTCCTATAAATATGTATTTATTTGCTTATATGTGAATCATACGAAACATTATATTTATCTGTGTGTGGAAACCGTCTCTGGCATAACTACTTTTGCGCCGGGCTCTGGTTATTACTAACCAGCTGATTTTTTTACTGTTGCTTAATAAATGTTTGAATAATTAAATGGCCACATTGTCCTACAAATTAAATGGTACGATTTCCTAATCCTACGCTCGGAAATTGTCTGTGTCACGGTAACACTTTTCTCATTAACAACAACCTAATTTTGGTTGTTTTCTTTTGGGAATAAAGCGTGGAAACACGATTTTACTACTGTCCTACAAATAAAGTGGTATATATGGGTAAAAAATTAATGAAATTTGTAACACTACTGGATGTTGAATGTTTTATTATATAAAAGAATAAATAAGCATATAGAAAATTCATATTGATTAATTTCGTTAAAAACAGATATTTCCTTTAGCTTACACTAACTTACTGTCCAAATTTCAGTACAATCGGACTGCGATTCTAAGCGTTTGATACGTCAAGAAAAATAGGGAGCGTGTAAACGACGTTTGGGTTTAACTTGGTATAACTTTTTTACTTCCCGCATACCGAAGGGAAGTAGGTATTGTATTCGAGAAAAAATCACCCTCCGAGATTTTTTCGGATTTTGACGTTTCAGAACACGTAGATTACGAAAATATAGGGTTTTCAATTCAGTCAGTCAGTCTGTCTGTCTGTCTGTCTGTTGGTGCATTAACTAAAAAAAACTACTTGACGGAGAGCAGTCAAATTTGGTAGGGAGTTGACGCTACTGGGGCGTCTAAAGGGAATAAATAATGAAAAAAAAAATTGTTTTGCTCAAATTTAAAATTTCTACGTTTCATGCCACGCTAAACCTATTTCAGAAAAAAAAAATTGAAAATTATTTTCACCATTTTTGAAAAAAATTTTACCACTAAGATGAAAAAAATTTTTCTTAGTTCAAATTTACAATTTCCACGTTTCATGACATTCTAAACATTTAAAAAAAAAATTTTTTTTTGAATTTTTTTGAAAAAATTTTTACCACAAATAGATGGAAAAGTTTTGTTCTTTTTTCAAATTTAAAATTTTCGCATTTCATAGCGTTCTAAACTTATTTAAAAAAAAAAATTTAGAAAATTCCTTTACAATTTTTGAAAAATTTTACCACTAAAATAGATGGAAATTTTTTTTTCTTCGTTCAAATTTAAAATTTCCACGAGTCCATGGCATTCTAAATCTATTTCAACAAAAACAACATTTAAAAATATTTTTGAAAAATTTAAAATTTAAAAAAAAATAGTTTTAATATTTATCACTACCTACTATAAAATAGATGAAAAATTTGTTTTTGCTCAAAATTAAAATTTTCACGTGTCATGACATTCCAAACCTATTTCGGAAAAAAAATTGAAACATTTTTTTACCATCTTGGAAAAATATTATATTACCACTAGAAGAGATGGAAAAAATTTCTTTTTGAACAAATTTAAAATTTCCACGTTTCATGACATTCTAAACATATTTCAGAAGAAAAAAATTATGAACATTTTTTTACCAACATTTTTGAAAAATGAAATTTTTTAACCACCACTATACTTCCACTCCACGTGAATAAGGAATTGAAACTGTGACAGATGGCAATAATATTTGGCATATGCACCTATTATACTTTTATTGAAAAATGTACAGTGTGGTCATCCCAAGAAATAATTCAGTCATGGTGGACATTTGTAAAGGTATTTGCGCAACTCTTCCATATTTGGCACCTGTCATTTAGTGTTGAACTTTTGTTGTTGGATGAGCACTCTGTATATTTTTTTGACCAAAACTTATTAGGTTTTCTTTGTAATAATAGTGATGACTATATTCCGATTATTATTTTCAGTGTCATTTCGTAATTATTAATTTTTTAGAGTGACCGCCATGCACAAATAAAGAGGGAAGTTCTGTGTAAACACCTTTACCGATTTTTTACACTGAAGTTAGAGAAGCATTTTTTTTCTAAAAATAATTATGGTATTTTTGGCGAAATTTTGTCACTGACTTTTTGAATTTCAACAAATAACAATCGTTCCTCGATGACTCACTACACAAAGACGACAGCGTCTTATAAACTTGTAATTAACTTCAAGATGGAAAATAATTTAACAGCACCAGTGTGATAGCCAGATACTAACAATCATTAGTAAATTAAATTAGTTCGATAAATTTCTTAATAATGAAGATATGACTTGAGAAGTATTTAAAAATGTGTATTTTTGATTTTTCGACTTTGGGGTAAAATTGACTTTTAAGGGGTTTCACAATTCCGAATATTAAGGCGACCTCAAAATTCGAATGCGGCAGGTGATTTTCTATGGGAAACCATTTTCGCTTTTCGATGGTCCTCGAGTGGTATATGCCTCTTTTTACAGGCGTTTTTCAGATGGCTCGGTTCCCTATTATTATATAATATTGTTACATTGCAAAACCAGCTAATTAGGCAATAGTCCCCAATGCTTGTCAACTTAACAGCAATCAATTTGTCACAAATGCGACAAGATTTTTGACCAGCTTTGGCAAGTTTCATTCACATCGCAGTTAGACAAGGTCGTCACTAGTACAAACTAACATTATTATACTCTTCGCAAATATTTTTTTATTTACGATAAAAATGCGAAGAGTATCCTATAGAATGTGCAACAAGTATATAAAAAGTGCAGTAAATCGGCGAAGAATATAATGGTTAGCTTGTTTTAAATAACAGCGGTCTACAAAAAAACAAAATTTTTTTCTTCAAGGACTAATCCTATCAATCCTTAAGTATTTTTATGTGCTGAATCCGAATTTTCAACTTAAAAAATTTTCTACTGCGTAGATATCGAGTAAATCGCGGTTTTTATTTCCAATATACGGTTTTTGAGAATAAAAACCGCGAATTACTGGAAATCTACGCGGTAGAAAATTTTTTAAACATTCGGATTCAGCATACAAAATATTTAAGAAATGATGAGTTTAGCCAAACGTTTTTTCGAGTTTCTTATCAAATTGTCTCAAGATTTAACTAAAAAACTAACCATTAGGAATAAAATTTGGACAATCACTCAATCGACTTGTTGTACGCCTACGCACTGTGTTAGCTACCACTATCGAGAATTTTCTCATAGAGACATTGGGCGTCTCGTTAAAACGAAGCTACTCACGAAGATTCAGCCTGTTAGTAATCATTAATGAAAAACGGCACTGTACTATGTATAACACATGACAAGAGATCATAACCAAAAATATACTATTTATTAATTTATTGTTAATTATGTTTAAAGTTGAAAAAACGCCGTTTTAACGGTTTTTGCGATTTTTAAACAAAACTATAAACATTTTTACTATGTGAAATTACAATTGAAGGTATTTTCAATAACTAGAAAATGAGATCTTAACGAAATGGATCGGTGAATTAAGTAAATAGTTATTTGCAAAAAAGTGAAAAAAGTGCCAATTTCAGCAAAATTAGTAACTATTGTGTAAACAATGATGGAACTTTAATACTTTAGAAAAAGGTTAGCAATTATGATCCCAATAATTGGTAAAAATGAGATGAGAGGAATGAGATATTTTATCGCATTTCCAAATATTAATTTTCCTGGCGTAATATGGGACAGAAAACAGCATGAAAATCGGTTCAGCCGTTCTTGATTTTTTTTTTAATGTGCAAATAAAGCGGACAATAAGGATGTATTAGATAAGTACCTGTTATAATTATTAGTTAATACTCACCCCGCGCCATTGGGGCAAATTTTCGCCATTACGGAGCCGTGAAGGTAATCTTAATAAATACCTAGTTGACAAATGGCAACTGATAGATGTCAAACAAATAATAAATGCGCATGCGCTTTACATAAAAATGTGCTGAGTTCCTCTGAATTCCTGTTGACTTTCTATGAACTTCCCTGAATTCCTCGTGAGTTCCCCCAATTTTCTATAGAGTTTCTCTGAATTCCTCATAAACTCCCTAAGAGTTTCTACTGAACTCCTGAAGTATGTAAAAAAGATTTCCCAAGCGATTAACCCCCCAGGTAATAAGGAATTCGATAGTTCTTCAAACTGACAGTATTTTGTGCAATAAGAAATTTTATTTACAGTATGAACGAATTTATTATAGTATGTATTATGTGGTTTTGGGAAAAAAAATATATATATATAAGTATCAATCTACTCATTTCCAAGTTAGTGTTAAAGCTAATCATGGGTGTATTTACTTACTAAGAGTTAAATTAAAATATTCTGGAAACCTAGAGCTAAAGATAAGTAATGGATAACATGAATGATCCGGGAATACTGTTAATTTTACAATACAAGCACTGTTAAACTATCTGTACAACGTGCAAGTTAAAATGATGTAACAATTTAATATAGGGAAATATGAGAGGTTTTCAAAAATGCATAATTAGGATATTTAACATACATTTCTAAAATAACAAAAGTCAGATCAAATCTAAGAGCACCATTAAAATGTCCAAAAAATTTCCAAATCTTAGAAAGAAAATTACTTATGATAAAATCTTATTCCTCAAAATTCCTGTTTGAGGTGACAAGCCATTTTACTTGACACTATTAAGGTGTGTTTCATAATAACATAATTGTTTTTCTTTTTAATAATAATAATTACAACATGGTTAACAAACACAAAAACTCAATAAACACAGCAATAGCCACAAAGATAATGTGGCTCAATTTGTCCCAATTAGTTTGTTAATGTAAGTCATATTTGAATAAATGTTAATGTTAATAACTTATAAGTACAAAACAAATATTTTCCAAACCTCAGTTGCTTACTCATTTTCAATAAAGCTATATAATTATTTTTCTTTGCTAGGCAAGAAGTTATCTGCAGTCTTTACCATATAAGCCAAAGGTTCCTTGGGTTAAGTTGTATCCCAATGCTGATCCAAAGGCCCTGGATCTTCTCGACAAAATGTTGACTTTCAATCCACACAAGAGGATCGTAGTTGAAGATGCTTTGGCACATCCGTATTTAGAACAGTATTATGATCCTGCTGATGAAGTAAGTGAAAATATAATCCTGCAGCAATAACAAATCCAGAATTTGGTTTTATTTGTCTTTTTGTTATTTATTTCAGTTTATTTTTTGTTCAAAGTATCATTATTATTCATTGAAATATTAAGAGTGGATATGCCTCGACAAGCTACTAAAATTTGCAACAGGGGAGCTGAAACGGAAACTGCACTGGTCGGTCCTTTAAAAACGATGAAATATTATTTTGTCTTTATACTACTATGTAGTAAATAGAAATGAATGACCGTGATTCAACATATCAACATACATATAAACCCGTAATTAGTTCATGAGTTGTAAATAAATCCTACCTGCGAAGGCCCGAAGGTTATGCCAACACATCTCCTGTCATTCTAACCTAAATACGTTTTTAACATATTCCTTCAATAAATACTGTGTTTATAATTTAGGCGGTTAAGTACTTCCCTAGAATTTTAATTTGTAATATAATATGGAGTATATGAGTATATCTATATTTTTGCATGATGGAAAAGATATTCAATAATTAGTAATCTGCATCAAATAATAATAATTGTCAATAAGGCAATAGTAATATTGAATAAAAAAAAATTAAAGAGTTGATGAGATCCAACAAAAATTATAAACAAGAATTAGTGCTATACTAGAGTGTAGCTACGGCGTTTCAGAGTTATTGCTCCTCATCAGCGTAGCATAGCATAAAGAATGATGTTATATGAAAAGCAAGACCAACAAAGGTGGGAAAGCACAATACATAGTACGTACTCTATTTTATACCTTCGTAACCCATGTGCCATATATGAAGAGCAATAACTCCAATATACATGTCCAGCGTGTCCGCAGCTGCAGTGTTTTCTATTGGGGTTATAGCACTAATTCTTGTTTATAACTAAATAGAATCAGAATCTTTATTCATCACAAAAATGATACATACATACAGCGCCAATTATCGGACTAGTCAAAACAGAAACTTAAATACTAAAAGACAAAGCACCAGTATGATACGCATTAAATTTAAAATTGAAATTCAAGACAAACAAGATATAAAATGTGGTGAAATAGGTAAGCTTTTATTTAATAAAAAGCATAAAGACGTGAATAAATAAAATACATAAAAATGCATTATATTTCTTTAGAAAAAATTTCCTTTTTAAGAAATTCGTTCACAGAATATAATGATTTGTTTACTAAAAATCGTGTAATTCTTTCTTAAATAAGCGTACATTATCAAAGTCTAAGATACTTTTTATCCTGTTGTAACAGAAACCCCTATGTGAGTTGGATTACATTGGCCTATCGTGAGTTTAGAATATAGTTGATGAATCGTGTAGTGAACTGTATATATAGATAGTCGTGTTAAGTAGAAAACAAACTGATTTATTTGTAATAAATACAAAGTATATGTACTGATATAACAAACAGTAACAGTGTCACATGCCGACTCTCGACGAAGTAACTCAAGCAGACAGACTGACTCGCTGGCCACCGGCGAACCATGCTGCTCCCCACCAACCAGCGGCGTAGACGTGGTACGAAGCATGCCCCCGGCCTTGGAAGTCTTAGCTGACAACGGGTAGAGGACATAGTCGGACTAACGCACGAGAGATGGTGCCATCGGCTGTCCTTATGGAAGCAACTCTGGGAAGGCCATCCTTTCCCATAATCAAATTTAAAACTCGTCCCAATCGCCATTTAGCGGGAGGTAGGTTGTTGTCCTTGATTAGAACCAATTGGCCTGTTGCTAAATTGCCTTGAGTTTTTCTCCACTGTCGCCGTTGCTGAAGTTCGCTGATGTATTCTCGACTCCAACGGCTCCAAAAATGCTCATAGAGTTTCTGCAGGAGTTGATACTGTGATAAACGATTCTCCTTGACGTCGGGCAAAACTCGATCTGGCAAAGACATCGTCGACTTTCCAATCAAGAAATGTGCGGGGCAAAGGGGGGTTAAGTCATCTGGGCTTGAACTTAGGGGAGATAAAGGTCTGGAATTGAGTACTGCTTCAATGCGAATGAGCAATGTTTGAAAATCAAAGAAAAATAAAGTGTAACTTTCTAATACTCGCCTTAAGTGGTGTTTTAAACTTTTAACTCCCGCCTCCCATATCCCGCCAAAATGAGGGGAGTTTGTAGGTATGAAATGCCATTTTATGTTCATATTGGCTACTGAATCACAAATATAAGAATGGTTATTTTTAAGAAATTCACCAATTTCCTTTAAGTCCTTACTGGCCTTAACAAAATTCGTTCCATTATCTGAAAAAACTTCAGATGGCTTCCCGCGGCGACTAATAAAACGGTTGAAAGCTTGTAGAAAGTCAGCTGTACTTAAAGATAATACGAGCTCTAAATGAATGGCTCGAGTGCTGAAGCATACAAATAAGGCTACCCAGCACTTGATAGGTTTACAACCACGTCCGCGCTTGTCTTTCATCGTGAAAGGTCCGGCATAATCTACGCCAACTATCGAAAACGGTGTAGTTGGTCGAACGCGTGCCTCTGGCAAATTTCCCATAATGGGTTGAATTTTCTGTGTATCATATCTAGCGCATTTTACACAACTTCGAACTATTTTACGCGCAAAATTTCGACCGGAAATAGGCCAGAACATATCTCGAATACTTGTTAGAAGCAATTGTGGCCCTGCGTGTAATAATCTTTGATGTTCGTTTTCGAAAATGAGTTTAGTTAGAAGATGACCAGAAGGCAACAATATAGGAAATTTTTTAGAATAAGGATATTCGGAATTTGTTAACCTTCCTCCGACGCGTAAAATTCCTTGCTCGTCAATAAATGGGTGTAAACTTAATAATTTGCTGTTAGATGGTAACTGCCCCTTTTTCTGAAGATATACATAATCTTCATAAAAGGATTCTTGCTGCGCGATTTTTATCAATTTTGTAAAACTCTCATTCAATTCGTCTACAGTCAAATATGCTGAATTTACAGAATCGGATTTTGTTTTGCAGTTTTTTATAAACCTTAAAACAAAGGCAAATGCACGCTTTAATCTGTTCAAGTTCGAAAATCGTTCAAATGGAAACCAAGTGAGAGGAATTGATGTTATAAGACATCGGTTTCGTTTTTCGGGCAAATCGACTAACAGGGGCTGACCTGTTGGCCATTGGTTCGAGTTTTTTACTAACCATACCGGGCCGTAAAACCACATGTTTGATTTTATTAATTGCTTTGGTTCAAGACCGCGCGAAACTATGTCTGCGGGATTGTCCAACGTCGGTACATGTTTCCAAACGAAAGAGTTTGTCATTTTCTGAATTTCGGATACGCGGTTTGCGACAAATGGTTTCAAAACATTTGGCGGTGTTTGTAACCATGCCAAAACAATTGTTGAGTCTGACCAACAATAAACTTTATCAAACGTAATGTTAACGGAATCTACAACTTTGGAAATAAGTCGAGATAGAACTAGGGCCGCGCATAGTTCCAGCCGTGGCATTGTTATAGATTTAATAGGCGCAACCTTTGACTTGGCGCACAGTAAGTTCGATGTTCGTTCGCCAGCTGAATTTTCTGTGACCACGTAAATACAAGCGCCATAACTGTTTTCCGAAGCATCAGCGAAACCGTGCAATGCTACATATGTCGGATCAGCGCAAGTGACCTTACGCGAAATCATTATGTTGTTTAATTCGCATAACTGAGACGAAAATTCTAACCAAGACGTAAGAATATGATGGGGTAACGGTTGATCCCACGTAATGTTTTCAGACCAAAGTTTTTGCAAGATGACCTTGGCTATGATTATGCAGGGGGCTACTAAGCCTAATGGATCAAAAATGGTAGCGATTCTAGAAAGGATAACTCGTTTCGTGACCTGATTAGGTTCTGAGTCGGTTTCATCACGTATTCTGTAGGTTAAAATATCACGATCGCAATCCCATGAAAGTCCTAATGTCTTAGTTCCTTGTTCTTTGTTCATGGAGAACTCAACTACGTTTGAAGTGTCTTCCGTGTCTAACCCAATGAGTGCGTTTCGATCATTGGATTTCCACTTTCGTAATTCAAATCCACGTTTGATTAAAACTTGTGATATGGTTTCACAAACGTAATTGGCCTCCTCTTGGGTGTCAACAGAGGTTAATAAATCATCTACATACATGTCATTTCGAATAACGTTAGCTATAGTAGGATGTTCGCTCTCGCATTCATGAGCAACCTGATGGAGACAACGTATCGCTAAAAAAGACGCAGCAGTCGTTCCGTACGTAACGGTGTTCAATTCGAAAGTCTTAATAGGTTCGTTAGGATTCGAACGCCATACAATTTTTTGCAAGCTCCGTTGATCGGGATGAATAAGCACCTGCCTATACATCATCTTTATATCGCTTGATAAAACAATACTACGCATACGAAAACGCAAAATGATAGATAGCAAATCATGCTGGATGATAGGTCCCGTCATTTGCAAGTCGTTTAAAGATAAACCAGTAGACGTCGCGGAGGACGCATTAAAAACCACGCGTAATTTTGTTGAAAGATTCGACTCTTTTAGCACTCCATGGTGAGGCATAATATATTCAACTTGATCTTTGTTAATCTTATCACTGACTTCCGTCATATGACCTAGCTGCTCGTACTCTGCTAAAAAATCCGTGTATAATTTTCTTAAGGTTTCGTTTGACGTAAGCTTACGCTCGAGGGATGATAATCGTTTAATGGCTGTTTCGCGTGATTCTCCGAGTTTATTTGGAGACTGCTTTAATGGGAGTGTTACTATGTATCTGCCGTCCTCGGAAGTTGACAAATGTTCGACAAAGTGATTTTCACAAGCCTGCTCTTCGATTGACCAGGGTTTGTTTGTTTCAAGCTCTTCCACTTCCCAGAACTTGGCTAATTGCTCCTGAACCGAAATGTTCGTGCTTAAATTGCACCGGGTTTTATTCATAGGCATAGACAAAGAACCTCCGACTATCCAACCTAAACGCGTATTTTGTAGGATAGAGGTATTTAATCCGAGATTAATTCGACCTATGCTTAAAATTTGCCAAAATGCATCGGCACCAATTAGTATATCTATAGGCTGGGGGATATAAAATTCGGGATCGGCTAAATTTATATTGACAGGAATATTCAAATCCTGAATATCGATCGGGGTACCTGGAATGTCGGTTGTAATTTTATCTAACACGAAGCAAGACAAATCAATCGAATACGAACTGTACGATGATCGTATATTTAAGTCGCATTTATAATCGGCGAAGGATATTTTATCATTAATACCTGATACTGCTAACTGAAACCTTGTTTTATTTAAATTTAATTTTTCACACAAATTTGACGTTATAAAACTCGATTGGGAACCGCAATCCAGCAATGCTCGGGCTGTTATAAACTTAATGTTGTCCCTCTTACTACGCACCTGAACCTTTGCCGTTGATAAAACCGCATTTTGCGCTGTTGCCAATGTGCAATTAGTGGTATCTGGTTTTGACTTGCTTTGCGCATAAGAATTTTCATTAACGCAAACATTTTCTTGACCTACAGTGCATACTAAATCCGAATTCGATTCATGCAAAACTGTATTGTGTTTACCGCCGCATATTTTACATCCGGACCATTTACAGTCTTTGGATAAATGGCTTCGTCTCAAACAATTCGTACATAACTGTAACGCTTTAGTTTTTGAAATACGATCCTTGATTGATAATTTAAGAAAATCTGGGCAGTAAAACAAGCTATGATCACCTTTACAAAGAAAACATGCGTATTTTGGCTTCGAGTTTTCAACGTTGTTGCTGCTCTCCTGGCTTACAAGACCCTTCAAATAATTACCCGTTTTTTCGTTTCCACGTTTCGTGCTGTTGTTAATTTGCCGCTTAGTATTTCGCATTTCGCCGGTATTCGCGTGTCCCATGTTAATTTCCATTGTTTCTAGTATATTGGCACGTTTCTTCAGAAATTCTTTGAAATCATTTAACTTAATCTCGTTATTGTTCGCTCTATGTTTTTCCCAATCCTGGGCCGTAATCTTATCTAGCTTGCTAGATATTATATAAATCAATAAGGTATCCCACGAATCGACCGGTTCGCCTAGTTGTTTTAGAATATTTAAATGTTTAAATAAATTTTCGTATAAATGTCTGATTTTAGCTGCTGACGCGGCAACAATGCTTTCCATGGTAAAAATCGCTCTCAGATGGTTATGAATTAAAAGTTGCTTGTTATCGAATCTGTCGCATAGAGCATTCCATGCAATGACGTAATGCTCAGCCTTAAATTCTACCGATTGGATCACCTGTGGCGCAGAACCAATCAACGCCTGGCGCAAGTAATGAAACTTCTGTATGTTATTTAATTGCGGACTTTTATGAATTAACGAATCGAATATGTCCCGAAATTCCATCCACGTTTCGTAGGACCCATCGAATTTAGGCAGATCTATTTCTGGTAATTTAATGCCTTCAAACGCAGACGAGCGACCCGAATGAACAGAAGCCTGTCCTGCTGAACTACGAGATTTTACGTCATTTATGTCGTCAATAATCATATGTTTTTCTAACAAGGTTTTGGCTCTTGCTAAAATATAAAATTTATTTTCGAACTCTTCGCGATCTTTATAACATTCCTCTGGCTCCTCTGATTTGCACTCAATATCATTCTGAATTTCATCAAAACTACAAAGAAATGTTTCAGCACTCGCAATTCGCTGTTCGAGCTCAATTATTTTATTTCTATTTATTTCTGTGCTTTCTAAACCCTCAAACGTCGTCAAATATTTGTCAAAAAATGTCAATTTTGTTTTTACGGATCCACGTTTTTTTATTAAGGCCTTAAATGGATGCAAAATTTAAATGCTGTAAAAAAGAATTTTCCAGTCTTCTCTGCATAGAATGTTTAAATCTTTTTCATAGTAGTTGCGTAGAAAGAAGAAAATATAGTGTGGACCTAGGAGGTCATAAAATAATTTGTTCAAAAGAATGTGAAATAAACAATAAAAGTGAGGATGAAAAACTCAATCAACTTCATACAGAAATTAACAGAATAAGTGATCTAAATAAGGACTATGAAATTATTATTGAAAAAAAGGAGAAAGAAGAACAACAATATCTTAAAGAAATTAGTAGATTAAATAAGGCGAATAAGGAGAAAGACATACTCATCCAGCAGCAAAAAAGGAGGACACAAGACTTTGAGGATGAAGTTTCTGATGCAGAACCAGACCTTGTTAATAGAATTAAACAGCAAAGAGAACTAATATCGGACTTAAATAAGGAAATCTTAAAATTAACAAAAAGAAATAGCATACTACAAGAAGAAATTGAAAAAACTGAAATTTTTCAAAAAAAGGTTGAGAATGATTTAATGGAGATGATTAGGGAGAGAAAAAATATGATCACATCTATCGAAACTCTGACCCAGGAAAATGTCATGTATGTAAACGAACTGAAAAAGTTAAGCTATGGAATATTTAATTTGGAAAGTAAAAGGGACAATACAAATAAAAAAGAAGATATGGAAAAAGAAAAGTCTAAAACATGTAGTAAAACAACTGACTCTCATAGTGGTGTAGACAAACAAAAACCTCAAGACAACAATAGTAGTGAATTAAATATTAATATGTACAAAAATTTTAAACAGAAGGCTCCTAAAATAATGTTGCTGTGTGATGAAAATGGACGTAATTTAGACAAAATTTTGAAATCACGCTTAAAAAACTTTATGACAGAAACTATCATTAAACCAGGTGCTTCGTTTGTAAATGTAATTAAGGACATAGTACGCCTCACAGTAAACTATACAGTGAATGATTATGTTATAGTAGTTGCAGGGGCAAATGACTTTAAAAACAATAATTATCCGTTGTTCAAAGAAATAAACAGTAAAATCAAATACTGCACCCATACTAATATTATACTTACTTCAGTTCCTTTTACTAATTACAAAAACAAGAACATTAAATTTATCAATAAATTCAATGATAAGCTAAATAACTATGCATTTTTGTTAAATAGGTACGCCGAAGGCAATGTAACATGGTTAAATATTAACAATAATGAGGGATTTTTAGATAAGAAAAATGTTATAGCAGATACAATAGTTAAATATATTAGGTCTAATAAAAGTTGCAACAAAAATCTTAAATTTATAAAGATAAATAACGATAATTTAAGTTTTGGTATTAATAATAAAGGTTTGAACAATATTAATTGTACTGAAGTAATAGATTTATGTAGTGAGGAAAATCGGTCAGAAATTTTTTTAGATCAGTAGTCATCCCTGCTAATGATCAAAATTTAAAGATATTAAATGATAATAAAAGGAATGCTCTAAAATTTAACATAGACATAATTTATTTGAATATACAAAGTTTATTTGCACATAAAGATGAGATTGTTCAGAATATTATATGTAATAAACCCAAAATATTAATGCTTAGTGAATCTAGAATAACTGAAGATTTTGAGGATAGCGAAATTGATATACACCAATATAATACTGTAAGATGTGACTCTAAAAGTCGTCACACAGGGGGTGTCACAATATATATTAGAAATGATCTGGAATTTGTTAAAAAGAAGGCTTATGTTGTTGAACCAAATTATTGGATTCAATTTATAACAATTAAAATAAATTTGAAATTATGGCTAGTAGGTGTATTATATCATTCTCCAAGCACGAGCGATGCAAATTTTGTAAATGAAATTGAAAATTTGTGTGAAAGCATTAATAGTAATGAGCGCTTTCTGTTAGTGGGTGATTTTAATATTAACTATTTAGAACCCATATTTTATGCAAACAAATTGAAGAATATCATAGTAAAGTTTGGAATTGAACAAATAATAACTGAACCAACTAGGGTAACGGCTACTAGCAGTTCACTAATAGATTATGTTCTTACAAATCAGCCTAATGTAAAAGCCATGGTGCATGATTTTCCAAAAATTACGGACCACAGTATTATATCTATAACGTTAAACAATAGTTACGACAATAATAATAACAAAACTTTAAAATGTTTCAGAAATTTTAGTGAAAGTAATTTATACAATATAAATATGAAATTACTCGATGTAGATTGGTGTACAAATACTTCTGATGTAAATCAAATATATGAAAATTTCTACGAAAATTGTAAAACTGTTATTGATAGTATTGCTCCAGTTAGAACTGTCAATTTAAAATCAAACTTTCTTCCATGGTACGATGAGGAGGTTATAAATAAAGCAAGGGCAAGAGATACTGCATATAAAAATTTCAAAGCAGGAATCAATGTAAATATATCAATAAATGAACTTTGGGATGACTATAAAAAATGTAGAAATGAAGTAGTTAATGCTCTAAAATATAAAAAACAAAAATATTTTCAAGAAAAAATAGAAATGAACCGAAATGACCCAAAAGCCATGTGGAAAGTACTTAAGGAACTTGTGGCACCTAACAATAACTCTGATACTGTATCTGAAATTAAATTTATTATTAACAATGATGTGGTAATTTCTAAAACTGATATAGATATTGCTGTGAATTTTAATAGATATTTTATTGAAAGTATTGTCGAGATAGCTGATTCGATTTTAACAAACGAGACATGGTCTTCAAATGGTTTACCTGTAGTTGAATCTTGTATTAACAAGTTTAAACTTCTTAATATAAGTGATTTAAAAACCTTGGTTAGGGAGCTTGATAATAAATGCAATTCGTGGGATATTCTGAACAGTAGAGTATTAAAATCTATTATAGATGTTGTAGGTTTTAATTTATTAAATTTTATCAATACGTCCCTCGAAAAATGTATTATACCAAATCAATTAAACGTAGCAAGCTTCAAGAAGATCAGACGGATTTATTGAGTTCTCCAAGCAAACAAGTGTTTTCAGTGTTTTTTACACTTTCTAACAATGCCAGGTTCGAGTGATGGACAAGATAGTGAACCTATGGATGTTTCTACCTATGATATAAATAAAAAGAAGAGGAAATTTGATGAACATGAGTTATTAAACAATATAAAACAATTAAGTGATGAACAGATACATGAAATTATTGGATACACAAAAAAACTTCATACTGATAAGGAATTAAAAACTACTAGCAACACACAAAAACTGCCACAAAACAAGGAAATTGAAAGTACATCTAAACAACACCAGCAAACCGAAAAAGCAGATACAGGGTGGACTACAGTTACAAGAAAACACAGAAATTATTCTTCAGTCATGAAAGAAATTACCAACAAACAATTTATAAATTTATATTACATAAATGCAGATCATATTAACAGTAGAGTAGAAATGGCAGATATTTGGGAATCGGCCCGACCAGCTAATACAGATGTCATATTAAAAACAAAAAAAGGTTTTCTCCTTAAAAGCGACACCTGTAAAGTAATACTGACCAGCACACTCAAGATATTGCAAAATCGTAAGAAAATCAGCTCTTATGCAGAAACCTCACCTTATAAAACTTCTCATTCATCCGACACTACAAAACCCACTGAATCTTATTCATGTATCATCGCCTCGGTGGATATGGATATTACTGACAACCAAATAAGTGAATATTTAACGGACCATGAAGTGCCATACAGATATTGTAAAAGGATAGTTGCAAAATCAAACAGTAAACCAACCCACATGTTAAGAATTATCACAAATCAGTTAAATGCCTACGAAAAATTATTGCAGGAAGGATTATTCTATAAAAACCGTCACTATGCTGTTTATCCCAGTTTGCCACCCCCACCTGCTCCGCTTCCCTGCAGTAAATGCTTAGAATTCACACATAGAACAGAAGATTGTGATGCTGCTCCAAAATGCTCAAAGTGTGGAGAAAATCATTCTACTACAAAATGTAAAAGTGCTCTGCCTCCAAAATGCAATGCTTGTGGCTCCGAGGACCATCAGGCTTGGTCTTTTAAATGCCCAAATCGCCCTAGAAAACCAATTGAGGGGATACCCAACATTCCCGTTAAATCACTTAACAAAAAAACACATGAAGTCAACCGAGAAACAAAAAAAAATTCTAGGATTCATTCTCCTGTAACAATACATGATATTATTATCAATACTTATGTGAATAAAATTAATAAACCAAATGTTATAAACAGAGCAGAATTAGTGGAAAAATTGAGGAAAAAATTCATCCAAGAATACCAAGTTGAGACTTCAGTTACTTTTGTTGGCAATAAAATATACATCTTGATGTTTGACATGCTACTCAATGATTTCAACTCACCCACAGAACCACTACATGGAAGGCAGGATGTTCAAGTTCACTCCAATGCTTAATATCCTTTACACCAACGTCAATAGCTACATGCCTAAGAAATACTTAATTAACAACATTCTTGAAGATTTAAATATAAACTGCGCGCTATTTGTAGAGAGTAAAACTAAAGAGGGGTCAAACACAAAATATCGCAACTGGGATTGTATTCAAAGAAATGGTAATATCATGAATAATAATGTAAGGGGTGGTAGTCTCATTCAAGTTCACCCATCTCTGAAGATGGGTAAAGCTAATCCACCAAGCGTCAACAACCAGTTAAATGAAGTGTCACATTTCACCATACCTTTCCAAAACGATTTTCTACATATTTTCCTAGTGTATATTCATCCTACTTCAAACATAGAAGAAAATCTTTTTATAATGGCCGCTAGATTTAAATATGCCATTATAATTGGCGATTTCAACTTCAATCCCACTAAAAAGAAACAATTAAGTAATTTCTTAAGAAACTCTGACTTTGAAAAAGCTGATACACCGCCAACATTCCTAATGGCAAATAACAACGACACAACCCCCGATGCACTTTTATATACTAAGAAT
The DNA here is from genome assembly GCA_963583905.1 of Stenurella melanura. Classification (NCBI taxonomy): domain Eukaryota; kingdom Metazoa; phylum Arthropoda; class Insecta; order Coleoptera; family Cerambycidae; genus Stenurella; species Stenurella melanura. The sequence goes on from OY757312.1 coordinate 81,789,098, forward strand.
ATTTCACAAAACTTCACCAAAATTGAACTCATCCCCGATGTCGGATCTGACCATCTCTCAATCAAGATTAATTTTGAGCTAAATACACCAGCCATCGAAGAGATCCATAAGAGATATAAGTTTGAGAAATGCGACATTGAAAAAGTAAATCATAAAATGCATAGGTTTATATCGAATATAGAACACAATACAATTACTACTGACACAATTAAGGAGTTTAATATGACTTTAAAGGAGTCCATCCTAGAAAACACACCTTTATTTACAAAAAAGAAATTCATGCATGAATTGCCACCTTACATTATTAAATTAATTAAAACCAAGAGAAAAATGTACCGTGATTATCAACAAAATCCCATCTTAGGCCTCAAGAGAAGAATTAATGAATTTAGTAAAAATATTCATAATATGATATTACAGTTTAGAACAATCAATTGGTTAGAGGCATGCAAGCAGATAAACAATGCACAAGGAAAGAATTTTTATCAACAAGTGAATAAATTATCAAAATATAAAAATATACAGAAAATACCCACAATCGAGGAAAATAACTCCGAATATCACACAGACGAAGAAAAGGCTAACATATTTTCTCAGAATTTTGCAGTACATTATACAGCTGACACACACCCTGACTTTGAACAAGTAAATTTTAATATGGTAAATGACTGGTACCGCACCTATTTTCAAGACCAATACATGACCGAGGAAATTAATGTAGACGAAGAACTATATTTTCAAATTTTAACAGCCCAAAAAAACTCAGCACCTGGCAATGACAACATACCCTGGAAAGTAGTAAAACAATTAGATTACGAGACACATTTATTTATTATCAAAATATTTAAATTCTGTTTGACATATGCTTATTTCCCGGATGAATGGAAGGAAGGGTACATCATTGTAATTCCCAAACCAAATAGTGATCACACCAAAACTAGCAACTACAGACCAATAACATTGTTACCTGTTTTAGGAAAACTAATGGAAAAAATCATAAAACACAATATTTTGCAGATAGTAGAGGAAAAAATTCCACCACACCAATTTGGTTTCAAAGCAAAATGTTCTACGATTCTTCCCATTACAGCGCTAGTCTCCAATGCACAATCTGCTAAACTAAGTAATCTTAAAACAGCAGCTCTATTTCTTGATATCAAAAAAGCGTTTGATAGTATATGGCACATAGGACTGTTATATAAATTAAAGAAGCTGGATGTACCTGATTACCTCATTCATCTCATTAAAAATTTTTTAAATTCTAGAACATTAAGGATTAAGATAAATAATGCAGTATCAGAAGAATTTACCGCAGATCAAGGAGTACCTCAAGGATCTCCACTATCTCCCTTACTATTTAATATCTACTGTTACGATATATTCACTCCTACAGAACAACTTACCAATGCAGCATATATGCTGCAATATGCTGACGATGCCGCCTTAGTGGCACATGATAAAACGGCAGAAAAAACAGTAAATAAATTACAAATACTTTGTGACGACACTCAACTATGGTTCAACAAATGGCGCTTACAAGCCAACCCGGCTAAATCGCACTTGATGATTTTTAATCACACACCTTCAAACTCCTCTCCATCAGTGACTATCTCTAATAGTATAATCCGTCCAGTAACAAATGCAAAATATCTCGGCATGAACTTGGATAATAAACTAAATATGAATCTCCACACAAAAATAATAAAACGGAAAATAATATCCAGAGCGAAACACTTCAGGGCACTAACATACAAAAATAAAGGCATCGATATCCCCACTGCTTCCAAAATCTACAAAACAATTTGCAGACCAATCATAGAATATGGACACACCCTTTACCTAAATTGTAGAAATCCTGCCTTAAAAAACATACAAGTTGCCGAAACATCTTCCCTTAGAATTATCACAAAAATTCGCCATCCCGCAAATCCGCTACATCACCCATCAAATGATTTGCTCTACAACAAAACCAAAATTCTGCCAATCATCCAAAGAATACCGACACTTTCTGCCAAATTTGCCAAACAAACACACAACATGGAACACCTAGAACCACTTTTAATAGAAAGAACAGAAGCGAGGCCCAAATGCAAATACCCTACAAGGACACTCCAAGAAATTCTCTTGTCCCTGGCACTGGAAAACTGAACATGTCATGAAGCAAATCCAGAATATAATTTATTTTTTTTTTTTTTTTTTTTTCTACACAATAAGTACCTAAATTATTACCTTATTATTATTATTATTACTTATTAAAATGTATATAGTAACTTTTTGTAATACTGGCTGAAGGACTTCGGTCGATGGCCATTTGGTTTATCCAATAAAATACTTGTATTATTATTATTATTATTAAAATGTAGTTGTATTACACCAATTCCTAAAGTTAAGGATACCAAGGATGCAGTTAATTTTAGGCCGATCAATACTTTACCTTCTGTAGAAAAATTATTAGAAAGGGCAGTTTATAATGAATTAGTTGAGTACTTTACTTCAAACAATTTATTAATTAGTCATCAGTCAGGTTTTCGAGCTAAGCACTCGTGCGAATCTGCACTTCAACTGACACTCACTAGTTGGACTCAGATGATAGATGAAGGAAAGTATATCATAGCTGTATTTATAGATCTAAAAAGAGCCTTTGAAACTATAGATCGAAAAATATTGTTAGATAAGTTATTGTACTATGGTGTCAGAGGTAACGTACTGAATTGGTTAAAAAATTATCTGACTAACAGAAAACAAACCACCAGAGTGAATGACAAATTATCTCCAAGTCTTGAAGTGGAGCTTGGAGTTCCGCAGGGTAGCATTTTAGGACCTCTTTTATTTATCATTTATATTAATGACATAAATTACCAGCTTAACTGTGATTTTTTGAATTTGTATGCAGATGACACTTTATTAGCTGTTTGTGACTACGATCTTGACACTGCTATTAATAAAATGAATATTGAGTTGTGCAAAGTTGAAACTTATTTTAAAGTCAACAAACTCAAATTAAATCCTATTAAAACAAAAGCAATGGTGATTACAAACAGATTTAAATATAACAACATCGACAATAAAAGTATTAATTTGTTTATAGATAATACTCAAATTGAAATGGTAGAAGAAATAAAATATTTGGGTCTAATTATAGATAGTATTTTATCATTTAAAAGTCATTTTGAATATATAAAGAATAAAATTCTAAAAAAATTATTTTGTTTTTCAAGAATATCTATTAATTTGGATCTAAAGACTAGAATAACAGTATATAAATCAATAATTCTGCCGCATTTTGATTTCTGTGCTACTGTTTTGTATTTACTCGATCAATCATGCAAAAATGAATTGCAAAAACTTCAGAATCGAGCTATGAGGATAATACTCAGATGTAATAGGTATACACCAATTCAAAATATGTTGAACACTCTAGATTGGATGCATGTATCAGTTAGAATTACCTATTTTGCATTAATTTTTATATTTAAAATTTTAAAGGGTTTAATGCCAGCATATTTGAATAAGTTTATTACATTTAATTATGAAATTCACTCTTATAATACGAGATCTCTGAACAATCTACATATTTCCAGAACGAATAGTTTTAGAGCAATGAACAATATATTTTTTAAGGGACTGCGGGAATATAATAACTTACCAAAAAAAATTAAAGACAGCAGATCACTAAATATTTTTAAACATGAACTAGCAACCTATCTGAGAAATTCTGTCTGATTGCATCTCACATATAAATCAACCATTTTTTATTGTTTTTTATTGTTTATGGTGTGTTTAGAAATATGTATGTGTATATTTGTGTATTTTATTTGTTTAATTTATTGTGTGTATTGAGTATATATTTGTTTTATATTAGGATTTTCCTATCTGAATAAATAAAGATTATTATTGAAGGATATCGCTTGTTTCAGACATTATGTAATAAAGATAAACTAAACAAATGAATCTATGAAATATTTACTTAAAATGATTTATATTAAAGCAAATTTAGTAAAACGGTGCAAATAAAATCGATAAATTACTGGGAGTAATTGTTTTCAATGCAAACAACCGCAAAAACAACACTCATTCGCTACAAAACAATGCTCAGGTAAAAAGGAAATGGAAAACGGACTAACCTCGCACACTGTTGAGTCGTTCCAATCCACCTGTCCAACCTTGCTCGAGTTCTCGTTGTTACTGCGACGAAACTTGCTTGGTCAACTGTACTGCTTAACCGCGTGTTCTTCCTTGGAATTTATTTATTTATTTTCTTGATGAAAATGCTTTGTTACGATTAATATTCGAGCTCTAAGGACCATGAATCGTGTAGTGAACTGTATATATAGATAGTCGTGTTAAGTAGAAAACAAACTGATTTATTTGTAATAAATACAAAGTATATGTACTGATATAACAAACAGTAACAGTGTCACATGCCGACTATTCACAAAGTAACTCAAGCAGACAGACTGACTCGCTGGCCACCGGCGAACCATGCTGCTCCCCACCAACCAGCGGCGTAGACGTGGTACGAAGCAGTTGATGTATATTTTCCATGTTCCATGTGCAATATGAGTGCGTGTCACTATTCTTTAAGAAGGATGTTTCATTTTCCTTCACATACATTACCAACTGATAGAGGTAGAGACTCGGTAACGTGAGGATATTATATGATTTAAATATTGGCTTACAGTGAGAAAGTGGGTGAGCAGTATTCATACATCTTAGGCTTTTCTTTTGTAGTAAGATTATTAAGGTAAGGGGAAGAGCCCCAGAATATCAGTCCATGTTGTAACACAGACTGTACAAGACCATAATAGACCAATTTTAGTGTGTCAATTTTGGCTGTGTCTTTTAGCATTCTTATTATGTTACATATGCTACTTAATTTTGAACAGATTGTATTTATATGGTCTTCCCAGGTGAGTTTCTGGTCTATTGTTATTCCTAGAAATTTGATACTTTCAGTAGATTATATTGTTTTTTCATTTATCGTGATAGGATCAAAATTCGGTTTTATATTTTTTTGATAAGAATCTCATACAGAGCGTTTTTTAGCATTAATATGGAGGTCATTCTGATTTTACCAGTTACTGACTTCATTAGAAGCTATATTACTGTTTTGAATCAGATCACTTATATTTGATTGCACTTAATAATATTTGTATGTCTGCATAGAGGATAATATTGTTAGATGTAATACAAGTACTTGGCAAGTCATTCATAAATATTATAAAAAAGAGAGAACCCAAGATAGAACCCTGGGGTACTCCTGCTGTAATTCAGAAGCACGTGTTAAATCATATAATAAATCTGTAGTGTGATATTTGTCGTTTAGAGCATTATATACAAATTCCAGGCATTCAAAAATATCATTATAGGTGGGTTTCCCCTTCGTAAATCCATTTTGAATATTAGACAATAATTTATGAAATTCTAGAAATTTACATAACCTAAGGTTATCAGCCAAATAGTTTGTCTAATTTGCTCTGCATGCATATAGATCAATAATTGGTGATGTCATCTTGTTAACGTTTTAATGTTGTTTAGTTTTCGTATGTGTATAGCTTTAGCTGTCACATCATTCAACAAATCAAAATCAAATAATTAAACTCTGGATCATTAGGGGATTCCTCATGATTTCTTGAATTTTAATTTTCTAGCGTCTCCCTCAAATAAAGTTGTTTTATCCAATAAGTGATAGACGTATAGTATTAGTTATTTATTGGTCTCATTTGTCTATACGCGATTTTCTTAAAAACTGCCAAACCTAGAAAAAAGTTTCAAATAAAAGAGATGTCTCCGTCTTTATTTCTTCTTCTCCGTAAAGACTTAATTAATTCATAAGATAAAACGGTTCCCCGCTCGCTAACTTACCCCTGCAAATTCTCACATTTTATCGACATGGTCTTTGAAAATAAAATTTTATTTTTGACAATTATTAAAATTTGACCTTGATATTACCACAGTTTATTAATAAATATGTATTGATGACATAGTAAAAAATGAGGTCCATTAATGTTTTCATTTTTTGAATTAGAGCAGACAAACAAAAACAAAATATTTTCTAATTTTAATTACTATTGTTATGTATCCAATATACGCCGAGAGTAAGAGAAATGGTCCGCAGAAAATCAGTGACAAGTAATTATTTATAATGATTAAACTATTCAACGGATCATTATGAAATTCAGTAGTTGTCTGCTGAGGGGTAAACCAGCGTCGGCACTCGCTCTCCAAATTTTAGGCAGGCTGTTGGCAGCCATAGTAGTCGGGGTAATGTAATTGAGAGCCCCACAAGTGTATCTGGTTGGAGTTACGCAGGCGCCGCAGTCAAGGCATGCAGCCTTTCGGCAGTCTTGGCAGTTCGTGTACTTTCTACAAGTGGTTGACCTCTCAGGTACTGTTTTGATAGTACATAGTATAAAATAAGAACATGATTATTTTTTCGTTTAACTGGCTCTAACTGAAAAACGAAACAATCAATTAATTTCAATTTTTCACAGTGTTTTCATTATATATTTGGTAATAAAATGTTTGAATATCAAGGCAAAATTTTAATACATGTAAATAATACGAATTTCTTTACAATCCTAAATGCAAAATTTGCAGGCGTAAATCTAGCAAGGAAACTCTTTAATTTTTCGAAGTCAATACCAAGTATATTGAAAATAAATAAAAATCAAGAGGCAGCTTTTTAATTTGAAACTTCACTTTCTAGGAGTAGTAGTTCTCGACAAAATCACATATTAAGAGATTTGGCCAATGAATTAATGTTATGTACTTAGCACATATTAGATAAAATAACGTGCCTGGTGTACACTTTACGTTTTACCAATTATTATCTATATTTTCTTCAAATATAAATATGGATGGGAGAGAACTTATAAATTTGCTTTTATACTAGGCAAAAGTTTAACGGATATTTTAAACTAAACTCCGCATCAAAATTTTGTTAATAACTTTAAACATAATAGGTTATTTCTCAAAAATATGGATATCTCTGCTTTTACTGGTCAAATTTTAAATATCGAAAGCCTCAATTATTTGTTTGAATGAAATTTAATAATCCATTGGAATATAAATTGAATTTTTGAAAAACACGAATTTCAAAGCGATTCTAAAAATTTGAAAAGTTTTCAAAGTGAAAAATGACATAAAATTTGTATTCAAAAATATCTACTCAACAAATTTTGCACGATCTCAAAAAGATAATATTTTCCAAATCGGCCCACATCACCTTCTGGACAATACTTTTAGTTCTGATTTGTTAAATTTTCACAAAAGTTGTTTTTTTCTCGAAAGTTGTTTTTTTCTCAAAAATATTTTCGGGTTCAAAGGAGTAAGTTGGTTGCTCTGTTTCTTTTTAAATATTGAACCTAGATTTCATTATTTTGACAGATTGATAGATACCTTTACTGCCCACAGTTTTTATCTCAAACATTTGTTTCTATTTTTTCAAAAAAAAAAAAATTATTACGAGAAATCCTGTTTTTTCAAAATTCTCTTGGCTGTATTTGACGCAATTCAGTCCTTTTTCGTCTCTGGCCCTTGATCTATTATTGCAAGAAACTAATTAGTGTGACTTGATGAGAAAATGGAAAAAATATGTGATTTACTATTGTGTTTCTAACTCATTGAATTGCGAATCACATTGCCCCTATATTCATATGTTTAGGGCAAGAAGACACCTTTAAAAATGAATATCAATTGTATCGTATTTGTAAAAAGAAGATTTGAAATACAATTAAACATTGTTAGTGCATGGGTTAATACATATAAATAGTAACAATATTGTTATAATTCGATACTTGTAGTATAATCAAAGAGTAGACTATATGTTATGTAAAATACTGAATTAATACAATTTCGTATTTTATTGGATGTGTGATTATGACAAATGTTTTGTTTTAATTTCTTATTTCGTTCCTCGTTATATTTCCTCATTCATAAAATAATTCAGAGTGAAGGGCGCAGCTTAAACTATAATAAATGCAGAAGGAGCTCGTATCAGTGTAATCTTTGTGGCAAAATTTGCGTTTGAACGGTTCTGTGCTAAACATGTTTTTGCAAAAAATATTGTTTTTTGGAAAAGCAAAAATAGTGCGCTGCACAGAAAACATAAATGGAGGTTTGCATCAAGTCCTTTTTCCCATATTTTGATTTTTAATATTTAAAAAAAATCATAAAATATTGCAATTTACTTCCAATTAAAACAAGTCTTATTAATTAATACTAAATTTTTTCAAAATATTAAAACGATACAAACCTAGATTGATATGTTTACTTCTGTTTTTCGCTTGTACAAATTTAGTAATTGTAATGGTCTAATTATAATCTGTCGAGCAAGGTGCGACGTTTTCGACTAATTTATTTCTTATTTCTAGACGGTATATCCACTCTTAACAAATTTGATCATGTTTATGTTCATCAAAATATATATGAGATGTAATTATTTCAAATTTGGCCCGTGTGTGATTGTCAGGTTTACAGGTAGATCTGTTTTAAGAAAATATAGAGTTGGACTGAAAAAAATTATAGTTTTGGTTAAAATCATGCTCTACAAAAAAAATAAATTTTTGTAATGGGTATGAAAACTGCAGCTATTAAAAGCAAAGAATATATAATGAAATATAATTTATGGCACCATAACAGTATACAGTGGGAACCTCTTTGGCATTGACCAAGATCGATGTAGACACTTTGCACGCTGTTCTGAATCATCTCATGGGCAATTCGTCTCATATCCAAGCCAATTCTGTCTTTCAATTCTTCTATGGTATCTGGTCTGTTAAAATACACCCTTGACTTTAAGTATCCCAAAGAAAAAAGTCTAATGGGTTAAATCCGGTGAACGTGGGGGCCACTCAATCGGACCTCGACGACCTATCCACCTTCCAGTAAAAGTGTTATCCGAAAACTGACACACTGCTATCCCAAAATGAGGTGAGGCCCCGTCTTGCTGACACCAGATGTTTTCAGCAGGAATATCTTTATCTTCATCGGTCGGAAACATAACTGCTCAGGCTGGCACTAACACAACTCGCAAAAACTGTAATTATCTTGCAGCCATAAGATTTTCTTCAAAAAAAAAGGTCCCAATAAATGATCACCAATCATACCTGCACACATGTTTACCTTGCCTCGTCGCTGCGTATGCTCTTCTTGAGTCCAATGAGGATTTTCGCGTGACCAATACCTACAGTTATGCCGACGTACAGTCCCCTTAAAAAAAAATGTAGCTTCATCAGAAAAAACAATGTTCTTTAAAAAATTTGGGTTTTCATCGCACAAGGTCATCAACTGTTTACAAAACTGTAAGCGCCGATCTGGATCTTCCTCATTCAATTCGAGGATTAATTGCGCTTTGTATGGATGGTATTTTTCTTATTTCAATAGACGTACAACAGAAGTTTAACTCACGTTATGATTTAAAGCGAAAGATGGTGGTTTTCCTCACTTTCTAGAAGAATATTTAATTTGGTTTCGTTGCTTGTGCTAAGGCAACCAAATCAAGGGATGTCAGCTACACTGCCAGATTCATCATATCTAGCCATCAATCTACTTACAGTGGATCTAGAAATTTGCTTTTCGAGATACTTGGCATTGAAAACATCACATGCTTCCTGATGAGTTCTCAGCCTATAACCATATCCAACCATCATGAAAAGTTCTACGCGTTCTCTTTCACTTAAACGTGGCTTTACATGCACTAGTTATACACTGTCTCAGAAGTGTCACAAAACTGAGGTTCCACACGTGCCAGGAATAAAAAAGTTATCGATACTTTGCACAAAAAGGCCTGTATCTCTCTGTTGTTAAGGTGATTGTTTTTTTATTATCTTCTTTGTTTTGTTTTTATATCAAATGTTTTCATGCTAGTTAAAACAAAAATGTAGGCAACAAGATTGATCAGTCCATAAGAAAGTGGAACATTACCGTGAATTTGCGAAAGGTAAGCTATTTTTACATAAAATGTCATTTTTCCAAAAGAATGGCTCAGGTAATGTAATTTTTTTTAAATCACCAGAAAGCTAAAGGAATATACCACCAAACACAGTAAACAAAAATGTCTGTTTCCATTAAAAAAAAATTTATGATGGCGTCATAACTCAAGAACCAATGAAGTCATAAATTTTGGTATAGTGACAAAATGTAGCATTTACAAAACTAAAATCGACCCGTTCGAGGATTTTTTTGAAAAATGACACATACCAAAGATATGAATTTTGTGTGTTTCTTTAGGTTCACACTGTATTCTTTTTGACACACACACACACAAAATATTGAGCAAAGAATAACCATATTTAGACCGATAAAACCTGAAGATTTAAACCAATATAACAATGGTAGTGTTATAAATGATGTTAATTTTAAGAAATAAGAATTCATTCGTTGTGACTTACCTTGTACATTTCATTTTCATATTTTTGTAAATTATATTAGGTTTTTGACAAATATTAAGTGCATGGATCAAACAATTTAAAGAATATGTCATGTCAAGCATTTAGTAAAAATAAGAAAATCTGTATATTAGGTACAAAGGGCTCCAGAGAGTACATGCGGAAGTAGTTTGATGTCTATCTCCTATTAAACTTTATGTACAGTTATTCATAGAAAAATGTGTTGTTTATATGTTTAATGTTTTTTATCAATTTTTATTGATTTTAAATAATATGTATTATAACAATAGTTCTAAGAAATATGTATTGTTACGTATTTTCACCCTGAAAACACCCTTCAGGATCCGTAGGTTCTAAATAATTCTAACAAGGGATAAACACTTTATTAAATAATTTACTGATTACACAATACTTCTAATTAACTTTTTCAATGTTTATATTCACATTTCGGATTTAACCTCACTTATCGCTACCAACTTGACTTTAGTAAAAACATCTTCCTCTTGCGCCGGGAACCTCGCCTTATATACTCCAAAATTGCCTCCAGAGTTATCTAGAACACAATCGAGAATCTTCTTCCACCACATTCCAGAAAACTCGATCTCTTTCTACAAACTTCCAGGACAGTCACTATTAGTCATGGGCATATGTCTCCAGTTTAAAGGGGGTGTAATGCATAACAGTATTTATACTTCTATCACCAATACAAGAACCAATGGCAAATAGCATATATGATTCCCAATCTTTGCTCAACTAGCATAGGGTGCATGCAAATTCATTAAATGTAAGCTAATTATAAGTACTAAAAATTTGTTGTCTTTTAGCCTGTTGCAGAAACGCCATTTAGATTCGACACAGAATTGGACGATTTACCAAAGGACCATTTAAAACGGTTAATATTCGAAGAAACACTGCTCTATAAACAACGGCAACACACAGACAGTCATCAAGCAATGGCTACTTCATAGTTATTTGAGATAAGTGTGTAAAAAAAGTGATTTAAATTTAAATTTAGGTTCCATTTTAAAATATCATTTAATTCGGTGAAGGCAAAATTAAGCTTGATCGGTTTATAGATTTTTAAATTAGTATTGCTTTTTTATAATGTTATTTGTTTTATGAATATAGGGGATTTGTTTACCTGATATTAAGATATGCAACAGTTAAATGAAATTGCCCTGTATTACTTGTATATGTCTAGTTGATTATAAATTGTGTAATTATTATATTATGTAAATATTGTTTTATTATCTTAATTTTTACATGAAAGTACAGTATATACAATAGTTTATAGGTTAAGTGAACACAAAATGCAGATATCTATTTTTGAAATATTAGTTTTTCTAAAAATAAGTAAAATGTGGTTGTGTCAAAATGCACTAATATTAATTGTTGATAGAATTTGTCTCTTAATTATTAATAATCAATTGATTTTGTGTCTTATGCAGGGTTGCCAGTTTCTTTTAAACTGCTAAATGAAACACCACGAATCAAAAACTTTCCTTGCCATCTTTATCGTCGTGACCATAAAAATTCATAATTAAAGTTAATGGCTATAAAACATATTTATATTTAAAAGTAATCAAAACTACATAATGCAACAACGAAGCAAGGAACGTAATTAAAGACATAAACTAACAAATACCTACATTATAAAGTTTAAACAATAATTTCTTTAAAAATATAAATATGTATGGGCATAAAAACTTATTGCGTGATAAATATTTTTTAGTAGAATTAATTACTTTTTAAGAGTGTTATTGTTGTATCCAAAAATGTTAGCTTTCAGTTATTCCAAAATTATGTTGTCTTATAAATTCTACTATTAAATTAAGCAATAGTTTCCTGCATGTTTAGCTCATTAATATACTAAAATTTCTACAATTTATCTTTATGCATCTTCAAAGACATGCACTTTAATGAAGAAAATGAAATTTTCGACATAGTTCAGCATTCGGAATGTGCTCATTTAGCATATTTTTTTGATAATATTTTCTGATAGATCTTTTGATTTTAGAGCGAAATGCAAAATACTACTAAATTTCCTACAGTCTCTATAGACTTCAAAATTAACCAAGAACGTGCTCTCATATTAACAGCTGTGTGGCGTCATTTACTTCTATGCTAATTTAATATATCTCAAAGTATGCTTTTGCTAATAGCTAATTTAAATGTAATATAAAGTAACACGAATTGTGTGAATAATATTAACTGCTATACATATGATTTAATCATGTTAGAATGTTCGTTTCTTATGAAATTAAACGTATATTCGAGACTTTTGGGAGTGAGTGATGTCAGAGTTTCCTGAGCATCAGTTCATGTTGAAAGCAATCTATTTCTGAAACTATTTATCAAATTGATCTCGAATATTCAGTGTTGGAATTATTCGACGATATTAAAAATGCAATATGAAATTTGATTAAAAAATGACCCCATTGTCCAACTATATCCTGGACATCTGGCAACCCTGATTTAATAGTGCCATTCCAAAAATATATATAACTAATGTTTACCCTATCTTAATAGTGACTTTGTTTTTTATTTGTAATCAGTGGCGGCTCAAAACAGTTTATTACAAATAAGACAACTGATTGAATTAAGTTTGTTATATTCGAATTTAATATGAATTGAGCCATAACTTTTACCATGGTGGGAACTTCTAGTTCTCTTTAAGATTCAAAAATGATATGTTTTTAATATGATCGATTTGTTATATTTTAAAAGGTTTATCCTTTATCCTTTTGGGATCATGGCACCAAATATCGATGCACTTGAAACATTGTATTTTCATTGAGTAAAAGTTGCTTAGAAAACCTCTCAGCATACAGTTTGCCTGGCTTTCATACGATTTAGTTAAATAAAAAACAGATTTTATTTTGTTCTATCCGTTCACGTCAGACATTATTAAAATTTGAGGACCCCTAAAAGTTGTTACCTATCTCATATGAAAGTAATTCTACTAATTGTAAAGAAATTATATGATATGCAAGGGTGTTATTGGAGGCTTTTTAAAGAAAATACGTAGTAAAACTGATTTGTACAAAATTAAAATATTTATATACGTCTAACAAAGAATTAAAGTGATATTGCGAATAGTTTTTCATAAAAAAAATAAAGAAACTTAAATTTTTGGTAGGTATACGTGCAATAAACTTCAATATTGCTGCACTAATAAAAAATAAGTTCAGTCAGTGTTGTTTGAAATTAGGTATATTGTGATTATTATTTTTATTTCTTTGGTAGCTCTTTTATAACAGATATTTAAGAAAAAGTAAAACAATATCAAGGTGTAAATTAGATAAATATGCATTTACTTCACATAAGCAAACAAAGATGAGTTAGTTTACAATGAATCTCATTAAATATAATTATTTTGTTGTCTTGTTGGTTAACCATGAAAAAATAAATTTGTTTGTAGAAATAGTAAAACTACAGATTTATTAAAAAGGTAAAGTAAATTTAAATGTCTCTAAATATGACTCAGAATCACAAGTATCCTCTTTAGTTTGGTCCCTTTTTAGTATATTTGCATATATTTTCTAACATTTACATAATCCTAGATTCGTTTGCTCTTTCATATTTTATCAGACATCTTTTAATTCCATATTGAGATTGTAGTATAGTTTTTACCTTTAAAATATTTCTTTTGAGGGATTGAGCAACATTTTCAATTTTTACTTTTTTAATTTGTTCTTCGAGACAATGGGCCTTTCCCGCATGACTGAATTTTACTACTTCACTATAATCAAGCCATATAATAAACTGCAATATAATTTTATTTTAATTTAGTTTCTTCCAATTTTTTACGTTCTACCAAATATTTACATTACAAAATCAGTTTTATTTCAGGTAATTTGAAACGTAAGTTTTAAGGCGCCATGCGTGACGTCACACTGATTAGACCAATAAAAGTCGTATTCTTAATGAGGATCCTCTATTGCCAGATGTATGTCTTTTTACATGAACATCGTATTTCCGTTATCAATTGTCTACTTTGAATAGCGCATTTTTTCGTTACAACGTATTCTTCGTTTCTCTGACACTAAATAAAAGCAAAAATTGTATCAACTTTTGACTGTATGAGTTTCTAAAATCTATATATCAGATTTATATTCTCTATTTTTGTTCATTTGGTTCACATATGGTATAATGCCAGTTTCATTTGGCAACGCTGTACTGAAATGTTCAAACTTTATTCGATAACCTCACTTTCTTCGATACGAAAATAAATTTTGCTCTCTTCTAATTATAAAATGCCGCTTAAAAGGTTTGTTTTGTACCAGTGTGTCCAAATAATAGTGAAAATAGTACGAAGTTATTTTTGCGAGTTCCAACAAATTTGAAAATTCGAAAATTATGATGGAAAGTTGCAAAAGTTCCAGGTATTGTTTATACTGCTCCTGGATTTTTCTGTTGCGAAGATCATTTTAACGTATGTATATATTGTTCTTTCTTTTAGTGGACCTTTTACAAATCTGTCTTCACATTTACTCATATTTTTAAAAGAAATTAATACTATAACACCAAACAAGAAGTAAAAACGCTGGGCTGCACTCTCGTGATTTATGACAGATACTTCTTGGCACTGTCAATGGGCGTCATAAACGCACGTTCTCAATTAAGCGTTACCACTTTGCAATATGAGATTCTATTGGTAGTTCCTCATAAATGTACTTCAGGCACCAATAGAATTGCAGGTTGTGGAAAGCAAGGCAGAGAAGTGAGGTTCTTTTTGAATGCACCTTCATAGCTAATTCTGACGGCCGTTTAATCTCATACTGATTGGTGCAGTTTATGATGACGTCACATTGGCGCCCGAAAGCTATCGTTTTAAACTGCTGTTCATTTACGGAACATTTGTATTTTTTTTGTGGTATTTTATGCGCTCAGAAAAAAAATAAAAATTCATTTTTAGTAATATTTTGATAGGCTCTTTCCAATAACACAATAAAAAAAAATTGAGGGAAAAGCCCATTCTCTTCGAGGCCAACGAAATTCCATTTATCTGATTTTGATAGGATCTCCAGTGAGTAGTAAGACAAGTGCTATGCTATTTCAATTCTGATTCAATGAAGCCATCTTCTCCTATTCTTTGAGAATGTCCGTATTTTTTTCATATGTTTAATATTGGTATCCACATTTTTTGTTATTACCTGAGAGAGTTTTCTATCTAAAGTAGAAATGTTCACTTTTTTCATTATTTTAGGGATGATTTTTTGAATGTATTTAGCCTAAAAAAGATCTGTTTTGTTTGTTGGTAAATCTGCATAGCATGACTCACACCATAATATCTTGAGGCTATTTCTATCAATAATGAATTTTTTGCTGAATCCAACAACTTTGTGTGTGTAAATCTTCTTAACTTCATATCTAAAATGTTTCTCCATGTTTTTAACCTGCAGGATATTGCTTGAGTCTTTAATTTACAAAATAAGCATAAGCATCTCATTATTATCTGAGCTTGTGTCACTTATTTATTAAGTTGAATAATGTTTTGTTTGCTTTCTGTCTCATTATTATCTGAGCTTGTGTGGCTTATTCACCCACTGTTATGTCTAGATATGATTTACTTTCTTATTATAATAAAACTATGGCAAATAATTATTATATTATTTGAATATCTTATAACAATTTATAACTTCACTAATCACAATTCATTACCTATGTGATATTCTTTTGGTAACACAAGAACTATTACTTTCTTAACCCTTTGGGGCGGGAGATAGGTTTTTCTGTATAGTTTTCTTTCACTGACTAAAGAGGAACTGTGCTATCGCATGGGACTTTTAATGTCTAGGGCAGAAACCAGCCATTTACAACTTCTTGACAATGTCGCAGCAAACATTATAATAATTGAATGGTATCTACATTAAGTGCCTCTGGAAACTCGTTACCTAGTCTAAAGCTCGAAATATCATAACATTGTTGACCCAAAAGGTGAGAATTGAATGATCACTTCAGCACCAGAGACGGCACCCACGTGACCACCGTGACTCTCTGAACTAGAGCTGGATTATCACTCCAGACCTTAACCCACTCGTCTAGACAGTAAATTTCTTGAAAATATGCTTGTCTTGAAAGGGTCAAAATCTCTTCAGAGAACTGATAAGGTAAACTCAAAACATAAGCGTTAGGTTTTATTTATTTTAACTCCATTTTTGTTCAGTACATTGCGACAGATACTCTACTTCATTTGGTCATGAAGAATGACGATGCATAAGAGCTCTCACTAGTTCTCATACAGTGATTTTCACAAAGGGTAAGTAACAATTTATGTGGGTCCAAATCAATTGCAGACTGAATCGCGAAAGCACTTTTGCTCGGTAAAGAACTCTACTAATTAACTGTCAGCTAAGCCGTTCAAGTAGTGAATATCTGCATACTCCTAGTTCATATAATTTTCCGTTTTGTAGTAGGTATAATATCACAATTGATCATCAAAAACTGCCCGGATTTGATTTAATACAAGAATAAGATAACTCAGTGTTAAATTATGAACCGTCACAAATTGCTGTTTTATTTTAAAACCTCGCCAAGCTTTTGAAACTTTTTAAACATATAAACATTTTTTTTATTACATTCATTAAATATGGAACAGAGGATTATCCAGAAAATATTTCTTATAGGAAAGATGCAAGCATACTTTCTATCTAAATGGACTCAATTAGTTGTGACGTCACAAGTTAGGCAACCTCTATATACTAGTGTCATGACACATGGGTTGCCTGCCAAGCACACTGGAACTTGAGCCTTAATGCATATGTTTATAAGGTGACATTTTCGAGGATAGAAACATAGCATAGAACTTTATTTTATTTCTCCTGTGGAAGAAATATTTAAGGACTTCGAATACCTATTTCACATTCAAAAAATATGTTAAAATGTATATATCTATGTATGAGTTATAAAAACTTTATTTTAATTTTTGTTTACAGTTTTTGTAATACTTTATACTTGTGTATATTTACCGATACCTTGTCCATGTAATATGATAACTGAAATCTCTTAAATATTTCTTACACGGGAGAAATAAAATAAAATTGTATGCTATGTTTCTATCCCCGAAAATGTCGCCTTATAAACATATGCATTAAGGGTCAAATTTCAGTATGCTTGGCAGGCAACCCGTGTGTCATGACACTAGTATGTAGGGGTTGCATAATTATGTGACGTCACACTAATTGAGTCCATTGGCTGTGGGTTTTAAAAATCAAATGCAAGTTTTGTTAATATCGATGGTGTCAGATATTCTTATTGAAAGGGATCTTGCCTCTGCTTATTGAATAATAAATTAATTACCAGGAGAACGTTGCCTTTCAAAAGAATTGACCACATCCTAAGTTTTATTTTCAATCTGAAAGCATTTTCACAGTACTTTTAATGCCTTGTATCATAACAGCAATGCATTTCCAGAACCATATCTACATGATCTTTTTGTATTATCACTCTGAAATAGATGCCCAACAATTACATTGCACAATTGATTCATTAGCACTCTGTATATTCACATTTTCAGCTGTATGCCCAATATAAAAAATATTTTCTACTTTAACTGAGCAAACAAAGAATTCATTAAAAACTATTAAAAGTTTTTAAGCTATTGTACTCTTGTATTTATTTCCATATAGTCTTACATATACTGTCTCCATAAACCTGGATATAAATTTTTAGATAGTCATATGAAAAAGATTCAAAACAAATCAATCCTAACTCCCACTTGTATCTTTAAAGTGTTATCAAAAGTTGAGGCAACTCGACTAATCCAATATAAAATCTCAACAGCTGAAGAAAATACACTTTAGAAGACACTGGTTGTGGAAAGTAAATTTGCTCCTGGTTAGATTGTCAACCTTTTTGCTTGCATATGACAACACGGCAGAAAGTATAACCCCTTTTTTTTTGTAAATTCATAAACAAGTTAAAATAAATACAGATTTGAAAATTTGACTATTAGTTATTTTATATGAGCCACACTATTTAAAATTCTAGCGTTTTCACTATTACATTTTTCAAAACAGAACTGTATAAACGTCAAAGGAAACTGAAAAATATCATACTTTATTATATCTTAGAAAATTGCCTATTAATAATATTTTACAAACAGTATTTAGAAAAATTCATTTTATTTCATAACATATCTTCCTACATTTAGTAAGCATGTTTTAATAGTTTAAAAGAAGTGACATATACCATGTCTCTGACTAATATTAATAATACTAAAATATTTGTGTAAAATTAGTTATGAAATGTAAATATTTAAATTTTCATTAAGGGAGTGATGTCTGTATGATTACCTTACATTATTATTAATATACATACTTAATCATTTTTATCATATAGAATATACTTACATTGTTCTCAAAGCAAAATAAATAAAAATTGCTTCATTATCGAAAATTCTAATTAAATTGTAAGGTCATCTTACAAGATTCCTAGTCTTTAGTATTATTTTGATATTGACTGGAGGATTAAATTGAGGTATTAGTTTTAAAAATTTATATGAATAGTGTGTAGTACAAGAAAATATTTAGTTCATTTTTCTATAAACTTTTCGTTCAAGATTTCTTAAAGAAAATAAAAAAATACTTCCACTCTTTTCTTTAAAAAAATGTTTACCTCAGTTCTACAACACTAAAATATTATTTATGGTGAATTTTAAAATTTTATTCTTGATACCTATGCAGCTAGCACAAACTCAGGCAAATATAGATTTTTGTTTATCTTTCACAAAAATTAGAACTGTTTAAGCATGCACAGTGCAGTTGGCTAGAATGCATTATGAGATATAACATGACTGACTTATGGGTTGATTGTCAACTACAACATTTGGCAATATCGAAGAAAATGGATCTGCTTTTGAATTTTCGGGTTGCCTAATTATGTTTTGGTGGTGTATGCTTTATCGAGACAACTTTTTATTTATTTAATTGCGAATTTTAATACAGGGTTCAGACTTTGCGAAGCTGAAAAAATTCCCTGAATTTTCCAGGTTTTCCATAACCAAAAATATAAATTTCCGTATGTATTTTAGTAAAATAATTTTTCACCCGACATAAAATAATTTCTTAAATTGAATTGAATCAGTGAAAATTCTTAAGAACTCTTTGGTTTTCCATATCGAGACGCAGAATTCCCTGATTTTTGATACAATTTATAAAATTCCCTGATATTTCCAGGTATTTTTTAAAGATTTTTAAATTCCCTGAGTTTTCCAGGTTCTCCAGGTTTTCCATATGAGTCCAAACCCTGTAATAAACATTAACATTTTAAAAAAGTGTTCTAAAAATCTTTTATTTGTTTCTGCACAAAAATTGTGCTAGTTTCGGTTTAAACTAAAATAATAAATGTGGTCAATGGAAAAGTCTGTAATCACTTAATATATAACTTAATTAACTGTTAATGTTGATGAAAGGTTAGGTCAGGTGAGAAAAAATTTTGCATTTAAATTTAAATGGAAGCTTTCACTTATCCTATTAATTGTTGAAAACAAATGGATAAAGTGACAATGTATTTCCAACTCAGCATAAAAATGCTAGTATGAGACCAATTCCAGGCCTTAACAAATTTTTGAAAATAATTTTTGACCTAATGGTCAAACCAACCAAATAAAATGGAAATTGGTATTTAGAAAACTGTATGCTAATGGATTCTAAATGTAGGTCGGTAGTATTAACCATCCTTAATATAAAAAATTGTTAGAATTTCAAATCTTCACATGAAAACAACACATTCTATGATTGATCAATATAAATTTCAAACACATGTAACCATATTTGTATTATTAATTCGTATATTATGGTCTTAGGGGATAGCGTTGCACCTCCACAATACAACGATTTTATTAATTTTCTAAAGAATCCTGTAATTTGTCGTTGTCTTGCTTTGAACATGTTTTTTGTTTAATATATACAAGAGGTATTTTCTTATTTACAATGATGTACATGTACAATATAAATGAATCTGATTTTTGTGTAATATAGACAAAACACATCGTTAAGTACCTATAAGAAAAGATTGTGAATTTTTATATCAACTTAACTTAATAATTTATTTTGCACAGTAATCACTGTAAGTAATTAATTTGCTACATTCCAATATATTTAGAAGGTAGTGAAGAGGTGTATAATTATTTTTAATATAATTTAAGAACAGTAACAGTAAGATACTTGTTATGATATCAATAATACTTCGATTCAGAACTACCTTTCGTTATCATTGCCACGTTATTTTTTAAATTCCTGCTTTCTAGTAGCTGAAAATAGCCGACACCCTATGCGTGTCTAAACATATGTGCAGATAGTAATAATATAATATATACATTATTACCCTGTAATTATCTTAAATTATTTTACATTTTTAATATATTTTGTTTTAAAATATCTACACATCATTATAATTATATTTGACTGAGTTGTGCTAACATGTGCTATGAAAAGTTACGCTCAAATCAATGATATTAATTTTAGATTGTTTTAACTTTTTTATTTTATGTCGATTCGCACATGTTATTGAAAATATCAAAACTATTATATAGAATGCTATCTAGCACTTTTACAAAATAGGTGTAATAAAAGTACATAATATTTTGTCTGTGATTATATTCACTTATTCATTTTTAATGGTAATCTTGTTGTACCTCCTTGTAGTAGATTTAAGATAATTTTTAATTTATTTACTGAGTGTATCATCTTCACAAAGTGATCTGTGTAATATCTATTTCATTAATAATAAAATAAATCAAGTTGTATACGGGGTTTGCAAGATCTCTTGGAGTTATGAATAGTTGTAATGAACCTTTTCGAAGTGACGGTAAGTTTAAAAATAGGTTGTCACGAATGTCATACTTGACAATTTTCGGATTATTTTAAGAATGTCAGTATTACCAGTTTTCATTAAAACTATATATTAAGAAATTTCACCCATTAAGATCTCAGGGAAATTTCCAAATGCCTATAAACACTTTCTTTTAAATTACGACAATATAAACTATGTGATATATATACGGTTTTTTGTAATTACTAGTTTGTTTGGTGTTCAAATATCGTATAATCTGTAATTTCATTGCAGTTTGAATATAACAGTTATTAGTGGTAAATGTTATTCTTATATTCTTCAAACTTGTGTATTCACTCAGAAATTTGGAAAAAATTGCTGAATGAAAGCTACTGCATTAAGAATATTTATCTTAGTTAGGAATTCATTTTTATAGCCAACCCAACGTTATTTTCTAAGTTATCTTCAAAATATTTATAAATAAAATTTGTAACGTAGTTCAGTTAATTCGTTTACTTCTATGATATAAAAAAATAAACTTGTGTTAGTTTTATGACAGGTACATGGAAATTTTATTTTATTATAAGTAAATTATTGCAAAATTTTATTTCCATTCATGGCTTACATTGCTTAAGAGAACAGTCCAATGAGGTGAACAGATGACAATTGACCTGAGTCATGCACTTCATCAAGTAGTCTGATAACAGTTTTCCACTCGTTACTATAATATTGTGCAGCATGTTTTTCAGTTCTAAATTGTCTCCTTCCAATTAGTATATATAATATTGGCTAAAACTTGATATATTTCATTTTTGGTAATATTGCTCTTGCAATATTAAAAAGTCTATGTTGACATCATGTTGGTCATTTAATCGATATTGAGAAATAATGACCATTGATTTTAAAGTATTAGAAATCCAATATTCATCCTCTACTAACAAAATTAATTTTATAACATACTCTTATAGATATTAAATAGTTACCTACATAAGAGCCAGTATTGTCTCTGAAATATTGATTCATATTTACGAATACTGGTTTTGCAATATTATAGAAAACATATCCCACCCTATATTGGCTATCTTGTTTTGAAATCTTCTAAAGCAGCACAAAAGATTGGGTCAACATACACTCCATATAGGAGCATTATTTATATGTTAGACCCATTTAGGCTACATTGGTCTAATGTTTTGTGCTGCTGGGGTTATAGATGTAGGTGGCTCTTCATATAAGTTGTTTCTATAACAATAGCAAAAACACACCAAATCTGTATTGACAACAACTGGGAAGCCAGAAACTATAGTTCACAAGTAGTGTGCCCGTGTGTATCTACTGGATACAGTTTAACCAACATTGATTCAATATTAGTACATACTACCAGAGCTAAGCCATCTTTATTACTTTGTAGTTTTACCATGTGCATGGGAATAAAGTTATGCAACACATATCGTGGAGGAGCTAGTGACATTGCAAGGTTGTTTATTAAAACACTAACAATAAAGACTATAAAAGAAAGTTTTCATTTTAGATTTCTTAATTCACGTAATTTTGGTAGTAACTATGATATATTGCCAGTTCACCAAACAAATTGAGTTAAACTTGTTTTATAATGAATAAACAAAAAATAAGTATTCTATAGTTAATTGAAAAATATATACAATAAGTAGTTCTGTTGAAACTGGAGGTACTGAACTATTGCTTATTATTAAATCTGTAAGAAAAAAACCTTCAACTTCCGACTAAGTATGATTAAAGTAAAAAATATAATATAATCACTTTTCGGTTTTAAGTATTAAGTTAAATATTTTTTAGAAGTATAGAGATCATCTCCAAATTTATCCAATGGGCAATATTTAAATTTTTTTTCCAAAATAATCACTGTGATTATATAAGCATCCCTGGTATAACAAACAATATTTTTATATAATATTACAAAAATATCAATGCAAAATAAGTAAGTAGTCAAGTTAAAAGTTTAGCAATGATGTGGTTGTTATAATAAAGGCCTAAAACTTTTTTCTTTCTATTAATGTTGTTGAATAATACTGTTATAGTGTGTTACATTCTTATAGTCGTCAAATTATGTAGTTCTTGATAAGTGTACAATAAAAATTTACCTGATATCTGTACATTGTTTTATTTTATATATTTTGTTGTTATTTTGGATCTCAAAGTGTTGTTGTGCAGAGTCAACCATCTGAAAATTTGTACACTGACTGCAGATTCTGTTCAAATGCCAAAAAGTCCGTCCACAGACTGCCTCGACTGTTGTGGCAGATGACTAGATGCCGCACTGCAGAATACATTGCCAGAACTATGTAACTACCCAGGGTTAGGTGTTGATGTACCTAAAATAATTAAATAATGAAATAAATTATGGGATGGTACTTGCTTGGAACAACCTGTTATCATATTTCGTATTTTCGAAATGCATTCGTGAAATTTAGAAAGTCCGCTCGCTCAATAAATTAATAAATGTGTGCACTATGGACTCGTTTTCATTTTCTTGTATGTCTCCTTCAGTGTATCGATAGTTGTTGTTACTCCGCCAATGTACTTACCCCAGTCATAGTAAACACACTTTTCTTCATCAACCTTGATTTTCATCTTTATCGTATATTTTTCTATTTATTATTCTATTTAACGATTTGATATCTTCCGAGCATCCAGCTTCAACAGAGCGTCCGTATACGGATGCTGTTTTTCCATAGAAACTGTGCCCACATGATTAAAGTATTCCACAGATTCGAAATCTAAAATTTTGTTTTGGATGCCAGGAAAATAGTAAACTCTGCCTTTTCGCATATTGGTATATTATTAGTATAACGGGTCGACCGATAGTGGCGCTAGGTGCAACTTCTGTATATTCTTTAAGGAAATATTCTACTTTCAGCCCGTCGATTACCAAGCGTCCTTTGCCGCATCTCCATGTGGCAACGTGTAGGTTTATTACCATAAATATTTGCTTACAACTTCCTGATAATTGCGCACTGCCTGCTTTACTTCCTATTGTTTTCCTGATTGCTGTTTTATCGCTTTAACGCCTGCACTCTGCTACCTCTTTGTAAACTGCCTGCTTATCTCTGCTAGCATCCGAATTAATAATAATAATTAGTAGTCTAACATCTGTTCACGGGCTGGTTCTTTCCCACATAACAAAATGATATGCAATGTACATACATTAAATATTCAATCTATGGATATGTATATCCACATGATGGAGAAAGTATATCAAAGGTACATCTAATGAATGTAGAATTAACATTCCTAGCATATATGTTTGTCGCCAACTTCCATATATATTTTGTATCCAATGAATGTATATAAACACAAGCAATATACATTCACTGGATATGAAACACACATCATATACACAATCGTATATTTTATGAATATACATTACATATCTCTGAAGTAGAGTCCACACACTTATTGAACACTGCACTCGACGTGAGTTGGTCCAGTCATGTTGGCATCATCGGCAGAGATGATTAAAACGAACAGTTTTAATCATCTCGATGATATCAACACGATTGGTGCAGCACGCGTCGAATGAAAGTGTTCAAGTGTTTTGATGTTCATGGGAACCACTTCAGAGGTATCCATATAAGAGGTAATAAAACACAGATAGTTTAACAAGAAATATATTTTATATATCTATTTTAAACATACACAAACTGTACATTTACAAAATAACCTAAATTATTACACATTATTTTTATTCATTATATTAATAAAATACATACCCAATATGACTTGACATAACAGCAAATTTTTAGGCCTCTGTCACTTTACGCCATCTTAACTCAACACACATCTGCCACAATCAGTTAAATATGAAACTTGCAAATTTTCTAACCCTAAAAAAGTATATATATTTACAAATCTAAAGAATTGCATTATAATAAATATACTCTTACATTATGGGAGCTTCATGCAAATGTTACAGCATAATATAGCAATAAGCAAATATAAATTCCAGAGAATAAGAAAGAGTTAATTTCCATCACACATAAACACTGCACAAAACACTATAGGGCATAATGGCTGCCGGCTGTTGCGAAATATCCTTAAACGAATGATGCTTGGTGCGCCGACGCACTATGCCACAAATTAGTAGCGCATGCTCATCAGATAATGAGATAAAATTCGAGTACGCGTATAATTTAATTATACCATAATGGACATGTTATGTATAAATTATTATTTATATACCTCCAGCAATATACACTGTATATGACACTGATGGATGTCAGTAGCTGAATATACATTTCATATCATATGTATATTTAAAAATACATATTCTAATTCCAGCATCTAATGTATATACTGTGGATGTACATATCCACGAGATGTTATGTGGGTTGTTTTCGTAGTTTCCGTAATTTTTTTCTTGTAAGATAAAATAAGCTAACCATTATACTCTTTGCCGATTTACTGCACTGTTTATATAATTGTTGCACATTCTATAGGATTCTTCTTCTTCTTCTTCTTTTAGCGGGGCGCCTGGAGGTCGCCGCACTCAGGCCTTGTGGCCCATTGTGCTACCGCTAACAAATTAAGGAGCTCCCCCGTACAGACCGGATTCCAGCCCAAAGGCTGAAATCCTTCCCACGGGAGAACTCCTTATTTCCTCCAGCACTGGAAAGCCAGTGCCGAAGTGCTTGTGCCTCAGGTTCATTAGTCCTGGGCAAGAAGTGAGAACGTGGATGGAAGTCTCCTCCTCGTCCTCACAGAACCTGCAATCGGGGTGGTCAACCACCCCCATTGTGTGTAGGTGTTTCCTAAAAGAGCCATGTCCGGTCAGGAGACCTGTTACGGCTCTAATTTGCTTTCTGCTTAGACGCAGAAGTTGCTTTGTTCTCTCCGGCAAGGGTCCTGAGATTAGGAGCTTCGCTTGCCGGAGTCCTGGATAGGAATCCCAGAGGTCAATGAACTGGGAGCGAGTCCAGTTATCTATCAACCTCTTGGCTTGGGATCTAGGGTAGCCGAGAGCCGGCTCCGGACCGAGCAGAGGTTCACTAGAGCCCCTTCTGGCCAGAGCATCGGCCCGCTCGTTACCCTCAATGTTGCTGTGTCCAGGCACCCAGAGAAGCCTGACCCAGTTTGATGAGCCAAGTTCGCAGAGGGCCTGTTTACAGTTTTGGACCAGTTTTGACTTGGTCCGATTCGATGCAAGAGCCTTGAGGGCCGCTTGGCTATCGCTACATATATATATGTGTTTATTGGAGTATTCCCTTCGGATGTTCTCCTGTGCGCAGACCAAAATAGCGAAGATCTCGGTCTGGAATACCGTGGCGAATTTGCCCAGGGCATAGGAAAGCTCAGCCCTGGGCCTTTCCCCAAATATACCCGCTCCGGTACTTTCCTCTAGCCTCGATCCGTCTGTGAACCAGACAATATCTGCAGGCCTTAGTATGTCCTCGAGTTGTGTCCAGTCTTCCCTTTTCGGGAAGACTACCTCGAAGGGTTGTGCGAAGGAGAAGGAAGGTATCACGTCGTCACTCCTGGCCTCCAGAAGTGAGTGGGCTCCTATCGCATCAGCTAGGGCCCTTGTGTGACCTGATTGTTCTCCTCCTTTCTTCCACTGACCTCCGCATTCCAGTCTGTAAGCCGCTTTCCGAGCCTCGGCCACAATCACTAGGTGAAGGGGCGCAAGGTCCAGAAGGACCTCCAGAGCTGCTGCGGGGGTCGTGCGTATTGCTCCTGTGACTCCTAAGCAGGCAAATCTTTGGAGTTGTGTTAGCTTCTGTCGTATGGTTGACCTGGTTGTGGCAGGCCACCAGACAACAGAGGCATACGTAATCATTGGTCTAACTATGACAGTATAGTACCACATAGCCACTCTGGGGTTTAGCCCCCATGTTTTGCCAAAGGTTCTTCTACATACCCATAGGGTTGTAGTGGCCCTTTGTACTTGTCTCTCTATATGATCTCTCCAGGTCAGCTTAGAGTCCAGGATGACCCCCAGATACTTCACTGTCCTTGAGATCGTTAGAGTAGTGTTGTAGAGTACGGGTTCGACGAAGCCGTCTAGCCTGCGTCTCCTAGTAAAGATAACCATTTGCGCCTTTGAGGGATTGACTCTAAGGCCCTGGTCATTGCACCATCTTTGTACGATCTGCAAGGCCCTTTGTAAGAGTCCGCTGACCGTATTTGGGAATTTTCCCGAGATGATGATAGCAAGGTCATCTGCGTAACCTTGCGCAAAAAGATCCTCGTTCTCGAGTTCCTGTAGTAGGCCATCGAGAACGAGGTTCCATAGCAGAGGAGATAGGACGCCCCCTTGTGGGCAGCCTCTCCTTACTGAAACTTTAACTGCCGTATCCTCATTGGCAGCTGTTATTTGCCTTCCCGCCAACATGGCCCTCAACCATCTAATGATGGTGTCTTCGATGCCATGATAGGCAGCGGCGGCGCAGATTGAATCGAAGGAGGTATGGTCAAAGGCTCCTTCGATATCTAAGAAGGCTCCGGCCGCAAGTTCTTTGTGGTGCAGCGCCTTCTCGATCCTCAAAACGATCGGATGAAGGGCCGTTTCCACTGACTTACCGGCCTGGTAAGCATGTTGTGACGGATGCAGAGGTACTGAGGTCAGTGCTCCGTCTTTGACGTACCTTTCAACCAACCTCTCTAAAGTTTTGAGAAGGAAGGATGTTAGGCTGATAGCTCTGTAGGAGTTGGCAGTGTCGTACGACGTACGTCCTGCTTTAGGTATGAAAACCACCTTGACGGCCCTCCAGGGTATAGGAATATACCCCGTGGCCAGGCAGGTTCTCAACAAATGATAGACTGGACGGATGAGTGTCTCTGTCCCCTCTTGCAGAAGTGCCGGAAACACTCCATCCGGTCCTGGGCTTTTGAAAGGCTCAAACGTGGAAATAGCCCACCTGACCCTTTCCACTGTTACCACCCTCGAGGCTGTCCTCCAATCCGCTGCCGTGACCGCAGCGCGGGGGGGCCGAGGGGGTGGTGCTTCCTCCGTCTCCACTACGGATTCGGGGAAATGAGTTGCTAGTAGGTGCTTGAGGCGCTCCTCATTGGTAGCCGTTAGTCTACCGGAAGGAAGCCTCAAGTCCTCCAGCTGTGAAGGTCTATCTTTCTTAAGGGCTTTGCAGAGCCTAGCGGCTTCTGGAAGATCTTCAATGCTCTCGCAGAATTTCCTCCAGGCTGCCCTCTTATTGCTACGAATGTGGCTTTTGTAGAGGCGTTGGGATCGTTTGTAGTCGTCCCAGTCCTCCGGGAGTTGAGTGCGCATAGCCCTGTTAAGGAGCCTGCGTGTCTCCTTGCGTAGGTTCAAAAGTTCCCTGTTCCACCAGGGAACTTTATTCTTTCCCTTGCTTCTTTTTAGAGGACAGCTGCTCTCGTATGAGGCAGTGATCGCTCCATTGAGAAGTTTGGCGGAGGATTCTATCTCCTCTGTGTTTCTGGGTATGATGACCCTGTTTATTTTGTCCGAGAGGGCTCGTCTATAGGCGTCCCAGTCGGTGTCTCTGGGGTTCCTGTACCAGCTCTCCTCTGAGGAGGGAGCGCAGTCCAGTTTGAACCTGATGTGTCGGTGATCCGACAATGAGGGTTCCGTTGATACGTACCAATTTTTGAACAGGGGGACCGCTAGTCTGGATCCCAGTGTGACGTCGATGACCTCCTGCCTCCGTTGGGTAACGAAGGTGGGAGTGTTGCCCCGATTTATTATCTCTAAATCGGTAGTGTACAGGTACTGTAATAGACTACTGCCCCTAGGATTGACCCCTGTGCTGCCCCAGCAGATATGGTGAGCATTGGCGTCACATCCTATGATAAGAGGCAGTCGTCTATCAGTACAGAATTGAACCATCTTCTCCAGTTCGGTTGAAGGTGGCGGTGTTGGCGAGTCGTAGGGAAGGTAGACAGAGCCGAACACGATTTCTGCTCCGTCGGTTTCCTCCCTAAGGCTCACCTTAATAGCAACCGCGTCCCTGGAACAAAGTTCGGGAATTGTTGTTGCTTTTATCTCCTTCGAGACATATATGCATGCTCTAGGTATGTTGTGTGCGGAGGAGAAAATGGCTCCGTGCCGCCTGTCTAAACCTCGAATGGAGCCATGGCGAACCCAAGGCTCCTGAATCAGGGCAATGTGTATCTGTCCCGCAGCGGAGGACGGCTCACTGTGTTGCAGATTGATTTGGAGTATTTCCATTTTTTTTTTTTTTGTTTTTCTTTTTTTTTTCTTTAACTACTCCTACTCTACTTTTCCTCCGAGCCCGACAGCCCCTCCATCGCTGTGTCCGTCGTGCTCGGAGGCACGTTGTTGCCGCCGCTTGGGCCGGCCTCTGCTACTTCCCTCCGGGGATGTTTTGGGTCCCAAAAGGACACCTTAATCACCCCCGCCTGAGCGCGGTAACCCAGGCCCGCAATCTTCGCTGCGGAGGCCTCATCGACGCCCAGAATGAGTCGAAGCCCCTTGGCCTCGACAACCTGAGTGCCGTGGACCTTCCACAGCTCTGTTCGGAGCTCCGGGTTATGCCGCGTCAGCCTACTGAAGATAGTTGCTTGGTCCATGGGTTTGCCTGGGACCGTAGCCACCATCTTCTTGTATTTGGGGAGCTTGTCCCCTTCCAGGAGCTGGAGTGACACGCCGTCAACGGAAGAGATGCCGCCTATGGCCGATCTAAGCCATGACAGCGACATCTCGTTCCCGCAGAACAGCTGCACCACTCCTTGCTCAGTTAGCCTGAATCCGTCGAACTCGGGGAGAGGCCCCCCTGCGGGGAGCCCATCCATCCGAGTATCGAGGGCTTCTTGCAAACTGTCGGTCAGGGCAGCCGTTAGCCGCTCTTCTGGAAAACCAGCTGCGGCAACCGCCACCTTGACCCCTTTGCTAGCCACCTGACTGTATGAAAGGTCAGGCCTAGCTCTTTTTGTAGGTTTAGAGGTGCTGGGGGGGGTCTCTTCCTCGGGCCGTCCCCTTTTGGGAACGTTTACCCGAGGTGTACCCTCCCCAGACGTCCTCTCCACCCGCAATTTCCTGGCTCTCTTTCGAGCCGCGCCGCTGCGATTACGTCGCTTGGGTTGCCCATCCGTAGGGTTGAGCCCTCCAGCGACGTCCGAAGTAGAGGGAGCCCCCGAAACGGAGATTCCCTCTTGTGTGGGAGGTGTGGGATTGGGGAAGGCCCCCCGTGAGGAGCCTTCTCCGGTGCCATGGGATAGGGTTGCCCCATTTCTGGAGCCACCCTTTCTGAGGAGGGGGGAGATCCCTACAAAGGAATCTTCCCCGGAAGAGGTGGGAGAGGAGGCCCTGTGATCAGAGCACTCCTCGGAAAGGTTTTTATTGTTTTTTGCATTCATTTTTGAACCCACGAGTAAACAGGAAATGTGGTCGACCCCCGCAGAGCCTGGTACGGGGGCAAGGCTAAATACTATGAGAGGTCGCCCGGTTTCCCATAGGCATCGTTTGAGGTACCATCACCCCGGTACCATTCAGCCCTCGGCACGATGGCTTACACCTTGGCTTGGGGGATATTTATTGACCTCCCGGTCTAGATCCGCCGCCTTTTGTTTAAGCAGTGTCACCTCGTGCAGGATGTGGTTCTTCACCACATGCTTACCAGCACCTCCGATGGGGCATTGGTGAAGCTGGCGAACGGTCTTGGACAGTGATAGGCTAGGGCCAAAGCACTATATTCGCGTCAACCGTCCCTGGTGTGTGTCAACTCACCACGGTAAACCCAGTTAAGGGGCCGAGTGAAACAACACACTCCTTGACACCATTCTATAGGATACCCTTGCATTTCTTTTTTGTAAATAATATTAGTTTTAAACATTTTTGTTTAATTACAAAACATTAAAAACATGTTTCTTTTATTTAAAAAATGTATAACTTTTTTATTTATTGATGGTTTTTTTAAAAGACAATAAGGGTTCTTCCTCTAGCTAACACTAACTTACTGTCCAAATTTTAATACAATCGGACTTTTCGTTCTTAAGTTATCGGGCTTACAAGAAACGTGATGGGCGGACAGACAGACAGACGGACGAACGGACAGACATTTTAAAAGTTGTTCAGAATTCGATCACCAACATAGTGATATGAAATTTTATTCTCTGCGAGCAATATTACCGGTTTTAGAAATGTGCCGATCGTTTTGTATTTGTGAAGAGTATAATAATGACATATCTTAAGTTTTCATATTATTTATATTGAACTCCACCGGAGTATTTTGATACCTGAACATTTTTTAAAATTTTTTATCATTGTTGCCATTGAACTTTAATAAATTTTGTTATTTACCGACATGTGCGCTTTACTGTTGAATGTGAGTGAAAATCTAACCTTCCAGGACCCCTGGACATAACTGTTTCTTCGCTGTAGCTATCCCAACCCTACTGCAACAGGCTGCATTAGGAGGCTAGTGTGGGACCTTTACCCTACGTAAAAATTGTAAAGGTGGCCCTCGAGAAAAACCGAATATTACCGAAATATAGCTCAACACTAAAGTGACGCTACTACTTGTCTATGCACTAGGCAATTGGAAGAAAGTATGTCACGGAATCATCTCAAAATAAAATATAGTTTTAAATGTAGTTATGATACCTACATATACCAAATTTCAAATGAATATCTGTGGCATTCTCCAAAAATTAATAACATATCCACGTTTTTGTCGTTTGTATACACGTTAAACAATAATTAAAAAACAACAACAAATCGAAAGATAAAGAGCAAATTTATTAAGTTTGTATTAGCAGTATTATTATCTGTCAAACTTCTTTTTGTTTCCACAGCACACTTCTTTTATTTGCAGCGTTGTTTTGTTGATAAAATGTTTTGAATCTAGTTTCATTTAAGTTTCACGGGATACTTGATGATATTTTAATCATTATCCACCAAGGAACTCGTATACTTGGGTTAATATCGAACCATTTTGATTTGAGGATATCAATGCATTTGTCATAAAAATTAGTATTTAACTACTGGGTGTCTAAAAGATATTGCCATTTGAAAAAGTTGACATAATTACAAAATAATGATTTCGAAAATTTTGGTTCGTCGTATAGCTCCTAACCAAATCGAAAAATCTCACGATTACATTTTTCTCTTACTGTTTTGGTCCATTGGATTGATTTAACTGCATCCACTGTAGTCTAGATGCGAAAATTAAAATAGGTAATCAAGTAGTCTCAAAAATTTCTAACACTACGAAGTCGTACTTAAAATCGTCTCCGGAATTTTAAATATAAGAATATACAGGGTATTAAGATTTCCAAGTTGGGGTCTTTTAGGGGGCAACTGGAACTGATGAAAATTATGAAAAATTTGCCATTCTTGGTATATATTACCCCTGCCAAATTTGAGACATATTTTGAAAATTCTGGAAACTATGACTTGTCTAATGATTTCGTTGACACCTATATGTGTAGAAAATTTAAAGTCAATATTCGCTCGGTGGCGCAATGCTAAGGCGTTAGGCTTGCAACCACGGAGACCCGGGTTCGAATCCTGGCTAGGGTATGGATGTTTAGAGGTGTTTTTCATGTGTGTTACCGAGATGGTAGTAAACTAGACCACTATTGAGAGGCACAGCACGTCTAGTCGCTATTATCTCTCCTGAGTTCGAGTCTCAGCTGCGGTAGATGTCAATATCGCAGGGAATGGTTGTTGTGTTGATGTCTATGTATACGTGTCCTGGTTGAGTGTTAGAGCAGCAATAGCTGAACTCCACCAGGACGTTAATATAAATAAGGCCATTAAATAAAAATAAATAAATATCTTAAACCGTTCCTGAGGAAACGTGCGCATAAATGTTACAGACCGGGCAACTGACTGACAGACAGAAATATTATTTCGCTCAAATTTAAAATCTCGACGTTTTATGACAATCTGAACCTATTTCAATAAAAAACAAATGTGACATTTTTTTACGATTATACTTCCACTCCACTACGTGGATGTGGAAGTAAAAGAAACAACAAAAATTTTGATATATGTTTTGATTAGGCAATTAAAAATATAATTATCTGTTTCAAATTAAAAATTATGCGTTTTATAAAAAAGACAAATAAATACAAATTGTTAAATTCTATTCTTTTTCTGTCCCCGACCTCCAGACGCGAAATGAAATGTTCTTTTTTCTAGAAGAAATGAGATTCGAAACAATCTTTAAAAAAACAAAAAAGTTGTACTTTAAATTGCCTGATCCAAAAAGAATATGAACATTTTAATAAAGAAGTATCGTATTATAGAATTTATTATTATTAGTTTGGCCACCAATGTGCTCATTGAAAATTAATTACCATAAAGCTTGGTCGCTAATACTCCTAGAATACATTCATATTTTTTTAGATATTAGATAATAAATATTCATTTTTCTAAAACTGATACCCTGTAAGTGTCTGGAAAATGAAGTGTCTTCCAACATAGGTGTATTCCTATACAGTAAATCCTTCTCCTTTCTTAAAATCAACTGTCGAAGTTTCGGAATATACTTTAAAATCTCCCAGGATACAAATTTCACCTATACTAAACAACGGGGTTTGCCTTGCTTGGGGGTGGTTGCATGATTAGAACTTGAAGAGAAGGTGAAGTCGGAAATAAAATGTTCATGGCTGATTTCCCATTTCGAAATTTCCTCAATTTTATTTGTATTTTTTGTGTACAAAATATTTGATCTCAATTGACGGAGTGAAAGCAAAATATATGAACAGGGCGCTAGGTGGCCGGTATTTAAACATTTTTCTGAATATTTTGGACTCTCGAAAATGGTTTTATGAAAGGACGCCACGAAATGTGTGATATAAAACTTAACAAATGTTTTCCTCGTTTATTAAATTCGATAGGACTTTAATGACATCTACTGTTTAACCTCTTAAAGCCCGAACTTAATTCAAAAAGTAAAATTATTTTTTATTATATTTATTTAACTTCAAATAAAGTTAATGAAATAAGAAATATTTTTAAAGATGCTATTCTTTATTGAACATAAAAAAAAAATTATTTGTGCCATAAATGGAACCATGGTCAATTTTTATTATAAATGAAATTGGGAAAATAATTTCTACTTTTGTTAAAGCATAAATGTACTTGACATTTTATGCAAAATGTGGAAGTTCTTAATCCACAGTGAAGTTTTTTACATCTCTGGCGTTTTTCTGCTTCCACTGGAAAATGGCCCACTTTATCCGTTCGTACGTCGAACTGAGGAATCAGTTTTGTAGCATTTTTCTTTTTCTTTTCTTGAAAATCTCGTTCTACTGTTCCACCTGCTAGGTCTCCCTCGTTTTTTTGTGCATTCTGCCTCCTTTCCCATCAAACAAAGTGCTTCAACTACCTCGGCTCTAAATCCCAGTGAATCTAAAATGTCCTTTTTGTCTAGTCCTGCTCTTATCATGTCCTGTCTGTAGTTGAGGTACGCATGAACCATTATTAAATCTATGAAATGAAAAAATATTCTTAGGTACTATTTTTTACTTTTCAGGCGTATTCTGTAGTACGAGATCAACCCATCCAATAGATCTGCTCCCCTCATGAAATTATTATATTGTTGTATCATGTAAGGGCGACAAATTTGTATTCTCATTTTTGTTTTTCTATCAAATCGTTCCACAGTATTGGTAGGACAAGATCCACAAAATGTGCTGACAAGATAGACGCTCTTGTTATCGTACCATTTCAAAGCTCGAATTTCAACCACATCTATAGTGGTCTTGTATTCTTCGTATGTGCCCCTGCCTTCTGTCTTCACTTCCTTATCACTTTTAAAGTCGATCTTGATTCGATCTTTTCTCAAGGTTCCTAAACTTGGTATTCCGTCTTTGTATAGGCTTGTCATTAGATTCAGAGATGTAAACCAATCATCAAAAAACAATAAGTGGTTTTTATGTTTAGGAATCGAAGAAGCTAAGTGGAGGACGGTGTTACCACTAGACCTAATATCCTCTTCGCCTGGTACAGGAAGAATTTTTCCAGTATATATCTCAAAATCATGAGTAATTCCATTATCCATTATCTCACAGTACGAATATTTTATATCCCCACTTGTTGGGCCTTCGCATGGCCTACCTGGGGTTTTTAGCCTGTGATTGGCCTTTTTGAGATCTGACCAGGTTTGTCTTTGATTACAGCCTTTTTCGAAGCTCCTGATAGACGCGCAAGATGCACTTCCCGGTCTGTCATTTGGTCAACTTCCTCAACTGAGTTGACCCTAATGTTACCCTTGGATCTTGATGTGCTTGACCCTTCAGCCTTAGCCTCATCTTTTTCCGTGGGTTTTGTTGCTTGGGACCTGCTAGCCTGCGGCGCAATCGTTTGGCGTTTCGACTGTGCTTTTGGCCCTATAGCCTGCACAACCGTCTGGCTTTCTGATTGCACTTGTAGCCTTTCAGTCTGAGCAACCGATTTTTTGTTTTTTTTTGTTTATTGTTTCTTCTATTTGTGTTCCCACGAGAAGCTAGGGAAATATAAGTCCGCTTGGCCAGAGCCCCGCATAACTGAGTAAGGCGTATATTACAAGGGGGGTGCTGCCTGGTGCCCCCTCAGGGAAACGTTCCACATTTTTCACCCTACGGCCATTCAGCCCCCGGCACGCCTCCCATCTTGGCTTGGGTTGAGTCGTCCTTAGTTTGGCTGCTCCCCTTTGACGTTACCGGTACGGGTGACCCTACCAGGAGTACAAGACTCCCGCCGGCTTCGCTTGCAGGATTATTGCAGTTACTCAGCCTGTCCACCTCGACAAGGTCCCACGACTCCTTGGAGGGATTAGAGAAGGTTGCATCCTGTAACAAAACCACCCCCTCTCCGAGGGTGCAATCCCCCCTCCGGAGCAGGCGGGCGAGGTATTGTTTTCTTTGAAAGGGGTAGCGTTGCTGCCACCAGGTCAGGATATTTTAGATTTCCGCCTGACCTCGGAAATAAGAAATTAAACTGGTTTTAAGAGGCACCAATGTTCTCTTCGGGGGGGTGTGGTTCGGCCACGGTTTATATACGTGTGCGAGGGTGTCCAATAACCACTGGGTGAATTCAATAAAGCAACCGATTAACGATAAAGAATATAATGATATCAATTTTTATAAAAAAAAAATACACTAATTATTTCCAACGTACAAAGGAATGTAACACAATAACTAATTATTAAAAACGCAAATATTAACACGTTTGAATCGGGGACTTATAAAAAAATACGCTAATTATTTCCAGCGTACAAAGGAAGGTAACACAATAACTAATTATTAAAACGCAAATATTAACACATTTGAATCGGGGACTTATAAAAAAATACACTAATTATTTCCAACGTACAAAGGAATGTAACACAATAACTAATTATTAAAACGCAAATATTAACACATTTGAATCGGGGACCTATCCTTAC
This sequence comes from Stenurella melanura, assembly GCA_963583905.1. Classification (NCBI taxonomy): domain Eukaryota; kingdom Metazoa; phylum Arthropoda; class Insecta; order Coleoptera; family Cerambycidae; genus Stenurella; species Stenurella melanura. The sequence continues at coordinate 81,825,612 of OY757312.1, forward strand.
ATTCTCGTTAAGCGACCAACTGAAGTAATTTGAACCATAGAGATATCCCTATGATGGGTGAGCCATCAACCCAACTCAAAAATTGTCGCCTGGGACACCCGGTACTAGGAATCTATTAGGAACTATTAATCAAAATATGCACACGAACACCCTCTCGGGTGCACTAAATGCAGTAAAGCAACCAACTGTCAGAATCGAGCCCCGGTATAATAATAATTAAATGTTAGTTTTTCAGAATACGATCCACGTTAAATGCCCTGAACCCAAAACAAACTCACCCCTCTAGCTTCCACTCCTCTGGTATATCCTAGATTGCCCAATAGCAGCACACACAAACACTCGTTTTACTTAGTACGTTTGCCTCTATTTATTAAAATATTAAAACATTAAAACCGCAGTAAATTTTTGTAACCCGTTCCAGCTGAGTTTAATAAAACGCTTTATAAACAAAACTCAAAGAAAACCCCGCCGCAAGAAAAAACTCTAAGAAGAACAAAAACCCGCCCTCGCGTCGAGCGGATCTTTTTCCGTCAACTGGATAATTCAAACCGCCCCGAGTGACTGACTTTTTCTTCCCCTCATGATTTCGCCATTTCTCAAACTCCCCTACTACCAAGGTAAAAAGTGATGATTTTTCAAAAAGCCTTCCAGTTACTTTACATTTTATCTAATTATCCCATTTAATACCGCGACCGCCATCTATCTAACCCAACCGGAACCTTCCGTTTTTTCGCGCCGGTTTCTACATCTAGACGGCCATGCGGCCCATTCCCTATACTAATTCGTCATATGACACTGGTATCCTCAAGTTATGGCTTCCGCCGACTCTCGACTTAATTCCTAGATGTCGCGCTATATATTAAACCTCACAACTGGAGACTTGAATAAGACCACTCAGCGGTATTTTCTTGGAGCCTTGGAACCCGAATTCGGAGAGGCTTCCCACGTTAGCCCGTACCGATAAGGCGTTATCGCAGGAAGTCTCAGTGTCTTTCCTGTGGCCCAGTCTAAACAATCCGAGGCAAATAGAACTTCACTGTACAGGGTGTCTGGCGTACACAATTTTCCTCCATGGTATATCTAATTTTCTAACGCGTAACTAATATAGTCTACCCCTTATTGGCAGTAACTATACCCCAGAGAGGGGGGGGGGGGGGGGGGGTTGCTTTTGCTACAATCCTTGTGGTGTTTCATAGCATATATGTATTAGTACAATCAACAATCACAACAAAAGTCTGGAAACGGTCAAATATCTCAAGAAATATACATTGGATCCAAAAAAGAAAAAACCCCTCCTTAATAATTTGGAAAGGGAAATCCAATGGTACCAAATCTGACACCCACCCCAACAAAAATTGCAAGAGCCAAAAAGAGTTTCGAATCATTCCAGAAATATTCTCAAATTTTTTCGGAATTGTTCATTGCCCTTTGCAGAAAAGAGCATTGTGGAGTTTTCAAGTGCATCAAAAAGGGCATTGGATAATTCCGAAAAAATTGAGAACAGTCCTGGGATGATTCCAAACTTTTTTTGCCTCTTGCAGTTTTTGTCCAAACTTATTTTTCGAGTAAAAAAAAAAAGTTCTAAAATTTTGATTTTTCCTCGCTGGATAACTAAAAAAAAGACAATTTCAGAAAAAAATTTCGAGCAAAAATAGTTTATTCTTAGTCAGAACATAAAAAATAGGGGCACCCGTTTAAGATTTTAAAGTTGCCCCCTACTCCACCCCAAATGGTGAAAGGGGGGGGCGTCGCTTTTGGTATCATTTGATAGCGCTTTCAAAATTATGAAGGACGAGTTTTTGCTTTTTTGGATCCAATGAGTATTCTTTAAAATATTTGACCATTTCCAGACTTTTTGGACACCCGGTATATAGTTAATGCATAATAAACCAATCACAATTCAGAATTTACTTGCTTAGAAATATGAGAAATTCAGTAGTACATGGTACTTATTTAGGTATACTTCTAATGGTATATAAATTTTTGATAACAGGATCACTCAAAATTTAAAAATAGACCAGCCATTGGGGATTTTTGCCTGGAAATAACTCGGGAAGTTTTGAAACTTTGCAGGTTTGTAGGTTTCAGGGTCCATATCCAAAATTCATAAAATGCACAATTCGAGACTTACCGCCGGAGATGCCATCTAGCCAAGATGGCATGCGGATTTTGATATAAGAACACTTGATGGTCACGGAACGTTTCACGCTATGGGAGTTATAATATGTTTAGCACCAGAAGGTTCCATTAATGTAGAAGAAAAAAGACCTCGTCCGAAAGAAAATTATTTTTTTAATCTGTATTCAATTTAATTGTGTTGTTTCGTTTACTATTAAAAAAAAGTATAGTAAATTATGGGTCATTTTATATATATTTCAATTATAAGTAAATTTTCTATCTTGTACAATTTTGAAAAAACTGACCGTTTACGAGAAAATCTCTAAAAACTATACAATATAAGATGGCGACTGAATTTTATGAGTGTTCCGGCACCTCTATGTTCGGGGACTTTTAGTATGGTAACAATACGGTTCCCTGGAATACATTGCCGTCGAGAACAGCTTTATGTAAATTTGTCCGAATTAAAATCTTAATGTCACTGTACTAATCTCAGTATCATATTCTCAAAGGATGTGGGTAGGGGATCAATGTCTTCAGGGTTGTCATTCTCATTGTCCAACATACAGAGATGCCATTGAGACAATTCCCCTGGCAGTTTTTGCATAGAGGGGAATAGTTCATTGAGGCTTTCCTGCACCTACAATTTGCCACTGCTGCAGTCTTTGGTGCACTGCATGGCAGAAATCATTTTCAAAACTTCTTCTGGTGGAGGCTTTTAGTCCACCCAGGAGTGAGCTAACCAGCTCATCTTCCAGCACTGCAATTCAGGGGGTAGTTCGTTTCCTAACGAAAGCTAGACCTGGCGATACGTTCTGAAGGAATGCTTCTTCGCTACCCCCTCAGTTGGTGGGAGAGAAGAGATGTCAGATTTGATGTTTGCTACGAATTTGACAAACGACTTGTAGCGGTAGAGGTTGCGGATCTTTCCTTTACCGGGGCACCATAACATCTCAAGATACATTCATGTCCAGCTTCCCAAACCCCTGCTTGTGATGAGGAGGGAGAAGAATAATTGATCTGCTTTGCAAATGTCTGTGTTTTTCTGGTAAAGTTGAATAAAACCAATTTAACTTTTCCGAAATGCTGCAGATGTTGTGCCACAACCTGTGCAGGCATGTAGGAACAGAATATCCTTCAGTCTCAGCGGCTGCATCTGTTGAGTAGAGTATACGTTGGTCCTGACTTATCGCCACTGATAGTGACAGTGGTTGTTCCTGATATTTCAATGGCTGTTGTTGCAATCAACAAGTCAGTATCATCTGATGCTTGTCTCAATTCCATTGTTGTGGAGTTTTGACCTCAGCAGATCAGTTGAGTCTTCTTTTGTTGCGCTGCTTAAAGAGGAATTGGTCATTCTTCACTGTTACTTCAGTGTTCAAATTGAAATTGACGTCAAGTGACTTTTTCATTCGATAGTGTTGTTCCTGTTCAGCTACCTTTGTGTTGTTTACTGAGTTGGCGTACCCATCAAAAACTACCATGCAGCTCCTCCCAGGATAGTGGAAATTGACGAATTTCACATATCTCTCACAAATGGTGGAGACTAAAAATTCTTTGCCTAACCACTTTGTGGTAGTGAAGACATTAAACTCACTGTTTCAGTCTCTTTAAATCAGCTAAAAGGTTGTAAAATTAACGCGAGGCAATAATTAGAAGGAAAAGTTTGTGGAAAAGCGTGAGGCAAAGAAGCATCTTTCGAAAATTTGCGATTTCTGCTAGTGGATATCTCAAAAGCTATTGGGAGTCAAAGAAATGAACCTTGTAGGAAATAATTTTATCAGCTTTCGTTTCGAATAGAACAACTTTTTCGCTACGATGTGATGCACTGTTTTCGAGATATAAGCAAAAAATCAAAAGAGTGACCTTCTACATGCCCCCCACACCCCGCTAACCTTGCAGGTCCTAGGACTTTTAGTATGTTATTTTACCTACTATCTAGGTACGCCAAACACGACTTTGAAGTCAAAAATTCTTCTCCTGTCTTGCGTCCTCTACAGCCCCCTTTTAAAAGTTCATTAGTCAATAGTCAGATTAATTATATTTTGAGTTTATTTCTTTGAAGGGTTAGAGGTAAATGGGGATAAGTAAGTAAAATAAGCTATAGTAATATAGTCTGGAAACTTGGGATTTGGTGCATCTGTGACATCTGCCACCCCCACCACACACCACCTCCAGCATCCCCTACTCCATTATGAAAGGGTTAACAAAATAAACTTGTGATATAGTGTGTATGAGAATAAAAAATTCTCCAAAAATGTATTGACATCTGGGGCCCTATTCTTGACGGCGAGAGAAAGGAGCGTTCCCCGGGGAACACTCCCTCATCGCCTTCTCTCGGGAGAATTATTTATTGGTATTCTTGAACACGAGTGAACATGGCGAAACGATACGACACTGGAGTAACCGTTGCCAAGTGCACCATGAAAACAACAGTCAAAAAAATTATAGTAAATTTTGACAACTTAAATTCAGCAACAATTGTCATTGATAATTCATGTTTGTTCTTTGCATTTATTTTTATTTTTAACAAGTTGAGCGGTAGTGAAATAATTTCTAATAATTTTCCATTTCTTGTATATTTTCTGGAAAATGTACCAATCTATTTAAAATTTCTGGGGAGGTAAGTGCAGCACATAAGTCATTTACATTACAGCTCACACTTAACTGATAGGCCAGTGCAGATACCTTTTAAAAAGGCAAAAAATCATAAAAATTAATAACAGCATGAAAACTGTTGGAAAAAAGAAGGAAATATAGCGAAACCAATGGGAAAAATAAATTAAAGTTGATCCGAGTTACGAGGGTGAAATGGGGTGAAATTTAGGGTGGAAAATGGTTCTTCACGACCTCCAGCGAAACTAGACGTTCTATCGAATAAAGTTAAATGTTATTGTAGGTAATGAAAAGGTCTATAACTTTTGTATGAACCGGTTTTTCACATAACCTACCATTTTCCGATAAACACCAAAAAAACCGTTTTTTTCGTTTTTGATTTTTATCTCCCACAAAAAAAATTTTCTTTTCACGAAATTTGGTGGAAACTTACCTTTTTAAGCCCCAAACACGCTGTAATCTTTTTGAATCAAAATATTTATTTTTTCATATTATTGTGATTCTAAACCAAAAAAGAGACCTCATTTTCATCCGAAAATACTGAAGAAAACCACACCCTGTGTATTAATTTAAAAATTTATTTCCGCTTCTATTAATCCAAATTTACGTAATTCTGAAATTCTGTATAATTCGACACGCGATTAAATATCACCCGGTACGTACCTAATAATATTTTACCCAATTTTCAAGCTAGAACATAAATGTGTTAGAATTTGTTTGATTCGTATAGTTTTAAATATTTTTAAGTCTACCTAAAACGTACAAAACTTGATGTAAAGGCCAGTTCGAAAAGGCACATATCACTTGAAATTTTACGATGTTAATCTAAACAAAGATAAGGCATATGCACAGATGGCTCGGTTTTCCGTGAGAACGGTACCAAAAACTACGCACTTTTGTGTGTAACGTCATCGCTCTTTCGGGTATAAATACCCGCGAGAAGTTGGTACAAGGGTCACTTCTTTGAGACCGCTACTACGAATGATAATTAATCCTCTAATACGAGTCTGATAATTATCAATGCTTTACTGGCTGACCAACATTCTGAATGATAATTAATCCTCGGAAACGAGTCTGATAATTATCCATATACTAGCTGACCGCCATACACTGGTCAAGCCGATTCCGAAGCCTGCCCTTACTTCAATAAGCAGAGTGATAATTAATCCTCAGTCTCTTTGAGTCTGAGTGGGATAATTAATCCTCTCACTGCAACTGACCGCTGCTGACCACTGGTCAAGTAACTTGCGAGAAGGCCACACTATTATTGTATTGCTGGAGTCGTACCAGATTAGTACAACTCAAGGGGACGATGTCCAGGGCTAATAAAACCCCGCCGTCCAGCTACGACTCGCTGGACATGAGTGAGCCGCGGGATAACACCCCTAACGACACCGGTCATTTAGCGGTCTATCAAATACCAGGTAAATCAATATGATTATTTCGGTTTTCGGTAATTTCATTTAGTTTTACGTGAACTTAATAATTTCAAGTCGGGACTATTTTAATTCATTATAGCATTAAACAATTAACAAACTGATTCTATATTTCGGGTACTCGGAATCGCGAGGGGATCTTTTATTGTGGCACGTTGACTGGTTAGAATTTTATTATTTATAAATTTTCTATAATGTTAATTTTATTTTAATTAGCTGTTTGCTGAATTTCAGACTATGTTCATCATGTCCTATTTAAAACAATAACTTGTAAAATATTTACTTTTCAACAGCGGCAGATTTTTGTTGGTAAACAATTTCTGTTGCGGTTTGTTTTGTCGTGTGGTCAATGAACTTCTACAATATTTGATGGTACGAAGAGTTTTACAGCTGTTCGGACCTGCCGGTTTATTTATGTCCTACTTGCAGGGGTGCTGTCACTGGACTTTTGTGGGTCATCCACTTATAAGTCCTGTGATTTGCCACCTGCTAGTTTAACATAAATATCATTTTAAATATTATCACATGTTAAACTTTGTACTGGGTGTTTTACCTTTTATTCATTCACGATGACATATTTATGTCATGGGCGAGTTGAAATTGATATAAATTGCTTGTTCATTCAATTGTTTGAACAATTTACAATCTACGCAACACAAAAACCAATTGGTAGCCAATAGGCTGGTTCTGTATCAAGTTTATTGATCAGATCCCATAATTCTACGCTTCGCAGTCAAACTATGTTTGAATAGGCAATTACTTGAGATTTCAACTTGCCGTGCATTCAATTAAATAAACTATTGCGAGATTTTGCCACCCAAGTATGAACTTTACATGTTCCGAATTCAATATTTTTACTTCAGTTTTGAACGAGGATTCTCGTTATAATCATTATTATTTTTAGTGATTATTGGAGTTGTTTATTTGACCATTCGACAAACTTACACGTGACTGTTGTCCCAACGAAATCTGTTGCTGTAATATAAATTTGTGGTTGAATTACTCACATTTTGTTTATATGTAAGCAACTATTTTCTGGCCATTGCCACATCAATATTTTATAAATGATACTCTCTGACAATTGTCTGATTATACGTATAAAAACGTTACTTGTTTTTAATTCTTTTACCTTTACCAGAAATTGAAAATAAAGTGCATAATTACCAGAAAAACTAGCCAAGTAAATATAAGATTTGCTTGTGCTTAAATAAAACGAATATTTAAAATAAAATAAGTAAACATAAGGTTTACTTGAACATTACAATAGTGAATAAAAAGGAAATCTACAATATGATAAAACCTTAAACAAAAGTTAACCTAAGAGATAAAATAAATCATTCCGTAAATTAGATAAAAAGAATAATTTAGAGTTGGAACTTTATACAGGGTATTATAGAAATACTTAATGATTTTATCAACTAAATGAACAAGTGCCAAAACAATATTCAGTGCTTAATTTGAACAATTAACTAAAGAACTATAATTAGAACCTTGACAAATGAATTAATAGCAATATTTAGAGTAAAAACAAATCATTAAAAGTCATAATAATGAGTTAATTATCAATTCAATAAATAACTAGAAACAGTAATATCAAACCTAGAAAAGAACTATGGTAACAAGTACTAAATAATCACAAACGTAAATTTGAGTCCTACCAATAAACTAGACGATCACACAGCCAAATTAGTTTAATTGTTTTTAATAATTAGACATTTAGGGGAGAGGGGAGGGTAACTGATATTATAATCAAACCAGAATTTAACAACAAAATAAGCAGGGGTGGGGGGGGGTGCGTCTCAATACCATGTGCTGGAAACAGCACATTTATAATTGAAAAAACTAGATTTTAAAAAGTTATTTTTCAGTCATTGTTTAAAATTATTCATTATTTATTAAAATTCACAGTTGAAATCCTTAAAAAATGTAAGATAGAAAATAAGAAATGAAAACAAAAAACAACGCAGTAAAATCATTAGTAGCCGATAAAAATTTGTCAAGTTGGGCCAATATTTTTTATAAAAACGATGCAGACAGAAAAAATATCGCTGAAAATTGATTGCAATTAATAAAGTCAATTTATAAATGTAAAAATAAAAATGTGACTTTGAATTAATTAAGATTCCAGAAGTATCAAGTAGTAACAACAAAACCATTTTTTAAATTGGGGCTGGAAGTAACACCAACATGGAATTATGCCCAAAAATTGACAGATAAAGAATTGATTCCTGAAATATTGTTTAAAACTATTTGTTGCAACTGTGAAAGTGTGTGTAACAGTCAAAAATGCGGCTGTCGAAAACACGGTTTGATATTCAAACTGCCATGGTTCTGAGAAATGCTCTAATATTGAAAAAGAAATCTTCGAGGAAGTAAGTGATTCAGAAGAAATCATAGACGATCAGCCGATAAATATTAGGCAAAATATTGGATCTGAAGACGATGGCGGTATTGAAGATTTCAAAGATCCACCAGAATCCGAAAGTTTTATCGAATCTGACGATGAAGAACTGCCATCAAAGAGGCAAAGACTAATGGACAATTGATTGTATTTCTAATTAGTGTGATAAATGTAAATAAAAATATTGTAAAAATGATAGCAATAATTTTCATGAATAATTAATTTGTATAATTTACAATCCTAGGTATAAATTTTTAGGTACATTTAAATGTAAGCACTGCACAAATACATTTTTTTTAATATAAGATTTTCTATTCCAATGTGGTAGTAATCACTTTTTTCTGGTTGAAACCATTTCACACCTAATATTTAATACTTTGAAAATAACATTTTCGCATGCATTTTTGCAAACCCTATTCAAACGATTTCTAATTACTTAATTTATTAACGTAATTTTATATCTCACATTTTTCAAGGATTTCAACTGTAAATTTTAATAAATAGTGAAAAATTTTAAACAATGATCGAAAAATAATTTCTTAAAATCCAGTTTTTTTAGTTTTTCGCACTTCCTGGCAAATTTTCCTATATTTTTTTACACCATCTAAAAGTAGACGTTTCAACGAAAATAAAGACCACCGGTTTTTTTTGAAAAAACTGTTTCCAGCACATGGGTATTTTCGGGTGAAAATGAGGTCTCTTTTTTGCTTTGGAATCACAATAATATGTAAAAATAAATATATCGATTCAAAAAAATTATAATGTGTTTGGGACTTAAAAAGGTCAGTTTCCACTAAATTTCGTGCGAATAAAAATTTTGTTGTGGGAGATAAAAATCAAAAACGAAAAAACAGGTTTTTTCGATTTTTCTCGAAAAATTTTAGGTTAAGTAAAAGCATTGTAAAAGCATGGTTCATATATACAAAGTTATACCTTTTCACTACATAGGTACAACTTTTGCATATAACTTTTTTCAATGCAAGGTCTATATAGTTTCGCTGGAAATGGTGAAAAACCATTTCCCGCCCTTAAATAAGTTCACCCCATTTCACCCTTGTAACTCGGATCGACTTTAATTTATTTTTTCCGTTGGTTGCGCTATATTTCCTTCCTCTTCCAACAATTCTCATGCTGTTAATTTTTTTTTTCCAAAAATTATTTGCACTGGTCTATATGACTTATACCAACAAAATTATTCGATCCTGTAATTTCTTGGTAACTACCAAAACCCAAGAATCTAAGGGTGGCGAAAACCTTAAATAAGCCTATTTAAAAAAAATATTTATGATACCCATCTACTATGTACTTTTATTTGAACAGTTAAAGCCTCTACGGGTCGATGCGCGGTGGTTGTAATAAATGCATGTGTAGTAAGCATTTCACTTATTCGCGAACTAATGGTACATTAATACATACATGTATAAATGTATAAATTGTCTCCGCATCCTCTATCCTCTATATCTTGCAGAATTTGGTCTGCTAACAAAATTTCATGCACGTCCATTTAAAAAAAAAAAAAACCTTTAATAATTAATTAAGCAACGAATTTAACAAAAAATCGCCTACACAAAAATTAAAGATCTCATGTCAAAACGGATGTGATAGATAAAATAGTCTAATTTAGTCAGGGAGTGACTGTTCCCTTGCGAATTTGCAAGAGATGAAACCGGGGAGCGCGTTCTCCCATGGTAGAAACATGTTTCTACCATGCGTTCTCCTAATCTAACGGAGTATATGTTCTGTGATCTAATGGTTCTCTATATAAATATCAAAGAGTTTAATAAATATCATCTCTTATCTATGGTTCTCCTACCTACAGGTAAGACTTTATTCGAAGCGACATCTATAATTGTCCCTCCCTAGGTATTAACAGAGGTAAACAAGCTTTCTACCTAAGAAAAAAAACAGCCACATGTATTAATGTATAGATGGCAACCGTTAAGAAATTTGATGTATTAACCTTTTATCCGCACTGCACACGTCAATAACATTTCTAACCTGAAATCAAATGTTCTTGTTATCGTCTTATTAAAATTATATAAATGTACCGGTGATAAGCAATTTACCACGTTTGGTGCCACACCTGTGACTTAAAAAATATAAAATGATACTAAGAAATCCTATTAATAAATCCGCTATAAGGTTATGTTGTTTGTTAAGTTTGTTATTAACATTAGTAGCTAAAGTTAAATGTGCTGGACAATTAATTTATGCAATAAACTGTGGAGGAGAAGCACACACGGATGCTTATGGAATAAGATATGAGAGGGATCCATTACACGGAAGAATTGGAACAGCTTCAGATTATGGCAAGAGATTACTTATTGGAAGAGTACCTCCAAACGATTACATATTATACCAAACCGAGAGATATCACACTAACACATTTGGTTATGATGTTCCCATCAATTCAGATGGGGATTATGTTTTAGTATTGAAGTTTTGTGAAGTTTACTTCAATGCACCGGATCAAAAAGTTTTTGATGTTGTTTTAAATGGTGACCATACTATCGTTGCTGACTTGGATATATTTGAGAAAGTGGGAAGAGGAGTTGCTCATGATGAATACGTCCCCTTTAGAATATCCAAAGGTATTATACATATCATTTATTAGGAAGGAGATTTATCTATAATTTCATATTCCTCTTTGGTCTATGAAGTAGAAGGCATTATGTAATAAATAGGCTATATAAGTACTCACTACTTCAACCCAATTTAATTCGTAGGTATTCTACATTACATAACAATTACATTGGCCCACTGGTGCTACAGTAATATTCGCCATAATATGTTTTCTATCTAACTTAATTAACTTCTGTCAGTGTGCATAGACCCATGTCTATGATATGTCTATGATATGCAGTGAATTAATGGGGCCTCTTAAAATACCTACTTTTAGTCAGTCTAATAGTTATTTCAACATTGTTATCACAGTATTTTATCATTAAAAAAATTAAAATAGAGGTTTGAAAAAAATCAATTTAGAAATATTAATTTGCTAATAATAATAATGGAGAGTTGAATTTGGGGTTAAATCATTAAAGAAATGTATTTTAAGGTGGAAGTAGTACGCATATCTATCCATTCCGACATAATCCTCTCTTTAATTATGCGCCCAACGCTCAAAATTTCACATAACTCTAAATTTTAATTAGGTACCTAATGCAAATATACCTACAGGGTAGCCCAGATGCCATGATCCAAACGAAAGTGGGCGATAGAATAGAATTTTATTGCGTAACGTTGACAAGAATTTTACAATTTATGTTTGTTACATGTCCAAAAATTACCAAGAATTCAAATAATAATGATACCTAATAGTAAAATAATACATTTTTTGTTTTTTAAGTAAATATTGTCTCATTCACTTCCTCTAGGGTGTAAGGTTCTGCAAGTATTAAGAGATTTTTTACTGTATTTTTGAAAATATTTATAAATGTAATTTTTGCAAACATTTATAAAAACAGCCTTTTTCTAGAATTGTTGTATTATTAATTGGGTATGAGAGAGTATCTTTGTGTCTTGTATCATAGTTGTGATCTCTCGTTCATATGCCTGAAAATGAAACAAAGACATTCGTAAACAAGAAGACCTGGAGCTGTTAATAATTTGTAAGCTTTGAAGTGTTGACGACATGATTCACCAATCGGACAAGATTCGTAGTGCCCTTTTTTGAACTATGCAAATTTTTTGGGTATGAGAACCACCCCTAAATATAATTCCATTAGACATTAAACTGTGAAAATGTCCATACTAAGCTGCGAGGATAGTATTATGTCACTACCTTCTTCAATTATTTTAACGAGTAGCAAACTGTATTTAGTCTGCCGCAGAGGACTTATACATGGTCCATCCAATTCATATTTACATCAATTATCACTGCTAAGAATTTTAAATTTCCAGTGTAGTTAATATTTACATTGTTAATGTTTATTTCTGTTGGATATCCAAATTTATTTCTACTATGTTTAAATAAAATACAGTTTGTTTTATTATTATTTAATATCAAGGAAAATCACTGAAACCATTCCGATATATTTTGCATCACACTAGTTGCTTTCATCACGATGCTATTATAATTTTTATCAAAGATTAAAATGCTCGCATCATCAGCATATGTAGTTATATACACTGAGTCATCATTAGATATTGCTGCAATTCATTAATGTATAATAAAAAAGGATGGGACCAAGCACACTGCCCTGCGGCACACCGAATACAACTCTTCGAGTACTTGAACAATACTCAGAGGAATTTGATGTAATGCACATCTTTTCATATCTCTCAATAAGATAGGAATTGAACCAATCATAAGCTACCCCTCTTATGCCCATCCTATTCAATTTATTAAGAAGCGTACCATGATCAATACAATCAAAAGCTTTGGATAGATCAAGGAATATTCCAAGAGCAATATAAGTGAGATCATTTACAGTCAAAATAACCCCATATGTTGTTATCCAATTGTTAGTCGTTTAAAAGTTACAGCACTTTCCGTTTTTTAAGAAATGTCTTCGAAACATTTTTTAACAAAATTGATAAGTTTAGGTTTTTTGTTGTTGTTGTGCTTACTACTGATGTGTCCTTACAGTGAAAGTGATTTCATGAACTTTTCTTTCATATTACAATAATAAAACAAGTTTTTTTTAATACATTTTTTATCTCATTAAAAAGAAAACAGAGATTTTAATGAAGTTTACTTAAAGAAAATTACCACTGAAAACTGAACCAGTATATTATAAACTTCAGTAATTCATGCCGATAAAGGTAAACTCGTATAGTTCATTGGTATTCTTTAATTAAATAATAGATGTTGGTAGTTGTTCAAGTAGATAGGAGATGGTCAACTATAAAAAGATAAAGTATTAAGCATTTGTTGCATATTTTCTTGCCAAAGATGTTCGAAATGTCTTCCGTCAATCATAGTATATAAATGACATCTTAAGAAGTTTCTACTTAAATTTATCCATCGCACGATGGTTGTTCCGAACATTCACTGCTGCAGTTTGCAACTTATCTTGTAGCTGTTGTTCGTTTTGACTCTCATTGCTGTAGGCGATATCTTTATAATGTCTCCATAGGAAATAGTCCAGGTGCTTGAGGTCTGAGGAGCGTGCTGGCCAGCTCCCTATCTAGCGATTGGGGTAGATGTTATTGAGGTATTGTCATACAATGAGGAAATAATGTGCTGGTGCACCATCATTCTGCAGCCACATTGTGGCATGTAGCTCAGGTAGGACATTTTGCAGAAGTCTGTTCAGGTCCTGCTGCAGGAACTGCAAGTATCATTTACACAGTATCACAGGTTCACTCCAAACTAATGTTGGAAGCGGTGGTTCCATATTAGTTTAGGATTTTGTAGTTCCCAAGAGTGAATATTACGTATGTTAAATATCCCAACCCTATTGAACATCAACTCATCGATCCACAGAATTTTATTGAAGAACTGTGAATTCTGCAGCGAGTGAATTCTGGAGCATTTCTCTACAAAATGCCACCCTGGGAGCATAGTCAGTAGGCAGGAGCGCTTACACGTGTTGCACGTGGTAGACATGTAACTTATGCCTTGGCAATATTCGTTACGCAGTGGACTTGACACGCTCACCAGATCTCAATTCCCTGGACTAAGTAAGTAAATATTATTCAAATCTTTATTTTGTTTTTGGAGAAATAAAAAAATCTTCAAAAATTTGCTTTATTATTGTACCTAATATGAAATAAAAATTCATGAACACTTCACCATAAGGACATATCAGTAGATAGCATAACAATAACAAAAAGACATAAACAACTTGTCAATTTTAATGAATTTTTTCGAAGATTTAAAAAAGGTGGAAAAAGTGCTGTAGCTTTTATACTACTAATAATTGAATAACAACATATGGGGTTATTTCGATGACCTCGCCTATCGCCTGCTTTCGTTTAGACCACGACTTCTAGGACACCTTGAATTTATTTTTTATATTAAAGCCTTACCTTTCCATAAGAATTGCTGAGCTTTTTTGGGTAGTCTCATGTACTAAATATTAATATTTTTGTAGGTCGTCTACTGGTAAACGGAGAGGAATCTGAAATAAGAGGTGGAAGAATCCGTGTGGAGTTTATAAAAGGGTACAAGGATAATCCTAAAATAAATGCAATGTACGTAATAAAAGGTAAACTCGATGATGTACCAAAACTGCCACCAATTCCTATGGAACCAAGCCCCGTTGAACAAATTAAGGAAGAACCTGAAGTAATTCCAAAATCAAGACGGCCAAGTGGCCCTAAACAACCGGATCCATATTCCATGGATGACACTTCACTCATGTTGCCTATTTTCATAGCTATAGGAGCATTCATACCTTTACTATTTTGTTTATGCAAATTGTGATCGAATAGGTTTAGGTAATAATTTGTGATTTGTAGTGTTATTGATTTTTTACAAGTTTAATTTTATTAAGTTACTGCATTTTTAAATGCACTTGGTTGTTAATGGTTAGTGAAATCTGTAGATTTACAGTATTATTGTTTTGAGTGAATTGTACTTATAATTAATTGTCGTACTTAGGGTTGTATTGTAATAGGTTGCCGAATATTTTTTTGCTAAGGATTTTAATTTTATTAATGGGACTTCTTGTTGAAGAGATAGAATAAATTATGAGAAGACTTTGAATAATAAATTAAGTAGGTATTTATTATTATTTTTTGTATAGTTTTATTTACAAATATCTTCATAATAATAAGACATTTAGTAACTTGTTTATTAATTTATTTTTTTAAGCACAGCTACATTTTAAAGTTTGGTCCTTTATAAATTTCATTATTTAGTTAATTTACTATATTCCTGATAATAAAAAAAAATTGTACATAGATGTCTACAAATTATCTCATATTTGGTAAAGTTGATGTTGTTTGCCAATTACGAGAACATGTGATACATGTATGAATATTTTCAATCTGAATGTCTCTTATAAGTTCAAATAATGACAAAACTACATCACAAAATAGAAATATACTTTTTTATTCAGGTATTTCTTATAAATAGAAGGGCTTTATTACAAAATTATAAGTTGTGATAATTTTTCAATCATTGTTTTACACAAAGCAGACTCTCAGCATACAAGGCATAAGGAAAGGGTTTCTCGACAGTACAAACACGTACAACAAGACTTGAGAGATCTTTTTTTCTTTTTCCTGTGAGGGGGATGGTCCTGAGATAATGAAATTCTCTTTACTTTAAATCCTTGTTTGTTTGGCATTTTGTTTCCAATTAGAAAGGCAGTAAAGAGTTCTCTGAACTTCAAGCTTTTCACTTCTTGTTACTTTGTAATACAATAAATATACGTTTTGTATGTATATCTCAATACAAAAGGCAAAGCCATTTTTTTGGCCAATTGTTTTTTTCGACTCAGTATTTGACATTCCGTTATCAATGATTATTGTTGTTTTTCTTGAAACTGTCATTTTTATTACGAATATCAATAATTTTCACAAGCATATTAAGTGTGGTAAGAACATCCAGCTTGTCTGTCCATTTACAAACCACTGCAGAATCTTTGCTCTGCCATATGCATTAACCTTTTTTTTTATTTTTTTTTACTAAGCCCTGTGGAACTTTGCACATACCAGTGATAACAATTGATAGATGTTGATCAAAGTATAGTAGACGTAAGAGATATAGTGAGGCCATCAAAAAGCGTGTCGATAAAGCAGTTGAAGCTGACAAAGCGACCAACAAAGGACACCGCCGCTCTTTTTGCACTTCTTGTCACTATATTTATTTCGTTTACTATAATTAGTAGAGTGACAAGGCAATTCAGTTCTATTTCCAGACGCCCAACCATGAGGTAACTTAGAAGTATTTTTAAAATGTTTTATTGAACTTACTTTGTTTGTAAGTTAGTATGTTTGGGTCAAATCTTGCAATCAAAATTTCGATTAGTTTTAATTAAGCTAGAAATTTAAAATCTGGCACACATGTATATTTTAATCTAAAATGATTAAAGTTGATGTTAATATGACAAAAATAATTAATTATAGTAGTGTCGAGCCCAGGGAGCGCGCCCCTTTTTATCAGGGTACTAGCTTGGTGCTCGACTTAAATTTGCAAGAGGCTGGGTCGGTCCTCTTAATGTCGTAGAGGGGGTGGTAGGGTTGCGCGCGCACACACACACACACACACACACACACCAGAAAAGAATACCCAAATTAGCCGTAAAATATATATATATTGACAAATAAGAAACAAAAGGTACTTACATAAATATATTTTCCCTCATCCTCGAATGATGGCTGAATTCCACACTTCACCGGCCGAAGAGAAGTAACTATTTTCGGTTTTCACCCTTTCGGGACTTTTCTCTTCTTTGATTCCCTGCGGAGCCTAACCGACAATTCTTCTCCTTGCGGAGTCTTACACCCAATTGAATTCCTTGCGGAGTCTCACCCACGATTCCTCTCCTTGCGGAGGCTTGCTAACGATTCATTAACTAATGTACCCATCCGGGTAACACAACTTTGACCTCTCTTTACGGAGGCTTGACAGCAATTGATTAATTAAACTACCCTTCCGGGTAATACAATTCTGGCCCGCTAGCCCGCTCCTTGCGGAGCGGGGCCCACCAGACCTCACCTTGCGGAGGTTTTCAAACAATTCCTCTCCTTGCGGAGGCTTGCTAACGATTCCTCTCCTTCCGGAGGCTTACTCACGATTGGTCCCCTTGTGGAGGCCTGACCATAATTTATTAATTAAACTCTACCCTTCCGGGTAACACCGCTTTGGCTGTCAGCTCGCTCCTTGCGGAGCTGGGCTAACAAAACCTCTCCTTGCGGAGACTTGCTAACGGTTGATTCCCTTGCGGAGGCCTGACCATAATTTATTAATTAAACTCTACCCTTCCAGGTAACACTGCTTTGGCCGTCAGCCCGCTCCTTGCGGAGCTGGGCCAACAAAACCTCTCCTTGCAGAGACTTGCTAACGATTGATTCTTCTCCGCATTTTTCCATCAATATCTATCCGCGTTCTTCCTGACTCAGCAATGTGCAGTTCATTGCTAGTGCAATGCCTTGTAGAAAAACGCCAATAGATATGTGATGGATTGCACAGGCAACGGAAATCTAATGTTACATCCGCTGCCTGTACACTATGCGATCTAGTTATTTTCAATGCATTACATATTCTTAATAATATTTAAGAAATTCCAATATATTACGACAATAGGAATCCACTAAGTAAAAGTAGTTAAATATAATGGCTTCTGCAGCAGGATATATCATAGCATGCCTGGCAGTCAACATGTTAAGATAAATTGGAGGCATCAAAAGCAGTGGAAAGAGGTGTTTACCTAACTTTCTAGTCTTAGAATTCTCAAAATTTGTATTTGATTGAACTTAATGTAGACATTTGGTACAAGAATTTCGTGGCTGTGATTCTATTTCTGTTCATTCCTTGTCTATTTGAAAGGCTAACATTAGAACTTGAAGCAACTATTATCTATTATAACAGTTCTCTGGCAATAGTCTGCTTCCTAAAGAAGGGTTATTGACTCAAATCCATTCCTTGTATTTGAATGCACTAGTGTAGAAGTAACAAATGTTTAAGATATAAGTTTACTTCAGCTAACAAAGAGGAAACGTGTTAATCCTCAACCTGATCCCACTGTATAATGTTTGTATATTCTTTGGTTTTTTATCATTTTGAATTAGACATTTCATTACAGTTATGGTATACTTTTTATATTTTAATTCCCATTAATTTATTCATGTAGCTTTTGAAGGTTAGTAAAAATTATCTTACAAAGTTAAAACTGCAGAACAAAAAAATTTTTTCGCAGGCCTGTCCCACATAACAAAATGATATGCAATGTACATACACTGTATCTTCAATCTATGGATATGTATATCCACGAGATGGAGAAAGTATATGTAATGTACATCTAATGGATGTGGAATTAACATTCCCAGCAGATACGTTTGTCGCCGACTTCCATATCTATTTTATATCCAGTGAATGTACATAAACATATGCAATGTACATTCACTGGATATGAAACACACATCATATACACAATCGTATATTTTATGAATATACATTACATATCTCTGAAGTAGTTTCCACGGACATCAAAACACTTATTGAATACTGCACCCGACGCGTGTTGCCCCAGTCATGTTGGCATCATCAGAAGATGATTAAAACGAACAGTTTTGATACCATGATGCCAACACGATTGGAGCAGCACGCATCGAATGAAAGTATTCGAGTGTTTTGATGTTCGTGGGAACTACTTCAGAGGTATCCAATAGTATCCATACAAGAGGTAATAAAACACAGATAGCTTAATAAGAAATATATTTTATATAACTATTTTAAACATACCTACACAAACTTTACAAAATAACCTAATATTACACAATATTTAAAATTTTCAATGTTAGCAAGTTATATATATTATTTATATATATATGAACGTATGTAATTTTTATTCACTATATTTATAAAATACATACCCAATATGACATAACAGCAAATTTTTAGGCCTCTGTCACTTTCCGCCATCTTAACTAAACACACACCTGCCACAATCAGTTGAATATGAAACTTGCAAATTTTCTAACCCTAAAAGAGTGTATTTACAAATCTAAAGAATTGCATTATAATAAATATACTCTTACATCATGGCAGCTTCATGCAAATGTAACAGCATAATATAGCAATAAGCAAATATAAAATCCAGAGAATGAGAAAGAGTTAACTTCCATCACACATAAACACTATGCACACAATACTATAGGGCTTAATCGCTTAATGGCTGCTGGCGCCGGCTGTTACAATCCGTAAACAAATGATGCCTGTACGCTGATGTAGTATGCCATAAATTAGTAGCGCATGCGCATCAGATAATGAGATAAAATTCGTGTACGCGTATAATTTAATTATACCTTAATGGACATGTTATGTATAAATCATTATGTATATACCTCCAGCAATATACACTGAATATGACGCTGATGGATATCAGTAGCTGAATATACATTTCATATCATATGTATATTTAACAATACATATTCAAATTCCAACACCTAATGCATATGCTATGGATGTACATATCCATGAGATGTTATGTGGGGTGTTATCATTCTAACGAGTCCCGGCAAAGACATATGAATAAATCTGTGGTTCAGCTGTACAAAATTTACTAAGCCATCTTCTAACACTTTTTCTCTGTTAAATTTTTTAAAGAATTTCGTGATTAGTTCCACATTAAAGCTGATACTGTTCTCTACATTCTATGTCATTTTCATTTTTTTAGGGGCTCTGAATAGTACCTAAGAATTATCGATCGATGAGCCCGGTCGTACGAAACTCCCAGAGAATTCTCATTTTTCGCGCATTTCGAAGCGGCTCAAAACTATAAGTGGAAAACTCGATTTATCTTCTAAACGGCTTAAGTAAGATACAAATTTGTAAAGACCGTTTTTAGAAAAAGAAACGAGCAACAACTTTTGTTGAAAACTTTTTTCTTTATTTTCATTATTTTGGCCGCTAGAGCAAAAAAACCGAAAATCAAAAAGTTTTTCCAAATTTTTTTGAATTTACCCGGATCTTGGAAGTGCAAAGAATGCATCATCTCATTCTCCAAGTTATTACCTACTTAAATCTCGGAGATGATCCTTTTATTAATTTTTGTTACGCTAAATGGCTAATTTGCCTTTTGCCTGTACTACTATTCATAATAATATATTATATTTTCAACGTAACGCCGCAGACATTACCACACAGCGGCGGCGCTGATTGCGGCCAAACTATCTGAACTACCATAGACAATCAACTCTGGAACTACTAGCAATAAATAATAACTGGAAAAGTACGCACGCGCATTCATATGGCTATATAGAATTTGTATCAAGAAGTGTTCATCTTCACATTTCTAACAGATTCAATAGTTTGTATTAATAATTATCTGAATGTACAAATTCCAGGTTACACTGCTTATTTTAACAAATTCCCTGATATTTACAGGTTTTCCCTGACAATAAATTCCCTGACAATTCCAGGTTTTCCAGATTAGTAGACACCCTGAATATTGCAAAGTCGAAAATCGAATCATCGATTGTTTGTGGGCATCAAATCGTATTTCAAAAATTTGCATTTCAGAATTTCAGATTATAGTTGTTCTTATGTTCTTTGTGATGGTATAAACAAAAATAAATTTAAAATTTTTTATAACCGAAAAATTTTCAAGTCATGTCTGTTAGCTTGCTTATAAATGGTCATAATGCTTTTATTTTAATAGCTTGTTTTTTTATGTACTTTTAAGATATACCAATAATTTTAATTTTTGGGCAAAATATTTTTGAGTAAAATTCATTTCTTAAAAAAAAGAGAAAATAGAAGAATTGAACAAAATTGGTTTTAAAGAATTTAAAATATATGTTTGTTTATGCCACCACAAAGAACATAAAAACAACTATAATTTAAAATTTTTGAAATACGACTTGCCCACAATCACTGAACGATTCGATTTTCGACTTTGCAATTGTTTTTTAGGAGTTATTGTAAACATTTTAACTTGAAACTTGGCTTGATGGTTTAACACCACAAGGGGTAGGTATACTGTTCTAAAGTTTCATTAGAATATGTGCATTATTGTTCAAGTTATCATCAATTGTCTCAAAATGGACGCCCTAAAATTGTCTTCATGTTTTACGACTTAGCATATTGACCAAAAAGTTTCGGACAAATGTAGTTCTCTTCGCAATTTCATTTTGAATAATTTGTGTCTCTTTCTTTTTTACGATACGGGCTATGCAACCAGAGATATTTAAGAAAACTGCGAAGAAACAGGATTCTGGACATTCTTTTGTTTAAACAAAAGTTTTCCGCCACACGGATTTAATCCAAACCTTTTTACTACACTTCTTGAAAGGTTTTCAACAAGTTTCAGCAAAAAAGTTGCTATAGTACGACAATTCCCTAGAAATTTTAATTTACTCCATTATTATGAAAATACGTTTTTTGCAAATTTTGCTCTTGACCGCTGCAACTGCATTTTTTATTGGAATAAATGGATAACATCACAACACTGCAGTGTAAGTCTAAAAATTATATATGTCTGGATATAAAATTAAGAGTTAAATATAAAAAACATAAAAAAATTTTGGGTATTCCATTTAAAAATTCCAAGTAATCATTTGCTCTCTTGATCTTTTACAATTTCAATCTGATTTTTTTTAATTTCAAACGGTTCATTGTTAGTAAAATGTTTTACAGTGATTATATTCTTAGTTTATTAATCAATGAAAACTTATATTTTCAACAAAATCGACCAATAGGATTCTTTTAAAGTGAGAAAAACAGCTACATATCGATCAGCGGAAAAAGATTTTTGTCAAAAAAAAAAATTACTCAGTAAAAAATCGACCTCTTGTGTTTTAATATCTGAAAATTACACTGTCTAGCTCATTTTGAAATGCAGGCTGCATTGTAGGTACCTGATAGCTCTCTGCTTTTGCAAATTAATCTATTTTGTCTCTTTTATCAACTTAAATTACTTTATTTACTCAAAATATGATAATTTACCACATAAATGTTATGAATATAATAATACTAAATAAAAAATAATAATTTTGATTAAATTGTTTTAATATAAGTAGAGTGTTTATACCGGAGCTGGGCCTCCCCCCACCACTTTTCTTGATGTCATAGCCGGGGGGGGCAATTAGTGTGGTGGGGGGCAATTAGTGTGGTGGGAGCAATTAGTGTGGTGGGGGTAATTAGTATGGTGGGGAGTAATTAGTATGATGGGGGTAATTGGGGTGGTGGGAGGCAATTGCTGCGGTGGGGGTAATTATTGAGTTGGAGGGGGGTAATGGGCGTGGCTTGGGGGTGGGATCTAGGGGGGCGTGGTCTGGAAAGGGGAAATTAGTATGGTGGAGTGGTAATAAATGTACTGACGGTAACTACGTAGGTGAAGGGGCAATTGACGTGGTGGTGGGAGGTAATGCTGTGACGTAACATTCACTGGTGGTGGGAGCATCCCTATTATTATAAAAGTGAATGAGCTGTTGGTATATGACCATTGTATAGGCTAGACTGCTACAGTAAAGGAATTACGGTGTTTTGCTCTGGGTAGCTGGAGTCGGAGATTAGTTCAGGATCCAGATTAGTTTAATAAGACAACCCAATCAAAATTAACAAATTTATTATCTTTCAACAGGTAAAATATGCAGGTTTACATGATATACAATAGTTACAGGTTATCGGTTTTCAGGTCCGTATCTTTTACGGTTATTGGTAATCAGGTGATATTTAAATCGTATGAATGAGAGAGACGACGAGAGTGTAATGCAGTGATGCGGCGAGTAGGGGTTTTGACGGCGGAAACGGCGGCGGGCTAATAACTATCAACTCGAGCAAGCTATCGGCTCAACTCGCCGGGTCACTCCTCTGTTAATTTATATTTGCTCCGTGTCGGTTTCGTCGGGACATCACTGGACTAAATAACACTTGGCACAAGTTCTGTCCCCGGCTCAGCGCGCCGTAAGACTTCTCTAGGTCAAGATATATTCGGTCCGGAGAGTCACGTCACTTGGTGCATAAATCAGTAAATTGTCTTCGGCTCAGCGCGCCGTCGGCAGTCTACAGAGAGATGTACCCAGTGCTCTTCTCGATCCGCGGCTGGGCTTTTATACACGAAACTATCCCTCCTTTTTGAGACGGTCGGAGTCGGGCGGTGTGCAAATTTAGTATATCGAGTATGAATCGCCGTCGTGTGGCAAATGTAAACACGGCACTACACTGAAACTTCTTAGTAATGAGGTATGACTTTAGGATGCTTCATTACACTCCCCTCGTTCGTCGGGTGAAAAAAAATTGACATCAGGAACAATTTTTAAACGTTTCAAAACAACTCTAACCTATTAAACATTTTTATCCAATTAACGAAAACATGGTAAGATTACGTAAACACCCTGTATAAACATGTGAATATACAATTTTTAAACATTTTAAAACAAATCCTAACCTATTATACATTTTTATCCAATTAACGAAAACATGGTAAGATTTCGTAAACACCCTGTATAAACATGTGAATATACAATTTTTAAACATTTTGTTAACAGCAATCTATCAGTAAAACAACGGTAGAGATAACAGGGAAAATAAAATGTACTATGCAAAAATTAACTAAACTAGGTATGGCATAAATCGAAATAAATCGTAAGAAAACATTGGTATAAAAGATAAAACAAATGGATTCTAAAGCAAAATTAACAAAATTTACATATCGGAAAATGTAATAACAAATTCGGCCTGATAAAGTTTTCCGCGCACTCGTTTGCCGCGCACATAGACGTTCCCGCGCACTCCTGGGGTTGCGATAGTGGACGTCTGCGGCAAGGGTATTGACGCACAGGGCTTGATGCTGGACAGGGCGGTGATTCCTGGGATTCGGGTGGTCGTTCCGTCGCTGCTGCGGTGCCTGAACTTTCGTCTCCGATTTGGTACTGCAGGAGGCGGCTTTGTGTCGTCTATCTGAAACAAGGCCCGAAGGCAGGGAATTGACCTACCTGGGGTCGGCGGCTTTGGGGGACTGGGACTTTCGCCAAATAACTCCCTGAATTTCCTTTCCATTGACCTGGACAGTGGAGATATCGTTTGTAGCCCAGGGGACGGTATCGGGGATGGCACATATTTAACTGGCGGTGAGGGGGACGGCTCAGCTCTGGAGGTTGAAGGACACCTCGGGGACGGCAGCAGGGACGGCATGTCTAACCTCGGCGGCGACGATGGTATTCTGGCGTTTCCCTGGCTGGGGAGGCTTTTGGCTTCCGGCGTCGGGGGTAGGGGAGATAGTAGGGCTGGTATCTGGGTTTCTGCCCTAATTCTTGAGAGTGGCGGCGTCTCAGGGTTGATTGTCCTGGGAGGATCAAAGAATATGTACAGGTTTTCCAAACCTGGTCCGGGCGGTGACATCGGGCGTGGTGGAGGAGACGGCGTCGGGTCGTCTGACTCAGGGTACCCGGGTGGTAAACTTGGAGTTCGTGGCCACATCTTGGTCTGATGATTCTGGTCGACTGAATATTTGCTGCGAGTGCATGTTAATTTATATGTTTTAGACATGCGCCGGTTTCAAATCTTTTACGTGTACGCGCAGCTTCCTGCGACCGGTGGGGGATCTAATTTCGACGATAACTGGTGATATAGTTTGCACCACGATGTATGGTCCTGAGAATTTAGGAGCCAGTTTTGCGTTAAAATTTCGGATTGCTGAGGACAAAGGGTGTTCCCTTTTCATGACCCTGTCTCCCACAAGGGGGGTCCATTCCCTGCGACGCAGGTTGTAGTGGTGACTCTGTGTTTGGTATGCTCTGGCTAGGTTTACTCGTACAAGTTCAAATATATCGGCCATTTTCTGCAACTTTTCAATGTGTTTCTTCGGGGTATCTGGGTTTGTTGGGTTATTATTCTGGTTTTCTTTGTTGAGAGAGCTAGGTAGTGTTAACTCTCTACCGAAATTAAGCATTGCCGGTGTGAATCCCGTGGATTCATGTCTGGACGAATTTATGGCTAACGTAAATTCTGGTAAAAATTGGTCCCATTTGCGGTGGTCGTTTTCGGTATATTGGGCAATCATCGTCTTTATTACTTTGTTTGTCCTCTCTACTGGATTACATTGGGGTGAATACGGCGTCGTTGTACGGTGTGTAATACCGTATTCAGATAACAGCGAAGTGAATTCGTTGCTGGTAAACTGTTTCCCGTTATCGGTGATAATGTAATTTGGACATCCAAATCTGGCGATAATTTTTTCCTTTAATGCTTTGCAAACGGCGTCTGCTGTTGCTTTTCTTACAGGGTGACATTCTATCCATTTAGTGAATCTATCTTGCAACACGATGAGATTATTGTTGCCTTTGCTAGACCTAGGAAGTGGTCCGACAATGTCGATGCTGACAGTATCCCAACATCCGTTTATTTTAGGGAATTGCATTTTTCCTGCGGTCTGTTGTTGAGATGATTTATATTTTTGACAGTTCGGGCAGCGTCTTACGTAATTTGCAATATCTCTGTACATCCTAGGCCAGTAGTATTTATCGGCAATTCGGGTTATGGTTTTTGTTATACCTAGGTGTCCTGCGCATGGTGCATCGTGATTTTCCTTCAGGATTTGCTTTCGTTGCGGTTGCGGGATACAAAGTTTCCATGGGCTGGAAAATTCGGGGTCTGTAAAATTGTTACTGCTCCATATATGGCGGTACAGGTTTCCGTCGATAATGCAGTATTCCGGTTTTCTTTCGGGTTTACTTTGTACTAGTTTAATGGTCTCTTTGTACCAAGCACAGTTTTCTGAATTTTCAATTGCGAAAATACCTTCCTCTGTGTTATTTCCTTCTTCGGTGATAACTGGCTGGCGGGAAAGTGCGTCTGCCACTTTGTTTAACACTCCTTTTCTGTATTTTATTTCGAAATCGTACTGTTGTAATTCCATTACCCATCGAGCCAGTCGTCCATTGGTGGGGTTTGTGGAATATAACCATTTTAAACTCTGGTGATCTGTTACAACAACAAAATGATATCCCTGTATGTAACTGATGTGTTTCCGGATTGCGAAGAGTATGGCGGAGCATTCTAATTCCACGGCTGACATCTTTTTTTCTACGTCTGACAAGGAGCGACTTGCATAGGCTATAATACGGTCCTGATTGTCAATTTTCTGTAGCAGTGCCGAACCAAGTCCTTGTATAGATGCGTCTGTCTGGAGATAAAAAGTTTTCGTAAAATCGGGGCAGCTGAGTACAGGAGCCGTTGTTAATGCACTTTTGAGTTTTGTGAAAGCCTCTTCTTCAACTGATGTCCATTTCCAGCGGATATGTTTCCTCAGTAATTTGTTTAAGGGTGCGGCAGTGTCCGAATATGACTTTATAAATCTCCTATACCAGGAAGTCATGCCCAGAAAACGTCGTAATTGTTTGACATTCTTTGGAGGCTGGATTGCCACAATGGCACTTACTTTTTCGGGGTCTGTCTTAATGCCATCTTCACTTACCAGGTGTCCTAAGTATCTTAGTTCTTTTCTGCAGAAATTACATTTATCTGGATTTAGTTGTAGGTTTGCATCTTTTAAACGCTGAAATATTTCTTGTAAGTGTTGTAAATGTTCGTTAAATGTCTTGCTTACTACGACGATGTCGTCCAGGTACGCAAATGCATAAGGTAGATCAGGGGTTATAATCTGGTCCAGGAGTCTTTGAAATGTGCTGGGGGCTGAATGGAGGCCAAAAGGTAAAACTTTAAATTGAAATAACCCTCTTCCGGGTACCGTAAATGCGGTTATTGGCTTACTCTCATTTGTCAAAGATATTTGCCAATAGCTGGAGCGTAAATCTAAAGTAGATATGAACCGGGCTTCTCGTAATTTGTCTAAAATGGCGTTTATAAAAGGTAATGGGTAAGCATCTTTCATCGAAACTTCATTTACTTTCCGGAAGTCTATGCAAAATCTATATTTATTGTCCTTTTTCTTTACCATGACAATTGGGGAATTCCACGGGCTTTTAGACGGTTCTACTACACCTTCTTCCAACATTCTGTCTAACTCGGTATTAACAATTTTTTGCATGGCTGGGTTTAATGGGCGGTATCTCTGTTTAATCGGCGTGTCGTCCAGGAGTCTAATTTTGTGTTGTGTTAGTGGGGTAACACCTTGAATTGTCTCAAATTTCAGAAGTTCGACTTGTAAAAAATTTGACAGGATCTGTTTTTCGTTATCTGAGGGCTGAATTAGAGAGAGCGGTATTGTTCCTTCTATTTTCCGATTAAAGTCTATCATATTTCCCATAATTTGCCCTGTTAGTAATTTAAAATCAATGGTAACGTGATGGTTCCTTAGAAAGTCCATCCCCAAAATAATATCATAAGTTAAATTTGGCAAGTACAAGAAATTATCGGTTAATTGAAGTCCTGTTGTGTAGTAATTTAATTTGAATTCTCTGTTTACTAGTGTTTCGGTTCCATCCGCCAGTTTAATATTATGTCCGGTACAATTTATTTCTAGTAAGTTTGCTTTGCAGTTCGTGTATACAGCGTCCCCTATGTAAGAGCGGGTTGAGCCCGTGTCGAGTAGCGCTGTAAAGTGTTCGGTTCCGATTTGTATCGGGAGCTTCAGTCGGTCGTTGACATTGAAAACTGGAGTTTGGACGGTGGCCGCGGGGAAGTTGTTTACTGGCTGGACTGTTCGCGAGGCAGGGCAGCCATATTGCCGTTTCCCGAGGCCTCATTTTTGCAGCTGCAATCACGGGAAAATATCCCTAATTGTCCACATTGGGAGCAAAATATCTTTGGTTTGTTTTTACAGTTACCTCGGGTGTGACCAGGGATTCCACATCGCCAACAGTTTGTATTTCTATTGTAGTTATTAACTACGCTGTGCCTGGGATTTGTTTGTGTGTTATTCCTAGAATTGCTTTGTGTTGTGGGGTACTCGGCGGCGGTTTGTCTCTGTACCTGATCTTGTGATCTAGAATAATTCTGGGTGGCCGGCCTATTGTGGTTTTGTGTGTTGTTTCCATAATTATTTCTATAATTCGGTGCTTGATAATATCTGTCTGGTGTGTAATTAAAACCTAATCTTGGTGTGCCTGTTTGTAAATTTTGTATGGCTGTCTTTTCTTCTTTGCAAACAGTTTCGTGTTCATTTGCTAGGGTTATTAATTGATCGAGTGTCTGGAAATCGGTTCGTTTGATATATTTTCGGTATTCTGGTTTTAAATTTGAGTATATTCGGTATAACTTCTGTTCTGGAGTGATATTTTTAAGCCTCCGCAGTAGAGTTTGGATTGCTACTAAATAATCTTTTATATTTTCGTTTTCTTTTTGTACGCGGAGCCTTGCTTCGTCTTCCAACTTTAAATGGTAATCTGAGGGTGCGTAAAATGCTGTTAACTTTGTGACAAATTGATCCCACGTATTCCAGGACGTTTTATTATTTCTGTACCATAATAATGCATCGCCTTGTAGTAGTTCGGGTAGGGCTCGTAGCATTTGTTCATCATTAAAATTGTATCCAGACTGTAGCTCCTCTACACGTTCTAGAAATGAGAAAACGTCTTTTCTGCCGTCGAAACGAACGTTCCATTTGCGAACATCAGTTAAAACCGCACCCATGGGTGTTGGTAAAATGTATGACCTGTCTGGTATTGTAGGATTTATTTGGGTGGGCGTGGCATCAACTTTCTTGGCTGCCTCGCTACGTAAATAACTTTTTAGTCTACTTCGGAGATCTTCCACTGTTCCAGTTGTAATTGCGCCGTACTTGGATAATTCTACTAGTAGTTCATCTTTCTTTAATTTATATATCCATCCTACTGTGGTATCTGCGACTTCTAGTCCATAAGCACCATCTGTGTCTGACAAACTCATTTCTATGGCTTGGAATATTTTGTGTCTCCCTCTAAATATTTTACTATCTCTCTCTTATCCTTTTGGGTTGTCTGGAGTAAATTTACCTTTTTAAAATCTGTTTCGGGTGTTAAATTATGTTACACTCTTTCTATTTGTCTACCTCTCGTTTGTAAATGACACTTTTTGGGTTATCCGGAATGAACTAATGTCTTAATATCTGCTCGGGCGCCAAATTATGTAACGGTGTTTTGCTCTGGGTAGCTGGAGTCGGAGATTAGTTCAGGATCCAGATTAGTTTAATAAGACAACCCAATCAAAATTAACAAATTTATTATCTTTCAACAGGTAAAATATGCAGGTTTACATGATATACAATAGTTACAGGTTATCGGTTTTCAGGTCCGTATCTTTTACGGTTATTGGTAATCAGGTGATATTTAAATCGTATGAATGAGAGAGACGACGAGAGTGTAATGCAGTGATGCGGCGAGTAGGGGTTTTGACGGCGGAAACGGCGGCGGGCTAATAACTATCAACTCGAGCAAGCTATCGGCTCAACTCGCCGGGTCACTCCTCTGTTAATTTATATTTGCTCCGTGTCGGTTTCGTCGGGACATCACTGGACTAAATAACACTTGGCACAAGTTCTGTCCCCGGCTCAGCGCGCCGTAAGACTTCTCTAGGTCAAGATATATTCGGTCCGGAGAGTCACGTCACTTGGTGCATAAATCAGTAAATTGTCTTCGGCTCAGCGCGCCGTCGGCAGTCTACAGAGAGATGTACCCAGTGCTCTTCTCGATCCGCGGCTGGGCTTTTATACACGAAACTATCCCTCCTTTTTGAGACGGTCGGAGTCGGGCGGTGTGCAAATTTAGTATATCGAGTATGAATCGCCGTCGTGTGGCAAATGTAAACACGGCACTACACTGAAACTTCTTAGTAATGAGGTATGACTTTAGGATGCTTCATTACAAATGCTGTGACGTAACATTCACTGGTGGTGGGAGCATCCCTATTATTATAAAAGTGAATGAGCTGTTGGTATATGACCATTGTATAGGCTAGACTGCTACAGTAAAGGAATTACTATGCATTATTTCCATACTTAATGATATGATGGATAATGAGCAAAATGCATAATCTTTTTAAACATCACATCACTAAAAAACATTATTTTTCCAGTATTTTATTTTTGTTTTATGTTCTAATTAAAGGTTAAAAAAATTATTTACTGCAGCTGTCAATTTAACTGCGTTTAAATGGAGAAGTTTCCGCGCTACTTGTGTCTGACGTCATCGGGCACATCGCACCGACGGAAAACGTATTGTGATTGCGAATGTGTACACATTATTTATGTTGTGTTATGGAAAATACAAAGAAAAGTAGCTATAGATATTGTATTGTGTAAGTTATTTTTTAATGTGCCTAGACGCTATAAAGTTAGGATGAAATGGTGCAGAGCTATGAGACGAGACGACCGAAATGCAGAATTATCGTCATCCTCAAGATTATATTGCTACCAGGATCATTTTGATGTAAATTTACCCATTAAAACTAATTATTTTATAATAATATTATGAAAATATGTACCTAACCCTAATATTATTGCGATAATTTGTTTACATATCATGGTGAATTTGGTCACTTTCCTATTTATAGGAATACATAAGTTTACTAACTTCTGTTAATAGGAACCTTGAATTAAAATGCATAAATGTATAAGAACGGTGGGAATAATGTAACTTCTGGACGTTCTACATATTATCCAGTTATAGGTATATTTATATATACCTCAGTGTGTAGTGCCATCAGCGAGTATCGAAGTCAATCAAGATGGCCGCGCCGGACAGTTTGCTAAATCTTAGCTCTCCAATTCTTTGTAAAAGATGCGGGAAGAATATGGCTAAAAATTATTTAAAATGTGAAAAGTGTAAAAGCATGTTTCACCAAAGCTGTGCCAGAGTTACGAAAGGTGTAAAAGTGGTTAGTGACTCTTTAATTAACTGCTGTGGTACAGAAAACAATGTCGCTAATAATGAGGCGTTCTTAAGCGCAGTGGATAGTCTGTCGGTTGACAACAAGATAGATATTAATATCTTCTTGTATATAATTAAACAAAATTATGTTATTATTGATGAACTACAAGATAAAATTAGAATATTAAACGATCATATTGCAATCTTACATAAACCCAATTAGCATTTTCATATTCCTACGATATACTATACATATTCCAAAATAAAATTAGTATATTGCATACATATTTGAAACTAATTCAAAATAAGTTGTATACTGGTTGTTTTGTCACAGGTTTTCACATTGTATACATACTCCTGCAATATTCATATGTATGTTGCTGACACGTTGTAAACATATTCTGAAATGTACATTCATTCTACAATATAGTTACAATATACACAAACCTTTTCCGTACATACATGCAACATTATCCATGTATACTTTCAATATACAATGTATATTGCAAAACAACAATGGTATATTGAATAAATATTTAATACTGATTCATAATAAGTTGTATACTGGTTGTTTTGTCACAGGTTTTCACATACTATACATATTTCTGCAATATACACAAACATGTTGGTGACACATTGTAAACATATTCTGAAATAAACATTTATTTTACAATATAGTTATAATATACACAAATGTGTTCCCTACATATAGGCAATGTTATCCATGTATACTTTCAATATTGCAAAGCAACAATAGTATATTGAATAAATGTTTAATACTTATTCAAAATAGATTATAGAGTGTCCCAATAAAAACTCCCATGCTGGATATCTTCTAGATGAATAGAGATATTTTAATTCTGTAAAAGTCAGTTTGTAGTACATAAAGAGTGCTTCAGTAATAAATATAAATAATTTTTTAATACATATATGACACTGAGCAAGAAATATTTCGACGAGAGGAACTTTGAAATGTGGTTTGTGTAAAGGGAAATGCATTTCTATGTAAATATTGTTAAAAAAAATCGCAAATCCAACTGCTTTTGAGATATTTGTATCCAAACGTTGCCATTTGCTCCTGTTAAATAATTATTTCCGAAACATTTCACTATTTAAGTGATTTAAAAAAAATCACATTTAAGGCATTTTCATATAAATCAAAATTTCAAAGTTTATGATATACAGATTGTCCCCCTTAAAGACTAAATAAATCTTTCAGAGATTACAACTATTCAATAGGAACAAATGGCAATAATTGGACACATCTCAAAAACGGCTAGATTTGCCTTTTTTCTTAAGAACAAAATCTACTTAGAAATGTATTTCCCTTCCACAGAAACCAGGTTTTGAAGTTTCTCCCAAAGAAATAAGATTTATTTAGAGCCCAGCACCATCTACACACTGATATATTCAAAAACCATTCATTTATATTCAAAATTGAAGCACTATTTATGTGCTACAAACTGGCTTTTACAGAAATAAAACGTCTCTATTTGTTTAGAAGATATCCAGCCTGAGACTTTTTACTGGAACATCCTGTATACTAATGGTTGTTCTCATCCCACAGCATATCGTACACATACGTCTTGTAGATCTGCATGTATGCTGAAAAAATATTGTAAAGATATTTCGAAATATATATTTATTGCTTCTAACAATGTACACTGCATGGAAAATTTGTTTTTACCATTACTTTTCAGTTAAACTCAAACATGTTTTATTGATCAAATTTTGTTGAATGGAGCACACAAATGCTAAATAAACCTACCAATAAAACTGCATTTGCCATAACAATACTTTACAAAGGCCCAAGAATATCATAGCAAAAAAAAAATACTACTTTACATCGTCGTAACAATTATGTATCTTAAATTATAAAATAGGAAGTGTTATAATTAAAACAGTTGTGTTACTTTAAATATATTTTTATTTTTTGTTACAAAATGAATTGCAGTAATAAATAACAATTGTGCCAAGAATTTAAATCGACATTTTTTAAACAAAAAAATGTGCTTTGCAACTTATGAACTGATTAATATTTTTTTAACAAAAAAATGTTGTTTGCAACTTATAAACTGTCATATTTTACTATAAGAAATATTTGGCCAGTAAGTAAAAAATAGTAAAAACTGGAGGGCTTACATTTTCAAAACCAGTGTCCGGGTGTTGCCGATGGCGCTACTTCTAATTGCGAAACTCCACTTGGCATTCTGAACACGTCACCTGCTCCTATTGGCTGAATACTTTCTTTTGGCTTTTCCAATTTTTTGGAGAAGGTATTTTTTTCCTGAGTAGAGAGGAGGTGGGGATACACGAGCTATAGTTCCAACTATAAAAGAAAAAACAATTAATTATATTTGAATAGGTATTTCAATTTAAAAACTGTCCTTGATGAAGTTAATAAATAAAATAATAAACACATCTTACAGAAAAAAATAAAAATAATCAAAAATAAATTAAACAAATTGATATTATCATAAAACAAAACATAGTTATAGGTATTTTTTTGAAAATCGGAAATGTTTGTGTTTGTGATTTTAAATGCCTACCAGAGTTATTAGAAGAACACATATTCTCTTTCAACTTCCAGTAAAGACAACATTTCTTTCACTTTGGGAAGTCGACGGCTTCCAATACGTTCTTCGATATCACTATGTTCATCTGACAATAATAAACTTTTCGGAGGGCTAATATGCTTTTTGTACATATAGTCCCTTGATTTGTTTCTGTTCACTCTGTACATCTGATTTCTGATTTTTTCCATTTACCTAATTGCAGCTTTTTATAATCCTCTGAAATAGATATAAAGCAAATTAATACGAATAAATATAACAACTCGTATGTTGTAATTAAAACCAATGGTTGTGATTTAAATAAACAAAGGCACCTTAATATTGAAATAGATCGAACCTACCTTCTTAAAAATAAGATTTAAACACCCCGTAAAGTGTCCAAGTTTCATCTGGGATTTCTCCTGTTTTTCAATGATTTGTCAAATTGGTTCCGTTTGAATAGTGACCACCAACCACTACCTCCGTTTCTTTTCAAAAAATTGGTGCCTACAAACGCCGCCATTATTATAACAACAGGTAGAGTAGTATTATTATGAGAAGATGCTCGCAAAAAATAATGCGCAGAGACGAGTTTGTGTGCCTTCATTGTTTTAAGCCAATGAGAGCGAATTGCGTCATATTTGACGTCGAAGCCAGTGGCACCGTCAATCTGCAGTCACAGGATCTGTGCTGCAGTATACTTGTTGTGTTCCCCATTTCTGATTGAATTAAGTGATATAACCTTACTTTCAGTGAAGAATGTCTTCATCGTAAACACCAGAGTGTGACGAGTTTTAATATTCTACATTACACAGTTCCTCGTCCTCGAAAATTTGATTAGAATTATTATATATCCTTCTACCCCAGATGCTGCTGTCACTGGCAAAAATATTCGCGCACGTTAGCTCCGCCCCGAGCATCTTCTCATAATAATACTACTCTAAGTACAAAGGGATACATTAAACTTTAGTGTCTGAATATAAAATATCTGCAAATAGCAAATGACAACAAAGGGGGTCATCCTTAAAACTATGTGGTAGGTAGTTGTATTGTGTACAATTGTAAAATACTTACTGCAAAGCAATTAATGTACCCACACATGAACTAATAATTAAATAATCACGGGAAAACAAAACACAAACGAATTGAAATCGACATTTGACAGCCTGTGCGCTGTGGTGGCAAAGAGCATGCGCTAATCTAAGGACGTGGCGCGCATTTAAAAAATTCGACAAGGGGCGATTGTAACGACATGGAAAGCGGAAATCTAATTATAACGATAAAATGTAATTAAATAATCATTTCTCAAGTCCGAACTACCTGCTTAAGAAATGCCGATAGCTATTAATTAATTAAATACAGTAGGAAAATTGAAAAAGGGATGAATAAGTTATCATTTTTATTATTCATTATTATTTAATAAACGATCACAAGTCCAAAGTCTGGATTCAAAATTTAAATCATATTTCATATCTACAATTTTAACCAACGATTTATAATTTATAAAACGTATGCCATTCGCCACAGGGGATGATTATAAATGCACTTAAACCAAGCCTAGATAGAGAAATATCGATTTGTTTTTGTTATGAGGTAGATAGGCACTATATACCGACACTGGCGTAGAATTAATATTTAACTTACCATAATTTTTATGTAATATAGCCCAAATGCATGCAGCATTACGCTGTCAAAATCAGTCAAAAACCGCATAAATCTTATTGGTACTTTGCAAAATGTAACATATTGCTGTGCAATATTACTAGAGCTAAGTATATTGTTTCAAATTTCAGTTGCAATGTTGCTAAAACTGCTTTGTCGGTGGGTATACATAATTTACGTGTGCCAACGATTGGCTCAATATGTTTACACCCCATTCTAAAATTTAATTTGTGTTTTATTGCATATACAGCAGTAGTGTACATGTGTTCAACTTTTGAATGTCATTTTTTGAATATTAAAAATACAAACATGAATTCTATGTTGCAGAAATGTTCCACTGGTACATTATCAGGATATATATGATGAAACACATATATTATCCATTAAATGTTTATGTGATATTTATTAAAGATTTCAAAATTAATATAGCTTTTTGTATATGTCTACAGTATACGAAAATATCATGTTGTAAAAATATTCCATTTGTAAATTGTAAAGAGATTGAATTAAGTACGTAACATAAATATTGCCTATTGTATATCTATATAATATTTGACACATCAGTAATTTTTTGAGAAGATTCGTACAATATTCTGTGTATATCGCAGAATCAACATTATTTCACGTATATTATAGGTATATATAGGAATATCGTACAACGTACTGGCAATATCTTTCCTATATTGATATAAGTACGTCGCAAAATGTATATTACGGCTATATGTAAAAGAAGTTCTGAATATTGTTTGAATGTAGACAATGAGTTTTGAATGTTCATTTCATATCGCGTGCTATGTGGGAATTCAACAACTATCAAAGTGAACATTCTTCAATGACAAAACCTATTGTGGATGAAAAAACCATTTCAGATAAATTTGTCGATAAGAAATTATCATCAAAAACACAAGTTAATAAAACTCGCCTAAGTGAAACGCAAAAACAACGGTCAACTGTTCTTGTAGATAATAAAGAACAAAAAGCAAAGGTGAATGAACCTAGCCTACAAGTAAATACTAAACAAATATCAGCTGAGCTGCTGAATCTTCAATCGGAGTTAAAATGTAAGGAAATTATTAATCTTACTAACAACATCCATCGGGTTCCAAAGGAAACCCCCAAGAAAATAGTGAAAGTCAGTGGACTCAGGTAACCCATAGTAAAACGGTGGCGAGTCGTAGTAAAAAAAGGATTGTGGGGAACAATAAAGAATCAACAATAAAAGGAGTAAGAAAACTCGCATATCTACATGTTTGCCGTGTGGACCTTGATACATCTGCCATGGATATACAAGATTTATTAAAAACGACTTTCCCGGAAGCTCAGTGCGAATCAATACAACCCAAGTATCCTAACCTCTACTCGTCATTTAAAGTTACCATTTTTGAGGAAAACTTTAAAAAAGCTATGAATCCGAATGTCTGGCCTGATGGAGCGTGCATCAGCAGGTTTTTTCAGAAGAGGACGAACATGACATCAGTTACGTAAACCAAAGCTTAGGGATGCAGGATACAATTACTAAGGGTAAAAAAGGCGGGGTAGGCCTATTTCATGTTAATATTCAGTGTATCTCAAATAAGTTGGAAGAGCTGTCTCTGTTTCTTGAAAAGAATAATAATTATGATATTGTGTGTTTTTCTGAACATTGGCAGGATAAAACCTCTATAAATTCAATTAATATTCCACATTTTACGCTTGCTACCTATTTTTGTAGGGATAAAAATAAACATGGAGGCGTCTCCATATTCGTGAAAAATACAGTAAAATTTAAACAAATGCAAATTAGTGAATTTTGTAGCCAATTCAATGCTGAATTTTGTGCCATTGAAATTTTGCAGATAAATGTTATTTTGATTAATATATGTTAGATCTTGAATCTTGGATTTAACTTTTTAAAAACAATTTTTATTTTATTTAAACAAATGAGTATTTATTATTATTTTTGTTTAGTTAATTCACAATTTGATCACTTAAAACTAATTAATAGTTAGTCTCTGAGCATTGCTCTTAATGGAGAAACTAACAATGAGATTAATAATAATAAAACATGAAAATATAGAGAGGCTTTGCTCTATTGAAATTAACGTGGTGAGTTTACTGAACGATGCAGGACTGAGGCCAAAAGCGTCGTTCAGTTGTATTTATAATGTTTGCATAAAATGCAGATTAAACAGAAACTAAATCTATGCATCAGGGTTTCACAAAAGTAACCTAAGCTAAAACGTGCAATTTGGAATATTAAAGTATTGAATTACAAAGATAAAGAAAGATATGAAATAAAGAAATGAATTTGTTATTGAAAGTATTAAATTACTTATGTGAACGTGTT
This sequence comes from Stenurella melanura, assembly GCA_963583905.1. Classification (NCBI taxonomy): domain Eukaryota; kingdom Metazoa; phylum Arthropoda; class Insecta; order Coleoptera; family Cerambycidae; genus Stenurella; species Stenurella melanura. The sequence continues at coordinate 81,863,088 of OY757312.1, forward strand.
GATAAGAACTTAAAGAATAATACGGTTATACAAAGGTTATTATATAATACAGTGCTTAAATCTAATATAACAACTCCCTTTCTTATAAAAAAGTTGATGATATAAATCAACTTTTAAGCATAAGTTTTGCTGTATGAGGGATTTAGTTCGATATCCTCGGGGATTTCACGAATATTTACACTTGGTCTTCTTTTGGGGAGTAAATGTCCATATCCACTGAAAAGCTTGGACTTCGGTGGTTGTGGAGGTCGAGGTGGTTGATCGTTGGATAGGGAGATGCCGATCCTTGCGTCTCTTCTGCCTTTTCTGCATTTGCAGATTACGAATAAAATGATAAGTATGATAATCAAAGTTATCGTAAAGTACGTGAACCAAGAAATGTTCTTATTGATGAATGGTTCATTGATGATTTTGTCTAGATCGTCCGAGTATTGATCTAGTTTATGCTTGGCGATGTTTAGATCATCCGTGTTGAGGTTGCTTAACTTCAGTGGCTTCAAATTTGGGAGTTTGGATTTCTCCGGGAGATGGTTACAACAATCGTATGGTATTCGAACTGGATGGCTGTTGTAAGTGATGTTGTCCAGCGGGTGCGATGAGGTATGGACCCTGGTGCTACCTATGAAGGCACTACACTCCGATTTCAAAGTCAAGATCGAGTTCAGCTGGATTATTTTCGTAATAACGTCTCTATTGTTGCACTTTACGGTTACCGGTAGATTGTCTGATACTAGTATTAGCCACTTATTGTTGCTTAGTTTTTGGATACTGTAGTCTTTAGCAAACAATAAATTTGACTGGCAAGTCCGGGGCACTACACTTAATTGTTTTAGTATTTGGGCTTCGCATATCGCGTCACTGTCTATGGGGTACGGAAGCACATTTGAACAAAGTCTTACACTGGGGTTTAAGGATTTACAATTGTCAAGGTTCAAGATCGAGTTCAGCTGGATTATTTTCGTAATAACGTCTCTATTGTTGCACTTTACGGTTACCGGTAGATTGTCTGATACTAGTATTAGCCACTTATTGTTGCTTAGTTTTTGGATACTGTATAGTCTTTAGCAAACAATAAATTTGACTGGCAAGTCCGGGGCACTACACTTAATTGTTTTAGTATTTGGGCTTCGCATATCGCGTCACTGTCTATGGGGTACGGAAGCACATTTGAACAAAGTCACACTGGGGTTTAAGGATTTACAATTGTCAAGGTTCGGGAGAGGTACAAATAACAATGAATCATCGTCCTTTGCTATGTACTTATGTGTCGTTGATAAAATATGATGTAGTCCTGTTCGATTATCCAATATAGGAATAGGGTAAAGGTGGTAGAGGGTGTAAGTTTCTGGTTCTGTTAATGGAATTTTTAAAACAAATATTACTTTAGATCCAGATTGAAAAGCCTGGAGTTCTATTATATCAAAATATTGAGCAACTTTTGAAATTTGTGGTGTTATCGGCAGATTATTTTTGTGCAGAGATTGAGATACTTCCTGAAGAGAAGAAACTAAGTCTTTCGGGGCAATTATCGAGCTATGTAGGATTTTTAATCGAGCAAATGTGATTGAGTTTAAAATGTTATCTAAACTGTTTTCTAAAAACATATAACTTTCCATAAGAGATTCGCATATCTCGAGTACTCGTAATTTTGATTGAATGTAAGCTAAATCATCTGATATATCATAAATTGATTTTTCAATTTCTTTAATATCGTTATTGAAAGTTTCCTCGTCGATTTTTAGTTTTTGAATTGTTGAATTAAAACTTTTTATTACCGAGGTCGTTACCGAAATTTGGTTCTTCATCAGATTTTCTAGTTGATGTTCGTCATTCGTGAGTTTATTAATACAAGCTGTATAGTATTCACCATCAGAGGCGTCTAGGTTACCTGTGATAGCCTTCCAGAATGTACAGATTCCGTTTAAAATACCTCGTTTGTATCTTTTAGTGTCCACAAATATTTCCTCAAATTTTTGTTGTAATGATTGGGAAATTTGGGTTAAGAGACTGATATGTGTTCTAACTTCCGATCGAAAGGATGTCATGCGGGGGTTGTCTGTATTGAATGTGGTTATCATGTCATTTAGAATTTTGTTGTTATTGTCGAGGGTTAATTTAATTGGCTCGATGTCTTTGTAGACTAGAATTGTCCATTTATCATTTGATATCTCGATTCGGTCTTCTTCGTGATAGTATATTCCGATGGTATTGTTGATGGGTTCAATAGAGTATTGGGGTGACACTGCTTTGAGCAGCAGAAGAAACCTGAAAATAAATTAATTTTCAAAGTATGGTTTCATTCTGTCAAAGTTGGTTTTTGTAGTGTGTTTAGTCTGAGGGTTGTAAAGTATAGCAGAGTTGTTTAGAATTTCTCTAATTTCAAATGGTCCATTAAACTTGTTTTGAAGTTTATTCTTAATTTGACTTTCCTTTACATAGACTTTGTCACCTACTTTGTACTCTGGTAAATTGTCGTGTACATGTTTATCGAATCTTATTTTAGCCTTTTCTTTCTGTAATTGGGTCCTTGTACGAGCTATTTTATAATAGTGCGATATTCTATTGTTTAAATCTCGCATGTACTTAGATATGAGTTGTTCGTGATTGTAAAGTGTTTCAGGGGGACGACTTGCACTATGTCCGAATATTAATTCGTACGGGGTGAAGCCATGAGTTTTGTTTATAGAGTTATTATAACAAATAACTGCGTATGGTAAGATGGTTAACGGGTGTTCGCTAGGGTTTTCTAATTTATTAGCTCTTATCATTTCCATGAGCGTCGCGTGAAATCTCTCTAGTGAGCCGTTAGATTGTGGGTGGTGTACACTAGAATATGTTAATTTAATATCGTAAAGAAGGCAAAGGTCTTTAAGAAGTCGATTTTCGAATTCTCGTCCTGAGTCACAATGGATGCGAAGGGGTGTACCGTAATGTTGGAAGTACAGTAGAAGTGTATTTACGATAGATTTCGCGGTTTTGTCCTCTATAGCATAAGCTTGCGTGAATTTAGTGAGTTCATCCCTGATTGTTAGGGCGTAATTTCGGAACTTCAAGAATGTCAATGTTAATGCGTTCGAACGGGGTTTTCGGTGTCTCCGTAATGACTAGAGGGTTGTCTAACTTTTTACGTAATATTTTCGCTTTTTGACAAGTTTCACAAGCTTTTATAAATTTTTCGACGTCTTTTGTTAGTCCGGTCCAATTGTACTTATTTTTAATTCTACGTATCGTCTCATTAATGCCGCTATGGAGATTATTTTTTCCTGCATGAAACTGATTTAGTATTATGGGAATTTGATCTTCATCGGGTTTTGTTACGACGTCTTGACAAACGACTAGCTGTATGTCTTTGTCGCTAAAAATAAATGAGAAGATTTCGAGAATAGGTAAGTTCAAGTTGTTCTCGACATAGTACGTTTTTGCTGGATTTATGTCATTCTGATTTTTGTATATTGTAACGAAAAGTTGTAAAATTGCCGACAAGGGGTCGAATGGTAAGGGTACGATATGATACGATCTGTTCTTTACTGTTTGACTAGATACGGTGTTAATTTTGTTGTTTGAAAACTCAGGGTTTTCTTCAAGAATATCCTCGATTATTTTGTAGTGGATATCTTGCAAATTGTCTTGCTGAAAGAATGTAATTATATTTTTATGATCTTTATCGAGCAGTTGATTATTTGAAAACTTGATTTTCGCGTAATCGATTAGGGACTCTGTCTGATACAATATCTCGAAGGTTTCGTATTCTCTGGCTATTTGTTCCGGTGGTATATCTTCGTCAGGAATGATTTCTGGGTCAGGCGGGTCTTCTGGATTTTGTGCGTTGTTGTGGTACGCTACACATTTTTGTATGTGATTGACTTTAATGCGCGATAAAGCGTCAGCGTTCTTGTTGATTTTACCTGGCTTGTATATGATCTCGTAATCATATTCCTCGAGTTTAAGGCGCCAACGTGCTAGCCTACTGCCGGGATCTTTTATAGAAAAGAGCCAAGTCAGAGGTCGGTGGTCAGTTATGAGTTTAAATTTTCGTCCGAAAAGGTACGGCCTGTAGTGTTTAACTGCCCATACGATAGCTAGAAGCTCCCTTTCGATAGTAGAGTATTTTGTTTCGGCGTTACACAAAGTTCGTGACGCATAAGCAATGGGAAGGTCCTTGCCTATAAGTCCTTGCGAAAGCACGGCTCCGATAGCGTACGCGCTAGCATCGGTTGTTAAAAGAAAGGTGTCATCGAAGTTTGGGTATATTAAAATAGGGGTTGAAGTTAATGCAGTTTTCAATTCGTCAAAAGAATTTTTACAAGTCGAGTCGAAATTGAACGGGGGATGTCTTTCTGCAGAAGCTTAGTGAGAGGTTTTGAAATTTTTGCAAAGTTAGAGATAAAGCGCCTGTAGTAACCGGCTAGTCCTAAAAAGGATTTAATCTCTTTTCGTGTCTTGGGTTCGGGGAAATTTCGAATACAGTCAATTTTCGAAGGATTCGGTTTGACTCCGTCTTGGGTGATAAGGTGACCTAGATAAGCTACTTCTTTCCTTAGAAATTCGCACTTATCTGGCTGGATTTTGAGATTGGCTTTTCTTAACCTTTTGAAAACTTCGGTGAGCCTAGAAATGTGTTCATGGATGGTGGGTGAGTATATGATTATATCGTCCATATAAACGAGACAGCGTTCGTTTTGAATGCCTAAAAGAATATTGTCCATAACGCGCTGAAAAGTGGAGGGTGCGTTTTTTAGACCAAATGGCATACGAACGAACTCGTAATGACCATTTTCGACTGAAAATGCTGTCTTTTGAATGTCATTTTTGTCAATTTCTATCTGGTGGAAGCCAGACGCGAGATCTAAAGTAGTGAAATACTCACACTTTCCTAGTTGGTCTAGGAGATCTGAAATATTGGGTAATGGGTACTTATCGTTAACTGTCAGCTCATTGAGTTTACGATAATCAATCACAACTCTCCATTTTTGCTTGCCTGAGGCGTCAAGCTTTTTGGGTACAACCCATACTGGGGAGGACCAGGGTGAGATGGACGGTTGAATTATGCCTTGATTGAGCATTTCTGTCATTTGGCGTTTTACTTCGTCCTTGTGAATTTGCGGGTATCTGTACGATTTAGTGAAGATAGGTTTAGCGTTGTTAGTATCTATCGAATGCTTTATTTCATTCGTGAAAGTTAGTGAGTCGCCTTCTAAGTAAAATATGTCCGAAAATTTTAGACATAAATCTACGATCGATTCCTTCTCTTCGTCATTGAGATGTTCCAAACGTAATTGATTTTCAATTTCGTACAGTCTGTTGTTGGTATTATTTTGAAAGTCATTTGCATTGATGTTTGAAATATTGACATTACAAGTTAGTTCGAATTCAGTGATTGGTTCTAATTTTAAGTCGTGAAAATCGATAGTTTTAGGTATCGCATTTGCATTAATTATGGAAGTTAAAAATTCACCTTTTTCATTTACTTTAACCACGGCATTGGGTAATCTGACTTTTTCTTGTTCCTGAGCTAGCAGTATAGCATCAGTACTTCTTAAATCGCATTTTAGTTTGAAAATTTGTTCTGTACGTGGTTGAATAGAGATTACGTTTTTTATCAAATTGTCATTAGAGTGGAGATATTGTACATTCTTATTAATAACTGGTGTTTCGATGTCTTCCTCGCCTGCTTTGAACAGGGGTACAGTTTTAAAATTAGTAATAAGTTGTCTATTTTTTATGTCTATCGTGCAATCATAGTGATCTAGAAAGTCCGATCCGAGTAATCCGTCGAATTCTATATCTAAGTTATGAATGAATACCTTGTGAGGGTCGCCGGGTTTAAATGGGATAAGTTTTGATTCCGTTATTAAAATTTTTTCATTAGTTATTCCTTGAATAACGGCATTTTCCTGAAATTTGTTAGGGATTCTTGCGGCGGTCTTTTCTTTAAAAATAGAGATTCCCGCGCCCGTGTCAATGAGAAGTTTGAATGTTTTTGTGATATCTTTAATATAGAATAGGTTTCTGGACTTGACGGTTAGAAGTGAGTTTAGATGAAAATTTGTTCGGGGAAGTTCAGATTGGGGTTGTAGTCGTCTAGATTCATGGACTGAATTTGGGACGAGAGGTCTGCAACTGGGTTGTAGTTCTCTGAAATAGTTTCCTGGAACTGAACAGGGTTCTCTTCCGTCAAAGTTTCGGGATATTGGTTCTCGAAATTCGGGGGGTCGTGAAGGGTTTGAGGGCCTAGCTGAAAATCCTGAAAGTTGTCGGGATATTGATAGTGCTCCTCAGAAAAAGTTTCTTGTGAATTAGATGGAAATTCCTGAAACTCTGGATTATATGCGCCTTCTTGATATTCCTCGTTAGAGTAATATTGTGCCGGATAGTTGATATGATGAGTTCTTGGTTGATTGGCATTCCTATTATAGTTTGGGTTTGGTTGGATTACAGACGGTCGTTGAAACTGATTTGGTCTATTAGGGAATTGAGTGGGCCTTTGATTTTGATTGGGGAAGGTCTGTTGTATAAATGGCCTTTGTTGTTGTTGTTGTTGTTGCGGTTGTTGCGGGGCAGCATATTGTCTTTGGAAATTTAAATTTGAATAATTTTGGGGGGTGAAATTCGGGTATTGCGGTGATTGTTGACGTGCACGACATTCGTTTATGACGTGTCCGGTTTTCTTACAATACGCGCAAATTTTTTGAAAAGGTGTCGTGATAGGTTTTCTTACTGGGGCTTGATTGTCTCGGGGATTAGTAATCGGTTTATTAAATTTTTGATTCTCAAAATAGGAGAGTTGAAGCTCTCGTTTGATTCGTGCTGAAGCTTCGAGCATAGTATCGGGGTTTCCAGCCCTTATAATTTGACCTAACCGCGGTTCTAGCCCGGTAAGCAAGGTGTTTAGAGTCATAGTCTCCACGAGTTGAGACTGTGCATCTTTCTGATCTGGAGTTAATCGTGATTTTTGCACTGCGGCGTGCATTTTAGCGTTATGCGTTTGCAACCTGGAGAAGAAAGTTAAAGCGGATTCATTTGGCAATTGTTTAACGCGTTGAAGGTCTTGAATTAACGACGTCAAATCTCTGGAATCACCGAAATGAACTGCCAGTAACTGTTTAATTTCTACCCAAGTGGCTGGGTTCCTAGAATTGATTAATTGAGCTGCTCGCCCACGAAGCTTGTTTTTGATGTGAAGCGTCAAAAGAATACGCTGGTCTCCGACTGCCATGCGTTGTGCATGATCACAAGCGTTTAAAAAGGTGTTTAATAAAATCTGGTCTCCATCAAACTCTGGGACAATGGAGAATATCTCCGACAATTTATATGGTTCTATTACTTGCTCACGCTGTTCGCGAATAATTTCTTGTTGTTCACGAGCTATTTCAATTTGTTCTTGAGCCATTGTTACAATTTAATTTAAAATTTGAGGGAAAAAAATTGGAGGTAGGAGATATTGGACAATAGAACACTTCGCGTTTAAAAGTAAAAATGAAAATAAAATTCGATGCACTTATGATTCAATTTGTTAAAAGTACTTACATAAAGGTTTTCATTTGTTGCGGGATTGTGTGTTTGTTCTTAAGAGGTAGCACTCTTGTTGGTTTCTTCTTAAATGCTAGGGTTGGTTTCTTCTTGGTTTGAAGGGTTTGAGGTTCGTTTTCCGTTAAAGGATTGAGATCCACAACTACCAGTTAGGCTCTGGTTCCTTGTTCTAGTAGAGTTGCTGCGGATCCTACCGACTGCGCCAATTGTTAGATCTTGAATCTTGGATTTAACTTTTTAAAAACAATTTTTATTTTATTTAAACAAATGAGTATTTATTATTATTTTTGTTTAGTTAATTCACAATTTGATCACTTAAAACTAATTAATAGTTAGTCTCTGAGCATTGCTCTTAATGGAGAAACTAACAATGAGATTAATAATAATAAAACATGAAAATATAGAGAGGCTTTGCTCTATTGAAATTAACGTGGTGAGTTTACTGAACGATGCAGGACTGAGGCCAAAAGCGTCGTTCAGTTGTATTTATAATGTTTGCATAAAATGCAGATTAAACAGAAACTAAATCTATGCATCAGGGTTTCACAAAAGTAACCTAAGCTAAAACGTGCAATTTGGAATATTAAAGTATTGAATTACAAAGACAAAGAAAGATATGAAATAAAGAAATGAATTTGTTATTGAAAGTATTAAATTACTTATGTGAACGTGTTGATAAGAACTTAAAGAATAATACGGTTATACAAAGGTTATTATATAATACAGTGCTTAAATCTAATATAACATATATATAGGTCTCCCACTGGGGATATTAATATTTTTCTTGACCTATTAGAACAGCTGTTAATACACTGCTCAACAAAAAACAATAAAATTGTACTGATTGGAGATTTTAATATTAACTTTAGAAGTATCTCTCCCTCTTTATCAGAACTAGTCTGTCTGACTTCATCTTTTGGCCTAGAAGTTACAATAGCAGACTATACTAGGATTACATCACATACAATGACATGCATTGATAATATTCTCACTAACCTGGCAGAGGATAGCTATGAGACTAGTGTTATCGATCCCTGTCTATCTGATCATTCTGGCCAAGTCATTACTATAAAAACCCACAAAACTAACACAAGCAACTCAGTCAGAAGAAATATCAATGCAAAGGGAATTAGTAAGCTAAGAGCATCATTAAATAATATTGACTGGAGCTTATTTGTAAACTCCAACTATGATGCAAACTCTTTATCAGAGTTCTTGGTAAACACTTATTCATCTCTCATTAACAAACATTTTCCATTAAAAACATGTAAAATTAATAACATTCCACCTGTTCCGTGGTTTGACGATGCACTCAAAAAAATGAGGGATACGTTATATTGTATAAAAACTATCTCTAACTACACGAAGGACTTTCAGTTGTATAATACTTTAAAAACGGAATATAAATCCAAAATAGTCAAGTCAAAAAAAGCTGCTTATGATAGTTTCATTGACAACTCTGATAATAAGACTCGTGATAGTTGGAAGTTAATTAAATTTGAATGCAACAAATCAACGTCGAATGCTCTTGAACAGAATATCTCATCTGACAGTTTTAATAGTTATTTTGCCACTATAGCCGATCACTTTATCAGTCTGCTGCCTACAGTAAATGCAGCCGCAACAGATTACTTAAGAAATTTACCCAGTTTTAAATCCTCTTTGTTTCTCCAACCGGTAACTACAGACGAAGTTGCAGATGCGGTAAAAAACTTAAAAAATTCTAATTGTACAGACATATACGGCATAAATAGTAGGATTTTGAAAGAAACCATTGACATAATTTTACTCCCACTGACACGGCTCATTAATGCATGCATTAGTGAGGGTCATTTTCCAGAGGTATTTAAAGTTGCAAAGGTACTACCTATTTTTAAAAAAGGAGATAGCAGTATCATCGACAACTATCGACCGATATCTATCATTCCAATTTTTTCAAAAATTTTTGAAATTATTCTAAAAAAAAGGCTCGTTAATTATTTAGATATAAATAATATCTTAAACTGTTGTCAGTATGGCTACAGAAATAAATGTTCCACCACTAAGGCCATCTTGAAGATTGTGAGCGACATAGTCGAGGGCCTTGAGGTTGGTAAGCAAGCGGCGATTAGCATGTGCGATCTCTCCAGGGCCTTTGACTGTGTCTCTCACGAGATTCTTGTGGAAAAGCTCAACCATTATGGCATCAGGGGTCTACCACTGAAGCTATTTCATTCCTATCTTAATAACAGGAAACAATGTGTATCGGTTAACAACTCCATCTCTGAATTTGCGGAAATTAAACACGGAGTGCCTCAAGGCTCTGTGCTGGGGCCCGTATTGTTCATTATATACTTGAATGATTTCTTCCATTTTATGTCGCCTACAGAATGTATTTCCTATGCCGATGATACCTCCATATTGGATTTTAGTTTTGACCTTGGTAATTTAAATACCGATAGCCATAAATCAGTACAACGTGCCAGTGATTGGTTTTCTGCAAATAAACTTAAACTAAATGAGGATAAAACTCAAAAGATTATATTTTCCACTAATAATGCAGTTGTTAATAATGATAGTGTAAAAATTCTGGGCGTCATTTTAAATGACACTCTAAGCTGGTCCAACCACATAGAGGATCTATCCAATAAATTATCAAGTACAATTTTTCTTTTACGTAGGCTAAAAACTTTTCTTTGTTTTAACACTTTAAAAAATTGTTATTTTGCCATGTTCCATTCTCTCATTAATTATGCAATTATCCTATGGGGTGGCTCATCGCAGTCAATAAAAGTTTTTCGATTGCAAAAAAAAGCAGTCAGATTAATTGATAATGCTGGCTGGCGAGACCACTGTCAACCAATTTTCAAAAAATTAGGCATAATGCCTTCTTTGTATATGTACAGTACGTTAGTAGAAATACATAAAAATAAAGATGCATTCCCGACGAATTCGGATTTTCACAATTACGAAACAAGGTCTGCCTCACAACTCAGACAGCCTCGTCTTAGATTAACAAAATCAAGAAAAAATACATTAAATCTCCAATTATACAATCATATTCCTGATGACATAAAATCTCTCAATTTTAATGGCTTTAAATGTAAGATGAAAAGACACTTCTTAAATTATTGCTTTTATTCAGAAGAAGAATTTTTTAATACTGTTTTTTAATATTTATATCTGTTCCATGAGTTCAATTATGTAATCTTTAAATTTCTTTTCTTTTTCTTTGTACCCCATTGTCCTCGTCAGTATACTCTATCCCACATTTTGAGAAGCACTGTAAAGCAAACATTTCATGCCGTATACATGGCATCATTAGTTCTGTAATTTATTTGCGATGTACGCGATTATTCTAATTGTAATATGTAACATGTAATATATATCACTATTCATTGATGTTGTATTCATACAACCTTTTACATCAACAATTGACGTAACTATATTTTTATGTTGTGAATATTCAGTTGTACTTGTTTTTTGTTTTTTGTTTTTACATTTAAACGTTATTTGTGTTTAGATTGTCTATATTTCATGTTTACACTTTGTAATGACTTGCCAAAAACAATTTTTTTTTTGTAACTTGGTCAAATAAACATTTCTATTTCTATTTCTATTTCTATTTCTACCTATGTATGTCAACAGTTATTTTTACTATTAATGTACCTACCTACCTAAAAGTACGTACTTAGTAAGTGACGGGAGGTATTTATTATAGAATATGAAAAGTAAAGCATTCTAAGATGAAAAATATTAATTAATATAATATTAAAACATTGCCTTGTTTACCTATTTTGAGGTTAGGTACATAAATAATTTGTTACATTTAACTACAGTAAAATAATAAAAATGGGCACAATTGAATTAATGTTTAGAATAATGAATGACACATACTTTGTTGCTTTAGTACCTTCAATTTCTGCACTAATAAAATCAGTATTAGTAGCAAAAAAGTTTTTCATCATAAACACATCAACAACGGGCAAATTGTCACTCTGGCCCCGTAAAAACCCACTGTCCGTCATTTTTACCACTTAACAATTAAAATAAATAAATAAATGAATGATTTCTTTTATGAAAATATCAATACACATTTACAAAACACAAAACAATTTACGATTTAACCCCTTGGCAGATAGACGACCATTAGACATTATGCCGAATGACGTCAGACCAATAGCGTAGTGTTTTCAGTCACGTGGATATGTTCCCATAAAATTTTGAATTTCAAAGTCGTTTATTTAGGCTACACATTTCCTTTATACCTTTTCTTCATTACTTTCTCAACTTATATAACATATATAACGAAAAAATAATAAATTATTGCATTTCTAAAATTCATGCATGTTGCTCATTGTTATATGCAGTTCTCACATTTAAAATTTTATATCTATCGGTGCTAGATGAACGTACATTTTAATCGCAAATGCAAGAAATGTCGTATAGACATACGACAACCAACTTTGCATAACAGTTCAATTTTTTACATTCATTGCTGCATTTTTTAATTTATGGGCACACATTTCATTACTGCAATAAAAAAACTACGTGATTTTCTTTTTTTGAATACATGCAAATAACACATTTTCAAAGTATTTTGTTACAAATGGACAATTATTATGCAAAAAAGTTCAATTTTTACATTAATCGCTGCATTTCTGACTGTATGGGCACACATTTTATTACTGTAGATTTATGTGATTTCTTTTCACACGTAAATAACACATGTTTTCAAAATATTTTGTTACAATTATTATGTAAACCACATAAAAAAAAGAATTACGTATCTAATCGCAGTAATGATATTTTAAAACTGTGCAGATTTATCAGATTACTTTTTTTTCAAATTGTATGCTTGCAATGCACACACAAAGTGCAACACATGTATGCAATGTTATCTTTATAAAACGAGGGTAATTAAAGATAAAACGAGGATAATTAGGGATAAAACGAGGGTAATTTAGGATAAAATGTAACATAAAATGCAATAAAATGTAAAAAAAATGCAACATACAATGCAACAAAATGTAACAAAATGCAACAAAATGCAACACATGTATGCAATGTTATTGTTATAAAACGAGGGTAATTAAGAATAAAACGAGGATAATTGAGGATAAAACGAGGGTAATTTATGATAAAATGTAAAAATGTAAAATGCAATAAAATGTAAAAAATGCAACATATAATGCAACAAAATGCAACATATGTATGCAATGTTATCCTTATAAAACGAGGGTAATTACGGATAAAACGAGGGTAATTAGGGGTAAAACGAGGATAATTAAAGATAAAACGAGGGTAATTTAGGATAAAATGTAACAAAATGCAACATGCAATGCAACAAAATACAACATAGAATGTAACAATGTAACAAAATGCAACATACAAGCCAATAAAATGCAACAAAATGTAACAAAATGCAACACATGTATGCAATGTTATCCTTTTAAAACGAAGGGTAATTAAGGATAAAACGAGGGTAATTAAGGATAAAACGAGGATAATTAAGGATAAAACGAGGGTAATTTAGGATAAAATGTAACAAAATGCAACATACAATGCAACAAAATGCAGCGAAATGTAACAAAATGCAATGATTTGTAACAAAATGCACAATGTAACAAAATGCAACATACAATGCAACAAAATGTAACACAAGGCAACATACAATGCAACGACATGTAACAGATTTCAACATACAATGTAACAAAATGCAACGTACAATGCAACATACAATGCAATGTATGCAATATATGCAATGTATGCAATGTAACACACAATGCAACAAGATGCAATGAATTGTAACAAAATGCAACAAAATACAACATACAATGCACCGAAATGCAACACAATGCAACAGAATGTAACAAGATGCAACAAAATGCAACAAAATCTAACATAATGCAACATAAAATGCAACAAAATACGACATACAATGCAATAAAATGTAACACAATGCAACATGATGCAACACAACGCAACCCCATATAACATACAATGCAATAAGGATATATCACATACACCTAGTAATAGAAGTTAGATAATACACGGTAATTTAGGAAATAATTTTTATTTGTACATACAAATAAATTTAAAAAACAATATATACAGAATAGTTCCTATACTACATAATATTAATACAATTACAAATAAGTTAAAAAAATTACTACGCTACTTGATATATACATAATTACAAATCTATGTATTGCAAACGTTGCAAACTTCTACCCGAGTAACTAGGTACTGTGGCAGCCCACAACATTTGCAATACTTCCTCACATTTTCGTCCAATAGCGATGTGGTTGTGCGGACACTTTTATGTAAATGCTCTCCCACCACCCTATTAGAATATGGGATGTAGCACACTTCACACAACATGTGTTCTTCACCACCATAAACATTAAACACACTAACATACCCGGAGCTAAAACAGTATATGGCATCCCTCGGGTTAGACCACCTATTGTTTATATATTGTGCCCTCATCTGCTGCACTCCAGGTATGTGGCATTCAACCCCTTCGTCCACATCGTCTTCTGCAAGACCCTCATCGCCGTCAACATCAACGGTGGCTAGCCAGTTTAAAAAAGCTCTACCTTCCATTTTTAAACTATTTTTTGTAAATTTTCAAATTGTATTGAAACTATGATTTGGTTTCGAATCGCATTCTCTATTTATAATATGATAGCACCACTACAAGGGCAGACCTAGGTGGGGCTACTCTAGCAGTATTGGTTCGAAGCAAAATCTGAAAACTAATTAGGATTGGTGCGTAGCTCCCCTTCTACTCACTATGCTTTTGATTTTTGTGTCAATATTTACATGGGAAGGGTGGTCTTAAAATGAATTCAGTTATCACCGAGAATTCTTACAAAAATAAAAACACAGCTGAATTAAATAAGATGAAGTAAAATGCATTTTGCTAAAGGGTAGAAATATCCATCATACAATAATGTTACAGCAGTTATATAATGTCAAAATCTAAGTTACAGGAATTTTTGCATAAATTGCAGATTGGGAGTATATACTATACGTGAGCGTCATTTTTTATTTGCTAGTAGACGATTAAGGCCTATACTCGAAACATTACTATATTATATATGGTAAGGTATATCTTACTTGTATATGGGCAACGCAATATTTTTATTTTTTATGTACAGTTACCTGCAATAGAGTATTATTAATATGTTACCAAGTAGTAAGATATAGGTAAGTTACTGTTTAAAAGTGAATCATCATTTGTTTGCTTAATTGTATTGAAACATATTCTTTATAGGATTTTGCAAACTGCAGAAAAAAATAACTATCTTTTAGTTCCAATAAATAGTTTTTTTTCATATTTAACCCAGTGATAATTAAGTAACCCTGGCTACATATGAAAGCACAGATAATGGGACTGAGAGAAAAAAATTTACGATCTATTTATAATTGGTTCTAAACTTTATTCTTAGTTAAATATTCTCTGATGTTCACTGACTAGGTAATTCAATAAAATCACTTTTTTTTTTCTGTTTCAACCCTTAATTGACCATTGACCAGATTTACTGTTAAACGGCTGTGTTGGTATCGGAACTCGACTGAATTTCGTCAAGTCGTTAAAAATTATTACCTGTCTGGCTATTGAAAAGATTGACTTAATTAAACCGGCTGTTTCATATATATTATGTAATTAAATCGAATGCGCCTTGTACGGTCCAAACGTCTGTCTTATAATTTTTTTTCTAATAATATATTTTCAACTGTTCGTTGAATAGGTAATTAAATAAGATCGCATTTTTTAACCCCTAATTGGATATTGAACAGATTTACTGTTAATAGAAAGACTGCAGCTTTACCTGCCGCTTTCTCGTTTTCTCACATATTGGTATTTATTAAAAGATACCCTACACAACTGACCACATTCTACCTGAATTAACTATCTCTTGTAACAAGGTGTGCGACTTAACGAAGTTTCTTTTTTGTATTGAGTGATAAAACAGTCTAAAATGCTAAATAGACTCCCATTTCAAGTCTTCAAAATAAGTAAGTAAACTAGTTATTGTTCTTAATAAAAATTATAGTAGAAAGCTCTCTATAATATTATATCTCGGGGTAGTTTTAAAACAGCAGATATACCTACAATCACACTTTCCGCTAAGAATTGTACAAATTATAGCCACACCTTTTGTATTTATTGCAAATAGGATGTTATTATGGACAGTTCGCGGATAGTAATCTTTTGTTACTCGTAAATACCCGAAGTGTCGGTGATTACCTGAATCTTGTTACTTTGTCACATATGATTTCTTGCCTACTTTATCACACGCTGTCGTTGAGTATTGTATAACTATATGCAATATTTCGAGCAGCATTTCGAGTCACTCGCTAGTTACCTTTATAGGTGCTCTATCGCTTTGGTACACTGGTGGTTATACAACGAGGAACATGATATCAGTGGCGGCGCAAGGAGTCTTGGGGCCTTATTTAAGAAATTGATTTGGGGCCCACATAAAAAATATTTGTTTAATGAGATAATGTATTTCACGAGGCATTTCCAATTTTAATTTTTACATAATTTTATGAAATTAAGAGATTTCACTTCATAAACACACCATTGGATAGCACAACAAGCGAAAAAAACTTTTTTTTTGTCTTTCAAAATAGATACCAAGTACATTGGAAATAAATAAATAAATGAATTAAAAACAGCAGTTTTTTTTAAAACAGAATTGCACTAAAAAGTAGAAAATATTTTTTTCTTCAGTGTAAAAAAAATAACAAGCGATTCGCCATTTTGTGCCGGCCGCCATATTGAATTTAGAATGACGTCACGAAGCTTATTGTATTGTACTTTATATACCCTTCATTTGATACCCATGTGGGGGCGATTGTCAAGGAAAAGGTAATCTGCCATATTGTGGTTGCTGCCTTATTGGATCCACCATAATAATAATTATATACTGCTTTCCAAGCCTCATAGTCACCTATTGAAAAGATTGACTGTTAATTAAAAAAACAACTCAAATTTCAACATACAATGTAACAAAATGCAACGTACAATGCAACAAAATGCAACATTCAATGTAACAAAATGTAACAAATTGCAACATACAATGCAACAAAATGTAAGAAAAGGCAACATGCAATGCAACAAAATATGACAGAATACAACATACAATGCAACAAAATGAAACATACAATGCATCCAAATGTAACACAATGCAACATACAATGCAACAAAATATAACAAATTGCAACATATAATGCAACAAAACGTAACACACAGTGCAACCAGATGCAATGAATTGTAACAAATTTCAACATATAATGCAACAAAACGTAACACACAATGCAACAATATGCAATGAATTGTAACAAAATGCAACATACAATGCAACAAAACGTGCAAATTGCAACACATAATGCAACGAAATGTAACAAAATGCAACACACAATGTAACAAAATGCAATGAATTGTAACAAAAGGCAACGAAATGTAACAAATTACAACGTACAATGTAACAGAATGCAACGTGCAATGCAACAAAATGTAACAAACAATGCAACATAATGTAACAAAATGCAACACATAGTGCAACATAATCTAACATAATGCAACAAATGTAACATAATGTAACATACAATGTAACAACACACTCCTGACAATGTGACGAAATGCAACAAAATGTAACAAACAATGCAATACAGTGTAACGTGCAATGTAACATAATGCAACACAATGTAAGATACAATGTAACATATTGCAACACAATGTAACACACTCTCTGACAATGTGACAAATTGCAACAAAATGTAACAAACAATGCAATAAAGTGTAGCATGCAATGTAACATAATGCAACACAATGTAACGCAATGGAACGAACAATGTAACATTCTGTCACGTATTTCCTATGTCGTCACTAACCTCGAAGAGTGAAAGTGTACCTAATTAACGATAACGACTAACGCGTTTGGCATATGACATAACAACTGATTGTCTATTTTCATATCGGAATGAATGCAATATATTGCAATTCTTTCGTAAAACATAAACCGTATCAGACTTTTTCGATAATTTTCATTATTTTTAACTTGAGAAATAATTTCACACAATTTAGGGCGAGTAGCATGTCTTTTAATGTTCTACAATTACAGCGAGCAATCATTTGAAGGTAAAAGTGTCAACTCATTTTCGTTTCTATAAGATCACATTCTGCAATAGATTCCTCCGCCATAACCCATTTAATATTTACAGCTATGGGTGCTCAAACAACAAGTTTGTAGGTTAACAGTAACATTTATTCAATAATCCCCGTATCTCGCATGCATTATATTTTAGACCCGGACGAATACGAATTTTGATAATCACGATAATGTCATGTGGGTCAATATCCGATGTCCACGCTAATACTTCCATTTTTCGGTGTATGGCTTCATGACCACCTAATGACTTTCCATGATCACATCATGACCATCTCATGACTATTTAGGTACGCAGGTATAGGTACATAGGTGCAGGCATACAGGAACATGGTTATAGGTACTGGTATATGGCTACGACATGATGTCCGTTAGGTTAGATAAGATGGTCGCTGCCGGTTCGTTAGGTTAGATACAGTGACTGTTTGCATGTTTGGTTAGGTAGAGTGATCGCTTGCCTTTTAGGTTAGGTAGAGTGGCCGCTAGCGACTACTCTACCTAACCTAAAAGGCAAGCGATCACTCTACCTAACCAAACATGCAAGCAGTCACTGTATCTAACCGGTTGGTTAGCAGCGACCATCTGCTATGTTATGTTACATTATGTTACATTTGTTGCATTATGTTAGATTATGTTGCACTATGTGTTGCATTTTGTTACATTATGTTGCATTGTTTGTTACATTTTGTTGCATTGCACGTTGCATTCTGTTACATTGTACGTTGTAATTTGTTACATTTCGTTGCCTTTTGTTACAATTCATTGCATTTTGTTACATTGTGTGTTGCATTTTGTTACATTTCGTTGCATTATGTGTTGCAATTTGCACGTTTTGTTGCATTGTATGTTGCATTTTGTTACAATTCATTGCATATTGTTGCATTGTGTGTTACGTTTTGTTGCATTATATGTTGAAATTTGTTACAATTCATTGCATCTGGTTGCACTGTGTGTTACGTTTTGTTGCATTATATGTTGCAATTTGTTATATTTTGTTGCATTGTATGTTGCATTGTGTTACATTTGGATGCATTGTATGTTTCATTTTGTTGCATTGTATGTTGTATTCTGTCATATTTTGTTGCATTGCATGTTGCCTTTTCTTACATTTTGTTGCATTGTATGTTGCAATTTGTTACATTTTGTTACATTGAATGTTGCATTTTGTTGCATTGTACGTTGCATTTTGTTACATTGTATGTTGAAATTTGAGTTGTTTTTTTAATTAACAGTCAATCTTTTCAATAGGTGACTATGAGGCTTGGAAAGCAGTATATAATTATTATTATGGTGGATCCAATAAGGCAGCAACCACAATATGGCAGATTACCTTTTCCTTGACAATCGCCCCCACATGGGTATCAAATGAAGGGTATATAAAGTACAATACAATAAGCTTCGTGACGTCATTCTAAATTCAATATGGCGGCCGGCACAAAATGGCGAATCGCTTGTTATTTTTTTTACACTGAAGAAAAAAATATTTTCTACTTTTTAGTGCAATTCTGTTTTAAAAGAAAACTGCTGTTTTTAATTCATTTATTTATTTATTTCCAATGTACTTGGTATCTATTTTGAAAGACAAAAAAAAAGTTTTTTTCGCCTGTTGTGCTATCCAATGGTGTGTTTATGAAGTGAAATCTCTTAATTTCATAAAATTATGTAAAAATTAAAATTGGAAATGCCTCGTAAAATACATTATCTCATTAAACAAATATTTTTTATGTGGGCCCCAAATCAATTTCTTAAATAAGGCCCCAAGACTCCTTGCGCCGCCACTGATATCATGTTCCTCGTTGTATAACCACCAGTGTACCAAAGCGATAGAGCACCTATAAAGGTAACTAGCGAGTGACTCGAAATGCTGCTCGAAATATTACATATAGTTATACAATAGTCAACGACAGCGTGTGATAAAGTAGGCAAGAAATCATATGTGACAAAGTAACAAGATTCAGGTAATCACCGACACTTCGGGTATTTACGAGTAACAAAAGATTACTATCCGCGAACTGTCCATAATAACATCCTATTTGCAATAAATACAAAAGGTGTGGCTATAATTTGTACAATTCTTAGCGGAAAGTGTGATTGTAGGTATATCTGCTGTTTTAAAACTACCCCGAGATATAATATTATAGAGAGCTTTCTACTATAATTTTTATTAAGAACAATAACTAGTTTACTTACTTATTTTGAAGACTTGAAATGGGAGTCTATTTAGCATTTTAGACTGTTTTATCACTCAATACAAAAAATAAACTTCGTTAAGTCGCACACCTTGTTACAAGAGATAGTTAATTCAGGTAGAATGTGGTCAGTTGTGTAGGGTATCTTTTAATAAATACCAATATGTGAGAAAACGAGAAAGCAGCAGGTAAAGCTGCAGTCTTTCTATTAACAGTAAATCTGTTCAATATCCAATTAGGGGTTAAAAAATGCGATCTTATTTAATTACCTATTCAACGAACAGTTGAAAATATTTTATTAGAAAAAAAATTATAAGAGAGGACGTTTGGACCGTACAAGGCGCATTCGATTTAATTACATAATATATATGAAACAGCCGGTTTAATTAAGTCAATCTTTTCAATAGCCAGACAGGTAATAATTTTTAACGACTTGACGAAATTCAGTCGAGTTCCGATACCAACACAGCCGTTTAACAGTAAATCTGGTCAATGGTCAATTAAGGGTTGAAACAGAAAAAAAGGTGATTTTATTGAATTACCTAGTCAGTGAACATCAGAGAATATTTAACTAATAAAGTTTAGAACCAATTATAAATAGATCGTAAATTTTTTTCTCTCAGTCCCATTATCTGTGCTTTCATATGTAGCCAGGGTTACTTAATTATCACTGGGTTAAATATGAAAAAAAAACTATTTATGGGAACTAAAAGATAGTTATTTTTTTCTGCAGTTTGCAAAATCCTATAAAGAATATGTTTCAATACAATTAAGCAAACAAATGATGATTAATTTTTAAACAGTAACTTACCTATATCTTACTACTTGGTAACATATTAATAATACTCTATTGCAGGTAACTGTACATAAAAAATAAAAATATTGTGTTGCCCATATACAAGTAAGATATACCTTACCATATATAATATAGCAATGTTTCGAGTATAGGCCTTAATCGTCTACTAGCAAAAAAAAATGACGCTCACGTATAGTATATACTCCCAATCTGCAATTTATGCAAAAATTCGTGTAACTTAGATTTTGACATTATATAACTGCTGTAACATTATTGTATGATGGATATTTCTACCCTTTAGCAAAATGCATTTTACTTCATCTTATTTAATTCAGCTGTGTTTTTATTTTTGTAAGAATTCTCGGTGATAACTGAATTCATTTTAAGACCACCCTTCCCATGTAAATATTGACACAAAAATCAAAAGCATAGTGAGTAGAGGGGGAGCTACGCACCAATCCTAATTAGTTTTCAGATTTTGCTTCGAACCAAGACTGCTAGAGTAGCCCCACCTAGGTCTGCCCTTGTAGTGGTGCTATCATATTATAAATAGAGAATGCGATTCGAAACCAAATCATAGTTTCAATACAATTTGAAAATTTACAAAAAATAGTTTAAAAATGGAAGGTAGAGCTTTTTTAAACTGGCTAGCCACCGTTGATGTTGACGGCGATGAGGGTCTTGCAGAAGACGATGTGGACGAAGGGGTTGAATGCCACATACCTGGAGTGCAGCAGATGAGGGCACAATATATAAACAATAGGTGGTCTAACCCGAGGGATGCCATATACTGTTTTAGCTCCGGGTATGTTAGTGTGTTTAATGTTTATGGTGGTGAAGAACACATGTTGTGTGAAGTGTGCTACATCCCATATTCTAATAGGGTGGTGGGAGAGCATTTACATAAAAGTGTCCACACAACCACATCGCTATTGGACGAAAATGTGAGGAAGTATTGCAAATGTTGTGGGCTGCCACAGTACCTAGTTACTCGGGTAGAAGTTTGCAACGTTTGCAATACATAGATTTGTAATTATGTATATATCAAGTAGCGTAGTAATTTTTTTAACTTATTTGTAATTGTATTAATGTTATGTAGTATAGGAACTATTCTGTATATATTGTTTTTTAAATTTATTTGTATGTAAAAATAAAAACTATTTCCTAAATTACCGTGTATTATCTAACTTCTATTACTAGGTGTATGTGATATATCCTTATTGCATTGTATGTTATATGGGGTTGCGTTGTGTTGCATCATGTTGCATTGTGTTACATTTTATTGCATTGTATGTCGTATTTTGTTGCATTTTATGTTGCATTATGTTAGATTTTGTTGCATTTTGTTGCATCTTGTTACATTCTGTTGCATTGTGTTGCATTTCGGTGCATTGTATGTTGTATTTTGTTGCATTTTGTTACAATTCATTGCATCTTGTTGCATTGTGTGTTACATTGCATACATTGCATATATTGCATACATTGCATTGTATGTTGCATTGTACGTTGCATTTTGTTACATTGTATGTTGAAATCTGTTACATTTCGTTGCATTGTATGTTGCCTTGTGTTACATTTTGTTGCATTGTATGTTGCATTTTGTTACATTGTGCATTTTGTTACAAATCATTGCATTTTGTTACATTTCGCTGCATTTTGTTGCATTGTATGTTGCATTTTGTTACATTTTATCCTAAATTACCCTCGTTTTATCCTTAATTATCCTCGTTTTATCCTTACTTACCCTCGTTTTATCCTTAATTACCCTTCGTTTTAAAAGGATAACATTGCATACATGTGTTGCATTTTGTTACATTTTGTTGCATTTTATTGGCTTGTATGTTGCATTTTGTTACATTGTTACATTCTATGTTGTATTTTGTTGCATTGCATGTTGCATTTTGTTACATTTTATCCTAAATTACCCTCGTTTTATCTTTAATTATCCTCGTTTTACCCCTAATTACCCTCGTTTTATCCGTAATTACCCTCGTTTTATAACATTATAACATTATAACATTTATAACATTGCATACATATGTTGCATTTTGTTGCATTATATGTTGCATTTTTTTACATTTTATTGCATTTTACATTTTTACATTTTATCATAAATTACCCTCGTTTTATCCTTAATTATCCTCGTTTTATTCTTAATTACCCTCGTTTTATAACAATAACATTGCATACATGTGTTGCATTTTGTTGCATTTTGTTACATTTTGTTGCATTGTATGTTGCATTTTTTTACATTTTATTGCATTTTATGTTACATTTTATCCTAAATTACCCTCGTTTTATCCCTAATTATCCTCGTTTTATCTTTAATTACCCTCGTTTTATAAAGATAACATTGCATACATGTGTTGCACTTTGTGTGTGCATTGCAAGCATACAATTTGAAAAAAAAGTAATCTGATAAATCTGCACAGTTTTAAAATATCATTACTGCGATTAGATACGTAATTCTTTTTTTTATGTGGTTTACATAATAATTGTAACAAAATATTTTGAAAACATGTGTTATTTACGTGTGAAAAGAAATCACATAAATCTACAGTAATAAAATGTGTGCCCATACAGTCAGAAATGCAGCGATTAATGTAAAAATTGAACTTTTTTGCATAATAATTGTCCATTTGTAACAAAATACTTTGAAAACGTGTTATTTGCATGTATTCAAAAAAAGAAAATCACGTAGTTTTTTTATTGCAGTAATGAAATGTGGTCCCATAAATTAAAAAATGCAGCAATGAATGTAAAAAATTGAACTGTTATGCAAAGTTGGTTGTCGTATGTCTATACGACATTTCTTGCATTTGCGATTAAAATGTACGTTCATCTAGCACCGATAGATATAAAATTTTAAATGTGAGAACTGCATATAACAATGAGCAACATGCATGAATTTTAGAAATGCAATAATTTATTATTTTTTCGTTATATATGTTATATAAGTTGAGAAAGTAATGAAGAAAAGGTATAAAGGAAATGTGTAGCCTAAATAAACGACTTTGAAATTCAAAATTTTATGGGAACATATCCACGTGACTGAAAACACTACGCTATTGGTCTGACGTCATTCGGCATAATGTCTAATGGTCGTCTATCTGCCAAGGGGTTAAATCGTAAATTGTTTTGTGTTTTGTAAATGTGTATTGATATTTTCATAAAAGAAATCATTCATTTATTTATTTATTTTAATTGTTAAGTGGTAAAAATGACGGACAGTGGGTTTTTACGGGGCCAGAGTGACAATTTGCCCGTTGTTGATGTGTTTATGATGAAAAACTTTTTTGCTACTAATACTGATTTTATTAGTGCAGAAATTGAAGGTACTAAAGCAACAAAGTATGTGTCATTCATTATTCTAAACATTAATTCAATTGTGCCCATTTTTATTATTTTACTGTAGTTAAATGTAACAAATTATTTATGTACCTAACCTCAAAATAGATAAACAAGGCAATGTTTTAATATTATATTAATTAATATTTTTCATCTTAGAATGCTTTACTTTTCATATTCTATAATAAATACCTCCCGTCACTTACTAAGTACGTACTTTTAGGTAGGTAGGTACATTAATAGTAAAAATAACTGTTGACATACATAGGTATATATAAATATACCTATAACTGGATAATATGTAGAACGTCCAGAAGTTACATTATTCCCACCGTTCTTATACATTTATGCATTTTAATTCAAGGTTCCTATTAACAGAAGTTAGTAAACTTATGTATTCCTATAAATAGGAAAGTGACCAAATTCACCATGATATGTAAACAAATTATCACAATAATATTAGGGTTAGGTACATATTTTCATAATATTATTATAAAATAATTAGTTTTAATGGGTAAATTTACATCAAAATGATCCTGGTAGCAATATAATCTTGAGGATGACGATAATTCTGCATTTCGGTCGTCTCGTCTCATAGCTCTGCACCATTTCATCCTAACTTTATAGCGTCTAGGCACATTAAAAAATAACTTACACAATACAATATCTATAGCTACTTTTCTTTGTATTTTCCATAACACAACATAAATAATGTGTACACATTCGCAATCACAATACGTTTTCCGTCGGTGCGATGTGCCCGATGACGTCAGACACAAGTAGCGCGGAAACTTCTCCATTTAAACGCAGTTAAATTGACAGCTGCAGTAAATAATTTTTTTAACCTTTAATTAGAACATAAAACAAAAATAAAATACTGGAAAAATAATGTTTTTTAGTGATGTGATGTTTAAAAAAATTATGCATTTTGCTCATTATCCATCATATCATTAAGTATGGAAATAATGCATAGTATTCCTTTACTGTAGCAGTCTAGCCTATACAATGGTCGTATACCAACAGCTCATTCACTTTTATAATAATAGGGATGCTCCCACCACCAGTGAATGTTACGTCACAGCATTACCTCCCACCACCACGTCAATTGCCCCTTCACCTACGTAGTTACCGTCAGTACATTTATTACCACCCCACCATACTAATTTCCCCCTTCCAGACCACGCCCCCTAGATCCCACCCCCAAGCCACGCCCATTACCCCCCTCCAACTCAATAATTACCCCCACCGCAGCAATTGCCTCCCACCACCCTAATTACCCCCATCATACTAATTACTCCCCACCATACTAATTACCCCCACCACACTAATTGCTCCCACCACACTAATTGCCCCCCACCACACTAATCCCCCCCCCGGCTATGACATCAAGAAAAGTGGTGGGGGGAGGCCCAGCTCCGGTATAAACACTCTACTAATATAGGTACCTACTCGATTTCTTGCACGTTATACAGGGTGTTTGGTGCATCGTGTGCCAAATCGAAACGGCCGACAGAAAGGGTTATCTGCTATCCTTTCAGGCCCCTTAATACTTCCCATGCCCTGCGGGATTTTTCATATCGACCTTTTATCTTTTTAATGAAAAAAATCCCAAATTCTACATTTAAATTCAAATTATAAAAAAAGTATTAGGCGTAGACTGCGAATTTCATTTTTATTTTGATGTGTATTGTTGAAGGGTTCTTTTAAATCCAAAATTACTGGCATTAGTCATCTAGTTGTTTTTTTATTCACTCGCAAACTTTCGGAATAGGTAAAATTTAAATTTAAACTTAGACTTTACATGGCTATAAAAAAAAACTCAGAGCAACCGGGATCTTCCAACTCTCTCAAAAATTCTCTAGTCTATCCTCTTGCTAGTGATGTGCCACATGTCATAAAAATCTTTTAATAATTTCGTGAATTCGCTAAATTAATGAATCGGGTCACATAAGGCTAATATTCAAAATTCCGAATAAAAAATTATTTTTGCTTAAATTATGCTTGGGAAACAGGTAAAATCTGTTATCTCACTCTTGCGAAGTAAAATCTATCTTCTATCTCTTTCTGTTCATTGGTTTTCTTGAAATAAAGAAACAGTTACATTTTTATCATTTATTAAAAAAAATTAAAAATCTTGCTCAAAGTATTGGTCTCTGTTGCGAATGCAGGCCCGACATCTGCTTCGTATTTCGACAGTTGTTGTATGAAGTCGTATTTCCTCCCTAATTGTACCGAAAGCCGTTTCTATGAGTTGGACAAGAGGACAAGTTCCTCCCTAGTCACAACCTCCGTCGCGTACACGAGCTCTTTGGCACGACCTCGGACATAAAATCCAATGAAGTTAGGTCTGGGGAACGTGGAGGCCATTGAATAGGGCCGTCCCGCCCAATCTACGCATACGCCTATAGTTTTTCAAAATGACGGCTGTCCCGCGCACTGGCGATTGATTGTGAGACAATATGTAGACAATGTGTTCCCAAATGCGAGGATTGGACGGGATAGCTCTATTAAATGGCCTCCACGTTCCCCAGACCTAACTCCGTTGGATTTTCATGTCTGGGGACGTGCCAAAGAGCTCGCGGACACGACGGAGGTTGCGATTAGGGAGGAACTTGTCCTCTTGTCCAACGCATAGAAACGGCTTTCGGTTCAATTAGGGAGGAAATACGACTTCATACAACAACTCGAAATACGAAGCAGATGTCGGGCCTGCATTTGCAACAGAGACCAATACTTTGAGCAAGATTTTTAAATTTGTTTAATAAATTATAGAAATGTAACTGTTTCTTTATTTCAAGAAAACCAATGAACAGAAAGAGATAGAGGATAGATTTTACTTCGCAAGAGTGAGATAACAGATTTTACCTGTTTGCCATGCATAATTTAAGCAAATATAATTTTTTATTCGAAATTTTGAATATTAGCCTTATGTGACCCGATTCATTAATTTAGCGAATTGACGAAGTTATTAAAAGATTTTTATGTCATGTGGCACATCATTAGCAAGAGGATAGACTAGAGAATTTTTGAGGGAGTTGGAAGATCCCGGTTGCTCTGAGTTTTTTTTATAGCCGTCTAAAGTCTAAGTTTAAATTTTACCTATTCCGAAAGTTTGCGAGTGAATAAAAAAACAACTAGATGACTAATGCCAGTAATTTTGGATTTAAAAGAACCCTTCAACAATACACATCAAAATAAAAATGAAATTCGCAGTCTTTGCCTAATACTTTTTTTATAATTTCAATTTAAATGTAGAATTTGGGATTTTTTCATTAAAAAGATAGAAGGTCGATATGAAAAATCCCACAGGGAATGGGAAGTGTTAAGGGGCCTGAAAGGATAGCAGATAACCCTCTCTGTCGGCCATTTCAATTTGGCACACGATGCACCAAACACCCCGTATAACTGGAACGTTCAATAATTTTCTTTTTCGAACTACACCTTTAGCCTCCAAAACGGAAAGGTTTAGATATAGGTTAAACGATCAATTCTATACTATCTGTTCCACATCCACGTAGTGGATTGGAAGTATAGTAGTCGTAAAAAAATAATTTTTTTTTCTTTCTTGAAAGATGGGTCTAGAATGACATGGAACGTCGAGATTTTAAATTTGAGCGAAAACAAATTTTCTGTCTGTCTGTCGGTCTGTTTGTTGTTGTTTTTTCCGGAACGGTTTAAGACATTGACTTGAAATTTTGTACACATATATATTATAACGAGATGTGGAACTGAATTGTTCTTTGAAAATATCCGGTGATTTTTTTTCTTGAAATAAGCTTAGAATGCCATGAATCGTCGAGATTTTAAATTTGAGAGAAAAAAAATTGCTGTCTGTCTGTAACTTTTTTTTTGCCCTCACGTTTTCTTCGGACCAGTTTAAGGTATCGACTTGAAATATTGTACACGTATATATTATAACGAGATCTGGAACTGGATTGTCTTTTGAACATATCCGGTGAAGAGTTGGGGGGTAAATAGGGGGACATAAGTAAAGCAAGATGGTATGAGCACAGACACTTGACATTCTGTGTATGTACTAGAAGCCAAGACCTCAGATTTTTTTATAATATTTCTCAACCCCTCACCACCCCTACTACATTATTAAAGGGGCTGATAAAATGAAATTGAGATATTGATTTGAAATTTGGTACACGTATATATTATAACGACATCTGGAACTATATTATATTTTGAAATGGTTCCGTTGAAGGGTTGGGGGTTAAATAGGGGAAAATAGATAAAGCAAACTGGTAAGATTACAGAAATTTGGGATTTGGTGTATATACTAGAAGCGAAGGCCTCAGGTTATTTTTATAACATTTTTCATCCCCCTACCAACCCCACTCCTTTATTAAAAGAGTTGATAAAATTAAATTGAGATTTTCACTTGAAATTTTGTACACATATGTATTATAACGACATCTGAAATTAGATTATATTTGGACATGATTCCGTTGAAGGAGTGGGGAGAAAGTTGAGGTAAATAGGGAAAAATAAGTAAAGCAAGCTGGTAAGAGCACAGAAACTTGGGACTTGGTGTATATACTGGAAACCAAGGCCTCAGATTTCTTTCTAATATTTTTTTAACGTAGATGGTAGAAACCAACGCCTCAAATTTTTCTATCTGCCCCAAATATTTTTAAAATTCTGTGACCAATAATTTCCACTTACTAGAGTGCAAACATAATCAAGATGTTTCCTTTAAAGTAACTTGGACGAGAAATCTGGATGTGGAGGTTTTTTTATCAAAATTATCTAATTATCTAATTAGTATGTATAGCATACCTTCGAGATCCTGTTAAATAATACTGGGACATAAGGTACATTAGGAAAAATTATTTAAAAGAAAATCATATTTGCAGAAATACACATTTATTGATTTTTTGAAACATATACAATATTATTAAATAACAAATCACGTCATATACATTATGTAAAAATTTATACAGCTTTATATATATTTAATTTTTTTTTAAAGATATGTGGAAAGTAACACGTATAGACAATACATGCAAATTTTTATGCAATCGTTTAAAATCTAATCTGAGATGTGTGTGTATATAGTTCTTTCAATTGTTTAATTTAACAATAACCCCGGTTTTTAAATAATAACGTAAATATTATCGGTGATGAAGAAATTTCCGCACACCCCAGAAAATTTGAACACCACAGACAACGTTTGTTTTGTCAACTATATTGGTTTTATCTGGAGATGACTAAAAGTTTTAACCAACCTCAGAAGATGCTATTATGGTGTAGTATTATATTCCAGTGTGACGTTCAAATGTTTTGGGTGTCCGTGAAAGTTATGGTCAGTGTCACACTAAATGTTTCAACTCCCCTCCAGAAATATTATCGATGGCGAAAAGGTTTATAAATAGTTTTAGGAAAAGATATGCTTTTAAAAATCAAAAACGACTAGTCCGAGAGATTCCGTGAACTTTTCCCCTGATGGCTATTAAATTTCATACACATTACTTTAAACAACATAAAGTTTAATCAACTGAAAACAATTGAAACTAGCCCACAAGATTTATTCATGCATTAAAGATAAGAGAAATATTAAATATGTTTGACTAACATATTATTAAGATATTAGGATTAAGTCACAGTCAAAACTCTTACATCTTTAGTTTACTGCCAAAGATAATATTAATAGTCTGGAAAAATGATATTTTTATATAAGTTGATATGTTCGGATTGTGATGCCTTTTATGTAGGTCAAACTGCTCGTATATTTAAAATTAGGTATATCGAACATTTACGTTCGTTTACATAAAACAAAATCGACCAAAATCTTAAAACCATTTTTTGTAATCTGGTTACTCATTTAAAAATTTAGAAATTCTGAATGTACTACTTATACAACAAAAACAGTTTCACTTTAATCAATAAACAACCTTAACAGCCAGCTAGATCTTTATCATACTCTAGGAAGTGTTTAAACCATAATTGCTGTAAAACTTCCTGGTCTCCTTAGTGAATTTGGTTAATCCGTGCTAATATTTGTAGGCAATTCTCCTATCCTCCTTTTAAAATTAATTCAGAAAATCCTGTTCAGGTACATAGTTTTAAAGATTGTAACACTCTCTTGTTTGTTCATTCAATGCAAACGTTGGAAAATGAGACCCGAAACTGCAGTAACATTAAGAATAAAAAAAATAAATAAAATAAAATCAATTCAAACTAGTAACATCAACCCCTTTTTCCATCCTAGAATCGGACGCCTCTGACTAAAGTCAAACATGGTTATGTCTAAAGACTCACTTTAAAGGTATATATTTATATTCATCACCAAAATTTCCAAATATTCGGATGTCAGCTGAGCGTGATGGGCGTCTTCATCTTAAGGGTCACTCTGTGTATTAAGGTCCGTAAAAAATGTTCACTACCTTAATATTTTATCGTTGCTTATGTATTTTTTTCTGCGTCCAAGAAATTATAAAAGACAAACAATTATTTATAGTAAATTGTTTGTTAAATAAACAACGGATATTTAAACAAAATAATTTTATTCTCTCATATTATAGAGCAGGAGAAATCATGAATGAGTTTTTAATATATTATTTAAACAATTGAAAAATGAAACAAATAACTAAAAACAAAACAAAAATTCTAATTTTTTTCTTAAAATTCATAAAGTCATACCGACTCAATGGAAAATAAAATACTTCCTTTTCAAACATACAGAAAATGCATTTGTTTATAACAATTATTTAAACAAAGCAGTGAAAATATGATTAAAAATTAAATTGATGTTCACTGTTTGACAAAGGATGTAGACAAAATGTTGTTGAAGAAAAATTAATAAAATCTTACATTAGAAATTTGTTATATAGGGATTGGATAATATCTCCATGAGAGGAAAAATAATTGCTATTATTCTTAAACAACTACAAGCTGTTCAATTAAAATGTAAGAGTAAGAAAATTGATTAATGAATAAATATATACTGTGATTTTTTAAGAATTTGTAAAAAACTCTCGTTTTTGTTAACTTAATTTGTTTATAACTTTTACAATTTTTGATGGTGCATTTTTTTATCCTCTAGTGATTCTTATTCCGAATTGAACGAAGCCGTCTCCCATTTTTTTTCACTGTCGGATAAAAATGTTAACTCCTTGCTTAGACTACATGGGGACCATGGAATATCTAAATTCGTCGAAAACTTGAATTCTTCAGTTTTTCGTCATTACTAGATTTTCTTCACTCCTAAGAATTTTAAGTTATTTACTTGACATAAATCAGAGTAGACGGACTAGCTATAGCACTGAAATTCTAGTTGTAAAATTACCGTGCCCATTTACAACAATTAATTAGATAAAGGCATTTTATATATTTTTTACTCGATAGATAATAGTAATGAGTATTAAATAATATCTTAAATTTTACATCCATCTAGGTAAATATTTTGTTAGAGTGTAATGGAATATAAAGCATAGTCGATTACCTAAATGTGTTTTCACGCCGCTATTCCCACAAATATTAACGATGCGTGAAAGTAATTTAATTTATTATGTAAGTTTTATGAATGACAAATTTTTAGATGAATTAAGATGAAGTAGTTTAAAAGATATTTTAAGTAAAAAATGTTTACCACACACATTTTTCTCAAATATTACGTAAGCGACGTTACAGATATAATGGGAAAATTGTTAGTTGTAGTCTTTTAAGATTATTTTATAGTAACTGAATTTTAATTGAGAATGGAAACGATAGTTTTAGAGATTTGCAAAAAAGTCAAAAGTAGTTTACTTTTAATTTTTAAAAGATGATTTTGATTTAAAATTTTCAAAACACAATTGGTATTAAATTGAATTTAAAATATGTTCCCCGTATAATGATGCGAGTAGAATACTATACTTTGTCCACGACTGTTAAATATTTAATATTTATTTATATAATTCATTTTCATTTGATATCTCCAATTTAAGAAAGATTTATCAGTCAGTAGCCATCTGTTTAATTATATTCCTCTTTTTGAGTAATGTGTAACATTATTGTAAATAAGTGAAGTTTAAATCGCACAAATTTTGACGCCTTAAACCTATAACAAAATTACGCTTTGACTAATTCGATCAGACATTCGGGATATGCCACTGAATAAGGATTAAGAGTTTTCCGGACGAAAATCTGGTCCCAATTTGTTTAAACTAATTATTTTAAAGAAATTGCAAAAATCTCTTTTTTGACCTGAATGAATCTGTATTAGGTGTTCTTACTCATTCTAAAAAACAAAAAAGGTCTCTTGTCATTTTTTCGTAAAGTTGACCGTTTCCTACTTTTAATACAATATTAAAAAACGGATTTTTTGAGTTCGCCAAAATTCTTATACAATCTTTGAACACCCATTAACAAAATCCTGAAAAGTGCAAACTAGTTTAAACAAATTACAAGAATCGCGTTTTGGCTAGAATTTAGGTTTTCTTAGTCATTTTAAATAAAAAAGGTCTCCCGTCGTTTTTTCGTAAAGTTGACCGTTTCCTACTTATAAACAATTGAAAGAGCGCGCACCCAGCTAAAACTTCTACATAACAATTAAAAATTTAAGTTTTAAAATTAAAGAATCTGCACTTACTTTTCAGGATTTTGTTAAAGGGTGTTCAAAGATTGTATAAGAATTGTGATGAACTCAAAAAATATATTTTGTAAACGTCAAATTTTTCATGAACATATTGTTTTAAAAATATACAATACAATAATATGTATAAATAATGAAAGGTAGTTCAAACAAATATTATCAGTAGGTACAAAATGATACCATTATTGGTTGTTTACTTATTCTTGAGACCACCTAGCAAACAGCAATATTTCACGTTCATCCGCTGACGATTAACAAAATACAAACCTGATTAATATATATTTTTTTTATTATCGAGAGCCTACTTTGGTACTAGCTGTGTAATATAATGTTGTGTTGAGACTATTAATCCATTTTAAGCTATTGATTAGCATTAGCTAGTAATGTTTAATATCGCTTTTGTTCCAAAGATAAATTAATATTTTTATTAATATTTGTCTTAGAGTTAGAATTAACAATATCATAGAGTCTTGACCTAGTCGTATATGTGTGTTGTGTCTAAATTAAAATATATTGCTACCTAAATTTTAATACGTTTTAAATAGATTGAAAATATACTGAATGCATCTGAAATACGTGGTAAGATTCACTGCATTTAGAACTGCATTGTTGCCTTATTAATTTTGGTCTTTTAACCCAGTCATAAAAATCATAAGACAAGTCCAGCTGGCTATCACTATCCCCAGATATATAACTCTAACTTCTTTGGAGTTATTTAGTTTTCAATTATAAAAAATCTTTTATTATTAACGTGAACACATACGCATATTCTATACGAAGTTATTATATGATGTCCAAAAAGCACCAATACATAGAAAAATTACGGATCATAGGTTAAAAAATAGCTGAGGGGGTTTTATTCACACATAGTTTATTACACATGCGTGACGTTACCGATGTTTTATTTACTTTTTTAAAAAATTATTAATGTCCATGGAGCATTTTTGTGTTATTTTCTGGAGGGATTGAAACATTAGTTTTCAACACTAACATACTTGGAGAATTGCAGCTGAATACCTTACTCTAAACACGTTTCGTCAGCCATGTTGACATCATAGGGAAGTTACTGCAACTGAACATTTTCATTAACATTTGATTTTTTCTTGACTGAGTTAATTGCACTGGTTTGTTCGAAAACACGACTTTATGTTCTTAATTAAAATTTAATATCAAAATATCCGCACCGTCATAAAAATATTTGTTGTTTTAATACATTGTGTGTTCCTCAGCTGAACTATATTTATTTAGAATGAGAATTGTCAAATAAGAAATTAGACAAATTCATTTTAGGATTTTAATTTGCTAGCATAACCAGAATTCAGGTTATCGAAAGAATGCAAAGATTTCATTAATATTTCTACACAAAGTTTTTCTTTTATAGATAGTTAATTTTTCTGCTGTTTGCAAAATCCTATAAAGAATGTTTCAATATATTTATTAACATAAACGCAAATAATATATAATAATTGATCTGAAATACAAAAAATTATAGAGGGCGAACTACTTTTTTTACCACATTGTAGTTTTTTGTTGAGTATAACAACAACTTCCAATTCCTGAATGAATTTAAAAAGTCACCGAGACCACCCGAGATGGTGACACGGAGACATATACAAAGGTAAAAGTAACAATAACACCTAAAATTATTGATAATGGTCTTTTAAACACATTGGAAATATACCAGTCACAGTCGGACATGTATTGTTTTTATTCATTGGAGAGTAACACATCTGCTTATTTACTATAAATAAACACCGCAATGCTGATATCGCTTTATTACATAAATGTGAACCAAGAAAAACTATTTAGAATGAATTTATTTCGGGAATAATTGCCCTTATCAAATCACTTTACGATAAGTATTCTTCTATGTAAAAGGCCACTAAAAGTTGTAGTGGAGGGCTTGAGGGCGACAGAAGCGTACGTGTGAGAATTAAATATGCGCGATTATCCAACTAAAATCATTTCAAAAACTTTCACCTCGCAATCACTATTTCGCAGTTTCTTCGGTACAGAGCAAGTTAGAACGAGCGATTAATTTGATATCGCGATTTCGGACCTTTTTGGCGGTCTTTTGAGTGTGTTTCGTCATTTGATTATTTGTTTGCTAGACTATAGTCTACTATCGATGACATGTCAGTGAGCAAACTTCTGTGGCCCTCGAGGTCCCCAGATTTGACACCATTGGACTTTTACGTGTAAAGTACGTTGAAAGAAATTGTCTACATTGAATTAACAGCATGTTTTGTTAAGTAAGCAAAACATAATGATTAAATCAGTAGATTATTTATTCAGTGGATTATTTGTTGATATGCTCTAATATTTGTCAATAGACGGTTGCTTTTGATAATACCATTTTCTTTCTGTTGTTACCGCCACGATCGGAAGGAAAGGACGGCAAAATTATTACATTTGTAATGTTTTTTGGGATTATTTTTACACCGCATTTAATACCAATATTAGGTAATAAGGTCCAATAAACTGGGTGAAACTTTATTTCATAATTATGAATGATTTTTTTTTAATGGTTCAAATTGACACATTTTTATGTAGCATTTTCAGCTGACATCATTATTTTAGATGTGAGCTTGTTGAAATTGTTAAAAAAAAAACAACAAAACCTGTTGAACACAAGACAAATTGTATATTATTTTTGACTCCTAATATTTCCTAATTTTTTTCAAATTTTGTATTTTTTCATCAGTAATGTACATTTTTAGTTGAAACTCAATTGCAATTTAGTTTCCATGTGTTCATAATTAAATACCCCTGATGATTATTTATCGTTTAATTTTGCGATTGAGTGTAATAGTACGGGAGCCCATCAACAAAAGTTGCTTCGGGCACCGCAGTTGCTGCCGCTTGATGGAGATGTTGTAGGCATCTGTAGCTACCATTTCCACCCAACGGCATGTCACGTGACCTTACTCTCTTCGAGAGAGAGGCAAGAAGTAAAGGGCCGCTTAAATGTTGCCAATAAGCTCTGAAAATTTTCAGGCACATTTTTGGGCAATAATAAGCATCTTTTATCTCGGCGTTTTTTTTCCAAAGTGCTTTCTTCTCCCAGAAAAACAGTTAAGGAGTGGAATTCCAAATTTTTTAGTATTTTTTTTGCGGGAGAATGAATCAGTTTGGAGAAAAAGTCTAAGAGGCTAAAGGTACTTATATTCGATCGAGGAATACCTACACCTGAATTTATTGAGATTTTTCGGTAGAAAAGAAAATCTAGACCGATATTACCTTCGGCTAAAAAAATCTGAAAACCGGCAGGCGTGTTCTTTCGTTTGGACAATAACAGCAATTTTTGGTTCTTGGAATTTTTCTCTAAAACGCTTGATTTGCCCTAAAGTAATTAATAAAGGTCTATTAATTCTTTTTTTGTCATTTTTTTCCAAGAAAAGCAAGCACTTTGGAAAAAAACACCAAGAAACAAAAGATGCTTATTTTTGCCCCAAAAATGTGCCTAAATCTTTTGTAATTACTATTTATAAACATTTAAGCGGCCTCTGTTTTTTGCCTTTCTCTAGAAGGGGGGAATGGTAGCTACAGATGCTTACAACGTCTCCACCAAGCGGCGGCAACTGCGGTGCCCGAAGCCAATTTTCTCGATGGGCTCCCGTACTATGAGCTGTTTAGCTGATATCCGTCATTTTTTAAATATGTAAATTTAAATTCATTATTATCTTTGTTATTATTTATAACTTTTAAGGAACTGCTTTCTAATGCAGCCTTGTAAATATCATCAAAATTAATTCTTGATATTGTGTTCAAAAATATTTAAACTTCCTTCATTTATTTTCTATTTCAATCTTATTAGATCCACTTTATAAATAATTGATACATTTATTTCAGAAAAAATAGGAATTATCGTTTCAGCTGTCACAAGAATGAATAATACCGTTATGGGTAGTACTCCTCGCAGAAACATTACCACCATCACTTAGACTTCGATTCAACTCTCTCTTATTTTTAAAAATATTATTAACGACTCTAAACGGACTTAAATTAAAATTACTAGTTTTTCGTGAACAGTCATCCGATAAACTTATACCTATGGGTCTTTTTGGTTCGCGTAAACTAAAACTAACAGTCTTATCGTTTTCTCTATTTACATCACTTTCAACAAAAAATAACCCTCTAGAGAGTTGCGGTGAAGACGTAGATAAACATTTCTTATAGCTACGAGGGACAATTTTAGTCTTTTTCGCATTATCACTCAAACAAGTGTCTAGCTCACTATCATCCAAAGTATAATCGTGATAAGGTAACGTTTCCTCTTCATTGAATCCATCATCGGATTCAACTTCCCCACATGAAGTGACCATGTAGACTGGATTAATTTCACTGAGTTTTCTTGGCCTGTAAGGAGTTGCTGGCCTAATCATCAGAATCTTATCTTGATTGCAGGAATCCATAGATTTTAAAGAATCACTAGATGAACCTGAGTGTTCAGAAATATTCCAAATATTTCTGTTTAATTCCCCAGCAGGTGCAGTGGCAACTGTAGTTGAGTTTCTTACTATGGTTGTTATTTTCTCTGGCGTTAAGAGATTGACTCTACATTTTTTTGAATTGGTTAAGTTGTAGGCAGATGATAAGCTAGACTTTTTTCTTAATTGTAATTGATAATGACTATAATTGTAATTATTTCTGTTAATTTGTTCACAGTATTGTTGGTGATCAAACAAATTGCAAAAAAAATTCTTTAAAGCCGCACGAAAGTCACGTAAGTGGTAAGCGTACAACAAAGGATTTCCAGCTGAATTAAGATGGGAAAGAATTATGCAACAGAGCATGAATGTTGAATTTACATGGAAATCTGGCCTAAAGGCCAAAATGCAGTTGATGGTGTACAGAGGAAACCAGCAGATCATGAAGAAGAGGACGATGATAGATAGGTTCTGCGTTGCCTTTACTTCATTGGTCTGTTGAACTCCGAGCATTCTTATCATGGTTCCTCCCGAGGAACAGCCTTTAGTTGAAGAGCCTTTCTCTGGGTTCATGGTAACAATTTGCCTCAACTGCAAATAAAAAGAAAATGGTTGTAAAATATGGTCATGAATACTTTATTGGTAAAGTGGTAACGCTAACAAAATATGCATCCCGCAGGATTATTGATTTTATTTAACATTTTAGCCAATGGACAAAAAATTAACACATAAGTGGATAATTTGTACCATTTAAGTTACTATACAAATTTAAATACTTATAACTTCAATTAGAATCAAAATTATTATTGGCTAGAATATCCTAAAGCAGAAAACTGTAGCTCTATGTATTATTACCATCTGACACCTCTAAGTGACCATAATAGGCAAAAATATAGAATGCGTTCACTTCACTTGTTTGGTCAAAGTGCCTTCCTTATTAGGGTCATTTAGAGATTGTTGTGTTGATGTCTATGTGTACGTGTCCTGGTTGAGTGGTGGAATTGCAATAATTAAACTCCGCCAGTACGTTAATATAAATAAGACGATTAAATAAAATAAATAAAAATAAAATATAAGTTTCCTATTATTTATTTTTCATTATAAAGTACAGCTTGAAAATAGGGTTGGAGAAGAGTTGCAGCTCAATTGGGTCGTACTTCGGGAAAAATCCCGAGATTTCTGTGCAAGATCTCGAAGTCCCGGAGGCCGGAATGCTCTTAGGTTCCAGAACTTGGAAATGAAAAAGGGATATAATAGTACGGTGGTTGGGTGGCACGACGTCGTTTTATGACCACCATTTTATGAATAACAACGATTCCTAAAATCGACTTCTGATGGGGCACTTTCCGTTAAGTACGTCACAAACTTATAATAAAAAATGGAGTCATAGCACGTGATCGTTACAAGATTTTTTTTAGATTTGAAATATTTGTTTAAACATTTTCAATGCCGAAAATTATTCCCAGATAGAGACTCCTGTCAATTAATTAGCCAGAAAGAAAAAGGTTTCCAAAGGAGGAGGCGCCCTAAGGCCTGTTTTCGGCTCCCTTCAATTTTTGAAAAAATTAAGTGAATTTTATTTTTTTAGGTTTTTGAATAAAAATAGGTCATTTCCAGGTGAAACGAAGGGTTTTTATCCCCACCCCTTTTATCTACAACCCCCCACCCCTACACCGTTTCTAGACAAATAAACATTTGAAGTAAGGAAACATGAAAGTTAGTAATCCTACTATCAGCTTCAATCAGGAATAACGGGATAGACGTAGTAGGTATCTGTTCCATTTGGAATTTTTTATTATCGTGTGTTCCATAATCAAGCAAAGAACTTTTGTTATAAGAGCAACTCTTGTCTCTAACATTGTAATACATATTTTAACCTGATTTAGGCACACTAGTATCCTGTACGTGTCTTGCTGAAGAAAAGGGGAAGGGCATAAAAACTTTTCGTTTCACAAAGCTTAAAAAAATAGAATTCACTTATTTTTATCAAAATTGAAGGGGGCCGAAAACCGGCCTTTAGAAAAAAAATTAGATATTTATTGTATACTTTTTCTCAAAGTTCTAAACTTAAAAGTATTTCTCTTTTTTAAAATGCCGATATCTGCTTTCTTAACCTTCCCGGAAAGTTATGATTGTAAGCAAAAGTACTACACGCCTTTAGTTGTAGAGGAATTTCTACCACATTTCAGATGTATTGTGTCATCATTAAAAGGTCATTCTTATTTTCAATAATTTGCTGTAAGTTTCCAAGAAAGGAAAATATGCACATCAAGAATAAATTCCCATTAGAATAATTTATGGGAGATAGAGTCCCAAGAATCTGCTTCTTTAAGGCAGTATGTATGGTGACTATTTCGAACCATTGAAACGGTATGGCATTATTATTTTTGTGAATGACTAATAGAACATGATTAGTTGGAAGAAAATGAGCCTGTATAAAATAGTTTTGCAAAATTTAATAAATTAACCTGTTTTAATCAGTGTGGCGGGCTATTAGCCCCACTCGATCGATATGGCATTTCGCTATCGGAAAATACAAGAATCTTCATGTGAAAAATCGTTTGAAATTCGTAATTCTTCCGATAAGTTCGATTGATTGTCCTGCGGTTACGCTCCGACGTCCAGCGGTCAGGATATCATTTTCGTTTCATTGATTATGAGGTTCGATCCCTGAAAGGGTGCCATATGTAAAAAACGACTTGGACTTTTGTGTCATTACCTCCCGGTCTATATCACTTTAACTGCAAATACATAAAAAATGGAGGAGTGGAAAACATTGAAAGACCCTGTTTATCACGTGCGCATTGTAAACCCTTATTGAAATTGAAACAACTTTTATTGAACCATTTTTAAAATTTGCTGTTATACTGAAAAATGTCTCACATTTTAAGGGAATTTTGATCGTATATCTGTTTCTTAGAGGGTATAATGATTTTCGAAAGTCTGTGCTGTAAAATTTGTTACGGTTATGTTAGTGCTTAAGAAACTGGATAATGAAACATTTTCTTTATAGGATTTTGCAAACAGTGGAAAGAAAAGCTATCTATGAGAACTAAAGGAAAAACTATATATAAAAATATTAATGAAATCTTTGCATTCTTTCGATAACCTGACTTTTGGTTATGCTAACAAGTAAAATTCTGATTTGCCATTCTCATTTTAACACTAGCATCCAACCTAGTCCCCTACGGCTAAGCAGGCTACACTAGTATCTACATGATCCCCTACGATATGTAAATTCAGTTAAAAATGAGAGCAAAGGCCTGAAATTAATTTATTTACGTACCTTGTCTTTAAAAAAATTTTTTTCTAAAGACAAGGTACGTAAATAAATTAATTTCAGGCCTTTGCTCTCATTTTTAATTGAATTTACATATCGTAGGGGATCATGTAGATACTAGTGTAGCCTGCTTAGCCGTAGGGGACTAGGTTGGATGCTAGTGTTAAAATGAGAATGGCAAATCAGAATTTTACTTGTTAGCATAACCAAAAGTCAGGGTATCGAAAGAATGCAAAGATTTCATTAATATTTTTATATATAGTTTTTCCTTTAGTTCTCATAGATAGCTTTTCTTTCCACTGTTTGCAAAATCCTATAAAGAAAATGTTTCATTACTATCAGCAAACAAATAATAAATAATTCACTTTTAAACTGGATAATGACCAGTGTTGCCACGAGGTCAAAACGAAATTACTGGCGAAACTTGAATGCATTCCTGGCATTTCCTGGCAAAATTTCGCAACATTGTATTCCCAGGGCCGCAGTATGCAGTCACACCCACTCTCAGCATTTATCTTAATGATTGCAATTCGTGTGGGGGGGGGGGGGTGATTCCTTCCAATTATTTCTTACCTCTCAACACTCTCAAAGTAATCTGCGTAGGTCATATGTAATGTTAATCAAAACAAAAATAGAAAGTAAGTACTTCCAAATAAACATCCCTGACAAGTTATTCCTAGCATTAGGTCAAAACTAGCAAATTTACTAGCAGGACTCTTTATTCCTGGAAAATGCCAGTAATTACTGGCAAAACGGCAACACTGACAATGACCATTATTTGTGGTGTTTGTGAAGTGTATTTCTTGTATTGGTACATGCATCGCCGTGCACGTATACGTATTGATGCGAACGGCATATTTGCGAACACTTTCTATATACGGTATTCTTGACTGCATTTCGTTTATGTACACGAACGATAGCAATCACTCGTAAAAATGCACTTGGTATCATGGCAATTTTCGAAAAATACCTAACTTCACTGCGTTTGATATGACAGATGACATATCTTGTAATTTGTAGTTGATTTTATTCTTTGAAAGAAAAAGAAATAAAAGAATAGAGATTTTTAAGGAAATGGCTCTGGGAACGTAGCCCGTATAGCTACGACAAATTGTTTGTATTGAAGAACAGAGATTCTTTTTTATTATTTCACTAAAACTTTGTTAAGTAATAGAGACTCCACGTCGAAATGGTAATGCCCCTACTGAACAAAAGCGGATAATTGTATAATTCATAAATGAACTTCCAAAACTCACTTCTGAGAAATTATCTAATGAATTTACGCAACAGGATGGTCAGTGTATGTGGCAAGAACTTACTATTAAATTAAAACATCCGATTGCTATAAATTCGTAGTAAAACCTTACTGTTGTGGTTGCGCTCAAATCTATAGCTCTTTTCTGTGATCTCATAAATGGTTCTACAGTTTCAATGAGAAATCTACATAATACCTGAGACATTCCAAATATTTGTACCTATGAACTCTTTTTCACTTAAAACTTCAAACTGATCTACATTGTTAGACTTCTTGTTGTGCCTCTGTATGAGATTTTCTGCATTTTGTAGATTTTAAATGTTCGCAATATACTGCAGATCGTCCATTATCAACAAATATAATAATGCAATAAATATTCTTTATTTACCGTAACAAATTTGAAAACTTTAAAAACATACTAAATAAAACATTAGGTGATGTATTATCACTCGCATATTTACCGACTGCCAAAAACCGCTCGTTGTTTAATGTGAGCACTCGAATACTTTGCGAACGGTCAAGAATGCCTAGGATGAATTGTTATTCGAATTTTAGTGAAATGCGAGTAACCTTAAAAAATGCGTGCAGTCAAGAATAGCGCTGCAGGTCTTTCCTGGAAATGTCCCGAATGCACCACCGACTGTTTAACAGTCAACGAATATAAGCTAGATGATATTGTAGACAATAAAAAGCGTTAGCTGTATCCAGTCTTAACTTCAGAATTTAATTAATTTAAAGATGAATTCTTAAAAATTGCAACTGGAACATGCTCTGTTAACTCCATCAGCACCTCATCTACGAAAATTACGGAACCAGGTAAGTACTCAGATCTCTTAAAAAATAAAACTACTCCAGCTATTATTATCAAGCCAAAAAATCTTGAACAAGGAACCTCTCAGACTAAAGTTAATATTCTACAAAATGTTAATCCTGTGCACAACAACCTACAGATCTCTAAAATCGAGAGGATAAAAAATTGAGGATTATTGGTGGGATGTGAAAATAAAGAAGGAAATGTGAAATTTAAAAAATGTGGAAGAAACCCTTGCAGATGACTATGAGGTAAAGGAGTTACATGGCGTCAATTCTAGAATTCGCATTGTTGGCATTACCGAAAAATTCAGTGAGGAAGAACTTACCAATTACATTATTAAAATGAACAGTGACCTTATCAACCCTAATTGTAATCTCATCAAGTTATTCTCAACTAAGAAAAATGTAAATGTGTTTCAGACTGTGCTCCAGATGGATAAAATAGGTAATGAAAGCTGATAATCTATTTATCGGCTATGATAATTGTAGAGTATTGGATGCAGTTGATATATACAGATGTTTTAACTGTAATGAATTTTATCACTCGTCTAAATTCTGTAAAAATAAAGGTCTCCTGCCCTCGGTGTGGAGAAAGTTATTCGGTCAAATAGTGTAAATCCAAAGTTTTAAAATGTATAAATTGTGTTTCTCTTAACAACGCCGGAAAACTAGATGTATCTACAAGCCATGTGGCTTGCGACATCGACAATTGTACTTCGTATATTCAAGCTAGGGATAAGTTGAGATCTGACTTAATAGGTGTTAAATAGCAATCATCTGCATCTCTAAACTCCATCCATCACTACCTTAACTGCTACTGATAACCTTATCACTAATTCTACACACTTGTCGTTCTCGTTA
Source organism: Stenurella melanura (assembly GCA_963583905.1). Lineage (NCBI taxonomy): Eukaryota > Metazoa > Arthropoda > Insecta > Coleoptera > Cerambycidae > Stenurella > Stenurella melanura. The sequence goes on from OY757312.1 coordinate 81,906,337, forward strand.
GAACATGAACTTTTATTATCAAAACGTTAGAAGCATCAAAAACAAAACTTTTGAATTTTTCAACTCGGTAGCCGTTTGTATATTCCCTATCATTGCCTTACCGAAACATGGCTGAATTCCTCAATGTCTGACAATGAGTTATTCGACCACACTTATAATATTTCGGGAGGATGGAAATTTTACTGCTGTCGATAAGTCTAGAGATGGAGTTTTACTCGCGATTGATTCCAACTTACATGCAGAAAAGTTAAATTTATGTTTTGGTGATTTTCTTTCTATCCAGAACATTGATATAGTAGCTGCCAAACTTACAATTAATCGACAATCATTTTTTATATTTGTACTGTATATGCCTCCTGAGTCGAGTATTAATGTTTATGAAACTCTGTTTGAAATAATTTCCTCCTTGGATTATATCCAAGACAGTAATACGCTTATATTAGGATACCTTAATTTGCGTTTGTACTCTCTTCATGTCTCGAATAGTGTTAAATGTCCTAAAGTATCAAAACATCAATTTTTTAAACCTTCTAAACTTGCGTCAGTACAACTCTGTTTTAACCTCCCCACAATAAAATTGTGGGAGGTTACTAAAATTGGCCCAAAATCGAAAATTAAGATAACATCAAATCTTTACGTTTTGAGGTCCCAGGAATCCAAAAAAGTGGTTTTTGAAAAATGTCTGTGTGTGTATGCGGGTGTGCGTGTATGTGTGTATGTGTGTTAGCACGATAGCGGCGAAGCTACTGGACAGATTTGGATGAAACTTTGCATGAGGGTTTCTTTAGTGCTCTAAAAGATCTGAAAAGGTTTTGGTTGAGATCGGATTACGTTTAGTGCCATTTTGGCACAACAACTTGTTTATTTTATTATTACTTACAATTTGTAATCTAACCATTGGAAAGCAGTTAAAATTCCGATTTGAACGATATATCACACTTGCACTTTTTTTTATATAGCTACATTTTATCCCCCCCACAATAAAATTGTGGGAGGTTACTAAAATTGGTCCAAAATCGAAAATTGAGATAACATCAAATCTTTACGTTTTGACGTCCCAGGAATCCAAAAGAGTGGTATTTGAAAAATGTCTGTGTGTGTATGTGTGTATGTGCGTTAGCACGATAGCGGCGAAACTACTGGACGGATTTGGGTGAAACTTTACATGAGGGTTTCTTTAGTGCTCTAAAAGATCTGAAAAGGTTTTGGTTTATTTTATTATTACTTACAATTTGTAATCTAACCATTGGAAAGCAGTTAAAATTCCGATTTCAACGATATATCACACTTGCACCTTATTTTTATATACCTACCTACCTACATTTTTTTATACAAATTATTGTATAGAGAACAAACAAAATTCAACGTCTCTATAATATCAACATATGTAAAACTACGTCGTAAATTGTCAGTGGGCTAAAGCGAATAAGCACATTAACGAAACTGTACGGACAGTCTATTCCATGTCCAGAAGTCTGTACCCGCTCCTGGCTAGGAATAGCAGACTTAACAGACAAAATAAAAAGTTGCTATATACAGTTATTGTGAGGCCGGCTCTTACATACGCGGCGCCGGCGTGGTGCAGCGCGTCGGCCACGACCATGAAAAAACTTACTGTTTTAGAGAACAAATTTTTACGCCTCATCTCAAATTCTTCTAGATACACCTCCATCAGAGATTTACATGAGCGTTGCAACGACATAACACCACTAGTGGACTACATCAAAACTACATCACAGAAATTTTATCAATTCAAGCTTGGTGATAGTCAGCTTACAAACATCACACAAATCAGAGAGCATAATGCACCATTTCACATTAAACACAAATTACCATACCAAGCGTTACCCATCTTTCGGCAACAGTTGTAGCCAAAATTCCTTTTCTTCTTTAATTGCTATCTGACACAATTTTCAATCTTCATTCCTTCCTATCCCTTTCTTCGTTTCTTTTTGTAATTTTTGTCTTTTGTCGAAATTTTGTTCTTCCTAATTATATTTTTGATTTATTTTGAAATGGTTTGACATAGCCATACCTCGTTCTTGTTGAATTTCCTGAAACGGGTTTTTTGGTTGATACTTTTCCCGCGAAACCAATTTTATTAATATTTTATACCTTTATACTACTTATATATTTACAAATTATTTTAAATTTACATAGTTAGATAAGTCTTAATTTTTACATGCCTTTTACTTTACTTTTTGTATTAGTTAATATTTTTTTGTAATCCTACCTGACCTCACTCCGTCCAGCTTTACGGCATTTATCGCTGTAGATGTTCGGCTGGCTCCGGACATGGGTGTTCGGGTGGAACAGATTGTTCTTAATTTTTAATAAATATGTTTTTGATTTGATTTGACTTACAAATCAAGAGATCGACGACTGGATCCCAACACAGTGCGGTTTTTTTTTCTTTCTTTTTTCATTATAAACTTTATTAATAATTGCGGAAAATGTTACAATTATTCAGAGTTTGAGGATTGGTCACTAGTTTTAATTGAAATATAAATAATTCTATTGCTGTTTATATATTTGATTTAAATGCATGTCATGACGGCTGATTTGAATTGACTATCAGAGCTCGTAGCATTTGCTACTGCTTCAAATCAAATTACAGTTAAAAAGTAGCAGTAACAGCAGTTTGTGAATCCGAATGTGAAATTTCCAATAAAATCTACCAATCCTTTCAACTTTCAAAAGGCAAATTTTCCTCTTCGGTATGAACAACTACTGCACATTAACTGGTCATTCTTAAATTATTATGATGATGTTAAAATCTATGTTGATTTATTTTATAAGAAATTAATAAAGATTTTAATGAGAACATATCCAAGTTCAAAACTCCAAAAAATAAAAGATAGTTTGCGCTTTGGTTTACCAGCGAAATTATAGAAAATATAAAACTAAAGCATAAGAAATCGATATTATTTAAAAGCCACGGTAATAATGAATCGGTACCTGAATTTCGTAGACTTGGATCACAAATCAAGTGTGACATTAAATTTACATTTCAAATTTATACAAATCGAATTGAAAATAATATCACATCTGAGCCCAATAAATTCAGGACTTACATCCATTGAAAAAAAGGGAAAACTAGAATACCTAAAGACATGACTTATAACAATGAACCTCTGGAGATCTCTAATGATATTGTGGATGCATTTGATAACTTTTTCGAGCAATCTTACTTCCTTAAGTCTAATAATTTTTTGACGCTTTTCCGAGGCTGAAGTTTGCACGGCGTTAAAAATAATTAAACCTAAACTGACTGCGGGCCCAGATGGAATTCCAGCTTTTCTACTAAAAGACTGTGCCAGCATTTTTGCATATCCTCTCTGCATAATTTTTAATGTATGTCTTAGGAAATGCTATTTCCCTGATATATGGAAATACTCCAAAGTGTGCCCTATGTACAAAAAAGGTGAAAGAAATGATGTTACCAATTATAGACCGATAACAATCATATGTAACTTTGGTAAAGCTCTCCAAATCCTACTGCTTGATAACATTTATGCACATGTTCAACTGAAAATATCTATACAACAACACGGTTTTATGAAAGGTCGCTCCACTATAACTAACTTAATCTGTGCGCTACTCAGTACATTGCTGAATCAATTGATTCTCACATACAGGTAGACTCAGTCTATACTGACTTTTCTAATGCGTTTGACAGACCGAACCATAGGAAACTTCTTTGTAAACTTGACAAATCTGGATTATCTGACGGTTTACTTCAATTTCTTGAGAGTCACTTGACTGATAGAGTATAATTCGTATCTTATAATGGATATAAATCTGTTGAATACCAAGCCACGTCACTAGTACCCCAGGGATCAATACTTGAACCGCTTTTCTTTAATATTTTTATTAACGACATCAGTGATCATTTCGAAGTGTATCTCTTAATATATGCTGATGATATCAAGATGTTGCATAGGATTAATGACTTTAATGACGGTGAAAAACTTCAAAACAACTCAACTAAGTTATCGGCTTGGTGCGATGAAAATGATCTTCACCCAAATGTTGGTAAGTGCAATGTTATGAGTTATACAACCAAGGAGTTCCCAATTATACATAATCATAATGTTAATGGCGACACGCTGAACAGACCATCTAGGTGTAACTTTTGATAATAAATTAACCTTCACTAACCATATTGATGCTGTAATTTCGCATCCATACAGAATGTTAGGCTTCATTTGGCATAACAACCATGATTTTAATGATGCGAAAACCTTAAAGATGCTTTATTTTGCTTTCTCTTGATCTAAGCTGGAGTATGCTTTACTTGTCCGGCAATCTGGGTATAACACTCATAATGATACATTGGAAAACATTCTCCGCCGCTTCCTGAAATTTTTAAACTGGAAAACTGAAGGTACATATCCACCAACCAAAGCTTCTCAAAATCAATTACTTTAAAAATTTTATATTACCAGTCTTTCCGCAAGGCGTAAGTCCTTTACTTTGCATTTTCTAGATAAAATTATGCATAATGAAATAGATTGTAGTGAAATATTAAGCCAACTGAACTTTTATGTCCCACGGATTAATACTCCTCGTCATTCTCATAGCTTTTATTTATCCACTTCTAGATCTAACGTATTCAAGTTTTGTCCTCTGTTTAATATTTGTAATGGTTATGAAACTCATTGCAGTGAATTGGACATGTTTGCCTAGCAGCTAGAAATTTCATTTACTTTCGTGCATTCCTAATCGCCTTCGTAATTTCTACTTGTACTTCTTAGTTAGATTAGGTTAAGTTAGTATAGATTTCCATCCTATAAATGGTTTTGTACTGTTGGATGACGTATGATTAAATAGATAAATAAAACGTGCGTCCTATGTGAATAATATTTTAGATACTGACAAAACTTTTTTCATAATTTTTTATTTTTAAATTTCGGAACTGTTACCAAAAATGTGAATTCTTCATTTATTTGGTTGGTCAAAATTTCATTAAAAGTGAATCACTTTTCTAAACAGCTTAGCATATTACTTCCACGTCCATGTAGTAGTGGATTGGAAGTACAACAATCGTAAAGTAAATCTTTTTTTGTTGAAGTAGGATTAAACTATCATGAAACGTCAACACTCTAAACTTGAGAGAAAAAAAAATTGTCGGCCGGTCTGTCTGTCGATCTGTATGTCTATAACTATTTTATGCACACGTTTTCTCTGAAACGGTTTGAAATTTGGTACACGTATTTTTTAAAGGACTCAATAATTTTGAATCGTATATCACTTCATCGGTTACTTTTTCTCACATACTCTTTACTCGAAAACTGCTAATCCTAGAAGAAAGTTTTAAATAAAAGAATGGTATTCACTCTTTATCTTTATGGTACCTATATATTTCGAAAAATAAAAAAGTTTCCCTTGCAAATTCTCAGATTTTATCGACTTACTTGGCTTTCGGAAAAATTTAAATTGATATTACCAGTTAAGGTAATAACCAAAAACAATTCGAACAAATCACAAATAGCGAATTCGAACGACTAGCTGTCCTCGTGCGTGAGCGGCGATTTCGTGGATTCAATTTGTTAGATGAGTAAGAGGTTGAATTCATATTCTTATAATTGTCGACACATAAAAAACTCAACGCTGCCGACCAAGCTAATATAAAAAGAGACCGGGGCATGTTTCTTTTGTTTATAATTCCTTAAATAATAAATATAATGTATTAATTAACATATAAAACATCATTATTCTTATGTAAAGTATGTTCTGCCATGATTAAAATAAGAAATAAACGGAAACAAGCCACTTTTAAAATTTCTGACTCCGATATAGTTACGCAAATTACCCCTAACTACTTTGAATTTATCTATCAATATCGCAAAGGACGGGTAATACGTCCACCAATGCTTAAGATTCCCATCTTGATCCAAAACAGAGTAAGATTTTTTAATTTACCATAAACGTCATTAAGTTTCTACCGAAGATACGCTTTTTAAATCTCTAATGTATTATTTTGTTCTTTCTAATAGGGAAAAATTTGAAACACGGCTCTGCAGTACCATGTCGGCAGGTAATAGCACCGTCTTTGATATTTGGATGGCTGGTTTTTATTGCCTTTTTTATGTGCAGTAAATATGTGAAAACAACTATAGAGTATAGTTGTTTCCATATATTTACTGCACATAAAAAACCTCAAAGTTGTGCCGCTTACGTATAGATGAGAGAGCGAGGCATATTCAAATTTAGTAGAAAATGGTAAATCATAAATATAATGTATTACTTAATACATAGAACAACATTGTTCTCATGTATAGTATGTTTTGGCATAATTAAAATAAGAAATAATCGGAAGCAAGCCTATTGTAATTAAAATTTCTTAACTCCTGAAATATAGTTGCGCAAATCACCCCTAACTAGAACGTCATACCCAGGGAATAGATAAGCAGAGCCGTACTTTGAATTTATCTATCAATATCGCAAAGGACGGGCAATACGTCCACCAATGCGTAAGATATTAATATCGTGAAGGACGGGCAATACGTCCACTAATGCGTAAGATTCCTATCTTGCCGAAAAACGGAGTAAGATTTTTTAATTCACCAGAAACGTCATTAAGTTTCTACCTAAAATACGCTTTTTAAATCTCTAATATATTATTATCTTGACGCAAAACAGAGTAAGATTTTTTAAATTTACCAGAAACGTCATTAAATTTCTGCCAAAAACACGGCTTTTAATTCTCTAGTATTTATTTTTACCCCGCACAATTCTTATGGAAAATGGCTCCCAGCTAAATCGGCTGAAATTGCAGTATAATATCTTCCTGATCAAAAGTTCTCATGGGCACAAGGTCGAAAAATGGACAGTTATCCAGATATCGAGGGTGCAAAGGGGGTGCTCATTTCTTATGGGAAGTGGACCCAGGTGAAATTCGCTGGAATCGATATATGTTATTCCTCTCGAGGTTCCGATTAAATGTTCTCATGGACACAAGGTCGGAAAATGGACAGTTTTCCAGATATCGGGTGTTGCAAAGTTGACTTTGCACCCCCGATATCTCGAAAACTATGCAATTTCCGATCTTGTACCCAAGAGAACTTTTGATCAGAAGTTCGAGAGGAATAACATATACTGATTCTAGCGAATTTCACCCATAAGAAATGAACATAATCTTGAGCACCCCCTTTGCACCTCTGATATCTAGAAAACTGTCCATTTTACGACCTTGTGCCCATGAGATCTTTTGATCGGGAAGATATTATCTACAATATACTGCGATTTCAGCCGATTTAGCTGGGAGCTATTTCCATAAGAATTGTTCCGGGTTCTTTGAAGTATTTCTCTGTAGGACCGTCTCTGCAGGTAAAATTGCCGACTTTAATATTTTAATTATCTGTTTTTATAGTCTTTTTTACTTGCATTAAATATGTGGAGACAACTATACCCTACCAAGACAGTTTGTTTCACCACTCACAGAAAGCTTAAAATGGTGTGTTTTACGGGCGCCATCCACAGGAAAATTGAAGTTACTACTGACCTCTGCGATAGTGAATCTGACCGCCGTGCCTTGGACCGATCGTATTTAAGACAGACAAAAAAAATTGAATTTTAGGATAATATTACTAGTTTATTAATACTTATATTTGGTAAAATTATATCACAATTTTAAAACTCAATACTTAATTAATTTCGAAAAAGATTTTTTAATGCAATTGACAACTGAAAATTTCACTTTCTCACCAATCCTTCACAAGATGGACACTGGGTGAGGGCTCCTGGTGAGCTTCGGCAGTCTTTCCTAATGCTCTCCCAAATACAGACGGCCCTCTCGACGCAGTTTGATGTCTGGATAACCTGAATAACGTTAAGGTTTTGCTGTTTGTTGAGTTGACTCGACTGAACTGTACTTGACTCTACTATTAAACTATGGATCCTAGCAGGCATTTAACCATCCAAACTAAATATAGTGATTGCCCTTGTATAAGACCATTAGATGATAACGAACAGTTCAAAATAATTGAAATTGTCATAAATTAACAATTTAATTAATTTGACATGAATTAGTTTGATTTCAAATTATTCCAAATAATAATAAATTGAAATAATAATAGTTATTATAGTTGTTAATCATAATAATTCTCTATTAATTTTCAACCTTAATAATTTTTAATCATAATAATTTGGCATACTAATTTGGTAGTAAAACTCCTACGCTTCGGAAGAAGAAAAAAATGTTATCAGCACGTGTTCGCAGAATTATGGTTAACATTAAATATAAGTTGAAATAAATTAGCAGAATTGAAAAATTTGGATAAAGGCTATTAAATACTAATGAGAGGAACTTATTAAATACATTTAATTACCGTTTACTAGATAGCTCACTAAAGATAAAATTTGATAACACCAAAAGTGACACCTCGTGTGTCTAATCAGTTATCAAAACTTGGAGTGACTATGCTATGCTGCAGCAGAATCGGAAATGAAATTCAGTCCGTTCTATGTCAGCTAGAAAAATAGTATTTCCCCCTCAAGTCAACATGTCATTACCATATTTCATGAATAAAAATTACAAAGTATTTGATTCCAAGTTCTACGCAACCCGCGATACTCTCTGCTGTAAAGATAAGATAACCAATAATTAAGTAACAGGTGTGATAAAATACAAACATATCTACTATGCAGTTAAGGCCTTTGTGTTCAAGGAGAACCATTAGAAAAAACTATAACATAAAAAGCAAATATATGGTTTAAAAATACAAATTTATGTACAATCTTAAATCTGAACACCTTGCCTAAGATAATTAAATGTCTTCAACTTAAAGGTGGTAAATACTCGTACATATTTCTCAAAAATTAAGTGTGATTTATTAGAATTTAATAAAAATGCATAACGATATGGTAAAGCTGCGTTTGAGTTAGAGCAAATTAAACGATAAAATAATCGTTTTCATATTATACAGGGTGAGTCACGAATCGCGCTCGCCCCGATATTTTCTAAAATATTTGGAATAGAAAGTTGAAATTTGGAGGCCTTATTACACGACTAAAATGCCATCTTTTCAATAAAAAATCAAGTTTGGTGCACATCCGGTTTGACCGGAAATGCCCACAACTTTCGATTTTTAAATAGAACATCCTATATATTTTTACATTTTTGGAATCTAGAGGAAATTTTGAATACAATACATCCATTTTGGTCACTTTTTGATAAACATTAAAAATTTTATTAAAAAAATCTATTTCTGAATCCAGAGTGCTGTGGTGCCCAAAACATATTTTAGTTTGTGTGCTACGTTACTATAAAAGTAAAAAGAGCAATATGATTGCATTACTTAATTCTCTAGAGGCGTTTAAAATTTTTAAATGTGATTTTTACCCACTAACTTGGTTTTTTTAAATGGGAATTTAATCGTTCACCAACATTTTTAAATACCTCATTTTCATACGAATCTAATGATACCAAAATTTTGAAAATCCGCTCAGAAATATTTGAGATTTTAGCCAAAATACAATGCAACCAAGCTTTTAGAAACATGCGGCTAATAGATAATAGATTAGTGGGCTTTGGAAACTTAAATGGCACATTTCTGTGTAAATCTGGTAACCTAATAACATTGGAAAAATCATAGTAGCCATTGAATGTAATAAAACAATATCAGCTGTCAGACAGATACAAAATAAAGCGTTGCGGAAATCTCTTTGAGTAAAAATTAAAGAAAATGAATAATTTTAGTAAAAATGAAAAGGTCGATATGTTACTGATATATGGAGAGCGTCTCAAAAATTCAACTGCAGCTGCAGAACTGTATCAGCAACGATATCCCAACAGACGTCATCCAAGCAGACACTTGTTTGCCAGAGTGGAAGAAGAATTAAGAAATGAACCCAATCAACAAGATGACCATCAAACATTTATTGTAAGTGAGGACAAAGAAATTGATGTATTAGGATTTGTGATGGTACACCCAACAACATCAACAAGGGAATTGTCAATGGAATGCGACATTAGTCAGTCTTCGGTTTGCAGAATTTTAAAGAAACATAAGTTTCGGTCTTATAAATACCAAATACACCAACATCTTTATGGAGATGATAACGACAGGAGGCTAGTATATTGCAACTGGTCATAAATGCAGTACAACAAAACCCAGGTTTTCCTTTTCATATTTTATATTCAGATGAAAGTAGATTTACGAACCAAGGTATGTTTAACAGAAATAATGCTAGGTACTGGGCTCAAGAAAATCCGAGGTTGGTAGGGCGGGGGAATATTCAGGAAAGATTTGGGTTTAACTGTTGGCTTGGAGTACTTGGAGATCGAATAATTGGACCCATATTTTTTTGATGGAACACTTACTGGCGAACGATATTTATTCTTTTTACAAAACCAAACAGCAGAATTTCTTGACTTACTTCCTCTTGCCTATTTACAAAATCTGTTTTTCCAACAAGATGGTGCTCCCCCACATAATTCCAGAAGAGTGATGGAATATTTAAACAACTTGCATGGTGAACGCCTTATTGCAAATCAAGGTCACATCAGGTGGCCTCCTAGGTCACCTGACTTAACACCCCTCGACTGTTATGTATGGGGCACTCTCAAAAATAAAGTTTATAAAACTTCTTCAAATACCCGTGAAGAGCTGCAAAATAAAGTTGTACGGGCTCTTAATGAAATAACGCCATCTGAATTGCGTAGAGCCATTCAAGCAACTGTACGCAGAGCCGAATTGTGTATAGAAAAAAATGGTGGACATTTTGAACAATGTCAATTTATGGTTTAATTATATTAATTATTTTAAAGATACCTACTGTTATCTAGTTTAAGTTTAATTGTTCAAACGGAATTGATTTGTATTTATTTATATGCCCGATATTTATGTTCATTTAAATAAAACTCTGAAAACCGAACTGATGTCGCATTCTATTGCAAATGTCCTTGTGGATGTAATTGTGTTTACCTCCACATACCTATGCTAAACTTAATTGTAACGTTCTTTGCGCTCACAATTATTAAATGATAGCTCAAGATTGCCTATAACTACACGAGTTTGTCTGACAGCTGATATTGTTTTATTACATTCAATGGCTACTATGATTTTTCCAATGTTATTAGGTTACCAGATTTACACAGAAATGTGCCATTTTAGTTTCCAAAGCCCACTAATCTATTATCTATTAGCCGCATGTTTCTAAAAGCTTGGTTGCATTGTATTTTGGCTGAAATCTCAAATATTTCTGAGCGGATTTTCAAAATTTTGGTATCATTAGATTCGTATGAAAATGGGGTATTTAAAAATGTTGGTGAACGATTAAATTCCCATTTAAAAAAACCGAGTTAGTGGGTAAAAATCACATTTAAAAATTTTAAACGCCTCTAGAGAATTAAGTAATGCAATCATATTGCTCTTTTTATTTTTATAGTAACGTAGCACACAAACTAAAATATATTTTGGGCACCACAGCACTCTGGATTCAGAAATAGATTTTTTAATAAAATTTTTAATGTTTATCAAAAAGTGACCAAAATGTATGTATTGTATTCAAAATTTCCTCTAGATTCCAAAAATGTAAAAATATATAGGGTGTTCCATTTAAAAATCGAAAGTTGTGGGCATTTCCGGTCAAACCGGATGTGCACCAAACTTGATTTTGTATTGAAAAGATGGCATTTTAGTCGTGTAATAAGGCCTCCAAATTTCAATTTTCTATTCCAAGTATTTTAGGAAATATCGGGGCGAGCGCAATTCGTGACTCACCCCATATTTCTAATTACATAGATACACAAAAAAAGTGGTCTGTTTCTGGTACTTCATTGGGTAACCCCTATGTATTTCGACGCTCTGAACACGAGTCTAATTTTAAGTAAATCGCGAATGTAATCTACAAAATTCAGGTCTTTAAGTTATTTTCATGATTTACTAAAAATTGGTGGGTGATGTAGCTAAACAGGCACCAGATTTGTATTGGACATCGAAATGCATAGAGGTTACCCAATGGAGTCCAAAAAATAGATCACTTTTCTTGTGAACAGAAAAAAATGGTATGTTTCTGGAACTCCATTGGGTAACCACTATGAGTACTTCGACGCGCTGAATACGAATTCAGTGTCCGCTTAACTCGATCACCCACCAATTTGTAATAAATCGCGAAAATAACCTAAACAATTAAATTCTTGAGATCCTTTTCACGATTTTCTAAGAATTAGTTTGTGATGGAGATAAACGAACATCGGATTCGTGTTCAGCGTGTCTAAATACATAGGAGTTACCTAACGGAGTCCCAGAAACAGACAGCGCCTGTTATTATTTATCGAATATAACGAGATATACGGTGTACAAAGGCAATGTTAAATAATTATTAATAATAATTAAACTACTACATATGTCATTATGGAATTCGATAGGGTTTTATTTTGACAGTAAAGCATAAAAAAATTAAAATGTCAAAGATTGCAACCTGTAGAGTGCTTCCGTACGTCAGGCCAGATGGGGAATATGTATGCCAATTTTTAATAGTAATTAGAGCGCTTAATAAAAATTCAAATCAATCTAAACAATTTTTGGAGTAGAAACTTCCCTTTTCAAAGAGCTGCAATAAAAATCGATATTTTCTGGAATCAATCAATTATGATAATGATAATTTTATAGACGCATCAGTGGTGTGAGTGTTAACGAACTATAGATATGTATATTCGTCAAGTTATCGAGTCTCGGCCGGCCCGAATATTTCTGTTACTGATTCAACTGATCTAACTTCTGAGGCTACTGGATTGGTATACTTTATAATAAAAAAGAGAAACTGATAATGACTATTATAATAAAGTTGTAAGATTATTTTGTAGCCCTTTATATAAAATATATTGTTATGAAAAGTAAAAAAAAAAAATACATTTGTAGGGTTTTAAATACAGTACTTTGCCTTAAAGCTTCCTTGAATATAAAGTATCTTCTTTGTAATGCACTTGCGTTCTTTAGTGTGAAGGAAACCTTGGTAATATCGCTTAATGTAAAAAACTCATTCCACATTTCAAAATGTTTTATTATTATAAGTCACGCAACTCTTGACTGAAAATAATTTTTCATCAATTAAAAAGAAAACGTACAGTAAATTTAGATCTGATGTCATATTTAAAAACGCAAATAATATACAATACAATTCCAAATATTCCTGAAAATTTTCCTTTATTTTTGTTTATTGTTGTTTTAAAAATATTACTTCAGGGTTGCGATAATACGACAGAGAATGGCAAAATTAAACTATTTATTTCGCTTTCTTTATTGGTGTTGCTTCTATAATAGTGCAAGGTAAAATAGCGACATTAATTCGATCCTTGGCTGAGCAATTAGTTAAATATATTAAGACCTAAAGACTCAGTGTGAGCTTCAATTATATTAGAAATATGGCAGCCAAAATAGGTTTTCTCCAAGTATCTCACAAAGTAATATGTTTTCGTATATGATGCCTGATTAAAAAATTGTAAAGAATTGAATTTGCAAAAAGTGTTTTATTTTTATTTGCACGAGCAGCGATTTTGCTACAAAATGATGGTAAAGACATGAGTGACTGAACAATTCATAAAATGTTTTTAGAGGAGCGAATTCGAGACTCTATCGTGTCGTTTGTTTTTTCTGGCGTAGAACCAGGTCAAACATGGTAGGTTTTGTTAAGCATGTCACTGGGCATATGAAATCGTATTTCACGACATTTTTTCGTGATCTGGACCTTTTTAAATAAAAAAAAGGGAAAATATTGTATTTTAAATAAAATGTGTTTTTTTTCCACCATATCTTCAAAACTAATGTTGCAATCGACGTTGTTTTTTTTTCAATTAAAGTACACACAATAGCGCTTTTAACTGTACTAATGGTTTTTACACAGTTCGCATTTTCATTTCCTTAAAAATTAGGGAAACTAAATATTTGAATTGTACGTATTACAATTTTCACCAATCGATAAACTTTTTTATTTTTGAAAATTTTTATACACATAAGTACAGTGAAGCAAATGTAGCCCAAACATTAGAAAAGTTTTTGATATAATTATTTTTTCCCAATGTGTATCGTTTGGGAATAGCGATTTTTTTAAGTCGCGCTAAATTAGTCATATGTATTATTGCGGCTCACAATCTAGGTACGTACACCGCGTATGGAAGGTAGGATAAGATGCGTCTAACTAATATACTATTAACATGTATTGACCCCTCACCTTAACCGCGAATATCTCAAAAACGGAGGAAAAAATTATGAATATTGTAAATCATTCACTGAAATTTAAATAATGTACATTAGACAGTTTTTGAAGTGCTGCTAAGTTATATTGAAAAATGTCCTACTCTTTAAGGACATTTTGACAATACCAGTTTTAAATCCATTATATATTTGAAAATATACCTACTATATAAATAATATTTTAGATGCCGATAAGGCATGGTATTTTTTGTACAAGGAAATTTTTTCATAATTTTTTATTCTAAAATTTTGCAGTTATTCTAAAAAACATGACATCATGTTTATTCGGTGATTTATCAAGGTATTTACAAAAACTTTGATAAAATAGTTAATTATGTAAAATGTATAAAATGCAAGCACTTTCAGAAAAAAGAATTGGTATATATCAAATATTAATTTAATTATCAAGTGCAATAGATAATATTATTGCCCGCGTTCTGCAATATTATCTATTGCATTTGAGAACTAAATTAATATTTGATATAGACCAATTCTTTTTTCTGAAAAGACTTGCATATTATATAATTAACTATTTTATTAAAAATCTTTTAAATACCTTGATAAATAGCCGAATAAACATGAGGTCACGTTTTTGACAATAATTGCCAAATTTTAGAATATAAAATTATGAAAGAATTTCTTCGTACAAAAAATGCCGTGCTTTATCGGCATCTAAAATATTATTCATATAGTAGGCATATTTTTCAAGATATAATGAATTTAAAACTGGTATGGTCAAAAAAAGTAGGACATTTTTCAATATAACTTAGCAGAACCTCAAAACCGTCCAATGTACATTATTCAAACTTCAGTGAATAATTTATAATAGACACATAATGAACACATATTTTTTCAAATTTTCTCTGGTCCGCCATTTTTGAGATATTCGCGGTTAAAATGAGGGGTCAATACATTTGAATCGTATATTAGTAGTTTGCGGGATTTAGAGCATACGTATAAATACTTTTAAATAAATGCGATGCTGTAGAATATTCGCAATTTAGTTTTCTAATATAATGGAGTGCATTATTTGTAAGAAAATTGCGCGGGATGATGACAAATCTGTGGTACCAAGACCTAGGATACAAGGTTTGTTGTCACTAATATCTAGTGCTGAAAAAAGACGACATCGCGGAAATATTGTTTCAGAAAAGATAATATTTTAAATGACGAAATTTAATTAAAATGTCATATAGAGTGTCGTATAGGTAGACAAGTTTTGAAAACATGAACGTTTTTTGCAATCATACAGTGCCGCCGCGCCGCGCCGATTTGCAACAGATGCTGCACAGTACTTAATCGAATACGAAATATTAATAATAGATTGAGGATTTAAATTAACAGAAAAAGTAGTTTCACTACATAAACGTCATTCAGAAATGACCAAAAATCTATTTAGCAAATAGGAAGATACCAGGCCGGTTTTGCATGCAATGTACGAAACTAGATTAAAAATTTGCGTTTGATGTTCTTAAAGAATATTGTTGTTTTTCAAAAATTATCGGAACTGCCGTTGATGTCTAAACACGAAGCTTTAAAAATCTTTACAAAATTGATTCTAGTACTGTACAAAAACAAAAATTAACAAATTCAGATATTTAACGACCTAAGGATCAAATTAGCAACAACAACAAACGGAGCTTCCTTCAACTGAAGGCACCTTTTACCACCCCTTCTTAAGGTAAACATATATATTTAAATAATAGATTTCCTATCTAATACATTTAGTTATCTATTGCAGGTTTATGTATCAACTTAGAATATCGTACAGAAGCAATATGCCAACTACACTTATAAATGCACAAGGTTCAGGACGGAATTTAAGTGACGATGTTTGGACAATATTTTCATTAAGTATTTATTGTTCAGATAAAAATTGTGAAAATAGAAAATATGATTGTATTAAAGAATGCCTAAAATGTTGTAATGAGTGTAAATGTCGTACTTGAAATACTGTTATTTAAAGGTTTAGACGAATGTACAGACGAACTAGAATGCTTTTAACGCAGGGCCTACGTAACTAAACACTCATTTGTCAATAGAAAAATAGTTGCAAAAAAATAAAGTTGTTTTATTCCTGCGTCTTGGTTTAATTCAATAAAAAATGTGTAATAATCTACTTATTAATTTAAAAAAAATCAGTTCCATAGCACAACTATTTTTAAAGATATAACGATGGGGACGTTAAAAAACATGTTTCATGGAAAAATCATTTTTTTATAGTTTTTTTCAAAATAAAAAAGTTCCTGACCACCAGAAAATGTCGTGAAAAGTGGTTTCATGTACACGATCACCTAATTAAAGAATCGCACCAAGTCTGGTTTGGTTCTACGCCAGTTTTTTTTTCTCGGGAACTAAGCGACTTTGCTTCCCAATTTTACTCGTCTATTTCTGAACTATGAGGCTGCCAACAGAAACCTAACATATTTCCTGTTCCATTGAGCAGCAAAAAGTCGTTTCAATACTCTTATTTCGCCGCTGTTCGACGGGATGGAGCTGTCATAAAATCGGTTTGAGGTGTGTCAAAGTGTGCCTAGATCTCAGCGGAATATTTTCCACAAGTATGTAAGTATCCTTACTAGCCTAAAAGAGGAAGAGATAGAAGAAGACGAACTTTGATTCGCCAATTTACCAGGGATCCTCAATATACCAGTGACCTGTAATACTGGAGAAACGGTCTCCAAATATACCGATAATAATAACGATCTTGACACCGATTATAAGACCGAT
This sequence comes from Stenurella melanura, assembly GCA_963583905.1. NCBI lineage: Eukaryota > Metazoa > Arthropoda > Insecta > Coleoptera > Cerambycidae > Stenurella > Stenurella melanura. The sequence goes on from OY757312.1 coordinate 81,923,268, forward strand.
GTTGATATCAATTATGGCACGGTCCGAGTATGATTCTAATGCCAATGATGTTAGATAAATAATAGATCTTCTAAATGATTTAAGTCAATTAAAGGATAATGACTGCGTGGTCGAGCGTCGAGGAGACTTGACTTCCACTCCGAGGTCCCGAGTTCGATACCGGTCCGTGTCACTGAATGTTTCCAAAAAAATAAAATAATCCAGTATATCCGGATACTAGGTCTGTGTCCCTTGTCTGTGTGTAGCCTCCTCCTGCACAAGGCCACTTCAGGTCTCCCGGTATGAAGGAGGTTGTAATACCTGTGATATTAATAATTTAGCATGTTTTTTTATTGCATAAAAGAGCACATTCCACAAATAATCAATCTACAAAAAACTCTAAATTTTATTTGAATGATTACTGCCCATAAAAAATATATAAATTCTCAGGAGTGATGAACGGGTGATGTCGTGGCACGGTGAATCTTCGACAAGCCGGCTGCACTGCTTGCACCTATATGTTAAAGCTTGGGCGCTGTAGTAATTATTAGTATAATTGACTTCATATTTAACGGCACAAAAAAACTCAAAGCTGCCTACAGAGTTAATATAAGGGAAGACCGGGGCATGCTTAATTTTTTAGACTTTATTAAATAATAAACACAATGTATTACTTAATAGATAAAACATCACTACTCTTATGTAAAGTATGTTCTGGCATCACCACTAACCAGAACGTCATACCTAAGGAATAGCTGGACAGAGCCGTACTTTGAATTTATCTGTCAATGTCACGAAGGACGGGCTATGCGTCTCCCAATGTCATTAAGTTTCTACTAAAAACACGATATTTAAATGTCTTTTGTTCATTCTAATACGCAAAAATTTGAAGTACTGCTCTTGTAAGCCGTAATTGCGCCGACTTTGATCTTTTGATGGCCGATTTTTATGGTCTTTTCTTATCTGCACTAAACAAATAGAGACAACTATACATTTGTTCGCCGAGGACTTTGCGGGCCATATTCTGTTGCTGTACGCTTTATAATAATGATGGGCATAATCGGATATCGGAATATTAGTATTCGGATTATTTCTAGAACCGGAATATCGTCCGATATCATATTCCGGATATTAAATTCTATATTCTCACCGAAACTATGTCACATTTACGTTTTAAACCAAGTATTTGAAAAACGTTAATTTTTTTAATAAAATGTCGATTTGTGAGACAAATGAAAGGAATCTATTAAAATAAAATATCTAGCAGGTAGATATACCCATAACTTAAAAAAAAATAAGAATACATGAAATAAGTGAAAAAATAATCGAGTGAGTCTCCGAAAACGGAAGTAACAACTAAAACAGTTTAATAATCTTAAATTTTATTTCTATGTATACATTTATATAAACAAACATCATACCTGTTCGCAGCTGTGTGAATAGAATGGTCAACGATTGCCTAGATGTATTGCTTAGACATACGCGATGACTTAAAGGCATTCGTGTACGCCTTACAGATATCTGGAAGACATCTTTTTTAGGCCTTGTGTTAAAAATCGCGACGTTTTACAGATCCATTGCTGGTCTCAAATAGACCTAGAGTAAAGTTCTATAAATAATGTACTTTTTCAAATATCATCAATAACTTTTAAAATTTCTCGCAAAATATTTTTTCTGTAGTTTCAAAGAAAACAGCCACTGCCACAACTAAAATCACAAAAATATTTCTTTTAATGTACTAAAGGAGACTGGAAACAAACTAACTTAAGACTGAAATAAACAAAACAGAAATGATATCAACTCGTCACTATTAATGTGGTATGTTTTTAGAAAGAAGTATATAAATTAAGTTTAACTGAATGAACCTATTGTAAATACAGGGTGATTCATAGTGGATGGAGTATTAGAAGTGTATGGAGAACGAGTAAACATATACTTTTGAACATTTTTGGAGTTACTAAAGTCAGTGTGGCCAGTCGAACTAAAATAAGTACAAGCATGTGGTACTTCCGGTTATACCGGAAGTCGGTACCAACTTGCTTATTTTAAATGGAACACCCTATATATTTTCGACTTTTCGAAACGGCCATGTCTAGGAATGCAGCACACCCTATATCTAAACCCAGCAGTTTCGTAGATATTTGACACTTTATAAAAAATTTGACAGATGCAACGGCTTGCAAGAACCGTTATAACTTCTTCGTGTAAGAGATCATCATTGGCTCCTTGGTACATAGAAAGAACACAAAGCGAGCTACCCTATACATTGAAAATAAATTCCATTATGGTGTATCAAGTGTTCCATTTTTCACGTTACATTTTGTCAAATTCAAGCCTCAAAAGCTTTTTTATTTCAAGTGAAACACCCTGTTCAGTGTTCAAAATTTAGCTCTCGAACCTCCAGACATTTTTCGCACCTTCAGACTAGTTCTTCAAGGGTAGCTCTTCTAACTGAATCCAGTGATAAGTTTTGAAATGCATTTGTCACTCTCTGCATACAATCTTCAATGGTTGTTAATGGACTTTCATACACTTTCTTTTTAATAGTTTAGTAGTAATAGTTAATAGTTTTAATAGTTTAATAGTTTTTAATAGTTCATATAGTTAAGTATATGGAGGGGCACCATCATCGTGCTGAAAAAAAATGTCTATGTTCGGTGACAGATAAATTGTCTAGAAAGTTGTTTTCCAAATTGTGTAGAATATTTAGATATCTGTCATCTACGAGCACAAAAAATTGTAATTACATATTAGCCGAAGAGATCATTTTAATTTTCTATTTAAAATTTGCCCATAAAAGTGTAATGCTACGACTCATTTGTCATTTGTCATTTCTTACGGCATGGCACAATAAACATTAAATTGCCAATGTTCTTGAAAATTTCGCTCTCTGAATACATGAGTCTCTTCAGTAATGGGAATTGTGTCGATTAAAAAGTCCATTTTTGGTAAATTTAGCTTCATCTGACCATGTAATATTTCCCAAAAAAGAATTGTCACATTCATGCCTTATTAAAATAATTTCACAAACATTCTACAATTATCTAATAATCGCCTTTCAGTGTTTGGCGCGATTGTTTCTGTTTTTGTGTTCAGGGTATTGAGAGGCATTACATGTTTTTGATATTACCTTATTACATTCCTATACATAATAAATAAATTTAAGTCTCCGTGGGTGTATTTTAAACGTGCTGCCACTTTTGGACATAATAAAATGACTGACATTGATGATTGATGTTGATAATTTTTACTAAAAATTCTAGAACATTTAAGAAAACCGCGAATAGCTCAAAAAGTTGTAACTTTAACCCCTACAATGCTTATACTAGAGAAAAGGGAATTTAATTTTACACAACACCATGTAAAAAAATACAGGGTGTTCAATTTGAAATAAAAAAGTATTTGAGGTTTGAATTTGACAAAATGTAACGTGAAAAATGGAAAACTTGGTATACTATCATGGAATGTATTTTCAATGTAGAGTGCAGCTCGCCTTGTGTTCTTTCTATGTACTAAAGAGCAAATAAGGATCTCCTAGACGAAGATAGTTATAACGGTTCTTGCAAACTATTGCACCTGTAAAATTATTTATAAAATATCAAATATCTCCGAACCTGTTGGGTTTAGATATAGGGTGTGCTATATGCGTGGACTCAGAAATTTATGGTCATTTCGAAAAGTTATAAAATAAAGTAAAATATATAGGGTGTTCCATATAAAATAAGCAAATTGGTATCGACTTTCGCTATAACCGGAGCTACCACATGCTTCTGATTATTTTGGTTGGATTGGCCACACTGACATTAGTAACTACCAATTTTCAAAAAAATATGTTTACTCGTTCTCCATAAATTTCTAATACTCCATCCACTATAAACCACCCGGTATACGTGACACCACAGATAGTATATATGTACTTAGTTAATTTTCTTAACTTCAAACATAATTTTGCGCAGATAATTGTTCCCACAAACCTAAAAATTCAGTCGTTGATGAGATATTCGAAAAAAACGTTTTGGCTTCATTTTTTGAGACTGCAGCCGAGCTCATACCACCATCGTGCGGGTTTACTATTCGCGTACTTGAGCTTCTTTGAAAAAAATCAGTATTGTTAGATTTTTTTCCTCTTCGTAAAAGTGTGATCTAAACTTACTGGACTATTAGATACAAATAATTACAGGGTGAGTGATATTGTGTGATGTGTGGACAGTGAATATCTTTCGAAACTTGAAAATATATTTCAGATAAAAATTGTAGGAGATTAGAAATGGCATATTTTAAATTTATTCTTTAATCTCCAGGGTGTTTCACATGGTGGTGACAAGCAAATACTTGGATTTTTTAAATGGAACACCCAAATTTTTTTTATGTATTTATATTTGATCTTATTTCTCTATCCATCAGGCATATATATTTTTTGAACTTTCACCGCGACGTTGCCAGGTTGAGTATTCTATTTTTTGTGTGAAAAATAATGCGTTTGCAGAGTTCAACAGTAAAAATTATAAATAACGTATTTTTATAAATTTGCCGTCGTTTCACTATGAATGTTATATTTTGACTTAAAATGTAGCTGATATTCATACTGGCTACTTTTTTCGACCTGAATTTTTTAAAAATTGCTAAAAAATTGTCACTATGAGGTGTCAGCGTGAAGGTAACTGACTGTTAATTTACGTAAAAATATACAGGGTGTTTGATTTGAAAAAATAAGTTACGAATAACTTTAAAAATGGAAAAGTTTTAATCATCGTGGAGAACACCCTGTAAAATTAGTCTTTGAGAAGGCTGGGAACTGATACTGGCTAATATTCAAAGTGATACGATGATCAAATTTATGAAAACCCGTTTTACTCTTGATTTCTGCAAATGAAATATTTATCGGAGTGAAACAAAGCAGCGCAGTCCAAAAATGATATGTGACTGCGGATACACAATTAGGAGTCGTATATAAATATATCAAACATATTTTATATTCCATCTAAGAAATTTAATAATTTGTAATTAGTTTGTCATCATTATGTGATTTAAAAACAACTTTAAAATATGCCACTCTTGATCCCCTATAGTTTATATTTGAGACATTTTAACAAATTTCAAACGATTGAGGAGATATTAACCGTCCATCTACTAGTGACTGACCCCGTATATCATTAATTTTCATAGTAAACTGTACTAAGAGAATATTTAATAAATGTTAATACTTCCTCAAATATAAAATAATAATTATGTTAAATTCGCCTTGTAGCCCAGGGTTGATCTGAAGCTTTGTATAGGAAACCATAAACAAGTTAGAGACAAGCTGAAATTTGGTATATAAGTTTGTATTGGGGTCTTTAAAATACCACCAAACCCCACCGGTAATCCGCCGTGCCTGTCACCCCTAAACAACCCCCGAAAGAGGTGAAAATCGGGCTTTTCTTTAGTTTTTTTAGCAATATCTTAAAAACAAAGCTATATACGAAAAAATATGAAGATAGAAAAATTAAGGAGCATAAAATTTCCTAAGAAATCTCGTTTAGCAATTATATTTTGCTTTACCAGTAGCGGAGTTATGATATTTTTAATAACTAGGTAATTTGTAAAAATACTCTCTAGCCATTACTTATTGGATTTTGACATTAAATATACATAACAATGTATATGGATATTTTGATAAATATATTTAATACATTCTTACGTCAATAAATTCGAAATAAAAGGCATACCAGTGGAGTCTATATTTCTAATTGCATACATTATTTTGTATTAGATATAATAGAACTTTAACATTTTACGTGTCTATTACATGTAACAAAGTTATATGACAAAAACCAGCGACTTATTTGGATATTTTTTTTTCAATACTACAGCTATGTTACTTATCATCCCACACAGCACATGACATCCCTAGGATATCCTCATTTGGTCCCGTATATCCCAGCCGAGGACAACATTCCTCAGGATATCCTTAGGATATTCCAATAAAATACATAAAACCTGAGAATATCCCAAATGAGGATATCCTAGACAAATCCTTGCAGGATGTCCTAGTAATATCCCGCAAAGATATTAAACGCCTAACAAAATATCTACTGTGGGAATATCCTGAGCAAGTCCTAGAGTCGTCCTATTATAGGTATTATTATTTAGGACATTTCAACAACAAAAATAATTAAAAGCATATATATTATTTTAAGGCTATTTATTTACAGTGTCTTTTATTGGTTTGTAAAATTTGCTTCTAAAAACTTATTTGTTTGTTATATTTGATAATCTCCTCTAGTACAAATAATTCATTAAAAAATGTATTAAAAATGTATATCTTATTTAAATAGCAGTTATTTATAATTTGGTTTTAATACATTTACTGTGTTTTGACTTAGCTGCCTTTCCTTTTTGTCGAAAGTTCTAAGAAATCCGCCGGGCGTCGATGTCTTTTCCACGTTCATTTAAAGTTCTTTCGACAACTAAGATTACGTTAAATATTTCATAAATATAATGCTGCTATGTTATATCTTTGTATTTATTATATTATCTAAAAGGGGAAAATGTGATTGGATATTGTCCGCAGATGTTATTGTCAGATACGTAATCCTTTATATTTTTCTGAGTGAATAGATTTTTTTTTTAAATTCATTATAACTTTTCAGCACGCTATGATTTTTTAAAGTTGTACATATCATCCCTTATAACTTCTAAACACCCTAAACTCTGTTGATTTTAATAATATCAAAAAATGCAAGAGATCAATTTTTATTTAATATTTCATGCTTTTACAATTTTTATTTGAAACTTTTATTACTATCTTTTACACATTTTGAGTACTTTTGAAAAAACACTTTGTTAGATTTTTTTCCACCCCTTCTCGGGGTTGAAAAAAAAATCTTTCATTAATCGTGTTGAAATAATTCAAAGTAACATATAAAAAATTCTAGTATTTACCTAAAAATTTTGATTTGTCGACTTATTTCATTGGACTATATAATAATATAAGCTCTATTAGTGTGGTAGATTTACTTTTAAAGTGATATAAGCCGATTGATGGATACAAATATGTGTATGAAGTTATTTATTTATTTATTGCATACACTGTTCAACAGGTAAGATACCCAATTACAGAACAGGAATAAAGGCATACAAAGCATTAATTACATAATATACAACATAGAAAGAAAGTAAAATTAACAAAAAATTTACTTAAATGTACGAACTATGAATAACTAATGATACGAAGAAAGAGAAAAAAATAACATGGAAAATGTTTACATATAAAAACTATATATACATATATACACATATGTGATTCAAAGCAAATTAAGAAAAACAAAGACACTCACTGGTTATTTAATTTAGAACAATTTGTTTTATGTCACTAAGGCTGCAATTAAAAATATCGAAGTCGCTACATAATTTGTTAGAAGTACTGCAAATCGTATATAAGGGTGAATTATTTAGTACGTTGGTACGCGGCGTAGGTAAATAGAAAACTTGGTGATTACGAGAGGTTAATCTGGGAACGTGAAAATTAAGCTTGCTAATTATTTCGGGTGCGTCAAAATCATTGTGTAGTAATTTAAACAAAAATACTTGAGAAACGTACGTACGCCTATCCTCAAGAGTAGTCATAGAATATCTTTCAAGCAAGTTACTTTGCGGAAAACCAATCACTGGATAGGTACCGTCGGATTTGAACCACAGTAATTTAAGAAATCTACGTTGAACTGCCTCCAAGTTATTCTTGTGAACATCATAACTGGAACTCCAAATTAGCGATGCGTACTCAAGTTTCGATCTGACGAAGGATTGATAAAGAATTTTCAGAATATCAGTATTAGTGAACTCTCGACTAGTACGAACGATAAATCCAAGGGCTTTGGAGGCTTCAGACACAATGGTATCGATATGATCAGTGAAGGATAATTTACTATCAAAAGTTACGCCGAGGTCGCGAAATGTTATAGGTCTTTGAAGTATGATATTATCTAACCTGTAATCAAAAATAACAGGTGATGTTTTTAAAGAAAAGGACATTACGTTACATTTACTAGGATTCATGAATAATTTATTTACTATACACCAGGTGTTTATTTTGTCAAGAGAAGTCTGAAGTTGAAAACAGTCATCGATTTCATCAATTACTGTGAAAATTTTTAGATCGTCGGCATATAAAAGGTGAGGCAAATTAATTTCGTTCACTATGTCGTTAATAAATATGTTAAAAAACAAGGGCCCCAGAATAGATCCCTGGGGAACTCCAGATATGGCAGCAAATTCGACCGATTTGAACCCATTTAATGCAACGTACTGACTCCTATTCATTAAATAAGATTTAAACAACAGGAGCAAAGAATATGAGAAGCCGATTTTTTCTAATTTTTTAAGTAACAACTGGTGATCAAGTCTATCAAACGCTTTGGAGAAATCGGTATATATGACATCTACCTGCCCACGTTCGTCTAAGGATTCAGAAATATATTGAGTTACACAGAATAAATTTGTTGTTGTTGAACGCCCTTTCATAAATCCATGTTGATTAATAGAGATTTTGGTGTTAATTGAATGATATATTCTATCATGAAGTAATATTTCTAAGACTTTACAGAAGTTACAAATTACAGAGATTGGTCTAAAGTTCTCAATATCTAGTTTGTTTCCCTTTTTGAAGATGGGACATACTTTGGAATATTTCCATAGGTCAGGAAATAGGCAGTTTTTTAAGATTAGGTTAAAAATTAGAGTTAGAGGATATGCAAAGATGATAGCGCAAATCCTTTAATAAAAAAGCTGGAATGGAATCAGGACCGGTCGTCATTTTGGGTTTAATTCGTTTTAGAGCCCGAATAACCTCATCTTCACTAAAAGAGTTTATGCTAACAATAGGGTTATTGTTAGGTATATCGGTCTCAATGTGATGTTCTTCGATATCTAATGAGGACTCATTATAAGATTGACCGAAATAATTGGCAAATGCATTTAGTATATCAGATGGATTGTTTAGCGAAGATCCCTCAAAGAACATCTCTTCAGATACACTGGCCGAACCTTTTCTACTTTTGATGAAAGCCCAAAATTTATTGGGATCATTTTTTATATTGTCTTCAGAGTTCTGCACGAAATTTCTGTAGGCTAAATTGGTATCATATTTTATTTCCCTTCTGATGTTTTTGAGGTTATTGTGTATACTGTTCTTGCATACTGTCTCATAAGACGTTCCTTAAGGCTAATTTTTTTTATGATACTGCCATTAAACCACGGAGGATATCTGCCGCTACGAGAAGTCGTTTTCTTAGGTACACAAGATTCAAATACAGAGTCAAGTTTGTTGTAAAAATGAGTGCATGCACCATTGACGTCATTAAAAGACGAGAGGGAGGACCAGTCAATGTTGAGAAGGTTTTCATACAATTCGGAGAAATCACATTTGCGGAAATTATAACTAACGTCATGATTGGTTGGAAAATTATTAGTAAGGTTCTTAACAGTACTTATTTCAGTTGATATGTTCAGAGCAGGGTGATGAAAATCTTCATTAGTTAACGGATCAGAAGATTGAGATAAATCACAGTTTTTGTTGTGTAATACTAGATCAAGAATATTGTCATTGCCATTAAATATTGAGTTGTATTGAGATAAATTATTAGTATCTAAAAAATTATTCAAGGCTCTAATTTGGGCGTTAGATTTTGAATCTTTTAGGTAAGAAGCATATTTGGGGATATTAAAATCGCCCAAAATGACTATATCATTATCGTTATTTTGTAAATACTTCAGGGTACCTAGTGTCTCAAAGAAATATTCAAAATCGGCAACAGGTATACTCGGTGGTATGTAGATGACAAATATGTAAAGAGACTGATAATTATTTGAAATTTTTATACCTAAGATGTCGATGGCAGGTATGTTGTTAAAACCTGCAGTATCAAGGCTTAATAAAGAAGAAGTGTATTTTATATTTACTGCTAATAGTACCCCTCCACCTTTTGATCTATTAATGGCAGCAAAATCTCTATCTGAACGGAAAACATTGAATTTATTGCTGAATAGTTCGCTATTAAAAACGGAGGAATCTAGCCAGGTTTCGGTTAAAGCTATCACGGAATATTCGGAGCACGCCGATGCGTTGTAAAGTTCAACCGTCTTAGTTCTGACACCTTGCGTATTTTGATAGTAAATTAAAAATTCTCCACTACTCGTATTGCGACCTGCATTCGTGAGATGAGCTTCCATTGAGGGACTTGCCGCTGATTGCTATTGAATGGTTAAAGCTAGTATATCACTACGAAGTTTATCGCGCGCACGAATATACGCAGTACACTGATTAGTATCCCAAGCAGCGTGATCTGTGGGGACATTTAAATTCGAGCAATTCGAGCATGTTAAGGTTTCAGAGGTGCATAAACGAACTTCATGATTTTGAGCACACCTTGGGCATGACACGGGTTTGTCGCAATTTAGAAGAATGGTGAAATTCATTACACTTGAAACAGCGGTAAATATCTAAGGCATCGAAAACAGTGCAACTATCGTAGCCTATGAACAAATTGCCAGCCTGAATGACTTTATCGTAAGAGCTCCTATCAATTTGAAATACAGCCTGATAAATGTTTTTGTTTTTCTTTGTGGCTGTGAGTTTAATAAATTTACAGCTACAATTTTCGGAAAAGATATCATTATTTTGCTTTTTTAAATAATCCAGTAAGACTTCTTCGGAGTAGTTTTCTGTGATTCCTACGACACGGATTCTAGGACTAACACCACGTACTTCTCTAATTTCGTACGAATCTGCGAGATTTTCTTGGGCCAGTTTTTTAAGTTTTTCATTGTCTGCTTTGCTCTTGCATCCAATGAGCATACCACCATTTTTTATATTTTTTACTTTGGACAGCTGTAGTTCTGACGTCAGAGGATTAATTTTTTTGTTGATATCAGACCTTGTCTGAGCGTTAGGTTGATCCAGTTTTTTTTGGCTGGATGATGACCGCAGGTTGAGACTTACTCTTAAGGATATCAGAATATTTAGGTTGGGTGATAACCTTAGATACATTAGCGTTAGATATGTTATCAGCTGCGAGTTTTAGGAAATCGTTCTTAAGCGAGATAAAAGTCGAATTAAGAGTAGATAGGGCAGTTTCAATTTTCTCATTTATTAACTTACTCAGCTCGGTATGATTAACTGTAACACAATTACCAGTGCAATCACTGCATTTCCAGGTAAGTCCACTAGTTTTATCTAGGATGCGAACTAGATCGGCTTGTTCACTAACACATGCTGAATGAAATTGTTTTGTACAGACATCACAAGAAATACCCGACTTTCTGACTGCAGAGTGACACAAACCACACACAATCATGATTTAGTAACGTTTACGTTTACCCTTACCATTCAAACATCACTAACTGGAATTAACGGTGACGGTGCACCGAAAATAATGTTAAAACTATCACAGTATTTCGTTCTAATAATTGTCATTAAACACACTTTACACTTTGCACTTAAAAGACGTGGTAATATAATATACCTTTAACACCATTAGTTCTGGAATTCCAGTTTATGCTTTTATTGCCTACCAGATGTGCGCCTTGCAGCACTACCGCACGACCATTCTCTACGAAGGTTGAAGGCGTTATCCGTTATACATATATGTATCACATTTTTATTAGTCATTTTACCTCTGCCATTATATAAAACTTGTATTCCTTTGCTTTCGCTTATTGGCTCAGTTTAAAAGCAATGATCCTATAAAATAACAAGTATTTTTTGCTGTCTTTAGAAATATCCAATAAACCCTAAAGAAACTGAGGATGTCCTATATAAAGTCCGATGAATGTCCTCAGGTTGTTAATAGTAAAGTCCAGGCATAACCCATATAAGAGCTGATGATGTCCTGTACACACCCGTACTGATGTCCCGAGGACGTCGTCAGCAAATCCCGAACTATCCCATTTGGATAGTCAACGGACATCCTAAGGTGGTAATGGGATTTTCCCAGGATATCCCATATGTCCTGAAAAGTTGTCCCCAGTATGTTCTGAGGATGTCCTTGTGCTGCATGGGATTATGGCCATATTGTAACTGAAGTATTTGATGGATACCAGTAATTAAGTGAAAAACAATAGAACAAAATCGTACATCCATGGGTAGGAAAACGGCACCAACTGTGTCAGTCGTCAAATTTCCACAAGAAGATTTTTTGTCCAGCACAACAACTTGGAAAGTCATTGTTGGGAAAGGGAATTAAAACTGTATATTCAGATGGTGATGCAAATATGCTTATAACAACAACTGCTACAGCACTTATATAGTGAGACGTATGAAGGGGCCGTGTATGTAGTAGGTGAAGATACTGATGTAATGGTTTTATTGATCCACTACGCTAAACAAAATTTGTATATGTTACGCCCAAGAAGTTCAAAACCAAATAAAATTACTAATATTTCAAAGTTGCAGCATAAGTTGGGACCTTCAAGAATGTGATGAGATACTACATCTGGCCTGTTTAACAGGGCGAAAATTTATTTGCTCAATACTGTGAAAAAGAAGAAGTTGCTTGATCTTCTTGAAGAAGAACAAGTACCGATTTGAATAACGTCAAATACATTCTCTACCAGCAGTATGTAGCAAAGCAAAGTTTAAATAAAGATTTTAATCTGGCTTCACTTCCACCGACCATAAATGCAGCTCAATACCATGTAATGCATTTAGGACATTTCATCAGGTAAGTCCAGCAACCCTACATACATATATCTTGTTTACATGTATGATTATCTTTTAGGTTCAAGCATGGTTGAATAATAGTTTACCACTCCAGGACTGGGGGTGAATTTCTACTTATTCCGGAATCTGTCCAGTCCAGATGGATCAAGATATAGCCCCCCAATGAATCCTTAAAAGAATATTTTGCAACTGTTCATCAGGTGGTTGCAAAAATGCATGCCCATGTCGTAAAATGAGCCTCAAGTATACCTTGGCATGGTATTACCTGTTTTAAAAGGGCAGTTGAGGATTTACAGGCGGATGACGACATCTAAACAAGCAGATAAATTATGTTGGATAATAAGTAATTGAAGACATACATTACATTCACAAATGTGTATTTTTAGAAAATATCCAGTTATTAAAAATAACATAACTCCGCCACTGGTAAAGCAAAATATAACTGCTAAACATGATTTTATAGGAAATTTTATGCTTATTAATTTTTCTGTCTTCATATTTTTTCGTATATAGCTTTGTTTTTAAGATATTGTCAAAAAACTAAAGAAAGATTTCACCCCTTTCGGGGGCTGTTTAGGGTTGACAGGCACGGCGGATTATCGGTGGGATTTTGTGATATTTTAAAGACCCCAATACAAACTTATATACCAAATTTCAGCTCGTCTCTAATTTGTTCATGGTTTGACTGGATCGACCCTGGGCTATGATAGCAAAATTGAATTGTTTCTTTTGTTACTGAAATTTTGCTTTTATTCTAATGCAAATATGTAATATAAAAAACTTGCCTGTTTAAGGACGACTTGGTATATGTGTGCATAAAACGCTGCCAGAAGTAACGCTGGAGTTATTATGGTTCCAAAGTATAAAAATACTAAGTAGTTCAAGTCCATCACGTTCAAGAAAAAACACGATGCGTCATTGGATGTATCCTTATGCCAACCCATCAAGGGAAGAAATCCTACTACTGTTCCAGCGAACCAACAGATGCTGATTATCACTGAAAAACAAATATGAGAAATTATGGATAAATTTTAAATAATACATATTTCTGCATCGTCTATAATTATTATTAATTACATCTTTTTAAACTACTTTACTAGCTGCATCTCAAGATTAATATTGTATTAAAAGGAAATATGGGCATTACGTACAACATGACTGTCACATTAATATTGTTATATCAAATTTTAAAACATTCCCAGACACGTGTCTCGATATTTACATGTCTTCAGTGTTACTACTTTTAAAGCTTGAAATTAAATACCTCTGCAACAATTCATTTACCCGAACAGGATAATAAAATTGGGATTTAGAAAAATTACCAATAGAGATATAATTATAAAATACAACCAAATGCAAATGAAAATTCCCTACAATATTAAAAGTAATGTTTAATCGTAAATGTTTCTAAAATGGAGAAGTGGAAAAAATTGAAAACATTAATATATTCAGTCTTTGTCTATTCTAAACTAGTCTCTGAAATTATGATAACTTAGGTTGACACATTGTGATGATTATTTAATTTACTCCTAAAAATGCATCCATTTTAACGAGATTTTCCTCAGACGAAAGTTTACGTGGTTATTTTTCGAAAATCACTTATTATTTTTATGTAAAATTTTTAGTGGTATGAAGAAATACCATTTTAATATGTGGCAATTTTTTCAACTTTTTTGTTGAGACTCTTCATTATTATTTACAAAAATATACGACCATGTCCGTAATCTTAAAATAAGGAGATGAGGCGAAAATTTGTTTTCAGACACTAAGTCAATCAAATAAACAGTTATTCTGAAAATTTTAAAAAAAATATCAACGGTTAATTAATTACAGCACAGCTTTGGAATAAGTGAACACAGAAATAAAATGTACTCCTTAGGAAGGGTGCGACGTGCAGGAGTCATACTTCTAACCAGGGCGGGACTCCAATGAGGCTTCGTACGCATTTTTATTTGGCAATGTACAGATTCGGAAAATACACTTCGATGTAATTGGGCTACTGAGAGCAGAATTCGTGCGGTCGATGCGGTCAAGCGGTGTTGATATGAACCAATACCAATGCATTGATCTACGGACAAGGCGTGGTTTACCTGCGCAGATACACGTTTACATATCACGAACTTCAATTTCCGAATCTGTATAATACAATAGACATGGCATATTGTTGTTTTTTGCTATATAGCGATTCAATTTTCGTGCGTTAAACAAAAAGATCTGGAGCCTACATTTTTGATTGTACAAAAAAACTTCATATACGTTTTTGATGAGAAATTTCCCGTACTTTCGATTGGCGTAAGTAGTTTTTTCGCTAAAATTTTATTTTAAAAGTTATTGGCGAGAAACCGCAATATTACTACACTTATTTTGTTTAATAACTATTACAGCGGCATGTTTTAGGAAGAAGAATTTTTATCATACATTATGGATACAATTTAGAAGGGAATGGAAAAAGTCCACCCTGTTACAAAGGATTCCGAAGTTAAGCCCGTTTTTTCTCTTATTTTACTGCACTATACCATGCCTACTTTGTATGAAGTTATAGGATAAATAAATTGTATAGTAGACGTAAGAGATACAGTGAGACCATCAAAGAAATGCCGATAAAGCGACCGACAAGAGACATCGCCGCTGTTTTTTCTTCTTCGTGTCACTATATGTATTTCGTTTACTATAACTATAATAGGAGTCTTAATCTCACCTAAACTATATTAACTAAAATTTTAATGATCGGCATTTAACTTTGACATTCTCAGGGATTTTAATTTAATATGTAAAATAGAATACTAATATTTTTTACAATAACATACACTGAAGTCGAAGACATATTTCATCAACGTTCTCATGTGAAATTTTTAGAAATCGGGAAAAAAGCATTTTTCTCAGGTTCTTGAACATATTTTTCATTTCTCGTTTCAGCGGATTTTCAGTTACACTTTCATGGATATTTTCATATCTATTATTATACCTCACGAATGAAATTTTTGGAGCGGTTAAATTAAAATGATGAATATCCAAGTAATATCGGAAACTAAATTAGGTTGATATATTAAATAAGGCATGGAAAAAACTAGAAATTATATATCAAGTCTGGTAATTATAATTGTTCTGGGCTAGTAGGCAATTTCCAGGAAGTCTACAAGTCTAATTCAACAACAAGAAGTTCTCTGTTGTGTATATTGACTCTTTACTTAGCAACACATTAGATTTCTAGAATTTTATAGACCTAAGCAGTGAAATGATCCTTTCTATCCTAGGCCTATAAATAATTTTAGTTTTCGCTTTTTTAAGAAAATAAAGCTTTACTCTTTGATCAAAAATTGTGCGGAAACTATAATTTTCGAAAAGTCGAAAAAAAATATAGATACTTATAAATAATAAATAAATAATTTATTTCCCAGTCAGATTCTGTACAGAATATTGGTATGTCAAATAATTGTATAAATTAGGTAGATAAGACAAAGTAGACAAAAAAGAAAACGATGCGTATACCTACATCGTGTACATATTAGAAAAGATAACTCTAGAAACAGAGGACAGACAAGCAAAGACAAGTAACATTAATACGGAAAATAAGATAGCAATAATAACAATAACAAAGAAATTTTATGGTGAAGGATTTAGACAAAATATTCGGCTATGCTGTAATATGGTCGATTGAGAAAGTAGAGTTTTATTTTGTTTTTAAAAATAGTTCTTGCTTTTATATCTCTGTATTCCTGTGGTAACTGGTTATACAACTTGATACCCATGTAATATGGACCTTTCTCGTACAATGTGGATGTGTCTTTTGGAATACATAGTGAATGGGCTTGTCGGGTATGGATATTAGAGACGTTTGTTGAGCCGTTTGTTACGTAATTGTTTAGGTTGTCATAGACAAATAATACTGTATTGTATATATATAGAGAATAAACTGTCATAATGCCCGAGTTCCGGAAAAGTGGAGAGCAATGATCGATATAATCAGCATGATTCATGATTCTGATATTTTTTTTTTGTAGAGTGAATATTCTGCTCGTTTCACTATCAGTGCCCCAAAACATTATTCCATACGATAGGCGACTCTGTACATATGCGTAGTAAAATGCTTTACAGGATGAAAAACTCACTAAGTTTCTGATATTTAATAAGGCAAAGCTAGCACTGCCAAGTTTTGATGCTATTGTGTTGATATGGATTTTCCATTTGCAATATTCATTGAGGTGTACACCGAGAAATTTTGTATTTTGTACAGCAGAATTTGCTAACATGACTGCTTGTTCGATATTTGTCCCTCGAATATTTATTGACACATCGTCGGCGTATTGACAGATATTAATATTAGGAGAGAAGCTAAGAACCTCTTTTAGATCGTTACAATATATCAGAAAAAGTAGAGGAGCTAGTATTGCGCCTTGAGGAGTTCCCCTGGTTGTGCTTTTAATTTCAGATTACGAAAATATAGGTTTTCAATTCCGTCAGTAAGTCTGTCTGTTGGTGCATTAACTAAAAAACTACTTGACGGAGAACAGTCAAACTTGGTAGGTAGCTCACGCTACTACCAGCAAAGAAATGGCTGGAAAATATACAGGGTGGACCGTTTAAAGGGCCGTTAAATGAAAAAAAAATTTTTTTCGTTCAAAAAAATGTCCACTTTTCGTGACATTCTAAACCTATTTCAAAGAAATTTTTTTACCACTATAGAATAGATGGAAAAAATTTGTTTTGATTAGATTTAAAATTTCCACGTTTCATCACATTCTAAACTTATTTTAAAAAAATAATAAAATAAACTGAAAGTTTTCCCTTCACTACGTGGATGTGCAACTCAAAATGTGGCAGACGGCAATAATATTTGGCACATAACACCATTGGCAAGGAAACCACCTATTACAGTTTCAGTGAAAAACATACAGATAATGGCGGTCATCCCAACCATCATGGAAATTTATAGATAGATAGATAGATAGATAGATAAATCAATTTATTTCAAAACAAACTTTGGTTTAACAAATGTTTGAAACAAGTCAAAAAACTTCTTACTCGACATAAAATATAAAATATAGTAGGTATAATAAGGTACTTATTTTAAAATAAAATTAAACATATACAAGTATCTGCTACAGGACAGGCTTCCTTTACATTTAATATAACATATAGACAAGTATAGAGTTCACAAATAGCTAAAATTGATGAGCGTTAGTTAATTAAAAGAAATTCACTAACAGTGTATGGCTCAGCATCACGGATATACTCAAGAAGCTCTGATTTGAAGGATTTAATATTGTTTATATTTTTTATTTGTTGTGGAAGATGATTATAAAAATAAATACATGAGTAGCAACTTCCCTTTTCGGTTAAAGTTAAAGCATGTGTAGGGTAATTGTAATTAATTTTTTCCTCTTGTGTCATATTTGTGGCTTATCGAGTTGATGTTAAATATTTCAGGATGGTTTTTTAGAAAAAGTATGCATTGAAATATGTACACACCTATGAGCGTTATCAGATCATGCTTTCGAAATACCCCCCTGCAACTTTCAGTAGGGTTCATTTTAAGCATTATACGTATGGCTTTTTTCTGGATTTTAAATATTTGCTGTATGTCAGATGACCTTCCCCAAAAAATTATACCGAATTTTAGAATAGAATAAAAATACCCATAGTAAACCAATTTAAGTGTTTTGTAGTCCATGTATTTGGTTAGGACACGCAGAGCATAGCAGGCAGATGATAATTTTTTTGAAGTATTTTCAATATGGTAATTCCATTTTAAACACGAATCGATATAAATACCCAAGAGTTTTGTACAGTTGGTTGTACTTATCTCAGTATTTTTTAAGTTTATCTTATCGGGAACAACAGACTTATTATGAGTAGTTCCAAAGAAGATGCATTGTGTTTTATCGGTGTTTAAAGTAAGATTGTTGTTGGAATACCACATATCAGTTTGACAGAATTGTTCGTCGCTTAGGGTAATTATTGACGGTATACTTTTCCCTCTAATTAGAATATTGTTATCATCGGCATAACTAACCATTGTATTTTGTAAATTGCTAAGTGTAGTGGGTAAATCGTTAACAAAAATTAAAAATAGCAATGGTCCAAGAATACTCCCCTGAGGAACGCCCAAGCTGGTGTACACCCTACTTGAAAAGACCTCAGAAGGACCATCTCTTAACACCACCCTTTGGGATCTGTCCGTTAGATAGGATTTTAGCCAAGATAATGCCACTCCTCTAACACCATACTTAAACAATTTATCTAATAAAATATTATGGTTTAAACAGTCGAAGGCTTTGGAGAGGTCAAGAAACAGACAGCAAATAAGTTCTCCGCTTTCCAAGGCGGTCAATATAGCCTCTGTAAATTCAAATATTGCAGTTTCGATTGATCTGTCCTTGAGAAATCCATGCTGGAATGAAGAAAACAACTGGCAGGAATTAAAAAAATGAATTAGTCTGGTAGAGTAAACTTTTTCAAAGAATTTTGAAAATGACGACAGCTGGCTTATCGGCCTATAGTTCTCAATTAATTCAAAATTCTGCTTTTTATGAACCGGAATTATAATAGAGTTTTTTAGCTTGCTAGGATATTTTCCCTCCTTTAGAGAAGTGTTTATAATATCCGCCAAAGGAGACGCTAGATATGTTATGCATTTTTTTAATAGGAAAAGAGGGACTAGGTCTTCCCCACAACATTTTTTGTTTTTAAAGTTTTTTGCTATTAGGTGCAATTCTTCTTTGCTTACGGGTTCTAAATAAATTGATTTGCTATTGAAATTAATTTTATGTGTATTATAATTCTTAACATTATTTTTAAAGATGTTTTGTACAGAATTTGCGAAATGTAAGTTAAATTCCTCAGCTAGTTTCTTTCGATCACCATTAGGGAGATTTGCTCGTGAATTATCGCTATTTGTCAGCTCTTTAACAATTTGCCATGTAACTTTTGATTTATTATCTGCTAAGTTTAATCTTTTTTGGTACGAGTTAATTTTTGAGTTTTTCAGCAAATTATTATAATGATTTTTTATGTTTTTGTACTCAGCTTTACATTCTTCAGAATATTTTGACAATATACTAAATAGATTTAGTTTTTCTTTACATTTTTCTATTTCTTGTAAAGACTGTGGTTGATTTTTGTTTTTTTTTATAGAATTTTTTTATTGGAAAGTAAATATTAAAATAATACATAAATATGTTCATAAAAATTTCCCATTTGGAATCCACATCCTTTGCATCAAAGACCTGTTCCCAAGTCTCTAAGTTTAAAGCTTGGGAAAATAAGTCTATATTATTATCACTAAAATCTCGTTTTAGAATGTACTTTATATTCTCCTTATTTCTGAACGATTTTAATATTGCATACTGAGCAAAGTGATCAGATATATGTGAATCGATTATTTGTGTAGAAAAGGAGACACTACGGTTTATTATGATATTATCTAAGCAGGTTTTTGAGCTTTTTGTTATTCTGGTATAGTCTTTGATGGTCAGAATTATATCGTAAGTTTTTAATACATTTATGAAATCTGTTTTATATTTACCCTCGCCCAACAAATCTATGTTGAAATCCCCTGCAATTATTAAATTGTAGTTTTCGTTGTAAATTATTTGGCATATGAGATCAAATATACATAAAAATCTTCTGAAGTCTCCATTAGGAGGTCTATACATAACTACTATAACACACTTTGTATCACTATACATGCTTTCCGCAGCTGCACATTCAAGAGTAAAATCTTCGCCTAATTGACAAATGTCCCTTCTTTCCTTGCTAACAATTTTTGTTCTGCTGTATAGTGCGACACGACCATGTTGTCCCTCACTCCTACTTTGATTAGATGTAAGTTTATAGCCATTTATTGAAACACTCTTTATTTGAGCTTGACTAAGCCAGTGTTCAGTTAAGCACAAGAAATCTGCTGGATAGGTTTTCATTAATTGTTCAATTTCATCCACTGAATTGTTTAAACATCTGACATTTTGATGGAGAATACTAAAGCAAGAACTGGATTTAATATTCTGATTGTTTTCTTCTTTTCTCACTTGATCTATTCCTACTTCTTCAAAAGTTGGATTTCGAGCTTGGACTGCTGTCTCTGGGCTAAAAAAGTTCTTCTTAAATCGTATTCTCTTAGCGAAACACCTGTCCTCCAATATTGTACATCGTAGACTTTGTGAAAAAGTTCCTCAGTAGGTAGTCCTATACAGAATGCAGAATTATTTGGGGTGTTTAGTTTTTTAACTGAGATATGCTCATATTGTTGGAAATTTTTTATTCTACCCACATATATATATTTGCGACGAACGGCGCCGATAATTTTTTCTGATTTTCCTTCAATTTGACCTGTGACAAATTTAGTCGCAGGAATAAGAGATTTCTGCACAGGCTTTTTGCGCCTATGTACTACTTCGGTGAAACCATCTTCATCATTAGACCTACTTAAAGGTTTATTTGATAGGTTTTGGGAATTTGAGGTGCTTGGAATGTCATTTTCTAAATTGATAATATCCTGCATAACTTTTGTTTGCACTTTTTCAAGCTGTGTGATGTTTTCATTAGAATGATGATTAGTTTCTTGTTGAACCTTTTTTTGTACTTGGTTATTGTATTTTTTACCTTGACTAGGCACATTTATTTTTTCTGCATTTTTTGCTGTTGTTAAGTTTTTATTTACATCTGATTGATTTTTATCATCCACTTTTTCAATTAATAATTCAATTACCCGGTCTTGATATCTTATGATATTTCTTAATTCGTTAACAACTACATTTTTTTCCTCTAGCAATTGTTTTAAATAATTTACCTCTAACTGAGCTTCTCCATAGGATTCAATAGGTGTTGTCTGGTCCTGTGAGTTTGACTGAACACAGTTTTTTTTGCAACATTCAACAATGCCCCTTCCTGTTACTTCTAAACCAACAACCCTTGTTGCACAGGAGTTGTGATACATTTTATTGCAGGTAGCACACTTAACTCCACTGGCAGCAACACTTTTGCAGAAAGAACACTGATTTTTACCACTTTCATCACTTTTATTCTCAGTGAGCTCAAGTATAGCTGTTTGTCCTGTAGCCATCTTGAAACTAACAAATGCATTTATGCAAGCCTTCCATATTTGGCACCTTTTATTTAATATCGAATTTTTGCTGTCGAATGGCCACTCTGTATGTTTTTTTGTCCAAAAGTGATCAGATTTTCTTTGTAATAATAGTGATAACTACATTCCGATTATTATACTCATAGCTCGTTTCATGATAATAATAATAATGAGTGGACCACCCAGCAACCGGAGGCATAGGGTCACCCATCTATTTAATATGGATGACCTCAAACTGTATGCCTCTGGAGAGCGTGAACTTCAGAATGCTTTTAGGGTGGTAGAGGAGTACACGCGGGCTTTTGGCATGGAGTCCGGGTTAGACAAGTGCGCGGTCGTCCATGTCAAGAGAGGACGATGCGGGGACTTTACTGAAGATACGCAGCTCGCAGACAGAAGCATCCTGAGACATCTGGATGCCGGGGAGTTCTACACATACCTGGGTGTGGAGCAACATCACATCTAGGATGTGCAACAAGTGAAAGAATCTCTCCGCGACAAGCACAGAGGCCTACTACGAAAGATTTGGTCATCCGAACTTTCGGGGAAAACAAGGTATCTGTCAGTAATATGCTTGCCGTTCCTGTTCTGCTCTACTCCTTTGGAGTAGTCAAATGAACTGTAGATGAGCTGTGCCAATTGGACAGAGGTACCTGCAATATGATGAATATCCATAGGAGCATTCATCTTAGATCGTTCGTCCCTCGTGTGTACCTCCCACGAAATCGGGGGGTGGGGGAGGGGGCTCTTGGGGTTGGAGTGTATGCATGGCATGTAATGTCCTTAGGAGCTCAGACCCGCTCCTGCAATTAGTGAGAGATCACGAAAATGCAAGGGTGGGTGCAGGATTGTTTAAGGCGGCAAAAAGAGCCGCAGATGAACTTGGTCTTGAATTCGACGACAGGCGAAGAGGCCGGCGCGGCGTTGATCCAGAGTCAGTCACTGAACTACAGCCGACTCGTCTGAAGGCCCAAATAAAAGCTGCCGAGCAGGAACGTCTGTTTAGGCAGCATGTCGATAAACCCATGCACGGTATATACTATAAGAACGTAGAAACACTGGGTTTATCGACTAGGTTTTGACCTTTTTAAGGTCATCCGGGCTAAAGTCGGAGACCGAGAGATTCATTGTGGCCTGCCAAGATGGTGTAATTAACACGTTGGTCTACCGAAGCCGCGTAATGGGTGTAGAGGTTCCTAATATAAACTGTAGGACCTGCCATCAGGCGCCGGAGTCGCTTATGCATTTACTTTCTGCATTTCCGGTGTATGCGATTTCGGCCTACATCCACCGCCATAACGCCAGTGCTGCCTTACGTCCCCGCAGGTATCGAGTCCGTTGGCGAAAACGAGAGGTGCCGAATTTATTGGAACTACTCGTTTCCGACAGTCTGGCTAATTCAAGCCAACAAGTCTGACATAGTCCTCCTCGACCATCAAAACAAGGCGATGTTTTTGATCGAGTTCTCGGCACCTTCTGAGCCAAACATCGCTTTGAAAGAGGAGGAGCAACGAATCAAATACCATGATCTCCGGTACGAGCTCCACGTGCTGTACCGAGGTTACTCGGTCAAGATGGTCGTCCTCGTAATCGGAGTACTCGGAGGTATGAAGCCTACGCTGATCTTAGGATTGAAGATCATACCGGCCTGTCAGAAATCAGCTGATTGGTTGGCAGGCCAAATGCAGAAGGCAGTTATCTTGGGGTCCCTTCGCTTACTTAGAGCGTATGATTCTGGAATTTACAGTCGCTAACCCCGCCGGATGTGGGAAGTGGCTGTGGATATTCTGCTGGCGCTCTTTCCGTGTGTTGTCGGAGGCCACGGAAAGACTGTCCAGCGTCGGAAAACCGAAAAAAGAATAATAGTAATAATAATAATTTATTTATCCAAACGTAATTTACGTGATTTAAGACAAGTCAATATAATATCTGAAGTATCAAATTAAATATAATTGTACAGTGTCAATATATAAACAAACAAATAAAGGTAAGAAGAAAATACAACTCATAGATACAAATTAAAATTAAATTATGTAAAACGAAAAAATTACACAATATGCTTAAGGTAGGTACTCGTTAACAAAACAGTATGTTTCAATAAATACACTGTATTCCACTGTAATCCCAAGCAATTACTGCATAAATAATAGTTAACTCGAAATATGCCTAATAGTATGTAATTAATACCGATTTACTAATTATTCACTGTGATTGATTTATACATTGGTACTAGCGCTATTTTCTTTTTTATTTTCATTTATATGTACAGTCCAAGTATATTATTAAATAGGTTAACAAAATAAAGTTAAGACGACTTGAAATTTGGTAGACGTATGTATTATAAAACGAAATTTAGGAACTAGAATATATTTTGAGCTTATTACGTTGCAAGGTTGGGGGGCAAATAGGGGTAAATAAGAAAGTGAGCTAGAGAGGGTCCAGGGATTTGGCATACACACTAGAAGCTAAAGTCTAAAATTTTGTATTGACATGCCACCCCTACCACCATCCCCACTCTATTATTAAAGTGGTAGACAAAATGAAATTAAATATTGACTTGAAATTTGGTACACGTATATATTATAAACCTAAATCTGGAAGTAGATTATATTTTGAGCTTATTCCGTTGAAGGGTTGGGGGTAAATAGGAAAATCAAGCTAGGAAGCATGGGAGTTGGTGTTCATACTGGAAACTAAGGTATCAAGGTTTATTATGACATCTGCCACTCCCCACCGGCACTCCATTATTAAAGGGGTTAACGAAATAATATTGTGAATTAGTCTATGTACAAGAACAGAAGTTCTCAAAGGAGACTTGGATGGGAAATATGGATATGATTCTTCAGTCAGGTCTCTGTAGGTGGCCATATTGAAATATCTAACTTCTAACATTGAGGATTCCAGAGCAACCCTCCCTTCCAAGTTCTAATCCACCACTACACCTTTGCAATTCCATGAGAAAGAAAGAAAATAATACGTTACTTAATATATTGAAATATCTTCTATCAATGGTGCTTGGTGGGATAATTCGTAGTTCATCATCGGGTGGATTTCTGATAGTAGGTACAGGTCTACATGCAGGTTTTAACAGATATTTGTGCTGTAAAAGTCTACCGAGACGAAACCTTACAAACAATCTTCTCGTCAAAATACTCTTTCAAATAAAATAAAATTCATCAAAACCGAATCACTCGTTCAAGAGATACGAATGAAGCCACAGACAGACATACACAGACACATAAATATACGCGTCAAACTTCCTTTGGCAACGGGGGTTAAAAAATTGCAGACAATAATAGTTGATAATTTAGTACTGCTTCTCTTCTTCCAAAGTTTGTCTGGTATCTAATAAATATTCTAATAAGAGAATATGTTGGATCTAAGTAATCTATATATACAAATAAAAGCGGGGTGCTTTAGGAACCTAAGGGAAGAGCTCAACGGGAATCCACTTAGGATAATTCTTCCGTCTCTTTTCAATAACGAGTATTTTATCTTATTCTTCTATTTACTCCGTTATACGCTATCATTAAGTGCATTGTTTTCTATTTTAATTGACAAATGCCGACTTCCAAAACAAAAAACACCAGACGTGTTTGTTTACTTATCTGTTTGATTGGAATTGTTATTTACAATTAATTGGTATTAAATGCTATCTAATACTCCAAATGGTTTTTGTGCGATTCAACATGATTCACGCATATCTCTTGAACACAATTAACATATACATAATAGATGTTTGTTAAGATAAAAAGTACAATATAGTTTCAACTAAATATGAAAATACGGTATATCCTTCGCAGTTTCTTAGAACTTTCTTCAGGAATAATTTCTATATTTGTAACTTATCGTCTCCCGATGCCACTTTGATTAGCGAAATGCTTATAAGTAAACACAATATTTTGATGTTTGTAGAAGATTTTTCATATATATACATACTTTATACTTTTTGTCGTAAAATGTTTGATAACTTTTATATTCACTGATCGTTTTTCCACATTAACTAGTACCTATTAGATGAGGTTTGAAGTTTGATGCAAATATTTTATATTAGTTACATAGTATACCATGCGATATGATTCTAAATACAGAAATCTTAATATATTGAAATATCTTCTATCAATGGTGCTTGGTGGGATAATTCGTAGTTCATCATCGGGTGGATTTCTGATAGTAGGTACAGGTCTACATGCAGGTTTTAACAGATATTTGTGCTGTAAAAGTCTACCGAGACGAAACCTTACAAACAATCTTCTCGTCAAAATACTCTTTCAAATAAAATAAAACTCATCAAAACCGAATCACTCGTTTAAGAGATACGAATGAAGCCACAGACAGACATACACAGACACATAAATATACGCGTCAAACTTCCTTTGGCAACGGGGGTTAAAAAATTGCAGACAATAATGGATGAGCTCGCAATAATAGATTTTTTACAACATTTTGAGACAAAAGCATTAAAACAATTATGTAGAGGCGTCAGCCGTTAGCAGACTATTAAATTTTAGCGGGAAAAAGTTCCTCTTTATAGAAGCTTTAGAAGAAGATTGTATATTGCAATCGGCTACGTAAAAAGGCGTCTTAGGTGAAGCATTCGCTTTACATTTTTTTAATATTTTTTTATTGCAAGATTCTGCATCACATTTTCATATTTATTTTTCACCAAGAATGAGAGTTTCTTACAGTCTAAAATTAACATGTGTTACGAATTTGTTGAACAATCCATAATAGCAACAATTTGCTTCTGCAAAATGTACGTCCTCTAAAAATTGCCAATGTTAAAATTAAATTTGTGTATGTGCAATGGATAGCTCTGGAGTCCGATGAGACTTATTTTACACAGGATGAAGTAATTATTCATAATTACAAATATCTGAACCACGAAATAATTAAGCTGAATATGTATTTTAATACTAAATCAGCTAAGTTATTATTATTTCCACATCCACATAGTGGGGTGGAAGTATAGTAACCGTAAAAAAATGTTAAAAAATTTGTTTTGTTGAAGTACGTCTAAAATGTCATAAAACGTCGAGATTTTAAATTTGAGCCTCCACCACCCCCGCTTCATTATTAAAAAGGTTAATAAACTGAAATTGAGATATATTCACACATGTATTATGACGACATCTGGAACTAGATGAGATTATTCCGTTGAAGAATTGAGGATTAAATAGGGGTAAACAAGGGTAAATAGGGGAAAATAAGTAAAGCAAGCTGGTAAGAGTACAGAAACTTGGAATTTTATGTATCTTCTAGAAGTCAAGGCTTCAGATTTTCATACAATATTTTTAACTTCCCCAATGACCACACCCACTCCATTATTAAAAGAGCTGATACAGTTAAATTGAGATGTTCAATTGAAATCTGATACATGTATGTATAATAATAATAATGGTAATAATAATAATAATAAAGGACTTTATTAACCAAATTAATATTACAATTTAAAATAACGATTTTACTGGGCGAGGTTCAGTAAAGTCTAAAGGCATCCTGTTCTTCTACCTAACCCAAGACAAACAATATAGACTAAACAACAAAATCGAAATTTTCCTAACTTATTCTTACAAGAAAGAAAGAATAAAAAACTAAGTTCTGGACAATGGGCATAAAATATAGGAAACAAGAAAAAAAAATTCAACACATTTTTGTGTGAAATCACTCCCTGTTCATAATTAACTCAATCACATGTTTTTTAAAATGAGATATATTTTTAGTTTTTAATTCCTGGGGTAATTCATTAATACACTTTGTAATATTGTACGAATATGACCTCTTAAAAAATAGGGTATGATGAACGGGAGGAGTAAGGGTACCCTTAAACCTAATCTTTAAATTGGGAACGTCAGTCCGAAAACGTATTTTAGAATACAAGTATGGCGGGATCTTATTAGTCAGTAGGTATATTAAAATACTGACAAACAGAGTGCAAATATCGTCTATTTTTCATGTTAAGCCAGTTATTTAGGTTTAGTGTGTGGCTAATACGATTAAACTTCCTTATACCAAAAATTAACCGCAAACAGGAGTTCTGAAGTTTTTGAATTCGATTACTATCAGTACCATTTAAACAAGCTCTATATATTGTGTCACAGTAATTCAACTGTGACAATACTAGAGAATAACAGAGTACAGATTTAGAGGTTTTGGTCAATACAAATCTATTTTGATATATTACTTTTAAATTTAAGTACGCCTTTTGTAGACTTTTATTAATATGTGGCGTGAATCTCAATTCTTGGTCCATAATGAGTCCCAAATTTTTCACAGTATTTTGAAGTAAAATAGGCTCATCTTTGATTTTGATACTGTTCTTAAACTCTAAAGCGAATTCATTTCTTTCCGATTCTCTGCCGAACACAATCACAGCTGATTTGCTAGAGTTAAGTTGAAGACACATTTTACTTGAAAAATCAAATAAAGAGCTAAGATCATAGTTTATGGCAGCGATTGCCTGCTTACTTTCACTCGCGTCAAAACACAAATACAGCTGTGTGTCATCTGCGTAATAATGTTGTTTACATGAGAGAAAAACGGATGAAAAATTAGACGAATAGATTATAAAAAATAAAGGACCCAAAATTGACTCCCGGGGCACACCTGTGCTAATGGTTGACATATCTGAGGATTCTCCTCCATACATTACCAGTTGAGATCTATTTTTTAAATAATTCTCTAATAATTTAGTTGTACCTTCAGTGAAGCCGATGAAATGCAAAATGGATATCAATATTTTATGATTGATGCTATCAAACGCTTTGGAGTAGTCTAAAAGAATTAAAACTGATTTGATGGTATTATCTGATTATCTTTTAGATGCCTCTATTTGCATTTCCATAATTTTATCTAATAATTTTGAGAACGTTGGCAAGATACTAATTGATCTTAAGTTATTTAAACATGTAGGACTTGTAATTTTTGGTATAGGTATTATTCGGGCTTGCTTCCATGTATTGGGAAAGACAGAGTTAATTAAACAATAGTTCATTATATGTGTAATATATGTAAGCAAAAAAGGTAAACAAAGCTGTATAGTTAAAATATTTATACCATCTAAGCCACATGATTTACTCTTCATTTTCGAAAGTATCTTTAGAACATCAATTTCTGTGACTGTGTGAAAGTTAAATGATGAATGGGCTTGTTCCATGATATTCTTTTTATATGGTTTCTATACTTTTTCATATAGTACTTGATATTCTCATTATACACTTAAAATTTCGTATTATTAACTTTTTCCGTTCTCGAGATATAAGGAGTTGAAATTAGTAATAGTTGCAAAAACCGAGCGCTTATTTGTGACGTCACTATACGCAAGTGACGTAAGAAAAATGACTTTCTGGGACCTTTCAAATTTAACCTGAAAAGTCGAAAAACATGGAATTTTTAAACCCTGGTAACTAACTAAATACGTCGAGTGGAAGTTCATTCTATGTGTCTACGGAAAGGAGAAGGTCGGCGATGAATTATAATCGTAAATTGCAGGGTCGAAATCGAAAATTCGCTCTGGCAGGAGCGAGAGAAAATTGTAATTTTTTGACATTTCACCAAATTGTACTCCCCTACTGTCAAGTAGTAAGCAAAACAAACAATACTTCGAAAACACTTATAATTATAACCAATAAGGAGCACCAAGTCTATTGAGATCGCCGAGTCTATGCGTATAGTGACGTAACGCCTGGCCACGCCCCATTTTCGCGAGATGGAAATTTGTAATAGTTTTTAAGATACTAAACGTGCGAATAAGATTCTGATTTTTTGCAGATCCATTAATTTATACTTGCACTTTCGATTTATGAAATAAAAAAAAATGCCGAACAAGCCCATTAACAGTGCGTTTCATGTTATTATTATAAAATGGAATTAGGGATGCATCAGGACTAATTTGTGGTACAGAATTAACAAAATTATTGTTTATCTGATTAACATTGGATGAGTTGTTAGGTAAATCAATTCCCGTATTTCTTGACTGCTTTATTTCTTTAATATTATCCATTTTTCTTTTTGATTTTTGCTAGTAAATTTTGTAGCATAATATGATATTTTCTCCTTCCTAATGGTTGTAGTAACTAAATTTCTAAGTTGCTTATAATTATTCCAATCCGTTATATTTTTCGATTTTTTGTATTTGCGTAATATTTTATCCGTCATTAATCGTTGCTCGTATAGCATCAGTCAGCCAAGGAGCATATGGTTTAGCGATTCTTATTGTTCTAACTGGGGCATGAATATTTAACAAAGTAGTGAGGGTATCATTAAGGAATTTTACCTTAATGTTAATGTTATTAAAATCGGAAATACTATGCCACGGTATAGATCTAAGATCAGAGTTAAATTGATCATGGTTTATATTTTTAAAATTCCGGTAGGTTTTATAAATAGTTTTAGGTGAATTAATTTTTATATTTATTAAGCAATGTATTAATTCATGACCACTAATTTCAGGCACAGGTTTAGTTCCAACCCCCCTAACCATCTCTACAGTAGTAGTTAATCTATAATCGATCAGTGTGGCTGTAGTGCTCGTGAGTCTAGTCGGTTGATTTAATATTTGCTTAACACCAAAACTATCCAAAATATTATTAACAAAGTTAGCCTCAGTAGAATCGAATTTAAGTAAATCAATATTAAAATCACCAACACAAAATATTATATCAGCTTAGGCACAATACTTGAGAGAGTTTTCAAAGGAATTAAACAAATTAATATAATTATAATTTGGAGGCCTATATGCAACCACAAACAATATATTTACACCCTGTATGAGAATTTCAACCCATAATTGATCAATATCCCTACCACATTGTATAATTTTAAAATTCAAAAATGATTTAAGGTATAACCCCATTCCACCGATCCTACCATCCCTATCTAAACGTATGAGATTGTACCCAGGAATTTTAATTAAAACGTCGCAAATCGCAGCATTTATCCATGTTTCACTTATACCTATTATATCAAAGTTGTGTTCTAAAACAATATTTTTGAAGTCATTAAAATGTGCAGCCAGTGATCTCACATTTAAATGTACACATTTAATATAATCCATTTATTCAAATGTCTAACATTAATTATTGTCTCCAAATTCCAGGAATAAATTTAAAAAAAACTGTATTAATCTTTTCTATTTTAAAAGTTGCCAAAAAATACGTAACTAAAGGTAAGAACTAAATAACAACAGATTATCAAAAATCACTAAGCAAAAGTAAGGTTTAAATATATAAATTCGAAGAACAAAATCACAGAAAAAGAAAATAAATAAATGACGTTTTAAGATCAAGGAAGAAATGTGACATACTTTTGGTTTAAAAAAATATGTAGAGGGCGGTCGTCTAAAAGAAGAATTAATTAATAAATATAAGGTGGCAAATAAAGAAGGAAGTTCAGTGTAAATACCTTTATCGACTTTCTTAAATTATAGTTTATCGCGAATACAGGGCACAAAGAAATATTTTCTAGTCATCCAATTACAAACGAAATACTAAGATATGTCTGTTAATAATCTTTATTTATTCTATTCTTATTATTTGATGAAAATCGCCTTTCGAGTCAGAGTCTAATTAACTGAAACTAATTTTTGACTTAACAAGCTCAGTCAGTTCAGTCTATATGAGAAAATTGATTACACTTCAAAGTTTTATACTGTTCAGATAGTTTCAGTCATATAGCGTAGAGAATTTTTATTTTCAGCCGGTCTCTAGAGATTAATCCTTCGAGAATAAGAGGGTAAACCAGATCTGAACATATTATATAGGAAGACGGCATGATATGGTATCCTTTTCTGTCTCCAATTAAGATATTTGTTATTGTTACATTTTTTTGTTAAAAGGACTGTGCAAAATGGATTTGAATCAATAAGGACTTTACAATTGCACTATGTCATCTTATTTTTCACGGGAAGCAATGTAGTCTTGAAAAGTCACAAATATTCAATATTTATTCGCATCTTCACGGTTTCATGGTTTTACCGTTTTACTACATGGGTAGTAGGATATTTTATTTATGGACATAATTCTACATTATATATGTAACCGTTGTTACATATATCTCTGTGGTTGATTTCAAGAAATATATTTCCTTTGTTTCTATTTTAGAGAACTTTTACATTGTAGGGAATTTGCGCTTGCATCTAATTATATTATAAATATACCAATATAGGTAGATTTTCCAATTTTGATTATCCTCTTCACGGTTTCATGGTTTTACCGTTTTACTACATGGGTAGTAGGATATTTTATTTATGGATATAATTCTACATTATATATGTAACCGTTGTTACATATATCTCTGTGGTTGATTTCAAGAAATATATTTCTTTTGTTTCTATTTTAGAGAACTTTTACATTGTAGGGAATTTGCGCTTGCATTTAATTATATTATAAATATACCAATATAGGTAGATTTTCCAATTTTGATTATCCTCTTCAGGTAAATTATTGCAGAGTGATTTGCCCAATATATCTCTTAGTTTATTCTATTTGAAAGTATAATCACACTGATGAGATGTAGATATCGAAACGTGTGTGTAATGTTTTAAAGTTTGATATAACTGTTTTTTTGATAAGTGTTTTTACGGAAAAGTAATTGCTGAGAAAAATATATGTTATTCATACTTATCTGTGATAAGTTTGTTGTAAGAGTTGAAATAATTACTAGAATTTCAAAATTATTAATTTTTTGTTTTTGCTTATATTTTGTATATTTTAATATTTTTATGTAGTAAATTGCACGCATTCCATATAATGTTTCGTTGCAGACGTAGGGTATAACAAGCTAGCCGCGATTTACTGCACTTTTTATATGATTGTGGCACATTCTATTTTTTTTCTTTACTTGCGATTTTCAAAATGTGCTGCTCAAACGTTTGCGAAGAGTATAATAACACGTCAATATTTTTGGTGTAAAGAGTATTGAGTGTATATATTTTTCTGTCCTTCACTACTATCTAAGTTTCTATTTTTGTAAACTGTATTTTGTAAAATGGAAAAAAATTAGTTTACCTTATATGTGTGACATATAAGATAGTCAAATTGTTGTTTACTTTGACGATCTTAAAAAGTGTAAAAATGTAACCGAATAGTAATGATAAACAAATAAATAAACGGTTTTAAAAAATGTAACTATCTTTACAAGTGGACATTTATATATGTTTGACTCTACTATGAAGCGGTTTGACTACCAACAAATTCATAATCGGAGATTTACTTGATGGTAATAGAATTTGATTGATTGCTAGATGTAGTTCAATTCAACAATTTTGGTAATAAATAAAACGAATTATGTATTATTTGATAAATTATGATCATTCATTTGCGACTATCTGTATATTTTGCCGTCTTGACGTTAGCTACAAATGCTTCCTTCAATTGACCATTTTCGATCACCTGATTTTGACAGTCTGGAGGGTACACAAACCTCATCCAATCACAAAGGAATGCAAATGTAAACAATTAGAGATGAGGATTGCTAGCACAAGTAGATTAAGCTTGTTATTAAACAAGTCATAGCTTTTCTCCATCTCTAAACACCAAAACAATGAGTTGTGTGCCCTCCACGCCACCAGCGTAACGTCAACCGAAAATGGTCTATTGACATTGAAACATTTTTGACAAATCATATTTCGAAAACCCATTTGAAATTTAAATTTTTTGTGAATAAAACTACATAAAACAATATGCGGGAAATTGTTCATATCCAAGTTGGTCAAGCTGGAAATAACATAGGAAGTAAAGTAAGTAAAAAATAAATATTTACGTCTAACACTATTATGTACCCGACACTATTAATCCTGTTCATTAGATCACGTCAGACAACGAAAGTGATATGAGAATTTTCCTTATCATTCACTAAATAATTCGCAAAACTCGAAATGTTTTTTATAGTTTATACAAGTATGTGTATCAAGCTAGGTTTTTCGATCGATTACTTACCACTTAGTGAATACAAATATTGGCATACATTTCGGTTAATGGAGGTTCAGGGGCAGAAATTCTAAATCTTCAAGCTATGTCACTCACTAGGCATGACAAAAAAGTATCAAACTGATTTACCACTTCAAGTTATCAATTAAGTTTCCACTGTTAAGAAAAATTCTCATATTACTTCTGTTGTCTGACTGAAACTTTCTGTCATAAATAGTGGAGTAAAAAAAGGACATTGATGTGCATTGTTTTGTAACAGCAATTTTATGATTTCATACTTTCTGGGGCATCACCAGGAGCATATATTATCTGAGTTTTCAACTTCCATGGCCTATTGCGTTTTTTTATAAACAATTTTGTTTTTTGAACAGTGTTTTATTATTGTCTAAATGTTATTTGTGGCATTATCATAATATCATTTTTCCTTCTTCAATTCTTTGAGACTTCCTGCCACATATATGTTTTCTTTTTAAGCGGTGCTAAGGGAATCTACAAAATATATCACAATTAACCAGTATTTTACTGGCAAATAACCTCTACGCCTGTGATGTTTACGCCAAAGAATCAGTTAGATGTTGTTTTTTTTTTAAATAAACAACACAAATAAGTATAAAAAATGTTTGTTATATTCAATATCCATAAATACTTACTATTTGCATAGAACTGTAGATATAGTTAATAGTTTTTTAGGTTTTATACAATGTTAAGTTTGTGAAGTTCTTCTTTTAACATTGGCAGCCAAGTTGTACAGACACCTACGGAACAATTCGACACGCAACTATCCTCATCCTCGTTTTATTAAGTAAAAAAGTGAATTTCTCCGGTTCTAGAGGTTCGATCGGAACAAACAGAAAACCAAAAACCTTCGCCATTAAAATTCCAACAAATTCGCTTTCGTTTTGAATCATCTGAGTACGTACATAACGTACAAAATGGAATCAACTTGCTGAAAAGCGTTTTTTTTTCATTTTAATGCCCCAGGGACGTCAAGAGTTCCGATCGGCTTCAAACTTTCAGAAAATATACCTTGTGTTGAAAACACAATACGCTGTAATTTTGGTGCCCAAATATTGAACCTTGTGGACGCAAACGAATTCGTTATGTGAAATTTGAATTGCCCGTCCTTTTGTGCCATTAAGTCGAAAATGGATCATTTTTATTTCAAAATGTAGATCTGGACACCAGCTTTCCGATGAGATAAAAAAATTTCTTTGAAAGTAATTTTGGCTACTTTTTTGGCATTTATTTGAGAACCAAAAATTGACAATAAATGGATTTTTTCGGCCATTTTGAAAACATGTTTGAAGAATTTTTATAAGAAAAGAAAGAGAATTGCAAAAACTTTACTTTTAAAAAAAGAAACTTAATTTTCGTCTACCTGAAATGGCTGAAAATATCCATTTGTTGTTATTTGGATTATAGACAAATGCCAAAAAGTTGGCCAAAATTACCTTAAATTTATTTTTTTAATGTCGCCGGAAAGCTGGCGTCCAGATCTATATTTGGAAGGAAAATGATTCATCTTGGACTTAATGGTACAAAATGGCGGGCAATTCAAATTACAGATAAAAAATTCATTTGTGTCCACGAAGTTCAATATTTGGGCACCAATATTTCAGTGTGTTTTGTTTTTAAAGGTATATTTTTTGAACGTTTGAAACCAATCGGAACACTTGACGTCCCTGGAAGTTAAACTAAAAAAAAACGCCTTTTGGACAGTTTATTCTAATTTGTACGTTATGTACGTACTCAAATGACCCCAAACCAACGCAGATTTGTTGGAATTTTAATTGCGAAGGTTTTTGGTTTTTAGTTTGTCCCGATCGGATCTCTAGAACCGGAGATATTCACCTTATGACCTAAAAAAACACTTTTCAAAAAACAAAATTGTTTATAAGAACAACGCAAATAGGCTTTGGAAGTTCAAAACTCAGATATATACTCCTGGTGATACCCCAGAAGGTATAAAATCATAAAATTGCTGTTACAAAACTATGCATATCTCATAGTATTTTTGGTCTTTTTTTACTGCACTAAAAGTACAGTATCTTGAATAATAAAATCTCAGGGTTGGTTTATGGAACATTCAGATGTTCTTTACTATCAAGACTACCTTTTTTCAGTTATTCAACGGTAATTGGGCTAATAGTATAACACTAATTTTATTTTAACTTATTAAATTATTAAAGATGATCTTGTTAAATTTTGCTCCAATTGTTGCCCATTAACATTTCCTTGAATTTCGGTTGTAAACGCAAGGCTGGCGACGCTAACCATTTCATACGTAAAAATCTTATTAGGAATACCTGTGCGCATATGGCCTTTCTTTAGAAAACCATGAGTCTGACACCCCACCCCTCCCATTGCATTAAGGATTATACTCCACATGAGGGTGATGAAAAATAAAGAGAATCACAACACTTGTATTTTATATTAATCCCTAATCGCTCAAGACAATAAAATAATATTGCCAAAATTGAAATCAAATCGAAAGTTTGAAAGGGTTCAAAGGGGGTAAAAAGTGTACAAGTTGTCGATGCTAACTGTATAGATGCTTAAAGTTCTACATCTACAATTAGATACCGGCCTAGTTGTAAGACGACGCCTGTTTGAATTGACTTGACATTCTTTAAACGCAGAGGTTGGTGGGTCGATCCCCCTGTCACAGACTTTTTGTTATTTTTTGCGACTGTAAATATAATAACGATATGTTATACAGAAGATATTGTCATGGTAATATTATTTTAGGACCCATTGAAAAAATACATTTACAAAATGGGCCAAAATATGAGGATATAGCCAACATGCTTTAGTAAATTGTTGCCGTAGAAAAAGATACAGTGTGTCAGAAAATGCGTTGAAGTAGGAGAGACCACAGCGAAAATTTACTTCACACCATATGGTTCATAAGAAAGCTAGTGAGTTTGCATAGATGTCACTCTTTAGTTTTTACTTAGTTGTGTAATTTCTTCAATAAATACATTTTGCCTTTTTCAAATTGAGTTTGTTTTCAAAGGATCCCTGAAATGTTGTCAGTTTTCTCGAGAACGGTTGGAATTCTCAAGTTCTATCAACTATACTCTTTTTACGTATGACTCCTGCATGGGATTTTCTAGTAAAAAATACTACAACGTTTCGTAAGAAATAATGATAAATATTCACTATCATAGTTCACGAGGCGCCCTCCATGGGCTAGCGTGATGTAATATATAAAGTATTCTTTCTTAGCCTAAAAATGTCTCTTTACCAAATTTGGAGAAGATCAGTCAAGATGTGCTTGAGATATTGCAAAAAAAGAAAGAAAAACCGCCGTCTAAGGAATCACTACTTCCACAACCAGATTTTTCATTCAAGTCATTTTAAAGGAAATATCTTGACTAGATTTGCACTCTAGTATGTGGAAATTATTGGTCACAGAATTTTAATAATATTTGGGGCAGATGTCATAGAAAACTTTGAGGCGTTGGTTTCTACCATATACGTTAAAAATGAGGTTTCTAGTTTACCTTACTTATTTTCCCCTATTCACAACCTACCACCTCCCACCCCTTCAATGAAAACATCTCAATCAGATGTCATTACAATACATACGTGTACTAACTTTCAAGTGAATATCTCAATTTTGTGTCATCAATCCCATTAATAATGGAGCGGAGGTGGCGGGGTTTGAAAAATACTAGAAATAAATCTGAGGCCTTGGTTTCTAGCATATACACCAAATCTCAAATTTCTGTACTCTTATTAGCTTGATTTACTTATTATCTCCTATTTACCTCTACTTAACCCGCAACCCTTCAACGGAATCGCCTTAAAATATCTAGTTCCAGATGTCGTTATAATACATACGTCTACCAAATTTCAAGTGAATATCTCAATTTTATTTTATCAACCCCTTTAATAATGGAGTAAGGGCGGACCCCTACTTAACCCTCAACCCTCCATCAGAATAAACCCAAAGTATACTCTAATTCCTCATGTCATAATATATACGTGTACCAAATTTCAACCGAATATCTCAATTTTATTTTATCAACCCCTTTAATAATGAAGTGTGGGGGTGGTGGTGGGGGATGAAAAATATTATAAAAAAATTTGTGGCCTTGGCTTCTATACATATATCAAATTTCAAGTTTCTGTACTCTTACCAGCTGGCTCTACATATTTCCCCCTATTTACCTCTATTTACCCGCAACCCTTCACCGGATATCTTCAAAAAACAATCCAGTTCCAAATCTCATTATAATATATATGTGTATAAAATTTCAAGTCAATATCTTAAACGGTTCCGGAGAAAACGTGCGGACAAAAAAGTTACAGACAGACCGGTAGACCCACAGACAGAAATTTTTTTTTCGCTTAAATTTAAAATCTCGACGTTTCATGACATTCTAAACCTATTTCGAGAAAAACATTTTTTTACGATTACTATACTTCTAATCCACTACGTGGATGTGGAAGTAATACCACTTTGACACCCTGTACCTTTTCCACAGCAACAATTTACCAGCGCATGTTTGATTATATTCTCATATTTTGGTTCAAAGAATGTACCCTTGAAGTATGACCTATTATTAATGGCCCCCTCATATATAATCACATTTTTGGAAATCCATCTTCTGCTAAATGCAACCGTATTTGTTGAGGAGCCCCGTATAAGAAGGGTCGTATATACAGGGTGTCCGGAAAGTAAAGGGACCCAGCTTAACTATATAGCTTTCTCAAGTCAAATGGAGTTGATTAAACTAAACATACCTTAGTACAAAAGTGCTTCCTTATCAAGTTATAGGGCCTTAAAACATTTTTTTTAACTCATAATGGGTATATTTCAGAAAACAAATGACTAATCAAGCTGAACATTGGTCCTCATATAATATGGGGAAGTCAGAACATTGTGAAGACATAAGTATAGTTGCATAGCATAGATGGCGCTGCCGGCGTATTTTTTTGACACATTCTTTATCACAACTTTTTATTATTATTATTCTGAGTTAGTATGACTTAATATTCTGATACAATAACTAATTTTACAAAAATAAGGTCTACTTGTTTCATGTCGATAAAATGCACCGTTCTCGGTCGCACTTATGTATTTCAGCGTCCAGGAGCTACCATGCAACATGAAATTCGATCAAGTTAGCGTTTGTCAAATTGACGTTATTGAGTTAGTTTAGTTATAATTGTTGTTCTATTAAGACATTTGCAAGTGTAACAAGAGTAATTAAAAAATTCAGCTGTGATTTCAGCTTATTTAGAAACGCATAATTTCGTAAGGGAGCACTTTATGGCTAATGTACGTTCGCTTTAGTCACTAAACAGGTTCAATAATGTCAATTTTACAAACGCTAACTTGATGTAATATCACGTTACATGATAGCTCTAGGAATACCCTGAAATACATGTGCGATCCACCGAAAACGGTGCATTTTATCGGCATGAAACAAGTAGCACTTATTTTTGTAAAATTATTTTTTGCATCATATTATTAAGCCATACGAACCCAAAATAATAAAAAGTTATGATAAAGGATGTGTCAAAAAAATACGTCGACAGCGCCATGTATGATATGCAACTACACTTATACCCTCACAATATTCTAGCTTCCCTATATTATGTGTACCAATATTCAGCTTGATCGGTAATTTTCTTTCCTAAAAAAATTTTAAAAAAATGCTTTAAGGCCCTATAACTCGATAAGGTATAAGGTATGTTTGGTTTAATCGACTCCATTTGACTTGCGAAAGCTATAGTTAAGCTATGTCCCTTTACTTTCCGGACACCCTGTATATAGGTATAATATTTCTTATAAAATACCTTGGGTTAGCTCTTAGACTAGTACTATATTCTCTTGCATTATAATAAGCGATCAGGTTTCCTAAGTTTCTTCTGTAAAACTTATATGAAATTCTAGATTGTTCCTCAAGTTTATGAATCAATAAAACAGTGCAAGATGTTTCAAATTATCATTTTGTTATAGGAAAAAATAAAACTTTCCTGAAGACGACAAAGTTCAAATACAACATTTAGACATTAATGCTTTTCGTTCATTATTAGTTTTGGGAAGTAATATCTGACGAACACGGCATTGATCCTTCCGGAGGCTTTCATGGCGACTCTGACTTACAGCTCGAGAGGATTAATGTGTACTACAATGAGGCACGAGGCGGCAGATTCGTTCCACGTGCCGTTCTGGTAGATTTGGAAGCTGGCACGATGGACAACGTCCGATCCGGACCCTTCGGGCGGCTTTTCAGGTAACTTAAGAATCTTTTAAACAGGAACTTTTGAATTTTGTTTTTAGGTACCGTATGCCCATTGGTAACGCAAATTTAAAATTATTTTAACTCCACAAATAAAAAAAAAAATCAATTTTTCACTCTGTTATTTAGTTATGACACTAAAGCATATCGCTTATTTAAATTTCTACAACTTCTAACTATAAATTTTAATCCTAATGTATTCGATTTTTATATCATAGACATGTTTAGTTAAAGTTTAAATTAGATACAGTTTTAAGAATTTTTACATGCCTGTAGCCAGGGGCATTATTATCTAATAATATAGTATTCTTTCAATATATTCTTAAAAATAAGTGTCACGATAATACAAGAAAAGGAACTCGAATGTAGCGTTAATACGGTTTCTATTTTCAGACCAGATAATTTTATTTTTGGTCAGCAGGGAGCCGGGAATAACTATGCTAAGGGAAGATATACTGAGGGAGCTGAATTAGCTGACACAGTGCTGGACATTGTTAGAAGAGAGGCCGAGGGATGCGATCTTTTACAGGTAATAGAAAATTTAATTAAGCAAAATTTAGCTCAGGAGGTAAGGGTAATGACCTCTATCACATTTTAAAATAATGGAGGATCTGTGGTGCGAGGTTTGTAGGCAATTACATGAAATATAAATGAAGTTTGTTGAAGTAGATTTATTTTTATTAATTATTAATATAACTCACCGCAGAGCTTCTCGTTTGGTGGTGAATTTTTTTAGTGAACTATCTGATACCGAATTTCCCCTTCCCGGGAAGACCCCCCATCTCTCGGCATTGGGGCCAAATTTCTCCTTTCCTCTTTCATCATCATCTCTCGCCTATACAAAATTTAGCAAGAAGGTTCAGCCCCCCTACGAGCTGAAACTGCCGATGTATTTGTTTCTTTTTAGTGCACTATCTAAGAAAAGATCTAAAAATTGTATTTTAAGATACAGTATATATTCGAGTTAAGGAATTAACAGAAAGTAATATATCATTTTAAATGCCGATTGCAGTTGCTTGCAAATTGAGTATTCCAATATTACATGGTTTTATGTTGCCTTATTACTTATCTCGCTAACAGAAGAAGTTTTGATTTCAATCCTGTTAACTTATTTTCAAGTTTACACGTGCATATAACACAGCACCCTATTGTGTTCTATTGTATTCATCATTTACAATAATTATAATATATTGAAACTGTCTTGTCTGTATGTTATGCTGTAATTATTTTTGTTATTAATTGTTTACAATTGTTTCTTTCACAAAAATTCGAAAGGTTAGAATTACGGTTCTTTGTGCACATGCAGTAGATTCAATAAGTTCTGTTAAAATCTAACTGAAGCCAAAATGCTCATGCTTTATAATCAAGAAGAGAGACCTCAATCCCTGTAACTATAAAGTATTATCGAAAGCCCATATCGGATAAAATCCGTCTTCATCATAATTATTACGTATTAAAAATTTCCTTTCAGCAGATTCTGAAGTCTTATTAATATAGGAGATTTAATACCAAACTACGACGTGTTATGCAATCCTAAATGGAACTATGGAATATTATTACTCAGTGTACTGTTTATTTATAGTTCTGTCAAATAATCTAAAATAAGTTAAAAAAAGTTTCTGTATAATCGATGACATTCTGTGGAACACTGTTCGTGATTTGTTGATAATTAGTTATATAGTTTTTATGTACCGTACCAGTCCATATACAAAACAAATCATCCACGTATCTTGCCCAAAAATGTATATATTTTAAAAGATTATTTTCTTTTCTATCAAAAAGGTTAGACTCGAAATTGGCCATACATATTTTCGCCAACAATGGGCTTAATGGACTACCCATTGGCAAACCATTTACTTGCGTGTAGAATTTATTATCAAATTTAAAATAATTTTGGTAGATCGAGATATTAATTAATGATAGTAGATATTTCTGTTCCAATTGATTTAATTCGCTATTCGAGACGAGGTGTTGCAACATACCCTTAAGATCTTTAATAGGGATAGGGAATGCATTTAATTGACGTAATTAACGATTCTATTTCACAGTAGTTAACTTTACCATTATATAATATAATTTCAGGGCTTCCAAGTAGTGCATTCAATAGGTGGAGGTACAGGTTCAGGAATGGGAAGTCTGCTTTTAGAAAAAATAAGAGAAGAATATCCCGACAGAATTATCACCACTTTCACAGTTATACCAAGCCCAAAGGTATCAGATACGGTTGTTGAACCATATAATGCTACGATGGCGATATCGTCTTTAATAGAATCCTCAGACGAAACCTATACGATCGACAACGAGGCTCTGCACGATATATGTTATAGGTAAAAGAGAAACTGAGTACCTATTACTATATAATAGCGTGTAACTTACTTCGTAAAAACACTGCTAAGGCTAGTCGAGTCGTAGGTTTTTAAAAGTTATTATTTTAGGTTTATTGAGTTTTCAAATTAATTGTATACCTTATAATAATAACAACCCAACAAAATTATTTTCGACATAAATTCTATTTAAGAGAAGAGGGGCTGGTCGGCTAACGCTAATAATAATAATAAGGACTTTAAAAATACTTTGTATAAGCTCTGATTTGTTATTACACGTTTCTTTGGAGAATTTGCAAAAATATTATTTTTAACAAGTATTTTGGTCAAAAAATTATTTAAATCAAAAATAAAATGAACAATGACTAAAGAAATAAATATATTCATATAAGATCATGCGAAATGATATATACTTGGTGAAATGCAACAGTACAAAAAGAGAATAAACGATGAATTTTTTAAATAACAATTTTCAACATAATCGTGCAAATAGTACGCGAAAATAGGGTTATAAATAATAGTGTTTAAGGAGGCCAACTGTTCTGATTAGCCAAAACTATATTGCTTTTGAGAACTATGTTCTGGTAGCTAATTAATGGGACTAAAGTTTCTGAATTTTGTATCCTGTTCTGAATACAGCTGCACAAGTGAATTAACTGATATCATTAGAGGGTTAGACGATAACAAGGTAACGTTACTAATTTTGTTAGAATATTCAAGAGTATACTCGATATAATTAATCACACTAATTTATAGTCCTAATTATGTAGGTTTTAGTAGTAACTCGTGCAAGCTATTAGAATCAAGACTTACAGATAGATATCAAAGAATTACGATAGCTAAATATCAAATTCATTAGCTATGTAGTATTGGGTCTGTTATTAGATTCCTTACAGACAGATTTCTTTCACATCTCTACCTCTATGTGTATGCTTGATGACATATAGTGTACATTATAAGTCGTGAACGAACTGATGCAGTAAACTCCAGTAACTTAATAAACAATGACTTGGTACATTACTAAAAACCGCTGCCTAAGGAATCACTACTTCCACATCCCTATTTTTCATTCAAGCCACTTTAAAAGAAACATCTTGATTATACTTGCACTCTAATATGTGGAAATTATTGGTCACTGAAAAATATTAGAAAGAAATCTGAGCCCTTGGTCTCTAGTATATACACCAAATCCCAAGTTTCTGTACTCCTACCAGCTTGCTTTACTTATTTTTCTCTATTTACCTCTACTTACCCCCCACTCCTACAACGAAATCATATCAAAATATAATCTAGTTTCAAATGTCGTTATAATACATACGTGTACCAAATTTCAAGTGAAAATCTCAATTTAATTTTATTAATTCTTTTAATAAGAGAGTGGGGGTGGAGGGGGGATGGAAAATATTATAAATAAAATTTGAGGCCTTCGCTTCTAGTATATACACATATTCCAAATTTCTGTACTCTTACCAGCTTGTTCTATTTCTCCTAATTGGCCCTATCTGACCCCCAAAATATAATCTAGTTTCAGATGTCGTTATAGTACATACGTGTACCAAATTTCAAGTGAATATCTCAAATTTATTTTATCAACCACTTTAATAATGAGAGTTGAAAAAATCTGAGGCCTTAGCTTCTAGTACATACACCAAATTTCAAATTTCTGTATTCTTACCAACTTGTTTTACTTATTTTCCCCTATTCACCCCTATTTACCCCCCAACCCCTACCGGATATGTCAAATAAACAAACCAGTTCCAGATCTCGTTATAATATATACGTGTACAAAATATCTTAAACCGTTTCGGAAAAAACGTGCGGACAAATCAGTTACAGACAGACAGACCGATCGAGCAACCGACCGACAGACAGACATTTTTTTTTGCTCAAATTTACAATCTCAACGTTTCATGACATTCTAAATCTATTTCAAGAAATAGAAATTGAATTTTTCTTTCCGATTACCATACTTTAATCCACTACGTGGATGTGGAAGTAAAATCTGAGACTTCCAGTATATACAGTAAATCCCAAGTTTCTGTATTCTTACCAGCTTGCTTTACTTATGTTGCATATTCACCCCTATTAAACCCCCAACCCTTCAACGGAATCATCTCTAAATATAATCTAATTCCAGGTGTCGTTATAATATATACGTGTACCAAATTTCAAGCCAATATCTCAATTCTATTTTATCAGCTCCTTTAAAATGGAGTGGGGTGGTGGTGGTGAGTTGGCTTCTAGTTTATGTGCTCTTACCAGCTTGCTTTACTTATTTTCCAATATTTACCCCTGTTTCACCTCCAACCCTTCAACAGAATCATCTCAAAT
Source organism: Stenurella melanura (assembly GCA_963583905.1). Classification (NCBI taxonomy): domain Eukaryota; kingdom Metazoa; phylum Arthropoda; class Insecta; order Coleoptera; family Cerambycidae; genus Stenurella; species Stenurella melanura. The sequence continues at coordinate 81,967,865 of OY757312.1, forward strand.
TATAATCAGTTCCAGTTGTCGTTATAATATAGATGTGCATCAAATATTAAGTGAATGTCTCAAACTCATTTTATCAAGCCCTCTAATAATGGAGTCGGGGTGGTGCGGGGGACGGAAATATTATAAAAAAATGTATCTGGTATATACACCAAATCACAAATTTTTGTACTTTTACCAGCTTGCTTTACTTATTTTCTCCTATTTACCTCCCCAACCCTTCACCGGATAAGTTCAAAAAACAATCCAGTTCCACACCTCGTAATTATACATATGTGGATAAAATTTCAAGTCAATATCTTAAACCGTTCCAGAGATATCATGCGCACAAAGAAGTTACAGACCGACAGACAGACATGTTTTTTTCGCTCAAATTTAAAATCTCGACGTTTCGTGACATTCTGAACCTTGTCTAAATGATATTTGTGGCATTATCTTAATTTTCTTTTTCCTTCTTCAATTCTTTGGGACTTCCTGCCACATGTATGTTTTCTTTTTAAGCGGTGCTAGGGGAATCTACAAAATATATCACAATTAACCACTGATACTGGTAAATAACCTCTACGCCTGTGACGCTTACGTCAAAGGATCAGTTAGAGGCTTTTTTTTTTAATAAACAACACAAATAAGTATAAAAACTTGAAATTAAATATTTCGGCGAGGTTTCGGAAATCTAATTTGTTTCCTTTTTCAAGGCTTTTTTGAAAAATCTTTTTTATGACAAATACACAGCTCTAAGAATGTTTGTTATATTCAATATCCATAGATACTTACTATTTACATAGAACTGTTGATATAGTTAACAGATGTCTGTACAACTTGGCTGCCAATGTTAAAAGAAGAACTTCACAAACTTAACAAACAAACAAAAAACTGTTAACTATATCAACAGTTCTATGTAAACATTCTTAGAGCTGCGTATTTCTCATACACAGCAAAAAAGATTTTTCAAAAAAGCCTTGCAAAAGGAAACAGATTAGATTTCCGAAACGTCGGCGAAATATTTAATTTCAAGTTTTTATACTTATTTCTGTTGTTTATTTAAAAATGTCAAATGAAGTGATAAAAGGAATTCAGAATAGGAAAGCCAAATTTCTTTTAAAGAGAATACAAAAAATCTTGGGCTTATTAGATTAAGAATTATGATTTAATTAACCGGCCGACGCCGACGATGGTATTTGTAACGTTTTGTATCCAAAGCGATTAAATTCTCTCTTTTTAGTTATCCCATATATCCGAAAATATCCGTCGTCTTGAATTTTTAAACTTTAACGTCAGACTCCTCAAATATATCCAAATGTACAATATACCAAATTTTTTGTAAATCTGCCAATATCTTGCGATTATGACAACCCTTGGGATTCGCCATTTTGAATGTTTAACTTTTGGTATGAGATTCTGTGTCAGCTGCTCCAGATATGCCCAAGTATTAATTTTAATGTAATTAAGAGGAAACTTGAATTTTGTTCCTAGCGCATTCGCCAAATACTAGAATGAATATTTTTCATATTTTTATCACGTTATACTACACATAGATTTATGAAGCTATAAATGGACTACCGCCGAACCATAATACTAACTACAGTTTGCAAGAGACTTCAGAGAAAACACTTGAGCTATTTTAGAGAAATTATTAAACAAATATTTAAAAAAAGAAAGGTATACGGGTCGAATAGAGAATTTCGCCGACAGTTTCAAAGTCGATTAAAAAGAATAGCATAAAAATATAATTATGCATTAAATAAAATTTAGAAGTAATATTCATAACAGAAGCTCTGTTAGATGTATATACCTCGTCACAGAAAAGAAATCTTAAAAATATTATCTTTGCTACTACATTTTCACTTGCATGTACAAATGTAACATTCATAATTTTAAACAAACCTGTAAAATCATTTAAACTTAGCACAAGAAACAATTTATTACATTTAATATTAAACATTTGCAATAAATACATAATCAATATAATATAACGTAACTGGTCTAGGTTCGAGAACTGTCTGTCCTAGTAACCGGTTTATAGTCTGACCGCATGCCTAGATGACAAGTCGCATGTCGTTTACTTCTTCTTCTCCGTCTTATAGCTAGGGAGGTGGTGGCAATACGGGTATATGATTTCATTGTAGTTAACAATAATATGGAATGGAGATATTGATATAAGCAGCTATCGAGTTTGGTTGCTGCTGATTTTTTAAATAAATGAATGTCAAATTGCAAAAAAATGCTACTATATTATTTTATTGTTTCAGCCATTGCTATAAAATTGTTCATTTATCAAAAATATAAATAAAGAAATGGTTGGCTGAAGTCCATGCCTCTGATTTTTTTATAAAACTAATTGTTAACTTGCAAAGAGAAGAGTGCTATTAAGTCATTTCATTGTACTTCGAATTGGTTTTAATTTGTTAGTTTCTATAACCATAAGTAGAGAAAAACATTGGCTGACATGTACGTTGCTGATTTTCAGAAATATTCCCAATGTATTCCAAATAATGTCAAAGTAAGGAAATAGTTCAATCAGTCAGGGTTTTTGCCCTTCAAAAGGTGAAGTAGTAATTATTTTGGTACATATTGTTTAAGTCGAGGTCCTACAAGAAAACACAAGTTTTCCTTGGGGGTGGGGTGAGGCGCGAGCCGTCATCTCGAATTAAAGGTGCAAAACATTGATTTTTTCAAAGAAGTTCGGCAACGCTCGATCCTACGAGAAAAATGATGCAGACAAGGTTCAAAAGTGTAAAATTTCCTACATTTTTATGGTAAGTCTAAGGTTTAAAGAGATACAACATCAGACAGATGGATTTAAGAAAACATTTTTTTTTACTATATATCGTACGTTTACAACATATATATTATATTATTAATATTATCATAACAAAAATTTACTTCTGTTGAAACAAACAAAAAAAATTAAATTAACTGGATAGTATTACAGTGGCTTACATCATTCCTCGAAAATAGGAAACAAGTCATTAAATTTAATGACAGGTATTCAGAAGAATTGGATGTAAAACATGGAATACCTCAAGAGTCGGTACTTGATGTTACAATCTTTTTATTATTTTAATACAATCCAACATTTTTAATAAAATTTCAAATTTTATGAAATTTTATGTCCCGACTATTGGCTGCAAAAATTTAAATCCCTTACAAAATCCTTAAACACATTTAATCCTTACACAATTGCTTAGAAGCATTCAACATACTTAAAAATGCAAGTAATTTTATTAACAAATCGAAAACACTGCTTTCTTGGCCCTTAAGGCAGGCTTTTGATTGATCACTTAGGTAGATGTTTAGTTTTGTTTTTCTCTCAAAAACGGTCGATTTTACGAAATGTTTTCAAGAGCTAAACAAATTTCTAAATGAATCATAAGGTCTAGTTGCTATTTTGTATTGGAAGAAAAAATAGCACCCTAGTAGCACAAAATATTGGACCAATATATAATCCATATTGGTCCTATATAGGACCAATATTCATATATTGGTCGTATATGGATTATATATTGGTGCAATATTGGTGCTACTAGGGCAGATATTTACAGAATTATAAGAAGGGTAGTTATATCACCAATTTGTATACACGCTAAGTGGATGAAATAATTTCGTGAGATGCCCTTTCATTAGTAATCGAGATGTGCTAAATATCTGTTTTTTTGCACACGCATTTGAAAATTTTATATGATGAACCCACCTTCATTTTCGATACGGAATTGGTAGTAAAATTCTTTGCACTTTATCATGGAACACCCTGTATATACATAAAAGTAAGGAGAAAGAAAATAATTGTAGGAAATGTCGAATATTTCTTGGGAATACCTAGATAGCAACAAAATCTTTATTAAAATAACACAGGCCGACAAAAAAGGGGCTGATCCAATGTTTTTTGATATGCTGAAACTGATTCTGATATTAAAAAAAATCTTCCGCATCAGCATTTATCTACAACCCCTTTCATCCCGTAAAAAGGGGAAAATGGTCTTATCCTAAGGTTCCGATAAAACTTTTCTGAAGTATTTTGACATGCTGAAGCCAATTTTGGACAAAAAATTATAATAATACGACCCTTTTTATCTCCTAAAAAGGACAAAATAAAGATCTTGTTCTAAGGTTCTGATTTAACTTTTCTGAAGTATTTTGACGCGCAGAAGCTAATTTTGGGCAAAAAAAATTTCTATCGTCTCAGTTTCACTCTGTCACCACTAGGAATATAAAAGGGGATTGTAGAGGGAAATTGACACGACAGAAAATTGTTTTTGTCCAAAATTGGCTTTAGCACGTCAAAATACTTCAGAAAAGTTAGATCAGGACCTTAGAACAGGGCCTTTTTTGCACTTTTTAGAGGTGGTAGAAAAAAGCTGATGCGGTAGATTTTTTAGTATCAGAATCGGTATCAGCACGTCAGAAAACATGAGATAAGACAGTTCTGATCAAAAGAACAGCCCCACCTTTTGTTTTTTGTCGGCCTGTGTAATTATTAAGCAACGCCAGCCAATGAAAAATCTGCATCGCAGATTTCAGCCCTTATTCTTTAATATTTTTTACATATAAAGAAAACTACCTGCTAAGTGGCTGACACAATAAAATAATATAGAAGCGTTCTCTTACCCCATATTTAAAAATTCACTCCCTTTAAATGCAGTAGAACATAGGTGGGTGAAGTTTGTTTTATTGTTTCTTATCACTTTGCGAAGCTTTTGATATAGGGTACACCGACAATAAAATCACTTAACTTTTAGTATATCATAAATTAAAAAAAAAATTAAGTTGCAAACGCAGACATGCATTTCAGCCGACTGCATTTTAGTCCATTGCAATGTTACAATGACCTTGCATTTTGGACAGGACAATATTTTATTTTTTTGATGTGTAGGGGGATCCAGTGTGAGTATAATAGTCGGCTTTTTGGGGTTGAAGGTCCCCCATTTGGCCGCCATCTTGAAAAAAGGGGGCGTAAACAGTTTTTCCGCGATATCTTGAGTACCGTAAGTCTCAGTTCTTGTAGATAAGAATTCCAGTCGTTTTGACAAGGAGTCTGAATTCCTTGCGTTAGTCTGTTGTATTCTTCCAATTCCAAAGTATTGTTGACACGTTGAGATTTCAAATTTTTCCTGGCTTGTGCTTCAGTTAGAGTTTCAGCAGCTATTTTGTTGTTTCACATTTTCACGTGCCGCGCTTTGTGTCTCTGTTACCGCTCGTGTAATATTTTCTTTTAGAGAATCCCACAAGGAAAGTATTTGGATCTTCGTCATGAAGTGGGTTGACTTCACTTATGTCTTCCCTGAATTTATTTTGGAATGCCGGACCATCGGTTATGGTACGTATTTTGGAATGCCGGACCATCGGTTATGGTACGTAGTTGTATTTTCCTTTGACACGTTCTCAGTTTCAGTGAGAAGGTGAATGGTTTGAACCACAGTCAGCACCAGGTAGAGTTTTATAGTCATTTATTGATGATCGCTACTGACTCCTTATCGTAATATAGTCAATCTAGTTTCTTAATCTACTGCCAGATGAGAGCCAAGTGTAAAGGCGTCGTATATGTTGCTGGAATATAGTATTAACCATTGCGAAGGGATTGTCAAGACACAGCAGAGTTAATATTTCGCCCCTTTTATTCCGCTCCTCGATACTGAATTTTCCCACAACAGCTCGCAAATGGTGATCATCCAGCATGTAACCAACTTTTGTATTTAAATCACCCACAGCAATGGTAATTTTTCTGTCCGGAATAGTGTGGAGTAAGATTTCCAGATCTTCATAGAAGGCTTCCAATTCTTCTTTTTTTTTCACTAAATGTAGGTGCATATATTTATCCCATATTCATTACTGTTGATTTGGTGTTGATTCGTAGGAAAATTATCCGATCACTGAACACTCTACACCTAAGAACTGATTAAAACTATAATCAATTATTTTGTTAGATTTTAAGAACCCTACTCCATTCCGGCTAGCGCTATTGTTACCAGAGAAGCATATCATGCCTTTCGACGTCAATCGAAAATGTTCCTATAATGCATCTCGGAAATAAATGCTATTTTGATGTTAGAAGCTGCAAATTATTTTTCCAGCAGATACAGTTTTCCTGGTTGCAAAAATCCTCTTACATTCCAGGTCACAATTCGAATTTCTTGTAGAATTTTCATTGTGAACGGTTCAACTCCCTGCGTTTAGTGGCTAATTTCACACCGCTTTAGCTGGAAAGAGAACAGCGCCGGTTGCCAACCGGGACGCGAAGCCTGTTCAAGACCTCTCTAACGTACATTACATACATTTTCTTGAAAAAAATTTAGTGACGTTGTTTCTCCTTGCTATCTGCACTCAGGGACGCTCGCGTGAGCAGGGACGCTCGCGTGAGCAGGGACGCTCGCGTGAGCAGGGACGCTCGCGTGAGCAGGGACGCTCATTTTCCTGAAGTAGTACAGTCTCTCAAGTTAAGTCTTAGGAGGTTTCCTACCTGTTACCCTCACCGCTCACTACTGAACTGAAAATAATATGCTATCCAAAAGAAAGTACACTTTGAATGCTGTGTTGTCAAAGACATCCCCATAAAATAAGATTTAAGATATGTCAAGAGCAAGTTTTAAGAAACCATAATTTGTAAATATCTAAAAATTATTTTTTTCTTTTCAGACGGTTAGCCTTATAAGCATACATAATGAGCCCGTTCAGCATTTTTCTATTTTAGAAATTGAAAGTAGAACACTTTTTAATTTAATTTAGGTTTAATTTTTAGGTTTTTATTCGAACGTTTAATAGTCCAGTCAGCAAAGTAAAAAATACACCAGAAGCTAGCAAAAAATGTTATCTGAGATTTTCCTTCCGTAACTGTTAGTGCGAGGATTACACATCACAAAACCACAAAAATCAGTTCTGGGGCGCCGCGCAACCCAAAAAACCACCCCTTCGGTGAAAAAAGCCTTATTTTACTGATATCTCGTTAACCGTTGAAGATATAAAAAAGTGCTCATCATAAAAAAGAAAGCTTGACTAATTGCCTAAAAAAAAGTCTTGTAATTTTCTTGTATATGCCATGGTTTTCGAGAAAATCGATATTGACCAAAATTGCAAAATTTGTATTTTTATGCTCGCGAATTTCCGTTTTTTTGAAATCTTTTGCGTGCGGCCTATAGAAAAAATTCAATTGCTCGAAAACCAAACAAGCTAGGAAGAAAAATCAAAATAAAGGGGATCTAAAATATTCTCTTGTGTTGCCATTTTCGAGGGCTATTGATATTTATTAGTATATAAAAATAACAATATCATATAGTTATCTCTTGATTTTTTGTGCATCTAACTATTCACAGGCTCATAAAAAATAACTGACTATAATATAAGTTATAAATGCATTATCTTTTAGTTCAAGGTAGTATTTTAATGCAGAAAAAGTTAGGAATAAAAATATTCACATTTACAAGCAGCATGTTAAAGTTAGCCAAAAAAATCCAAAAAAGGCTGCATATTCAATTTTTCGATAAATTTTTTTAATACAATGTTTTAACTATTAAATGATTGAACTCAATAGTTATATGATACATAAACTCAAACAAAAATAAAAATTCAGTTCAATTTTCAAGATGTTTGGGTCTATTTTTTAGGAAACAATAAAAAATTGGCCAAAATTTGGCCTTCAACTTCAAAATTTGGTAAATTTGTAAATGTGAATATTTTTATTCCTAACTTTTTCTGCATTGAAGTACTACCTTGAACTAAAAGATAATGCATTTATATCTTACATTGCGGTCAGTTATTTTTTATGGGCCTGTGATTAGTTAAAATTACAAAAAATCAAGAGGTAACTATATTATATTGTTATTTTTATACACTAATAGATGTCAATAGCCATCAAAAATGAAAACACAAAAGAGTATTTTATACTTCCTTTAAAACCCATTTTGATTTTTCTTCTTAGCATGTTTGGCTTTCGAGCAATTCAATTTTGTCTATAGACCACGCGCAAGAAATTTCAAATAAACGAAAATGCATGCACATTAAAAATACAAAGTGTGCAATTTTTTTCAATATCGATTTACCCGAAAACCATGGCATATACAAGAAAATTACAAGAGGACTTTTCTTTAGGCAATTAGTCAAGCTTTATTTTTTATGATGAGCAAATTTTTTATATATTCAACGTTTAGCGAGTCAGCAAAATAAGGCTTTTTTCACCGAAGGGGTGATTTCTTGGGGGGGGGATTGCGTGGAACCCCCAGAACTGATCTTCGTGGTTTTGTAATGTATAATCCCTCCACTAACAGTTACTGAAGGAAAATCTCAGATAACATTTTTTGCTATTGGACCTTAAATAAATGACCAAAGCTGGTCACATAAGCTGTTCGGGTGACAGTTGAGATTCTTTAATTCTTGACTTTGAGGTTAACATATTTTTACATATTAAAATTATTAAGTATTAGGATTAGTATGTATACCTGATCGGATTAGATATACTCTTTTTTTAATATAAAATTTTAGGCAGGTATGTACCATCTATTTAAGATTCCTCTAAAAGTAATATTTTATCTAAGCAATAGAGCACTAGCAGTGACGTCACAGTTATGCCAGCTGTCACGTGATTGGTTGACAAACTTCGAAATTTGACATAAAACAAAATTTAATATAAAGATAGGACTGTGAGACCGTTTCAGTTTCCATTTAATTAAAATCATAAACAAATATGCAACGTAATATGCTCGAAATACTTTATAGGTATAAGTATACTTACCTAGTTTGGTATTTTTTTTGATTCTTACAATTATAATCACAGATGTTTAAAATATTGATAATGCTTACAAATAAAATATCAATGAATGTAAGTGAGCTAAAACGCGACAGAACTTAAAAAATAACACACTTTTAAGGGGAGTAAAATAAAGTTCTTCAAAATGATGCTTATAAACATAACAACCATAATAAGATGTTTTAAGCCCGTACACATTATAGATAATAATAAAGGTAAGTATAAATAATAATAGTCTCATAGTTTAAATGGCATTTTTATTTCCAAGAATGGTTCATTAATTCAACACTATGTTGAAAGCAGTATGAATCTTCCACTTTTAAATCCTATAGGTTAACTCCATTAATATATTTCAACTTAGAAATGTTACGAGGGGACTCCTAAAATGTAGAATATAAATAAAATTATAATAAATTCACTAAAATTCACTTACAATATGGAAAAGAAATAACCTTTGACATGTGAACAAGATGACATGCCTATTCGAATATATAAATAAAGCATTAGATAAAAGTCAGTTCAGCAAATCACGAAATGTATAATAGATAAAGAACATTAACAACAAATTTTACACAGGAAAAACATTTAAAAAAGCACAAAAAACTATTTAAAAACTCAACCTAGCCAAACAGCTGTGGCGGCCATGTTGTGACGTCAGATGCTACTGCTCTATTTTATTACTCGCATATTTATGCACTTATAAAGTCTTTACTTTTAAATTTCCAGAATCTGCCTTCATAAAAATCCACTGAAAATATTGCGAGCAATAAAAAGAAATAGTCCAAATAATAATAATCGTGTAAATTGGAAACAAACACCTTTTTTGTTCATACTACGTCAGATTAACTCATTTCATGTTATTAAAGTTTGACGGATTATAATGCACTACTGAGTAGGTATTGTAGCAAACTCAAACTCTTTCGCCGTAGTACAGGTAGTGTTAATGCAGAATGACGTCACGAGTCGGCGAAGCACTTTGTACTGATACTCAATCTTTAACATTGAATATCTAAGGATTGAATATCCTCATGAAGCTGCAATGTTAACAGCTTGTCTAGATGATCGAAAACTATTGAGTACCATAAAAATATAACGAAAAAAGAAAAGCCCATTGAACCACATATAATAAACAACCTCCAAAGAAGTCAAGGCTGTCCGGAAGGGGTTACATATTTGAAAAATCCAGACAACAGTGCTGGAGCTGAAACCCAATACGTGATAGACAGTTTAATTAAACGCGCTCGCTACTAGAGGTGTTTCGGAATCTTGTGAGCCGCGAAATGCGCAAAAGGCAAAGTTTTTCTGCGTTATAAGTATTTTTTTGAAGACACTGGCGGTTACCTTGCTGTATACATATACAAGAGCTCGTGATAAATTGTAAACAATAAATATAATATTTTTAAGAAGTGTAACTGAGTCGACGGGAGGGATTATGTCTCTGCGCATATGAAGGTCACAGCTCATGAGATTTTAAAACACCTCTAACACTCTTACCCAGCTACACAACAGTACCGGCGATACGGCATAATTATATAATTTTTCTAATTCGCCAATTCTTATTGAACAAAAAGTTATTACACTCATCAGGCAAATGATTTCCTTTCCACTTTAATAGATTTGAAACTATTGTTAGATTTTAAATTGTATTTCAAAAATATCCTTACCGACATATCAAAAGTAAAGCATGGCGCGTTGATTACATCATCTCACCTCTATACGTATGAATCGTCGGAAATAACTCCTGTAGCACAAGTATTGTTTAGCATGTCAAAATTATACATTTTGTGATAAATTATTAATGCACTTTATTTGGAATAATGTTCTTGGTAGCTTTAAATAGCACCTGAAAAGATAGATCCTTATTTAATATAATTAAGATAAGTGAGTTCCACTAAATCAATACCAATCTCGTTAAATAATAAAACATTCCTACGTAAAAATCATCAATCTCCCGTAATTCTTTCATCTTTGAATCATTAATAAAGCTTCTGTTACTTAAAAGCTTACTAGAGGTATCCAAGTTAAGATGTCTTATTATACAGAGTAATGAAAATACTTAGAAAGCAGGTGTGAAGTTTCGAACAGTAAATATACTGAGAGACTAGAATAATATGAATTTCACCATGTATGTTTATATTTTGCTATTGGTTTCATGTAATAGAATAACGTTTGAACGTTTCGAGTAGTATTGAGGTATACTGTTGTGCTCATTTAATTCAATCGCATAGGTATGTTATAATCGGAGACACATTTTTAATAGTCACCGTGGAACATTTTTTTATATAAATAATGTTTCCACAATACGCTGAACGCTCGATTAAAAATGTTTGTATGTCTATGTGTATAGTCATCTTGTTGCCAACACGATAACTTTTGTTATCCTGTTTACAACGATAACTACATTTTTTAATTTGAAATTTGGTACATATCGAAGCAGACGACCGCTTGCTTCTTTATTAGTCCATATTTACCCCCGCTCCTTCAACGGAATAAGCTCAAAATATAATTTAGTTCCAGTTCGTTATAATACATACGTGTAGGTACCAAATTTCAAGTCAATATCTTAAATTGTTCCGAAGAAAACGGAAAAAATATACAGTCATAATAATGTCAAATTGTGCACCAGTATAAAAAATTTTTGAAATTTTTTTTGCGATTACTATACTTCCAATCCATTACATGGATGTGGAAGTAATTATTCCACATAATACACTGAATGGTAAGAATGTGAACAGCTGCATAAAGATGTTTAAAAGTTGAAGGTATAATATCCAACTACTCCGTGATAAAACGAGTATCTCAGATTTACTTTACATGTAAAGAAATGTTTCTAGCAAGTCACAAAGAACACAAGTTTTTGATTTGATTTATAGTCTATTTTGTTTTGTGAAAATTATAACATCTTCTTCACTATGTCCCGTTGTCACATTTTACGTTTATTACTTCCACATCCACGTAGTGAATTGGAAGTATAGTAATCGCAAAAAAATTTTTATTCGTGAAATAGGTTTAGAATGTCATGAAACGTCGAGATTTTAAATTTGAGCAAAAAAAAATATTTTCTGTCTGTCTGTCGGTCTGTCTGTAACTTTTTTGTCCGCACGTTTTCTCCGGAACGGTTTAAGATATTGACCTGAAATTTTGTACACGTATATAATATAACGAGATCTGGAACTGGATTGTTTTTTGAGGATATCTGGTGAAGGGTTCGGGGTTAAATAGGGGTAAATAGAGGAAAATAAGTAAAGCAAGCTTGTAAGAGTACAGAAACTTGAAATTCGGTGTATGTACTAGAAGTTAAGGCCTCAGATTTTTGTATAATATTTTTCAACCCCCACCACCCCTACCCCATTATTGGGGTTGATAAAATAAAGTTGAGATATTCATTTGAAATTTCGTACACGTATGTATTATAACGACGTCTGGAATTAGATTATATTTTGGGATGATTTCGTTGAAGGGTTGGGGGTTAATTTGGGGTAAATGGAGGAATATAAGTAAAACAAGTTGGTAAGAGTACAGAAACTTGAAATTCGGTGTATGTACTAGAAGCCAAAGCGTCAGATTTTTTAATAATATTTTTCAACCCCCACCACCCCTACTCCAATATGAAAAGGGTTGATAAAATAAAATTGAGATATTCATTTGAAATTTGGTACACGTATGTATTATAACGACATCTGGAACTAGATTATATTTTGAGACGATGCAGTTGAAGGGTTGGGGGTTAAATAGGGGTAAATAGGGGAAAATAAATAAAGCAAGCTGGTAAGACTGCAGAAACTTGAAATTCGGTGTGTGTACTAGAAGCCAAGGTATCAGATTTTTTTATAATATTTTTCAATCCCCACCAACCCCTACTTCAATATGAAAAGGGTTGATAAAATAAAATTGAGATATTCATTTGAAATTTGGTACACGTATGCATTATAACGACATCTGGAACTAGATTATATTTTGAGATGATTCCGTTGAAGGGTTGGGGGTTAAATAGAGGTAAATAGGGGAAAATAAGTAAAGCAAGCTGGTAAGACTACAGAATTTATTATGGAATACAATTTAGACATAGCAAATGTAGGCAATACTCCGACCTTTGTAACTAGACAAAGGCAAGAGGTGATAGATATTAACAATAGGAACAACGCACGCGTGTAACCTAGTCAACAACTGGCTGTGTCTGAGGAAGAGAGCTGGTCAGACCACAGACACATTCGATTTGACATAACGGGACTGGACCGTGTAACTGAAATTTATCGTAATCCCCGCAGGACGGACTGGGAAGGATATAAAACAGACCTCGCCCGGGAACTTGAGGGGATAAAGACGAACATTAGCAAAGAAGAGGATGTAGAGATGGCTGCGGAACAAATACAGAACACAATTATCTCTGCATATGAGGACAACTGCCCTCTAGTGGTAAGGAAATCCACCAGGAATGTGCCCTGGTGGAATAATGAACTTAGCAACATGAGGAAAGAAGTGAGAAGAAAATTCAATATCGCAAAAAGATCAGCCAACTGAGATGAATACAGGACCTCTTTGACTGAGTACAACCAAGCACTGAGAAGGGCCAAGAGAGAATCCTGGAGGAGACACTGCGAGAGTATTGACAGTATCCCGGAAAGTGCCAGACTCCAGAAAATTCTCTCGAAGGACAATCATTGCTCAATAAACTCCCTCCTAACGGAGACAGGAGAATACACCAAGACAGGAAAAGAAACCATGGAGGAACTGCTCCGTGTGCACTTTCCTGGATCTAACATTATTGAACAATCACTTGAGTGGCTAAGAACAGGACTGGTGACAACTGGAATCAGGGCCACCAGGACAGACTGGTCAGTAACCAAAAAAGTGATAGATCAATCCGAAATCAAATGGGCAATAAACTCATTTGAGCCCTACAAATCTCCGGGTCCGGACGGAATTCTCCCAATAATGCTTCAACAGGGTATAGACCTGCTGGCATCTAAGCTCTGCACACTGTACAGAGCCAGCCTAGCGCTGGGATACATACCAATGAGGTGGAAACCAGTTAGGGTGGTATTTATACCAAAGGCAGGGCGGAACTCGTACACGCTAGCCAAGTCCCTAAGACCCATCAGTCTTATGTCATTTCAACTTAAGACGATGGGAAAAATGCTCGACAGGCATATTAGGGATGATGTTCTGGTTAGAAGTCCATTACATCAGAGCCAATTTGCATACAGAGCAGGCATGTCTACAGAAACAGCACTTCACCACCTAATTCAGAAGGTGGAGAAGGTTCTGGAACATAAGGAGGTGGCACTGGGTGCTTTCCTCGATATAGAGGGAGCATTTGATAACACCTCCTTTAACTCCATCATTAGAACTGCAAAAGAGCGTGGCATCGAGGACACCTGCTGCAGGTGGATCGATGGCATGCTCAGAGGCAGGATGGTATTCACCACTATGATGGGCGAAAACCTAGGCGCGTCAGTTGCAGGAGGCTGCCCGCAGGGGGGTGTTCTGTCCCCTCTGCTATGGAATCTTGTAGTTGACAGCCTACTACAGAAGCTCACAGTTGAGGGATTCGAAGCTCAAGGATAAGCTGACGACATAGTCATCAGATGGCACTGAATATGGTTAAAAAATGGACCGATGATGAAGGGCTGAAAGTCAGCCCTTTAAAAACCCACATCGTCCCATTTACCAGAAGGAGAAGTCTGGAGGGCCTAGGTCCTTTTGTTCTTCAAAACATACAACTGCAGATGTCGGGAGAGGTTAAATACCTTGGAGTCACTATAGACTCCAAGCTTACCTGGAACCAACATCTAGACAGGATAATACATAGGTCGGTAGCCACATTGGCAATCAGGCGATCATATGGCAAAACATGGGGGCTCAGGCCTAGTGTATTGTACTGGCTTTACACTAGTGTTGTAAGATCCACCATTACGTACTCTGCTCTAGTCTGGTGGTCAAAGACAACTCAGATTACTGCGGCGAATAAGCTGAGCCGGGTACAAAGACTGGCCTGCTTAGGAATCACAGATGCTATGAAGAGCACCCCCACGGCAGCCTTGGAGACCCTATTAAACCTCCCCCCACTTAGCATAGTGATCCAGGGAGAGGCCAGAATGGGGGCATATAGGCTGCAAAACTCAAATACCCCGAATCTAAGATCGGGAGGACATTTGAGGATAATAAACACTGTAGAAGACCCTCTATTGAATATGAGGTCAGACTACATGGTACCAAAAATCACCTTTAACAAGCCCTTCAATATCACCATTGGAGATAGGAAGGACTGGTCAACAGAAGCTCCTGACATACTACGAAAGGGCCTAACCTGGTATACTGACGGGTCTAGGACAAACACAGGAGCTGGAGCTGGAATACATGGTGAAAGACCCAGGGCAAGTATAAGTCTTTCCCTTGGGCAACACGCCACTGTATTCCAGTCAGAAATTCTGGCTATACTTGAATGTGTATGCGAGAATGCAAACCGACAATATGTGAATCAGCAGATCTCCATTGCATCAGACAGTCAGGCAGCACTTAGAGCACTAGCCTCTAACAGAGTGTCATCCCGACTGGTATGGGACTGCCATGAAGAGCTGAAAATTCTGGGCGAGCAGAACAGAGTCTAACTACTCTGGGTGCCAGGACACTCCAGAATTGACGGCAATGAAAAAGCTGATGAACTTGCTAAACAAGGGGCAGCTAACATATTCTATGGCCCAGAACCCGTGCTGGGCATTTCTAAAAGCTCAGCCAGAGGGGCGATTAAAGACTGGGTCAAGAGTAAACACAA
Organism: Stenurella melanura; assembly: GCA_963583905.1. Classification (NCBI taxonomy): domain Eukaryota; kingdom Metazoa; phylum Arthropoda; class Insecta; order Coleoptera; family Cerambycidae; genus Stenurella; species Stenurella melanura. The sequence goes on from OY757312.1 coordinate 81,983,371, forward strand.
GAACCACTGGAGGAACATTCCAGGAAATCGACATGGAAAAACACTTATTAAAGGTCCATGTGCAAAACAAACTGAAGAACTGCTCACAATGAACAGGACGCAGTTAAGACTAATAACAGGACTTCTGACGGGACACTTTCCTGTAAAGAAGTACCTGAATACAATCGGCAAATTCGACGGCAACCTAGACTGCAGGCTATGCAGCAAGGAGCCGGAAACGGTCGACCACATCATTTTTTACTGCGAGGCATTGGCTCGCAGAAGATATGGCATCTACGGGCAAACACGAACAGACCCGGAACTTATCAGCACCCGTCCGACCATAGACCTGTATCATCTGATTAGAGGTACAGGGGTACTGGAGTGGGCGGAGTGAAGCATGGCAGGGAGAGCACAATAAGCCCAGGAGGCTGCAGTGCCCTCGGAGTTTTCTACTAACAGACGAGCCCTGGAAAAAAAAGACTACAGAAACTTGAAATTCGATGCATGTACTAGAAACCAAGGTCTCAGATTATTTATAATATTTTTTAACCCCCACCACCCCTACTTCATTATTAAAAGGATTGATAAAATCAAATCGAGATATTCGTTTGAGATTTGGTACACGTATGAATTATAACGACATCTGGAACTTGATTATACTGTTGAAGGGTTGGGGGTTATTTAGGGGTAAATAGGTGGAAATAAGTAAAGCAAGCTGGTATGAGTACAGAACCTTTAAATTCGGTGTATGTACTAGAAGCCAAGGCCTCAGATTTTTTAATAATATATTTCAGCCCCCCACCACCCCTACTCCATTGTTCAAGGGGTTGATAAAATAAAATTGACATATTCACATGAAATTTAGTACGCATGTGTATTATAACGACATCTGGAAGTAGATTGTATTTTGAGATGATTCCGTTGAAGGGTTAAATAGGGGTATATAAGTGAAAATAAGTAAAGCAAGCTGGTAAAAGTACAGAAATTTGGGATTTGGTGTATATACTAGAAGTGAAGGTCTCGGGTTTTTTTTATTAAAATTGTTGAAAAAATAAAATTTAAATTTTCACTCGAAATTTGGTACATTTATGTGTTATAACTATATCTGAAACCAGATTATATTTTGACATGATTGCGTTGAAGAAGTGGGGGTAAATAGAGGTAAATAGGGAAAGATATGTAAAGCAAGCTGGTAAGAGTACTGCAATTTGAAATTCGGTGTATGTCCTAGAAGCCAAGGCCTTAGATTTTTTAATAAAATTTTGAACCCTTCCACTACCCTTACTACATTATTAAAGGGGTTGATAAAATTAAATTGAGATATTCACTTGTAATTTGGTAGACGTATGTATTATAACGACATCTGGAACTAGATTATATTTTGAGAAGATTCAGTTGAAGGGTTGGGGGTTAAATACATTTATGTGTTATAACTACATCTGAAACTAGATTATATTTTGACATGATTGCGTTGAAGGAGTGGGGGTAAGTAGAGGTAAACAGGGAAAGATATGTAAAGCAAGCTGGTAAGAGTACTGCAATTTGAAATTCGGTGTATGTCCTAGAAGACAAGGCCTCAGATTTTTTAATAAAATTTTGAACCCTTCCACTACCCTTACTACATTATTAAAGGGGTTGATAAAATAAAATTGAGATATTCACTTGTAATTTGGTAGACGTATGTATTATAACGACATCTGGAACTAGATTATATTTTGGGATGATTCCGGAGAAGGGTTGGGGTTAATAGGAGTAACTAGGGGAAAATAAGTAAATAAAGCTGGTAAGAGTACAGAAATTTGGGATTAGGTGTATATACTAGAAACCAAGGCCTCAGATTTCTTTCTAATATTTTTCAAACTCTACCACCTCCGCTTCATTATTAATGGGATTGATAACATCAAATTGAGATATTCACTTGAGAGTTATTACACGTATGTATTGTAGTGACATCTGATTGTGGGGTGGTAGGTTGTGAATAGCTGGAAAATAAGTACGGTAAACTAGAAACTTCATTTTTAACGCATATGGTAGAAACCAACTCCTCCTTTTCTATGACATCTGCTCCAATTATTATTAAAATTCTATGACCAATCATTTCCACATACTAGAGTGCAAATATAGTCAAAATGTTTCCTTTAAAGTGACTTGGATGAAGAATCTGGATGTGGAAGTAGTGATTCCTTAGGCAGCGATTTTTTTAATATGATTTGGGCGGCTTTATTTTTGTAAGATTGTAAATAATTAGCTTTGCCGACCCCACAAGCATGCTTTTTTGGGACAAGTTGTCAATAGAATTTTTTTGGAAGACAGTAAAATATTTATTTTGTGGTTGAAAAAACAGAAGTTCCAGCAATAATAAATTGTGTACGTCTCCATGCACTTCTTTGTAAATTAAAAAAAGGAACTTTGTATTTTCAATTAAAGATGTTCAGTTAAATATGTTCTAGACATATTTAGATATAGATTTAAAATCTCCCAATTAAATTTGTTGTTAATACCAAAAAGTTGTTATTATCTAGACCTTTGTTTAATTTGTACCTATAATATTTTGTTATTTTTATGTTAAAAACCCTTTTCTATGAAATGTAAATTTTCTTATGAAACCCGATTACTAACACTACTTAAAATTGTTATTGAACATTAAATATTTGACTTATATATTTCAATAATCAATTTGTTTCTATATGTTTTTTATACATTTCTTTACAGAACTTTGAAGCTTGCCGCTCCATCTTATGGTGATTTGAACCATTTAATTTCTGCAGTAATGGCCGGAATTACGACCTGTATAAGATTTCCTGGACAGTTGAATGCCGATTTGAGGAAAATATTGGTCAATATGGTACCGTACCCACGCCTTCATTTCTTTATACCTGGATTTGCCCCACTTGTTTCAAGGTAATATAAAGTACACAAGATTTTAAATAATCGTTTTAAACACTACGTCCCGTCGCATCATCCTATTTTCGATACTAAGACCAATGACCAAAACAAAAAATTTTAAAAGGAAGGCGTACCTTCTAACTGCTTGTATAACACAAAGTACGAAGGAGCGGTGCATTTCTAGACGGGGATTGTGACACCATCCTTTGGAGATGTGGGTTGAATGTTAAGCAAGTAAAAAAATCCCTACTCTTCTTACGAGAAGAAGTATTGCAAAATTTCTTGGTTTTGGGTAGTCTTCTCGCATCGGTGGTGACAAGCCTACGTTGAATAAGTGATAAAGAAAAAATCAGTTGTTATGTGGAAGATATACGTGAGATTTAAAATTCTAAAATAAGAAGTATATATTAAAAAAAAAGTAATAATGAAAACAAGAATAAAAGAACATGGCAAATTACCACATAATGTAGATATCTCCTAAAAAATAATTTCCTCGTGTCAGAAAGGATTCTAAGTGTAATTTTACATATTTAATAATCTATTTTAAACTTAAAAAACCGCTGCTACCACTACTTCCACATTCAGATTTCATATCCAAGTCTCTTTAAAGGAATATATCTTGACTATATTTGCACTCTAGTATGTGGACGTAGTTGGTCACAGGATTTTAACAATATATTTGGGACAGTTGTCATAAAAAAATTTGAGACGTTGGCTTCTAGCGTATATGCCAAAAATAAAGTTTCTGGACTCATATTAGCTTGCTCTACTTATTTCCCCTATTTACCTCCACCCCCATCCTTTCAACGGAATCATCCTAATCAGGTACCATTACACTACATGCGTGTACCAAATTTCAAGTGAATATCTCAATTTTATTTTATCAACCCCTTTAATAGTGGGGTGGAGGTAGTGGGGGGGTTGAAAATATTATAAAGACATCTGAGGCCTTGGCTTCTAGTACATATATACACCAAATCCCAAGTTTCTGTACTCTTACCTGCTTGCTTTACTTATTTTCTCTTATCTACTCCTACTTACCGCCAGCACTTCAACGGTATCATCTTTAAATATATGGATTATATCATATCATTCTCAGCCATCTTTAGTGTCTTTATTGTTCACAAACTTCGACTTGATGATGGTACACTTTAAAAGAATATGGTGCAACTATTCTGAAGTTGGAGGCAATGATTGTAATTTTGGTTTTTGTTTTGTTAAGCATTTTTTTCCAGGATAGGCAAAACTTTTTATAAAGAATAATATTTTCTCGAAAAACCAACAATAAGAAAGTTTACAAAGGTACTGCTATCTGGAAATACACTAGTATTGAACAGTGTACATGACAATCTGTTTCCTGCTGATTTGAATTTTCTACACCTAGGCTGTATCTTTTTTAACACTTCTCTCATATAAACCTTAGATAATAATTTATTTTCTTTAGCTACCCTCAACACTTCTAAATAGTGAATATCTTACATACAAACTTGCATTGACTTTACGCAGTATACTTATTATATAACTTTAATATATTATTTTTAGAGGCGATAGAGTTTATCGAGCCGTTACCGTTCCAGAACTGGTGCATCAACTATTCGATGCAAAAAATTTAATGGCAGCTTGTGACCCTAGAAAAGGAAAATATCTAACGGTTGCATCAATTTTTCGAGGACGAATGTCAACGAGAGAAGTGGATGAGCAGATGATGAACATTCAAGATAAAAATAGCAGTTACTTTGTGGAATGGATCCCGAATAATGTCAAAACGGCTATTTGTGATATACCACCTAGAGGTTTGAAAATATGCGCGACTTTCATCGGAAATAATACGGCTATTCAAGAGTTATTTAAAAGGACAGGTAAAAAGCAAAATAAATCATAAGACATCATTTAATTTATGTAACATATCTTATTGTAATAATTGGAGCTACGAATTTTAGTCTTTCAAATCTTGTACCCGACGAAGTTTTTTAATTATATCTCAGTAACTATAAAGAATATCGATTATTAATAATTAAAAAGCAATTAAGCTCATCACGAGGTAATAGGAGACCATAGATTTATTAAAACCTCTTTGTAGGAGACGGACGGAGCAGTTATATTCAGCCATTGACATGTGCTGCGCGCTCTCAGAAACAAAATATAATAATTTCTTTATAATAATTATCCAATTCAAATAAATTTTAAAACATTTTAACAGTGAAGGTTTCAGCTTTACTCAATTTATGTATTACTTAACAGTTAGCATTTATATTACTGAATTTATAATGCGAAAAATTTTTCTTGAAACCCATTATATATCGAGTAAAATGCTACGAAAAAAATTCTTCGTAGGAATCATTAGTTTATACATTTATTTAAGAACTAACAAAGCAAGCATTTTTTACAATTAACGGCATGAAATGAAAAGGTGCTAACAAATGGTAATTTCACAAGTTTTCAATAATTGTCGATTTGAAAATGATGTAGAATATTCAAAAATTAACATAGGAATGAAGTAAAAAATGTAAATTAAAGATTAAAGTATAAACTTTTTGATAGCAGTATTATATTTTATTAATGATTTCTTATTTCATCAGAAAACATTTCAAACCTTGCAGGAAATGGTGTTTTTTTTAATATAATTCGTTTAACTCGTATTAACAATTTAGAACATCATAACTCAAAAAAATTTAAAGATAAATGTTTACACTTTTTGTTTAATTTTTTTAGCATAAAGCTACTCTTACATTGATGAATTAAATTAAACATTTTAAAAATGCCCGACACAGTGGAACCTGACGATCTTGGAAACAGCATACCCGACTTCCACCAAATATGTCTAAGAACTATTTCGCAACTACCAGCTTTTGAAACAAGATAACCGCTTTGAAATCGCTTCAGCCGTCCCAAGCACGTAGCACGCACGCACGCACCCAAGCAAGTAGCACGCACGCACACATCCACGCACCCACGCACACATCCGCACCCGCATATGAATATCTTTTGACAAGTTTTGAAAATGTTCACTATTTCCTCCAATTTTCTCTATTTGCCTGAATAATATAGGTTTAAGGTAACAGTGAAAAAATATAAAGGTGTGAAAAGTACTATTATTTCGTTCTGGCGTATAACCGAATAATAAGACTGCATTGAAAGCAATTGAAGTTGCCCCGCTATCTTCGCTTTGGATACGTCCAGTTCTAGATTTAGCACCCTTTTCCATTTCTTCCAGGAAAATGTGCCCAAACAGGAAATTCAAGACAGAAATCGTCGATGATATTTCTGAAAGTATAGTTTAATATAGTATTTAAATATATTTTATTTTAATACAATTTATATCTTAATTATTATTCTTAATGATTCGTTAAAAATTGTTCCCAAAATATTGTTATGCATTACACCCCCGATGATACGCCCACGACTAATAGTGACTGTCCTGGAAACTTGTAGAAAGAGATAAAGTTTTCTGGAGTGTGGTGGAAGAAGATTCTCGATTATGTTCTAGATAACTCTAGAGGCAATTTCAGAGTATATAATGCGAGATTCCCGGCGGAACAAGTTAGTTAAGTAGTGAAAAAGTGGGAAGTGAGGTTAGAAATCGGAAGTAAATACAGAAGTAGTAAACAAAGCGTATCTTCGCATATCTGTTGTTGATAAGGTGGTGTTCGTATCTGTACTAAATCTAACAGTGTTAAAGTGTGTTTTTTAAAACGGATTAAATTAGTTTTTTGGACTATATTACAATTTAACATTAGTGCTATGCAATGATGTAATTAACTCTAAGAAAAGTGACTAATTATAATCAATAATCTATGGTTTATTATAATGCAAATTCACTGATTGCCATTCAGTGTTCCTCTTTTTATGGTGTTTTTTTGTTAATCAGATAGCCTTCACAGCAAAAAACTTTATAGACAACCTATCTATCTTATCTTATGACAAAAAGAAATGTAAACATCAAAATAATGACCTGTGCACAATGCAATATTGTACTCTCCACTGAGGAATTAGCTAAAAAAATAAGATGTGATTACTGTAATACACGGCTATGCCAGGCATGTTCTGGTCTCAAAGAGACAGAGATACGAGTAATGCAACTTAGTAAAAGATTATTAAAGCTAAAATGCGAGGCATGTGAGCTCCAATTTGAAGAAAATATCATGAATAAGTTTGCTGATATGCAAAATAACTTTACTATATTACTAAACTCTCTTAAAAATGATATTTATGAACACATATCAGAAACAAAGGCTGAGGTTGTAATTCTTAAAGAAACCAATATTGAGCTGATTAACCTCCTAACCAATGGTGATAAGCAGCAGGCCTCACCTCTATACCCATATGCACATGCAAAGAACTCTCAGCCACCATCGATGCGGAGGGGAAACGAAGCAAGGACATTGCCCTTATCGCAGGACGTACCCAAATCTACCTATGCAGAAACAACTAAGAATCATAGAAAAAATACTTTAAACATACCAGAACAACAGCTCAGCAATGATAACAAACTGCAAATTAAAGATAAGTCGAAGAACTCTGTGTCAGCTGCAATAAACCAAGATACCGTCGATGAAACTCAGCAAGATTCTCCTACTAACGAATATCAAGCTGTCAAAAGAAGACGCAGAAAAATAAACGTGGGTAGCGGCAACGGAGATTCTAAATTTCATGGAAAAAATGAGAATAACAGAAAAATTTGGCTATTTGTGACCAAAGTACCTGATGACGTAAAAGCCGAAGACATCAAAAACTACATTGAAACACATACAAAATCTGGTAATTCCCCTGAGCAAACACATAGTGGGCAGGTACCTATCGAGCGTAGGGTCGAAGTAAAACTATTAAACACAAAGAACACTAGACCAAATAACCAATCCTTTATGATAGGAGTTGAGCCTGAGTTCCAGGAGGAGGTATACAAACCAAGTTTTTGGCCCAAAAAAATTGGTTTTGAAAGATTTGATTTCAAGAGAGGTCATCATCAGACATATGCAAGACTCATCAGATCCTAAGCAACCATCCACTTTTTTAGACAAATCCACATAGAAGCTACGGCTCTTAACAATCAAAGACCTAGTCAACGGAGCTACCATCAAAATCAAAAAGTAAATCATATAAATATGAGTACACAAGACATAATATGTAGTTATCAAAATGTAAGAGGTCTGAATTCCAAAATTACAAATTTTTACACTTCAGTTTCTCAAGCGGAATTTAACATAATAGCTTTAACTGAAACATGGCTGAAAGATGATGTGCTAAGTACTGAACTATTTCCCGAGCAATACACTGTGTACAGGAGTGATAGAAAACTTCACTTAACAGAACAAACAACAGGAGGTGGGGTGTTACTAGCCTGCAAAAGCGAAATAAGGTCAGAAAAACTTGCATTACCAAATATTTTTAATGATTTTATAAGCATTGATGTCTTGTGCTGTAAATGTTACTTTAACTTCACTGTAGTATATGTTTTTGTAATATATATTCCGCCAAACACTAGTATAGACAATTTTGAAGCATTTTTTGATAGTCTGGAACAAATTGAATTTATATTAGGTAAAAATATACTTGTCTTTGGAGACTTTAATGTACCACAGTATGTAGACAATGATTCTAATGATAGAAAAGCTACAATAATTAATAACTTTCTTACATTCCTTGACATTCAACAACATAATAATATAAACAATAATAGAGGTCGTCTACTAGATCTTGTCTGTTCTAATCTAGGTTGTGAGATTGTACACGATAATGCACCACTTGTGAATGAGGATATTTTCCACCCGGCACTTTATGTTACATTAAGCATTACAACAAAATATAATAATTTCCAGACAAAAAAAAACTGAAAAATCATATAATTTTAAAAAGGCGAACTATCAAGCTCTCTATAGTGCTCTAGAGAACACGGATTGGTATTATTTGCAAAGTTTTCAGAATGTTGACATAGCGACAAAAGAATTCTATGATAAATTATATAAAATATTAGACGAATTCGTTCCGGAATACAAACATTATAAAAGGTCTTATCCACAATGGTATTCGAAAGAAATTATCAACAATATCAAAGAGAAGAACAAACATCAAAAAAATTATAAAAAAACAAAAAACCAGTACCACTTAAATAAATTCAAGGAACTCCGATCATTAATCAAACAACAAATAGACAAAGCATACGATAACTATCTCACAAAAGTTCAAATTTCTATATCTTCAGATTCTAAACAATTTTGGTCATTTGTACATTCAAAAAAAAAAAAAACAAACAAGGATACCAGGTAAAATGAAATATATGGATAAATCCTATGAAAATTCGGAGGAAATTGTTGACATATTTAGTCAGTTCTTCAGCTCGGTATTTGCGAAACCACAAGATAATATAAACTTTAACAACAATAGTGACAAGAACCTCTTTGAGAACATTAATATAACGCACATAACATTAACAGAAATCGAAGAAGCTATAAAAAAATTAAAAAACAAATTTACATCAGGTCCGGACTTAATACCATCATTCGTGGTCAAAGACTGTGCATATGTGCTATCAGTTCCGTTGTATATAATATTTAATTTATCTCTAAAAACATCAACATTCCCAAAAGACTGGAAAATAGCAAAGGCCTGTCCAATTTTTAAAGCGGGAGATCCAGCTAACGTAAATAACTACAGACAAATCTCTATCCTAAATAATTTTGCGAAGGTTTTTGAAATGATCTTGTATAACCACATCTATCTGTCTACTAAAACAATGATATCACCATACCAACATGGTTTTATGGCTAACAGATCCACCATCACAAATTTAGTTCTGTTCACTCAAAATGTATCAAATACCATCGATAATCAAGGACAGGTGGATGTGTTGTACACAGACTTTTCTAGGGCTTTCGATAGAATTGACCATAAAATATTATTAAACAAATTAGAGCACTTTGGTTTTAACAACCAGTTGTTAATGTTCTTTGAATCGTACCTGCAGAATAGATATCAGTTTGTATTCTACAATGGTTCCAGATCATCATTATACTCATCGACATCTGGAGTACCGCAGGGTAGTAATCTTGGACCTTTGCTATTTCTGTTATTTATTAATGATTTATGCGAAACTCTTGAATGTGACAAACTAATATATGCAGATGATCTCAAACTCTTTAAAAATATAAAATCTGAAGATGACTGCAGAAAACTTCAAAAGGAACTTGATAAAATCAGTCAGTGGTGTTCACTTAATAGACTAGATCTGAATGTCGGTAAATGCAAAGTTGTTTCATATACGAAAAAGAAGAACAAATTTCAGTACAACTATTCTATAATGGGAACGATACTAGAGCGCGATACATTGATTAAAGACTTGGGTATTTATTTCGATCCTGAGCTAAACTTCGGAGAACATATAAGAATTAAGTGTAATGAAGCAATTAAATTACTTGGTTTCATTTTGAGAAATTGCAAATCATTCACCAATCTGGAGGCTTTAAAATTATTGTACTATTCATATGTAAGGTCTAAACTTGAATACGGAGCAATAATTTGGAACCCATATTACCAAATTCACAAAAGCAGTGTAGAACAAATACAGAGAAAATTTTTAAAGTTTATGACATTCAAATCAACAGGACAGTATCCAGAAAGAGGTGTAAATAACAGCAGCTTATTAAGCACATTTAACTTCAAGAGCCTTGAATTTAGAAGAATTTGCTATTTTCTGGTATTCTTATTTAAATTAATGCATAACAAAATTGACTCGCCGGAAATGCTTGTCCAGTTAAATGTTCACGTTCCAAGGTTGCATTCTCGTCAAAATAATATGTTTTACAGTGAACGGGCTAATACAAATGTAATGTTAAAATCACCCATTTACTGTATGTGTAATTACTACAATAAAATAAATGAATTGTGCGATTTAAATGTGTGTTCCCAAAAAGAATTGATAAAATGCGCAAAACAAGTTTTCAACATGTGAGTATTCCCATTATAAAGAATTATGTGTGTATAAACACATAAGTAATGTGTGAATGTTGATATGTTTTTATTTTGCTCTATATATACGCTTTCATTGTAAGTCTTATGTCATAGAATTATGCTATAGTCTGCTATATTATATGTTTAGTATAAGTTCATTATAAGTTCATCATAAGTTTATCATGCAATTTCTTCTACAAATAATCATAGAATTATTGTATTATTGTATATAATTTTTGCCCTGTAATTGGGTGGTACCTGTTGGGCAAATAAAGTGTTTATTTATTTATTTATTTATTTATTTATAACTCTAGAGGCAATTTCAGAGTATATAATGCGAGATTCCCGGCGGAACAAGTTAGTTAAGAAGTGAAAAAGTGGGAAGTGAGGTTAGAAATCGGAAGTAAATACAGAAGTAGTAAACAAAGCGTAACGGTTATGTTAGTTAATTAAGGAAAAGTATTGTGTAGTATTATAAAGTATTCTGAGAAGTTATTCAATAAAGTATTAGTGGTTACCTCTTGTTAAAATTATTTAGAACCAACGGAAATTGAAGTGGTGGTTTCCCAACGGGGCGGAAACGAGCAACAAATTGGTGTCAGAAGCGGAATTTTAACGACTTTTCGGAAGTGTTCGAGAAGGTTTGGACAGTGTATTCTCGGGAAATAGCAGTAGATATTGAGACATTGTTCGAGGCTTATTTTCGAACAGGAAAATAGTGTTGAATGCATTTTTAAGATATTGTAGAATATTTTATTAGTACATTAATAGTAGTAATTGTATCCTTTGAACTAAGAAATGATAAAGACTTTAAATAAGACTTTTTCGTGCTGTTGCGAGATTTGTCTGTACAGTTCCATTACCGATATTGACGTGATTGTTAAATTTTGATGTTAATGTAGTCATATGCTTATAACGATTCGAAGTATAGCATCCGAGAAACAAATACAGGACTTATTCGTACATATCCAAAAAAATTATGATTGACCAATAAAAGAAACGCCAGGAAGAGAAAGAAGAACAGGATAGAAAATGCCACAAAGAGAAAGAAGAACAGGAAAGAAAACGCCAGGAAGAGAAAGAGGAACGGGAAAGAAGACGACAAGAAAAAGAGCGAAGACATCAAGAAGAGAGCCGACGTCAAGAGGAAAAACAAGAAGAGGAGAAACGCCGTCAAACGGAAAATGATGACTTAAGGAAAGCTATAGAGACGTAACAGAATGCCTTGTTTACAGTCACTGAAGAACTCAAAAATAAGATCGAAGTAAAAATGGACAAGGTCGAGGAGGAATTAAGTGAAGTCAAAGGAGAAGTGAGCGAAGTTAAAGAAAAAGTAGATAAGGTTGAAGGAAAATTGAACAAGGCTGAGATAAAAGTAAATAAAGTCAAATAAAAGATGGACAAGTTTGAGGAAGAAGTGAAAGGAGAAATAGATCTGCTTAAAAGGCAGTTGAGGGATAGAGGAAACCAGCAAGTGGTATCATCAGGCCAGCGATTAAAAAATCCCTCCTATGATGGTCAAAGTTCCTGGATGACGTATAAGAGATAGTTTGAGGTAGCAGCGAGTGCAAGCCACTCTAATGACGAAGAGATGGCTATGGCATTAGTCCTGACTTTAAGAGGCCAAGCATTGGAGTTGCTAGAGACAATCTCGCTAGATCAACAACGGAACTTTAGAGTTTTAGAAGCTGCTCAAATGTACCAGGTCCAGCGTTCAAAAAGCTGGAGAGAGTCTGCAAGAATTTCAACCTGCGGTGGAAAGACTGGCACACTTAGCATAACCTAATGCGCCAAGAATATTTAAAGAGCAATTGGCAGTGAGGGCATTCCTAGATGGGATAATGGACGAGGAAAACAGGCGAGTCCACAGGTTATCCCGATACAACACTAGAAGTAGAAGCCGTCTATAGGGATACCCCAAAATCAAGAGTGCAAGCTATGGCGCTTGAAGAATCGCGGTCAGAAAAAGAGAACCAGAACCCTATGTTGGCCGATATACATAAAATGTTCAGTCAATTACTGGCTAAATTGAATCCTCCAAAAAAACAGGAATCACAACTAAATAGAGAAGAGCTAAGTGGAGCTATTAAATGCTACAACTGAGGCAAGATAGGACATATGAAACGAGACTGTCGACAGCAGAATTCAGAGAGACGAGTAAATGCTGTGAATGCTGAAGAGAAACAGGAAAACTAGACAGCTAGCACCAAGGGAGCTGCGCTGGCTAGAAAACACGGTACCCGCCAGAGAAATAACGATTTCCAAACTTCACAAAATTCCAAGTTGTCTGTTGTTGTAAGGATATGTGAATGGAAAAAATGTGTGTTTACTGTTGACACTGGCGCAATGTCAGTTGACTTATATATAAAAAAGTGAAGTGTATGGGTTGGTCCGTTCCGGGCCCTTAAAGCTCCCGGGCCCGAGTTCCGTGGAACCCCTGTAGATCCGCCACTGAACCCATAATAATTCACAAAGCAAGTAAATATATACATTAAACCTCTAAACAAAACATGTTATTTGTGAGTTATGTGCATGTTCATCAATAAGGGCGTTTGGTGGGTAGGTGGTAGGGTTTTAACTCCAATTGCCTACGCAGTTAGCTAACAAACGTTTCAGTAATTTACGATGTCAACAGAATTTTGTAGAAGAAAACTTTCAATTAGGGCATAACGTGGGGCAGATGTCTCTCATCTATTCTTCTATAATAAGATAAACAAACACAAGCAAAACAAGCTAATCACACTCTTCGACGATTTACTGCACTTTTTTATAATTATTGCAGATTCTATAGAATACTCAAGTACTCTCCGCAATTCAACCGTGAATATTGTTTGTTTTTATTTAAGCCGCCAAGCCCAGTTCATAATCTTGTCGCATTTGTGACAAATTTATTACATAGTTTATAAAATATTAGAGATTATTAGTCGGTTTTGCAACATAACACTATTAGCCCGAGAGCTCACGACGCCGAGGGTGAAAGAGCTTTGTAAAATCTAATCTTTATTTACTAGTTTAATTGTTTATTAGTTTATTCAAAAATAATGGTCAGCCTGCGCACTGATAGAATAGCGAGCAGTCAGCTCTCATTTTCGTTGCGGACCCGTGTCGCTGGAGAAGCGAAATCCTGACCTCTTACTTTGGAGGCAGCTTCTGACTTAAAAATTACAGGAATATATCGTGCCCCACATCATCAGATTGGAAATTTACTTTCCAATCGATCAAGCACAAAAAAATGTTGTCTAGAAAAAGTTAGAGCGGTTTATGCGAAGAGATGTCGATATCGCATACATTTTTTAATACTGTTGTATGATTCTTCCAAAAAACTGAAAGTCCAAGAATCTAAAAATTCAGGGGTACGTAGGAAGGCGAGAGAAATTGAATGGCGTAAACCACAGTTCTGTATCTCGTTTCGTTTTCGAGATTAAGCCATCGGAAGTAGGTAAAAATCGGTTTATTTACCTACTTCTGATGACTCAATCTCGAAAACGAAATACAGAGCTGCCGTTTGCGCCATTCGATTTCTCTCGCCTTTCAGAATTTTTTCAGATTCTTGCGGGTACTTCCATTTTTTTGGGAAAACCGAAATGCGATTTCGACATCTCTTCGCATAATCCGCTCCAACTTTTGACCCCCCCCCCTTTTGTGCTCGATGGTTTGGAAATTAAATTTCCAATCCGATGATGTGGGACACGATATACTAATAAATAAATATTATAAAGCTTTTTCACCCTCGGTGTCGTGACCTCTCGGGCTATATTCGTTAATATCTAACTTTTAAATTTTCACAAATTATTTTTTTTTACTCATTTTTTCTCTAATTTTTGTAAGTAAAATATTGGATGGAAAATATCAATATTTTATCAAATCTATCGTTACTATTACGAACTAATATTATGCTATATGATTTTGAATAAAGACCTAAGTTAAAATTAGCTAATTAATTTCTATTATTATAATGGTTTTTTAAGGTGATGCATTTTCTGCGATGTTTAGAAAAAAAGCTTTTCTGCACTGGTATACAGGAGAAGGCATGGATGAAAAGGAATTTAGTGAGGCTGAATCAAATATAAATGATCTCATATCAGAATATCAACAATATGAACAAACTACATATGATGAAAATGAAGACGTAATAGTGCCCGACGAAGATGACGAATATGACTAGGATATAAATTAAAATCTTGTTTTTAATATAAACAGCGAGTAATTATAAATAAATGATTTATATATATATATATATATATATATTTGTAATTATTGATAGATTGTAATAGAGAATTTATTCTACTCTAGAACAAGATAATTTTTATTATTTTTCTTAAGTCCGACCACGATGAAAAATTAGAAGATATATACGACCTTTAAAAGTGAATTATTTTTTGTTTGCTAATACTTGTAATAAATCATATTCTTTATAAGATTTTGCAAACAGCAGAAAAACCTATCTATGAGAACTAAAAGAAGAACTGTTTGTAAACTTATTGACTTACAATCTTTGCATTCTTTCGACAATCTGAATTCTGGTTATGCTAGCAATTAAAATCCTAAAATAAATCTGTCTTTCTTATTGGACAATTCTCATTGTAACACTAGTTTCCACACAGTCCCCTACGGATATGCAGAGATGTGGATACTGGTTTACTCTGCATAGCTGTAGGGGAGTGTGTGAAAACTAATGTTACAATGAGAATTGTCTAATAAGAAAGACAAATTCATTTTAGGATTTTAATTGTTAGCATAACCAGAATTCAGGTTGTCGAAAGAATGCAAAGATTGCAAATCAATAATTTTACAAATAGTTTTTCTTTTAGTTCTCATAGATAGTTTTTTCTGCTGTTTGCAAAATCCTCTAAAGAATATGTTTCATTATATACGACCTATATCCGCACTTTGTTTTTTGAACATGTTCAAACAGCCAGTATTTGACAAGGAGTTGAGACAAATCTTTCAATACCTCATTTCAAATCGATCTAGTCCAAAATAAGATGTTTTTACTCTGGTGATTTTTTTCGAGAAATGCTTATTTTTCGAGATATGGCCATTCGGAAAATACTAAAAGTGGGAGAAGGGAAATATAAAAATTGAAAAAAAAAATGTGAAAAAATTCATGTGAATGTATCATCGAAATACAAGACTTTCCTTTATTTGTAACTTTTCTGTGAGTGCGTTTTTACCGAGTTCTTGCGGAAAAACATGAAAACTACCCTTTTCTTTGAAATTGTAGGGCTTTAAAAACATGTAAGTTAAAAATTTGAAAAAATTCAGACGGATGCACCGAGACATTCTAAACATTTTCTGTCTTTTGGAATTTTTTTGTAACTTGTTAATTTTCCAAGTTACAGGCAGTTTTTCACGATAAATAATGTACTACATTTTTTGCACATTTTCAATAAAAAAAAAATACATGAAAATTCAAAAAAATAAGCGTGATTTATGTATATTATTATAAGAAAATATGAAACTTAATATAGTTATATCATTTTTAAAGGTTCAGTATAATTTTTAAATTGAAAATGTGCAAGAAATGTAGTGCAGTATTTATTGTGAAAAACTGCCAGTAACTCGTAAAATTATCAAGTTACAAAAAAATTCCAAGATGCAAAAAAATGTTTAGAAGGCGTCAATGCATACGCCTGAATTTTTCAAAATTTTAAATTACATGTTTTTAAAGCGCTACAATTTCAAAGAAAGGGAGAAAGGGATGTTTTTCCGGAAAACTTGATGAAAACGCACTTTACAGAAAAGTTGCAAATAAAAAAAGGTCTTGTATTTCGATGATACATTCACCTGAATATTTTCAGATTTCCTTTTTCAATTTTTACACTTCCCTTCCCCCACTTTTAGCAATTTTTGAATGGCCATATCTCGAAAAACAAGCAATTCTCGAAAAAATTTACCAGAGTAAAAACATCTTATTTTGGACCAAAAAAGGTAAACATATTATTTATTTCTTCATTTTTGACCTAATTCTAAGTTATGGAATCCGTGATAAAAGGGGTGTTTTCTACTGATCATTCCCTACTCTAATTTTTTATTCAACTTTTTTACTAACTTCATTACAAACACATTGGTTTCATCAAAATCCATTCACTAGCACTCAAGTTAGAGGTGAACCTCCCCCCGTTGACTGGACTAGTGAGGATTTTAAATTTGAGCGAAACAAAATTTCCGTCCTTCGGTCTGTAACTCTTTTTGTGCGTTGTTTACTCTGGCACGGTTTGGGATACTGACTTGAAATTTGGTACATCTATGTGTTATAATCATAATCTGAAATTATATTATATTCTGAGCTTACTACAATGAAGGGTTGGGGGGTAAATAGGGGCAAATAAGTAAAGTAAGTTATCAAGAGTCCAGAAACCTGGAAATTGGTGTAAAAACTTAAAAGCCAAGGTCTCAATTTTTTATGACATCTGCCACCCCCACCACCACACCACTTCTTTAGTTTAGGAGTTAACAAAATAAAATTAAGATACTGACATGAAATTCGATACACTGTAACAAGATTTGGAACCAGATTGTATTTTGAGCTTCTTCTGTTAAAGGGTTGGGGTAAATAAGTAAAGCAACCAGTCCACTAACTTGGAATTAGATGTATGTACTAGAAGTCAAAGTATCAATTTTTTTATGACGTCTGCCACCACTAGGATGGAAAATCTGGATGTGGAAGTAGTGATTCCCTAGGCAGCGGTTTTTATTTTTCGTTACATTATGTTTGTCTATTGTGTTCTATATTGAGTTAATAATGAATTTATTAACAGTATTTTCGAAATAAGAAATAATCAATAAGAACAATTAATTATATATTATGTTTGTACATTGTACAAACAGACTTGTCGACTAGATATCATTTAACTGTAGTAGATTATCGCTTCGCTATATTGACCACATATTAAGGAAAAATATAAATAGATTTAAGGTGGCCATTCCCTAGAAAGAGACATCCGATAGGGAAATCTTTATGATTTTTGGTCATAAATTTTTTTTCTTACCTAGTACCTACGTATATTTAAAAAAAAACTATAAGAGTACCTAAGTAGAACCATAACAAGACTATTACTATGAATTTTCATTCAATAATTTCAGTGGTTTGCAAAATAGCTAGATTTAAATTTAAAAATTATGTTAATCCTTCCTATTTCGTAGTTTTAAATCTAGCTATTTTACAAAGCACTCAAATTATTGAGTGAAAATTCATAGCAATAGTCTTGTTATGGTTTTACTTAGGAATTCTTATAGTTTTTTAAAAATATAACAACTTTGAAGCCACTACGATCAAATATTGTACAAAGGTTTCTGCTTATTAAGAATACCTTACTAGGTTTTTCCTAAAAAAATCGCTAATACTGTTTTTGAAAAATCTACGTTTTACAATTAAAAATTAGTTTTGGTTGAAAAATTTTATTTTTGACAGCCACATTCTCAAACAGCTTTGAACCCACTACGATCAAATCTTGTACAAAGGTTTCTAAAGGTGCTTATTAAGAATACTTTACTAGGTTTTTCCTAAAAATATCGCTAATACTTTATTTGGAAAATCGACTTTTCAAACCACCTTAAAATCGTACGCTACTGACATGTATCACATATTACTAAGTTCAAAGAATCACCTTATCGATCTTTTTCTACCACCAAAGTTTGTTAATCAAGCATCAATTAACGGGTGTACAGGAGTGTTGTCATCTTAAGTGGGTCACTTACTCGGATAGTTCATTAATTCGTGTCCAATAAAATTATTTATCTTATTTCTTGTCCAATTGAAACGATAAAAGAAGACAATACTATTTAGTTTACTTATACGTCCATATTGTCTGCAAATTTCAATTCTTAATAATAAAATATGTGAAATGAAAATGAAAATTACCCACCATTTTCTAATATAACATTATTTGTATAATTCAACAGTCCAGGTCTTTCAAGTTGTTATTTTTGTTCTAAGGGATGGCTGGATATCTCTTAGTATTGTCTAGTGTAGCTAAAAGATATATTTGGAAATATCTTTATAATACAGCTAATACGAGCCAACTAATTCACATTCTTTTCACAATCCCACAAAATTTTTAAATGTGGACAATAAGAAAAGAGGCATAACTTTTGAGGCTTAATAACAAAGTTTTAAAAGCAAAGTAAATTTAATTTAACTAATGGAAGAAAAGGCGAAATATTGAATCTAATTTAATTTTGTGTAACCGTTGTAATATATTCAAGAACATGTTTAACAATCTCTAAAGAGGGATAGCAAGGTAACTTTAATAAAGCTTACAGGCAACTCGGAATTTTAATAACCTATATGGTACATAGGCTTATTCGTTTGATAAAACGAGAAACGTAAAAAATTTAAAGCAATATGCCTTCAAGTACCTATCTAATCTCTAAGGTAGGGAACTACATTTTTTTAATATCAAAATAACTAAAAATATAAAAATATTAATAATAATATTGAATATATAATTGCGTATATGAACAAAATGCCAAAAGAATTATTAAACGTGATAATATCCATATACAACAAAATAACGAGATATTGTATCGCATTTTTAAATCTTGTCCTGTAATGTGGACACCAAAGGTAACCAAAGGATTATCTCGTCATTCCACCACCTGATTTATTTGTGTTCGGCATTGAGTACATAGGGAAATAATATGCTGAATTAGTCCGCCATTTATTATTATTAATAAGTCCATGTAAAAACACCTACATTAACAGACAGTAGTGGTATGAGAGCTAGGTGGTTACTTTGGAAACTCAACGTTACAAGAACTTTGTGTGAGTTGATAAGTTCTGTCGAACATAAATCGTGATAAAAGAGACTTCTGGCATATGTCATTCCGTCAGTTTAGCCATAGTTCAAGATAGACGTCTTTTTCCCAGAAAATCATAGATTTTCTTATTTTTAAATACGTATGGAAATTATTGTGATGGGAAATTAGTTTAGAGATGCATACTTTTTTCTACGAAACTTATAACAAACTACTTAGAATAAATATAGATATATTGTATGATTATTAAAGGGTCACCTTTAATAATATATCTAAGAGCCGCTTTATGCAGGCGTTTTGTGCCGCCCGTGTCGCGACCGCAAAATGCGGCCGCTTGTTTTTATGCACGCGAACGGCAAGTAAAACGGACGGCAGTGCATAAAATTATCCATTTGTTCCCTGTGATTTACAAAACGTGGCCGCAATTACCGTCGCGCTTCCGACGGCACAAAACGCCCCAAAACGGGTCTGAGGATAACTCAGACGGTTACCGAGTTACAGACAATTGAATATTAAACCCTTCGAGAGGATACCGGGGGCGAACGACGCATATCTTGAGTTGACCAAGAAGTGACTTAATAATTGTATATTAGACCCTCTCTATTAGATCAAATGGATCGCTTGCTTTCATCATTCCAAGCACACCACTCTTGGATTCTAAATTTTATATGCTGCCGCTTCAGTCACATCCTGAGATGGTGTGCTCCTCCTATGTTTTAATTATCTATCCCTCATTAGACCATTGCATTTTTACACATAACCATATCTAAATGTGGCCAAAAGCGTGGATAACAATTTTGTCTAAATATATATTTGTTCAAATTTATGTTATTCAGAAAAATGTGGTAAGGGTGCTTGAAAAACTTCACTTAAAATAACACAGTACCGACCCAATTCTCGACATAATGTGATATAACAAATTATTTTATTCTACTTTCAATTACGAAAAATTTGGTGTTACAACCAATGGGATAGCTGAAAAGGCTGCCGAGTCATAGACAATTGAATATTTTACCACACGAAGGAGTGCAGGGGGTGAACGAAGCGTATTTGGCTTGGCAAGGAAGTGACTTAGTATTGTATATTAGACCCCCTATCAGATAAAATGAGTCGCTTGCTTTCATCATTCCAAGCCCACGACCCTCATATTTTGAACATAAGCGTTAAGACTACTAGGTATATATTTACGCTGGAAATAGAGCTGTATAATTCCCTAGGACTAAATAGCACTACATCTCAAGAATAATGTGACTGTGTGTTATGCAGTTCTCATTATGATTGCTACCATCATATTGCCGTTGGCTGACAAATGATCATCAGATGGAGTCTGTATGTACGTGGCCTACCACTGAATGAGTATATGAAGAAGAGGATAATTTCAAGAGCTGCTGGCATTGTAGTTCCTGTTATATTAGTAATCGCCATGCATAGATTTTTCACTTAAATTTCTTTCTTTTTTTTTTGTTTCAGTTAGTTAAAATAAATTTAATATCTACTAGTGTTATCAAAGGTTGAAGAATCTATTTTGCCTTGTTCGTGTATTTAAACACATATATCAAGTTACATCACGTATAATTTAGTGTATGTAATAAGGCAATTATTAATTATGGAACCACCCGATCCATCAGCAACTGTTGAATATGTATTCTAACAATGGGGTAGTTGTCCATGTTCAATATTATTAATGGATTATGGAGTTTAGTTTAGATTTTGTATTTAGGACAAGTAAACTTGTAGATTTTTTACTCTTTGTTTTGTTTCGGATAAAACAATAAAAATTCCTTTAGTTAGGGATAATAGGAAATGACACTTCTTTATAAAAAAGCTATATTCTTTTTGCCTTAAAAATTAAAAGCAACAAGTTGTAATTTAATAGTTTTACCAGAAATATCCATTAATTAATGAAACGTCGCCCTCGCCAGATGCTTCCCTTAACTTTTAGCACCAAAAATACAAATAATGCTAATTTCAGCCCACAAATTAGGTATTCAGTATTAAAGCTATAAAACGCGATTAGAATCTAATGACTGATTTTTATTATTGGCTACAAATAATAAAGTATGAAGTAATTGGCATCAGGGTATATCGAAGCTACTTTGTTTGCATTACGATTTGTGTAGATAAGGATAACCTATCGAAGTATTATACTGGTTATATTAATAGTGACAGACTAACCAGAAATATCCATTAATTAATGAAACGTCGTCCTCGCCAGATGCTTCCTTTAACTTTTAGCACTAAAAGTAAAAATAATGTCCATTTCAGTCCACAAATTAGGTATTCAGTATTGAAAGCTGTGGGACGCAATTAGAATCTAATGACTGATTTTTAATATTGGCTACAAATAATGAAGTATGAAGTAATTGGCATGTATATCGAAGCTACTTTTTTTGCATTACGATTTGTGAGAAGCGTCTAGGGAAACCGAACTGCGCAAAACGTGATATCATTGGTTTGACTATTTCTTCTTTGCTCTAGTGTTTACCTTCAGCCAGATGGTTAGCGTATAGGTTACGCTTTAGCTTATGGTTTTGTTTTGATTGATTTTTGATTGATTGACTTTAGCTTATGGTGCGAAGGGTTCCGGGTTCAAATTCCTACGTCCGCTGAGTTTTTTTTTATTTATTTTGTAACGATTAATATATTTTTTTACAAATTCTTTTCTGCTTTCTTTAGGTTTTCCTTCTTTTTTATATAATAATTTCATTCTTTCGTTAGATTTCTTTAGGTTGGCTTAGTAGGTTTTTATTTTGATATCCAATTGTTAATAATTATTGGCGCCGTAGGTAGTATTACAGTTGCAGACAAAAAAGAATGCAAATATTGTAAATCAATAATTTTACAAATAGTTTTTATTTTAATTCTCATAGATAGTTTTTTTCTGCTGTTTGCAAAAAGAATACGTTTCATTACAAGTGTGATCGCATACACGAAAATATTATCTACGCTTAGAACAGTGCATTGAGTGCCAATGGTCAAACATTCGAACATTTTCTTTGACTTTTCGTTACTTTTACGTTACAAGTTTTCTGATGTGCTGTGTCCTACCAAAATTATTTTAATTTTTTGCTATTTTCGTTGTGTGATTAAATCCAAAAAGTCATTTCTAACCCCGCCAGTTTCGCTGTCAGTCCCATGTAACGAAAAAATATTTTTTCCGTTTAAGCACCCGTGCTAAATAAATTTGAATTACCCGCGGAAATGCCGACGGGAAGTCAACAAGTGCGCATACGGGGTAGAAGCATCATTTGAAATATCCCTGCTACTTTACTTTGGTTTTCGACGCTGGTGAGTTAAGACCGTTACTTATTCTTTAACGAATTTTTACGTTTATTTCTTTAATCCTTTGATATTTTGAATATATTTGATTATTAAATGATGTCATATTATTGAGTTAACGTTGCTGTATAGTTATTTTTGGGAGTTAAAGGATATTCCGTGTAATAATTAATTTTTATTAACACACATGTTTGTGTGATGTCGGTGTCCATTGGACACATGTTAACTCATTAATTATCGTGGCAATTTTGTATTTTGTGGTCGCTTGAGACACAATACCGTGGTGTTTTGTCATTATTTAGATTATTGTGTACGAGGATTAAACTCGGAAATTAATCAAAGGA
Organism: Stenurella melanura; assembly: GCA_963583905.1. NCBI lineage: Eukaryota > Metazoa > Arthropoda > Insecta > Coleoptera > Cerambycidae > Stenurella > Stenurella melanura. The sequence continues at coordinate 82,006,566 of OY757312.1, forward strand.
TAAATTAGAATCTTTGTTTCTTAATCGTGTGTAGACAATCTTATCTCATTAAAAGTCGAAACCTAAAGTCGCACTCGTGTTAGTACAAGAGGTTAAGAGATCATTTTTTATTAGTTTATTTTTTTGGGAGATTAAACCCATAATTTTGTTTGCTATATTTGTTACAGTATTAGTTTTCTTTCAGATAGTAATTCAAATATTTTCTCTCTAATTCTAACTAAATTTTGTTACCTTTATTTAAATTTTAGTAGAGTTTTCTCATTTATTCATTTCGTTTATTATATTAATCAGTAGCTTATTCATATACTCAGGTTTTTTGTTAAATTGCTAATTGTTTGGTTTTGCAGTGACCTTCGTCACCATAGTTTTTTTTGTAGTTTTCTTGTATCTTTTTTTTTCTCACAATTTTAATTTTTTTCCATTATCAACTGGTTCTTTACATTACCCCTCTTTCATGTAAAATCCTGGACCAAACCACCATTGAAGCAAGGCACGAGGCATAAATTAAATATTTGGAGTTATCCTCAAAGTATTGGATATCATTCCGACGTAGCGTCTCCTGGAAATCAGCGTTGTCAGGACCTGAATATTACGTCCTCTTTCCCGGGTACCCAGACAAGAAAAGTGATATGAGAAATGTTATTAATGGTGCTAACTTAATTTTACAAATTAAATGAATTATAAAAAAAATAACTCGGCATTTACTAGCCATGGCTAAAAAGTAGACTCCTTGCAGGTTTAAAATGTCTGACTTTGGACTTCCACTAACTGGGATGCATGCCTTCTTCTGGACCTTCACTAAACGGGATGTGACAGCTTGCAGGTCTGGAATATCTGTCTCTGCACTTCCTCTAACCAGGATGTATGCCGAATCGTGTCTTTGTATTCACTAAGTGGTAAAGGAAATTATTAACTTGAAACAAATACTTACACCAATTATTGTAAATGACATTTCGAGTTTCTTAATGAAGTTTGCACCACCAAAAGAATTTTATAGCACTTTTTTTGTCTGCCATACTCTAAGGAACATGGTTAATAGGAGGCATTAAAAATGACTCCTATACTAAAAGCAATAACCGCACGAAAACGAAAAATTCTCGGTGGGCGCTGCGGGCGCAATTCTTCTACCTTCCATGGGATATAGAAATCTACTAGCGTTGGCAGATTCTTGTTGTAATTGCTCAGAAGGTATTGATTTGCAGAAACTATTTTACAAGAACATTCCTTATAACTTACTTAACTTCAATTTTGTACGCCACTATTTTTGCCGTAAAATGAACAGAAAGCGAGTTGCCGCACAAAATACAGATTTCCCTACTTAATTTGGAAAATTAAGAGGTCTTGTTGACCGTGGAAATTATAAAAGTTTGTTTTATCTAACCCCTAATCATAATAATTTAAAAAACAAGTTGGATTATTTTGACGCTTGGACTAGGAAAGATATCGAATGGTAATTTTTTCAAGGAAGTCTTAAAATTAAAAGTTATTGTAAGGTTAATACATAGTTTAACAATTATAAGTACGTCCAAAGTACAATATTATTTTCTTTAAATTTCTAATAATGATTATTTTTCCTACTGACCGTAAAATATTTTATCCTGATTTCTGTTAATGAAGTGGTTTATAACATTCTTTTCGGTATAATTTTAGGCCTAATTTTGTAGGAAATCTTTGGGATTCATGCGCACTTAATTATAAAAATCTGTGGATACAAGAGACACTGAAAATAACAAAATTTACGGTCAATTTATAGAAATACTTTTTAAGATTTATCACTCTGTATGTTACTGTATGGTTTGTACACGAGCAGGAAATGTACACTCATTAAAATTCAGAACATGAACATCAACAATTTAATAATACTTTACAATGCACTTGCAATGTTTACTTACTGTTTTAAACACATTTATACTCTATAGTGAAATTGCTTAGCCGTTTTCTTATTTTCAGCGTATATATTTCAATGTCAAGTAAGTTTTTAATTTTCATCAAAGAATCAAACTAAACTTTATATTAACATAACCATAATAAAATCCACCATATTACATATATTAGACAACCCATCAAATTCGAAACCTGTCCTGAAAGGAGCTACATGTTTGAAAAAATGTTGACACATACTATTTATTACCCACACACTTAGCCTGCTGCGTTATCTTTTTTTTCTTAAACGTTTTCTTAACCGCTTCTCAAGTAACCGAGGTAACTTCATGAAAATCTAGAACGCTTTTATGTTAAGTAAAGAGGAACGAGGCTTTACAGTTCATACTGGAGTCCGAACCAATTCTTAGAGATAATTTTATAATTAAAATGATCGCAATGAACAGAATTTGAACCTTTTTTGCTAGGTACGCCAGTTTACGCGCTAAACCAATTCAAATTCAAAATATATTTATTCTTAGTTATACTTAAAAGTTGCTTCCCCGGGCCGAGACCCGGAGCAAAACAGACGACCACGGTGCTAAGCGTCGCGGTGAGTGTGACGTTGGTCGGGTCACGGTCAGTTCCGCTTAATAAAATTATTACATACTAAGTACTCCTATTATACATTGTAATTTATACTGTTTATAATAAAATATGCCCACACACGTGAGATTAAAAAACTTAAGATTACACTTTAAAACGATCCGGCACTGATTTTAGAGTTTAAAATGTGGGACAAAACTCAAGTCTCGATGCCGTTGAGAGGGTAAGGAGAAGAGGAAGATTTTTATTTATGATGTGAGGATTTTGTAGAAGTTATTGGCCGAGAAGGAATTTTAAACAAATAATGACAAAATAACAAAAAAGACAAAAATTACAAAAATGGAACGAAATTAATGAAAAGGAATGAGGCGATAGAACAGAGGTTTTGGGAAGGTGTTGTGTGGAGTTGAAGAAAGTTGTAGCAAAGGAGAGTTTGGCTATAGATGTTGTTGGAAAATGGGCAACGCCTGGTATGGTAGAGAGTGTTTAATCTGAAATGGAGCATTATGCATTCTAATTCGGGTTAAGTTGCGTGTTAGGGGACTGCCACCCAGTTGAAAAGAATAGATAGTTTGGGATGTTTGCCGGACGAAGTCCACTAGTGGCGTTATGTCATTACAACGATCATATAAATCTCTGAGGGAGGTGTACCTGCCCGAATCGGAGATGAGGCACATACATTTATGTTCCAGAATTTGGAGTTTTTTCATTGTCGCAGCCGAGATGCTGCACCACACCAGTGCCGCGTGTGTGATGGCCGGCCTGATCACCATCGTGTATAATAATTTTTTATTGTCTCTGTTCAGCCCACTACCCCTTGCCAGGAGCGGGTACAGACTCCTGGATACAGCGTAGATCTTGCGTATCGTCTCGTTTATATGTGCGTTAAACGTCAGTCGTTTGTCTAGGTTCATCCCGACATAGGCCGAGACCCGGAGCAAAACAGACGACCACGGTGCTAAGCGTCGCGGTGAGTGTGACGTTGGTCGGGTCACGGTCAGTTCCGCTTAATAAAATTATTACATACTAAGTACTCCTATTATACATTGTAATTTATACTGTTTATAATAAAATATGCCCACACACGTGAGATTAAAAAACTTAAGATTACACTTTAAAACGATCCGGCACTGATTTTAGAGTTTAAAATGTGGGACAAAACTCAAGTCTCGATGCCGTTGAGAGGGTAAGGAGAAGAGGAAGATTTTTATTTATGATGTGAGGATTTTGTAGAAGTTATTGGCCGAGAAGGAATTTTAAACAAATAATGACAAAATAACAAAAAAGACAAAAATTACAAAAATGGAACGAAATTAATGAAAAGGAATGAGGCGATAGAACAGAGGTTTTGGGAAGGTGTTGTGTGGAGTTGAAGAAAGTTGTAGCAAAGGAGAGTTTGGCTATAGATGTTGTTGGAAAATGGGCAACGCCTGGTATGGTAGAGAGTGTTTAATCTGAAATGGAGCATTATGCATTCTAATTCGGGTTAAGTTGCGTGTTAGGGGACTGCCACCCAGTTGAAAAGAATAGATAGTTTGGGATGTTTGCCGGACGAAGTCCACTAGTGGCGTTATGTCATTACAACGATCATATAAATCTCTGAGGGAGGTGTACCTGCCCGAATCGGAGATGAGGCACATACATTTATGTTCCAGAATTTGGAGTTTTTTCATTGTCGCAGCCGAGATGCTGCACCACACCAGTGCCGCGTGTGTGATGGCCGGCCTGATCACCATCGTGTATAATAATTTTTTATTGTCTCTGTTCAGCCCACTACCCCTTGCCAGGAGCGGGTACAGACTCCTGGATACAGCGTAGATCTTGCGTATCCTCTCGTTTATATGTGCGTTAAACGTCAGTCGTTTGTCTAGGTTCATCCCGACATACTTCACCATTTAATCGGAATTTGTTGGCCCCTGTTTGAAATTGGCGTTAATCTTCAGTTCTCGGTGAACGGGCGCGTGAAGAGTATGGCCTCCGACTTGGCGACGTTGACCCGAATTTTCCATAATACGCCGTAGCACGAGCCATGTGACGCTGCTAAACCATTGTACTACCGTGTCCATATCGTGCTGCTATATATATTTGTTATATTATTATATACTAAATTCCATATCACTTATTTTAGACAGGGTATGGCCAAGTCGACATAAAAATAATTTTGAGAGCAAACTCTATTTATTGAAACATTTAATCATATATCCATTTCTAATCAGACCATATCCTAAACTGTTCCTAAGAGTGTCGTAATCACCTAAAGTGGAACTCCAAATATCAAAATAATTGAAAGTAAATATTACGTTCTTGCATATCCTGTGGAAAAAATATTGTTTGTAATTTTCAAATATTTATGCGAATGACGTACTTATATATCCCTATTAAGAATCGGCTCAATATTAATTGTTAGGATATTGATTGATTGATTGATTTGCCAGCGTAAGGTGAGCATTGCTGCCGATTCCGGGCATCCAGTCTGGATGTTTGTTCCAACACGCAGCTTGGTCGTCCGCCGAACACGCCCAATGGACGGCCAAATTGTGTGCTGGAACCTAACCTCGGATGTTTTATTTACCGCCGGACCGGCTGCATACGCCGGGTTGGACATTGGACATGCTTGTTATCAGCAGCGAGAGCCACATGACGCATGGGGTAGGAATATAGGATGGGAGTGTAGGTGTTTGTGAGATGCTTCTTTTAAGTTTCCATGCTTCTTTTAAGTTTCAATCTGTCATCACTGGTTGAAAAGTGTAGGCGTTTGTGAAATGCTTCTTTTCAGTTTCCATGCTTCTTTTAAGTTTCCATCTATCATCATCTCCATATTTATTCTTCTTCTAATTTTTCTTTTTCTTCGGTTTCTAAATCTAGCAGCTTTTATTTTTATTTTTCATTTTTATTTATTAACCAATCCACAGGTAAATATCCATTTACGGTGGAAGTGCTGAGAAAGACCCTATCTCGCGGTAAAAAATAAGAGCTTTTTATAGCAGGTTATGAGAAAGAGGTCCAAGAGAATATTTTGTACACCCTGTATATTGTTTTTTGAAGCAATCAGTTTTAATTTCCGTGTTCCAATTCCGAATATTTTTCTATTTCATTACCTACATTTAATACCTTTTCAATTTTACTTTTAAATTTTTCTCTGTTGTGTAATAAACTAAAAATTCATAAACAAATACTATTAATAGACCAGACTAGACTTAACTTTTGGTCGCTGGATAAAAAATAGAATTCACCTGGTTAATTGAACCTTATTACCTAAAACGAATCGATACTGAAGTCGGTTAAGAATACGTTTGGTTTCTTTATTATTCGTTTTTACAGCGACTTCAATATTTATAAATATTAATAAAACCCTTTAAACACAATGCTCAAATGCTCATCTCGACGCGCGTTTCGCTAACCATTTTGGAATCATCAGGAGATAATTAAAACTATACTTCAGTTTCGTTTCGGGAGTTGATTAAAACTAAACTTCAGTTTACTTTGCAATTGTTCCATTATTTGAGATAATCGTTATAATTTCTTTTTTGAAGTACCTACTATTTTCTTTTATAAAGAATGAAAAACTGTATTGATAAGGTAACGAACTGCAACGTCTCTGGATAATGTTTGTTTTGGCCGTTTCTATTATTTTTGTAGATTGTATGGCTAATACGTCAAAAGCACTGTAGAGTAAAATACTCCGAATTCGATCGGTTTTTCACAAAAACCTTGTACCTTTTATTTACTAGGCAGAGTCACCTCATAAATGTTAGTGACAAATTAACCGTATGGAGAAATTGTTATTCATTCGTGACAACGCGTATTTACGCGGGGTTAAGTGTAAGAATAAACAGCCTAGGCTAAACTTCGCTTCGAACTTTGTACTTTATAAGCTCTTTATTATATCATCGATTAATTAATCAATGATTATATATTGATTAATAAAGGCGCTTGTTATTATTATTCCTACATCAGTTCTCAAAGGGTGCAAAATACTATTCTCAACATTACGCTCGTGTGTTCGCTTCTTCCATTATGCCAATTGATATCCTTTTTCCTTTATCTGTTCGTCAAGTGCATCACATGGGACATGACCAACGTTAACATAATCATCGCTGTAGACCTAGACCGGCCTCGTAAGGAGTGGGCCCTCTTTTTCGTCACCCCCCCCCCCCCCCCCCCAAATGCGGACGGTGTTGGCGATGTTAGCGGACATCCCCTGGACCTGGCTGTTGGATCCTGCCAGCTGGGTAGTTTCTTCTGGCGCTCCTCTGTATTGATTTTCATTCTTCGCTGGCATGTCTGCTCCGGGAGCGTTTTTCATCTGTCGTGAGAGGGAACGGTTGTTGCCGAGCCCTCTCGGAGTTTGGAAGGGTTTGGGGGTGCTTGACTAGTCGGAAGCCCAGGGTGCCAATTGGCCTCATCTGCTCCGATTCCGTCAGAAGGAAGTATGGGAGAAGGAAGTATGGGAATTAACTCTGGCCGCACCAATAGAATGGTTCCTGTATCAATTTTTTTTTCGAAGGTCACTCTTTAAAAAAAGCATGAAGCGGGTGTCAATTTCCAAACTGACTGACTAGAGGGCTTGATCGGCAATTTTTTTTACAAAAGGTAAGTAGTTAATAGAGGCGAAGCGGTTCTAACAGAGAAGGTGAACAACAAAGATCGTTGATTAGCATAACTTTTCTCTTTATTATGTTTACTAAACTACAAATTAACAGAGAAAAACAAAAAAGTCATAACCTTTAGTAACATTACCCTCTTATGACGGGTTACCATACCTCGCTACACGTGTATTCACCAAGTTTTCAGTAATATTAATGGTAAATAGATGTCGCTTCGTTAATTTCAGTCACCAAGGGAACAACCGCCGCTGTCAAGTAAACTGCATTTAAGTTCCGTGATCGGAACACTACCCACCTACCTCAAAAAATGTCTTTTTTTAGTAAAATATTCTCGTGTCGATAAGACTGTTAAAGGTAAGAACAATCAATATTTAAATAAATCAACGAAATGGTATCAATAGTATGTAAATAGATTAAATTGATATAACCCAATCACTGTGCACATTGCAATATGTACGGTGGCCATAAGGAATTTTGCTATATTGTCCGGAATACATTGTCCGGCATGCTTAGATGTCTACCAAAACTGCTTATGGTTATATCATTTTTAGTTTGTTCTTTTAAAATTAATTATAGACTATGCACACTATGGTAAACATTCTGTTGATGAAATGCGTACATGAAGATATAGGCAGTGACCTTTTACGATGAGCAGCTATAGTTGATCAAAGAGCGCTCAATATAGAAATCGTTTTGTAATTAACAGAGAACATGTATGTTCTCTGTAATTAATAAATCAGGTGATTTACAGAATAGTATAAGTTTATACTTCCATGTATGTTTGTGCCGCATCTGCCATAAGTATTCGTTTTCTTGGTAAAGATTAGCTTAGTGAATGTGTAAATTGTAGGTTCATAATTTGGTAGATTGCAAGCCAAATTTGAACCACTAAAGTTACGACTTTAAAATTTTGCACACATGCGTAGTTCCGAAGACAATGCATTTTAATACTTTTATATAACAAAAATTGAAGATGGCGGCGCCACAAATTTATCATTCATAGTCCGATTCCACTCAAACTTGATATATGGGTGTTTTAGGGGTCGCGAAGCACTTCATGTATGATTATTATAAATAAAAAAAAACTAAAAAGTTAAAAATAAAATTAATTAAAAAAATATATATTTAAAACAAGCTTTTATTTCAATTCTCTAGAAGAAAATAAACTTTGAAGTAAATCAGACCCATCATTTTGTTACGTTAAACAATTACTTCCACATCCACGTAGTGGATTGGAATTATAGTATCGTAAAAAAAAATTCAATTTTTTTTCTTAAAATAGGTTTAGAATGACATGAAACGTCGAGATTTTAAATTTGAGCGAAAAAGAAAATGTTATGTCTGTCGGTCTATAACTTTTTTTGTGCGCACGATATCTCTGGAGGGTTTAAGATATTGACTTGAAATCTTATACACGTATGTACCATAATAAGATCTGAGACTGGATTGTTTTGAACTTATCCGGTGAAGGGTTGGGGAGTAAGTAGGTGGAAATAGGAGGAAATAAGTAAAGCAAACTAGCAAGAGTGCAGAAACTTGAAATTTGATGTATATGGCCTAGAAACCAAAGCCTCATTTTTTTTATAATATTTTCCATCTTACCACCCCCCACCATATTATTAAAGGGGTTGATAGAATAAAATTGAGATATTCACTTGAAATCTGATACACGTATATATCATAATGACACTTGGAACTAGATTATATTTTTGGATTTTTGCAATGAAGGGTTGGGGGTTGAATAGGGGTAAATAGGGAAAAATAAGCAAGCTGGTAAGAGTACAGAAACTTGAAATTCGGTGTATGTACTAGAAGCCAAGGCATACAATTTTTTTATAATATTTTTCAACCCCCACCCCCACCTCCTTCTCCCCTTCTACATTATTAAAGGGGTTGATAAAATAAAATTGAGATAGTCACTTGAAATTTGGTACACGTATGTATTATAACGACATCTAGAACTAGATTAGATTTTGAGTTGATTCCGTTGAAGGGGTGGGGATGTGAGTATAGGTAAATAGGGGAGTAAAGCAAGATGTGTAAAGTACCAAAACTTGAGGTTTGGTGCGTATACTAGAAGCCAAGCCCTCAAATTTCTTTATAATTTTTCAATCCCCTCACTACCACCACCCCATTAATAAAGGGTTTGATGAAATAAACTTGTAATATTCACTTGACACATGTATTTATTTTTTGTTGAAGGGATGAAGGGGGGTGTGTAGTTGGGAAAGATCAGTAGAGCAAGAAACTTAATTGTTGGCGTATGTGCTAGAAACCAATGACTTAGTTTTAAACACTGAAAATGCTTAACAAATAGAAGATGTAACGACAATAAGGGAGTCCAGTATCGATGTGTGTAACGCTTGGCAATTCGGCTGTTTTTTTGGACAGGCAAGCGTTCGGTGCTGTTGCATCGCATGCTTTTTGAAGGATCCAAATTTGATTTTGAATATGGTAAATTTTGATATCTAGAATCATATTTTTGCATATTTACTCAACACATAGCGTCGTTTTTGTAAAACTCATCTATTTGATAAATTTTGATTCCTACATTCATATTCTTGCACTTTTACGTCTCGACGCCGACCGACGCCCAGCGTCGTTTTTATAAAATTGGTGTATTTGATAAATATAATATAAATAAATATTGATTCATATTCTTGCCTCTTTATGTCTCGACGCCGACCGACGCTTGGCGTCGTTTTCTTAATACTTCTGAATTTGATACATTCTGATACGTGGATTCATATTCTTGAATTTTTACGTCTCGACGCAGACCGACGGCTAATCTCGCTATTGTGAAACTAATGTATTTGATAAATTTTGATACCTAGATTCTTATTCTTGCATTTTTATGTCTCGACACCAACGGACGCCTAGAATCGTTTTTGTAAAAATTGTATATTTGATAAATTTTGATACTTAGATACTTATTGTTGCATTTTAAGTCTCGACGCCGACCGACACCTAGCATCGTTTTCTAAAACTTGTGTATTTGATATATTTTGATACCTAGATTCGTGTTCTCGCATTTTTAGGGAACTCATTTTTTTGTGGAATATTAATGTAAAGCCTATTACAGTTGTGTAACTTTTAAAAAAATTTATCCGCAGCTTAATAAGAGTTTGAAAATTTCTAAAACTTTTCTTTATTCCTATTCCCTGTACATTTTGCAGATTTTTTAAGTATTATGTCAGGCTTGAAACTTCATTTTCAATGTCTTAACGAAGCTTGCTAAATTGCACTTTTTGTAATTTTTTTTTATGACATCTGCCCAAATATTGTTAAAATTATATTACCAATTATTTCCGCATACTAAAGTGCAAATGTAGTCAAGAAATTTACCTCTAAAGAGGAAGGAAAGTCTGGATGTGGAAGTAAGTAGTGATTCCTTAGGCAGCGGTAACGTACAATTTTTGCGATAAGCTTTTATATCATATAAAATTGTATAACGTAACAAAATGATGGGTCTGATTTATTTCAAAGTTTATTTTCTTCTTTTTAGAGCATTTAAAGAAAAGCTTGTTTAATTTTTTTTTAATTAATTTTATTTAAAAACCGCATATACAAGTAAATTAAATTAAAAGTAGTAGAAAGGAAAAAAATAAGAAAATAGTTCTTAATTTATATTGGTACTTTCATTACCTTATAGCAAAGTAGCATTCAGTAGTGGGGGAGTTGAGTATGCGAAGTAGGAAAGGATGATGATGCGTAATGGTCATGCTATAGCTGCGTAGTAAAATCAGATCGAATAAATGGCAAAAAAGGTAGATGCATGAACATAACTTTTTTTATTTTGAATAAATAGTGATGGCCTTTTTCAAATGATGTGAGTTATGCGTAGGCGTCAGGGGTCATGTTATATCTATGTACTAAGAGGCAATAGAGACGAGAGAAGTTCAGTGTAAATACGTTTATAAATTCAAGAAAAGATTTGCAACGATTTTTTATTACTGTATATAGAATGAACATTTTGTGTGGTGTCTTTATTTACCTACTCAAGCACATATGCACGGTATTATGATTAATTCGAATTTTTTAGATCTAAAATATGGGACGACCTCAATCGGATAAGGATGTTTCAATTATTAGAAATGCTTTTCTTTACGTACAAGGAACATTTATTAAAATCGGGAAATATAGTTACCAAAAAGAATAATGTATGGATTCAAATGACCGAAAAAATAGATGGCATTGCCACTCCATTGGCAGTTTATAAAGCAGCAGTAAAAAATTATTTCAACGTACATAATATCTTTACGATGTCGATGATAATATAGACGAAAAAAATAAAGATACAGATACCATTGAAATCGAGAAGGACGCATCACCTTCTACTGATTCGAGTAATGGAAGTAAGAATACTGATACGAATAGTGAGGAAAGTACTGAAACTAGTAGTAAAGTGAATAAAAATGAATTCAAATATCGAGTTACATTGACACATCAAGACTTTATGGCGATGAACCCCCATTTTGAAAATTACAAAAGAAATGACAAGTACGAAACCAAAGTAAGCAGTAGGAAAAAGAAAACACGAACTTATCAAGTATTTGGTTAAAAACTATGGATTCATATTCTATATGAGAAGATAAGGGAGACCTTGACACAGTCAGACTGTCGATGCGCATATATGTTCAAAAGAGCTAAAATAAATCCTGAGAGTTCAAGATATAAAGGTACATTTTATGGTAACTGTAAGGAATGTAAATCTACCCTGATAGGCACGATGGAGGATCTACCATCTAAGTATTCTAACGCATATATAAATTTTACAGCTTCTGGAAACTTTAAGATGGCACATACTAACATTGTAAAGAGATCATTGAGTGGAGCTATTCGTCTTAAAATAGCTAAACAACTGATTGAGTCAAATATAGCCCCAAGTCAATACCGCAAAGTGCAAGCAGCACGTACGATGCAGTCTGGAGATCCAGAACCTGCAAATTTGCCAAGTGCGCGTACATTACGTGACGCCAAATACGAGGAAGTTAAAAGAAGTAGGTTTCACGAAGATCCAGTATTAGCTACTTGTTTATTATTGGACTAATACACAAATACACGTATATAATAATAGGTATTGTAACAGGGAATATTCTAGTATAAAAATAGATGTAACCGGGTGTGTGGTAAAGAAAATAAAAAGAGTGACGGGTGAAAAATCACGTCATATATTTTTATCTGAAATTGCCGTAAGAGCTAAAACTTCCCTACAAGATTGCCAGTATTCAGTTTCAAATATGCTGTATGAAAGTCAAAATGCTATCAGTATATACAATTGGTTGGCCAACTGGATGAAGAGCGGTGCAAAAAAACCAAAGGAAGTAGTAATAGATATGTCTTTAGCATTACTGTATGCTTCTGTTATGGCTTTTACGCAATTTAAGAGTTTAAATGACTACTTGACACATTGTTATGAAACTCTATTTTTGGAAGAACCATTTCGAGAAGACTGTTATATTAGGTGTGATGTAGCGCATGTTATTAAAATTGTTAGCGACTTTCCAAGTCTAAAAAAGCAGCATCGACTGACACGACAATTTTACTTAAAGATATTTGGGCAGATAATCCAGTTCACTAATATTAGAGATTTTGAAAGCCTCCTAAAGGCGCTTTTTACAGTTGCTTATAGTGACACCGAAGGCAGGAGCAATATCTCTGGGGAACCAATACAATGTGAAACGTATAAGGTGTGGTTGAAGAGAAGAGCAGGAACGGGCACCATAGAAGATCTTGATTCATCACAAACGACACATTCTAATTCGGAACTCAATTGTCCGATTCCAGACCTGCTGGATGTCGCTGATATCACTCCCGATTTATTTTAAAAAATGGGTTGAGGACATTGCCAACAGCTGCAGATTAATTGTTAATAATGTCGTTGAGATTGGTGATCGTGGTAATCAACAGTGCTTGCCAATGTTTGTACTGGACTTCTTAAATCTATCAAAGACAATTCCTTTGTGGACTGCTGTAATGAAACAATATTTTTCCCTTGGCGCCAATCACGGGATGTTCGGCATCAGTTGAGAGTAGTTTCAATAACATTAAAAATCGAATATTCCAAAATGTCTCTTTACCAGTGAGAGTAGAGAGTTTTCTACAAATTCATATATTGTCAATAGATGGAGCTGCAAAATTAGCGGAAAATGGTTTTAACAAATTTGATGAAACTTCAAAGGAAACAGAAAAAGTAAGTTGTATTTTGTCTCGAAATGGTACAAACAAATAAAAATTTAAATAAACTCTATAATTTAATTTCAAGGAAGGCAAAATGATCCGAGACGTGTACGTTCCCTATAGATTACCACAGAGAAAGTCAACCATGTAAGTGACAAAAACGTAATATTATTTTCTTAGTTATGAAATTGTTCATAAACTCCACTGCTTAAGCAACGGTTGATTGTGACCATTGCAGTTTTCAATGTTAAATAAATAAGGTTCTAATTCTTGAATGCAGCGACCGTAGAAGATATAATTTATAAAATTTATCATGATATGAAATTATATCAGTATTAACCAAATTTACATGTACATTTGTTTTAGATAAAAATGTATCCAATATAGGTTGTCCATCTTGCCAGTTAAATATTGAAGAAAATGGATTTTGTAGTTTCTGTTCAAAACCAATTCATTTCCACCGTTTGTGTGCATCCCAATGGGACACAGACGTTGCTTTGCGTTTTACTTGTACAAATTCAACAGCGCGTGAGCAGCTGTCATTTGACAATTGGAAAGGTTTAGGCAGTGAAAATAATTTACCATCAAAGAAAAGGCCAAGGACCTCGTACTATCAAGTGAAATAATTGAAGCAAATTATGACACCAAAAGAAGAGTTATGCCTATTGACTCCTTGGGTCATTTTATAGCTTTTTGTTTAAGCATAATAATAAGTGGGAGGAGTACGATGATAGGATGACGAAAAGTCAACCGTGTTCCTCTTTTAAAACGGTCAGAATCCAAGTAATATTATATACAATGCAGGTTTTATATGCTCATTTGACATAATTTATACTAGATGTTTTCAAATATGCAATCATAGTCGTCGTTTCCTTTAAGTTTTTTACATCTATGTATTATTTGTTTTGTCAGTATTTTTACATTTACATTTATGTACTTCTCTATATTATTATTATTATTATTTTTACCTATAGCCACTGTATAATGTTTACTTACTATTGTTACTATTTTTTGCCTATTTATTTTTATTGTACGGCTATTTTTTACATTGATTTTTAGAATGGTTTTTATTTTATTACAATAACTCTTCGTTAGAAGTTATTCATGAGAACAGATTTTCTTTATTATTTATATAGCTAGGTATGGTAACCCATCATTAGAGGGTAATGTTACTAATGATTATGACTTTTTTGTTTTTATCTGTTAATTTGTAGTTTAGTAAACATAATAAAGAGAAAAATTATGCTAATCAACGATCTTTGTTGTTCACCTTCTCTCTTAGAACCGCTTCGCCTCTATTAAGCCAATTACACCACAGTTTGTTTTCTATCTTTATAATTACCCATTCTTAACGTGCGGTCTATTACACAATGGTTAAATTCTAATCATGACCGTATTGATACAACAATTATAGAGATGAATAAACAAATATCAATATCAAAGCACCACATATAAATAATTATTGATATATAAAGAGACATTATTTGAAAACACATGAATCATATCTACCATCACGATTAGAAATAATGAGTAATTAACATTGTTAAAAACATTATTATATTTTGCCATGACAAAAATCAGCAGTTTATAATATTATTATAGTTCAACTAAGATAACCAAATAAGCTAAAATTGTAACTAAGATCAAAAATTATAATACGATCTTTAGGGCACAATGTTCTTAATATTGAGACAAGCATGGTAGAAATATATACCAAGCACTGTGATATGCGCAACGCGCGGCCAATAGTGTATCTAAACTACCTAGATATAAGAATTAATTATATACTCTTCGCCAACTTACTGCACTTTTTATATAATTGTTATACATTCTATAGGACGCTCTTCGCAGTTTTTTTTGTTTGTTTTTTTTTGTAAATGATATCAGTTTTAGACATTTTTTGTCTAATTACAAAACATTTAAAAAAATCAAATTTAAAACATTTTTAACTTTTTTATTTATTTATCGATTTTGTTCAAAATAGGGTTCTTCCTCTAGCTAACTGTCCAAGTTTCAATACAATCCGACTTTTCGTTCTTAAGTTATCGTATTACCGGTTTTAAAAATGTACCGATCGAATGCAATAAGTATACTCTTCGTATTGTATTTGTGAAGAGTCTAATAAGATGGCGGCTAGTTTCCGACATGTGTCATTGTAAGCATAGTAAACAAAGAGATTTAAAGGAGTTTTTTCGATTAAGACTGAATTCGAGTCAACAAATCGTGAGAATGTTTATACAATGTAATGTTTTTATTGTGTTTTAAGGGATTAAAAATGGAATTTCCACTTAACAGTTCGTATTACACGACACAGTCGAAAAAAAAAAAAACAATACTGGTCAGGGAAATAGCGTATAAATTCGACGATGAAAAGTTACCATCTGCCAGTTGGTAATCGAAGAGACCAGACCATATAAGAACCAAACTTTTTTCTCTGGAATTTTTTGGTATGGTGAGCGGATAGGCAGGGAGGAACTTTTTTTTAATCAAATGGTTACCGATATCTGTCCGCATAGGTAGTTAGTATCTTCTAATGCCCCAATTACGCTGGCAGACAAATCTTCCGGTCGGTGCGCGGAAATCAGAAATTGAAAAGATAATCTTAGTTACCGGACCAACCCCAGCGCAAAATGTTTGTTTTGGCGTGTACAGTACTGTACTATAGTGGTAAACATTTCTATCTGTCGGTTTTGGAGCAATTTGCCATCAAAGTGGCGAAAAATGGACCAAAACTTCGAGTTAATGAGTCATAAAGCGCGAATCTGCAAATTCCTGATAAACTGAGAAAAAAACAGGAAGTAGGAAGATTTACTTCACTATGAACTAAAGTATAATAATAAAGATATTTCATGTATTATGACTACCTTTACAGGGAGAGAAACCTTGTCAGAGACAACCGCCACGTGCCAAGTATAAGGATATACTACACTAAATTTTTCGTCTTACAAACAGTTGTTTCACGGTAGACTTTCAACCAAGGCGTAAAATCGTTTGCATATAGTTTGGCGGCGCACATCAATAATTACTTCCACATCCACGTAGTGGATTGGAAGTATAGTAATCGTAAAACAAAAATTCAAATTTGTTTTTTCTTGAAATGGGTTTAGAATGTCATGAAAAGTCGAGATTTTAAATTTGAGCGAAAAAAAAATTCTGTCTGTCTGTCTGTCTGTCTGTCTGTCTGTCTGTCGGTCTGTCTGTCTGTCTGTCTGTGACTTTTTTGTCCGCACGTTTTCTCCGGAACGGTCCAAGATATAGACTTCAAATTTTGTACACATATATATTATAACGAGATCTGGAACTGGATTGTTTTTTGAAGATATCCGGTGAAGGGTTGGGTCGTAAATAGGGGGAAATATGTAAAGCAAGCTGGTAAGAGTATAGAAACTTGAAATTTGATGTATCTACTACAAGCCAGGGCCTCAAAATTTTTTATAATATTTTTCATCCCCCCACCCCCTCCAATTCATTATTAAAGGGGTTGATAAAATAAAATTGAGATATTCACTTGAAATTTGGTACACATATATATAATAATAATATCAGGAACTGGATTATATTTTGGGATTATTCTGATGAAGGGTTGGGGGGTTAAATAGGGGGTAAATAGGGAAAAATAAGTAAAGCAAGCTAGTAAGAGTACAGAAACTTGAAATTCATTCAGATATTCACTTCAAATTTGGTACACGTATGTATTATAATGACATTTGGAACTAGATTATATTTTGAGATGTTTCCGTTGAAGGGTTGGGGGTTAAATAGGGGTAAATAGGGGAAAATAAATAGAGCAAGTTGGGAGGAGTACAGTAACTTGAAATTCGGTGCATGTACTAGAAGTCCAAGCCTCAGATTTTTTAATAATATTTTTCAACGCCCGACCATCCCTACTCCATTATTAAAGGGGTTGATAAAATAAAATAGAGATATCCATTTGAAATATGATACACGTATGTATTATAACGACATTTGGAACTAGATTATATTTTGAGATGATTCAGTTGAAGGGTTGGGTGTTAAATAGGGGTAAATGGGGCAAAATAAGTAAAGCAAGCTGCTAAGAGTACAGAAACTTGAAATTCGGTGTATATACTAGAAGCCAAGATATAAAATTATTTGTAATATTTCTCAAGCCCCCACGAGCCCTAAGCCATTATTAAAGGGGTTGATAAAATAAAATTGAGATATTCACTTGAAACTTGGTACACGTATGTATTATAACGACATCTGGAACTAGATTATATTTTGAGATGATTCCGTTGAAGGGTTGTTGGTTAAATAGGGGTAAATAGGGCAAAATAAGTAGAGCAAGCTGGTAAGAGTACAGAAACTTGAAATTCGGTGTATGTACCAGAAGCACAGATATCAAAATATTTATAATATTTTTCAATTCTATTGAATGGGTGGGAGGTGGCAAGTTGTGAATAGGGGAAAATAAGTAGGGTAAACTAGAAACGTCATTTTTATCGTATATAGTGGAAACCAACGCCTCAAACTTTTCTATAACATCTGCCCCAAATATTATTAAAATTCTATGGCCAATAATTTCCGCGTACTAGAGTGCAAATCTAGTCAAGATGTTTCCTTTAAGGTGACTTGAATGAAAAATCTGGATGTGGAAGTAGTGATTCCTTAGGCAGCGGTTTTTTAAGATACTGCTGGTCTGGCCTAAGCCAAATTTTACGATACGTTTATAACGTATGCGCGCTCCTTTTAAAAGAAATCTTTTACAGTCCACAGGAGTTTCTTAAGACGAGAAATGTAAAGTAAGTTGAACGTGAGAACTAATTTTAAACTCTACAAGTTGACCCAGACTTGATACAGAGATTATCGCAAGTAGAGCACGATTGTAATATAAATCGAATTATTTCACTGAGTGAATCCTGTCTTTAATTTGTTATATGCCCTACTACATAAAAGGTACTTTCTGACTAAGGGCAGGATTTTCACATCGAATGATTTAGTAAATAAAATGTGGAAAACCGGATACAGAAAAATACAATATACCAATTGTAAGAAAAATTTAATTGACTGCGTCTAATAGTTCATTTCATAATTTCAGCATATCCTCTATATGACGATGTATTTTGGAATTTTCCTTCTAAATAAAAGAGAATAATGTTAAAAACAACATATGATGGTAATGGTAAAATATGTTTGTTGTTATTTTATAAGTTATAAACATTAGGTAGTTATTTATCAGTAACTGGAATAAAAAACAAAATTAATGTGGTAAGTAATTCACGTCTGTTTAGTGATTCTCTTTCCTCATTTCAAGCAAAGTTAATAAACATTTCCCCTTTAACATTGTTCCCGTTTATTAGTATTCCGCAGAACCCCTATTGTTTCGTCATGTCCGTTCGTCTGTATTTTACAGGTGTTTTTCTTAGAAAGTAGTGGGCCCAACTTTTGCACAGTTGTGTATTGTTATAAGGCGTAAAATAAAATCTTGAAAAAATGTTTTTTTGGATACCACCACTATATGTAAATCGGTGGCGAGACTTTTTTCCACGCACCCCATCGATTGGAGTCTCATTAACCAGGTCTTTGAAAATGAAGTTGAGGTTTCCTAGATCGATTTTAATTTGAAAGTTACGTTTTCGAAATATTTGGTTTCAATTTCATTTATATTTTTCGCTCGCCTTTAATTTTTCTACCGTGTGTTCTAAAAATTTGTTTTTCCCGATAGTACCTTTTAACAGAGCTGAGCACTACTTCAAGTAAAAGTAGTATAAATTATGCTTCAATTACTTTTTTAACTTGAAGTATTTTACTTCAAATACCTCAAGTAATGAGTACTTGGTTCTTGATACTTGCATATATTTTAGAATAGTACTTAGTACTTGTTACAGTACTTGAAGTATTTTACAATTTACTTCAAGTATTTTACTTCAAGTACCTTAAGTACTGCAAGTAAGTTTAAAATCTAGTTGAAACCTGTAGATAGAGATATTCGTTATTGCTGAAAAGAGCTTAATTTGCCTTTAGTTTGTATTAAACAGTATAGTATAGTATGTATACAATGTGCTTAACGAAACGTTATATACACAATACCACAACATACTTAACAAATGTAAGTATTTATAAGTAATAATGCTCACTCGCAAGGATTCATTTTGTGGGTTTGGCTTCATTTATTTACTGTCTACTGTCAAAATCAACACACTGCAAATTATGTGCTATTATATTAACGTTATATGTAGGTAAATATATTGTAATGTTATTTTCATTCTTTTCGTAAATAAATATTATTATTATTATTATAGTATAGTATAGTATAGTATAGTATAGTATAGTATAGTATAGTATAGTATAGTATAGTATAGTATAGTATAGTATAGTATAGTATAGTATAGTATAGTATAGTATAGTATAGTATAGTATAGTATAGTATAGTATAGTATTGTATAGTATAGTATAGTATAGTATAGTATAGTATAGTATAGTATAGTATAGTATAGTATATTATAGTATAGTATAGTATAGTATAGCATAGCATAGTATAGTAAAGTATAGTATAGTATAGTATAGTATAGTATAGTATAGTATAGTATAGTATAGTATAGTATAGTATAGTATAGTATAGTATAGTATAGTATAGTATAGTATAGTAGAGTACAGTACAGTACAGTACAGTACAGTACAGGACAGGACAGGAAAGGATAGGATAGGATATATACACAATACCACAACATACTTAACAAATGTAAGTATTTATAAGTAATAATGCTCACTCGCAAGGATTCCTTTTGTGGGTTTGGCTTCATTTATTTACTGTCTACTGTCAAAATCAACACACTGCAAATTATGTGCTATTATATTAACGTTATATGTAAATATATTGTAATGTTATTTTCATTCTTTTCGTAAATAAATGTTATTATTATTATTATTATTATTATAGTATAGCATAGTATAGTATAGTATAGTATAGTATAGTATAGTATAGTATAGCATATTATAGTATAGTATAGTATAGTATAGTATATAGTATAGTATAGTATAGTATAGTATAGTATAGTATAGTATAGTATAGTATAGTATAGTATAGTATAGTATAGTATAGTATAGTATAGTATAGTATAGTATAGTATAGTATAGTATAGTATAGTATAGTATAGTATAGTATAGTATAGTATAGTATAGTATAGTATAGTATAGTATAGTATAGTATAGTATAGTATAGTATAGTATAGTATAGTATAGTATAGTATAGTATAGTATAGTATAGTATAGTATAGTATAGTATAGTATAGTATAGTATAGTATAGTATAGTATAGTATAGTATAGTATAGTATAGTATAGTATAGTATAGTATAGTATAGTATAGTATAGTATAGTATAGTATAGTATAGTATAGTATAGTATAGTATAGTATAGTATAGTATAGTATAGTATAGTATAGTATAGCATAGCATAGTATAGTAAAGTATAGTATAGTATAGTATAGTATAGTATAGTATAGTATAGTATAGTATAGTAGAGTACAGTACAGTACAGTACAGTACAGTACAGGACAGGAAAGGATAGGATAGGATATATACACAATACCACAACATACTTAACAAATGTAAGTATTTATAAGTAATAATGCTCACTCGCAAGGATTCCTTTTGTGGGTTTGGCTTCATTTATTTACTGTCTACTGTCAAAATCAACACACTGCAAATTATGTGCTATTATATTAACGTTATATGTAAATATATTGTAATGTTATTTTCATTCTTTTCGTAAATAAATGTTATTATTATTATTATTATTATAGTATAGCATAGTATAGTATAGTATAGTATAGTATAGTATAGTATAGTATAGTATAGTATAGTATAGTATAGTATAGTATAGTATAGTATAGTATAGTATAGTATAGTATAGTATAGTATAGTATAGTATAGTATAGTATAGTATAGTATAGTATAGTATAGTATAGTATAGTATAGTATAGTATAGTATAGTATAGTATAGTATAGTATAGTATAGTATAGTATAGTATAGTATAGTATAGTATAGTATAGTATAGTATAGTATAGTATAGTATAGTATAGTATAGTATAGTATAGTATAGTATAGTATAGTATAGTATAGTGTAGTGTAGTGTAGTGTAGTGTAGTGTAGTGTAGTGTAGTGTAGTGTAGTGTAGTGTAGTGTAGTGTGGTGTAGTATGGTATGGTATGGTATGGTATGGTATGGTATGGTATGGTATGGTATGGTATGGTATGGTATGGTATGGTATGCTATAGTATAGTATAGTATAGTATAGTATAGTATAGTATAGTATAGTATAGTATAGTATAGTATAGTATAGTATAGTATAGTATAGTATAGTATAGGATAGGATAGGATAGGACAGGACAGGACAGGACAGGACAGGACAGGACAGGACAGCACAGCACAGTACAGTATAGTACAGTATAGTATAGTATAGCACTTTCTGACCAGGCGGAAAATTTTCGTTGTCAATGCTCATTGCTGGAACACCATATGCCAACATTTTCTGCCTATTTTCCAGATTTTTGTAAAAAAATTGGACTTTTAGCCTAAAACGGGCCAAACTGGTGCTTTTAAAAAGAAAGTGTTGGCACCTTTTCAAACTCGTAGTTTCTGTACCAAAGAATAGCCTGCAAATGCCAACATTTTTTTCTCAGGAGAACCTGTGCTTTGTGAAACCGCAAAAATCCCCAACAACTGGAATTATTTTTAGGGATTTCAGTTCTGGTCCAGTACTTAATGTAAGATAAAACAAGCTAACCATTATACTCTTCGCCGATTTACTGCTCTGTTTACGGACGGATGGACGGACGGACAGATAGATGGACAGACGGACGGACATTTTGAAGGTTGTTCAAAATTCGATCAGCGATATTAAATTTTTTTCTCTATGAGCAATATTAGCGGTTTTAGAAATGTGCCGATCGAATGCAATATACTCTTCATTTTGTATAGTATAATAAGGGTTCCTTACGGTATGGTACTGATCCAGGAAGAAATAAAAGTTTAGGTCCGGCTCTTAAAAAATAGCGGTCCGATCCAGATCTCCAGATCAAGCGATAAAATTGCTATTAAGATTGCTTAGGTGATTTGAATCCTTAAAGAGTGACTGCTAAATCCTTTGAATATGTTCAGCAATTACCCCTATTCAGGGGTTGAAATTTAAAAAATATCAATAAATCTAAAACATTTTTATTTGTATTATTTCTATTAAACTAATTTTTAAAAAACGAAATTATGTATTTTCTATCAAGTAGGGTTAAAAATTCTCCCATAGGCCCTTAGAGGGGGTGAAATTATCCCCAAAATATAAAAAAAAAAATTTTAAAACTTCTACTAATAAAATATTTAAATTAAATGTTTCAAGTCATGACAAATATGGAAAAAACATTTCTCGCCAGTTTTGATGAAAAACAACCCGTTCAGACGGTAAAGCTACCCCCAAGCACGAAACATGAACAAAAATCTAGAAATGTTTGTGAAATAGCTAACTGAATATCATGAATACCAGTGTTTCCAAAAATTGTTATGATTTCTTTTCAAGTTTTCGTGTTTGGCGAGAAATCTTTTTTCCATATTTGTCATGACTTTAAACATTTAAAAATTTTATTATAAAATTTTTTTTTAATATTTTTGATTTTTTTGATATCTTGGGAATGATCTCACTCCTATTGAGGGTCTATTTAATAGAAATAATACAAATACAATTGTTTTTAGATTTATTGGTATTTTTTAAATATCAACCCCTGAATAGAGGTAATTACTGAACATTTAAAAAACCAAGAATAATGTCTCTATCGGCTTTTGATAAGGATTAATTTGAGACCAGCTAAACCTTTTTATGATTCTTCCCAAGCTCGCAATCCGCTACCCAAAAACAGGGTTTTTGTGGTATACCTACTGAAATGTGAATATACTCGTAATTTTGTAGACTACGTACAATAGTGTAAACTTGACGTGCTATTGTTGTATAGAATAATACAAATTAACTACAATAGGATTTAAAGTCTAATAGCATACATAAGTGAATACAAATATGAACACTATGAACATATTTCTCAGTTTTGCAGTCGACTGCAACCATTGTTGTATTTTAAAAATTGCAAAGCATCCATAATTTAAGTAAAATAGTTTGTTTGTAAAGTAAAAAACTATTTTCTTGACATTAAAAAGAAGAGCAATAAGCTATAATAATACATTTTTTTATATAAACTAGACAGGACAGTTGGTTGCTAACTGAATAGTAAATATACACTAACCCAATCGTACTGTTAATTAGAATATGAGAAATGAAGTACTTATTTGGAAACAGATTCAGGCTACTTAATTAGTCGAACGTAATTCTAAGTGACCTTTTACTTCAAAAAGGGTGGGTAGATCTGAGGAAGAAATACATAACATACGGAAGTAACTGAAACTGAGAAAAAAATACGTTTAAATACGGTGTCAAAACAGTGAGCCCAGATATTATAACCCATTGTATTCTGGTAATGGCAATGTGCTTGAAAAAGATCTTTTATATTTTTATAGCAATATACACGCTGTCATTTAAACTTTGCACTTGTTTCGATAGGACTTAAAATAACTGTATTTAATTGTTGAAGTTTGATACTTTCTAGCACTGTAAATATTACAGTATTGCATCAGTAGCATTTATTTTTTGTTGGAATATAAGGATTTATTACGAAGTTGTCAAGAAAACTGGATATATCTGAATATTTTTGATGAATTTGTTAAATAGATATAGTGGATGTAGTAGAAGCAATCTTGGAGAATAATGGCTGACATTTTTGCTATTTCACAAATGACTAAATTTGCGTTTAAAATTTAAATTTTACCAAAAATTATTGTTTTGAAAAGAATCAGCCTATAGTGTATACACATATGAAAAGGCAGGCATTTTTTATACATTCGAATTTAGGAAGATTTCTTCTACCATTTGATTAATTTCAATACGTAAAATTTGCAGTCTGGGGTGGCCGACTGCGATTATTTATTTGATTAATATTTTGCCTCGCTACGATACGATTCACCTTTACATGTTTCCACAGGTTAAGTGCACAGACAATTTAAAAAAATCTATTATCAATTAAGTATTCGCGGCCGGCAATGCCCGACTACAGTTTTCACTCGTTTCGTACTTGTTTTGTTAAAAGTCTCTTAATATATCCAGCCTATTATAAAACGTCTATCTGCAAACACTCATTTTCATAGATAATTTAAAATGTTTATCCTGTTATATATTGTTTAATTAAATCAAATACAGTAAGTAGATATATAAACTGTACGGGCGGTCTATCATCACTCAATATTTTAAACCACTTAATTATTATTCACATATCTGTTCCACAAAATTAACGACAGAGGTCGAAGGAAGAACGCACGAAAGAGGAATAAAAGTTTCAAAATATAATTTGTATATCACCGGATCCTTCGCCATTTATTAGATAGAATTACTAAAAAAAAATCGGTAAATTACTAAAAAAAAATCGGTAAAGGTATTTACATAGAACTTCTTTCTTTATTTGCCACCTTCTATTATACTCTTCGCAGTCTTCGCAAATACAAAACGAACAGTATATCGCATTCGATCGGCACATTTCTAAAACCGTTAATATTGCTCGTAGGGGAAAAAAATTCATATCACTGTGTGATCGAATTCTAAACAACTTTCAAAATGTCCGTCCGTCCGTCTGTCGGTCTGTCTGTCTATCCATCAATCCGTCTGTCTATCCGACCATCCATCTGTCTGTCCGTCCGTCATGTTTATTGTAAGCACGATAACTTAAGAACGAAACGTTGGATTGTAGTGAAATTTGGACAGTAAGTTAGTGTTAAAAAAATCTCTCAATAAGTAAAAAAGTTATTAATTGTTTTTAGTTCTATAAAAAATCATTTTTTTTATTTTGTAAATAAACGAAAATATTTAAAACTAATATTATTTGCAAATTATTTGCAAAAAAGACTGCGAAGAGAATTCTATAGAATGGGCAACAATTATATGAAAAGTGCAGCAAGTCAGCGAAAAGCATAATGATTAGCTTTTTTATTAATTATGTTTTCTGTTGGATGGCCAACTTGTCTATTTTTGTAACTAAAAGTATGTCAGATTTACTCATTGAAAATAGCATCAACTATATACAAAATATTATTTTCCACCAACGATTATTAATTACTGTTTAGGGTTATCACCTTGTGTAAATTTTTAACAGCGGAATTAATATTTGTCGTATAATTGACACAACCGCCAAGGAAATCTGCTACATTTTCGGAAAAAATTATATAGGGTGGTCACTTAATAAAAAAAATTAGGAAATGATGGAAGACAAGGAGGAAACCTGCTAAGCATTTGGTGACTATTGTTAGGTCCTCATTTTAAAAAAATAATAAAGAAACGACGAAGGACGATCATATTTGGAACGTAGTTGTCACAGTTTCCAAGGTGAAAACCTGCTGTACTTTTGAAGAAAAGTACTGAGTGGTCCTTTTATGAAAATAGTTAGGAAACGAGGCTATTAATATTTAGAATGTAGCTGCCACAATTGCCAAGAATATCTGGAATATAGTAGTACACGAGCGAAAATTTGTACTCGGGGCCGAAGGCGAGGACTGCGTTTCGCGAGTGTGGAATATGCCGTTCCAAAAGTGTTGTAGACTGTACTTTCTCAAACAAGATATTAGAAATTCTACAAAAAAACTTCACAACTATTCATAAAGTCAAATGCAAAGCTAGAAATAAATACATTTTGTTCAACGTAACCATAGCAACCGAACCACTAAATGTGGTTTAACGGCTCCAGATTAGTCAAAAGCTGTGAGATTATTCCATCACAGTGTGCTGGAGTGATACTTGTTCCGACACAATTTTTAGTTGAGTGATTTGAAGTTTCTAAAACAGTGTTAGAGAAAACTTGTGTTGGTGATTTGTATTTTATTTTACTTTAAATATTTCGTTCGGGAGTAATTTTACTACCTCATATTCTTTTATGGGAGGTCGTAAATTGGCTATATTCCTACTATATATTTTTTGTATTAAATTATAGGATAGGTACTTAAAAATTTATTACATCTCTGTTATTGAAAATCTGTAATATGTGAACCATACTTACTAAGATCTAAAATATTATTATATTTTACCATGTTTGTTGTTTAACGTGCCACAGGATTCTGTCTGTCATCAACTTTATTCTTTTAACTATAAATGATATCTTGATATTTGCACCAGCTATAATGAATCACAGCCACAGACGGTATTTAAAAATAATAGGCGTGGCTCCAGATAAAAGAATTTATTTTCTTCAAATATAAGGACGTGTGATATAAGTACCATTGGAAAATTTTTTTGTGAAATTTTAAATTTAAAATATCTACGCGTGACATCTAGTTGATGAAGAGACTTCGGATGAATAAGTATCCTATTCAGAAACTCTGATACAGTTGAAGAACTGAAAACATTAGATGTTAGATGTATTATATAAGAAATTGAGGGAAGCCATATTCTCTATATGTTTTTAAAATTGGAATATTCAGAGATGATTCTGGCACTGAAATTACCATTTTCTTCATATTTCCTCCAATGGATGGCTCTGGAGAATTAATATAAAACTAAAATTCTACTTTCTCATGTCATGAAGAATCTGATGACGTAATGAGTGTGACTTATTATACAGCGAAGGGATGCAAACTAAAATTATGTATAATTGTATGGCCTTGTCACTTTGTGATTAAAAGAGGAAATATAAATAAATTCGTAAAGTCCATAGCAGGATAAGACACTAATAATTGCCCCAGCATTTATAGAACTGGAGTGGAATCCTAATATTGTATTTTATAGCGAGGATCACTTTTACATAGCTTTAGTTCCGTGACTACTCAAGAAGTTGTAATGGCTGTTAAACCCCTAAAGTGTTTTACTCATTTCTAATTGATCAATTGGCTTGACTTGGTATACATATTATATGCTATTAAGTGACTTACTGACAACAGGAGCCCTCTGCAACTATTCTAACCCCAACAGAAACATAAAAAAATAATTTGCGTCCCCTTATGGGTAAGCATCCCTTCTGGCGAACCAATTAGATTCTAATGAAATACGCGTTGCTGATTTAATTTCCACGTCACCAAGTTTCGTTCAGTTTACCGTGGTGGAATAGTGTGAAAAAAAAAATTATAATTTACATAATCTATATAAAATATTTGTTAATCTTGTTCACAGTCTTCATCAATAGCTGGGCAGTCAAATTTCTTAGTAAGTATATGTGCTGTATTTACAATTCGCCATTTTATGAATAGTGTATTACAATTGCTACGTGAGAACAACTGTCTGCTGTTCTAGTTCTATTTGAACACGTGAAACAATTAATGTCTCTTCATATTGGTGCTGCCGTTGCAGTTAGCCTACGAGCCTTGATGAATACGTGGCATGTCTTTTTTTCCCTTTTGCCTAGGCTTAGTACATATACATAGAATGTCTGGTGCGGTTTTTGAGTATTGTATATTGATTGATCCATTCGATATAACAAGTAACATAACGACTGCAATAATTAGAGTGTACCAACAAAAAAATGTCTTTCACTTTTTTCTGGAAAATCGAACTAATCGTTGTTGGACAATTGTATAAAATTAAATTTCTTTTGCAGCCATCCGCTTTTAATATTATTACTTATTTGCTGTTTTACAAAACACTCTATTCCACCATTGCAACCGCAATGAAACTAGGACATGTTGAAGTTAAATCAGCTAAGCATATTTCATTAGAATATGGTGGGTGTGCCTGTAAGGACAATTTCCCTTAAGGAGATGCAAATTATTTTTCTATGTTTCTGTTGGAGTTGGAATAATCGCAGGGGCTCCCGATTTTCTCAATAAGTCATATAATAGCATAGAATATGTGTACCAAATTTCAAGCTAATTAATACATTAGAAATGAAGAAAAGAAATAACGCAGTTTAGGGCTTAAACAGCAGTTTCAATCCCTTCAACTAATACTTTGTGAAAGTGATCCCCGTTATAAAATACAATAATAGGACACCACTCCTGTTATTGTATTTTATACTCCAGTTCCATAAGTGCAGGGGCACTTTTCAGTTGCTTATCCTGCTATGTCCTTTAGGCCCAAGTCTACTCTGAAATACTCTCTTCCACACGTAAATGATAAGGAGCGAAAAAAAAATTATGGCGATCTATATGTCTGTAACTTTTTTTGTGCGCACGAATACTGTGGAACTGTTTAAGGTCGCCATTCCCTAGAAAGAGACATCCGATAGGGAAATATTTATTATTTTTGGCCATGACTTTCTTGTCTTAGCACGTACATTTAAAAAAGCTATAAGACTACCTAAGTAGAACCATAACAAGCCTAGTACGATGAGTTTTCACTTAATAATTCTAGTCGTTTCCAAAATAGTTAGATTTAAACTACGAAATACGAAGATTAGCCAAATTATTACATTTAAATCTAACTATTTTGCAAACCACTGAAATTATTGAGTGAAAGTCTTGTTATGGTTCTACTTAGGGAGTAATTTCTTTAAACATACGTACAAAGAAAAAAAGTTACTGCCAAAAATAATAAATAATTCCCTATCGGATGTCCCCTTCTAGGCAATGGCCACCTTAAGATATTGACTTACAATTTAGGCTGGCGGTGCACCCCTGAAAGGATGAATAAAAATACTCGCAGAACCTCCTAAATAAAGTTGCCAGATTTAAACCAATTGGAATCGATTAGTTACGTTTTAGGGAACAAAAAACCTAAATAACATTTCTTTGTCCGAGTGGCAGGTAATTTGTTACTAATAATAAATTGCAAAGTAAAAAAAATGTAAAAAATGCATTTGAAAACACATTTTCTAAGTGAATTGGGCAAAAATAAACACTTTTTGTCTGTTGTAATGTTTGCACTGTTTTTGAGTTATAGGCGATTTAAGGTCCGAAAATCGCCAAAAGTCGACAACTTCAAAAATTCATATCGCGGCTTCTACTGAACTTTTTTTTATGTTTTGTGTCGCAAAATGATCGCTAATACTTACACTTAAACATACTACTTTTTGGAATAAAGCAACTTTTCATTTTCATCCTGAAATTTATCATCGAAATATCGCTATTTTTTCCTGCTTGCGCAGAATAGGTGAAATACGCAGGTGGCGAAGAACTAATCTGCTAATTTCTTTTTTGATATATTAAAACATTTTTAATAAGATATTCATAAAAAGCGATAGTTTAACGAATTATATGTGTTGAAGTTAAAAATTTTCATTCTTTTTCTACGTTTGTCAAAGCTGCTTAATCTAAGACAGATATGCATATATTTATAGTTACTTAGGCACCTTCTGATAAAGAATTAGATGACTTGACAAATATTGTTAATTTACCTACCAGAAGCGTTGAATGCGGTAACTAGACTTTTGAGTATACTTTATGCATCTGAAAAATTTTATAGAAAAAAAAGTTCTGGAAGTAAGGGCTTGTATTTATCTATAAACGACTTGAGATATAAAGTATCTAAAACTAGAAGTATACCAGTAGACAAAATACCTTCATCGGAGCCTGCTTTGTTACAACATATTATGCGAGTGAAATGGCAAATAAATGAATGGTCACAGTTAAGATCTAAATAAATAAATTCTTTTGATCCCACTGATTACGCGTGGATATTACAAAATAATGTATTGCGTGTTAATTACTTTGAAGAGGAGCAATGGAATTTTTGTAGAAATTAATTTGTTCATGCAGCGGAAAGTCACCCTGCAGTGATGAAGAAATTTGTTCTTGTTTGTCGCCAGATTTTAAATGTTGTGAACTTTGCAGTTGTTCAGTTAAATGTAAAAACCAAGAAATAATATATTGTGACACTGAAATATTCGACGAAAGTATAATTGAAGATTAAATTGGTAATTTACTAATTATTATATTCCATTATAAAATAGTGTCTTACATTAACATTTTATATTTACATATCATCAAATCTGTATTGTTTAAATAAAATATTTCATTTGAAGTCATTTGCAAAAATTAGCAGATCAGTGCTTCGCCACCTGTGTATTTCATCTATTCTGCGCATGCAAGAGAAAATAGCGATACTTCGATGATAAATTTCAGGATGAAAATGAAAATCTGCTTAATTTCAAAAAGTAGTATGTTTAAGTGTCAATATTAATGATCATGTTGCGACCCAAAACATACAAAAAAGTTTAGTAGAAGCCGAGATATGAATTTTTGAAGTTGTCAAATTTTGGCCATTTTCGGACCTTAAATATATAAAAAGTATTTATTTTTGCCCGATTAACTTAGAAAAGGTGTTTCCAAATGGATTTTTTACATTTTTTTTTTACTTTGCAATTTCATTGTTAATAACAAATTATTTGCCACTCGCACAAAAAATGTTATTTAGGTTTTTTGTTCCCTAAAACGTAACTAATGAATTCCAATACGGCAACTTTATTTGGGAGGTTTTGCGACTTTTTTATTCATCTTTTTAGGGGTGCACCGCTCGCATAATTTGGTACACGTATCTAATAAGAGGATCTGGAACTGGATTATATTTCAGCTCATTCCATAAATAAAATTAAGATATTGACTTAAAAATTGGTACACATATGTATTATGCCGAGATCTGGATTAACTTATTTCCTTAAACGAGTGGGTGGTAAATAGGGATAAATAAGTAAGACAAGCAAGTAAAAGTTCAGAAACTTGGGATTTGGTGTATGTACTAGAAGCCAAGGCAGACAATTCAAAATATTATTGTATTAAAATTCTATGAGTAATTATTTCCAAATACTGGAGTGCAAATATAGTATCAACATGTTTTCGTTTAAAGTGGCTTGCATGGGAAATTTGAATGTGGAAGTACTGATTCCTTAGGCAGCGGTATTTCAATTTAAATGTACCTACCTACTTAAAGTACATATCTGTTTTAACAAATTTTATAACAGCTCTTTTCAAATCTCGCATTCAAATGTATTTTTGTTCAACACATGCTTGAATAAATTAGAGTCAAACCCAGATTACCGTTTAAAAGCTTGTTACTAGGTCTAAAAATAATTAAGGCTTTATGAGCTAATGTAAATCAAAGCGCATCCTGAATTTGTTGTTATTTTCTGCAATACATTTTAATGAATGTTTCTTTGTAAGTAAAGAGCAAACATTTTAAAAAATGTATAGAAGAAAAATTAATGATGCTGAATATTATTCGAATTGAAATTCAATAAAACTTTAAATACTAGATCATTTCGTAATATTTTAATGTGTACTTTGACATTAAAAGAAATTAAAGTTGTATTACAACAGTATTTGAAATTAAAAAATAATATAATCAGTCAGTCAATGACAGGTTAGGAGGCAGGTTACAGACATTACCCCGATACGAACAATGAGTATAAAACCTCTTGGAACCACATATACTTACCTAAAATGATAAGAAAATAATCTAAACTTTCTTTTCTACCCAAGTGTTAACAAACTCGTACATCAGCTTAATGGATGAAATGTGTAACAGGTAGGTGGGTTTACGCTTTGAAAAGTTTGAGGAAAAAATATACCAATGATAAATGATCTCGACTGGTCTATTTAAATACAATTCCGTACATCCTTCGGTTAAAACTGCACTGAAACAATTTCAAAGTGAATACTGCACGTTTTAGAATTGATTACCTATGTGTGCAAATATATATCAGTACAAGTTGCAGTTAGGCTGTTTGACAAACTGTATATTCCAGTTTTGAGATCTTGTAAGTTTTGTATGCGTAACCATAACTATTTGTAAAATTCTGCTAAAAAATCTTAATAAAAATGTGAAAAACATTATAAAAAAAATCTAAGGCTTTGGCTTCTAGTACATACACCGAATTTCAAGTTTCTGTACTCTTACAAGCTTGCTTTATTTATTTTCCCCTATTTACCCCTATTTAACCCCCAACTCTTCATCAGAATAATTCCTAAATATAACCTAGTTCCCGATGTCATTATAATATATACGTGTACCAAATTTCAATTGAATATCTCAATTTTATTTTATCAAGCCCTTTAATAATACAGTGGGTAGGTGGTGGGAGGATGAATACTAATATAAAAAAATTTGAGGCCTTGCTTTACATATTTCCCCCTATTTACCCCCAATCCGTCACCGGATATCTTCAAAAGAACAGTCTAGATCCAGATGTGTACAAAATTTCAAGTCAATATCTTAAACCGTTCCGGAGAAAACGTGCGGACAAAAAAAAAGTTAGACAGACCGACAGACAGACCGATTGACAGACAGACAGACAGAAATTTTGTCGCTCAAATTTAAAATCTCGACGTTTCATGACATTCTAAACCTATTTCAATTAAAAAAATTGATTTTTTTTTTATGATTACTTCCAATCCACTACGTGGATGTGGAAGTAACTATCTCTACATACATGTATACCTGCATACACACACACATATGCACACACATACATGCAAAAACAAACATCATTTGATTTTTAGGTTTAGCGTATTAATTTTGTACATTTTTTTTTCTATGATAATTATTAAATGTATTTATATATAGAATGTCTCTTTTGTGCATATCAATCTAATAGCCCACATTTATTTTATTGACGCCACCTGCTGAACCTTTCTAAACTTACAAATATAACAGGTACAGAAACATTTTGAATAACTTACAAAATGCCCGTCTGTTCGTCATGTTTCCCGTAAGAATTACAACTTAAGAAGGAAAAATCCGATCGTACTGAAATTGGACAGTAAGTTATAGTACATTAGCTAGAAAAAAATAAGGGCCATCTTGCTCGAGACAAAAATTTATTTTTAGTCTACAAGAAAATGTCCGTTTGTTCCATTTCCTGATGTTTGTCTTGTACTTTATATGTTTACAAAATATGTATATGTATATATTTGAAACTGAAATACCGACTTGTGCAAATACGATCTCTGTATATAGTACCAATAAAATGATTTGATTTGATTTGAGAGATTTATCGAATTTCAAGAATTATTTAAGTTTTCACTTTTAAGAAAAATTCTGTCACTTTCTTTACCTTTCGTACTCTAAGGGCCGGTTTTCCAATGCGAGGTTAAAGTTATCATATGGTTAAAGCATAGACATATGCATAGGCTTTATCCATAGGATTACTTTTATCCTCGCAAAACCTCACATTGATAAATCGGCCTTCAGTAACAGGATTAATGCCTCCAGATGATACAAAGGTGTCAGGCACGTTTGCTCATGTACTATGATTGTTAACTTAAAGTATAAATGCGTAGTTTCCGGAAATCTCGATCAGCAAACATGAACATGATTAAACATTTTAATTTAATATTGTATATAAAGCAAACCCTCTCTATATATAATTTGTTTATTAAGACGATTAAAAATATTATTAACATAATTAACAACCTAAAAAAACAAAAATGTTGAATAGCATACTGACGAGTGTGTCACCAATCAAGCTGGCATCATCAGGAGATAATTGCAATTACAAAGATAGCTATTAAAATAGATAAATTACATGTGTTTAAAAAACTGCGAAGAACATCATACACACACCGGCAAATTTAAGGAAATGATTAATTGGTATCCTTTTCTACATATTTTAACTACTAACTATCCATACCATTTTCAAGCCTGTTTTAAAATAAGTAAAATATAACGTTTTTGTATAAAATAATTAGTACATTTCGAGTTGTTTTAAACATTCAATGATCAAGCAAGGATTATTTTTCAATATGTTTGGCCATCTTATGAGCCATCCATCCTTCTTCCCAAACTTATGATGACGTCATCCATAATTTCTTAAGGTAAATTCTTCTATATTCTAATTCGAGCAACTCTCGCTTGTTCTGTGTTTTGAAGATACCTTTGACCTAAGTCGCGTGCCTAGCATATTCTATACATGTTCAGTTGCATTCAATTCCGGGAAACATGCAAGCCAAGTCATTGTCGGTATTTCCACTCGATTTAAAAAATCAGTTACACAAGTGGTGTGCGGGAGAGTATTGTCTTGAATTAAGGAGAGATTTTCTCCGATATGTGGGATAAAAGGTGCCACATGATCTTGCACAATATCTCTTATGTACCTATCTGTTGTTAAAGTGCCGCCATCAATCACCACCGTACGTGCCCCTAAACATATGCCATCCCACACCATAATGCCTCCACCCAAAGAAGCAGTAGGAGTAAAATTGAATTGTTCATTTTGTTCTCCTGGAAGTTCGTCCACTTATTTGGCATAGGGCAATTCCGAAAAAATTTGATAATATTCCCGGGATGATTCCAAACTCTTTTTGCCTCTTACAATTTTTGTCCAAACTTCTTTTTCGAGTAAAACAATCATAAAGTTTTAAAATTTTTAATTTTCCCCGCCGGATAGCTAAAAAAATAACTTCATAAAAAGTTTTTCGAACAAAAGTAGTTTATTTTTAGTCAAACAATCCGAATTTGCAATAAACAATAGGGGTTTCCATTTAAAAAAATGAGTTTGACCTTGAATGACCTTAACCCCTCCACCCATAGTCAAACTGACATATACCGCAGAACTGCCCCCAACCAATTCTACAATATTTGTTTCAAATATTTTTTCGTAGAGTGCTTATTACTCGAGATATTTGAAAGTTTTTTACCTCCCCCTTCCCCTATGACATAGGCTGTTATATTAGAGGCACCCTCGTTGCGACGTCTCATCTTTTACAACTATAAATATAGAATGTAGAATGATGTGAGTTTTTAAAACATTTTATTCAATTAAAATAACATTAGGATTAATTTTTTATTTTTAAAAGTTTTTTAAATGTGTAACAAAATAAATCAAACTGAAAAAAAAAACAAAAATATTTTTTACTGATTCTCATTGGTTGTAATAGTATCAATTAGAACTATTTTATTTATGACAGAAAACGTTTTATTGTTTTATTACAATATTTAACTAAAAAATAAAGAATCATTTTATGACCATGGATACTCAAACTAGTTTTTGACATATTTTATCACTTCGTCTTCTTTATTAGGAAATACATGAACAACTTTATTATAGGTAGGTATATGTAGTAATATAGACGTAAGTATTTTCATTTTTGAAATCAAATGATGTCACAAAAGTCTGACTCCCCCCTCCCTCTGTCACAGTGTGTCACATTTTGTGGACCCCTTCCTCCCACCTTAAAGTGTGACGTAATTAATAGCTGGCCCTGTATTACAAAATGAATATTTTCAAGTGGCTTTGCTACAGCAAATCGAAAATTCTTTGCTTAAGATAAGGATTTACTTTTCAAATATTAAAATACTGATTGTGGCATAAAATAAATGTTATTCTTGTAATATTCCAGATGTGTCCATTAATGATATTATTCGCGTGCTGGTCAACATTGTAATTGTTAAAGCGAGACAGACTAGTCATCTCAATTACTATACATTACCACTGGCTAATATACTTATCAGCTAATAAATTTCAGATTTTTCATGATATAATGGAGCTAAATATTTGCTTATTTTTTAGAACAAGTGTAACAATGTTATAAGTTAATAAAATCAAGTGATAGAGTTGAGTAGAAAGCTTTTATACCAATCGCTATAGACGAAAAAGACCAAATTGCATCAAATTGTGGTAGAAGACTGTTTTTTTTTTAATCGCTAAATATTATAATTCCGAGTAAGTACCTACTAGAATCTCTTCTGCTTATTTTGTTATAGCCAAGAGAATTTTGGAAAAGAAGTTTTATCCCTACAACTTTTTTTCTTGAAAAGGTAGCAAAAAGATTTCAGATAAAAGCCATCTATCGATTTGTTTAAACTAGATGTCCAAATAGTGAAATCTAACCTCAACATTTAAAAAGGAACAGAGGAACCAACTTACTCCTTTAAACTTTTTATTCTTTGTGAAATTGTGAAGTTATATTTTATTATTTTGAAATCAGGTTAAAACACATCGATAGAAAACGTTATTGTCTACAACTCTTATCTGAAACATTTTTTTGTAATTTTTCAAAAAAAGTTGTCCCGAGAAACCGTTTTTTCAAAATTCTTATGGCTGTAAAAAACCGCTGCCTAAGGAATCACTACTTCCACATCCAGATTTTTCATCCAAGTCACTTTAAAGGAAACATCTTGACTATATTTACACTCTAGTATGTGGAAATTATTGGTCATAGAATTTTAATAATATTTGAGACAGAAACATTGGGCGTTGGTTTCAACCATATACGTTAAAAGTGAAGTTTCTAGGCTCTTATTAGCTTGCTCTACTTATGTTCCCCTATTCACAACCTCCCTGAAAAATCTTAGACCTTAGTTTCTAGTATATACACCAAATCCCAAGTTTTTGTACTCTTACCAGCTTGCTTTACTTATTTTGCCCTATTTATCTCTACTTACCCCCACTCCTTCAACGGGGTCATTTCAAAGTATAATCCAGTTTCAGATGTCGTTATAATACATACGTGTACTAAGTGAAAATCTCAATTTTATTTTATCAACCTTTTTAATGAGGGAGTGGAGATGGCGAAGGGATGGAAAATATTATAAAACAACTTGTGGCCTTCGATTCTGGTATATACACCAAATCTCAAATTTCTGTACTAGAACCAGCTTGCTTTACTTATTTTACCCTATTTACTCCTATTTAACCCTCAACCCTTCAACGGAATCATCTCAAAATATAATCCAGTTTCAGATGTTATTATAATACCAAATTTCAAGTGAATATCTCAATTTTATTTTATCAACCCCTTTAAAAATAGAGTAGGGGTTGAAAAATATTATTAAAAAATTTGAGGCCTTGGCTTTTAGCATATACACGAAATCTCAAGTTCCGGTGCTTTTACCAGCTCGCTTTACTTATTTTCCCCTATTTACCCTTATTTAACCCCCAACCTTTCAACGAAATAGTCTTAAAATATAATCTAGTTCCGGATCTCGTTATAATACATATTTGTACCAAATTTCAAGTCAATATCTTAACCAGTTGCTGATAGAACGTGCGTACAAAATAAGTTACAGACCGACAGACAGACAGACCGACCGACCGACAGAGAAAAATTTTTTTCGCTCAAATTTAAAATCTCGACGTTTTATGACATTCTAAGCCTATTTCAACAAAAAAAAATTTTCTTTTTACGATTACTAAGTATACTTCCACTCCACTACGTGGAATGCATAAAGCAGAAGATTTGTGTTCGTCAATCTAGGAGATTATTAAGGATCACAATATCTAGCGATTAAAAAAAGCGGCCTGCTACCTCAATTTGATCCAAACGATTCTCTTTCGCTTGGTCTATTTGTATAATTAACTTAGCTAGTTAAAAGGGCTATGGAGAATTGTTTTTAGAATTAAGGGA
The DNA here is from genome assembly GCA_963583905.1 of Stenurella melanura. Classification (NCBI taxonomy): domain Eukaryota; kingdom Metazoa; phylum Arthropoda; class Insecta; order Coleoptera; family Cerambycidae; genus Stenurella; species Stenurella melanura. Next base: position 82,044,123 of record OY757312.1, read on the forward strand.
TACAAAATTTTCGACTATAGCTGAGCAAACGAGTAGAAGTTGCAGACGGGCGTAGCCTATTTAATTAAGATTAATTTACTTTTATTTGGTGCCATTGAGATCAAGTGCAGAATCAATATATGTTTTATTTTTATTGTTCAAATAGATATTCGCAATCAGCAAAGGCCGACTGCAATTTTATCGTGTCGTAACAGCCTTAGTAAATATAAACGTTTTAAAGTAATATTGATATATCATATATTCTACAGATACGTATATGGTTCAAAATGTCAAAAAGAAAATAGTGTTTATTGTTATAATTACTACATTACATTAAATTGGCGAAAATTTACTTATAATCGTAACTGTGATATTAAATTACTTTAATACTCGATTATGTATTTGACAGTTTCGAGTTATTGCCTGGAAGAGAGACTGATCATTATTTTAGGTAAAAATTTGGATGACAATATTGATCTTAATTGTAACATAATCTTACGAATCGCTACTGGCTCACCCCATTTTATAAAATATGTTAGCAATATTTATTTAGTATTACTTTTGGTTGAAGTTTTCTACACGAAAGGCGACATTATGTCATAATGAACATTACACTTCCGGAAAATCAATTTATAGGTTCTTGGGAATGTTCCTGCTGACTATAAAATGAAATTCAACTAAATACCTCAACTGATGGGCGAATGTTATGTGAAACCAACGTTTTAATTTATTTTAATAAATGAATACACGAAATTATATCATTCATTAAATAGGTGTATGAAACTGTCCTTGGAAATAGCACGCGAAGTAAAAATAGCAATTAGTTGTCTACGTTGTACGTGATTGCACTCCTAAAAAAATAATTTACTTTTATTATCTCGGTCCTTCTGGATTTTTTAATATAAAATCTCATTATAATAAATGATAAGCAAAATATATGAAATAATAACTCTTTTCAGACTTAATTTCCAGCTCTGTACACATGTCTAGTTCTTAATTGTATAAAGGTAAATATACACAGTATCCCAATCAAAAATCTTCACCTCAAATAATTCAGAAAGACACATTTTTTATAGAAAGGGAAACACGTCTACTTTTATTTCTAGGGAACAAGGTCTAGGGTAAAAACGTGCAGCCCCCTTCATCTATTTCCGTGCGAGTCACACCCTTAAAAATTTCAAATCTCTTTAGAGTTTTAGTGAAATCTCATTTTGAAGGTACACTTATATAGATATACCTATATAACAAAATAACACTTTTATTCTTAATACTTGATCTTAATTTATTACTGTTCTCTTCTACATTTTTTATTGTCAATGACTATAGAAAGTTGATGGTGTCAAATTCTATGAATGTTCTGATTATTCAATAAGACATCATTTTCCTTTCCTAGGCATGTTAAAACCTTACACAAAGTGGGTCTTCATCCTCAAAAAAAGTTGTGACGAAATCTGCTTTAAACTATGCATATTTTCCTTCCAATAAAGAAACTACTGCCGCAAGAAATATATAGATATCGTGTAACTGAGATGTTAATATTGTAATAACACAATAATCATTTTTAGCCATTATTATTATTATTGTAACTATTTTTTTTGTTACTGAACAAATACTTGTGTTTTTTTTTAATTTATGGTAAATACATACAAAAATATATAGTTAAAGAAAATGCTAATGGCATTATTTTATCCAAATTCATATTGTCTCAAACAAGTATATGAATAATTTTTGCTTGAACGAAATTGCAATAACATTGATTTATTTCAAAATAAAGGCAAAATATATACAGCGATGGGGATTCTCTGAATAGGAGATATTACAGCAGTAAATAAATGAAACTCAAAACTATACTTTTTAACACCACTGTATCATTGCAGCTACCCAACCTCCATGAGCGATTCACTCCATTTAACCAAAATATTGACCCCATAAATGTATACACCAAGTTCAGGGGCGCGTTTAGATAAATTGGGCCCCTAGGCGCTGTGAGATTTGAGGGCCCCTCGATTAAAAAAATATTAGATCTAAAGATTAGAAGGCAAGTATATTTTTACAAATACATATTATCATTTTATTTTTTTCGGCTTTATATGTTAGCAAACTTGTCAATTTGAACGTTTGATATAACAGTTTTGTGTTTCCTCTGATACAGTATACAGAAGAGAAAAATTTTGATGTCGCTGTTGCCCCGAAGTACTTTGTAGGTAGTTATTAATTCTTTTGAGCGCCGAAAAAGTGCGTTTACATGAGGGATTACTGACCGGAATGGTCAAGTAAATACACAAAAGGGTTTCAACATTAAAAAATGTCGCCTGCAACACATTGAGAATAAAGGACTACGCTGTTTTTTATACTAAGAATAGGTTTCAGTCGATTGTTCTGAAACTTGGGGAAAATATTCTCCTGGACTCCCCTGATTAAAATTCTCTCTGACCACCAATCCGACCGAATTCGATTTCTTGATCTAGAGGCGACTGAAACTGTGAACATCTTCGAAGGTCTGCGTAAATGTTCCATAAAAATTCTGAAAATATTCATGCTCATTTCTCGAAGGAAAATAAGCATCTTTTGTCTCTTAGCATTTTTTTTTCAAAGTGCTTCCTTCTCCCGGAAAAAAAATAACAAACAAACCAAAATATTTTTTGTAATTTTTTTATGGGAAAAGGAAGCCCTTTGAAGATAAACACCAAGAGACAAAAGATGCTTATTTTTGTTCAAAGAACACGCCTACCGGTTTTCAGAATTTCTTAGACAAAAATAATTTCGACCAAGAATTTCCCTAAAATTTTATTTTTTTCTACTTCAGAAAGATCCCAAAATATTCAGGCATGTTCTTTAGGTAAAAATAATCAGCTTATGCCCCTTCAACTTTTTCTTCAAAGTGCCTCCTTTTCCCATAAAAAAATTTCAAAAAATAATTTTTTTCTGTTTGTTATTTTTTCCGGGAGAAGGAAGCACTTTGAAAAAAAAAACACCAAGAAACAAAAGATGTTTATCTTTCTCCAAAAAATGAGTCTGAATATTTTCAGAATTTTTATGGAACATTTAAGCAGACCTTTGCAGATGTTCACAGTTTCATTCGCCTCTAGATAAAAAAATCGAATTCGGTCGAACTGGTGGTAAAAATGAATTTTAATCAGGGGGCCCAGGACAACATTTTCCCCAAGTTTCAGAACTATCGACTGAAACACATTTTTACTATAAAAACTGCGGTGTCCTTTATACATTTCAGCAGGCAACTTAAGCCGGCATATATCAAAAATTGGTGCGATTTATCTGGAGATAGCTCGGAATCTATGTCGCCTCTATAGGTTGATACTAATGCATTGATCATTGCAGTGCACTGATTATTAGCTTGTTTTGCATCGTCATACTCTTTTTCCAAATTTTCTTTATTTTCAGATTCTTTTTCTATTTGTTCATCATCGCCAGATTTACTAGAATCGTTTCCTAATGGTTCTTTCTTTTCGCAGTCCTCATCACTGGTTTCAAATTCTAAATTTTCTCAGTTATTTTCTCGGGTTTTCTAGATTGTTCTGTCTCAGGTTCTTGAATTTTCGCATCATCATTAGCAGTTGATTTATTTTCATTAATGTTCGCTTTTCAGTCGATGAACCGATTCATTAATATTATGAACATATTTTTTTTCAGTGTGATACAGTGAATAAAGATTAAAAAAATGAATATTCAAGAATATTCAAGCACGATAAACACAAACAATAAATTCTAATAGAAATTGAAATATGAAAAAAATTGAAATCGAAAGGAAGAACTATAAAATGATTTCAAATTCAAATGATATAAAATGTAAATAAACGACAAATGTTCGTGAACACATACTCGCATGAACCATTCTTATTTTGTTATTTTTGTTGCAGTTGAGATCTGATGAGGATGATATGGAAAAGGGAAAAAATGTATTTCATGATAGTTGTAATTATCATTATTGCTATCGGTAAAGCGAAAATAAATAACGACATAACAAAGAAATAAAATTTTTACATCGCTTTTTTACCTCAATAAATCGGGAACTGGGGGCTCCTGGAAAAGTGGGGCTCTAGGCGCGCCTAGTGCGCCTAGGCCTAAACGCGCCTCTGACCAAGTTTATTCGAAACGGGACTCCCACCCTATGGATGGTATGTTCACACTCCTTGGAAACGAAAAATAAATTAATTATCACTATACTCGCGTCTTTTATACTTCCCGTCCTAAATCCTGATTGAAAAATAAAATAATTTTCCACCCCTTACTAAAGTTGTTCTAACTCCCAAGAGTTGTTAGAGCCCTACTCCTGTCATAACTCTTCCCTTCTCACTAAATTCTAAATTATTTACATCTAAACATACATTACCACGAAAAAACGGTCAAAAAGGGTGGTTTCTGCACAGTTGGGGAAGAGGCGGAAGGTGAAAATTTCCTTAGCTATTTTTTTTCGAGAACGGGGGAGCGCGAATAGGTTTCGTAGCTACAGCAAAAATTACCAAAGAAACTGCAAGATTACAAAAATTTTCTTCCTATGTTGAACGTATACAATGTGGTCCAAAATTGTCTCCCAATATTTCTGTGGCTGATGGTACATCCAAAGTCTTTTATATAAACTTATTTCCGAAACTGAATAAGAAGGGAGATATACTCCTTAAAATGGGATAATAAAGGGTACCTCGGGATAAGATAGGTGAAATGCCCCTTGACACGAATTTTGGAATAAACCTGATAGGATCGAGTTTTGGGTCTAAGAAATTAGGTCTACATGGTCCATATATCAAAATTGTCGCCCCTGCCCAAGAGGGGGCCCACTTCAATTTTTATTTTTTTTACAAAAATGGAATCAATATAAAATTCTGAAAAAATTCACGCATGTAGCAATCCCAAAGACCAATAGCCTCAATTGTTTGGGGCTCTATTGGGCCCCACCAAGGCCCTTAAAAATATTTTAAAAAAATTTAAATTCGAATATTTTTGATATGATAAGGAGGATAATTTCATTTCATCACATTATTTGCGGCCAAATAAAGTAATTTTTAAGGTAGTTTTAAAATTTCCAAACCCCGTGCGTCAGGCCCAAAATTCAATTTTTTCCTTTTTTTTAACGAAAATTCACGTTAATTAGTAGGAGGAGTAGCTTTGAAATCTTGGGTAATGGATCAACCCCTAGGGCAAATAACACTCCCCTGGGACAAAAAGTCACCCCCTTGGGGTAAAAAGGAACCCCCTGTGACCCAAAGAGACCACCTTCTTTCGTAAAATGTTGTCTTGTTGGTGTCAAAAGTCACCTGGCATGGTTGAATAGTCTCTCAGAGAGCAAAAAGGTAAGCAGAGGTCAAAAGACATCCCCTGGTGTCAACGGTCACCCAAAGAAGAAAGCCTCCCCCCCCCCCGAGGTGAGAAGTCATCCAGAATTGGTAAACAGTAACCCCGGGGTCAATATACATGTGGCATATGTAGCAAGCAGGCTAACTTTACAACATTGTAAACTTTATTGCTATATTCAAACAGGGATTATCACCACAATACTAACTGTATTTGTATTTTTTTTAATATTAACTTCACATTTATGAGGAGGTAATAACTAATAATCAAATGAAATTAAGGTTTCAATTTAAGATATATATGCGAACAGCTAATGTATGCGTAAACAATGTACATATTATATAATATAATGGTATGCATATTACTATTAATGAGATATATAATACTGGCTTTCTTAATTTTAAACTAAATTATATTTTATTATTTTAGTAATTTCTAATGTGAAATCGATATAAAAGATCATATTTATTTAATTATATTCTAATGTAAGTGTAGTGTTTTGTATTGTTCTCTCTTTTTGATAGCTCTTTATGAAGGGGTGAGATGACGCTAGAAGAAATCACTATCATCTTTAAAGAAATGTAAGTTTAAGAGGCCGTGAGGTGGCGCATCGATCATTCGTGTTACTAGGGATCATATCACTCACGTAATAGGCTCCGTACGAAGAGACTGTAACGTCATTACCGCAGTGGAATCCGGAACTACTAATATGTTTAGTTTTTAAGTTTATACGACGAGAGAAGAGGTAACTGTTGGATTTTATTTAATTCAAAAGATTCACCGGGTATAATTAGATTCAAAGAAAAATCCACATATACAAAAACACACACTTAAGTAAGTGCTACGACCTCTATGACTCGGAGGAGGCTGCTTAAACTTAGTCATAGGCCATCTGGACACTAGTTTACATGGTATCAGACAAACCCTCGTCGGTTTAAGGTGTAGTTTTAGGGGGTGATTTCGGTATTTTTTTTTTGGCATTGGACCCAATCCATTAGCCAATTGCATACATTGAAAGCTAACCTAAACAACGTAGTGGAATAATTGAAGACTAACAACAAGGACGTAAACAGGGACACCCTCTTCTCTCCCAGGGGTCCATAAGGGCATTTATAAAGACACACAGGATTAAGACCACGGATAGTAGGTAAAATAAACACAGGGTTAAACACATAAATGAACAAATCTAAACCTATAGTGCCCTATAATAGCTGGTTTACCTTACTCAGGAAACGTACTATTTCTTTATATATATATATATATATATATATATATATATATATATATATATATATATATATATATATATATATATATATATGTACATTCTTCTGGGATAATAGATGTAGGAGATTAATTGGAAGACATATTCTCAGTTTTAGCAGACTATCAATAAAATCATTTGTGGCTCTACTATGATTTGAACAGGCAAAAAAGATGTGATCTAAATCGCTAATGACTCCACATGACCTACATATGTCTGTGTCAATAACTCCAATCCTTTTCAAGTGTTGTGGAAAGCAAGCATGACCAAATCTCAATCTGGTAACAGTAGTAATGAGTTTTCTACTGTCTTCTAAGTGATGAAACCACGGGTTTTTATTTAAATCGTTTTCAATCAGGGTTATTTTCTTCTTAACCATACAATTTTTTGAAATTTCTAAAACTTATTGAAAACAACTAATTTTCAGATCATTGCAAATAAAAAAGGTATCCTTATCACATTTCGATAAACCAAGACGTTCTCGGTTAATTTGTGTTTAAAAAACAATGTGCATTTTATTAATAAATTCTTTTACACAAAAAGAACCCTCTGAATTATTACGTAGAAAATAACTAATTACCAATTACAAAAATTGTTCGAAATGTCCTCCACTTTTCCTTACGCACAATCTAAGTAATTTTTTAAGGAACGTTGAATACCCTGTAAAATTCCTTCATCAATCTGTATCATTGTAAACTCTTGATCGATTTTTTTCTCTCAACTGTTCAATTGTGTCAATTTGAGTAATATAAACTCGTGATTTTAGGTATCTTCACACCGTGAAATCAAGGTGAGTTAGATCAGGAGATCGAGCAGGCCATATAATCGGTGCATCTGCACCTTGGCCAATCCATCTGTTAGGATAGTGGTTGTATAACCATGTTCTACATGTTCCTGTATAATACGGTGTTGCCCCGTCATGCATAAAAACATATTTTTAGTTCTCTTTCGCAATGAAATATTACCTAATATTTCATGCAAGGTGTTTTCCAAAAAATCATAATACATATCGCCACTTAAATTTTAAGGAAATATATGGTATCTAACAAACTGTTTCCCTAGAGTTACTGCCCATACATTTATTTTGAAAGTATGTTGAAAATGGGTTTGTACTGTTGCATTAGAATTTGTCTTACCCCGGAATGCATATTTCGAGAATTAAACATGCCTTGTCGTGTGAATGTAGCCTCGTCAGTAAAAAGTATTTTACTAAAAAAACCTGGAGCATTTTGCGTTCGTTCAAGCAACAATTCACAAAAATCAACTCTTATTGGCATACCTTCTTAAGTTTTAATATTTCTTCCTCAACGTCAACAGTTCTTGCGTTTCTTAGACGACCAGCGTCTTTGCTTCTCACTTTAAGACTTCCTGTTTCACCGATCTGTACTTAAAAAAGTTTTAGCATCAGGAATACTACTGGTCGGGATTTTATCTTCATAATATTTCAGAGCTGCAGCAATATTACCAAAACATTCTCCCAAAAAACTACGTCTGTTAATTCACAGAACATGCTCACGTTTAAATAATATTAACTAACTTAACTAGAATTATTTCAAAGAAAAGAATCAAAGTTTAATATAGAAACAGAAATGTAAAAGTAATATTTCAAAGTATTCTTTATGTGTAAAAGAATTTATTAATAAAATGTTGTAAATGCACGTTGTTTTCTTCACACCAATTACTTGAGATCGGCTTGGTTTATCGAAAATGCAATGAGAATACTCTTTTATTTCTAGTGATCTGAAAATTTGTTTTGTACAATAATTTTCAGAAATTTGAAAAAAATTAGAAAATTATGAGGAAAATACTGACAAGCACCCCATAAAACTACACCTTAAACAGAAGGGAGGGTTTGACTGATACCATGTAAATTGGTGTTCAGATGACCTATGACTAAGTTTAAAACATGAATTTGATATTTTAAGGAAGTCAGAAGATACTGCAAAAGGCTGAAATTTATTATCCCCCTTTTAAGGGTTACCTCCCTTATTATTCATCTTCGGAAATAAGTTTATATAAAAGACTTCCATTATTTTTGGATGTACCATCAGCTACAGAAGATATTTTGCAGCGACTTGTATATACCTACATAATATATCTGTTTAATTAAATCAGGTATAATAATAAAACATAACTAAGTAAGGTTATGTGCGAGTTGGGCCTCATAAAAAATTGTATCACTGTCATTTTCCACTTTTTATTCAAATGTATCTTTCAACTTGCTTTTAAAAATCGGAAGCAACAGGGGTAGCTCTATTAGCTCTAAGGGTGCAAAGGAGAATGTGTTAAGATTAGATCTCGTCATTCTTTTGGGAATAAAGCACCGAGACGAAACAACAAATGGCCAGAGATATAATTCTGAAACATATACCTATTTAAGAATTCTGTACGCGTTTCAAGTCTACTTGGAAAAACGTTCACAAATTTGACCTAACTCTAACGTAAAAATATAGAATTTTTCCAGTATTACTAAATAACTATTAGCAATAGATAGCATTGTGAGAATACAATGATATATGTATCAATTATTCTTCTTACACGAAATATAATAATTTAATATGTAACAAATGATTTTCGTTCGTTATATTCTTACAAAATTAACGTAATTCCTACATCCGAACTGAGAAAATTACTGTTATCTTATTATCTACAATAGTAGCGTATTTTTTTTTAAATTGCACCGACTTTAAAAAATGGTCACTAAAAACTATGAAATGAAATTTCTCCGTCGCGCGTCGTTCTGATAAATAAATCTTATTACCTAATAAGGTTTTAAGGACAAATAATTTTAAAATCAAACCTTCAAAAGGGGTAAGTTGTAAGAGGTGGAAAAAAATTATGCCAATAAGAAATTAGGAAAATTTAAATTTTTAATAATTCAATTACATTAATATCGGAAAATATATTTTAAAAAAATCTAGATAAAGAGGGGTAATTTTACAAGTGTAGAAAAATTATTGAGACATTTTGGAAAGGTATTTTTACATTATTTTTTAGGGAAATATTAATAAAATAATCTTTTGTAAAGTAAATATTTCGGGGAAAAACGTCTGCGACCGATATGCCTGCCGTTCCTGTCCTGCTCTACTCCTTTGGGGTAGTCAAATGGACTGTAGATGAGCTGTGCCAATTAGATAGAGATACCCGCAAGATAATGAATATGAATAGGAGTATTCATCCTAGATCGTCCGTTCCTCGTGTGTACCTCCCACGGGGGAGGGGGAGGAGTCTTGGGTTTGGAGTGTCTGCATGGCAGAGTAACACTGAGTATGGCATGCAACAGCCTAGGGAGCTCAGACCCGATTCTGCAGTTAGTGAGAGATCACGAAAATGCAGGGGTAGGTGCAGGACTGTCTAAGGAGGCAAAAAGAGCCGCAGATGAACTTGGTCTCGTATTTGACGACATGCGAGGAGGCCGGCGCGATGCTGATACAGCGTCAGTCACTGAACTGCAACCACCTCGCCTGAAGGCCCAAATAAAAGCTACCGAACAGGAACGGCTGTTTAGGCAGCATGTCGATAATCCCATGCATGGGGTGTTCCATAAGAACCTAGAAACACTGGGCTCATCGTCAGGACTGACATTCGCCTTTTTAAAGTCCGCTGGGCTAAAGTCGGAGTACGAGGGATTCATTGTGGCCTGCCAAGACGGTGTAATTAACACTTTGGTTTACCGAAGCCGCGTAATGGCTGTAGAGGTTCCTGATATTAACTGCAGGACCCGCCGTCATGCGCCGGAATCGCTGATGCATTTACTTTCTGCATGCCCGGTGTATGCGATTTCGGCCTACATCCATCGCCATAACACGACGTTACGGGTGCTGTACTATCATCTACGGCACTCGTACGGAGTAGACCAGAGAGCAGTGCTGCCTTACGTCCCCGGACATATCGACTTCGTTCTCGAGAACGAGAGGTGCCGATTTTATTGGGACTTCTCTTTCCCGACAGTCAGGTTGATTCAAGCCAACAAGCCTGATATAGTCCTCCTCGACCATCAAAACAAGGTGATGTTTGCAATCGAGTTCTCGGTACTTGCTGGGCCAAACTTCACTTTGAAAGAGGAGAAAAAACGGACCAAATACCGTGATCCCCAGTACGAGCTCCAAGTGCTGTACCAAGGCTACTCGGTCAAGATGATCGTCCTAAAAATCGGTGTACTCGGAGGTATGAAGCCTACGCTGCTCTCAGTACAGAAGACAATACCAGCCTATCAGAAATCAGCCGAATGGCTGGCAGGCCAAATGTAGAAGGCGGTTATCATGGGGTCCCTTCGTCTACCACACGATTCAGGAATTTACCATCACTAACCCCACAAGTCGTGGGGAGTGGCTGTAATTATCGCCGGCGCGGCTACCGTGTGGTATCGGTCGGAAAGCACGATAGCCCTCTCCGGCAACGGGTAAACCGAAAAAAAAAAATAACAATAATAATAAATAATAATAATAATAATAAAACCCCCATATGTACCGCATGAATATGACACACGTGAAATTTAGTGTACAAACCTTCTAGTTATTAAAAAAAAAAGAAATAGGGTGCCTTTTCTTATTTGCTGGCATCCTCCCATTTCAGCGTCATTTCCGACAAAATTCCATGACGCGGGCAAAATTTGCTTTTATGGAAAGTGGCTTCCCTGTAGGTCTGTGCTAATACTTACTTACTCATATAAAGTTTTTCATGTATCTTATTCATAGGAAATCTGTACAGCCGCTTTTCCACCTACAATTATTTGTCACTTACCTGTAAGCAAAGAAGTGATGCTGAAAACCAATTTACTTACGAAGACTTCACCGAGAATTTAATAAAACAACTGATTAATTTTTATAACATCTAATTTCCACTAAGTACAAGCTAGACTGACAAGGAGCATGCCGCTTCCTATTCACAGCGACCAGTAAACCAGTTTTTACACGTTCGAATGTTCGATGTGTATGCTACTAATACTTGAAAATAATAATTCGCTGGAACTACTTTATTTCGTCAAATTTCTGCCAAATATTGATGCCGTTGATCCCACTATGCGACGCGACGCTGAAATTATAGTTCATAATTTTAGTAACCATTTTTTAGGTGGTGCCATTAATAAAACATGTTTTAATCCTTTTTATTGGCCAAATATCATGTAAGTCTGCAAAAATTATTCCCTCCCTATGGTATTCTCCATTTTGAATATGTAACTTTTGACGTCAGATTTAGTATTAAATTCTCCCAAAATATCTAATTTCTAATTGTTAGACATTTTTTGTTTGCTGGAGACTCCGCCAAAATCTCGAAAAGAGATATTTATTTTGCGCTTTTTGCTCACCTTATATTAGACATAGTTTGATGAAACTAATATGGTACCACCGCCAAGTCGTACGCTACAGTTTTCAAAATATTGCGTAGAAATTGCTTAAGCTATGCCAAGAAAATCAATGCACAAACATGAAATAAAGACGAGTCGAATTGAGAAACTCCCTCCTATTTAAAAAAAATTAAAAGATAAATGTGAAAGCTCGGACAACTGTACATAATGGTTGTATTCCATAATACCATGATCTGTAAAGTAGTTACCAGATTTCTAGACGTTTATTTCCTGTGAATGGCAAATAGTATTAACAAAAACTATTTTGATAAAAATTTAAGCACCTTTAAAAAAAACTAAAATATCTGAAAATGATGAAATAAAATTTCACCGTCGCGTCGTTCGGTTAGTTGAATTTTATTGTCTGATATCAACTTTGAGGTTGGGTAAGAATTAGTTCTGTTATTTGTTCATTTTAACACTAACCTCAAAATAGATATCAGGTAATAAGGTTCAATTAACCGAAAGATGGTGAAAATCAATTTCATAATTTTGAGTGATTGTTTTTTTAAGTCGTTCAATATTTTTCTAAAAATATTTTTCACTTTTTTAGTGGCATGATTTCATGCAAATCTATAAAACTTACGCAATTACGGTAGCCCTATTGATTTTGCCATTTTGAATCTTTGACATCAGATTCAGTGTCAGTTACTCCGCAAATATCTACTTAAACGCACCTAGCACCTCCGCCACAATCTCGCATGTTCTTGAATAGAAAGTACTTCCGATTCTTGCCCACCTTATCCTACTATACATAGCTTGATGAAACTAATGTGGGACCACCATCCAGTCATACTCTACAGTTTGCAGAATATTTCATAGGAATGGTTCAAGCCATCCCAATGAAATCAACACACAAACATGAAAAAACATATGCGTTGAATTGAAAACCTCTTCCTTAAAAAAAATGTAATCGGTTGAAATTTATTCTCCGGCCTCTATGTTACTAACAGGGTTGGGCGAAGGTATGAAATAATCGCTATAAATCTGCCTGTAGAAGTTTTCTGAAAAAATGCTTGAAGGGATGTAGAGATTTTTATTTTTGCCCATATTTGGGTGCCCTCTAATTTATTTTTGCGTCAGCTGTTTTGTGATGTGACGTCATCGATTTCTTTTTTAAATAGCGGCCTATATTGCTTTTCCCACTTTCCGGTGCAGTTTTTTGTTCTCTTCTTAGCGATATAAAATTTTGTACAGGTTACATAAGAAAAATTTTGAGAAAAAAAAATTAAAATCATTTTATTTCATTAATGCGACAAAACTTGATAAGAATTATAACAAGTAACAATAAGAGATAAAAAGTTAAGTTATTCAAAAGAGAATGAATAGAAAAAAAACGTTTCGTTTACAGCAACTGTTCAAAGTGTTCCCCATTCACTAATTGACAATAACCAAGTCTATCTACAAAGCCTCTTGTCGAATTTACCAGAACATGTTGGGGTATTTGTATTATTTTACCATGAATTCTTTGTCTTAAATCTGCCAAGCTATTGGATATATTTTGATAAACTTTATTTTTTACGTACTCCCAGAGAAAACAATCTAGAGGGAATAGATCTGGGGAACGCGCAGGGCATTCAATAGCACCTCTTCTTCCAATCCAACGAAAGGTAACATTTAAATATTCTCGGACTGTTATTGCATACTGAGGGGGGGGTCTCATCCTGTTGAAATCAAACGTTCTCTGAAACTTCTTCTTCCCCGTTTCTTAATGCAGGAATAACACCGTTTCGCAGGAGCTCAAAATACATTAAACCGTTTAATGTCACGTCGATAAAAAAAAGGGCATATAATGCTTCCCCTAAAAATTCCTGCCCACACATTTATTTTTTGAGGATGCTGGGTGTGAGCTTCTTGAATGAAGTGAGAATTCTCCCTAGACTATATGCGACAGTTATGCCGATTAACTGTTTCGTTAAGACAGAATGTTGCTTCGCCAGAAAATCAAATATTTTGCGCAGAATTATCACCACGATTACAAATTTGAGCCATTTCTTTGCAAAACTCAAGTCTTTTGTCAAAATCATCTTCAGAGAGCTCCTGCACCAAATGGACTTTGTAGGGAAATAATTTTTATTTTTTCAAAATCCAGCCTACACTGACACTTTTTAACATAACCAATATTGTTGGATGCCCGCTGCTGATTGGGTCAGCAGAATTCGATTTGGATATCTCTGGTTAAATAAGTTGCATACCTCTAGTTGTGTTCTTGTACGGTCTCCAAAGCCGGTCATCATTAATATTTCTGTTCTTTGTCGTAGCGAAAGTTGCACAATTTTCCACTTGACACCAACACATGGAAAAAAATATTGAAGAATATCAGTAAATGATATTTGTCGTTGTTTTTATCTCAAACATAAAAATTGTGAAATCTGACAAAAACGACGAAGACAAGGATCAATAAAAAAATAGGTTTTATGCATTATTAATTGTCCGACAAAACCTGTGATACACTTGATTACAGTTTTTTTATTCAATTTATTTATTGTGGGCTTCATTTCGAACACTAATTTAACTTTATTTAAATCTGGTGGAGCAAAACTATAAATTAAAGAAATAAAATGATTTTAAATTTTTTTCTGAAAATTTTTTTTATACTACCTATACAAAATTTTGTATGGCTGAGAAGGCAATAAGAAACTGCACCAGAAAGTGGGATAAAAATATAGGTTGCCATTTAAAAAAAAATCGATGATGTCACATCTCAAAAACCGCTGACGCAAGAATTAATTAGAGGGCACCCAAATATGCGCAAAAATAAATATCGCTACACTCTTTCAAGCATTTTTCAGAAAACAGACAGATTTATAGGGATTATTCCATACTTTTGTCCAACCCTGTATAACATTAAACTGGGAACTTAATATTTGAACTATATTGAAAATATTGAAAATAAATGTTAAGTAGGATACTAATATTAACCAGTTTTATTATTGTATTTGTTGACATGGATTTCTCTAGATTTAGAAACATTTTCAACTTTAGAATACCCCTATTTACCCCCAACCCCTCAACGGAATAAGCTCAAGATATAATTTACTTTCAGATCTCGTGTTAATACAAACGTGTGCCAAATTTTAAGTCAATATCTTAAATTTATTTCCTTATTCTTTAATTCTTTAATAATGTAATGGGGGTGGTGATGGGGGTGACAGAAATCATAGAACAATTAAGGTCTTGGCCAAATCCCAAGTTTCTGGACTCTTACTATTTCAACAAAAAAGTTTTTTTAAATTACAATTAAATGGTATACTTCCACTCCACTACGTTGATGTGAAAGTAATTGAGTTCAAAGAAACATATCTGCAGCTTCTGATTGTGTCAGATCATCAAAATTTCAGGGATCTGAACAAACTGCAACTAAAATGAAATAAGAATCCGAGTTAATGAGATATAAAAACCGTTTAATATTACATTAGCTATAGAGTTTTGAAGCGTAAAGCTTTAGCACCGAGCTTTGCACCATATGTTTTGTTATTATACAGTCAAATGAGCAGCAATATTGTAACAGAATTTTCCTAAATTGAAATCTAGGATTCTGAAACGTGGCCTACATACTGTGTATTAAAAGCACAGTTAACAACATTGTTTTTTTACATGTAAATATCAAAAAAACACCACAAGATAAGAAAAACTAAGAATTGAAATGCTTATATTATAAATATACAATACAATACATGCTGTATTATTTCGAGAAAAAAAAAATCGGTAAATACTAAATACCCCTCCTTATTTGACACCTCTTATTTATTACTTATTTTTTATGTTGGATGATATATTTTTTTAAGTATAACATATTGTTGTGTATTTCCGCCCCTAGGCAACACCCTGTAAAAATCCGTAGGTTCTAAATAATTTTAACAAGGGGTAACCACTAACACTTTATTTAATAATTTCTCAGTACTACACAATACTTAACTTACTTAACTAAAATAACCTATACACTTTGATATTTAACCTCACTTTTCGCTATCAAAATTCACTTTATAAAACTTCTTCCTCTGCGCTGGTAATCGCGCCTTATATACTCTGAAATTGCCTCTAGATCCATCCGGAACACAATCAAGAATCTTCTCCTACCACAGTCTAGAAAACTCTATCTCTGTCTACAAGTTTCCAGTCACTATTAGGCATGGGCGTATCAATCTCCAGTTTCAAGGGGGTGTACACATGACAATATTTCCTTCTTGGTAATAGTGTCAACTATATTCCAAATATTATTTTTCATCAAATAGCTATTTTTAGGATTGCCACCTTGTATATTTTTTTAACGGAAGAAAATAATATTTGGCATGAAATTGATTGTTTGGGTTAAGACTTACAATTTGTCCATGTATTTCAGTAAAATAGGCACAATTGGAGGGACACAGTTAAAGAAGTTTTAAAACTCGGCCAAAGATGTTCATTAAGACGTACCATTAAATATACTAAAAGTCCCCATTTCTGTCTGTCGCGCTCGAGCCGCCATCTTGAAGAAATCTTGCTCAAATTCAGTTTCTTGCTTACACCTCGCTAACCATTAGCGCTATCGAAATTGTGCAATATGTAAAATAATGTTTATAATATTTCCTACAAAAAATATGTCTATTGTTTTATTCTTCGAAACTACAAAAACAAAAATTTGATCGACATATCTCTAAAATCTTAAATATCACTCACAGAGAGAAATTTTCATATCATTGTATTGGGCATGTCATTTTGAATAACTCTCAAAATGTCACTTTGTCCGTCTTGTCTTAAACCGTTCCTGAGAAAACGCGCACACAAAGAAACCGACCGACCGACAGACAAAAATTTCTTTTTCGCTCAAATTTAAAATCTCGACATTTCATGACATTCTAAGCCTACTTCAATAAAAAAAAACGTTTGCAATTTTTTTTACGATTACAGTACCTACTTCCCCTTCACTACGTGAATTTCGAAGTAATTAAATAGTTCTGCCTCTATCTAGCACTGATTTACCTTTCAAGTTTAACATCACTTAACATTGGACTTTTCGTTCTTAAGTTATTGAGCTTACAAGAAATATGGCGAATGGAGAGACGGACAAGCCGTCAGACAAACGGACAGACGACGGACGTTTTTAATGTTATTTAGAATTGCATAACTAATAAAATGATATGAAATTTTTTCTCTGTGAGTGATATTTACGATTTTAGGAATGTGTCGATGAAGTTTTGGTTCTTGTATTTTTGAAGAGTATAATAATAGATACGGAAAAAATATATATTTTTTGTAGTATAGGGAATTTTATAAGCTTTATTATATATATGATGTATAATTTCGATATCCCTAAATTGAGCACAATAATTTCAAGATGGCGGCTCGAGAGCGATTGATGAATTGGGGACTTTTAGTATGTTCAATAAATATTACACCTTAATGAACATATTTTGCGAATTTTCAAAACTTCCTTAATTATTTCCGTGAAACGTCGAAATTTGTTCCTGTTTGACTGGAGTAATGGTATAACAAAGAAAACCTATTTAGAAAATACTCTTTAAAACTACAAAAAATTCATCCGTATTTCCTCGTCTTTGTGACAGCTCTTTAAATGAAACATTTCAAATAAAGTCTAGTTTAAAAGAACGAAGTTTTATTTCTTTCCAGTGCTTTCTATGCGTAATTAGTTAAGTTGAAATTAAACTTATAACACTAATTTCCTTTATGTACGTATCATATTTACTTCACCAGTGACTGTGTTTAATGGCGGTTTTATACCTGAGTTATAATTTCCTCGGATGATTTATCATTCTCTTTGAGATTAATTTTCATTAATTTGGCAAATAGATACGATACTTAAAGTTAATTATAGTTATAATAAAACGTGTTATTTATAGGATTTTGTTAACAGCAGAAAAGGCAATGTATGAAAAATAGAAATAAAAGTATTTATGAAACTATTAATTTCCAATTTTTGCATTCTTTCGATAACTTGTATTCTGATTATTCAATAAAAACCATTGCCGCATTAATCACTACTTTTACATCCAGATTTTCCATCCAAGTCTCTTAAACAAAAGCATTTTGATAATATATTCACACTTCACTGTGTGAAAATAATTGCTCATAGAATTTTAGTATATAATATTTGACTCAAAATCATCTGACTTAAAAACCCATAAAACGATGTGCCACTTTAACACCTTTTCGACTGGCCGACTTTTAATGTCCGATGCCAAGAACTTTTGCTCTCGTACACACTAAATCACAATTTTGTTTTGTTAATCCTTGTAATAATGGAGCGGGGGTGGTTTTTATTATACATAATTGCAACTTTAAACTTGCAATTATCTATAATTGCAACTTTAAACTTGCAATTATCTATAATTGCAACTTTGAACTTGCAATTATACATAATTTCAATTAGGTATAATTGCAAGTTTAAAGTTGCAATTAGGTATAATTGCAAGTTTAAAGTTGCAATTATGTATAATTGCAAGTTTAAAGTTGCAATTATGGATAAATGCAAGTTTAATGTTGCAATTATAGATAATAGCAAGTTTAAAGTTGCAACCTAATTACAACTTTAAACTTGCAATTATCCATAATTGCAACTTTAAACTTGCAATTATGTATAATTGCAAGTTTAAAGTTGCAATTATAGATAATTGCAAGTTTAAACTGGCAATTATAAAAATATTTTTACTATGTCCTTTCCACGCCTTCGTACGTATCAAAGTTACTATTTTAGTTTTATTTTGTTAACCCCTTTAATAATGAAGTGGTGCTGGGGGTGGAAAATATCATAAAAGAACTGAGACCTTTGCTTCTAGTTTCTGAGCGCTTACTAGCTTGCTTAACTTATTTACCCCTATTTCACTCCCAACCCTTCAACAGAATATGCTAAAAATATAATATAGTTCCAGATCTCGTTATATTACGTACCTGTACCAAATTTGGAGTCAATTCTTTTATTTCGTTAAACTCTTTAATAATGGAAAGGGGGTGGTGGTGGGGGTGCAAAATGCCATAAACAATTTGAGGCCATTTCTTCTAGTATATGCACAAAATCGCAAGTTTCTGGACTCTTGCTCGCTTGCTTTATTTATTTTCCTCTATTTACCACCACATCGACCGAATAAGTTCAAAATATAATATAATTCCAGATGTCGTTATAATACATACGTGTACCAAATAGGTCAATATCTTACAACTATTCCAAAGAAAACGTGGGCACAGAAAAAGTTACAGACAGACAAACAGACTGACAAACCGACAGATCGACAGACCAACAGATTCCTTTTTTCTCTCGAATTAAAAATCTCGACGCTTCATAATGTTTCAACCAAAAAAATATTTGAATTTTTTTTCAGTTACCTACTATACTTCCACGTCACTCCGTGGATGTGGAAATAAAACCAAAAGACATATAAAAATAAATGTGAAGTGGAGCTTTGCTGGTTACGGAATAATATTGACATTACAGGCTAGTTTTAACAAATCAACCTACAGTTATGTCACCTGTGAAGGAGATGATCAATAGATATATGCATGCAACACATGTTTGGAAAGTAAGAAAAAGTTAACACAAATATAGATTTTATTTAAATAACTAGTCACGTTAACGAAGAGTTATGTTATACGGAGAAAAAGAATATACTAATGAAAATAAAAAATACGATGCTTACATGCAAGGATATCATGTCCTCAGTAATAAAGGACTACTCGTCATAAAAATGCAGACCTATTCGTAATTTTAAAAGTTATTCTTTGTTACCGTGTGTGTGTCTTTGCAAGTAAACATGATATTTAAATGATATAAAAGTTTGTAACTAAAGAAATTAAAACCAATTTAATTTAGGGTTCGTAATACAGGGCGATTTACCACAACATGCGGAAAATGAAATGGTGTACTAGTTTTCTATGTGGGAAACCCCCTGCAAAATTTTAGAGTGATCCGGAATAATTCAGTACATTTTTTTGCATTAAAACTTATAATGATAATGAAACGCTGCTGAAGCATGGAATTTGGCTACCTGTAATGCTTCGATTGTTTACGCGTATTTACGCGAGCGCCGCTTCGTGTCTTTTTCAAGTGAAGTTGTTTACGTAAGGTCAGTTTCTTTCCGGCTGCCATTTGGATTTTTACGTTTTGAAAATTGTATTCGTGGATCGATACCGGTAAATATGCCAACATTTATATCACATGAATACTGCGATATAAACGCTAAGTCAATAGACTCCCTAAAACAGTTACAACAAGCCATTGATAATGCGTCGAATCTAATTCGTGATCAAAGAGACAAATGTGATCGCATACACGAAAATAATATCTGCGCTTAGAACAGTGCATTGAGTGTCAATGGTCAAACATTCGAACATTTTGTTTGACTTTTCATTACATTTAAGTTTTCTGGTGTGCTGTGTTCTACAAAAATTATTTTAATTTTTGCAATTTTTGTTGTGTGATTAAATCCAAAAAGTCACTTCTAACCCCGCCAGCTTCGCTACCAGTCCCAAGTCTGATAAAGGAGGAAGGGAAATGATATGGTTGCACCTCGTTACGTCAGATTGGTTAAAGTAATAGGCGGAGGTAATTTTTTGTCACATTTTTTAATTTTTCATCTTTATAACTCCTTTCCGAGGGGTCAACCACCATCGGCAGTCGCTGTACAAATTCTAGGCAGTCTTTCTGCAGTCTAGTAGGCAGTCGCGGCAGTCTATTCGGCAGTCGCGGCAGTCTACTCGGCAGTGTCGGTGAAACACTAGACGAAGAAGAAAGTACAAAACGACTAGAAGGGGCTTTCTTGACGATTTTTATGAAATCAGTAAAAGAATCAGAGACAGGACAAAAAAATAAAAAATACGAAAATACCGATGAAGACGAGGACATGGATGAAATACAGCTGGATGATGAAGATGAACAAGACAATTCTATAGAATATGGGGAAGTTGAACTGTCTGATCCTGAAGACATCGATGACAGACAACACACAGCGCAGGAGTCATTTTTTTCACCACATTTGATAATTTATGTTTCAAAGAATATACCCAAAATGAATTAAAACGTTCCAAAAAGGTAGCTGAAGTGCATGCGAGAGTGCATGATAAAGCGCAAAATAGGACTATCTTCCATAATAATAAAACCGAAAATACGTCTAAACCATGTTTTTCCCCATATCTCAAAGTCAGACTGAAAAATAAAACAATGTGTCCGAAAATCGTCGGTTTTTCAGTGAAAAAAAGGGTAGACTATCATCGGAGAGACTTTTAAGGGTTAATGGTATGGCGACGCGTGGTAATACTAGGAAAAGTAATAGAAAAAATAAGAAAAATAAATTGCCAGGCGACCCAAAGAAGACAAATAAAAGAACAAAAACGAAAACAAATAAAAAATATGACGAGGAAAACGATTTGTCTTTATCTTCAAAGACGGACACAGACGTCAGCTCAGACTACCAAAGTGAAAGTGAAATTTCAACTGAGTCTTCGGCCGAATCATTTTCTGAGAAAGAGGAAGAGGAAGAAATAGAAAAGTATATGATACAGACGGAGATCAAGATTCAGAAAGAAAAGTATTACAGCGTTTACTACGACAGTGGCTGGTACATTGGCAGGGTAATAGCCATCGTTGATACGAGGTCAAAGAAATTTTTGGAATCATATTTGGACAGTTTTTCGTGGCCCAAAGAAGACGACATACAAGATGTTGAAAATAAGTACATTATATATGGACCTATTAATTTACTGGGCGCGCACCCCTTCCAAATTTCACGGCAAGATCGAACTGGCTTCTAGATTGCATTCCGAAAATATCATGCAAAACATAACTTATAACATTTTTTTTTACGAGTTTACCATTTTGTATGAAAATATTTTACTTAATTCTGAGTCTTTAATAAATATTTTGTTTCATTCTAATGATTCATTATTTCACTCATTATTTTTTGTAATTTCAATTCCCAACAGTCGTAGCAGTCTCTTCGGCAGTCAGAGCAGTCTCTTCGACAGTTAGGGCAGTCTCCTCGGCAGTTAGGGCAGTCTCTTCGGCAGTCAGAGCAGTCTCTTCGGCAGTTAGGACAATCTTCTCGGCAGTTAGGGCAGTCTCTTTGGCAGTCGCGGCAGTCACAACGGCAGTCGCGGCAGTACTGGCAGATTTGAACAATATAGGCAGTCGCTATACAAATTTTCACAGGTGGCTTACCCCTCGCTCCTTTCGGTGGGGACAACTTGTTTATAAATTTTCCGCATGTTGTGGTAAATCACTCTGTATTATCTGGCCATGGATAAATAGTAGAACACAAGTAGCCACGCGAGAAAGATTCACTAAGACTTGTTCTTCAAATCTTCAATACAATTGATCCATAAATTTTGAGTATTCAGTTACGATACGGCTACGATGGCGCAAGTGTTTTACACGCCTTGTGTGACAAACATAACTAGTCGTTTTAGGAAGTGATACCTACTACTAGGGTAGTATCATGAGCTAGCCTCGAATGGATGGCAATGTCGATAGGTAACTGTTGTCCACTTTCATACTTCTTATGTATCCCAAGCTGTATTTTTTGAATCCTGGAATGATCTAGTTATATTAGGTTATGTAGTATATCTTGTTTTTCGAGATAAAACTTTTATGAAATCCGTATAAGTTATTTCTAGTTTCAACTTTCTTAATCTATAGACTTTCTCAGAGTGATTGTCTGAAACGTCGTACAATTCTTGGCCATAATCGTTTTCTCCCCCGTAGTTTTCAAACGTTTCTACGCGTCTAGTAGTAACCTTATTCTGAGCTAACAAAACAGTTGTTGAGTAAGGTTTATTAACTATTACACCCAGTAGATTTTAAAACTCGATTAGCATTAGCATATCAGATGTAGACATGACGCAATTTTCATTAATTTCATGTTAATATCTTCCTAATAGCTTTTATGTGGATTATATATCGTAAAACTGTTAATAGCGTTTTATTGCCACGTGGTAATATTCAAATATAGAGATATCGGAAGAACATAGTCCTGCTTTAGATTAATGTTGATACAATGATATAGCAAATAGTGGCATAGGGGCATAATTAGTGTTTCCCATCTCGGAATTACGGCGGACATATGGTGGATTGTCAATTTTGTAAAATTAAATTTAAGAAAATCATAACTATTTGTCAATATGAACTTTGAAACTTTTTAAAAATGAAATAAATCAATATTTGATAACACATTTTACTGTATTCATAATTATCAAAAAACTGAATTGTTTATAAAAAAACACAATAGGCTTTGGAAGTCCAAAATTCAGATATATAAATACTCCTGGTGATACCCCAGAAGGTATTAAATCATAATTTTGCTCTTACAAAACTATGCATTTTTCATGATTTATTTGGTCTTTCTTTACTGCACTTCATACACATTTTACAAAGACAAACCAGTTTGAACTAACAACCTCATTAAAAACGGTTCTGATTCTGGATGTATTAGGGACCAAACAGACCCTTACTCATATATTGTTAATATCCATAGAACTCTACGAAAAAATCACGCGGACCAAATGAGACCTCGATGTTTCATGTCCCTACAAGAAGGAAATGTTGAGCTGTCTTTAAACGAAAATTTCCATGACTATATGTTAGATATTTCAAATGAATATGACTTTATGACAAATGCAGATAACTCTTCACCGTAGAAAACGCAAACCCAGTATGTATGTAAGTATGAACACGTTTAGAAGAAATCCAACCAGAAAGTCAATTTGGCCATTTTTTTAGCATTTATTACACTTTTCGCAAATACAAAGCGAAGAGTATGTTGTATTCGATCTTCACATTTCTAAAACCGGTAATATTCATAAGAAATTTTCGTATCACTGTGATCGAATTCTGAACAACTTTCAAAATGTCCGTCCATCCAGCTGTCTGTCCATCTGTCTGTCCGTCACGTTTCTGGTAAGCACAATAACTTAAGAACGAAAAGTCCGATTGTATTAAAATTAGGATGATAAGTTAGTTAGAGGACGAATCCTATTGTTTTTGAACAAAAACGATCAATAAATAAAAAAGTTATTAGTTTTTTAAATGATTTTTTTGTTTTGTTTTGTAATTAAACTAAAAATGTCTAAAACTAATATTATTTACAAAATGCGAAGAGTATCCTATAGAATGCGCAACAATTATATAAAAAGTACAGTAAATCGGCGAAGAGTATAATGGTCAATCGCCTTTGGGCTCCGTCGTTCGAAAAATAAAGATTTTTCGAAAGTACAAAAAAATTGACTTGAAAAAATTTCAAAATGCACGGGATGGAAAACCGCAGCGCCCGACAAATTTTTCGAAAGTACCACGAATTTGTTTTTTCGAAAGTACCACGAATTTGGTTTTTCGAAAGTACCACGAAGAGAATTGCACAGGGCGGAAAACTGCTCCGTCCGACAAATTTTTCGAAAGTACCAAGAATTTGGTTTTTTCGAAAATAAGAGAATTGCACAGGGCGAAAAACCGCTCCTCTGTACAAACTTTTCGAAAGTACCACGAATTTATTTTTTCAAAAGTATCAAGAATTTGGTTTTTCGAAAGTACCACGAAGAGGATTGCACAGGGCGGAATCCTCAGTCAGGATGTAGCGAGTAGCTATTTTAAATGTCAAATTTTAAGAAAAAATCAATGGGGACGGTTTTTCCAATAAAAACCAAAATCCTCATTTAATTATTCTGAACCACAAAAACGTCCATAAAAATAGTCAAAAAATTCAAAGTCGGAGAGTCAATTCCGACGGACCCGATATATCTTTAATCCAGGTCCAGGCGGGAATCGCCATAGTAGTTGCTCGAAGGTGAGTCGACGGAAAAAAAGTATATTTGGGTTCAATGCCATTAGTACGTTTAAGCAAGCAGGAAAACCATTGAACTCATATAAATAGCTTCTTTAAGCATCCTGACAAAGATTTCAAGCAATTCGAAAATTTCAGTGCAAAATTAAAAGTGAATAATTTTCAAAAAGTTCGACATACATCTTACCATCATAACTGACTGGGAGGCTGAATCTCTTTGTACAGTCGATGTTATAGTTCTCTCGACGCTGGATGAGTTACGATCCTACGAGATGTAACGGCTTGCTAAGTAGTAGTGCTCTCTGATGTTTGCCTTATATACATTAGTTAGGTGTTGAATATTTATGTTTTTTATATTTTATGAATTATTTCAATAAACGAAAATATATTTTGAATTCGATTTCTTATTGATCCACTAATTATAAGATTGGCGACCGACGTGCGATTCTGTGGCGTGAGTCGGATAACTACTTACTACGGGTCACCCTTGATCTCGTCACGTTGTTGTACCTATCCGAATACTCATAGAATATATCGACGGTCTTACTTATTAAGAAGCGTTTCTGAGAAAGTGCTAATTATAAGATATATTCAGTAGAAGCGCACCGCTCGACATCAGATTACGACGGAAAGAGCAGACTGTAATAATAATAATAATAATAATAATAATAATAATAATAATAATAATAATAATAATAATAATATAGCAGGAGAGGCTAACCGCCATCCACCCAGCCTTTGGTGAGTAGCGCCACCACTTACTCCAGCTAGGGGTGTAAAATCGAACCGGCAGCCCTAGCGCACCCGGGAGGGGAAAGCTCTTCCCCTCTGGTGTCGGTCGTGGGCCTGCTGGGCTAACCACCCACAAGCCCAATACCCGGTTCCTACTGGCCGAGGACAGGGCCCCCACAATCGACCCCGCTCGGATAGGGGTCAAGGGCAAGGTGGTGGGGCCCAACAAGATCGACAGCCCATTGTTGACGACCGCGACGATCAAGGACGCTTTGAGTGGACAGATGAACTGAGAGACGACCTGATGCAGTGCCACGAAAGCAGTGAGCCCACACGAAGGGGATACATGGGGCGAATGCATGTGCTGTGGTGTGCAAGGCACCCAGAGCACAACGCCTTCACGCCACAAAACCTGCGTGATTATGTATCCCACCTTCGTCGCAGGGGCTATGTAAGAACTGCTCCTCGGCCGATGAATGAGGTGGCCGAAGGGCGACCGAATGAACTGGTTGAGGAAGCGGTCCCTGCTGTTCCACCAACACCAGAAGCTCTCAGTACCAGAAGGGGGTTGCACAACAAGGAACCCCCTGGGCCGCAAGATCTGGCCAGAGTGGATGCAGAACTTCGTGCAACGCTACCAGAAGAGGCTGACATCTGGCACATTAATTGTGCCGTGTATGCCGCCGCTCAACGCTCGTCTCAGGTGGAGAGGCGGAACACTGTCTCTCCACAGGAAAGAGCGGGACGGCGCATACAGAAGATGGAAGCCAAGATCCGGTCGGCGAGGCAACACGCATCCCGTATCCAGTGTGTGATGGACTATATGGCAGCCAATAGGCCTTTTACGCCTAAAGTACCGCGAGTAGCTGCCAAATTAAGACGCGTCCATCACACCCTCAATGGGACAGTGCTGCAAACCACCAAACAGCACTGTCTCGATAGGATACGAATGCTAGTGACTTGTAAGAAGTCACTAGTGAGGCGGGCGAGGGGGCTGGCGGAAAATCAACTTTTCCGCAAAAAACCCTCGCGCCTTTTCGAACCGGCTCAGCGTGTTGCTGAGAATCCGCCGACTGCAGACCAGGTGGAAAACTTCTGGAAAACGTTGTACGAAGAGAAGCTTCCACTCATTAGAGATTCTCCAGCCCTCGCACACTTTGAAACCTTTTGCCAAAGGTTTCGACAACCACAAGAGGTGTGCCAACCAATAACCCCAGAAGAGGTTCGAAGAGCTCTTGAAGGCTCTAAGAACTTTGCTGCTCCAGGTCCCGACGGGATTAATAACTTTTGGTGGAAAAAACTACCGAGTACCCACCACCATTTGGCCAGAAATTTTAATGCCTGGCTAAGTGGGGAGCAGCAAATTCCTTCTTGGGTTGTTGAGGGGCGGACAGTGCTAATCCCGAAGAACGGAGATTTGTCTGACCCAAAGAATTACCGGCCGATAACCTGCTTAAACGCATGCTACAAGGTGTTCACACGCATTTTGTACATGCGGGTGCTCCACGCAGTTGAACCGGTATACGAACGGATATATGAGCAACGAGGGTCGAAGAGAGGTATCGCTGGCTGCAAGGAGAATCTGCTGATTGACAGGTGTGTCACGCAGGACTCCATGCAGTATAAGCGGAATCTTTCGATGGCCTGGATCGATTACCGCAAGGCATTTGACATGTCATCTCATGAGCTAATTCTACACTTGCTCCAATGTCTTGCGGTCCCCGGTCCCGTAGTGAGGTGTATTGAAGAACTGATGCCGCTCTGGAGGACTCGCTTTACCATTACATCGGGTAACAATCGAGTCCAGACAGAGCCGGTAACATTCAGAAGGGGAGTATTTCAGGGAGACTCCCTCAGCCCCCTTCTGTTTTGCATCTCACTGCTGCCATTATCCGTTTCGCTCCGGAAAACCCGTGGTTACAACTGCGGTACCCCCGGCGACAGGAGGCATAAGGTCACCCATCTGTTTTATATGGATGACCTTAAACTTTATGCCTCCGGAGAAAGGGACCTACACCAGTCCCTCAGGGTGGTACAGGAGTACACGCAGGCTGTCGGTATGGAGTTCGGGTTAGACAAATGTGCACTGGTCCATCTTAAGAGAGGACGATGCGGAGACTACGGAGAGGACGCGCAGCTCGTAGATGGAAGCATCCTACATCATCTAGATGCCGGAGAGTCGTACACTTACTTAGGTGTCGAGCAACACTCTACCCAAGAAGTAAGTGTAGTGAAAAACGCTCTCCGCGGCAAGTATCAGCACCGACTCCGACAGATCTGGTCTTCAGAACTGTCGGGGAAGAACAAGGTGTCTGCAACTAACATGCTTGCCGTTCCGATCCTTCTCTACTCCTTTGGAATAGTGAAGTGGACTCGAGAGGAGTTGCGTCAACTCGATGTAGGAACCCACAAGAAGATGTATCTCAATAGGAGTTTACATCCCAAATCGTCCGTTCCACGGCTATACCTCCCTCGACATCGGGGAGGGCGTGGACTCTTAAGTTTGGAGAGTCTCCACAACAGGATGGTTCTGGATGGAGCCTGTAAGATCATCAGGAGTTCGGATCCCCTCCTCTGCATGGTCCGGGATTATGAAAATGCAGGGGTAGGAGCCTTTCTGTTTAAGGCAGCACAGAGAGCCGCTGATGAACTTGGTCTCTCCTTCAACGTCGAGCGAGTAAATCGCGACTCTATCACCGAGTTGGAACCTGCTCGGCGAAAAGCCCGAATTAAAGCTGCAGAACACAACATCTTTCTGCAGCTCCACATGGATAAGCCAATGCACGGAGTCTTCTATAAAAATATAGAAAACCTTGGCTTATCCGAAAGGCTGACCTTTGCCTTTTTAAGGTCAGCCGGGCTGAAGTCTGAGACCGAGGGATTCATAATGGCTTGCCAGGATGGTGTATTCAACACTCTGGTCTATCGAAGTCGTGTTATGGGTATAGAGGTCCCGGATGTCAGATGCAGGGCCTGCCGCAGGGCGCCAGAGACTGTAATGCACTTGCTGTCGGCTTGCCCGACATATGCAGTCTCGGCCTATATCCAAAGGCACGACGGAGCATTACGAGTGCTTTATTACCATTTAAGACACTCGTATGGGATAGACGAGACACCAGTGCTGCCTTATGCTCCGGGGGATATCGAGTCCGTTGTGGGGAATGAGAAGTGTCTAATTTATTGGAACTACTCGTTTCCCACCGTCAGGCAAATACAAGCCAACAAGCCTGACGTAGTACTCCTCGATCACCAACTCAAGACAATGTTTGTCGTGGAGTTCTCGGCTCCCGCGGAAAACAACATTGTCTTGAAGGAGGAGGAAAAACGGACAAAATATCGAGACTTGCTCTTCGAACTCCGCAGACTTTATCCGGACCATAATGTTAAGTTGGTGGTACTGATCATAGGAGCTCTAGGTGGAACGAGGCACACACTGCTTTCAGAATTGAAGATCATACCGGCATGCCGAAACTCGGCAGAGATCTTAGCCGGTAGGATGCAGAAGGCCGTCATCCTCGGTTCGCTACGTCTACTCAGGGCACACGATTCCCGGACCCAGTAGTCACTTACCCCACGGTGTGGGGAGTGGCTGCCGGTACTACCAGCTCCCCTCGGTGAGAATCGGAGCCACAGAGAAGGGTGACTGGTTTTTAACAAAAAAAAAAAAAAAAAAAAAATAATAATAATAATAATAATAATAATAATAATAATAACCGAAATAACATATCTAATTGATGTAGCAATCCCAAATTCTAATAACATCCAAAAAACAATTGCAGATAAAATTAATAAATATTCAGAGTTGGCAATAGAAATAAAAAGAATTTGGAAACAAGAAAAAGTAATTGTAGTACCACTAGTCATGTCCGCAACTGGAGTAACGCCGCTACTTTTTAAAGACTCGCTGAAGCAAATTGATTTACCAGAAGGGCTACAAAACATCATACAGAAATCTGTGATTCTGAACACATGTAACACTGTCAGAAAACATCTTGCCCAATAATATTTTCTTGTTGAAAGGCCGAAAATATTATAGTGACCGTCAGTACGAGAGAAAGGATAAAATAATAATAATAATAATAATAATAATATTACTTATTGCACATCTTGCCGTCAGGCCGATGTGCATGAGATAAAGTACCGCTCAGTGCGAGAGAAAGGAAAGATAATAATAATAATAATAATAAGTGCAGAAGATCGCGCTGTTGGGGTCTGCACATATACTTCGGAAAATAATAACGTAGGAAGGGAGAAGCCTTAGGAATCTTGTTGATTCCCGGCAGCAAACCGACACGTAGTCGAGAAAACACTAAAAATAATAATAATAAAAATTACAAAGAATTATAGAAAATATATACTCAAGGAGAACATCCCAAATGACACTTGCAGACAATGCGCAGATGCTCCGGAGACAATCCAACACATCACATCAGGGTGCCGCCTTATGGCAGCGACTGACTATACGCACAGGCATAACCAAGTAGCCAAAATAATTCACTCTCAATTGGCCCTTAATCATCAATTGACCAGCACGAATCAGCCATACTACGAGTACTCGCCTAACGCAGTCTTGGAGAACAACAACTACCGGCTTTACTGGGACCGCTCTGTTATTACTGATAGAACCATCTCTGCAAATAGACCAGACATCGTCCTAACGAACAAATCAGAGAAACTTACTTTTCTGATTGACATAGCCATACCAAATACTCACAGACTACGACAAGCACATGCGGAAAAACTTAACAAATACAGTGAACTTGCAGAAGAAATTAAAAAGATGTGGCAACAAGACAAGGTATCCATTGTCCCGATCGTTCTGTCCTCAACTGGCGTTATTCCTAATGACTTGAAGAAGGGCCTGGACACACTCGGCCTTAGTCAGCATATTATTGGTCTGATACAGAAAGCTACGATACTCAGCACTTGCAATATAGTCCGGAAGTTTTTAAATCTACCAACTTAATAAACCTACAATAGAAACTTATTATCTTGCTTTAAAGAGCCGAATTTAAGCGAACCCCACCCTCAGTGTGTGAGAACATTGGATAATAATAATAATAATAATATATCTTTATTTCAAAGAATGTTTTTACAATTTAAAAAAATTATAACAACATAAAATGAAAAAGCGTCACATAAAACATTTCATACCTGTATAAAAGAAAAACGAAAAAAAAATGCTTCCTATCTCAGTGTTTCACATGAAAAATATTGATCTAAATGGTATGGTTCCAAATTTAATATCAGTAATTCTAATTTATTATAAAATATATCTAATTGCCCATTAGGTGGCCTATATATTACTATAACAATGATTTGCTCTCTATTAATTGTAAACTCGGCTGCAGCGCATTCAAAAACCCCACTTGTGGAAAGTTCATTTACCTTTTTCAGCACTTTATACTTCAACTCCTTACTCCCAAATATCGCAGCTCCGCCATGTTGACCTTCCTTTCGACAGAAACTTGATACCAAGCAAACATTTCTGAAACCATAGACGTCTAGCTGTTGTTCTGATTTCCAATGCTCTGTCACACATAAAAATTTACATTCCTCGTGTTGTTCAAGTAATGCTTTGGTTAATACTATTTCCTATGGATTGTATGTTTTGGTGAATTAGACTTACATATTGATTTCTTTTTGATTTATTGTTGAATGATTGCTAAATATCATTAATTTTTTCTTGATAATTTATATTAAGCTTTCGATTTTGCACTATTTTATTATAATATGGACATTCCATACTTTTCGCCGAGTGGCTGATATCGTAATTTGATTTATTACTTCTATTTTGTCTTATGCAGTTTGCACATTTTGTATCCTATGAATTTGTACACAAATTTGTCTCATGACGTCACATATCGCACATACTGTTGTAATGTTTTTGTAGTCCTTTGCTAAGTGGAAAGACTAAACTTATTTTGCTTAATAATGCTTTCTGCTATCTTTTCATTATCTTCCTCAATATCCTCTTTTCGAACTTCCTTTATAATTAATTTTGGACTAATTTTCCTTTTTGTTCTCAATTCCCACGTTTCATTACTGTTTTGTTCTAGACTCGATTTTAGTTTATTTAATGATACTTGATCTTTGCATTGTATGCTCACGCCCTCTTTACTTCTTCGAATATTTACAATGTCTATAGATAGTCCTGCTGGGTCTATACTGCTTTTAAGTTGTGAATAAATATCATCCGGGTTTGTATCACTCGTTTTTGGTTTAATTATAATTGTATTTCCACTACGATCTTTGGGGGTTATGCCTGGCTTGTTGGAATTTATATTTAATCTATCTTTAAAACCTAACATTGGACGGTCTATATCGGTCGATATTTGTTCTCTTGAGCTGGTTCCTCTTATGTTTACATCAGCCTTTACTGTCAAAGATTTTCGACGCTGTTCTTCTTGACCGGCTCGACGAGTCGCCGGCTTATGTGCTGCCACCTTATTGTATCCTACTAAACTACACTGTTCGTTGTTGCTTTCAAGAGCAGTTTTCTCCTCAGTTATCTTCCCTCTTTTCACCGCTTGCTTTTCTCCATTGTTGAGGTTACCTTCACGATTTAATTTTTCATTAATTTTCAGGACTTCATTATTTATTGCACTAAAAGTGTTTTTAAGCTCTTCTTTCAAACTGTCTATAATACTAAATACTGATTGATTTAAAATACATTCCACTATAGGCTTTACCATGTTTAACACTTTTCCCGCCAAAAT
This sequence comes from Stenurella melanura, assembly GCA_963583905.1. Taxonomy (NCBI): domain Eukaryota; kingdom Metazoa; phylum Arthropoda; class Insecta; order Coleoptera; family Cerambycidae; genus Stenurella; species Stenurella melanura. The sequence continues at coordinate 82,076,235 of OY757312.1, forward strand.
ATCTTCTTCCAAGCAAGAACTACATCTCCACAGTATGTTTTCACTTCCAATTATGGTTTTATGCACTGTTTTACTTATTCCCACACACACTGTGTGAAAATGTTTTTCACAGGAACCATCACATTGTATAAACCAGTTATCATTTATATTTTTATCACATATTTTGCACACGAGCTCATCACTTCCGTCATCACTTTCCGCCATCATGAGCACACAAATTTGAATAAAGGTTAATGTAGCAATCACAGTAAGTATAATTTTGTCTATTTTCGTCTTGGAGAGTCTGAAGGGTAACTTGAGTCCCCCTTGTGAGTAGAGTTGATAGCGTTGGTAGCGGTGACACGGCTTCAGCCTAATTAATATAAAATCCTTGTCGTGTCTATCAGACGCGCGAGGAACTAGGTACATTTGCAATATCAAGTAAAACTTTGAACGAACACCACCTATTTATAGAAATCACATGTTGTTATATAGGAATAATTCTTATAGCTCAAGTAGTTCATATATCTTTATTGCTTCTGATGACAAACGTTTGTATACTCCCGGGGGCCGTTTTCTTGACAAGTAAAAGATGTGTTTGATTCTATATAAGGCATTCGCTAGAATATTTAAATGACTCCTCTTTTGAGTAACTACAAGTTGAGGTATAGATGGCGTTGCGATACTAAAAAATTGTTCCGTTTCAAGAACTTTCAAAAGAGGTGCATATGATGGTATATTACATTCTAAGCAACTTTCACAATACAAAAATTTTCAAAAAATCACTGGTTCTTGAGGCATTTGACAACATATATTATATTTTTAAGAAGCCATAATCGCTATAACATTTTAAAATTAGATGCAGATGAATTATTTACGTAATTATGGCATTTTTATCACTAAAAAATATATTGAAGTTCAAATATGAAAATTCAAAATTGTTCATATTATAAAAGTTGCTTAGAATGTAATGTCCCATCACATGCACATGCACCTCTTTTCAAGGTTCCTAAGATCGAAACATTTCTTTGCATCGCAGCACCATCTAGACTCAATTTATAAAAAGATTGTTTGTACTCAAAATTGAAGCCATTTTAGTGAATACCTACCTTTCCCCGAATTCAAATATATCTTTGAGTTACAGTGAAAATATTCGCGGGAGTTTTAAGTGGGACCAGTGATTGTCCATCCAACGTATTCTAGGTTACTTACTTCAGCACTACGAACGATGTCAATCCACGTATAGTTCTGTACATAATTTTTAATTTTATTTTTTTATTTTAATGGCTTTATTTGTACTGACGTCCTGGCGGAGTTCAGCTATTGCTGTTCTAACACTCAACCAGGACACGTACATATAGTCATCAATACAACAACCATTCCATGCGATATTGTCATCTACCGCAGACTCGAACTCAGGAGAGATAGCAGCGACTAGACATGTTGTGCCACTCAACAGCTGCCCAGCTCACTGCTAACGTCTCGGTAACACATGAAAAACGACACTGAGCTGGCTAATGTATTTGCATTTTATACAAACATATTTATACAATGAGATTTGAGTGGTCCATCATTGCTCAAAAACTATAAACCAAAAATGAAGGATAACCAACACCATCCTTATATTATTGTAACGATATATTCGACTCATCATAAGTGTATTCAGCGTCAAGAGCGGTTTAAGAGCCGGACCGCAATATGGCCTTATAGTAAAGAATGTTTAAGTAATTTTTTAAATCAGATTAACGAAAAACAATCTTCAACTAAATTTAGAAATATAAAATAATAATGAATTACCTTTCTTAGATATATTAATCAAAAAATTAGATAACACATACCAAACCATTGTCTACAGAAAACAAATACTCATAAACAAATACTTAAATTTTAATTCAAATCGACAAAGGTGTTGTTACGTGTTTGTAGGACAGAGCCAACATTTAAAAGTGAATTATTTATTATTTGTTTGCTTATAGTAATGAAACATATATTCTTGATAATGGCTGATAAGAATTTTCACTTTGTAGCATAACCAGAAGTCAGGTTATCGAAAGAATGCAAAGATTTCATTAATATTTATATATATAGTTTTTCCTTTAGTTCTCATAGATAGCTTTTCTTTCCACTGTTTGCAAAATCCTATAAAGAATATATGTTTCAGAGCCAACATAATTTCATCAAATGATGTAATCCTAAGGTATGTGAAGCAATTTATAAAAACCGTCTTATTAAATAATAATCAATATTCTGAGAGTTTTGTTGACAGTCAGTTGATGAACATTATTGGAAGGAGAGAGAATATACCATTACAACCTGAGGTCTTTAAGTCTATAGTAGTAATTTCATATATACATAATTTATGAGATAAATTACGAAGAATTGGGAATAGGTTCTCTGTACGAACGATTCTTCAAACGGGCTCCACGCTAAGATCAGTTTTATCGAAAACCAAACCTCTAAATGTTGTTCAAAATTCTAAAAATTGTATTTATAGTGTTTCGTTTGAGTGCGGAAAACATTACGTAGAGTCATCTAGACCTTTCAATGTAAGGGTTGGTCAACATAGAAATTACGTTAAGGGGAGATTTTAAAAAATCCAAAATTTGTGAACACGCGGTCTCTATAAATTGTGAAATACAATTTCACCGTCGCGTCGTTTGGATAATTGAACCTTATTAATTAACACCGATTTTAAGGTCTGTGTAAATAACAAAATCGAACGCATTTTTACCCGACATAAAGATGTATACAAGGTAATAAGGTTCAATTAACGAAACAGTGTGACGGTGAAATTTTATTTTACAATTTTTAAAGGCCGTTTTTAAAGGAGGTTAATTTTTTTTTCCTTTCTTTTGCATACTTCTGTTACAAAGTGCTAGATTTAATTCACTGACTCATTCACTATAGCTAGAAAAGGTATATTGAGAGATGAAGTCACTCGAGAAAGGATACGGACCAACATTTCTGTGACAAGATATGTGCGACTAAGATAGTCAAAAATTATATTAAAATAAGCAGGAAGGGAAGAACAAAAAGGAAGCTCCAGCAACCAACTGCATTTCGAATAATATTGTTTTTGTGATTTATCTAAACTTCACGTACAAACATATTTGTTTATTTCTTGTGTTAGAGTTGACACAAGGGTCGGAATTTTTCAATGTTAACAGAGTCGGACTTAATTGGGTATTTAATTTTTCAAGAAATATAACATAACAATGTTGTGTTTTGACAATTGTGAATTTGTAATTGTAATTTCTCGCTTTGTGTTATCTCTATTTATAATATTAACATACTACCTTTTGTATTTCTGTAAAGTTATTTTATTAAGATAAATTAATAAAAAATAGCAATCAGTTGGTACAGAGAATGTATTGGAAAAGTACTTACCCCGGATGTTTGCCTCTGTGGTCAGATTTAGACGACATGAAAAATGTCTTATTCTTTTATTTTATTTTATTATCATATACCGGGTGACACAGGAGACATGTAACACCCCGTAGCATATTTATTTAAAAAGATATTATTTTGAAATTTGGCACACTTATATAATGCGTGATTGTTCTTTTTTAAGTACAAAAAATTTTTATGTACCACTTCCGGTTTCACCGGCAGTGATATCTACTCTGTTATTTTAAATGGCACCCTGTATATTTTTTTTTACCTATCTGATTCGTCTCTAGATTCTCTTTTCAACCATGTATCGGAACATGGCATTTGTTTTTAAAATGACAGTTAATATCAATTTTAGTTTGTTAAGTCTAGGTGGCCCTGATATGAACCTTGGCAGATATTGATGCGTAGTGTGCCGTGATATCGAAAGACCTCTGGCATGCAACTTTGTGCCTCATATTTTTTTGGAAATAACCAGTAGCTGAACAGACTAATAAGATCTAACTTATTTAAAAAAAATATCTTTAAACAACCCACGATATCTTAAAAACCAAGATAGGAACCCCATTTTTTTTACTTCACCTAGTTAAAAAATACTTACTTATCTTTTATTTTTATCCAATACAATTGCTGTGCCTATCGTATTTTGCTTTCTTCATTAAAATTAGTATCGAATGTTATTGCATAGTAATGAATATTGTACTGCAACAAAAATATTTACTAAGCAAGCGGTGGAAATAAAAGAAGGTAAAACGACGCGTCATTTTGATTTGACAATTAAGAATTGTTTACTTGGCAGCAATTTAAGTATTTTTCATTTTATACCTAAGTTATCACGTTTTAAACTCTATTTTGCCATGTATTCACGAAATGAAAAAGTAGATATGCTACTAATCTATAGCGGATGTAAAAAAAATAGCAGGCAGGCTGCAGTCTTATATGAAGAAAGATTTCCCGAAAGAATTCATCCACCAAACAACTATTTTGTAAGAGTTGAACGGCAATTCAGAAGTGAACCAGAAGTACCGGAAAATAATTTCATTATCGATGAAGTGTCGGATATCAATGTACTTGCAATTGTCGAGGTAGATCCCACGATTTCGATAAGACAGATTGAGGACCAAACCGGTGTAAATCGGGAATCAGCTCAACACATTTTGAAAAAACATAAATTTAAATCATACAAGTACCAAATACACCAGCATTTATACGAAAATGATTTTCAAAGAAGATTGAACTATTTCAATTCGTTTCTGAACAGATACAATTTGGATAATAATTTTCATGAACAACTTTTATTTTCCGACGAGTTCAGGTTCACTAATTTGGGATTATTTAATCGTAACAACATCCGTTATTGGGCACAAGAAAATCCCAGAAATATGAGAGAAAGTGCATATCAGGAGCGATTTAGTTTTAATGTCTGGTTAGGAGTAATTGGCAGAAGAATTATTGGGCCAATAATTTTTGATGTTCCATTAAATAGAGAAAGATATTTGGGATTTTTGCAAAACCAGATACAAGATTTTTTGGAAGAACTGCCACCTAATGGATGGGGCTCCACCACATAACAGCAGAGTTGTGGTGAATTATTTAAATGAAAGGTTTGGAGAAAACTGGATGGGAACAAATGGGCCCGTTCGATGGCCTGCAAGGTCACCAGACCTTACGCCGCTTGATTTTTTTGTATGGGGCCACCTCAAGGAAAACGTTTATAGGACTCCACCAACAAACAGAGAAGACATGGAAATGAGAGTCAGAAGAGCAATCGATGGGATTACTAAATTACAGTTAGATACCGTGCTTAGGACTACCGTCACAAAAACACGATTATGCAGAGATAATAACGGACATTTTGAACACCTGTAGTAAAAAAATGTTTTTTGTATGTAGTACTTCAGTAAATATTTTATTTTAATTTCATTCATTCGTTGTAAAAATGTATTACATGGTGTAGTGGTTTTTCATCAATTTTGTCCAAATGTGTTTTACTGATGTTTCTTATTTATTAAAAAAATCGTTTTACCTACTTTTATTTTGTTTCCACCGCCTGTTTAGTAAATATTTTTGTTGCAGTACAATATTCACTACTATGCAATAACATTCGATACTAATTTTAATGAAGAAAGCAAAATATAATAGGCACAGCAATTGTATTGGACAAAAATAAAAGATAAATAAGTATTTTTTAACTAAGTGAAGTAAAAAAATGGGGTTCCTATCTCGGTTTTTAAGATATCGTGGGTTGTTTAAAGATATTTTTTTTAAATAAGTTAGATCTTATTAGTCTGTTCAGCTACTGGTTATTCCCAAAAAAATATGAGGCACAAAGTTGCATACCAGAGGTCTTTCGATATCACGGCACACTACGCATTAATATCTGCCAAGGTTCATATCAGGGCCACCTAGACTTAACAAACTAAAATTGATATTAACTGTCATTTTAAAAACAAATGCCATGTTCCGATACATGATTGAAAAGAGAATTTAGGGACGAATCAGATAGGTAAAAAATATACAGGGTGCCATTTAAAATAACAGAGTAGATGTCACTTCCGGTGAAACCGGAAGTGGTGGACATACATTTTTTGTACTTAAAAAAGGATAATCACGCATTATATAAGTGGACCAAATTTCAAAATAATATCTTTTTAAATAAACATGCTACGGGGTGTTACATGTCTCCTATGTCACCCGGTATTTATTTGCATGGTATAAAATCATTATTCTTTCCAAATTGTCCAGTCATTTTTTGACGCCTACTCTTAAATATCCACTTTAATGCTGAAAAGGAGCGTCTATATTGGCAGAAGTAAGCGGCGCATGCCTTATAGCCAAATATTTTGAATGTTCGGTATTACCCAGAGTACCCTCCAAAAGTTTGTTAATTATTGCAATTCATTCAAATCTGGGGTTTTCCGAGAACGTTTGATTCGATTTGTGGTTTATTTTGGGACTTTTTATTCCCTCTGCTTCCTCGAGTTTGTCGAACACAGAACTAATTTTTTGCAGAAATCGATGAATTGACAGCTCAGGGTGTTGTAAATATTCTATGACATTTACTATAACATTAAAATTAATGTTTACATATTCAAGTTCTGTCTTTAGCATTGCTTTTTCAAAAATATGTTGCACCTTACGTATTGCAATAGCTTCGCAGGATTAGAACGTGTTGATTAAACCTAATATTTTTGAAATTTTTAGCAAAATAAATTGCCGCCTACAGCCAAGTGCCCCCCCTCGTAACAATAGGTTTGGGTGGCAACGGTATACCCGAACAATGTTCACAGAACTGTGCGATTTTGATCAGTGCCTTCAAGAAAAATTTTTTTCACCTCCGAAATGAAGTCATTCACATCGGGAAATAACACTGATTTTTTCTGCTAGTCGATGCAATCCATGCGCTGCTTGTGTAGAATCAACTAATTAGGGATATTTCTTTCGCAAGACCTTCCCTGCCTTAAGCATATATCTCACGCCGATTCCCGTAGGTTTCGATTCTTTCACGAGCTAACAATTCGTTAGATCTTTTAACTCTTGGCATTTTGCGTAATTTAAACACAGTAAGAACTATGCAGAAACCGAGGAAAATTACTAGACAAATAGTTTCGCTAACGAATTACGCGTAATACTAAAGCATAGTTTAATATTTCTCTAACACTATTTCGGAAACTACAAATTCCACAACTAAAAATTGTGTAGGAACAAGTATCATTCGACCACACTCTTATGGTATAATACCGCAAGGCTTTTGACAAATCAGAAGCCGTTAAGCCGCACTTAGTGGTTCGGTTGCTATGTTTACGTCTAGCTTCGCATTTGACGTTTTACACCGTTTTGAATTTTTTTGCATAATTTCTAAAATCTTGTTAGAGAAAGTATAGTCTACAACACGTTTGGAATGGCATATCCCCTGGGACTACCAACTTTTCGCTCTAGTGGAATATAGGCTATTCCAGAACTTGCAGAATATGCTATTCTCTACTGTGACTAAAGTTCAGCCTACTCGTGGCAAACTACTAAAATCCAGCCCATACCGGTTGACTCGTATAAATTTACGCGCAGGTGGATGGCGTCCTTAAAACTAGCACTTTGCTACATGTTTTTCCGTAGTTTGTTTTCTATATTAACCGTGTTTTGTTATTTAATAATTCCTAGTTTATTTTTCAAATATACGGGTTGTAATAGTATTTGTTTTAGTTAAATTCATTTTATTAGCTATTAGGTATGTAAATAATGTGACGCGGCAGCTAATTTCACTTCATATCTGCAAGTTTTATGGATTTGTTGGTTTCGTAATTTGGTTAACGAATGTTTTTAATTTACATTATTGTCAACCGAAAATTACTTTATGTTTTATGCGATATTATTTTTCAATGTATTTTTAATACAATTCATTGTACTTTATTTAATGCTCCTGAGTATGACCCTGTTATCGCTGAAAGATTCCGACCCTTGCTAATCACTCTTAATAAATGACTTCTGAATAAAACAGGACGATATCTAGTTCATAAATCGTAAGATACAAGAGTAAATATGAAGTAAGTAGATCCTTGATACCAAACTTGGTGTCTGTTAATGTAGTATTTCTATGCAATTTAACAATAAAAGTGATCCCAACTCTATTCAATTATGATTATATATACCTTATACGTTTTGCCAAATACAAACAATTCAATTAATTTTTGTTTTGTAACTGACATGCAACACAACAATGTTATTACTCAACGTGAAAAATGATGGATGCGCTAGGGATTATAATGTGAATTTATAATTCCCAGATTAGCTTCCAATATACAATTTGAATATAGTCGAATATATAATTATTTGAACGTCAATAAAAATATGGAGGTGTGCATACTGTGCATACATTATTCATTATTTTTTTCCTTGTGTTGGTGTCAAGTATTTGCTTTTCTGGTGAAGCAACATTCTGTTAATCGATAACTGTTGCATTTGGTCTAGGGAGAATTCTCACTGGATTCAAGAAGCTCACACTCAGCATCCTTAAAAAATAAATATGTGTGCAAACATTTTTAGGAAAGGCATTATTGGCTCTTTTTTAATCGATGGGACATTAAACGGTTTAAAGTATTTAGACCTCCTGCGGAACGATGTTATTCCCTCTTTAAGAAACGGGGAAGAAGTTTCAGATAACGTTTGGTTTCAATAGGATGCCCCCCCCCCCTCATTAGGCAATAATAGTCCGAGAATATTTAAATGTTGCCTTTCCTGACCGCTAAATTGGAAGAAGAGGTGCCAATGAATGGCCTGCGCGTTCCCTGAATCTATATGCTCTAGATTTTTTCTCTGGGGTACGTAAAAAATAAAGTTAATCAAAATAGACCCAATAGTTTGGCAGATTTAAGACAAAGAATTCGTGATGAAATAATGCAAATAGCCCAACATGGTCTGTTAAATTCGACAAGAGGCTTTGTGGATAGGCTTGGTTATTGTCAAGACTTGGGAACACTTTGAACAGCTGCTGAAAGCGAAGCGTTCTCTTTTCCATTCATTCTCACTTGAATAACTTTACTTTTCATCTCTTATTACTATTACCTATTACAATTTTGTCGCATTAATGAAATAAAATGATTTTTATTTTTTTCTCAAAATTTTTCTTATTATGCAGCCTATACAAAATTATATATGGCTGAAAAGAGAACAAGAAACTGCACCAGAAAGTGGGAAAAAATAGAGGTCGCCATTTAAAAAAGAAATCGATGATGTCACATCTCAAAAACCGCTGACGCAAAACTAAATTAGAGGTCACCCAAATATGCGCAAAAATGAAATTCGCTACACCCCTTCAAGCATTTTTTCAGGAAACTTCTACAGGCAGATTTATAACGTTTATTCCATACTTTTGCCCAACCTAGTATGCAAGACATTTCAATTGTTTTCGATGTTATATTGTGTTATCAGTATTACTTCTACATCCACGTAGTGAAGTAGCAGTATAATAATTGTGATTTTGTTGAAATTAGTTATGAAATATCAACACATTTTATATTTGAGCGAAAAAAATATCTGTTGGTCAGTAAATTTGTTTTCTCGCACGATTACTCCGAAGTGGTTTAAGATATCCACTAAAAATTTGGTATACATAATAATCAGGGTGTCTCGCTTAAATGTGGAACAAGCTTGTAACTCCTTTGTTTACCAACCGATTTGAATTTTTTTTTAGTAATGTAGTGCTAAATAAACTCTATTCTTGAATAACACAAGCGATTTCTTCAACGCAAGACGTAGCCTACTGCGAGATATTTTCAAGGTAAAAAATCAGTCATTCATATTAGCGATTTTTTTTTCAAAAAACTGATTACATATTCTGATCGTTGCTTTTGGACTTTATTACATTTTTTAAGAATAAAAATTATTAATTAAGTAAAACCTTGATAATTGATTTCTAATACCATTTTATTTCTTTCCATAATGAATATAAACAAAAAATTACTAATATTACATCAAAAACACCTGAATATGAATGTAAGAATAACACAACAAATTATACGTTTTAAATCGAGCAACAAAATAAAAAAATTAACAGGAGTAATATTTCAGTTTTACGTAGGAATATAACACAATTTGACTTAAATATTTAAATAACCTAAATTGTAGTTCCTTCTATTAAGTCCCCATGCATTGGCAAAAATACATTCTTCTACTCTCCTTCTCTTACTGATAACAAGTTCTTGCAGTTTCTGTCGAGTAATAGCACGACAAGCAGGGGTAATTCCGTTTATTAATTCGTCTACGGTAACTGGGCGGTCCTTGTATACTTCTTCTTTTATCGTACCCCATAAAAATAATCTATCTTGATTACAAAAATTATTGATTAAAAAAATTGGTGGGTGATGGAGTTAAAAGGACATCGGATTCATGTTTAGCACTTCGAAGTACTTAGAGATTACTATGTCGGGTCCCGGTAACAGATCACTTTCTTCATGTGTTCCTGTGTTATTAATTAAATGAAACCTAAATAATTAATTTCTAATACCATTTTACCATTTTAATAGAACAAAGTCATTTTTATTTTTGTCTCTTTAGTACAATAATTGTTTGCCACCAATATTTCAGTATGCGTCCAAGTTATAAAACTGTTCAAAATATTTAGTAAACTTTGAAAACAATTGAAGCACTAAATTATTAGAGTAATGTCAAACATTTTACACTTATGTCTGGTATTTCGTACAACTAGTGTTATTAATGTTTTTAAATCGTAAAATGGATGAACAACAATTGACTCTCAAGACCTCGGGACAAGTGATAACAGTCGCAAAGTTTATGTACAATTTTGATTGGTTATTTTCGCACACATGATTAAAAGACGTATAGACACACGAGGCTGTCCAGGGGACACAATATGGTAAGGGCCATTTAGTATTTGAGTTTACCAATGGATGTCCTAATATACCAATATGTATGTTTCTCGGTACTCTTTTGGTTATCCCATTGTCACAACTTGATATTGGATAAAAGTAATACGATGAACGCCCTAAACGATATCCAGCGCTCATAACCAGGGACGTACGAGGATATCCCAGGATATTTTGGGATGCCCTAATCATTACGACTGGACATTCATAATATGTTTTTATTAGGTACATACTAGTAATTTCATAGCATAAAAGGACATTTTAAGATGTAAAAACTACACACCACACCAAATGTCCAAGGATTTCTTTTTCAGGTGGTAATATTATATTTTCTTAAGTTCAATCGCCAAGGAAATTTTCATAAAAATCCAAAAATATTTTATATATTTCATATTCTTATGTACTTACATCGAAGTGCTACCAACTTATAATTATATAAAAGTAGGTTGTATATAATAAAATTTCTAAAATATTTCCTATAGCCACTAACAATTATTATTATTTGGTGCAGATAAATAAATTTAATTGATATCGGAGGTACAGCTTGTTTTAAATTTTCACTGTTTGTGGTGCGTTATTTGAATATATTAAAGAAAGAGATTAGGTTACCGTTTAAGGAGCTTTAGGGCTCTTCATTGGACATCCTATTTTAATCCTAACATCAGTTCAGAGTTAATATCAAATTGCCAAACCAATTCAAGATATTCACTGGCCTCCTTTAGAAGAATAATCTGAGATATACTATAATGGGATGTCTTAGGGATGTCCTAAAATTATTTTTACTTTACGTACTGGGATATCCAAGTACTTTAATTTGATAGTCTATATCCCGATCGTGCTACATGGTATAGGATTTCTATTAATCATAGATTTTTCTATGTAATTTAAATTCGAAGGGTAATATTGATAAAGCGATGGCACATAAATGTGAGGGCCTAATTCATCTTAAAGTATTAGCGGGAATCTATAGAACTGTTCTAAACTGATAAGTTTATAGCTGAATTAACTAATGTCCTTTATTCAATATAATAGTATAAAATAAATGCTATAGTTCAGATGAGTTTAGATCATAGTGCTTAATGGTTATAAAACAGATGATCATTATAACATAACAAAATTGTTTTCATTAACTGCTAAAATAATATTCACACAACAGACAAATTAATAAGGTAATTTAATTAGCTACGTAATGTAAGCAAGCCCAAATTGGTCAATCTAACTAAGAAACTAAGGTGTGAGATGTCAATACATTAAATATAGCGAGGACAGGGACAAGGTTAATTATAATATTCGGGTGACAAAATAAATTGCAAAGGGAAGACGACATAGAGTAATTTTATTCAATTATTAAACATATATGAAGGGTGATACACTAATTAAAAAATAAAAACAAGTGCATAAATTAGAGAATTAGATAATTATATAATAGGTGATAAGAGTAAGGTATTATGAAAATACTTGAAACATCAGGACTAGAAATTTGCAAATCGTTTTGAAATCGAAGACATGCCATTTTTCGATGTCGATATTCCCGCGCTTGTCACGATGCACTTTCAGGAATTTTTGGAGGTTTGCCTGCCTTTTTCTTTTCACGATGCCTTGTGATGTTAAACACTTGCCCGTGGACACAAAAACTGTCAACAGATGTTTATAATTATACCATTATACAAAACAAACACAAAAACTCAACCGGTTCTCATATAATGTTCACAAATACTATACCCTATACTAGCATCAAACGTCACTACTCCCATAACATCAAGCGCACACAAACAAATATCATGATGCTGGCATAATACTTACTACGCAAAGCAGGATTTCCTATGTCTTCTGTAATCCTCACTCAGATTTTGTGATGCTGTTAAACGGGTTTACCCTCGCTATAGAAGTTTTACTTAAAAATAGAAAAATCAAAACATCTGTCGCTTTCAATTTAGTGATAATTCTTGTTTTTTTTCTTTTTTCGACATAGCTGGTGCAATGTTCTCGAACTAGGTATAATTAACTAATTAATCTTTCTTAACCATAATTGTTATCCTTCATCGTTATCATATAAGAATTGGCTATACACCAATGGAGAAAAAATGATAACTATATTTTCAACTCAAAAAATAAATATACACAATCTCAGCAATCTAAATACGATATCACTTATCACTTTAGCAGATTCATTGAAAACTTTAGGTGTATATTTCGATTTCAATCTTCATTGACCTCATCCCACAGATACGTTATGCGGCAAATTTCGTAAAAGTTGCTAAGGATTAAGATTCTCGTCGGCTCATTGTAGCCGCAATATTCTCTCAACTTTATAGTATTCTGGCTTCCATGCGCATTTAAGATTTGGTATTCTGAGCTGCGTCAATATTCTTGACTTTGATGATGGTCTCGGATGATTAGGGGTCGAGCTTGAGCTCTTTGCCACAACCATCGCTGTAGACCTGGACCGGCCTCGTAAGGAGTGGGCCCGCTTTTTACGACTAACTCCCCCCCCCCCTTGCAAATGCAGACCTCCCCTGGTTATACTTAACTGAGGAAACATGATATTTACAAATTATGTGCTTTTGTTTTCATTAACACGTCGATGTTATTTGGCCAGTTAAATCATTAATATGACACAAGATACAAAGATAATGATATGTAGCAGCTTGGTGACTACCATATTGCTATATGTACAGTAGGGTGGAACGATTTTTTTTTTCTTTAAACTGTTTTGACATAGGCGTTAAAATGTGCCTTTAGATAAGTAAGAATTATTCCCAGAAGCTGATCGATCTATCTTAGCATCTTCAGATTCCTCACGGGACCTAAACTTTAGAAATTTTCATGATTTTCAGGTTTTTATTACCTTCATTGATTTATTTTTAATAAACGATTTTCTATTTAACATAGTGCTTAAAATTATTATTAAGGTATGGTGAAAGACCCCTCCAAGCAAAATTACTTTATTTTAATCTTTTCCGGTTCCTCATTATCTTTGAAAATCGCGGTGTTTATGAGAATTATCCAGCAAACAGCGCGCTCGAATACAATCATGATCTAGGCGACAAGCGTCTATAAAGGCGAAGGGGGTGGGACATTGACAAGTTTTAAACGGCTTTCATTTGTTTCATTACTTCTACTGTTTTTAGTTGTGTGTCGAGTGTCCGTCAGGTGTTGCAATATTTAAGTTATTATGGCAACTAGAATTGCAGCTCGTTGCGAGATATTTGGCCAACCTACATTATTAAATAACCGTGTGTTACCTACTTTTCGGGATATTATTATACACCATTTATTTGTTCAGAATGATCTAAAATATAAATGTGCCAGGAAACATCCAGGTGTTTCTGAGATACTTAAAAACGTTGTACCGAGAATTGAAGAAATTTGGAAAAGTGCATCGATTCCCACCGTCTCTCACAATCGCATTTGGGATAAAGTAAAAAAATTTCATGAACGTTATAAACAAATTCAAAAGAATTTAAAATCAAGGAAAAATAGTGCGATCATGCAATGAATGGGGGGCGTAAACTTTCATTACGTAATTTACCAAAATACGAAGATATTCTGATGGGTAAAGCCTTAATATCCTATTGGCCGTAGTAAGCCATCGTACATGAGAGAGTTTTCCTGGGTGTCTTGATGCAAGAGAAGCAGACATGCTACCTGATTCAATTGATTGAACTATTTCCAAAAGATATCTTTGATTTGTGCTTAGATCATAGTCCTTCTTCTCGATTTTTGGAAGGTTACTTTTTATTTTATCAAACTTTACACAAGAAAGAGTTTCACAGTCTTCTAGTTTTTGTCCAATGTCACCTTTGAGCCCGCTTGGACCTGAAGTTCCGCCATCTAGTTCTTTTATTAAATGCCGCAATGGAAGTTCATTAAAATGAAATAAACAAATTAGCCATTGTATGAGACGATTAAACTCCTTTTCTAACAGACGAATTTTTTATTCCCGTATTTACAACAGTTCCGTCCTGCCCAACTGCAATCAAATCGGACATGTCAAACTTTTCTTTCCGAAAATGTACTAAGGACCGTTTAATGTGCAAAGCGCTACCTCTCTCAGGGGTTACGTGACCCAAGTATTCCGAACCAGGTTCACTTATAACAGAAATATGTTCTTCCAGAATGCGTTCTCGTTTATTTGCGTTTCTATCATGTGTGTGGTCTTTTCGACCATTAAAAAACAATTCTTTTATCGGCGTTTTAGCTTCGACATTCGTACAGGCTCCACGCTGAGATGTTCTCTCTCTCCTGATTTTCATTCTATCTATTGTCATTGCAGAGTTGCTTTTGGACTCCATGCCAATATCCTCCAAAACTGCATTCGCAATTATAGCCGCTGCACGATCTGACACGCCAGTTCCATCACAAGCAAGTGCAACAGGCGGCAATTTAAGTCTCATTTGGGTCGGAACTTCATTTTCTGGATTATCATTACCTAAAAGAAACCCATTGAATTAACTGTAAGTAAGTAAAAAACTTAAGCAAAGCAAACTTACTAGGCAAGATAGGTGAAAGCTCAAACTCATCTTCCCTTTCTTCATTAACTTCAACATTTTCATCTTCGCTATTAGAAGAGCTGAAGGGCAGATGTACTTCTTCATTAACGGCGGAACGACTACAAGATGGCACGGCTCGGAATTTCAGTACCCTGGACGCTATCAATGCTTTTCTTTCTTCTCTAATTTTTATTTTCTTGGTAGCTGTTACATCTACTGCTCCTATAGCCACTTCTCTGATCGGTAAGAAATTCTTGCTCTCTCAAGGGCACTTTTTTAGATTTCTCGCATTTACATTTTTTAAAATCGCACTTGCAAAATGCTACGTCAAATAATTTAGACGCTTCTAAAAGTTATTATTTTGACTTGCATGATCGCACTATTTTTCCCTGATTTTAAATTCTTTTGAATTTGTTTATAACGTTCATGAAATGTTTTTACTTTATCCCAAATGCGATTGTGAGAGACGGTGGGAATCGATGCACTTTGCCAAATTTCTTCAATTCTCGGTACAACGTTTTTAAGTATCTCAGAAACACCTGGATGTTTCCCGGCACATTTATATTTTAGATCATTCTGAACAAATAAATAGTGTGAAATAATATCCCGAAAAGTAGGTAACACACGGTTATTTAATAATGTAGGTTGGCCAAATATCTCGCAACGAACTGCAATTCTAGTTGCCATAATAACTTAAATATTGCAACACCTGACGGACAGTCGACACACAACTAAAAACAGTAGAAGTAATGAAACAAATGAAAGCCGTTTAAAACTTGTCAATGTCCCACCCCCTTCGCCTTTATAGACGCTTGTCGCCTAGATCATGATTGTATTCGAGCGCGCTGTTTGCTGGATAATTCTCATAAACACCGCGATTTTCAAAGATAATGAGGAACCGGAAAAGATTAAAATAAAGTAATTTGGCTTGGATGGGTCTTTCACCATACCTTAATAATAATTTTAAGCACTATGTCAAATAGAAATTCGTTTATGAAAAATAAATCAATGAAGGTAATAAAAACCTGAAAATCATGAAAATTTCTAAAGTTTAGGTCCCGTGAGGAATCTGAAGATGCTAAGATAGGTCGATCAGCTTCTGGGAATAGTTCTTACTTATCTAAAGGCAAATTGTAACGCCTATGTCAAAATAGTTTAAAGAAAAAAAAAATTTTCGTTCCACCCTAATGTACAGTATGAGGAAGCCAACTAGAAGTGTAGGAAAATCCTAAACACTCATGTAAAAAAGTTTTGTTTTGTTTCAATGTTGCTGGTCTGGAAATCATGCAAACTTTAGATGATATTGTTAATTACACTTCAAAAACTCAAAACAAAACAATAATTTGCCTCCGAACATGTTTGAGATTTATAGACAAAATTAGCTACACCGCCTGGGCTACTTTCTCACCGCTCTCATTGAAAAGAAAACTTAGTTGATGACCAACTAGAAAATTGTACTGAACACAATGCAATGGTTAGAATCATTATTTATGTAAACAAAAACCAAACAAGCGTACTAAAAGAAGGTGTGGAATAATTAAAAAAAGAAATCAAAACAGAAATAGCCGAAATAAAAGATACTCTCACAGAAAAATAGAAGAAAATAAGGGAAATTGAGAAAAGACAAGCAGAAATAGGTGAGAAAGTTTCAAATATAGAAAAAACAATCAAGAAAAATAATATCGTTATTTATGGGCTGAAACCTAGAGAAAATCTACTAAATTGCGTAAATAGCTTAATCATCTTTTGAACGTTAATATTTTACATATTAACAACAAAATTCCGCTTGGAAAAACTCAACATAATCCACCTCTCTTGGTATAATGTACGTCTTTCTACACAAAATTGGAAGTTTTAAGGCAATGCAAGAAATTAAAGGACACTGGAATTCATATTTCCGAAGATCTTAATAAAGAAGAACGAGAAACTCGCAAAATCCTTGTGAAACATCAATATCAGGCTCTTAGTAAAAATATAAGTGGGTATATAAGAAATAACAAATTTATAGTTAATAATGTGGTTCACACTATCTACTATAAGTAGATGATTATTGTAGGTTCCAAGACCACATCCTGGATGTGGAGTTAGCAATGCGCATGTCAGCGCTGACGTGCTGGGACTATGTCATTTAAAATGGTTGCATATGAGAAAAAATACATGGTCGGCTATCAGAAAAAACATGGCTGACTATCAGAAAAAAGCATGGCCGCTAACCTAATGTACTTAAATAATGATGCTCCTCTGCTATCGGCCTCTCTACCTAACCTAACCGCTAGCCGCTAACCTAAAGGGCAGGCAGCGACCAACCTCACTGCTAGCCACTAGCAGGCAGGTTGCGACCAACTATCCTACCTATTCTTGTACCCATATACCTAGATCATGAGATGGATATTAGGTGGTTGTGAGGTAGATATGGACTATCATCGACCATCATCGATTATCATGAAGCCATATAAAGATATTATAGCGAAGTTAATAGCTCTGTAGATCCTTGTGACTTGTACCTATAAGCCTGCATTTATGTACCTATACTTGTACTCGTATACCTGGATCATGAGATGGATATGAGCTAACTGATAGCCGCTAACAGGCAGGCTGCGACCAACTATCCTACCTATTCTTGTACCCGTTTACCTAGGTCATGCGATGGATATTAATTAGGTGGTTGTGAGATGGCTATGGACTATCATCGACTATCATAAAGTCATATATAGATATTATAGCGAAGTTAATAGCTCTGTTCATCCTCAATAGCTCAATATGCTCATTCCATTCCGCTAGGCCTCTGCTGTCAAAATATCAAATGTCGATTTCTATTTGTTTATGGTTTCTGTTTTGTTTGCCTATGATTATTACTACTTAATTGCATTGCAGTAAGTATTTTACAATAATTATGTACAATAATACAACTACCACATAGTTTAAGGTCCCCTTTATTGTCATTTGCAGATATTTTAATTTATGTTTAGAGACTAAAGTTGAATGTACTTACACTTACCTATCCCTTTGTACTTTTATCAAAGATTAGGTCTAATCTTTGCTTTTATTGTAATACGGAGAATACTATACTAGTTATAATAATGACGTTTGTAGGCATCGATTATTGGGAAAAAAACGGAGGTGGTTTAATTTGAAGTGACTCGTTCCACGAAAAATAAGTTTGGTCGTCACCATTTAAACGGAAACAATTTGATAAATCATTGAAAAACAAGAGATATCCCAGATGAAGCGTGGACACTATAAATCTTGTTTTCAAGAAGGTAGGTTCGATCTATTTCAATATTAAGGAGCTTTTATTTATGTAAATCACAACCATCGGTCTTGATTGCAACATATAAGTTATCATATTTGTACTAATTTGCTTTATACCTATTATAGATTACAAGCTGCAGTTAAATTGAAAAGAGCAGAACTCACATCGGATATACAGAGTGAACAAAAACGAATCAAAGGACTATGTACAAAAAGCAAATTATTCCTCCCAAAAGATTATTATCAGATGAAGATAGTGATATCGAAGAACATATTGGAAGACGCCGACTTCCCAAAGTGAAATAAATTTTGCTGTAACTAGAAGTTGAAAGAAAATATGTTGTTCTTCTAATAACTCTGGTAGGTAATTAAAACTACAAGTACAAATATTTCCGAATTCCAAAAAAATAGCTGTTTTGTAAATTAATGATAATATAAATTTGTTTAATTTATTTTTGTATATTTTTATTTTTTTCTGTAAGATCTTTGTAAGATATTATATTTTTCAACTTTATTATGGCCAGTTTTTAAAGTGAAGCAAATATTCAAATATGCTCTTGTTGTTTCTTTTATAGTTGGAACTAGCATGTGTATTCCCACCACCTCTAGACAGGAAGAAAGTACCTTCTCCGAAAAATTGGAAAAGCCAAAAGAAAGTATTCAGCCAATAGGAGTAATCACAGATCATGTGTTGAGAATGCCAAGTGTAGTTTCGCAATTACAAATATCAGTATCGGTTATAGCAAAATGTGACAATTCATAAGTAGCAAAGAACAGTTTGTTGTTAACAAAATATCAATTAATTCTTGACACAATTGTGTTCTATTATTGCAATTCATTTTTGTATAGTAGACGCAATCGTTATAGTGGCTCGACTGGTGAAAGTATAATAAAGACGGAAGATGTTATTCCTGCCAGTTAAACCTCGTCTTGTGTCTCACTCGTATCACTCACTCGTGTCACTGTAACGATTGCGTCTATTATAACAAAAAATAAAAATATATTTAAAGTAGCATCCTTGTTTTTTCTATATACCAGCAGACGAGCATCATTTTTAAGTACATTAGGTTAGGTTATAAACACAAAAAAGCACAGCAATCGGAGGTGTCTACTTCAATTTCCTCATAAGTAGCTATATTTTTTTCTAACAGGCAGTCATGTTTTTTCTGATAAGCGGCCATGTATTTTTCTGACAGGCAGCTTTTTGTTTTTTCTATATACTACCAGAGGAGCATCATTATTTAAGTACATTAGGTTAGCGGCCATGTTATTTTCTGATA
Organism: Stenurella melanura; assembly: GCA_963583905.1. Lineage (NCBI taxonomy): Eukaryota > Metazoa > Arthropoda > Insecta > Coleoptera > Cerambycidae > Stenurella > Stenurella melanura. The sequence continues at coordinate 82,096,008 of OY757312.1, forward strand.
GTCGGATATGTTTTTTCTGGTAGCCGACCATGTATTTTTTCTCATATGCAACCATTTTAAGTGACGTAGTCCCAGTACGTCAGCGCTGACATGCGCATTGCTAACTCCATATCCAGGATGTGGTCTTGGAACCTACAATAATCATCTACTACTATACTTCCACTCCACTACGGGGATGTGAAAGTAATTAAAAATAATGGACAAGCAGTTGCTGCTAAGATGATAATACGTATTTGTTGTTAATAAAAAGGCACTAGAACTTTAATAATAACATTAGTAAGGCAGACATAAGATCAGATGATGGCCCTTATTATACTCTTCGCAAATACTAAACAGAGTATATTGCATTCCATCGGCACATTTCTAAAACCGGTAATATTGCTCGTAGAGAAAAAAATTTCATATCACTGTGTTGATGATTGAATTCTGAACAACTTTCAAAATGTCCGTCCGTCTATCTGCCTGTCTGTCCGTCCGTCTGTCTTATACTCTTCGCAAATACAAAACGAAGAATATATTGCATTCGATCGGCACATTTCTAAAGTCGATAATATTACCTGCAGAGAAAAAAAAATTCATATCACTGTGTTAGTGATCGAATTCTGAACAACTTTCCAAATGTCCGTCCGTCTGGCTGTCTGTCTGTCCGTCCGCCATGTTTCTTGTAAGCACGAGAAAAAACTGCAAAGACTATCCTATAGAATGTGCAAGAATTATATAAAAAGTGCAGTAAGTTGACGAAGAGTATAATGTTTACTATAGTTATTTCTAGTCAATCTACTAGATTTAACTTTTAAAGGAATATTTAGTTAATCGTTCAAAAAAATGGTTAAAAAAATTGTGAACGGACTCTGGATACAATATTAAATACATGTCAGCAAACAACACATGGGATATTTACAAGAAACAGAAAAGAAACCTTAGGAACAAACTTTCCTTAATAGATTCCAATAAAAAGTGTAACTGTTTACAGAAACATTCTGATATTTTCTTTCTGAAGTCTTACATTCTAAACGTGAACCAAACTTTTTTTATTAAAAAACAAAAATAGAGTTTATCATAAAATGTACGCAAGAAAAACTTTAATCAAAAATTATATGTCAATACATTTTAAAACGGCGGCTTGTGTGAAACGATGAGTAATCGGTACTACATGATTTCAATTATATAAGCAAATACCAATACACAATTTGTACCAGGTTAATTCAATTTATTTTCTATGGTCTGATTGTTGATCACGTACCTGTATAAAGAAATTATTTATAAAACAATATACACCCCACTTATGTGAAATTTAGAGCACTGGAAATTTAATTTCGTCCTTTTAAATATCTAAAATTTGAATTAGATTAAGGACGTTTCTCAAACAGACTGTGTCTTCGATTCTAATACATACATTGAAAAGAGTTGTAGTAATGATTTATTTCCCTAAATGTGAGATATTTTAATAACGAAGAATATATGGTGAAATTTAATAGTATATTTTAAATACAAAATAAATTGGAATTTTGCAGACCAAATGCTAAATACATGATTCTCTCTAAATTTACTTGTATTTCTTAAACATTGATACCAAACATTAAACAAAAACTATTCTTTTCTGTTTCAAATTGTCTTATAACTACAATTGTACAATTATCAGACTCTCTCTAAAATTTAATTTCATAAACTCATAAAATTCATTATAATACTACCTCAAGTGAAGGTGCAATCGAAAAACGAGTAGAAATTATAATCGGGCGTAGCCACCTTTGGTAAATATTCGCATTCGGCAACGTCCAATTGAAACTTCCATTCGTTTCGCAACAGTCTTAATATAATTACAGCAGTAACATTTTGAACAAACATTAATGCATGGTCTAATCTATGAAAGGGTCTATTGAATTTGAGAGCACATTATGCATTGAAGTTTGGATATCTTGGTACTTTTGTGTGATCAGCCAAAAACCTTAGTAATATATTGCTTTAAAATAATAATACATATAGTTTACATAAAACATAACTGATTACATGCCTCCAATGATCATCCTGTATGAAGCATATTTCGATAGAGAGTATTCTACCTTGTTATTTTGTATATATTACAAATTTGAAATAAGAGTTTTAGGTATAACACAAGTTATCCTATTTAATACGTATTGTCATTCGGCAACGCCCGACTGCAACTTAATTCGTTTTGCAAGATTCTTATTAAAAGTATTTCAATAACATTTTAAAGTTAACTGATATCATACCTCCTAATCTACGTAACGTTCGTTCGAACCCCAGAAACACATTGTACATTTCAATTTCGATATATTGCATATCTCCGTATTTTTGTATATCTAATCAAAAACCTTAGTAACAGTTTTCTATAAAATCATAGAAAAGTATATTTATATAAAAATTATAAGTTATACGCCTCGATCGCGAACGCTCTGTATGACGGACATGACAAGTATTCTACATGCTATTTTACAAATGATATAAATTTTAAAAAACGAGTCTAACTGAGGTTATAGTGTGTACTAGGTAGTCGCATTCAATACTGTCTGATTGCAACTGTTATTCTTTTCGCAATAGTCTTATTAAAACCGCTGAATAACATTTTAAAGTAAAACTGATACATTTTTCAATCTACCTGAGAGGCACACTGTATATATTATTATAGTTTGAATATCTTATATATCTTCGTATTTTTGCTTAATAAAAAAATTTAGTAACATTTTGCAGTAAAACAATAGAATTTTTATACAATACGATATAGTATAGACGACTTTTGCCATCGCCCTACATGACGGATGTGGTCCAATATCAATAGAGTACCCATTTTAACGTGCTATTTTGTACTTGTGTTTTAAGTTTTAAGTCTAAGAGAGGAGCGGGCGTAGATACGTTTGCCGATACTCGTATTTCGATACGAAACAGCAGCAACGTCAAGCGCGGTTAATACTTGGACGAGTCAACCAGTCCAGGGAAACACAGCGTTCTCGCTCCATCTTCTAACGGCTTGTATATCACGTCAGCGCATGCGTAGAAGGCATGTAACTTTAGGAGCGGGTTTCATAACAGATATACCATCCTTTGGAGGGGATGTAAAGCAGTCGACCCCTCGTCTATTAAATGTTAGGCGGTGATAGGTCTCATAGCGGAAATAGGCCGACGTTAAATAAGTGAAAAAAAAAACTAACATAAGTTATTGTGTTTACAATAAACGGTGTACACATGCAGATACAGACACACATTCAGTTTTTATTCGATATTTGATTTCAGCTTGATATAAAACGGATTTCCTTGATTGATTGATTGACTGATTTATTTGCCAGCATAAGGTAAGCATTGCTGCCGATTCCAGGCATCCAGTCTGGAGGTTTGTTCCAACACGCAGCTCAGTAGTGCGTCGAACACGCGTGTCGGATCAAACCGTGAATGTTTTATATACCGCCGGACCGGCTGCATGCGATATGCTTGTTGAGAGCAGCGAGAGCCACATGACGCATGGGGTAGGAATATAGGATGAAAAGTGTAGGTGTTTGTGAGATGCTTCTTTTAAGTTTCTATGCTTCTTTTTTAGTTTCCATCTGTCATCATCGGATGGGAAGTGTAGACGTTTGCAAGATGCTTATTTTTAATTTCCGTGCTTCTTTTAACTTTACATCTATCATTATCTCCTTATTTATTCTTCTTCTAAGTTTTCTGTTTCTTCTGTTTCTGAATCTATCAGTATAAACCTCCTTCTGCCTGCTTACGTTCACTTCGTTTGTCTGCTAAGATATAAATACATTCGTTCGCCGCAGGGAGCTTTTATTTATTAACCGTTCTACAGGTAAATATCCATTTATGGTGGAAGTTCAAGGACGCGCCCTGTCTTACGGTAAAAAAGATCCTTTTGTGACGTGTTATGAGAAAGAGGCCCGAGAAAATATTTTGTACGCCCTGTATATTGGTTTGATTTGTAGTAATTAGTTTCAATTCTGGTTTTCCAATTCCGCGTATTTTTCTATTTTATTACCTGCTCCCCATTCAGCACAAGTTCATTTTTGAGATTAATAAGAAACTGTTTAAAATATTATGTTTCGGATTAACACATTTGTTGTCAGAAATTAAGTTGGCAATGCTATTAAAATAATCAGAAAGAATAGCATAAAATAAAATAAAATAATTTATAGCTTATCTCTCTTTAGCGTCTGGTCCTGAGGTTGCCGTTTCATTTTCTTTCCTCTCTTGGGTTGATTTCGTCAACTTAAAAAGACTTCCTTGGCACACAATTAGTTTAAGTCACAAAACAGCTAGTATGTCCATATTGCTTGGTAAACACATGTGTCTCAAGACGACCGTCTTGGGTGTAGGCAGAGACTTACACTTACACTTCTCTGCTTTATTTGATACTATCAAAAAATATTTTACAGTAATTTTAAATTTTTAGTTTGTTGCGTGATTTATTTTTCTATTATTAGACAAAGCCGACTCATATAAAACGGATTTCTGTATAAAAATTAGTTTTTAGGATGACTTAATTTTTGTCCGGTTATAATATACCTATCTGTTTGATTAAATCAAAGAGATGTAATAAGAGGTATGGTTTTGTGAAAGTACATCCACTTGTGTGTTTATCTAATTGATATAAACAGCAACGTATTGTCTGTGGGAAACTTTTTATTCTTGAAATACAGCACGGCCCAATATGGGCATTTGTCTTAATCTGTAGAATATATTTATCTAGGTAATGAATATTCATTTGGCGCGGTGTCTAGATATGAAAAGTCTGTGGTATGAAAAGTGAATATTTTAAAAACATCACACCCAAACATCAATTGACCGAAAATTACATTCTAGTTCAAGTTATTATATACAATTAAATTGAAATTCTGTAATTTTGCGAGGTACACAACTTAATATCATTTTACTTGATACATTTGAGGAATTAGTCATTACAATTAACAATAACAATGTTATTTACCACCAAGCTACTACGAGTATGTTTTCCACCTTTACATCATATATCATTCGCATCGACTACAGGAATGTAAGATAAATTATAGCTTAGTATCGCGTATAAACTAGTATAAAGAGTCAAACTAGCGCAAGATAAATGACTGTCTCTTCTTCCTCATAAGTAACGCACCTAGAGGTCGGGAATAATTTAGTAGTGACTACAGATATATAAAAAATATTTTAAGTCTTAGGATATCTGATAAAAAGAAAATATAAAAAGTTACTAGACAAAAATGCAAATTGGGGTGCCCTAAGCGCAATATAGAAAAGCGTAACAGACAAATCCCTAGCAATATAGACACAAAGAGGGAACACCACGTAAGGCTAGTCGGGAGGGGGATGAAGCACCAAATTAGGAGATATCTCCCTTATAATCAAATTTTATCCAAAAATAGTCTTCAGCAATCCTGTAGTAGTTATTTATGTACAACTTACACATATTTTCAGTTAAATAACATCACCCAATTTGCAAAAAACAGCTTATTGTTAATCATTAAAATTATGATTAACAATAAGCTGTTTTCTGAAAATTGGGTGATGTTATTTAACTGAAAATATGTGTAAGATTATAAGGGAGATATCTTCTAATTTAGCACTTTATCCCCCTCCCCACTAGCCTTACGTGGTGTTTCCTCTTAAGCAATAATAAACGTGCCGTAAAACATGAATATTATCTTTACCATAATTCAGTGTCATTAAAAAATGTTTGCAGTTTTACAACACTAAGGTAATAGATACTTTATTAGGTACTAATTAGAAACTGTACTTTCGCTAGATGTAAAAAGATTGATATAATATATTATATAGGTACGAAATATAACTATGAAAATATAAATATTTGAAAGTAACTACAAATAAATAATTATTTATAATAGTGTAGACTCTCCCCTCTATCAGATCTTGGTTCAATAAAGTTACAACTTACGATAATGGTGACTAATTGGCATCATTCCAATAACAGAAAATATAATGATTTTATAATAAACGTCTTATATTTATTCATTTTGTTGTTTAATTCGGTTTGTGAAAATATTTCTCTCGCTCGCGATAGTTCTAGGTATGTAGTTTCCACATGTGACATTGCCTTTGGGATATATTTTTAAAATGAAGGATATTTTTATTGCATAAATAGATAACTACAATTGTTTACTAATCAACAAGATATATAAATAGTTTTAAAAATCATAAGAGAGACGGATTAAAATCTATGAATAAATGTAGCATACTTGATATTGACAGGTATTACAACTATTTCAACCACATTTAAATAGTCTGCAATAGTAACTTAGACACTATCAAATTGAGAATAATCCAAATACATTTATCATTCATAGGACTATTTAAATTAATACTAGATTGCAATTCAGTGTGGAAAGGCTTGTTTTGTAATATAGGTGTTTCCATTCTATGGTATACTTCAGGACTGCAAGTACACCGAGTATTAGACGTAATAATTATGACCACCACACTTTTATCGAGAAAAACAGAAATTTGGAATTTAATGTATACAGGGTGTCCTAATAAAATCTCCCAGGCCGGACATATTCTAAACGAGTAGAGATATTTTATTTCTGTAAAAGCCAATTTGTATAGCATAAAGAGAGCTTCAATTTTGAATATAATTGTTTTTTTTTTAATATATGTCAGTATATAGATGGCGCTGTGCTCTAAAGAAATATTTCGATGGGAGAAACTTTGAAATCAGGTTTATGTGAAAGAAAATGCATTTCTAAGCAGATTATGTTCTAAAAAAATACCATAAAATTAACCGTTTTCGAGATATTTGAGTCCAAATGTTGGCATTTGCCAATATTGAATAATTGTAATCTCTTCAACATTTCAGATCTTTAAGTGGTACAATCTGTATTTAATTTACAAATTTTAGAAGAGAATATTTAAAGAATTTTTCTTATGAATTAAATATATTTGAAGCAACCCTTGGAAAAAAAACTGAAAATATTATTTATCATATAATTCAAACATTTAAGCAAAAAAAAAAAACAATTACGAACATAAAACAATTTTTGCGAACTAATGAAATTAAAATAACTGTTTAATAGGTGTTCAAAATTATTGCCATTTTCATTAACACACATCGTAAACCTATTAATTAGTCAGATCTACAAACTTTTAATAATATATGCCGATTAATGGCGGCAACACTAGCATAAATTTTATTATAAAGATCTGCCATGTCTTCTATTGGTTCTTTGTACAATCCACTTTTTAAAAATCCCCATAAATAAAAGTCTAATGGAGTAATGTCAGGAGGTCGAGCGGGCCATCTAAGTACTTCATTGGTACCAATCCATCTTCCTGGGTACGTTTGATTTAAATAATTAACAACGTTGTGATGATTACGTAGGCCTGCTCCATCTTGATGAAACCACATATTATCCAACAGAGCGGGCAAATTCCTTAATAGTACTTGTAAATCATTCTGCAAAAATTGTCAATTTCTTCCACCTGTTAAATTCTCATGATAGAGGTATGGGCCAACAATGTAACCATTAACGATACAACACCAAACATTTACTCCAAAACGATTCTGGAATCTGGTATGTCTCATCCACCTAGGATTCTCTTGAGACTAGTAACGACAATTATGTGTTGTGATTACTCCATTGTTGTGGAATCGACTTTCCTCACTCCACATAATTGTATCTAAAAAAATTTGGATTTTCTTGGAGAATTGAAAATTGCGTCAAAAATCTTATCTCCGCTCATTGTCCCCTGGAATCAAATGATGAACTAAATGAACTTTACATGGAAAAAATTTGTTTGTTTTAAGAATTCTGTGGCAGGTGGAAAGTGCAATATTTGTTTCTTCCGTCAACTCGCGTACTGACATGTTTGGGTTATTTTCTACTTGATGTAATACCAATGCAATATTTTCATCAGTTGCAGTTCTTTTTCTTCTTGTTGTTTTTGGTTTCTTAAAACCTCCATAATTTTTCAAATTAGAACACAAACTTACAAAAGTTTTCCGATCTGGTAGAGGTCTGTCAGGAAAACGTATTTCATATAAACTTACAGCTCTTAAAGCATTTTTACGACATTCCCTATAAATTAAAACATGTTTAGTTTATCTTCATTTGTATGAGAAACCATATTAATAATAAATATTCGCAAAGAAAACAATAATTAGGTACAATAATACAGTTCTATTGACACCAATAAACAAAATGTGATTTAAATTGAGAAATGTCAAAACTGTTATTCCAAAGGTAACTTTAATTGTGTTTAATTTATATGGTATAAGGGTTATTATACTCACTAGATATCAAATATTATTAATTATAATCTAACCTAATAATAAAGCAATTATATGAAGAATTCTTTAAATATTTGTAAATTAAATACAGATTGTCCCACTTAAAGGACTGAAATGTTGAAGAGATTACAATTATTCAATATTGGCAAATGCCAACAACATTTGGACTCAAATATACGGTTAGCTTTATGGTATTTTTTTAAGCACAATCTGCTTACAAATGCATTTTCTTTCACATAAACCCCATTTCAAAGTTTCTCCCATCGAAATATTTCTTTAGAACACAGCGCCATCTATATACTGATATATTAAAAAACAATTATATTCAAAAATGAAGCTCTCTTTATGCTCTACAAATTGGCTTTTACAGATTTAAAATATCTTTATTCGTTTAGAATATATCCAGCCTGGAAGTTTTTATTGGGACACCCTGTATACTAGAAGCCAAGATATTAATTTTTTTATGACATCTGCCACCCCACCACCACCTCCAATTCATTATCAAAGGAATTGATAAAGTAAAATTAAGATATTGCCTTGAAATTTGATACCCGTATGTATCATAACGAGATCTAAAACTAGATTAAAGTTTGAGCTTATTCCGTTGGAGAGTTGTGGGGTAAATAAGTGAAACAAGTAAGAGTGCAGAAACTTGAGATTTGGTGTATATACTAGATGCCAAAGTCTCAAATTGTTTTATGACATTCCCACTAAATTATTTAACTGAGTTAACAAAATAAAATTGTAATATAGTAAGTGTACGAGGACAAAAGTTCTTAAAAAATGTTTTGGCATTAGCCACACCCATTAGCAAATATTGAATATTGGTCCTATATTACTTTCATCAAGTTGCTCACCCGCTCCTAGAAAGGAGCAGGTGAGCAAAAAACGGGAAATGATTTTTTTAATTCGAACATTTTCGAGATTTTGGCGGAGTCGCCAGGAAACAAATGGCTAACAATAATTAATAATTGGAACTGTCATAATTACGTAACTTTTGAGATTTACTTTAAATTAGGCCACTATTTATAAACCGCTATTAAAGAAATTGCCACAACAAATTATGAAAAAAAATTCTCCGTCGTTCGGTTAATTGAGCTTTATTATGTATTATCGATATTGAGGTCCGTGTAAAATCAACTAATTACAAAATCGAATTAATGTTTATCCCACCTCAAAATCGATATTAGGTAATAAGGTTCAATGAATCCAACGACGTGAAGGGACGGTGAAATTTTGTTTTATAATTTTTAGTGGCTGTTATTTTAAAGGCGGTTCAATCTTTTTCTAATCATTTTGCTACATAAGGTATATACAGGGTGTACTTCTGAGGCCAATTTGCCGATAACTGAAAGAGATATTTGAATTCTATAAAAGGTATTCACTAGGAAATATAAATAACTTCAGTTTTGCGTAAAAGTTATCTTTCTACAAATTGATGTATAGATGGAGTTGAAGTGCAACGAAACTTTTCGATTCGAAAAGTATTGCAAATAGGTGCATGTCTGAGGCATCACATTCTAAGCAACTTTTATGATACGAACGGTTTTCGAAACACTTGAATCTAAAGCAATTTTTTTTAAGTAACAAAAATGCCAGAACTTTTTAAAACAAATTTTAGACGTGTTGTGTTATTTTCTTTTAGCTGTAATTTTGTTTGTATTTATCGCACATTTTAATACGACATGAATAAATTCCTTATTAATAGTAGTAATAAATGGTACGACGATACCGATATGGTTCCATTTGAAAAAATTGAGTTTTGCCCCAAAAACAATTTTAGTGAATTTTATTTGCTCATAAATCACGTAATTTAGTGTTTTTAACGGGATTTCGATTTTTGTAGCATTACACGGGTCATTTAGAATAAATTGGAACCGTCATGGCACACTTAAATGGAAAACTAAAAATTATGTTATAAAAAGATTGATGTTTGCAGTGTCACTTATTTGGCATCGTTAGATTCAAAAAATTATACAGAATTCAAAAATGCAATAATATACAGTGTGTTTCACTTCTCGTGAAGACACCCCTGTATCTTCTTTATTTGTGGCCCAATTAATTTCAAATTTTTATGAGGTATACAACTCTGTAAGGCGACTTTAATCAACACATAAATGTCGTTTAGATATAAAACCTCGGCTTACTGCGATAAAAAGAAAATCGAGATTTTCGAGAAATCATAGTAGGCTTAGATATAGACGAAAATTTTATTAATAAAAGTTGTTCAGAATCACTAGATATGCCACCCTATAAAATTTGGTGAAAATCGGAATACTTTGAAAAAAAAATTTTTGTTTCACTTCTCGTGAAGACACCCATGTATCTTCTTTATTTGTGGCCGAATTAATTTCAAATTTTTATTAGGTATACAACTCTGTAAGGCGACTTTAATCAACACATAAATGTCGTTTAGATATAAAACCTCGGCTTACTGCGATAAAAAGAAAATCGAGATTTTCGAGAAATCATAGTAGGCTTAGATATAGACGAAAATTTTATTAATAATAGTTGTTCAGAATCACTAGATATGCCCCCCTATAAAATTTGGTGAAAATCGGAATACTTTGAAAAAAAAATTTTTGTTTCACTTCTCGTGAAGACACCCCTGTATCTTCTTTATTTGTGGCCGAATTAATTTCAAATTTTTATGAGGTATACAACTCTGTAAGGCGACTTTAATCAACACATGAATGTCGTTTAGATATAAAACCTCGACTTACTGCGATAAAAAGAAAATCGCAATTTTCGAGAAATCATAGTAGGCTTAGATATAGACGAAAATTTTGTTAATAATAGTTGTTCAGAATCACTAGATATGCCCCCCTATAAAATTTGGTGAAAATCGGAAAACTTTGAAAAAAAATTTTTTTTTCATCTCGTGAAGACACCCCATCTTTTTTTTATTTGTGATCGAATTTTAAGACTAATTTATTTTAAAAAATGTATCAATTATACAACTCTATAAAATGACTTTATCCAACCCACAGAGAGAACTTTTTCCAACAAACGAAAGTCGTGAACAAAAATCATGATTCAATAAAACGCTAAAAGGGCCACTTTTTATTACATATCAAGTTGTAACACTGTTCCTTTTTTTTTGTTTTTTTCGTTGTCAATGTTCTTGAGGAGTAACTTTCCATCATATCCTTCTTATCGACTCAGAATTTTAGGAACATTAGGGGTTTTTTGATTTTTTGTTTTAAATGTTAAGAGTGCCGTGAAATTAACTGTCAATAACTATTTTGTTTATTTCTCCATTCTTACTTTTATGACAGAAGTGATTATTGTTATTTATTGTTCAGTTCGTAAGTTTAATTATTTAATTTTTTTAATCATAATGGTTAGAATTCTTTTAACCACTGATGAAAAAGTAGAAATAATAAAGATAGTCGGTGAAAATGTACGGTCTTCAAGAGAAGCTGCAGAAGAATTTAATTTAAGACATCCTCTAAGACGACCAATACACCATGGTACCGTTGCAAGAATATGTCACTTGTTCAATACAACTGGTAATGTGCTTAAACCGAGAGTACATCTCAGTCGAAGACATGGAGAGGATGACGTTATATTAGCGGCGTTTAACGCCAATCCCACTACCAGCCTTAGAAATATGGCTCGTGACCTCAATTTGTCGGCGTCAAAAATTTGGAGATGTTTAAAACGCCATAAGTTACAACCGTTTAAACCAAAATTTGTACATACCTTGGAGGAAGGTGATGAAGAGAGAAGACTAGAATATTGTTTATGGATCCAAGGTAATTATTTAAATAATAGAGACTTCTTGAAGAAAGTAATTTTCACGGACGAAGCAACTTTCTCCACCAACGGGGTAGTATCATCACAAAATTCTAGATACTGGGCAGTAGAAAATCCTGATTGGATAATAAATTGTAAAAGGCAATATTCCCAGAAGGTAAATGTGTGGTGTGGAATTTTTAATGAAACAATAATAGGGCCGTTCTTCTTTTTTCAAAATATAAATGCGTTACATATGCTACAATTTTTAAATAATGATCTGTGGAATGCAATAGTCGATTTTCCTTTGGAACAATTGTATTTCCAACTCGACGGAGCATCTATCCATAATTCCGTAGTAGTAAGAGCATGGATGAACGAACATTTTCCCCAAAGATGGATAGGACGAAATAGCCCTCTAATACATTGGCCACCCAGATCTCCTGATCTCACTCCCATGGATTTTTATTTTTGGGGTCATATTAAAAATAAAGTTTATAAGACCAGACCTCAAAATGTGGAGCAGCTTTGTGTGAGGATAAGGCACGCGTGTTTAGAAGTTACGGCTCAAGAACTGCGAAGAGTTGTAATAAATAACAGAAAGCGGATTGAGAAGTGTATTACACTTGAGGGTGGGTTAGTAGAAAGGGGCCGAATATAATAGTATAATAAGTGGCATTTTAGTCATTCACTGTAAATACTGTTTCATTACCTTTTATTTAATAAATAATTTTAATAATAATTGTGCACGACTCATTTGTTGGAAAAAGTTCTCTCCGTATGTTTGGACAATATCGCTGTGTAACTGATAATTTTTTTAAAATAAATTAGTCTTGAAATTCTGTAACAAATAAAAAAGATACGTGTTTTCACGAGAAGTGAAACAAAAATTTTTTTTTCAACATATTCCAATTTTCACCAAATTTTATAGGGTGGCATATCTAGTGATTCTGAACAACTATTATTAACAAAATTTTCGTCTATATCTAAGCCTACTATGATTTCTGGAAAATTGCGATTTTCTTTTTATCGCAGTAAGCCGAGGTTTTATATCTAAACGACATTTATGTGTTGATTAAAGTGGCATTATAGAGTTGTATACCTCATAAAAATTTGAAATTAATTCGGCTATAAATAAAGAAGATACAGGGGTGTCTTCACGAGAAGTGAAACAAAAAAATTTTTTTTCAACGTATTCCAATTTTCACCAAATTTTATAGGGTGGCATATCTAGTGATTCTGGACAACTTTTATTAACAAAATTTTCGTCTATATCTAAGCCTACTATGATTTCTCGAAAATTGCGATTTTCTTTTTATCGCAGTAAGCCGAGGTTTTATATCTAAACGACATTTATGTGTTGATTAAAGTCGCCTTACAGAGTTGTATACCTCATAAAATTTTGAAATTAATTCGGCCACAAATAAAGAAGATACAGGGGTGTCTTCACGAGAAGTGAAACACACTGTATAGGGCATTCCATTTAAAAATCGTTAGTATCACCTGTGTGAAAAAAAATCAATTGTATGTCAAAAAGTGCCGCTTATTATATATGTAGAATATCCCAAATTTCAATCAATTATCTTCAAAACTAAAGGAGAAAAGGGGGGTATACCATGATCCTGTTACACCCGGTAGTAATGAAATAGATCTATTTCAACTTTGATAGAAAATTACATTATTATTTATTTTGAATAGACTACCTTGTACATTTTCATGAAAAATTGAAGTAAATATTATTCTAGAATTTTTTTCAGATTCCGCAACTGATAATAAAATATTTTATACAATAGTTGTGTAAATAATTTGATTTAAAAAGAGTTATTCCTATTTTTGTTACTTAAAAAATATATATTTTGTTTTAATATCTCGAAAATCAGTAATTTTTCGAAAATTGTTTATATCATACAAGTTGCTTGGAATGTAATATCCAAGCACAGGCACCTTTTTTCAAGTTTCCTGGTAAGGATCTAAAAATTTCTTTCATTGCAGCCATCTTTGCCTCAATTTATAGAAAAATTATTTTCACTTAGAACTGAATGAATTAGCGATGAATTAGTAAACAGATTTATAAAATAAAATAACTGCCCCGAAAAAGTTTGCCCCAGCGCCGTATCGATAACTGTCCCAGTTACGACGAAAGTTGTAGTGCTGGGAGCGCCATCTACGCTGGTATCATCACTTTTGTCGTAGCTCCAATAGAAGCTGAGATTATTTAAAACAATTTTTGCATCTGTTAGGCCCCTCCCTCCCCTCTCGGGACTTAAAAAAGATAGAATTTTGTGAGTTTGGGATTCTTAAGGGGGGGCTTGAAATAATTGCAAAAAAACAGCGAGGCAGGTGAGCTTATCTCAGTAATATAGGAAAAATCTCCCTGCTGCCTGGACTACAACGTTTGGATGAGACTGTGCAACAATTTACTCATCGGTCCAATTTTTCTGCCTCGACGTAAATGATTCAGCTTTTCTTCATTAGGTCAACCTTAGACGACGTGCCTTTAAACGAAAATGGTTCCAATTAAATGGATGTCCAGCACATTATACTCTACCAGTCCACCGATGGTTGTCCGACTATCTTCCGTGAAGATGGATCGGTCGCTGTCGAGACTGCCCCCTCACTTGGCCTGCGCGCTCTCCGGACGTGACTTCTATGCACTTTTTGTATCGGGTACGATGTAGGACAAGGTTTATGCAGAGCCCGTCAACGACGAAGCTGCCCTCCAGAAAAGGATTGGTCAAGCAGCCCAGGGGATCACACCATCAAAGTGCCGTGCAGCTGCCCAGTCTGTCGTCCGTAGATGTGAGCTTTGCATTGAAAATGGTCGCAGTCATTTTGAGCAGTTCTTGTGAATTCCCAAAACTTCACCATTTTGTAATGAATGCCATAAAGCGAGACGCATTTTTCTCACTTTACTCCAGCTCGAATGGGGTGCATTTTTGGAAAATACTTTATAGATGAAAAAAAGTCTTAGTTTAAACTGAACAATCGATCCTGGGCGTTGGGTGGTTTAACTCTGGGTAGCTCTATATATGAAAAAAATTAAATCTAAAACAATTTTAATCAAGCATTTGAACGATTCAAACGGTGTATTTCCATAAATTAAACTTCATGCAATTACCATACTAATTTAAAGCCGATTCTTATCTCAAAGACAAAACAGTAATTATTATTATTCATGTAGCTTACAAGAGTGACGTTTCGTTAGTCACGTTAGTACTGCTTAATTACTGCTCAACGCGCAAATTTATTGTCAAGCGCCAAGTAGGCGACATATTTTTTACTCCGTTTACTAAAGCTTGTATACATTTCTTACCTTGATCTTGATATCCTTCATAATCACCATTATGTATCACAGCCAGTCTCCGATTACAATTAAAAAGAATTGCTACCTTCACGGAGGTACAAAAATATAATATTTTCTTAACACTGTTATTTTTACAATGTTTGTAATATATAAAGCAAAAAATATTCTACTGTTTGCTTCGTTTTACAGTTGTTAAATCATAATAATAAAACTAATAGGTCAATCAGATTTGGTGAATCCACTACGTGGATGTGGAAGTAAAATTAAACATTTATTCTTAATTGTGGAATAAGGTGTGAATTTTCTTTTCAAACAACTTTTTTAGTGTAGTTGCGCATTTATAAAACTTCTGCCTACTTCTGGCAGAAAAATTCCTCGACAATTTTCATAAAATTGTGGATATATAATTTACAATTGTCTGCAATTTTGCCGCTAGGTATACTGATTTCCTAATTGAATTTCAATTAGGGCAATGCATAAATGGACACCGTCGATCTTATGCGAACTTCTAATCCCACTTAGCAAAAGAAACCGATACAGAAATGTGTTGCGTTAGAAACCACAAATGTATTCTGTCTGAAAATCTGCACGTCAAGTATGTCATTTAGAAGCATCTAACGTTTCTGGATGAAAATTGTAAGGATTTATCATTATTAATAACTCCCTACATTCTTCATATATACCATAATTTGTACATACATTTCACATATAAAAACACGACGTGTTTTTTCAGTAAATGTACAGGGTAAGAAATGTCTAAGAGTTCTCCCCAATATTGAAATAAGATAGGTCAAGGTATTTTAATCAATTAGCGCATAATTTGTTTAAACTAACACATGACCATTGGGCATCGCCAAAATTTTTATTTGATTATAGATATTACTTGTTAATTTAAACTCAATAAACTCTAAATTCAACTTTGTAAAAAATATGTAAAATAATAGGATTTTGACTTTACACCTATGACGTCGTTATGACGGGTTATATATGTACATTGTATATCCATGTCCATTAAGAAAAAAAATCTTCTACTGGGTAAAAGTTTACAGAATGTTTCAGAAATGGTATTAACTTTTTTTATTATAGGTTACTTCCCAAAATTATCGATATCTCCGGTTCAACTAGGCAGATCTTAAAAATCCAAAAATTTAAATATTTGTTTCGGGAAAATTAAATACGCCTGGAAGAGAAACTAAATTTTGGAGAAACTATGAATTTTGAAGCAATTTAATTTTTCTTCTAATTTTCAAAATGAGAAGCAAAATGTTTTAAAACCCAGAATAATTAACTTTTCTTTAAATTATTAAAGAAGAGATAAAAACCTACAATTTGAGCCTGAGGAGATCTACATTGGTGCTCGATCTCAATAGTTATAGCGACTTTTTCGAGTTTCACGATATTCGCTATCTTGAGATTGTCATACAAAAATTAATATTTTCAAAATCAGTCTACGTAATACTCTTGAAGACACTTTTAGCTACGATTGGCTAAATTTTCCACTCAAGCACGTATACTTTCGAAAAAACTTTGGAATCAAATAAGTAAGTTGGTTTCTTTGTTCTGGTTTGAATTTTCAGTTTCAATTTCATTATTTTGATATCAGGTTTAAAACAAATCGATAGATAACTTTATTGTGTACAACTTTTGTTTGAACCATTCTCTGTCTAACTTTTCAAAAAAAAGTTAACTCGATAAAACTGTTCTTTGAAATTTTTTTAGCTGCAAAAAAATAAGCACAAGAGATTTTTTTTCAGAATCATAAAATCTGGTAATTAAAAGAACAGCAACCCCCCATCTAAAATTGACGCAAAAAAATTCTCTGCGTTTGGTCTAATAGGGACCATTACCTTTCCAGTGATGTCAGATGTATGTAGAGTTCCTGATAAAGACACTACTGGTCCTACTAGCCTATATTGCTTAAACTATTATTTAATATTTTAAAATGTTCTTGAAACAGCTCCATCGAAGTTATGCAATTATTTTATTAATCAAAGAATGCAATAATAAATAATAGAGCTATAGATACAATATTATCTTCTCGGCCGAGGTTATAGGTTATCGCTGCGTTACAAATTAACACAATACATCAAGAGACAATTTTTAATCGGTAAATATCCTGTTATGGGCAAGTCTTATGAACAAGGTGTAACGTTAATCATTTTATTCACAGAGGCTAATAGAACAATTTTCTAGATATCGACAACATTACAACTTTAGAAATAGCCAGTGCATTAAATGCAAAACTTATAAAAAGTTATCACCATATATTGCAGTGTAGCCAAATGTGAACAGATTTCAACATTTGATGGAAAACTGCTGATGAAATATTGAACCTTCGTAAAAGATGTTCACTCAGGCATGCATACTATTAAACATACTAAAAGTCACTTAACTCAAACTGTTGCACTTGAGCCGCCATCTTGGAAAAATAGAGCTCCGATTCAGCTCTTTCTCTATATCTCGCTAACCATTAGTAATACTGGAATTATTTTTCTTATAAAAAATAAAGCTTATCAAATTTTCTACAAAGAACGTTATACACATTTTTCCGTATCTACTGTACTCCTTGCAAGTATGAAAATGAATTATCTTGCATTTGATTGACACATTTCTGAACATTCAAATATCTCTCGTAGGGAAAAAAGTATATCAGTCTGTCCATATGACTATATTTTTTCTCCAACCGTCATGTTTTTCTGAGAATAAATATTTTTTTAGGTACAGCTGCTACACTTGTAATTTTAATCATCTTCCGATAACACCATCTTGATTGGCGAAACATTCATTAGTATACTATGCAGTGTTTATAGGATTATACCACTGGTTACAACTCTTTCCATATACGTTTTCCTCTTAAACTAATTCATAACATTTATATTTTCTGATTGACTTATTTCAAAAACAATAAAGTTCTTCCCCTGGCTAGCACTACCATACTGTCCAAATTTCAACAAAATCGGACTTTTCTCTGCTATGTTATCGTGTTTACAAGAAACGTAACGGTCGTGGGGACGAACATACACATGGACAGACTGACAGACAAATGCATAAACGACGAACATTTTGAAAACTATTCAGAATTCTATAATTAACACAATGACATGAGAAACTTTTCTCTGTGTGAGATATTTACGGTTTTCGAAGTGTCGATTAACCCTTTAATGCGCAAATTTTTGTTTTTTTTTGAAAAAATTATGAGTAATTAATTTTTGTCCATAAATTCATCCAAAAATATTTTAAAAAATTCTATTAACTGATAAGTATTTTTTTTTTGGTTTTATTTTTCTGTTGCATATATGCAACAATGCACATTTGGGTACCCTTTAATGGCAGAATTAAAAATGCTGAAGATTGTGTATCTTTATTTATTTTTATAATAAATCAGCAAAAGTTAAAATTATTTGTGAAAGTTCCAAAAGCAATTTTTATTTTTATTAAAACATAAAGCAGTCGAACATTTTTCGCAAAGAACGTAAGTAAATCCCTTGCAATCTGGATATTTGCACCTCAAACGTTTCTCCATCCACTTTGGCCAGTGCGAAGTTTGATCCAATCTTACATCTTTAGGTGGTATAGAAGTAGAGCTACTTCTCCTACTTTCTTGCAATTGCCTTTCTAAATCAGATTTCCTTCCACGCTGATGTGTTTGACGAATTCCCAGCATACACAGTGTTTGTCCAATCTCAATTCTAAACTCAGCCAGAGCCATTGTTTTTTTGTCGCAATTTTGAGCTGCAAGGCGTCTATACAGAAGCCATGAGTTTACAACAGCCATATCTAGAATGTGATAAAACAGTCTCATGTACCATTTTCTAGATTTTATTTTGATTCTGTATCGGCCTATCAAGCTGTCCAATAAGTCAACACCGCCCATATGTCTGTTGTATTCTCTTACCAAGTTAGGGCAGTCCACCTGTATTTTTTTCTTTTCAGATCTATCAAATCTCTCTACTTTTGTTTTCGGAAGTATTCCAGTGTAAGTTGATATCAGGGACACAGGTTTGTTGTCTTTCCAGATTACAGACGTGATAGGAATTTCATCCATTTCAGTAACATATTCTATCATATGACCACGACTATATTTTTTTACTTCATTATTATTAGGAAAGGGACAATTTGGTATTCTTTTTCGCTGAATAGTTCCTAGTGAGTAAATTCCACGTTGTGCAAGTTGAGTAAGCAGGGGAATTGTAGTGTAGTAATTATCGAAATATATTCGGTGGTTCAAATTGACTGGAAAATTACGCAATAATCTGACGACTATGTTAGCACATGCCCCTAAGTCTTGTTCACTTGCAATAGTCTTGTTTTCTTGACCAGTATACACTTCGAAATTATAGGAGTATCCTGAGACTCCAGAAAGCACGAATAATTTGTATCCCCATTTATGGGGTTTTGCTGGCATATACTGCTTCATATAGTTTTTCGCTTTAGTTGCACACATTTGTTCGTCTACAAACAAAAGAGCTTCATATGGAACAGTTTGGAATCTGGCTATAAGATGGTCTATTAGTGGTCGAATTTTGTGAAGTCTGTCATGTCCTTCGTGATCTTTAGGTAACATTTTGCTATTATCATTGAAATGTAAATTTTGTTTTAATTTTTCAAAATATTTCAATGACATTGTTTGTTTGATAACTTCTACACCTACATTGGCTGACCAATAATTTCTTATACTGGGCAGATGTATCACAGACATAAGAATACATATACTCAAGTATCTCCTTATGTCAGTTGTACTTAGAGACATTGAGGCCTGTGGGTGAGTTTGTGTGGAAAACAAATTGGATTCTGTAGCAATCATTTCTAACAAACTATCGTCAAAAAAGTGCTTAAAAAAATCATATGGGCTCTGCAAATCATTGAAAAAAGCTGGCAATTTTTCGTTACCTTTGAATTTAATGGCATCATCTCGCAATACCAAATTTCCTTCTCGCCAATTCAGGTTAGCAACCTTTTCCCTCAATTTCTTTATTTCTTGATTGTTGGACTGTTTATTCTTTTTAGGTGGAATATTTTCCTTGTCCACTATAGATTTTCTTTTTCTAATTTCCCTTCTAGGAGTGACATACTCAGAAGAATTATTTGCTATCGGTGTTACAGCTTTTTCCACAGATAATCTATTATCGTCAACCGGTAATTGATTTGTGGCGTTGGGACTGGATGTCAAAGGTTGTACGTCTTGAGGTAATTCATCTGGTAAAATTATCACGGGCATTTCGTCGATGTCGAAAAGTTCCTCTTCAGACTCTTCAAGAATATCTTCCTCGGATAAGATAGGGGGAAAATATTCGTCAAAATCTTCTTCGTCACTTTGCTCTAGCCCATCCTCGCTAATTTCAGATAAGTTATCAGCGAGATATTCAATTTCCCTGTTCGATAGGATTTGTCTTCTATCCATTTCTTTCCTGTCCATTGTGCTGAAAATACAAATAATTTTATAGGAAAGGAGCTTTGTAGCACTTATGCAACATGTGTATTTTGTTTCTAAATGTGCACTGTAGCAGATGTGCATCATGTAATAAATGTCTTGTAAAGGCATAATTTATTTTTATTTCAAACTAATATTTTACAAAATAAGCTACTACATACCTAATTCTAGGAGATTTTGTTTTTTGTTTTCGTAGAATCACTGTAATTATGACACAACCAGAGAACAAAAGTTTGTAAAATTACAACTACTCACAATATGGCCGACTACAATATTTCTGGTAAAATATTGTTTACTTAGTGCTGCCATCTATCCTTTAATAGCAAAATGTTAGAAATATATGCTACTGAACTAATTAAAAAAATAAAGAAAACACATATATTTGTTTATTGACGTTTTAGGATCTCTAAATTATCATCTGTAGCACATATGCTACAATGTGCGTTAAAGGGTTAAGGGCAATATACTTCTTCGTTTTCACGTTTTCTCATCTGCGAGGGGTATAATAAATAGACACGGAAATTTGGACATAAAATTTTTTGTGGAGAATTTTATAAGATTTATTTTTACTTCCACATCCACGTAGTGGATTGGAAGTATAGTAATCGCAAAAAAATTTTCAAAAATTTTTATTCGTGAAATAGGTTTAGAATGTCATGAAACGTCGAGATTTTAAATTTGAGCGAAAAAAAAAAATTCCGTCTGTCTGTCGGCCTGTCGGTCTGTCTGTCGGTCTGTCTGTCTGTAACTTTTTTTTGTCCGCACGTTTTCTCCGGAACGGTTTGAGATATTGACTTGAAATTTTGTACACGTATATATTATGACGAGATCTGGAACTGGATTGTTTTTTGAGGAAATCCGGTGAAGGGTTGGGGGTTAAATAGGGGAAAATAGGGAAAAATAAGTAAAGCAAGCTTGTAAGAGAACGGACACTTGAAATTTGGTGTATGTACTAGAAGTTAAGGCCTAAGATTTTTTTATAACATCTTTCAACCCCCCACCACCCCTACCCCATTAATGGGGTTGATAAAATAAAGTTGAGATTTTCATTTAAAATTTCGTACACGTATGTATTATAACGACGTCTGAAATTAGATTATATTTTGAGATGATTCCGTTGAAGGGTTGGGGGTTAATTTGGGGTAAATAGGGGAATATAAGTAAAACAAGTTGGTAAGAGTACAGAAACTTGAAATTCGGTATACGTACTAGAAGCCAAGGAGTCAGATTTTTTTATAATATTTTTCAACTCCAATACTCCAATATGAAAAGGGTTGATTAAATAAAATTGAGATATTCATTTGAAATTTGATACACGTATGTATTAGAACGCCATCTGGAACTAGATTATAATTTGAGATGATTCCGTTGAAGGGTTGGGGGTTAAATAGGGGTAAATAGGGGAAAATAAGTAAAGCAAGCTGGTAAGACTACAGAAACTTCAAATTCGGTGTATATACTAGAAGCCAAGGTCTCAGATTATTTATAATATTTTTCAACCCCCACCACCCCTACTTCATTATTACAAGGGTTGATAAAATAAAATTGAGATATTCATTTGAAATTTGATACACGTATGAATTATAACGACATCTGGAACCAGATTATTCTTTGAGATGATTCCTTTGAAGGGTTCGGGGTTATTTAGGGGTAAATAGGGGGAAATAAGTAAAGCAAGCAGGTATGACTACAGAAACTTGAAATTCGGTGTATGTACAAGAGGCAAAAGCCCCAGATTTTTTGATAATTTATTTCAGCCCCCACCACCCCTACTCCATTAATCAAGGGGTTGATAAAATAAAATTGAGATATTTACATGAAATTTAGTACGCATATGTATCATAACGACATCTGGAACTAGATTATATTTTAAGATGATTCCGTTGAAGGGTTGGAGGTTAAATAGGGGTAAATAGGGGAAAATAAGTAAAGCAAGCTGGTAAGACTACAGAAACTTGAAATTCGGTGTATGTACTAGAAGCGAAGGTCTCAGGTTTTTTATTAGTATTTTCTATTTCTCCCCACCACCCCCACTCCCTTATTAAGAGTTGATAAAATTAAATTTAAATTTTCACTTGAAATTTTGTACATTTATATATTATAATTATATCTGAAACTAGATTATATTTTGACATGATTGCGTTGAAGGAGTGGGGGTAAGTAGAGGTAAATAGGGAAAAATAAGTAAAGCAAGCTGGTAAGAGTATTGCAACTTGAAATTCGGTGTATGTCCTAGAAGCCAAGACCTCAAATTTTTTAACAATATGTTTCAACCCTTTCACTACCCTTACTACATTATTAAAGGGGTTGATAAAATAAAATTGAGATATTCACTTGTAATTTGGTAGACGTATGTATTATAACGACATCTGGAACTAGATTATATTTTGGGATGATTCCGTAGAAGGGTTAGGGTTAATAGGAGTGACTAGGGGAAAATAAGTAAATCAAGGTGATAAGAGTACAGAAATTTGGGATTCGGTGTATATACTAGAAACCAAGGCCTCAGATTTCTTTCTAATATTTTTCAAACTCCACCACCTCCGCTTCATTATTAATGGGATTGATAACATCAAATTGAGATATTCACTTGAGATTAGTACACGTATGTATTGTAGTGACATCTGATTGAGATGCCTCCATTGAAGGGGTGGGAGGTGAATAGTAGAAAATAAGTAGGGTGAACTAAAAACTTCATTTTTAACGTATATGGTAGAAACCAACTCCTCAAACTTTTCTATGACATCTGCCCCAAATATTATTAAAATTCTATGACCAATAATTTCCACATACTAGAGTGCAAATATAGTCAAGATGTTTCCTTTAAAACGACTTGGATGAAGAATCTGGATGTGGAAGTAGTGATTCCTTAGGCAGCGGTTTTTATGTGAAACGTAATTTCAATATCACTAATGGTTAGCGAGGCATAGACAATATACTTAATCGGAACACCATTTTTCCAAGATGGCGGCTCGAACGAGACAGATCGAATTAGGGTGCATATGCATTATATTTCCCCCTTCAGCATTGAAGAAGATAAATGAAGATGGTTGTTGTATTAGAGTGGAAATAAAAACTGACTACATTTTCAAAAGATGAACAGAAAACATGTACCAAATGTAATCTATCCCATCAAACAATGCTCGTCAAACATAAGATACATGAAGAAATATTATAAAAATCATAGATGGCGTAATATGTCCCGTTTATGATTCTCATTACCATTTCATTTCCTATCTTTTACGACTTAATATTCTACAATAAAATCACACTTAAATATCCCATTTCTGCATCAATTATAGAAATAATAATCGTTATTAAATTACCGTCATAAAGCGGCATTCAAAGTCACAGCACGCAGAAGGCACCTACCGCATCCATCTCCCCCTAAAAAGTCGCGATTTATACGGAGACGTAAGGAAACGGGTACTGCGGCGACAATGAAAGCAACGCTGCAGGAGTACTTAAAACGTAGCTAGAAACGAGGATCAAAATATAAACGCAAATCATAAAAAATGCCTTCATGCGTGCACGTAGCCGTCTACTAAATATCTTTTTATACCGTGCCAAAGGAACTGATGTGACCACACACCTACAGTGTGTTCACCTAATGTTTATGTTATAAGAAAACCAAAACAATAATTAAATTGACTGATATAGGCAGTCAAAATATACTAAACAATACGTGACTTGCTATTATGATGCTTGATTAAAATTTTATTTTCTTACTATTGCTATTTAAATTAATTAATACATCCACATAAACATAAATAGTAAGCAGAGCGTACGGATGATTAGCTGATATATCTCACGTTAGCCACTACAATATTATCATGCTAATTTTCAATCTGATCATTACAAATTTTATTACACACTGAGTTTGTTGTTCATTCATCTGTGCGATGTACGTACGTATCTATACGGAAATACTTTACAAGTGGCAGTTCTTGACTTCACTTGATTTTTTTAAATTTTCTTCGTCTATTATCTGACGAGAACCCCATTGAAATTCATTATTGTCACCGTCGCAATTTAAGATACTGAAAATAAAAGAAAATTGCCCATAATCCTACAATAAATGTAACATGCGCTGCCTTTTCGCCTGTTGTATTTAATAACCAAAACATTTAGCAAATTATAAAAAACTAGAAAAAACTATAAAATTATATAATTCCATTTAATAAAACTCTAAGTGCTATACTGCTTGTACTTCAAACTTTTTTTGAACTTTGAATTTAAAGAATTTGTATCTAAAAGAAAATAATATTCTAAGACCATAAAAAGACGAGCTTTAAAAATCTTATGCTGTTTGACCTAGCTGTTTCCAAGATATAAGTCAATAAATTATCTGAAGGCAGAATGCCCGAATCTAACCTACTTCTCTCCTCTTCTGACACCCAACTATTTTTTGTGTTCCCTAACGCTACTATATAAACAAAGTATAATTGTTATCAAAATATTCTAACAATTTCATCAACAATAATACGATTCTTACAAGCTTTCATTCGACTTCTTACGTTTATCAGGTATAATTCAAATCTTGCAAGCCAATTTTGCACCATTTTCAATAATAATCCCTACGACTCCAGAAAATATTATCAAATCAAGTGAAAGTAGAATTGGGTAAATTTTAAATGAAATTCTAGATTTTTACGGCGTTTACTTTTTAATTTGTCACTTCTCTTTTTGTTGCAAGCTTTTATTTAACTTTATGTCTTCCAGTCAATTTAAGTCAAATATTGAAAATCTTTACATTTTGCATACACATGTAGTACCTATGGCAATATAATTATCTGATGTCCATGACTTGATGCTGCAGCCGGGATAGTCACCTCACTCTGCAACTTCTCAACGGTCAATGGTAGACATACCGTGACTTAAACGGAATAGTATGTGTAATTAAAAACCTTTTGAAAATACGTTTTTATTAAGGAGGTTGAGGCGTTAGACGAAAATAATGAAAAAAATCTTAAATAAAGTTTTTTTAATAGATTTTTATATGACACAATGTTCTGTAAAAAATCCAAAGTCACTAGGAAACTCATAAAGTTAAACATTTTTAAAAACTTTTACATGTAGTCTTATGGAAAATGTGTCAACCCAGCATGCAAACGGTATATTTTAATTTATAGCAGGTAACCAAATAATAATGTCAGCAGTTCCGAAAACTAACTATCTAAAGTATTGATTTTTTATGCATATTTTAATATTGTTTCCAATTTAATTGGGAGGCTTTTAATAAATAAAAAAAATTAAATGATTGTAAACTGTCAAATTTCTCTTTTCGTTAATGATTGTTAACTAATTTTTCATTTATTTAATGATTTAATTTTAATTTTTACTGCTTCTCGTTTTTTTTTAATTGTTTACTGAAACAAATTTGTAAAATACACAGATATTTACATACATTTATTTATTTTTTTTAAATAAGTTTGGACAAAACATCCAAAAGTTAGTTCATTAAGTAAAATAATTAAATCTACTTAAATAATTAATTAATAATAATAAATGATTTATGTATGCCTTTATGACAATAATTATTGGTATCATCGACGTATAACCTCTTGTAATAATTCATTATGGAAAAGTTCTGATTTAGAATTCGACTTACTTTTGGTTGGGACTGTAACGCCTCAACCTTCTTAAGATGTACCAAAATGAAGAAAATAAATGTTCGTCATTTGATTGAGACAGGGCCGTAATCCCAATAAATGGACTCACTGCGAATGTTAACAAAGAAGTAAAAAAATATCGAATCAAATAAATAACATAATTTTACCAATGCTGACGATCTGACCTAACACCTTGTCGTGAGATAATTAAATTTAAAAGAATCTTGTTTTCGTCAAACTAAATAGTTGTGAACTTGTTGTGACGAGATTTTAGGCCACATCATCAACGTTGATAAAATGATTATTTGCTCAATTCGATAATTTGTAACTTATCTTTGTTATCATCCACTCATCCGTACTGGGTTCACTTATTGAACTACTAGTAAGGGGTCCAAAGCATTAAAAATTGAAATGACCCATTCCAACAAGGTAAATAAGTTTTGAGCTCGCATATCGAAAAAGGATCCTAATGGGCATCAGAAATGGCTTGTTGGACTTTTGTTGAGGATTGCACAACTTCTCCACAAGAAAAAAAGATGGCGGAATGTTATTTCAAGAATTCGTGTTTTTAAACGTATACCTCTCGCTAGAAAATGAACTACGTACGATATTGATCTGATTTTTTTTCTTTACATACTACTGACATGAGCGCATATGTCTGTACTAGTAGAGTTTCAAAGTCACTTACGGTTTTTTTCTAATTAAATCCTAAATCACAGGAACGAAATTTGTGTGTTTGAAATTTCGACGTGCGGACAACTACATTAAATGTTTAATTTTCTTATATATTATATGTGAATGAAATATGGTCTAAAGATCAACAAAGTTTTTGCAAAAAAAATTGACTCGATATCTCATATAGTTTTCGAGTTACAGATTTTTTAATTCGATCGTAATAATGTCTTGTTATGATAACGCGCAACGTGACAGCTGCGGCAGGATTCGGTCTGTGTAATTGTGGATAGACATTAGTCTAATAACTAATTTGATTAAGGTATTATATTACTATTAATCAGTAGGTCACCAATTGTCTCAAAATTAGACAATCATTTATGTGTTATGTTACAACTATGTCATTTTAAAATAGAGTCTGTTAAAATATAGATGCAGAAATAATGGTTTAATGATTACTGAAAAAAGGAAACTTTGAAGTACGTCCAATTTGCTTAGAAAATTTTCAGTTACGTCATTTTGGCTTAGAAGGACTGTATATATCGAAAGGTGCAAATACAGTATGAAATCGTCAATAAATTATACAAATGTGAGATTAAAAAATAAAAATTGTTCGAAATTTCATATTTAAGAAAATATATGGTATGACTTAAAAACCCATCAGAATTATATGAATTCACCATAACAGACTCAATTCTTATTCTAAACTGGAATTACTTTATAAATAGTAAAAAATATAAAGCGAATAATCTAAAATACATTTTAGAATATTGGTGTAAATAATGACATACCTACGTTGCCCAATAATGTGAACTTGAAATCATGAAGAAGGGAACACAATAATATTTGCGCAAGGTATGTTTAATTTTTGCAAAATAAAAACCTACAAAAATTGTGTGGGTACATGACAACAAAGGGTATCTTAGGATACTCACGAAATCAGTTAATAATTAAGTGAAAAATATGAAGAAGAAAATATTGTAAAAACGTTATTGGTAGTCGGTGTATTGTGTGACCTGCCAGTTATCCTTTCCGAAGAGGATACATGAGCAATTATTGTTGCCTTAAAATGAACACGCCAACTATATATTTTGATTAATTTTGGAGATAACTGCGATGCAATTGATGATCGTGTAATTTAATATGCTCGTGAATCTATCCATACAGATTCACATAGGACTTACGGATTAAGGATTTAAATTCACTACGGCCATCTGTAGTGAATTTAAATCTTTAGATTTGCTAAGGCAGTATTTATTTTTCCTTAAGGTTATTAGACTTACGTTAGCTACGTCCGCGTCCTACACAAGACACTTCCTTACTGCATTTAAAACGAGCATTACAGGGGACGGTAGTCCAGTGGTTTAGTGTACTTAGCTTAGCTAGCAACTGAAGAACCTAGCGAAGTAGGTTAAAACCCTGCTCACTGCGAAATACTTTTAATTGTAAAAATTATCCACAAAAAGTGGTTTAGACCCTTACCTAACACAACATACTGGATTTACAACAAATTTTCTCGACTTGAGAAGCAGTTAACAAAGCACATAAAATTTTAGTGTCCAAGCGATTTTCCGATCTCCTTCCCAATTTACCCTTTCCCAGAAAATTTGGATATCTGATAGAGAATAACCTAATAAAATCACAAATGATGACAAAAAATCACAACTGGTTCTAATGAAAACAACTAGTGGAATTGTAAAGTAAACTGTGATTAAAAATGCGCGTCCACTTGGTGTTCTGTTGTATGTGCAGCCTTTCCTAACAATTGTTTTAAGGGCAGAAATAATACAGAGCAGTTTTTAGCAGACAGTGCTTCTTAATAGTAATGCCTATGTAGTGGTTTGTCAATGCTTACTGAGCTGTGTATACTTATTATGCATTATTATTATTATTTTTTTTTTTTTTTTTTTTTTCGGTTTCACCGTTGCCGGACAGGGCTGCCGTGCTTTCCGACCGATACCACACGGTAGCCGCGCCGGCGATAATAACAGCCACTCCCCACGACCTGTGGGGTTAGTGACTGTATATTCCAGATTCATGTGCCCTAAGTAGGCGAAGGGACCCCAAGATGACCGCTTTCTGCATTTGGCCTGCTAGCCATTCGGCTGATTTCCGACAGGCTGGTATGGTCTTCAGTTCCGAGAGCAGCGTAGGCTTCATACCTCCGAGTACACCGATTATTAAAACGACCATCTTGACCGAGTAGCCTGGGTACAGCACTTGGAGCTCGTACCGGAGATCACGATATTTGGTCCGTTTTTCCTCCTCTTTCAAAGCGATGTTTGGCTCAGCAGGTGCTGAGAACTCGATCACAAACATCACCTTGTTTTGATGGTCGAGGAGGACTATATCAGGCTTGTTGGCTTGAATTAGCCTGATTGTCGGAAACGAGAAGTTCCAGTAAATTCGGCACCTCTCGTTCTCGACAACGGACTCGATGTCTCCGGGGACGTAAGGCAGCACTGGTGTCTGGTCTACTCCGTACGAGTGCCGTAGATGGTAATACAGCACCCGTAACGCCGCGTTATGGCGTTATTATTATTATTATTATTATTATTATTATTATTATTATTATTATTATTACTTATGTATATATTACAAGTTTTGTGTACGTTTTTATATTTTCATATTTGTAAAATGCTATATCATTTGTACCACAATAATGATATACTTAATAAATAATATCTCTATACAACATCTTCATAATTAATAGATCGAGTAAATCATCTGTCAAATGAGTTTCTTTTTACCTGTTCATATTTTTGCAAAATTGTAAAAATGTAAATAATAGCACAATTTCAAAAATGTATTGGCTTACTATCTTAATGCATTACACTTAGCTAGAAAACAGCCGCATGCTAACAGGAATACCACGAATCTAATTATGGTTTATTTTAAAAAGTCGTTAACTCAAAAACTGTATAAGATATCGAGCTAATTTTTTTTGCAAAAACTCTGTTGATCTTTAGGCCATATTTCATTCGTATATAGTATATAAAAAAATTGAATATTTAATATAGTTGCCCGCACGTCGAAATTTCAAACACACAAATTTCGTTACTGTGATTTAGGATTTATTTAGAAAAAAACCGTAAGCGAGTTTGAAATTTAATTAGTACAAATAGATGCGCTCATGTCAGTAGTATATAAATAAAAAAAATCAAATCAATATCGCATGTGGTTCACTCTCTAGCGAGAGGTATACGTTTAAAAACACGAATTCTTGAAATAACATTTCGCCATCTTTTTTTCTTGTGGAGAAGTTGTGCAATCGTCAACAAAAGTCCAACAAGCCATTTCTGATGCCCATTAGGACCCTCTTTCGATATCCGAGCTCAAAAGTTATTTACCTTGCTCGAATGGGTTACTTGGCGATTTAGACGACTTTCGAAGGCGTGGACCCTCTACTATACGACCTTGCTCCAATCAAATTACGTAATAAATACACTTAAAAGTTTACTTTTTTACTCATATTTAATTTCCGATTTAGTCAGGGTATGTCTACCATTAGCCGTTGTAGAATTGCACAGTGATCCTGGTTGCAACCTCAGGTCATCGTCATCAGATAATTGTATTGTCATCGGTACTGCAGATACTATGTGCAAAATTTCAAGATTTTCAATATTTGACTTTCGCCTTGTCTACAACTATCACTACCTTAAACATATCGAAAAATAAGTAAGTTTGGGTAAAAAACTATACACACAGCTTGCCAGTTATTGAGAAAAATTTGATAAATTCTTGCTACCTGCGTAAAAAAAGGCTGATCAGGCTAATTTCCAAAAATGACTTCTTAGGACATTTCGAATATATCAGCAAATAAATAACTGTGGCACACTCACCTTCTTCAAGAAACTGTAACCTCAACTGTAACTTCTTTACAAATCAATTTAGATACAAAATTCATCTTATTTTTTTGTAAGTAAAAATAAATATATCGAAATACTAAAGACTCAAACAGAGAGGCGAGAGCTATAATTTGATACATATGGTGAGTGGATTACGATTTAGTCGTCGATTAGCATTGATTACTACTATTTTTTGTGCATCTATCAACACTTAATTATGAGACACCCTGTCTAAAGTCTTAAAGTCTGGAATTAACAGATAAAATTTCAATTTCCCTTCAGAATATAAATCCTTATAATATAGTCCGTTAAGGGCATAAATCATTATTTAATCAATATCAAATTCTAGGAAATGCATTTTCTCAAATTATAATGATTTACTGCTGCTAAGGACAGGGTTGCAAGGAGAAATATTGGCGAACTGGTTTTTCAGAACTTGTTATATACCGGGTGCCCTCAGGTACACCCCAACTATTTTCTTTATTTGTCAAGATAGATCCTTAAAATTAGGGTACGGGAAATTTGACACAAATACACCTTTTTTGACAAAACCAGAATCAAATAACGCTTCCTGTTTAATCGGAGGTGCTATGAACTTTTTTGTTTCAAATAGCATCCTGTATATTTTTTAATCTAATAAAGGTTTAAATTATTTTCACAATAGTTTTTCTAAATCAAAATCGAATCATAAATGATCTTCAAAATGAAATTTTATGTAATTACTTAGTGGCCATGAAAATCTAGTTTTTTATAGTACCTACGGTATTTAATGAAAAGGTAGGTACACATTTTACACGCAAAACGAATGATGGTTTGGTCAATTTAATTAATTTATGGCATTTTTTAAAAATAAGTATTTTATAAGCTGCCCAAAACTCCCTTTTTTAAATGACATCCCTATTTCGTTCAGTAGAGCATTAAATTAGTTTTTTAACACAATTTTCAAATTTAAGACCATAAATTGATGTGATACTATAGTGTGAAGTTGGAGATGACACAATGAGGGTTTACAATTTAATTTTTCTTTTAATCGTCTTATTTATATTGTCATCCTGGAGGAGTTTAGCTATTGCTATTTTACCAGGATAGGTACACATAAATATCAACACAACAACCATTTCCTGCGATATTGTTATCTACTGCAGCTTAGACTCGAACTCAGGAGAGATAAGAGCGACTAGACATGTGCCACCCAACAGGGGTCCAGCCCACTGCTAAAGTCTCGGTAACACATTAAAAACATCATTAAACGTCCATACCCTTACTAGCAATCGAACACTGGACTCCGTGGTCCCAAGCCAAATACGTTAGCACTGTACCACTGAGCCGATAATTCGAACTTTAATTTGAGAAAAACATTGTAAAAGGTCATTCAAACCGCTTTTGGATAAGATGAAAATGCATAGATGCTGTTTGAAATAAAAAGTTATTAATACTTCCGGTTAAACCGGAAGTGAATATGTGGGTCCGGTTATGTCAAAAATGGATGCTCATTGAGACAAATTGCAGTGCGTTATAACCAGTTTTAACTAAATCACTTATATTGGTTTTTTCCAGCTTGCAATATATTTTGACAAATAAATGATAATGTCAAAAATATTAAAGGTGGATGTACACAACTAAATTTTAGCAAAAATACGTTATAAACCTTGTCCTATTATTTATTGTCCACGACAGTAGGTACCTGATCTCGCGGGCACCTGTATAATTCATAAATAAAAATTTGTATTTCATAAAAAATCTAGTTTTAAACTGAATGAGGTTCACAATTCCACTCCTGTATATTTTTTAAATCTTTTCTCAATCATTATTCTAGACAGGCTTATGTAACATCTATGAAATATTTTGCACACTGTAGAGTACGGCAGAAGGGTGGTCCCATTATAATTTCATCAAGCTATTTCTAATATAAGGGCTATCAAAAACTAGACAAAACTCAGATTTTGCCGGAATTGTATTAACATTGGTAGTTAGGTATAGCTCACATTGAATCGATGTAGAAGTTAAAAATTCAAATTGACCAATCCACCAATCGGACTGTCATAATTGCAAAATTACTGAAGTTGAATATTAGTACACGGGGATATTAGAATTCTCTGATAATAATAATAAAAGTAATAATAGTAATAATAATAATAATAATAAATGGTCTTTATTAGAAGAAAGAAATACAATTTCTTAATCTAACGGACGAAGTTTAGCTCAACAGCTCTTCCACCACGTATACCCTTAAAAACATGAGAACAAGATAGGTACTTGCTTGTTCTAGTAAATACTTACACGAAACTAATTGAATCCTTTCAAGTAACAAAACAAAGATAATAATTATAAAGTGTGACTAAGAATAATTAATTGACGCAGAATTATACATATACACAAAACAATTGTGCAACTAAGCAGTTGAAAATAAATACACATATTTTACACGGTTTTACACATATTACGTGCACTGTTGGTTTAATAACAATTGTTTAATTTTACACTTAAATGTATTTATGGAAAAATGTTTCAAATAATTTTCAAGCAGATTATAATTTGATATAAGAGAAAGAGCGCAGAAAAATGACAGTACCTACTACGTTGTGGCATGGTCAGAATATCATAACACACATGGTCTACATAAAAGACCACTAAAAGGGGCGAAAAAAAATTGAAAACACTTTTAAAAAATCGGTAAAGGTATTTACACAGAACTGCCCTCGTTATTTGTGCATGGCGGTCACTCTAAAAAATTAATAATTACGAAATGACATTGAGAATAATAATCGGAATAGAGTTATTGCTATTATTACAAAGAAAACTTGATAAGTTTTGGTCAAAAAAATATACAGATTGCTCATCCAACAGCAAAAGTTCAATACTAAATAGCAGGTGCCACATATGGCAGGCTTGCGCAAATACCTTTACAAATGTCCACCATGACTGAATTATTTCTTGGGATGACCACCCTGCACATTTTACAATAAAAGTATAATAGGTGCATATGCCAGATATTATTGCCATCTGTCACATTTTCAATCCAACATTCACGTAATGGAGTGGAAGTATAGTGGTGGTTAAAAAATTTCATTTTTTTTTAAATTTTTCAAAAGATGTTGGTAAAATAATTTTCAAATTTTTTTCTTCTGAAATAGGTTTAAAATGTCAAACGTAGAAATTTTAAATTTGAGCAAAAAGGAAAGTTTCCTTATATTCTATAGTAATGCTAAAAAAAGTTTAAAAATTAAAAATTATATATTTTTTAAAATAGGTTTAGAATGCTATGAAACGTGAAAATTTTAAATTTGAGCAAATAAAAAAAATTCGATCTATTTTAGTGGTAAAAACTTTTTGAAAAATGTTGGTGGAAAAAATTTTCAAATTTTTTTTTCTGAAATACCTAGGTTTAGAATGTCATTTAAATTTGAGCATTCTAGTGTTAAATTTTTTTCCAAACTGGTAACGAAATGATGCAATTTTTTTTTCCGAAATTGGTTTGGAATATCATGAAACGTGGAAATTTTAAATTTGAGCAAAAACATTTTTTCGTCTGTTCTATAGTAGTGATACATAAATGGATTAAAAATGTTTTCAAATTTTTTAAAAAATTCTTCAAAAACATTTTTAAATTTGTTTGAATAATTTTAGAATGTCATGGAAACGTGGATAGTTAAAATCTGAACAAAAAAAAAATAAATCTATCTTAGTGGTAAAATTTTTTAAAAATGGTAAGAAAAATTTCTAATTTATCTTTTAAATAGATTTAGAACGCTATGAAACATGGAAATTTGAAATTTGAAGAAACAAAAAAAAATCCATCTATTTTAGTAAATAAATTTTCAAAAATGGTAAAAAAAATTTTCAAAATTTTTTTTTTCTGCATCGGGCTTAGAATGCCATGAAACGTGGAAATTTTAAATTTGAAGAAAGAAAAAAAAAATTATTTCATTTTAGTAGTAAAAATTTCTTCAAAAATATTGGTGAATAAATTTTTTTTTCCTGAAATAGGTTAAGCGTGTCATGAAACGTAGAAATTTTAAATTTGAGCAAAATAAAATTTTTTCATCTTGGTAAAAATTTTTTCAAAAATGTTTGAAAAAAATTTTCAAATTTTTTTTTTTTCTGAAATTGGTTAAGCGTGTCATGAAACGTAGAAATTTTAAATTTGAGTAAAAAAATTTTTTTTTCATCTTGGTAAAAAATTTTTTCAAAAATGTTTGAAAAAAATTTTCAAAAATTTTTTTTTTTCTGAAATTGGTTAAGCGTGTCATGAAACGTAGAAATTTTAAATTTGAGTAAAAAAAATTTTTTTTCATCTTGGTAAAAATTTTTTCAAAAATGTTTGAAAAAAATTTTCAAAAATTTTTTTTTTCTGAAATAGGTTTAGCGCGTCATGAAACGTGGAAATTTTAAATTTGAGCAAAAAAAAATTTTTTTCACTATTTATTCCGTTTAGACGGTCCACCCTGTATATTTTTCAGTGAAAATTCTACCAGTTCTTCGCTGACAGTAGCGTCAACTACCTACCAAATTTGACTGCTCTCCGTCAAGTAGTTTTTTAGTAAATGCACCAACAGACAGACAGACAGACAGACAGACAGACAGACCGACAGACAGACAGACAGACAGACTGACGGAATTGAAAAACCTATATTTTCGGAATCTACGTGTTCTGAAACGTCAGAATCCGAAAAAATCTCGGAGGGTGATTTTTTCTCGAATACAATACTTCCCTTCGGTATGCGAGGGAAGTAAAAACCGGTCGCTAAAATTTTATCATAAAGTGTCACCGTCCGTGCGTAGCCCAGTTAACTGAACCTTATAGATAGATAGATAGATAGATAGATAGATAGATAGATAGATCTTTTATTGGTCATATAAACACAAATTATGCTTTGACACGTCAAATAAAAATAAAAATATAGCAAGAAACTAACAAAATAGTGGTTGTCTTAGTACATAACTCTGCAGCCAGAAGTCGTTCCCGGGGAAGGAAGCGTGGGCGTCAATTTTTAATAAAAATAAAATATTTTAATGCAGCTTTTAAATTTTGCGTAGCTATAGTTTTTAACTGTAGAAATTGCGTAAAATTATTGTCAGCAGCCAAGGTCGGGGATTAAATGTTGCCAGAAGTCGGTAAAGTTGTAGGAAAATTGTTCAAATTTTAATGTCAAGGTGCAGTCCTGGCGATTTCGTTTTTTATATGATTTACGGCTTAAAAAATGTGTACATAAATTACCATAAGGCAAATTGTGGTACCTAAATTTCACGTACTTCAAATTTGAAATTTAGAAAAATATGATGGACTCTAGCCAAAAACCTCATTCCATAATATAATATAATATAATGTTTATTTTTAAAACAATAAATAAGTGGTACAGTTGGTATGGTAACAAAAGTATATAATATAATAATGTATCTTAAATCTAATTTAAATAAAACTAAACATGTAGACTTACGGAAGTACGAATGTACTTGTGTGTAAGTTGAAGTTGTAAAACATAGATATTATACATATTTAACAATTTAACAGTTAGTTTAAATGAAAATGGAAACGTTTATATCACTTAAAAAATAATGTATTATTATTATTATTAATATTATTTTTTTTTTTTTACTTAATGCAGAGTAGATACAGTACTAGGGAACTAAGTAACACGTATAATTCATAGTATTGTGATTTTATAAATGGTAAGTATTTTTGGAGTCAATCAATTGGTGTATATACATCCGCGGAGTTTCATGTAACCATATTTTAATTTTAGTTTTGTATTTTATAAGTGTGCTTGTATTTTTTATTTCAGATGGAAGTAGGTCGAATATTCCAGGTGCAAGGTATGTATAAGTTCTTTCTCCTATTGTTTTTTTAACCTTAATTTTCTTAGTGATGTTCTTATGTCTAGTGTCGTGGTTATGCATTTTGTATTCTAATTCGTTTTTATGTTTAAATTGGAATATAAGTATATCTTGACAATAAAGCTGTCTGATGTCAAATATTTTGCTTTCCTTGTATAAAATATGGGTTGGAAAGGTAATATCTTTTTGAAATATAATTTTTAAGAACCGTTTTTGAAGGATTTCTAAATCCTTCCGTACCTATATTACACGTGTATATTAAAACAAATATACACGTGTGATATCTCTACCATTTGCATACACTGCAATTACTTGTGTGTTTTTTTGTAAAGTAATACCCGCTCTAGCTTTGGTAATTATTTTACATGATTAGTGCAATGTAACATTTAAAACTAGATGGTTGGATCAATCCGTAAGTGAGAACAATAGGATTTTACTGAACCCTAAATATTGACACTGGATTGTCAGAATTTATTTATTGATAATAATATTCAATAAAATAACTTATATCATTGACATGGAAATGTCTGAAACTATTAATTTCACACATATAATTTGTAGTTTTACGTATCTAGATATTACTATCACCATCGGAATTAAATAATCGCAAATTCTGTTATAATATAATTCTTCTACTTTAGCTTTTAATAAAGCAAATGAAAAAAATAAAGGAAAGAAGAAAGTTAGCATAACACTTAATTGAGATTTCCAAATATTTAAGCTGTTGATTTATGCGGGTACGGTTGCATTTCACAGTTTGCTTTACATGTGCAACTACGAGTTCCATACAAACGTATGAGGAACAATCGACAGGTGGGTGTCAAATAAATTCTTAAACGTTTTCTTGTTTCTTCCGTCGCAAGTTTGGATTGGAAAAAGCACTGTGGTTTCGTGGTTTGACTTACACATGCACTCCAAAACGCACTTGTTAAAAAATGATATTTTATTCCTATAATAAGCCTTCTTCAATATTGGGGTGAGCACACTTGTTGATTCGACTGCTAAGTGTTAAAATATGAGCAAAATAATTTTTATTTAGAAAATATACAGATTTAGACTCGAGGTATTTTTTTGCGGTTTTTTGAAATTTATTTATCAGCTTTTAACTTAGATCTTTTTATCTATTTATATAATGTATGTATTTATTCATATTCACGTTATAAAATGAATGACCTCTTTTTCTGTGCTACATTTAACAATAACTTATGTGTCTAAATCTTCCTACTTCTGCTAGTTTATGAACTGTAATGGTGGTATTTCAGTCATTAATAATGCTGTCATTAAATTGTTATCGCTCCTATATGGTTTAATTTTCATGCCAAATATGTCCATCTGGTTTCTGTTGGGTACATTCCTTGAACACAATTATAATATTGTCTTTGTACATTCTGTTCCCAAGTTAAACCCAAACTAATCTCACAGTCGCAATATATTTCCAATCATTCGTATCATATATTGCCTGATATTTTACATCAAAGAAGCAACTTTATAACAAATCTATTACCTGTCTGAGCTCAATGTGTAATATTAGGAAAGCGGAAAGTTTACTCTAAATCGAATTGTAATTTAATTTTGTTATTATACAACGTTCAGAAGTTGAATTAATTTTATTAATAACTAACCCGAACTTTAACTGAGTTTAAAACTTTTATACATTAAAGTAAAACTTAATTCAAATTGCTCATTAAATGTTTTATTAATGCTTCTTCGTATCTGATTTCGTCAAGTTGGAATATTATAGAAAGTGTCAGTCACGTTTGTAAAAATATATCATCTTTAACTCATTAATTAGTACAGCAAGTAAAGAAAATGGCGCGGATTTGTAAAATTTTGTCCACCATGGGACAAAATTTTCGAAATATGCTGCCATTTTCTCCTTCATTTACTGTACTAAATCATTAACAAACCATTGTATGTATCTGCCTGTCTACTATACACGCTACACGATTAATGGACGTAGCATTTTGTTTACAAGTTTTCGCAAGGGTTTTACGTATTAGCAGTAATTTTTTATAGTACAACTGACATTATGAAGAGATTTTGTCGAAAATATTATCTGAAATGTAATATATATAATCGAAATGTTTGAGTTACTAAGAATTATAAACGACAATATTCTAA
The DNA here is from genome assembly GCA_963583905.1 of Stenurella melanura. Lineage (NCBI taxonomy): Eukaryota > Metazoa > Arthropoda > Insecta > Coleoptera > Cerambycidae > Stenurella > Stenurella melanura. Next base: position 82,134,817 of record OY757312.1, read on the forward strand.
TTGCGTCTGTATAACACGGTTTCTGTTTTTGGCAGCAATGTCTCTCAACGTTTAATAAATAAAATATCACACCCAGGCGGCAAGTCTGGGGAGCGGCATATTGAAGCCAGCGGCCGAATGAAAAGAAAATTGACGAAAAGTGACTCGCATGGTCGCAGGACAAACGCCTTAATATAGTAGAGGGTCCACGCCTTCGAAAGTCGTCTAAATCGCCAAGTAACCCATTCGAGCAAGGTAAATAATTTTTGAGCTCGGATATCGAAAGAGGGTCCTAATGGGCATCAGAAATGGCTTGTTGGACTTTTGTTGACGATTGCACAACTTCTCCACAAGAAAAAAAGATGGCGAAATGTTATTTCAAGAATTCGTGTTTTTAAACGTATACCTCTCGCTAGAGAGTGAACCACATGCGATATTGATTTGATTTTTTTTATTTATATACTACTGACATGAGCGCATCTATTTGTACTAATTAAATTTCAAACTCGCTTACGGTTTTTTTCTAAATAAATCCTAAATCACAGTAACGAAATTTGTGTGTTTGAAATTTCGACGTGCGGGCAACTATATTAAATATTCAATTTTTTTATATACTATATACGAATGAAATATGGCCTAAAGATCAACAGAGTTTTTGCAAAAAAAATTAGCTCGATATCTTATACAGTTTTTGAGTTAACGACTTTTTAAAATAAACCATAATTAGATTCGTGGTATTCCTGTTAGCATGCGGCTGTTTTCTAGCTAAGTGTAATGCATTAAGATAGTAAGCCAATACATTTTTGAAATTGTGCTATTATTTACATTTTTACAATTTTGCAAAAATATGAACAGGTAAAAAGAAACTCATTTGACAGATGATTTACTCGATCTATTAATTATGAAGATGTTGTATAGAGATATTATTTATTAAGTATATCATTATTGTGGTACAAATGATATAGCATTTTACAAATATGAAAATATAAAAACGTACACAAAACTTGTAATATATACATAAGTAATAATAATAATAATAATAATAATAATAATAATAATAATAATAATAATAATAATAATAATAATAATAATGCATAATAAGTATACACAGCTCAGTAAGCATTGACAAACCACTACATAGGCATTACTATTAAGAAGCACTGTCTGCTAAAAACTGCTCTGTATTATTTCTGCCCTTAAAACAATTGTTAGGAAAGGCTGCACATACAACAGAACACCAAGTGGACGCGCATTTTTAATCACAGTTTACTTTACAATTCCACTATTTGTTTTCATTAGAACCAGTTGTGATTTTTTGTCATCATTTGTGATTTTATTAGGTTATTCTCTATCAGATATCCAAATTTTCTGGGAAAGGGTAAATTGGGAAGGAGATCGGAAAATCGCTTGGACACTAAAATTTTATGTGCTTTGTTAACTGCTTCTCAAGTCGAGAAAATTTGTTGTAAATCCAGTATGTTGTGTTAGGTAAGGGTCTAAACCACTTTTTGTGGATAATTTTTACAATTAAAAGTATTTCGCAGTGAGCAGGGTTTTAACCTACTTCGCTAGGTTCTTCAGTTGCTAGCTAAGCTAAGTACACTAAACCACTGGACTACCGTCCCCTGTAATGCTCGTTTTAAATGCAGTAAGGAAGTGTCTTGTGTAGGACGCGGACGTAGCTAACGTAAGTCTAATAACCTTAAGGAAAAATAAATACTGCCTTAGCAAATCTAAAGATTTAAATTCACTACAGATGGCCGTAGTGAATTTAAATCCTTAATCCGTAAGTCCTATGTGAATCTGTATGGATAGATTCACGAGCATATTAAATTACACGATCATCAATTGCATCGCAGTTATCTCCAAAATTAATCAAAATATATAGTTGGCGTGTTCATTTTAAGGCAACAATAATTGCTCATGTATCCTCTTCGGAAAGGATAACTGGCAGGTCACACAATACACCGACTACCAATAACGTTTTTACAATATTTTCTTCTTCATATTTTTCACTTAATTATTAACTGATTTCGTGAGTATCCTAAGATACCCTTTGTTGTCATGTACCCACACAATTTTTGTAGGTTTTTATTTTGCAAAAATTAAACATACCTTGCGCAAATATTATTGTGTTCCCTTCTTCATGATTTCAAGTTCACATTATTGGGCAACGTAGGTATGTCATTATTTACACCAATATTCTAAAATGTATTTTAGATTATTCGCTTTATATTTTTTACTATTTATAAAGTAATTCCAGTTTAGAATAAGAATTGAGTCTGTTATGGTGAATTCATATAATTCTGATGGGTTTTTAAGTCATACCATATATTTTCTTAAATATGAAATTTCGAACAATTTTTATTTTTTAATCTCACATTTGTATAATTTATTGACGATTTCATACTGTATTTGCACCTTTCGATATATACAGTCCTTCTAAGCCAAAATGACGTAACTGAAAATTTTCTAAGCAAATTGGACGTACTTCAAAGTTTCCTTTTTTCAGTAATCATTAAACCATTATTTCTGCATCTATATTTTAACAGACTCTATTTTAAAATGACGTAGTTGTAACATAACACATAAATGATTGTCTAATTTTGAGACAATTGGTGACCTACTGATTAATAGTAATATAATACCTTAATCAAATTAGTTATTAGACTAATGTCTATCCACAATTACACAGACCGAATCCTGCCGCAGCTGTCACGTTGCGCGTTATCATAACAAGACATTATTACGATCGAATTAAAAAATCTGTAACTCGAAAACTATATGAGATATCGAGTCAATTTTTTTTGCAAAAACTTTGTTGATCTTTAGACCATATTTCATTCACATATAATATATAAGAAAATTAAACATTTAATGTAGTTGTCCGCACGTCGAAATTTCAAACACACAAATTTCGTTCCTGTGATTTAGGATTTAATTAGAAAAAAACCGTAAGTGACTTTGAAACTCTACTAGTACAGACATATGCGCTCATGTCAGTAGTATGTAAAGAAAAAAAAATCAGATCAATATCGTACGTAGTTCATTTTCTAGCAAGAGGTATACGTTTAAAAACACGAATTCTTGAAATAACATTCCGCCATCTTTTTTTCTTGTGGAGAAGTTGTGCAATCCTCAACAAAAGTCCAACAAGCCATTTCTGATGCCCATTAGGATCCTTTTTCGATATGCGAGCTCAAAACTTATTTACCTTGTTGGAATGGGTCATTTCAATTTTTAATGCTTTGGACCCCTTACTAATAAATACCAGTCGATGAAAACAGTTGGTGGAGGCACCACCTTAAAAGACTAAATTCAACACTGACGCTGCACTTCAAATACATATAATGCGATATTAATTTCAAAGACACTAATAGACGGCATCATATCAGGCGGAGCATAAATTACTAAGGGCAGTCATACTCAGGCAGAAACAATTTATAAAAAAAGCTATAGGTTGTAAACGTTATTGACATCGTGACTGTATGTATAACAGGGGAAGTATATTGTAATTTTTTTTCTTATATCACCTCAACTATATCCTCAATTACAAGTAAACCATTGTAGGATGGCCAACAACCGCGGCAGCCGCGCAGAGAGAGAAGAAATATCGTCGCTGTTGAATAGAGACAAGTTTCGTAACTATGAACGTAGTACAGTCGGGGGAAGAAGTTCAAGTAAAAGGTGCTCTCTTATTTACCAACAATTCGGGTATGTCACAGGCCAATTGATGTTTTCGATTGAACAACAGTTCTTTGTACACGTAACATTAATGTTTATAAGTAGATATTTCTAAGAGGTACCATGTGTTAAATATAAGTTATACACTACGAGCACTTTTCTCAAGACTGTACCGATGTTTACACGAGGAAGGAACATAAACAAGTGAGCTCCGTAAAGGTGGGGTGGTTTCGACTACTGCGCATCCTAATCTCGTTGGCCATTCTAGGATGGTCGACCTGTAGTTATTTATGCACCAAGTGCGTTATATAGATTATAACGCCCGGAGGGTAACATGATGCAGCCCGAGGACCTTTGACCCGAGGAATGCATGTTGCCTGATGGGCGTTATAATCTAATAACGCTCGTGGTGCATACAATATTTTATTTTTCACGAAAAATATTTTTCTTTAATGAGAAATTGACTTTTCATTTTTTAAATACGTTTTCTTAGTAGCCTATTATGACATTTGTTGATACTTTAATTAGTATGTTGTGTTCTTTCAAATTTAGTAACCTAGTTCAATGCTTCTAGCTTTTTCTTTATACCCTTTTTACCAACCAAGTAGTCTATGACAGTTGTTGATATTTTGACGTTTGTCGATATTGGTTTGCTTTGTAAGTAGATAATACGTTTAACAAAATAAAAGAAAAATTAATATGGAAATACCACAAAATATCCGGAACAATGAGGGAAAAGCCACAGAAAATGTATTGCCGGCCAAATGCAAACCATTATACGATAAGGAATATGAAACATTTATTCTTTTTTGCTTCTCATATAACAGGGCGTTATGGCCATAGAGCCCGCTCATTATGCCCGTGGTTATTATGATCGTCTTTATGGTAACCGTAACCAAGGTATAAAAAACAAACAATATGCAAGTGAAATAGTGTATTACATACCGAGGTGGAAACAGTTTCATTGTTGTCGAGGGATAAGATAGAACTAATTCTTGAGACAGCAATGAAACTTTTCACCAAGGTTTGTATACTATTTTATTCACAAACATCCTCCTTAATGAAGAAAAAGACAAGTAAATCGTTTAAAATTCTTAAGGACAATGTCAAAGTGACGTCGCGTCGTTTTTAATATTCAGGTTGGAAAGTGGCCACTTTCCAACCTGAAATATTACTTTCCAACCCGAAAAGTTACATTTCAGAATGAAGTTGAAATGTCATACTTTCCAACTTTTGACATGTAAGACAATTTGATTATTTCTGTATGATTGTGAGTAATCGTTATTTACCTAACCAGTAATGAAAAGACTAATTTTACTTGACAAATGTAAGTAAAATTTGCTCGCTTCACTCGCTCGTTTTGCAAATTACGTGAATCAAGTAAAATTACTCTTTCATAACGTGTTAAGTACAAAATTGTATCTAATCCCGCTCTAAAATAAGGAGAAATTGCAATTTATTTTGAAATAGCTACGCTTGCAGTCGCACGACAGAATTTTGTGATTATTGCTTTACCTGAGCCTTACTATGGGTTGACATTTGTGTAAACAAACTTCAGTTGTCTATCTATTTAAATTTCTTGAAACAAATTAAGTCAAAAATGGTTGATTCAGTTGTGGATATTCCATCTGATATAAAAGAATCTGCTAATTTAGCAGTAAATTTAATAATACCTGGTGTCCTGGTAAAGTAAAAGCATGCATGAAGAAGTATATAGGTACGAACATTTGAAAATGATGTCCACAAAAAGGAATAAGAAGATGTTTGTAAAAGAAGATGTCTGTAAAAAGATTCTCTTGGCGTACTTCGAAACGATGAAAAACTATAAAGCATTTACAATGTGAACTACCAACTCAATATTAAAGGCAGAATTAAATGTAAAAAGAAACACTGGCATAAAAAAATATCATATTAATAGCATTTTTGAACAGAAAATATGCAGGTTATCATGCTAAAAATCTATCATTTTAACAAGAAAAATAGTTTTATTAGAAATTCTGATGACGGGAAGTTTTTATTTGGAAATTTCGAAATTCGGTCTCAATGGAATTAAAGGCAATTTTATACCGAATAGTGTAATTTTTTTTAAAGTTTGTTGTTTGATTAAAAAATGAGCTATTTGCCCCACTGTGTGTTGTAGAGAATATGGACGATTTTTTGGCAAATGGTAGGTTGACTGGGACTTATTTTAAGTAGTAACAACTTCCTGATGAATTTCCAAGGCCCACCATGATTCGATATGTAACACCAAAAGTGAAGAAGTCATATTAGGCATTTTTTATCGAAAAATTTTATAAGAAAAAGTTATTCAAAATCGCTTAAAACCCCCCAAATCCCAAATTTCATCAAAATCTGAGAAAATTTAAATTTCTGTCAAGTCGCATATGGATACTTGTTTGTCTGAGGGTGATTTGATCGAAAATAAAATGTGATATAAGTTGAATATTATACTAATAAACTGATTTTCCAATTTTCAATTTTTCATTATTATTTTTAGCAGGAAATTTAAACTTTCTCAGATTTTGATCAATCTTGGGATTTGGGGGGCTTTAATCGATTATGAATAACTTGTTCTTATAAAATTTCTCCATAAAAGCCTAATATGACTTCTTCACTCTTGGTGTTATATATTGAATCATGGTAGGCCTTGAAAATTCATCAGGAAGTTGTTACTACTCAAAATAACTGACACCCAGTCAACCATTGCAAAATTGCCCATATTCTTTACAACGTGGCAAAATTAGTAGGGTGCTGCGATCTTATTGGGCGTAGCCCACGAGGTGGTCAAAAAACACCATTAAACTTAAGTTTCAAAAATATGTCAAAACTATATTTTCATGAACAATTACCGAATTTTATTTTAGTTCATGAAATAATATAAATAATCATAGCTACAACTCTTCACAATTTAGAAAACACAGAAGTTTTAAAGTAGTGACACACTTTGTTTATTTCCCGATAAAACTGCCTTTGATGAAACTTAGACCAAATGTATCATGATATTTAAATATAGATTTTAGGGAAATGCACGAAAAAATGTTTCAACCTTTGACCATCATAAAAGTTGGAATTTATTCTCTTTAAAAAAATGTTTACAAAAGAGCGGATTGCTAAGAAAAAATTTCAGGCAATTACGTTTTTAATTCAACCTTACTATTACCTAATACTGATATTGAAATCGTGAAAACTGCAATGTAATGTAACGAAACGTATTTTTAACTAACTTCAATATCAATATTAGGTAATAAGATCCAGTTAACCAAGTGATTCTTACTGACCCTTCTTTTGAAGACGTATCATATCACTTTTATTTATTTTTTTTTTTGGTATCGCAACTTGATAATTTCATTACATATAATTTACATAATTATATTCATACATATTACTTACAAATATTGAAAAAATCTTTACAAATCTTAGTTTCTAAAAGATTTTTTTAGTTCCTCTATAAATAAGAACATGAAGTTTATATAGAATTTTGCTCGGAGTTTTGTATAAAAATAATAATGGCAATTCGAGTGCTTCCAATTTCACAATACATATGTATTACTTGTTCATTTTGATGCTAGAAACTACGTAGAAGCCAGAAGTTTTTCAATAAAGGGAAAATTATGCTGAGATATTACATTCTAAATTCTTATTTATTTGCAAGTTACTTCTCTGCAAAGTAGAAGTAATAACACTGTAAAGTGTATGTTTATGGTGTTACCTTGTTACATCATTTGCGATATAATTTTGATCGGATCTTAAGAAAGTTATTTTACTAATTTCAGTAATCAACAATATGGCACACTTATTATAATTTTAAAATGTCTGTACAAGTACTACATTTTACAGTTCGCAGGGAAAAATGAAATTTATGAGCACACTGTAAATTTAATTAATAAATAAATGTATTTATTATGTGTAAAGGTGTTCCGCAATTGATTTATATTTGAATAAGCAGTGAAAAGGAAAAAGTAATCAAGTCTACCCGTATGCATGTTTTTTGGTCAATCATCACTCTGGGATTGTCTTGAGCGATTTGTATACAAAAATTACAGTTTATGGAGTAGGAGTGGGAGTAGTCTCGTTATATTTTCATTAACCTATGGCTGTATAAGGTAAGCAAAAATAAGTTTGTTTATCTGGAAAAGACGACGCGCTCATGTACTTCCGTGGGCTTGTAATAATGAATGAAAGCAACCCATTTCTTCTGATAAGGAATACAATATACAACACTAAGTCACTTCTTGTACAACCCAGATACCCAGAAGGGTGAAATATTCATATCTGTAACTCGACAACCCTGCGAGCTGTTAGAGGTATTTCAGAATCTTATGAACCACGAAATGCGCAAAAGGCAAAGTTTGTTCTGGGTTTATAAGTGTATTTTGAAAACACTGACAGCTACCTTGCTGTATACATAACCAAGAGGTCGGGGTAAATAGTAAACAATAAATTTAATATTTTTAAGAAGTGTAACTGAGTCCACGAGAGGGATTATGTCTCTGGGCATATGAAGGTCATAGCTCATGAGATTTTGAAACACCTCTACATTGGTTCTGACATTTAAAACCGAATAAACAGTTTTATATAGGATATGTTGAAAATTATATAATTACCGCGATATCCTAAATTAAATGAAGTTTTGCTGGCATCTTTACGAAATTTTTGTAAATAATTTCAAATCTAAAATTTTGAGCAAAAATATACCTCAAACAAAAACAGTTGTTCGCACTTTTAGTCTCATGTAAGTATGATTATGTCTAAACTTGCGATAAGTCAAAGGTGGGGTAAATAATTAAAATATAGAAACAACACATGATTTCAGAGAAGCTGTTGTATATAATGCTAAAAATACAAGGTGGTGTGCTTGGAATAATAAAAGAAAGCAACCTATTTCATCTTATTGGGGGTCTAATATACGACACTGTCACTTGGCTAACTCAGATACGTATTATCAACCCCCTGCGCTGTCAGATTCGTTCGGATTTGAACAATTTAATTTAGGAGAATAAAAGGGTTCATAGCTGTATATATCGATTTTCTTATATTTAATGAAATATTTTTGAAAAAGTATTTTTTTGTATACCCTCTTAATGTGTTTTCAAATAACTAGAAGAAAACTCGTCTTAAACAAAAATTTTACCATTTCATTTAGCCTCATTGAGGTATAATCATATCTGTATTTGCAATTGTGCAAAACTACCGAAATAATTTTAACAAGATTGGGTAACTTATTTATGCATATACGAAGATGTTTGATACAACTCAATATATTTAGAAACATTTCTACCTCTTCTTCACAACTTCGCTAGAATCAACATCGTCTAAACTAATATTTATTATCCGTATATTTTGATACCGATTTTCAGTAGCCTCGCATTGACACATTTTTGTACATTTCAAATTATTAACTGTGTATTCGTTTCGTATTACAATGAATTTTGGTACAGTATCTAACTGAATTTAATATTTCTGGTGGAGTGCAGTGCCACGAGGACCGTGAAATTTTCAAAATTACTTATTGGCATGTTCTCTGTAGGTAGGCTTAATTGATTCCTAAATCTAATAAAATAATTTTCGTATCTTTCCCAAATTAATTTTATGTATTTTATTTAACTTATAGCATGTTACAATATTTAAAGGAAGCTTAGTGTCATATTTCAAACACGTAATAATTAATAGAGTTCACTTAACTATAAATTATATTCTACCTATATGGAATATGCCGACTAAGCAAGTAGCATTTATATAAATACGCGAATCATTTAATGATGGTCAGTCCATTGGCGTCCAGGCACATCTCCTCTACACCTCTACTAGGATGATTTGGTAAGAATACTTTTATTATATGTATTATTTTTTATCAATTTTATTATGTCTTATTTTTAATTATTTTATTTGCCAGTTCCATTTTATTTATCTTTGATTTTCACCATGATTTAGTGTGTTAAATAAATATATGTAAAAGTTATAATAATTTATTTATTAAAAAAAGCAACCTCTTCTCCCTAGGCTCCCCCAGGTCGTGGCACATGGTGGAGGCGTCTAGCTTCGTTCCTAGGGTTTTATTCTCCATAATAAAACCAATGTTTTTTTATGGTATTTCCATTGCCCGTGCCAACTGGCTGGAAATATGATGAAAAATATTTATTCAAATTGGTATTTCTATTTTAGCCCGTGTAAACTGGTTAGTAGGTGATACTAATTTATCCTCCAATTGTGGTATTTCTATTGCCCGTGGGAACTGGCTAGAAATAAAACAATAGAGCAAAAATAAAAAGTATTATTCATATTTCAGCCCGTGTACACTGGTTGGTACAGGATAGTATTTTTTTGTTTCCTTGACTTAACCCTAATAGCACCCTTTTAATTTGTTTTATTTTTTTTGTACCTCGTTTCTCTCAGTAATTTAAAGTGTACTTTTAAACGCCACGAATAAAGCCTGGGAGGAGAGATCACCAAAAGAGGAGTTGTGCCTGGACCTCCATATACATGGACTCCCGTATACATGGGCATGTATGTATAGGGTATATATAGGAAATTAAATCTTAGTAAGTAATTTCTAGCAATGCAATGCAAAGCACAAGCAGTAAATATTTTTAATAATATTAATATTTAGTACAGGTACATTGTCTTGTCCCTACGATTTTCATTATTGAGAAGTAATAACAGTCCCTACGATTTTCATCATTGAGAAGTAATAACAAGAACTTTCTGGAAAGCTCTCCCAGCCACGGTGGGATAGGAAGCCAGATACTATATCCCATCGATTTATGAGTCGAGTTGGTTCAAGAGAGAAGAGGCCTGGTACTCCTCCAGGGGTAGTGGTCACGCCAACCAACGGTAAAAACAATACTCCTAATCATCATTATGTTTTATTTGGTAGTATATGCACCCCATTGGTATTATTCATTGCATATTTTCTGGTTAAGTATTTCCCTTATTGGTGCAATCGCGTTAAACAATCTAGAATAGAAAAAATATATATACTTAATGAAATAAACACACTTGCAGGAAACTCACAATGTATTAACTGGTACATAATAGAGGTTGAAGAAAATATTTCAACCCTCGCACCAGGTGATTAAATTAACTGCATTTTGTACGATGTAGTGAATGATGATAAGTAGTCAAGTATATTAAAGTTGATTTTTTTTTAATAGGTACGTACCATACGTTAAAATAAGAATTGAGTAAAATACTCAATATGATTAAAACTGAGCTACTAAAATAGGGCCCATTTCAAATTCGAAAATACCATATCGTTGGGTTATTTAGATTAATAATTTCGTAGATTATTAAATAAATATCCTAGACAATTGGTAAATTGAATTGTTGCTATATTAGCACAGCTCAAGAAAGTACTAGTACATAAAATGAAGTAGATAAAAGAATAAGATTTCTGTTTTCTGTGTGTTTTACTAAAGTAAATTAATTTTTATAAAAAGAGGTGATGCATCACCCAGAATAGGTATGCCAGATGCTTAATTTAATAAGAAACAAAAAGAAATAAATAAATCATGCAAGATACAAGTAATTTTCTAAAATGAAATTAATATGTCGTTCCACGTAAAAGGAACATCAATTTTTTCTCCTGTGAGTATTGATAAATTTATTTAAACCAACAATAGAAAGACTTGTTTCAAGGAGCAGGGAGAGACAAATATGTTTCATACATTTTACTTTTCGAAAATATAAGTGTTAATAGGAAAACGAAGAGGGACAAATAGACAAAATAACTTATAACCTAATGTTAAGAATTAGGGACATAATTGTACTAATTGCATGCATTATATCATGTCTAATAAAAACATCAAGGGATGTTAGTTTATTGATTAAAACATTGTTTTTTGTTGTTAAAAACAGAATATTCTATAATAATTAGGAAATATTTCTTTTAAGTCGATAATTATGAGATGAAATTGTACTTATAGATTTTAAATAGTTTCTCATTTTTTTTACTTACCAAAGCCTTATTGTCTTTTTCATGTGAATTACTCCGAGGCACGCGGAGCACTGACCAGAGCCAAACATCACCACACAACAAATCGACCTAGGAAGGGCCTCACAAACCCATAATAGTGATCATAATGCTGTCATAGATACCGAAGCCCAATGGTTAAAATGGAGTTCCGATGTACACACGGAGGACGAGCCAGTTTCCAGTAAATTCAGTACGAGCTTCGCTCTCTGTTAGGCAACTGTAAGCCCAATGGTTAAAATGAAGTTCCGATGTACACACAGAGGACGAGCCAGTTTCCAGTAAATTCAGTACGAGCTTCGCTCTCTGTTAGGCAACTGTAAAGGGACAAAATTCTTGGCCATTTTCCTAATTTTGCACATTCTGCAAATCAATTTCGCCATATTTTCCTACGTCCTTGTCTAACAGGAGCACATTTCACTCTAGATGGAGTGGAACCAAATTTTAATCGAGAAGCAAAATTGTCACCTATTGAAGTTTACCCTGGTCTTCATAAACGTTACCTAGAAAACAGGTGATAAAGCTTTACACAATTGTTAGCTACTCACTTGAAGCAAAGCAAGTAATAAGTACTCACCTCCTTACCAGACCAAAACTTCACCGAGGGCTCCCAGTTACAAGCAACACAAAAAATACTTGGCATGATAATCTCCATTGGACGTGGCTTACACTTATTACACAAGTAACATTTCCATCCAAGGGATCAAACGAAAAACCGCGTTGCTTATTCAGCATTATTTTAAGAAGAGTTGTGATTGTACTAAATGCAAATAGTGCTAAATTAAATGACAATTAAAGGAAGCTTAGTGTCATATTTCAAACACATAATAATTAATAGAGTTCACTTAACTACAAATTATATTCTACCTATATGGAATATGCCGACTAAGCAAGTAGCATTTATATAAATACTCGAATCATTTAATGATGGTCAGTTCATTGGCGTCCAGGCACATCTCCTCTACTATGGTTATTTGGTAAGAACACTTTTATTATATGTATTATTTTTGATCAATTTTATTATGTCTTATTTTTAATTATTTTATTTGCCAGTTCCATTTTATTTATCTTTGATTTTTACCATGATTTAGTGCATTAAAAAAATATATTAAGAGTCGTAATAATTTATTTATTAAAAAGAGCAAAACTATAATTTATTTACATGAACTTACTCTGTGTTTGTTGTAGAAAGTGTACTACTGTGTATATTTATTTATTTGTCTTTTTGTATTGTTTTGTATTGATATTTTTATTATTTTTTTCTTTTTTTACTAAATGTATATACAATGTATTTTTTTTTTGTTTGTTTTAAAATCTGGAGTCCAGCTTTGTCAGGTGGGGGAAATGTGCCACGAGGACCGTGAAATTTTCAAAATTACGTATTGGCATGTTCTCTGTAGGTAGGCTTAATTGATTCCTAAATCTAATAAAATAATTTTCGTATCTTTCCCAAATTAATTTTATGTATTTTATTTAACTTATAGCATGTTACAATATTTAAAGGAAGCTTAGTGTCATATTTCAAACACATAATAATTAATAGAGTTCACTTAACTATAAATTATATTCTACCTATATGGAATATGCCGACTAAGCAAGTAGCATTTATATAAATACGCGAATCATTTAATGATGGTCAGTCCATTGGCGTCCAGGCACATCTCCTCTACACCTCTACTAGGATGATTTGGTAAGAATACTTTTATTATATGTATTATTTTTTATCAATTTTATTATGTCTTATTTTTAATTATTTTATTTGCCAGTTCCATTTTATTTATCTTTGATTTTCACCATGATTTAGTGTGTTAAATAAATATATGTAAAAGTTATAATAATTTATTTATTAAAAAGAGCAACCTCTTCTCCCTAGGCTCCCCCAGGTCGTGGCAGCAGCCTTACAGTAAAAAAAAACCGTTACCAACTGGCCAGTTTAATTTTTAGTTAAAACATCATCGGCCTGTTTAAAATTTTTCGAAAATTCTAGGTACCTACAAAGTGAAATATAATATTTAACTGACCTATGGCCATAATGTTAATTTACCTTAAAAAAAACTCATCAATGTTTTCACAACCAAAGATAGCGTGAAACGTCGAGAGTGTTTATCTTTGAAGTTTGGTCTTTCTTGACAAAATGTTAACGCTAAATTTATTTTTGTGAATGCTACTAACAGTAATACAAGAAACTCGAAAAATATTCGAAAATTAATATAAATTAATATGTATTAATTAAACTTTTTATGTTGTTTTAAATTAAGAATTTTGATACCCGAACCAATCTGATAGCTCAAAGGTTTAGAGAAATACAGACAATTGAATATTTCACCAACCGATGGGGTAGAGGGGGTGAACGACGCATAGCTGAGATGGCCAAGAAGTGACTTGGTATTGAATGTAGATCCCGTATCAGATGAAATGGGTCGCCTGTCTTCATCATTCCAAGCACACGGACTCTCGTATTTTTAACATTATATGCTGTTGCTTCAGTCACTTCTCTGGGATGATGTACGCTTTAGAGCATTACAAGTTTAAATATTATCATGCTTAAACGAAGCTAGAAATGTGGGCAACAATATCTGCCTAGATATTGTCTAAATGTTATTTGTGGCATTATCTTAATTTCTTTCCTTCTTCAATTCTTTGGGAATTTCACTGCCACATGTATGTTTTCTTTCTAAGCGGTGCTAGGGGAATCTACAAAATATATCACAATTAACCAGTATGTTACTGGTAAAAAACCTCTACGCCCGTGACGTTTACGTCAAAGGATCAGTTAAAGGTTGGTTTTGATAAATAAACAACACAAATAAGTATAAAAACTTGAAATTAAATATTTCGCCGACGTTTCGGAAATCTAATCTGTTTCCTTTCTCAAGGCTTTTTTTGAAAAATCTTTTTTGCTGTGTATGACAAATACACAGCTCTAAGAATGTTTGTTATATTCAATATCCATAGATACTTACTATTTACATAGAACTGTTGATATAGTTAACAGTTTTTTAGTTTCTATACAATGTTAAGTTTGTGAAGTTCTTCTTTTAACATTGGCAGCCAAGTAAACGTAAACGTCACGGGCGTAGAGGTTTTTTACCAGTAACATACTGGTTAATTGTGATATATTTTGTAGATTCCCCTAGCACCGCTTAGAAAGAAAACATACATGTGGCAGTGAAATTCCCAAAGAATTGAAGAAGGAAAGAAAATATCTGCCTAGGGTATGTTTTTGCTATAACTTCGTTAAAATATGTGCATTATTCAAGTTATCATCAACTATTTAAAAACAGCCTCCCTCAAATGTTTGTATGATTTGCCACTTGACAAATTGACCAAAGAGGTAGATATAAATTTTCTTGTCAATTTCGTTGTGAAAAATTTGTTTCCCTTTCTTTATTGCGATATTGCGATGCGGATTATACAACGGGAGATATTTATGAAAAACTGCTAAAAACACAATTTTGAACATCCGCTGTTCAAACAAAAGCTTTTCACCAGACATATTTAATCCAAAACTTTTTACTACACTTCTTGAAATGTTTACAGGTTCCAGAAAAAAAATTTAATTTTACTCCATTGTAGCTTATTTCATATATTTTCAGTTGTAAGACATTTTTGTAATAATCAGAACAATTCGAAAACCAAACGCTGCCTGATCCATTCCGCGCAGAATTTTCTTTTAACATATTTGCAGAAGTGGCAAAATACTGAATAAAGAATAAGAACATCTGAATATGTTAATAGTTATAGACAATATCTAAATTATAATACTACTCACCTAGAGCGGTCTTGGTCCTGACATTCCTTGAATAACCCATGGGATGTAAAATGGCCCAGTATCTATCAACAGAAACGGCCACAAGACAAAATATTGAAATGGTACAAAGCACTACTAACAACGACACTGTAAACAAACAAGCGTGTAAATTCACAGGAAGGCCCACGGATGACATTACTGCAAAAGGAATGCCTAATAATCCAACTAACAAATCTGCTGCGGCTAAAGACACTATGTAATAGTTCGTCCTTCGCCTCAAGCGTCTTTCCTTTTGAAATACAAAAATAACTAGAGCATTCCCGACTACGGCAAATATGGCCACTAAAACTTCACACACCGCATAATATAAATTTAGTTCTTTCTTTTGATATTCGTAAGTTTCCACAGGACTGGTGAAGTTTGTTATATTCACAGCAAACTCCGACATTTTAAAGGAATCACTCAAAACCGCTGTTGAAGTTGAAATTCAATCTTTACATTTCTTAAAAGGATTTGATTTCGATTACACTGAAAAACTGAACTGTTTGTGAGCGTTGTTTTTTTTTTAATTTACATGGTTGTTGCTGCGTTTTCCCTCTTTCATCCAACTTCCATTTCCTTTAAAGCACTTTTCCAGACATGGCGTCCCAACATCTATAACAAAAATAGAAATATTACTAGTACTTATTGATTAGGTGTTTATCTGGTATCGCATATATGGGGTGTTTCGAATGACAGTGCTTTAAATTCTGCTGCATAGGGACTCCGAGATATGAAAATTCCACTAATGACACTTTTTGCTAAGATGGCCCCTAGCCCTATATTATATCCCTTAAAGCGGACCACAGTCGACCAATTGTCTTCCAATGGCATTTAAATGACTTGGCGTTAACTGATCGAATTTAGTATCCAGTCAAGTGTGTCCACGGATTGAGTTAGGAAGTCCGAAAATGACATTATTTTCCAAAATGTGAAATATTACTTTAATTTGTAAAGATATTGAGAAATAGTATTTAAAATAAAATGTTATGGATTAAAAGTTATGGTCAATTATGAAATATTAATCTCCCATTGCGAATTTATTTTTCTCTTCACGAAAATTTCATGGTTCAATTTCTTGTCCATCTGGGAGCCCTGATCTGATTATTAGGAATTTTTACTTATAGTATATAAAAAGATCTTCACAAAAGTATTTAATAACAATTTAAATAGTTTAAAATAAAGGATTAAGGCCGTTTTCAGAAAATGAATCTTTGAAAAAGAGCTGTAAAATAAGTTTGCGGCATGTCAAGTTTTAATAATTGACTATAACTTTTAACCTATATCATTTTGTATCTTTTTTCAAAATACTCACAAACGAAGGTACTTCACTATTTATAGTTTTTCACATTTTTACAAATCTTTGCCGCCCTGCACATACATTATGAAAAATAGTGTAATTTTCAGACTTTTCATGAAAACACACGTTTTATGAAGAATGACTTCCTTCCGAACTCAATTTGTGCACATACTGAATATATCCGTTTTGATCTAGTGGCAATGTTCCATACAGAGTAACGCGGTAAAATGCAAAATCAAATATCTTTTCTCTGGTGTCGATAAATTATCGGATAACTCATTCAGTTTAGCGACTTTACGTGTACGAAATTGCTAACTACATTCATGAATAGTAGTGTAATTAGCGATCTAATTTATTGATTAAGTAATTATATTCTGTACTATCAGGGAGCGTGCGGATTTGATAAACATAAACGTACCACACATAGTAGGCAACCCCCAAATCCAAAGACTAGGCTGTGCAGAAGGGCGTTACTTATTTGAAAAAAAAATGTAAATAACATCCATTACCCACCGACATTGCCGGTGTCAGAGCTTGAGATCGAACCCAGTATAAGGTAGAGAGTTTGAACAAGCATGCTTGTCACTAACAGCCCTTAGCTACCTTGCCGGTCACTAATATGGTTATTTTGGTATCATCCCCAAGAGATGATACAGCAAGTCGGGGAGTATCATAAACAATATCATAATCATCGTGACCTACACACCAGAAGTTTTTACTGAATAGAATATGCATTAATATTTCATATTTTGATGATTGTCAAAGTAAATCATGATGAAGACATTTTCTCCTCTGTTATTTTTATTGTTTTCCTCCTCAGCTAAATGAGCTTGATTTCCTCTAGCATCTGACAAGAAATACTATTGTAGTCTACTTTTTCACGACAAATATTGATATATTGAATTTGATTAGTTTTCTGCCTATATAACTTGGATTTCTAACAAAATCTCCGGGTTCCCATTATGTCTATTTCAAGAGTTTGAAGATTGCAAACTCTATTATTGATTGCAATTTTTCTTTTGGTTTGAACTTCTCTTTGTTTAAGTTGTGTAATGTTTTCATTTAGTAATTTCTCTTTTACTAAAGTTTTTAATTTTTCAAACGACGCGCGACGGTTTCCAATGTTATGACCACAATATTGTATTTTGCTGGTATTGTGAAAAGTAAATATATATATATATATATATATATATAATTTTTTCAATTTGCAATAGTAGCTTTTAACTCTCCGATGGTAGTATAGTTAAAGAAATGCGTTTCCATTGTTAACAGTTTTCTTCAAAAGCGTAATTGACTAACCGTCCCTTCAACGTGTCTAGCAAAACTTTTCTCATATGCAGTTGATTGTTCTCTACATATTCTAGTTATTATCAAATGGCTAAAATAGCTTTCTTTCTATGTATTAAATTCATTCTCTCATTCAGATGAAACCAGAAGTTTTGGACCGTATGTCCGTTCATATAATGAGAATACACAAGAAAGGTGATGTGGAACTGATACTTAGACAATTATAGAGTAGTAGCACAAAACTCAGACTTATATTTCAAAAATATTAAAAACAAATTTTCTATTTTTTAAGTGAACATTAGGATGGTGTCATGTCTTGATATTCAACCATGACTGCAGCATATGAGTTTGTGCAATTCATTTATGATTCATTAGATACTAATAAATACGTTCTTAGCGTACTATTTGATTTAAGTAGAGCTTTCAACTTCCTAAATCATGACTTTTAACATTGGAAATGTTAATGTTCATACATGGGGCCGGAGTTCCGTGTTTTATCCAAGACCACCGACATGAAAGTATCGAGGTCAGATGACGTAATACTGAGCGCGAACTTACTATAGTGTGGTGTGCGCAGTGTGAGTATGCGCGGAGAACATGCAGTTGTAATAGGTAATCGCGGTTGTAGTCGGGCAGCTCCAATCGTAGTCGCCATGGATTCACTAAGTTTGACAAATAGCGCATGGTTATTTTTGTAACAAGTATCTAAAATCACGTTGTTTGGGACGAATCGTATCTGTTTCCGCGGACGAGGCGAAGCCGAGTCCAGAATAAGTTTACGTTTATGAATGGTGTTATCATTTCCAATGTTCCGAGGGTTGCAAGGATTGTGAAATCTGTGAATTTTTAATTAAAAAAATTGAATCAATAGGAATTCGGGGAAACCATGGATAGAGTCTCTTATTACCGGTAGAAAAATTATTGTAAAATTTGACAATAATTACTCTCAAAAACAGGATGTCAGTATCGGTTTGCCTCAAAGTGTGGTCCTCTCTCTTTTACAACATTTATTAATTATTTGGAAACACATCTCAGTGAAGACATCAAATTAATTACATATGCAGATGATGTTACAGTTGTATTGTGGTGAAAACACAAGAATTAAATAATTCCTAATATCAAAACTTTCATCATGGTGTACACTTAATCAATTACTTCTATATTTACATAAAACAATCTATATTATGCATTGTTGTTATATTTAAATGCGTATCAATAGGGATGGAAAAACGAGAAGCTACAGGGTAATTATATAGGTTGTAACAAGTTTTTTTCCGCAACTTGTTAATTATTTAATTAGTTGCCAAATATTTTCCATTCAGCACCCGTACTAAGAATAAATTCAATTTGTTGCCAAAAACTCACAAATAAAAACCAAGTTAGAAGCAACTGAGCATGTGCGGGCGGAATATTAGAGAGTGAGGGAATTTAATTGTAAAGATTTTGTAAAATTTTTTTGTAATTTTTTCAATACATTGTTATTTTGTTTAAATTTTGCTTTTGATTGTTTCCTCCTTAAACAGTTGCAGGAATATCAGTTGTATGAATACGCTGGCGCCCAGTTTCTTTGTTTATTTTTGTTTTGTAACATTCAAATTATTAAATAACTCTTCTCGCCACAGAGTGACCTTCGACCAACCCCTGAGCTAACCGGTTGCTACTCTTTCATAGCTTCCTCAGCACCCCGCTGAGAAGTTGTGGTTGCAAGGTAGGGAAGCGACGCAAAATGTACAGTTTTATGGCGACAGACACCTGTTTTAAATCTAATAATGAATCAAGATACCATTACACGATCAGCATCTATTAAATTCTCAGTTCTAGTAGCTGCCGAAAATTTTACTTGAACGAATCACATAGAATCGGCATGCAAAAATATACACCCTGCATTTTTTGCATTACGATATCTGAAACTAATTTAATCGAAAAGACAACTAATGAATGGATATTATGGACATATACATTCTCATCTCGGGTACACAATTACTCTCTCGTGTCTAGGACGTAGGTACAGAAATGCAAATAGTTTTTATTTTACAGATAAAAATCATTCGCCTCATATTTTTGCTCATTCCACTGGATTTGTGTCGACCTATATTCATAGAAAATAACATCTTAACTTTATCTTCAATTATTGCATTCTACCAAAACAAAAATAAATCTACATTTAATTCAAATAAGCATACATGCAATACCCGTGTGTGTGATCAGATTTCTATTAATAATCATATCCTATCACTTTTTAAAAAAAGTCCGTGCGTCTGTTGTGCCATCATTTTTAGTGCGCTTCGTTGTGGTAAGAAATCGACAGACTTTTTCAATTTTTAAAAATGAATTAAAAAATACCTAATAAGTAAATGTTATTATTCCATACAAGAGGTTTTTAGTAATGTACACAATTAATGACTGTATTGAAAATATAGCATCATATTCTGTGTCGTCCAGTGCTTAATATTGTGTAGTACATAAGTATTGTGTTTTAGTTATTATGTTTGTTACTATTTATTGTAATTTTTAATGACGTTTTACTATTGTAACAATGTTTAAATATTATTTCATTTTATTAAGGTGTATTCAAAATTGACCTGTCACATCTATACAAAGGTATAGTCAAGTTAATAGATAATTTTATTATTGTTATTATTATTATTGATGTAACACAAAAATAGTTCAGAAATAAAACAGTTTAAACTATAATAAACTCCTCATTTTTCCATATCCGGAATTTCTGTAAATGTGCAATTCAGCTATTATAGTCTCTCACGAGGTCCTTGTGTGCCCAGGGTCGCTTGTGCGTTTTTTGTAAAGATAAATCGAATCCAGGAAAAACACAGACTCTTCAATTTCACAATACATGAATCGGGATCTACATTTTATCAATATGTGCGGAGAACGCACATGCGCGTTTTCAAAAAGACAACGACAAAAACACCAACACTACTTATTAGAACCCTTAACCTAAACAAAAAAGAATATAAACTAATTAACAACATAATTATATATTCCGCACGTGCCTAAATGGCTTTTTTAAATCCGCAGTGACAGTGTTAAGACTAACTTCACATTGGTGGTAGCAAAAAAATAATATGGCTTAGACATAGACTTGGTAGAAACCAATACCCAGATAAAAGCATTAACGGTACTTTGTAAATGAGAAAATTGACGGAAATTGTAATTTAATTAATTTAATGGTCCAGTAGTATATGAAAGGCTATTACCGTAATTTACTTTATTTAGACATTTATACACTACGCGCTGTACCATGATTCTCTAGGTGATATGTGTACATTAACGAAAACAGTGGGTAATAACTTAACTGTGGAAAAAACAAGATCTATTTTCAATGATAAACATAATTTAGCAGATTAGAATATCCAATTAATTTAAACTTGAATGCTGGACCACTTGAAAAAATTAAAGCTATCACAGATGATATGAGGCATGCCACTTAGGACCGCATTTTTAGAAATTCTTATGATAAATGTTTTGAGTTTCTTATGTTTCATCAAGTTGTTAAATTGAACAATTGAGGTAAGTGGTCCCGCACAGCTCCCAACTGCCATCTCCAGCCAAACTTGATATTTTAATATTATATACATGTATTTGCGAAACACTGAATGGAGTTTTTTCTAAGTAACCTAAAAATAGAAGGATTAATTTTATGAAAAAGAACACCATATATACAGGGTGATTGACGTAGGCCATTCATTAGAAGTATTTCAACTTGCAGTTGGATTAGAAACTTGAAATTTGGTATGCAGCCATAATCGATCATGCCCGTTCTATCTAAAATATTTTCAGTCCTCCAACTATACAGGGTGTGCCAAAAATTGGTACCAACTTTCTTATTTTAAATGGAAACCTATATTTCTCTTAACATGGTTCAATTGGTCTCCTAATTCTGAGTTTAGAGAACCTAAGTTATGTTAACTTATCTATTACAATTTTTGACATATGTCCAATTTTTTGAAAAAAATTGCCGCTGTAGTAGTTTACGAATAAATTTGTATCTCGCAAACCTTTCAAAATTGTGAAACCAAATTTGTGAAGCAGGTAGCTGGAAGTCCAGGCTAACTTTTGATGTCACATCGGTGGTCCCATTTTGTACCATATGGGCGCGGTCGATTTTCAAACGTCGCAATCAAAAATTGTCAAAAAGTCAATTTTTTCAAATGGCACCTACAATTTTTTTTCACACCGTTCAAAATAAAATTGAATTTTAGGGTGAGTTACTTAAGCATTCCCTATACCTAACTTCACCCCATATCGAGTTATTCAATAAAAATCAAGAAATACCTTATCTTGCCGAGAGATTCCTTACTTCATCAAGTATGCCATGGAAACAAAAGACAGTTGTAATAATTTTTAAAGAAAAATATGGATTCTTATTTAATTACACACAACACCAACAAATTATTATTAACGAACAAGAACAATGTTAACGAAATTCTGACGTAAATGTTCAATGTGACCACCAAATTTTTGTTCAAATATTCTATTATTCTACTTTCAACAGATTGCGTAGCACATCTTTGCGCCTACCATTTCTGACGCCAGAAGTCAATACAAAATTGAATTTTAGGGCCACTTTTATTAACATTGTGTATGTCTATCTACAGTCGTTTTTGAGTTATTGGCATTTTTTGAAAAAAATATATTGTTTTTTTTTCTCAAGGGTAGTAGGCTTTGGAAACAATCATTTCATTTTAATTTTTATTCAAAAATCGTATTGCAATAATAAATAATAGCAACAAAATAACAAATAAACAGATTAACAAAATAATTATTAATACAAATGCTCAATGTGTGAACCGTTTTCACTGACAGAATTTCGTCAACGTTGTTCTTGTTCGTTAATAATAATTTGTTGGTGTTGTGTGTAATTAAATAAGAATCCATATTTTTCTTTAAAAATTATTACAACTGTCTTTTGTTTCCATGGCATACTTGATGAAGTAAGGAATCTCTCGGCAAGATAAGGTATTTCTTGATTTTTATTGAATAACTCGATATGGGGTGAAGTTAGGTATAGGGAATGCTTAAGTAACTCAACCTAAAATTCAATTTTCTTTCGAACGGTGTGAAAAAATATAGTAGGTGCTATTTGAAAAAATTGACTTTTTGACAATTTTTGATTGCGACATTTGAAAATCGACTGCGCCCATATGGTACAAAATGGGACCACCGATGGGACATCAAAAGTTAGCCTGGACTTCCAGCTAACTGCTTCACAAATTTGGTTTCATAATTTTGAAAGGTTTGCGAGATATAAATTTGTTCGTAAACTACTACAACGGCAATTTTTTTCAAAAAATTGGACATATGTCAAAAATTGTAATAGATACGTTAACATAACTTAGGTTCTCTAAACTCAGAATTAGAAGACCAATCGAACCATGTAAAGAAAAATATAGGTTTCCATTTAAAATTAGAAAGTTGGTACCAATTTTTGGCACACCCTATATAGTTGGAGGACTGAAAATATTTTAGATAGAACGGGCATAACCGATTATGGCTGCATACCAAATTTCAAGTTTCTAATCCACCTGCAAGTTGAAAAACTTCTAATGAATGGCCTACGTGAATCACCATGTATAATAATCTTCTTAACGGTTTCGTTTCTGAATACAGGATGTAAACTTTTATTAATTTTTTTGGAGGGAGCTGCAACCTTCAGTGTCACACCCTCTGAAATAGTTTTTAAAAAAGACCAAAGCTTGAAAAACAGTATGCTCGAATACTATCACTCGACACGTGTTTTCCAACTATGTTGGAATGATCTGGGGATGTTTAAAACTCAAATTTTAATCATCTTCAAATGACTAGTGAAACACGCACCGAATGATAGTATTTGAGTATAGTAGTCTGTTTTGGTATTTATGGAAACTCTTCCAAAAGCAAAAAAATCAGAGCAGGTTGAATTATTTCTTTGTGTGTATGTGGGTGCGTGCGTGTGTGAGGTGGGGTACGTGGGTGTGTCTGTGTATGTGAGTGTCTTACAGATTACAATCAGTTTTGTTTTAAAATAGTGTTAGAAGGTATTCTTAATGAAACTAGTATGGAACAATTGAGAGTTGTAGCAGTACATTGCTGACTGTGAAAAACTATTTGAACGGTAAAAGTAGGAAATATAGGTCGTGTGCTTAATCTCAGCGATACCACATAGAATATTTGGAAAAAATGTTAATCAAGTAGGTATTCGCAGTCGGCCATCAACTTGTACTCGTTTCACCATCCTGTCAAAATTAAATTGGAAATATTACCAAAGTGACCGCCATTTCACAGTTCCTCCAGGCGCTTTCTCAAAATACTTAAAATATAAACGTCCAAAGCGTTAGTTTTATTCAGATCATGAAAAATAGATGATCCGACATTTAAAAAAGTACATTTACAGCTTAGTTATGAACATACATAATAAATTAATAACGAAACAATGTACATTTGTTAGTGCTCTCAAGATCTTTTTTAATAAGCCTGTTCTCTTTTTATAAGCAAGCGTTATGGAAAAAAACATAAGTACATTCTTTCATAGAAAACTAAAGAAACGCCTGGTAAAGAAATTTCTGATCGTTTGCTGTTGCTTCAAACCTTTTAAAATTATATTGCTTTAAAGTTGGTCACTGAAAAATACTGTTTATTTTATTTTGTGAATGAACTTAAAATATCTTCGAGACATGTAAAAGAAATACTGTAAATAAGTACTAGCATATAGCATGTACATGGAAAATTAAGGGTATTAACATTGGAAATGTTGATGTTCGCGTATAGCATATAGGACAAAAGTTACGAGTTTTTTTTCCAAAGCCGTCGACATGAAAGTCAGTCAGATGATGTAGTACTGAGCGAGAGCCTGTTACTATGTGGGAAGCAATGATGCGGTGTAGTCGGTCAGCGCCGATCGATATTGTACCACCTGTTCTACAAAAGACGGTACGGAGAGAGCAAATCTTGTAGCATCGGGCCGGGACGCATTAGTGCTGCTGCGGCGGGCGAATAAAGAGGTGTGACATCATTTGTCTCACTATTTATTCCTTGCCCTAGTGTTCATCATCAGCCGCACGGTTGGCGCATAGGTAATGTTCTCGCTTATGGTGCGAAAGGTACCTGGTTCAAACCCCTATGCCTGTTGAATTTTTTTAATTTGATTTTGTGACGATTAATATATTTTTTACAAATTCTTTTCTATGATTTCTTTAGATTAGGTTGGTAGGTTTTTATTCTGCTTAAAATAAATTCATTATTTCGTGTAATTTCTTTAGGTTAGGTTAGTAGGTTTTTATTCTGATAAATAATTGTTAATAATTATTATTAGCGCGAGTCGAGATCAGATGACGTAATACTGAGCAAGTGTGCACAGTATGAGTATGTGCGGAGATCATGAAATTATAATGCAGTTGTGGTCATCGCCAATGGTAGTCGCCAGGATTCACAACCTTTGACAAATGGCGAATAGTTATTTTTGATAACAAGTACCTAAAATCATGTTTTTTGGGACGGATCGTAGCCGGAATAAGTTTATGTTTTATGTATAGTGTTATCATTTCCAATTCCATTCCAATTTCCCGATGGTTGCAAGGATTGCGAAATCTGTGAATTTTTTGTTAACTGAATTGAAATTCTTCTGTACAGGAGCTATGGTCCTCCGAAAATGGAGCTTAAAGAGTGAATTTTACTGATTATCTCTCAGTTAATCATAAGTCTTGGCCTGTTCTAGGATTCGTTTCCATTCCTTCCTATTATTTGCCTTGGCTTTCCAATTTCTGACTCCCAGCGTTTTTAGGTTGCATTCTACTTGGTCCTTTAATCTGGCTCGGGGCCTACCTCTCTTTCGAGTTCCAGCCGATGTCTGGTGGAATATTTGATTTGGAAGTTCCATTTTGTCCTTTCTTTCTAGGTAACCAAGCCACCTTAATCTGTTGACTTTGTTGGATAGGTAGTAATATCAAGTACTTCGTAGAGGTCGTTGGAAATTATAGCGCCGACACCATGTTCTGTTCTCCTGTACACCTCTGTATATATGACGAAGTATCTTTCGTTCAAAGCAGCCCAACAACCTTCATCGCTTTTTGTCATCATCCATGTGCCGCTGAGGACAGGTTCATTAATTATTTTGTTACTTTCATTTATTTGAGATCCAAGATATATAAACTCTATTTTCTTTTCAATTGTATATGTTTCTATCACCAAAACTTCGGATGGCGCTAAGTGCTATTAAAAATTTTCATATACTTTTTATCAGCTATATTAATATGTAACCCCACTTTCTTCGCTGCTGCTTCTAATAATTTGAATGGAGTGGTTTGTATTAAGTCCATTTTTGACCTTGCCTTTATATCAATGTCATTCGCGTATGCTAGTATTTGTACACAATAGTTCCCCTAGTCATTATACCTAATACTCTTATGGTTTTTCTAAATTTTTTTCTATGTTAAACAATAAGCATGATAAACTATCTCCTTGTCGTAGTCCTGTTATAAAGATCTTGACATGTTGCTTTAGACCTTCACTTTGCATTCAACTTTAGAAAGATTTCCCTCACTAATTTTATTGGGTGTATTTGAATATGAAATTCTATCATGGCATTATAAAGTAACTTTCTATGCTCTCATAGGTGCTTCTGAAATCTATCAATAAGTGGTGGGTGTCAATTCCGCAGCACTTGTTTAAGGAAAAATATTTGGTTGGTTATTAACTTTTATTTACGAAATCCACTTTGATATTTTCCTGTTATATCTTGGCAATATGCTACTAGGTGAATATAGAGTATGTAGGCCAGTACTTTGTACGTCACGTTTCGAATGGTGATTTCTTCATATTAATCACATGTCATTTGATCTCTTCCTTTATGTATAGGAATAAAACTCCCGGATGACTGAGAGATAGGTATAAAAATACCTATATTCCTGCCATCCAGGAGTTTTACTGGTTTCTAGGTTAATGACACTAGCTAACATATGTGATCTTTTAGCTTGCTTACTCCATACTTCAGAAGCTCAGAAGGTACACCATCTATATCAGGAGATTTGTAGTTTCTCAGTCCCTTTATTGCCCTGAATACTTCCTCTTCTATTGGGATGTTATCTTTCTCTCTCGTCTTCTATGTCTTCAAGCTGTGTGTTTGCTTCATCTGCTTCTGTCTGGTTTCTCATATTTAGTCTCGTTTCAAAGTTTTTGGACCATCTCTCTAATATCTGATCTTGATCACTGATAA
This sequence comes from Stenurella melanura, assembly GCA_963583905.1. Classification (NCBI taxonomy): domain Eukaryota; kingdom Metazoa; phylum Arthropoda; class Insecta; order Coleoptera; family Cerambycidae; genus Stenurella; species Stenurella melanura. The sequence continues at coordinate 82,162,034 of OY757312.1, forward strand.
TCTCCCCTTCTCGGTTTCTAACGATTGATAATCTGCTTAAATTCCTTTCTATTTCTTTATTTTTGATATTCCCATAAAATTATCTTGCTTCATTTTACATGTTAAGTCTTTCTAGCTCCTGTAGTTGCCATTCTATCTCTTCCTTTTTTTTCGTTTTATTATTCGTTTCTCTTCTCGCCTCAATTGCCTGTACTCTCTTTATCTACTTGTCTTATTCTTCGACCTTGAAGTCCTATGTATACATAATTTTTTCTCTGCATTGCTTGTTTGCACTCCTCATCACACCACTTTGAACCTCTTTGCTCTTGTTTTTGCTTTCCTATGTTTCAGTCTTAAGCTAGTGAAAATTTAAAAGGGGGAAAATGTGTAGAAATAATACTTATCTACTACTCGTTTCGCCACTAATGAATAAAATAAATTTTACTTAATATAAAAAATAAGCCTCAATAATGTAAATCAGGTATCATAAAGTTATCCCAAAGCGTTTCCGGAATAATCAGTAAATGGAGAAGGTAAATAGTAACGAATTTAATATGATATGACTGATTTTCAAGCCAACTTGACTTCAAGCACGATATAAAATAATTCAACTAATTGAACATATTAGTTCAGAGAAATTACAATACACAAAAGAATTAAATGGACGGGCGGCTCAAGTCGTTATTGAGCTTGAAAAATATTAGAAGACTATGCCACTGCATTTATCAAAACCAAGTAATTTTAATTTTTAAACAATAATGTCTTAAAAGGACTTTTCCATTCATTCTCATGTCACCGGATATTTTTACTTTAATTGTAGAATTTTGTATTTACTTAATTATTAAACTTACGTTACAATGAATCTACACAGAGAAAACACACAAAAATTTAAACTTAAACAGTAAAATTAAATTGTTCGGTAAGTACTCCTATGATTTCACGTATTGCATGTTCACATTGTACACTATTAGGCCAGGCGTCAGAGAGTCCGGCATAATATGTAAATACCTCTTTAAATCGTGAAAAATATTTTGCTGTTGGAATCAGTTCATTATAGGCCTCTTTTAGACATAATTTTCCCCTCGTCGGCCCCCCAGGACATCCCCAATTTTGGGGCAGTATCGCTCAAAAATACTTCTTTTTGCCACTGTCTCAGTTCTGAACGGTCCTACGAAAAAAGAGATGGTTATCAAAGTTAAAGACAAGTAAATCCTCTATCGAAATGGTTCAGACACATCTTTACGTAGTATTAATATTCTTGGAGTTACAGGCGGAGGAACTCAAGCAGAATTTCTATCAAAGGATCAAAATAAAAATCGGTTTATCTCCCGATTACGTAAAAAGGTTACCAGCACTTGTTATAAGCAGGTCGTTAAAGATGCTGATTATCATATTAACTCAGCGATAGATATATCACCTCGTTAATTATAAATTAAACACTGCTTTTAGATGAATCAAATAAAATATTATAAATACTCTACATATGTTTTGACTTATTAGGCCTTTATCAAGAGTATTACATAGTGATAAAGGCCTAATAAGCCGAAACATATGTAGAGTATTTATAATATATTTTAATTCATCTAAAAGCAGTGTTTAATTTATAATTAACTATTCTTTTCAAGATGTTTCACAAGTTCAGTACAGTGTATATATCACCTCATTACGATCCTGTAATTATAGTTGGTGAACACGTTGACCTTTTATTCCTTAGGACTATCCACACGTTTTTCAAATATGTGTTTATGAAACCAAGCAAGGACGAACGAATTTATGCTTCGAAATCTTTTAATTGCCCAGAAGAAGTTGCGGATAACATATTATTTCTCCACGCAATCAGCGGATGTGACACAACTTCTGCATTTTTTAGCAAGGCAAAGCAAAATTTGTTAAATTATTGCAACATTCTGCAGGACTACAAACAAACGTGGAATGTTTTAAAGACCCCAGTTCTCACTCTGATGTTATATATATATAGCAGGCCAAAAAGTTTTCATAGCCCTTTACGGAGCAGAACCCGATCAGCATTCGTCGAATGGATTTAGGTATAAATACTTTACTAAGTCAGTGGCAGAAAGTACATGTAACCTTGCATTGTTACCTCCTACTTAGTCTGCTACACGCCAACACTTTTTTAGAACATAGTATCAAATTCAGCAGTGGTACAGCAATACCAAAAGTTCTCAAGATTGGAGTTGGATGAGAAAAAAAATTGGTATGCCAAAAACGAAGCTGCTCTACAAGAACTACTAAAAACAATAAGCTGCAAAGCTGCAAAGCTGCAAAGCTGCATGTAGTTGTAGAGAAGCTGGACTAAGATGTTCCGTTATTTATTAAAAAACACTGGTAATAGGGACCGACTAGAAAAACAGAAAACCTATATGGCCTTTTTCTCTAGGAGCACTTTGAAAAAACTGACCTGGGTTTACATTTTTAATGTTATGGTAGGAAAGATTTGAGAACTACTGTTTTTCAGGATCAATGGATGTTATAATTCCGAATATTAGAAATAATAAAAAACTGCAATACCCGACTTGTGTTCCCGTCCGTAGAAGTGCGGCACTTTGATGGGATTATTTGTATTGAACTTTTTATACCATTAATTATGAAAATGTAAATAATTCCTTCTCTTTCGACACAACACAAGCATAGCATGACCGCCGGGGTTTAAATAGGATTTGTTTACATGTGTTTTTTAATTTGGAACAAAGCTATTGTAGCTTTTATTGTCGTTTATAAGAATTTATAAAATTTTAAAGTGCTTTATTAACATTTGTAACATTGTGTCAAAAACTTAAAAAATTAGTAATTGTTTTATGAAATTGAAAACGAACAGTTAGACGTCCGAGATACGATAACAGAAATTAGTTGTGTATTTTAAGTTAGGAAAAAATCTGTTTTTTTAACGAATTGAGCCCATGATTTTTCCCAATCAGGTATCGAAAATTAAAAATCAAGCATTTGGTCACACCTTTAATGCCCAATAGGTAACATCCAATAACTGAACAATTCTTTTGAATCTTTTACAAAAATTGTTCGAAATGACCTCCATCTTCACGTATACACATTTCGGTACGTCGAACTAATAACGTATTTACTCCGTTCAACACATTTGGTAAATTAGGATCATTTTTTATGGTTTCTATGCACATTAAAATACGTCGTTGCAATTGTTCTAAAGCTCTTCCGCACCAGCTGCATTTCCACCACTTTCTCCATGTACCAAGTCCACATCCGCGAGCTCTGGATAAGTGTAATCTCCCATAATGTCCAAAATCTGCGTTTTAAAACACTACACTAAACTGTGAATTAACGTTATCAAGAAAGAAAACAAAAAGAAAAACTTGGTCCAAAATCCAAAAAGTAACACAAAAAGCACGAACGAGAAGTAGTGTCTTACGTAACCAAGCACTAACGACTTGAACGATAAGTCAATGAAATAAATCTTAACATAAGTGGCACAAAATTCAAAAAGAAAACAGACAAAACCAAGGAACGGGTACGTCGCGTCATGCGTGCGTTCTTTACCAAGTAAGGACAAAACTGAAATTATTACTTGAGAATATTACAATGGAGAGATAGGATAATTGACCGCGAAGAAGCAAAAAACATGACGATGTCCCCTGTCGGTCGCTTTTAACTGCATTGTCGGCATACTTATTTGTAGGAATGTCAGAGTATCTCGTGCGACAAGACGCGAGGCAATAAAACCTACCCCAATATGCCTGCAGTTCTCAAACTAGGTTATTAAGTATTTTGGAAATTTTTGTTTATTTTTTTTCTCCAAAACTATGAGCTTTAGACCCCATGTTATATAAGGTTTTTTTGTTTGTCTTGTCGTTCCCTACCATCAGTTTTTTTTAATGACATGAAACTAATTACACCCTGTATGTAGACAACTTAGATCAAGCCGAAGAACCCGAGGGTAAATTATTAGCTTTTTTGGAACACGATAAACACGAAGAGGCCGAATTTTATGTTTTATTGAAGCAAGGGAACATTTTGAACCTTCAACTTCGAAAAAATCCAAACTAATGTACCTAATAGATTGGCAGTAGAGAAAAAAGAATTAGAACTAAGTTAACCAAATAAATAAAAAGTGGATTAGGCCGATTGGGGAAACTTACAAATAATGCGGCAAACTCAAGGTGGTGTGGAAACTAGCCGATAGTTGTAGACATTCCCGCCTGTAACTCCAAGAATATTAATACTACGTAAATATATGTCTAAACCATTTCAATAGAGAATTTACTTGTCTTCAACTTTGATAACCATCTTTTTTTTCGTAGGATCATTCAGATCCGAGATATTGGCAAAAAATGATTTTTGAGCGATATTGTCCCAAATCTGTGGGTGTTCCGGGGGGCCGGTGAGGAGGAAAAATTAGAATGGCTAAAAGAGGCCTATGATGAACTGGTTTCAACAGTAAAATCTTTTTCCCGATTTAAAACGATGTTAATCTATCTGACGCCTGGCCTATATGTACAGTTTGAAGAGAAATCAAAGCGCGACAATCATAAATAAAACATGCCATATAATTTTTATGAATGAATCATGAGCTACTTTTTTACACATTATTTGCTTATTTACATTACAATAGACGTTCCGAGAAGTCTATTATTATTTAATTTCAGTATGTTATCTTTAAACTTAACAGGCTATTATGTCCTAATCTAAAGGCAGGATGTCAGTAATGTCATCTTCTGCAGACATAAAATTAAAATATTATTCTGTTACCATTCCAATTTACACAACTTTTAGCTTAAGGTGGCCATTCCCTAGAAAGAGACATCCGATAGGGAAATATTTATGATTTTTTGCCATAATTTTTTTTTCTTAGTACGTATATTTAAAAAAACTATAAGAGTACCTAAGTAGAACCATAACAAGAGTATTACTATGAATTTTCATTCAATAATCTCAGTGGGTTGCAAAATAGCTAGATTTAAATTTGAAAATTATGCTAATCTTCCTATTTCGTAGTTTTAAATCGAGCTATTTTGCAAACCACTGAAATTATTGAGCGAAAATTCATAGTAATAGTCTTGTTATGGTTCTACTTAGGTACTCTTATAGTTTTTTTAAATATACGTACTAAGAAAAAAAAGTTATGGGCAAATATAATAAATATTTCCCTATCGGATATCTCTTTCTAGGGAATGGCCACCTTAGTCATTTGCTAAACAATTATTATGACATCCTCACCTATAGCTTCAAACATTAAAAATTAATAATTATGAAATAAAATAGGTAGACATAATTACTGGAATAATTGGAGGCACTATCTTAAAGGCCGTTTTATGTCAATCAATTTTGAGCAAATAATTGGTCAGTGAAGATATATCTTTATACACATTGATGGTTTAACAATCAGTTTTCATATATTCAAAAGTGTCTACATTTTTTATGGTTGGAGATAGAGAGAACATTTACAAAGATAATTCCGCGTTCTATTTTTTAAACCTATTTGATTTAATCAAATAGGTACATTATACAAATAGGATGTTCAACCATAATTCTCATACCTATAAGTGACATTTTAAAGCAATTTAAGTGATTTAGAAACTGCTCACTTTTCGTTTGACATGTCATCATTTTCTGAAATAATAAAATGGAAGAGATGGGAATTTATTAGTGGAATACATTATTTGTGGGGTCCATAACAAGTTAAAAAGTTCTATTTTATCAATAAATTACATTTTATACGAAGGCCATAACAAGATAAGGAAACGTCAATCATACAAAATTATTAAGAGAAGTACTTTAAAATCACCCTAAACGAACAAAGTCTTTTTTTGCATAAAGGCCCAGAGCCACAGCTACAATTGAAAAAAGTAATTAGTGAATAAACTATAAAAAACATATCTAACCTTGCTTAGGTTACATATGTTTTTAATAGGTAGATCTTTTCTTTACAAGTGAAGCGCTGTCAATTATCAACGCAACCACGCTATGCTGGAGGAGTCGCCTTTATTGTCTCTTACGACATAATTATCAGAATTAATAGCACCTACCCGAAGATTCAGATCATTTAGAAATACTGTCACGAGCTTGCTAACTATTACCATCTGTAAACTGAATATGAAAGGAATTATTGGAATGCGTGAAGTTGGAATTTCACTTCGAAAAATTTGCAGCAATTTGGATCTAAAGGCGTGGGCAACAATCAAGTTGTTATAAAAATTATGTATATTAAGAAACGCTGATGTGCAACTATTAACTGCGTACGAAGTTCTTTTTAAGCAGGTTTTTTAGAAATATTTTCCTGCATTCCAGTACGCGTTACCCAATAATCTAGTTAAGACAAAAACATTGGATTTTATGCATCAATATTAATTTTTCTTGTAAAAAATACTACAAATAAAATAGAAGAAGATGGTTATAAATGTTTCGTTGTCGCAGATTCATCTTGAACAAGCTGATGTGAATTTCTCTGCCATACCATCGGCAAATCAGTGCATTCGTGATTCCAATTTTTATGGCCTAAATGATTTGATATATTAATATGCATTGATATCATATACTACAAATAAACCTTAGAATAAGCTTGACATGTAAATATTTAAACAAAATAAAATATATTTCAAAGTTAAAAAGTTAAAGGTGTACGAAGTACTTAGCTGGGCTGGTTAGAATCATTTAAAAATCTATAATACAATTAAGGTTCATTTTTGTTCATTATTTTTATCACAGGTGTGCTAACAAGGCAGTGCATGTATTAATATTAATTACAGGGGATTTAATTTTTTCCGTAATATTACTATTCATTATTTTTTCATAAATAGGTATTTCTAACAAAAGTGCATGGCACAAATTCAGAAGCGTACTCTCATACCGCTTTAATATATTTTATGGGAGTGGAGAGATACGGGTGCCTAGACAGTTTATATTTTAAAAAACTTATGTACAGTATTTTAAAAATCGAACAAAAACAATTAAATGTTTTTTATTTCTTTCCTATTCAAGATTAGAAAAATACTATGCATGTTTAACACCTGTATGGTGAAATACATACAGATGACAAGCTTTCACACATTTTTATTTAGTACGGTTTTGTACATTGTTGTCCCAATCTAAGTACGCTAATATACTAGTTGAGTAGACACAAAAAAACAGCCGTAGACACACATACAAACAACTAGTCTTCTAGCTAACACTAATGCCTATTGAATTACATTGTCTAATTTCTAGCATTTTAAACTACAAAATTAGATTTAAATATTTAGTGAATATTTAGTGAATATCATTCAAACCCCGCAATTTCGATCTTTGAAAAGTTTTACAGGTTTTTCGACTTTCTTAACCCTGATAGTACAAAAACTTGTGTCCGAATATCATTAAGTACTGACCCCTGTTCATTATCTTCATCATTTTTTGGTATCTCACTCGGTCGTGGCCGCTAGATTTCTTTAACGCTATGCTGTTCTGTTGAATTTTTCTAAACTTTATCATAGCAGTTTCGACTTCAAATTGTAGCATGTTTGTACTTGAAATGTTGTCTGACTATCTGATACAATGTGGATCTACTGATCTGTGCAAGCCTAAACTTTGCTTTTCGCGAATACACAGTCTTAGTAGTACCATTTTCGCTTCCCCTTGTATGATGCGGGAAGTGGGAACAGATTTAACAGGATCCTCACTGCAAAGTGGGAATTTTCAGCGTTTTTGTAAAATATCATATTTCATGTTAATCAAGTTTTATTCTATAATTTCTGTTTACTAAAATTTATCCATTCTCAATATTTAATTATAATATATTTAATACATAAATCGTTGTTGCTCATTTTAAGACTTTTGCCTATATTTACCTATTTTTAGACTCCACAACGTCCTTTGCAGTCAGCCTACTATCATCGTAATGGCTACCATTATAGTTCAGTGGGCGAATAATAGCAGGACGTTGTTAAATAGAGCTAATTTCTATATCAAATTTTACACAGAAACGAAAAACAATTATTTTGTTTCCTCAGAAAACTACCCTAAAGTTCAATTTTAATAAATAACAGTGATACAATATTTTTTTAATCTTCAGATTTCATAATTATTAATAAAAATAACGTGTACTTCCACGAAATGAGAAATACTAAAGAAAAAACTGTCAAGTTTTGAAACTTGATAATGATGTCCATCTTTATTTTTATCTGTGTTTATTCTATAAGTATTTTTTGAATTGTTTGTTCTATTTCAATACTGACTAGATTCAAACCTTATAATTTTCGTTGGATTATTGAATTTTCAATATAATTGTTGAAAATTTTATAGCATACTCTTCCCAGATTTCCGAGAATAAGTTATATTTAGTTACAATTGCTATATTTGTAATTTTAATCATTCTCGATAACTACCTTGATTGACGAAACGCATACTATGCAGTATTGTGATTATAAAATCTTATCAGCGGTTACAATACTCACCAAGCGCATTCTTTTTTACTTCCCTCATTTACCGAAGGGAAGTATTGTATCTGTGATAAAAATCACCTTCCGAGATTTCCTCGGATTTACATGTTTCAAACCATGTAGATTACGAGAATAAAGATCCTTCAATTCCGTCAGTCAGTCGATTTTTTTCAAAAACAATAAGGTTCTTTTTCTAGCCAACGCTAATTTCTCTGTCCAAATCTTAATAAAAACAGACTTCTTTCTTAAGTTACCGTACTTCCAAGTAACGTGCAGCATGGAGAGGTAGACGGGTAGAGTAACAAACAGACAAAGAGACGGAAATATTATAATAAACCTGAGGCCTTCGCTTCTAACATATACACCAAACCTCTTTCTTTACTCCTACCAGCTAGCTTTACTTATTTTCCCCTATTTACCCCTATTTAACCCCCAACTCTTCAACGGAATCATCTCAAAATATAATCCAGTCCCAGATGTCGTTATAATACATACGTGTACCAAATTTCAAACGGATATCTCAATTTTATTTTATCAACCCCTTTAATAATGTAGTGGAGGGTTGAAAAAGTTTATAAAAAATCTGATGCCTTGGCTTCTAGGACATACACGGAATTTTAAGGTTCTGTACTCTTACCAGTTAGCTTCACTTATTTTCCCCTATTTACCCCTATTTAACCCCCAACCCTCCAACAGAATGATCTCAAAATATAATCTAGTTCCACATATCGTTAAAATACATAGGTGTACCAAATTTCAAGGGAATATCTCAATTTTATTATATCAACCCCTTTAATAATGAGTAGGGGTGGTGAGGGGTTGAAAAATATTATTAAAAAAATCTAAGGCCTTCGCTTCTAGAATACAGGGTGGACCATTAATAATAAGCCATAGTGCAGGGGTAGATTCTTTGGGCCAAAATATGAGAATAAAACCAAAAATGCTTTAGTAAAATGTTGCTGGGGGTGTCAAAATTCAAATTATTTTTTCGTTTTTTTGCAATAACTCAACAGATCCTTGACTGATCTTCGCCAAATTTGCTAGAGGATATTTTTCATTAGATCATAGAGGGCGCCGCAGGACCTGTATCTGATGATGAATTCTTTTCATATCTTTTTGGACGAAACGTTGTGGTATTTCTGACCAGATGATCTGATGAGGGCGTCATTTCCACGTATAAAAGGTACACTTGGTAGAGCTTGATAACTCCAAACGTTTTCGAAGAAATTGCCGTTAAATATTTGAATAATTTTTTGAAAGACAAATTCAAATTTAATGAAACAAAGTGTATTTATTGAAAAGGGTGCTTTGGTTACGTTTTAGTTCTGTCATGTACGTCATTTAATCATTTTATTTTGTTCTTGTGTTCCTCGAGCTAATTTCTTTAACTTCTTTATTTAAAATGACTGGACATAATAATTTTTCAAATAGAGAAATGAGGGATACGATATGTGTTTATGTACAAAAAAAATTATCAATGTCCAAATAGAATACAGCCAGACCACAGGATTTTCAAAGATCTGTTTCGTCGTTTGGGAGAAACGGGTTCATTTCACCATAAAAATGATGTATGACGACAGAAACGATTTACTCTAGATCAAGAACTAGAAATTTTAGTTCGTGTGAAGATCCTCAAGTCAGCTCAAGACGTTTATCAGCGGCAGCGGGGGTGAAAAAACAATCTGTTCTAAGAATCTTACACAAAGAACGCTTCAACCCATATCACTTCACTCCTGTACAAAACTTACTTCGTAGGGACTTTCCACAAAGGCTTCAATTTTGCCAATTTATTCTAAGAAACACAACAGGGATTGAAATTTTGTTAAGAACATTTTATTTACCGACGAAGCAACTTTTGCCCGCCGAGGCGTTTTTAACTGGAGAATTACCCATTACTGGGAAGTAGAAATTCCTCATGCCGTTAAAGAAAGGCATTTTCAGCATAAATTTAAGATTAACGTTTGGTGTGGTATTATCAGCGATCAGTTATTGAGACCAGAAGTACGTTTCGTCCAAAAAAAATATGAAAAATATTGACCATCAGATACAGGTCCTGCGGCGCCCTCTATGATCTAGCGTGATGAAATACATAAATTATTGTTTCTTAGAATAAAAAAGTCCCTCTAGCAAATTTGGCGAAGATCAGTCAAAAGGCTGTTGAGTTATTGCAAAAAAAACGAAAAAATAATTTGAATTTTGACACCCTGTATCTTTTTCCACAGCAACATTTTACTAAAGCATATTTGGTTATATAGTCATATTTTGGCCCAAAGAATCTACCCCTGCACTATGGCCTATTATTAATGGCCCGCCCTGTATACACGAAATCCCAAATTCCTGTACTCGTACCAGCTTGCTTAACGTATTTTCCCCTATTTAACCCCAAACCCTTCAACGGAATCAACTCAAAATATAATCTAGTTCCAGATGTCGTTAGAATACACACGTTTACCAAATTTCAAGTAAATATCTCAATTTTATTTTATCAACCCCTTTAATAATGGAGTAGGGGTGGTGGGGGGTGGTTGAAAAATATTACAAAAAAATATGAGGCCTTGGCTTCTAGTACATGCACCGAATTTCAAGTTTCTGTACTCTTACCAGCTTGCTTTACTTATTTTCCCCTATTTACCCCTATTTAACCCCCAACCCTTCAACGGAATAATCCCAAAATATAATCTAGCTCCTGATGCCAGTGTATATTTATTATATTATAGTACATACGTATACCAAATTTCAAGTGAATATCTCAATTTAATTTTATCAACCCCTTTAATAATGAAGTGGGGGTGGGGGGATGGAAAATATTTAAAAAAAAATTGAGGCCTTGACTTCCAGTACATACACCAAACTTCAAGTTTCTGTACTCTTACCAGCTTGCTTTTCTTATTTCCCCCTATTTACCCCCAACTCTTCACCGGATATGTTCGAAAAACAATCCAGTTTCAGATCTCGTTATAATACATATGTGCACAAAATTTCAAATCAATATCTTAAACCACTCCGGGGAAAACGTGCGGACAAAAAAAAGTTACAGACAGACCGACAGACAGAATTTTTTTTACGCTAAAATTTAAAATCTCGACGTTTTATGATATTCCATGATATTCTAAACCTATTTCAAGGAAGAATTTTTTTTACGATTACTATACTTCCAATCCACTAGGTGGATGTGGAGGTAAATCTTAATCAGAGCATAATTGCAAGAGATTGAGTTCGGAACTTTTAGTGTGGTTATTATAATAGTGCGTCTAAATGAATAGCTTTGTTGAATTTTGAAACTTTATCAGTTTCCGTTAAACGTCGGAAGTTCCTATTTGACGAGTATTATTGTCGGCATATGAAATATTAACCTTCCGTAACAAACATAACAACGTAAATTTACATACAAAAAAATATACAAATTCTCTAATATTACAAAATAAATTGATTGCAATAAGCCTTAGCAGAAAAAAATGGTTATCCTGTGTGACGTATATTATGCCATCCGTATACTGCAATTTCCGACTTTTTGACCTTCGTCAGTACGGACTAGGTAAGTACGATAACAGATCTATAATTATTTCAAAAATTATACATATATATCTATTGTCGTACTTAGCCCGTACTGATGAAAGCCAAAAAGCTGGAAACTGCAGTACACGAATAGTATATACACACCATACAGGATAAAAAAAAATTCTGCTGAAGCTTATTACAATCAGCTTATTTTGTATTAGGCATTTTAAAATAATCTGCATTTTCCCATATTGCATTGCAACAATGTATCATTATTTAAATGTGTTCTTAACTACTAGAGGTAGTTTACATGCGGGTATAAAAAGGAATATTTGTGTATCTAATATGTACAAAATCTCTAAGAATTTACACCAATTTTGGAAAAAGTTTTGTAAGGAAAATTGGTTACAGGTGAAAAAATGTAAAGAAACATTGTCATAAATTATCTAAATCTATTCTATAGCGAGAGTAACAAAATCACTCTTTTGAGGCATACTGTAAAGCCTTGAGATTTTCATTCAATATCTGAACCAAAATATTTTTAACTTTATCGTGCAATTACTCAAAAAGAAGTTGCACCAGCATATTTCATTATGTCTAATAAGTTTACAATGTTATATTGACCCCGCACTTAATTAATAAAATTGAAATTGAAATTTGTTTTGACAAGACAATTACTCAAAGTGCAATGAACTGTTTTGCTTAATATTGCGTTTAGAAATCTCAACTGAGTTTAGTTATATAAAATGATAAAGAAAACAACCCCTAAAACAAGAACTCGTTAATAAAGCAACAATGCTGTTCAGGACATCAAATCAATTTTGATGAATATTATGTTCATGTGTATACTACTAAGTATTAAATAAACATTAATAGCTATTTTTGCTTTAACAAGAGTTATTACAGTAATATAATTTCGTATCTTATCTTCATTGTAGGATATTTTGGTTCACAGACTTATTTGCAACTAAAAAGATATTGAAACTACACTTAGCATTGTCAACTGCAAGTATCTATTTTACTAAATATATTCCAAAATTTGATTTTAAGCCAATGAATGACATTCTACATTCACGTAGTAGAGTGAAAAAAATAAAAAAAATTTTTGTTGATTAGGTTTAGAATGTCATGAAACGTCGAGATTTAAAATTTGAACGAAAAAAAATTCTGTCTGTCGGTCAGTCGATCAATTGCTCGATCTGTCTGACTGTAACTTTTTTGTGTACACATTTTCCCTAGAATTGTTTAACATGTTCTCTTGAAATGTGATACATTTATATATTGTAACGGCATGTGGAAGTAGATTATATTTTGAGACGATTCCGTTGAAGGGTTGGGGGTAATAAATAGGGGTAAAATAAGGGAAAATAAGTAAAAAAAGCTAGTAAGAGTCCAGGACAGGCCCGACGAGAGGGGGGGGTTGGGGGTGTCTTCTCCCGGACCCGGAGTTTTTGAGGGGGCCCGGATTTCACCAGAATTCTAAAATTTGGGAAAAGTTGGAGATACATATGCATATGCAAATTTTGGTTGCCAACCCTAAACATTATTTTACTGGTTCATCATCTATCAATCGTGGAAAGATCTTATGAAGGCGGGCGGGGCCCTACATCTCAAAAGTGTTTTAATGGAGACCCATCGGAAAGAACCCAATACGGTTGAATGAAAAATTGGTAATTGTGTGGCACAAAGGAAGAAATTATATCGAACAGTGGGAGGTGGGGGAGGAGGTATGCCTCCTTACTACCCCCGGGCCTCGATTTTCTTTCGACGGCCCTAGTCCAAAAACATAGGATTTGATGTATATACTAGAAGCCACGGCCTCAATCATATACCACCCCCCACGACCACGCCCACAGCAACAGTAAAGGGGTTAATAAGAATTGAGAGGTTCACTTGAAATTTGGTACACGCGTATGTATTATAACGATATCTGGAACTAGATTATATTTTGAGATGATTCCGTTAAAGGATAGCATATAGAGGTGAAAATTAGAAAATAAGTAAAGCACGCTAGTAAAAGTCCAGAAATTTTGGATTTGGTGAATACACTAGAAGCCAAAATTTCAAAATTTTGTATATCATTTGCCATTAGAACTAAGGGGCTTATTAATTATAATCGATAATATCTTGTTATAAAACTCCGTTACAAAATTTGATCATAAAAGGTTTTTCGTAGCCCTTCAAATAACGAAGACACATGTCGCATTTTTGTGGTTTCCGTAACAACACTTACTTACAATAGGTCTCAGATTTCAAATATCTTTAAACTATTCTGTAGCTCGTAAAAATTGGCACAATTCTTGTATAGACATTTTTTTTGTAGGATTAATATTAGGCGAGATATCCTCGAAGGCCTTGGTAAAGTGGACAGCCTTTATATAAAAATGTTCCCGATGTTTTCCGCGAAATAAGTTCTTCTTTCTGTTACTTGTAGTCCAAAACAACTATTTTATACTATTGATTCATTTTTTTCCGGAGGGACAAAAGAAGTCCCTTCTATAACATTGTCCTTTGGAACATGAAGTATAAAAATTTTCTTTTTCCTTCTTCAATTCTTTGGGACTTCCTGCCACATGCATGTTTTCTTTTTAAGCGGTGCTAGGGGAATCTACAAAATATATCACAATTAACCAGTATGAGACTAGCACCGCTTAAAAAGAAAACATACAGGTGGCAGGAAGTCCCAAAGAATTGAAGAAGGAAAAAGAAAATTAAGATAATGCCACAAATAACATTTAGACAATATGAAGTATAAAAAGATATGGATAAATTATTGAGGAGTTTGGGAGTAACTATGGGTACATTGGAATAAGAGTCCAGGGTGTACATTCTAAAACCCATGGTATCAAATATATTTTATGACAATCCAAGGAGCTGAAATTTTGTACAGAGGTAGTTCATGACATGCTGATCAAAAGTCTCCGTGATCACAAAAAAATTTAATGACAGGATTTCGAGATATTAGTCAAAGAAAGTCGTAATTTCGTCGATATTAAGACCTTCTTCTTTCAATATCTCGAAATTCTTTGATTGATTGATTAATTAGCCAGCGTATAGTAAGCATTTCCGACACTTCCAGATGTCCAATCTGGATATTTCTATATACCGCCGGACCAGCTGTATACGCCAAATTTGATATGGGACATGCTTGTTGCCAGTAACGAGAGACACATGAAGCATTGGGTAGGAACATAGGATGGGAAATGTAGGTGTTTATGAGATGGTTCTTTTAAGTTTCCGTCTGTGATCATCTCACCTATTCTTCTTCTGAGTTTCTTCCTTCTGTTGTTTCTGAATCTGGAAGTGTGTATGCATATCCTTGATATTTTCATCGTATTCCAACTTTTACTTTGCCGTTCTTTCCCAGTGTGTATAATCCTTTCCTAGTTTATTCATAATCCTCTCGATTGATGTTATCCATATGTAGTACGACCACCCTATTTTCAGTTTGTTGCTGTTCAGTCTTAATGCTTTCTTTAATAGCTTTCATACTGGCATACCTAGCGAAGCAGGTTCAATCCCCGCTCACCGTGAAATAATTCTATTATAAAATTATCCCCAAGATGTGGTTCGGACTCCACTATAAACTGTAGGGCCTCGTTTCTCTTTACCTAACACAAAATCATTCTAGATTTTCAAGAAGTTACTTCGGTGACTTGAGAAGCGGTTAAGAAAACATATAAACATATAGGTATGTCGTAACTCCGTCTTTAGACGTGTCAACTGTATTTCATTGCGTTAAATTCTATTCTATATTATAGCTTTCCCCTCTGGTAAAGCTGACGTTTTTTGTCGTTGTTGTGGTTTTCCTGTTTTTGCAAGCACATGGACAATATCCCTTTCGGCTTTTCACAGACTACTTCTATTTGCTTTTGTCATTGCTTCGTTCTTGACTCCGTATGTCATAGTAGGCATTATTATAGTCGTGTTTCCCTCCCTTTCAGTTAATTCGTTAGATATGTTCCTAGGTATTTCATTCTGTTCGTGGTGCTCAGGGTGTAGGTGTAGCCTCCTATTTTGTATTCCTGATGTGATTTCGTGTTTCCTAGAAATTTGACGATGGCTTGCTCTTCCTCGGTGATGATGAGTATATAGTCGGCGTATGCAAGCACGATGGGAGGCCTTATCGTTTCAACGCTTTCATTGAATTTCTAATTATCCTTTATTGTGCTTTGTACCACTTAATTCAGGACTAGGGTGAATAGTCGGGGGGATAGCAGACATCCTTGTTTGACACTTATGTTCTTTATTTTTGATTCCGTTGTCTGTCCAACAATTGTATTGCTATGTTTTCGTGTATGCAAGCTTTTATTATCCCATTTATTAGGTAGTGCGGCACTCCCCTGTTTCGTAAAGTTTCAGTTCTCGGGAGTGAAACTAAAATTGAGTTTAAAAAGTAGGAAGTCAGCGAACTCCACACTTTTTAAATGCAATTTGGCTTTCACTGCTCGGCTTACGATAATCAATCCGTTTTTATCTGAAATAAAACAAAATTGAAATGATACGACAAAATTAGTATTGTTTTTATACAAAAGTCCTAAATGGTAAAAGATATCGATAAATTCCCAAATATCTTCTTTATACAGAATTGCCTTGTAAATAAAAAAAATGTCACTACAAAATATTGATAAGATGGCCCTATCAAGAGTTTTAATAAAAAACTTCTGATGATGCCTGGGGTGGCCACCATCTTGAATATATGACGTCATATAATCCGTGTGCCACAGAATCAAGCAAGACACCTGGTGAGGCATGATTGTGGAGGGCACAAGGAATGTATTAAAATTGGTCCCACTATTTCATCATCAAATTTCCCAAGGGATGTATGCATAAGCCCCCCGACTAAAAAGGTATTGAAGGGGCACATCGTTTTATGGGTTTGTGGGTCACACGATTTCAAATATTATATTATTAAAATTCTATGGCCAATTATTTCCACATACTGGAATGGACTGGAGTGAGATATGAATGGGAAATCTACATGTGGAAAATGTGGTTCCTTAGGCAGCGGTTTTTTTATGTTTGTTCAACATTGCCTTCAGCGATTTCTATAAAATCGTTTGCGTACTGTAAGGTATAGTTAGGGGTGGTCCCCGATTTATTTCATCAAGTGATGTCTAGTATACAGTGAGCAAAAATCAGAAAAGTTTAATTTATATTCGAAAATATTCAAAAATATGACAAATGTACCATGTATAGCGTTTGATGCGAAAAGTTAAAATTCAAAATTGTGAATTCTGCAAAAATTGCATAACTTTTGAAATTTGATCACTACAAAAGTCAAATAAAGGTGGACAAAATTGGTAAGGTAGTTGCATTACTGACAAAATTATAATAATGTATAATGAATTTTGAATATGAATATGTGAAATGCATAATTGATACCGTTGTAGTATTCCACCAGCAAATAGGCTTATTTAAAAAGTTATTCAGTTTTATAGTGTTCTTTATATTTTGTTATAATTATAAGTTTGAGTGTACATGAAAACTAAATGATATTGCTATGATATGTTTATCATATAAAGCGTATGCATAAAGTCTTGAAAATATTTAGATTAAAATATATATCTCGACATGTAAAATATGAGACCCCTTACCTGTTTGACGAAATAAATATATAAATATCTAAAAATGATAGATATATCTTCACTTTAGTTAATTTCACCAGCAACATGCATGTTCATTGGCGCCTTCGCCAATATTGCAAAAATCAGTGCTACTGTTAGACCAGCATTTGATTAGAAGCATTAAAGTCAGTCGGTCAGTTTAGTATATTTATTAATAACATTTATACCACACTATCAACAGAAAATGTCCTTATTTCTATGTATACCAAAAACAAATACGATTTTAATATCTTTTATTTGTCAATAAATTCTACCATGCCAAAACGAGATATCCAAAACTGCTTAGTCATATAATAGGGAATGTCCTTAAATTAGGTCTGAAAGATACAAAGGCCTATGGACATGCGTCCGCAAATTACCTCTAAAGGAGTTACGCCGTACTAACCTGTATATATTTTTTTAGTATCTTTGGAAATGCTTAAGCTAGCTTATTTGTCATCTTCTATTACATTATCAATGAAAATAAATGTTGTGGATAACTTTACGTAACAAAAGTGTTTTTGTTGAAGATCCATAGGATCCACTATTTCCGAAAATAATTTGATTAGTAGAGAGAACAAGTTTTGAGCAGGTCTTAATGCATCACAACATTTAATGGTTTGAAAACTTTTCAATAAGAAATAGTTATCAAGAAACAATTATGAACATAATATGATTATCGGTGGGGATTCTACTTCCGATGTTCACCTAAAAATATTACTAAAACCATAAAACTCTAGCTATCTCACAGAAATGAATGCACAAACATGAAAAATAAGAATGAAATTGGCAGTATTCGGAGAAAAGTAAGCATTCGCAGTCGGTCACGCCTGTCTATAAATTCTAACAGTTTACATCTTCAAAAGTATCTAATCTAGAATAAAATCATATTCTTAGCATTATCATATTTCGCATTATTGGAATAACAAATATTAAATATTATTCCGGCAGTTATTTAATTGACATAAATAGATGAAAAAGTCGTCATTAATGTTGAAAAATTGGAAGGTCACACATCTTTTCACACATTCCTTTGAACATTTTTTAGCTTCAAAATAGTTTAAATTCACCAAGTGAAGCTAATGTTAAATTATGCAACTTTTTATAGTTACTTCATTGCATTACGAGGCGTTGCATATTGAATCGATACTCTATAATTATTTCCACACCCACGTAGTGGGATGGAAGTACAGTAATCGTAAAAAATTTAAAAAATTTTTTGAAATAGGTTTAGAATGTCATGAAACGTCGAGATTTTAAATATGATAGAGAAAAAAAATTTTGTCAGTATGTTGGTCGGTCAGTCGGTCTGTAATTTTTTTGTGCGCACGATTACTTTGGAACGGTTTAAGATATCGACTTGAAATTTGGTACACGTATGCATCATAACAAGATCTGAAACCAGATTACATTTCAAGCTTACTATAGTGAATAGTTGGGGGTGTAAATAGGGGTAAATAAATATAGCAAGCTGGTATGAGTCTAGAAAGTTGGGATCTGGTGTGCATAGTAGAAATCAAAATCTCAAATTTTTTATAACAGTGACTCTTACTAACTTGCAAAAACATGGCATTCTGTGTATATACTAGGGGCCAAGGTCTCAAGTTTTTTTATCCCACTGTCACCCCCACTTCATTATTAAAGGAATTAACAAAATAAAATTATTGACTGAAAAGGTTATCATACACATTATAAAGAGATCTGGAACTAGACTATATGTTTTGAGCTTATTCCGATGAAGGGTTAGGGGTAAACAAGTAAAACAAGCTAGTAAATGCCCAGAAACTTGTAATTTCGTGTATATACTATAAGTTAAGGTCTCAATTTTCTTGATGGCATCTGCCACCTCCACCATCAGCTGTAACATCCCCACTCCATTATTAAAGGGGTTATCAAAATAAAATTGTGTTTTAGTGTGTGTATGAGACCAAAAGTTTTCGAAAAATTTTTGGCCATCAGCCACTACCAATCCGGCGCCGACGATTTCAAATATTATGTTAAAATTCTACGAGCAATTATTTCACTTACTAGATCAAGATGTTTTCGTTTAAAGAAACTTGGATGAGAAATCTGGATGTGGAAGTAGTGATACCTTAGGAAGCGATTTTTTTTAGTTGTACCTAATAGTTTTTAAATTTTGAAAATATAAATTGTTGTTGCTTTTACAGTGTGTGTATATTATCGTATCATATATTTTATTCACCATCAATGGAAATACGCATGAAATAAAAAAGGCTACTCCAGTATAATATCTCGAATGATACAAGATATAAGTATTTGTAAATAATGCTAATAATATATATTTCAGTAAAGCTGATTTAAGTGGAAAGACAACAACCGAATTTAGACACTTTATTAATATTGTGGCACTTCACCATTTTTAAAAATGGTTTGATCTGAATTATATAAATAAGAATAATGCAGTAATGCAGATTAATAATAACAGAGAAACATTAAATGCCAATGTAACTAAGTATGTTACATTATATCATAATTAGAGTTTATTAGAATTTATGAGCTAAATATATATTTGATAAATAAGAACCTGTAAATTTCATGTCCATACAACTACTACAGTTATAGATATTTTGTTAATTACACAGGAACACAAAAGAAAACAGAAATCAGAATATTACCATATTTCCGTGTATTTCAAACTGCTGAACATGAATTAAGTATGGTATTTAATACCTAATATGATGTTTCTCGCGTTTTAAAGAAACTAGTACATTTCGGAAATGGACCTTAAATTCATATTCAGTGATTCAAAATACATGGCATATGGTTTTCTAATTTCTAGAAAAAAAACATACTATGTGTCGGTGATTTGTTGTATTTTTTTAAATGCAAATTGACATTTAGCTTTCTTTGAGACTATATAATAAAAACCTCTGTCTATTGGCAAATTATATAAAAGCAACCCGAAAGAATTTGCACTGAAATCCAATACAAAATATATTTACAATTTTTTGCATTTGTTTTTTGTTGCGAACAATCGATCCTTAATGCATCTTCATAAATGATTTTAATATTGTATTTATTGAAAGGTTCCTAAGCTATTTGAAGCTTCTGTAACGGTCAACAATAATCAATCACTTGTCGACATCAGAACTTTTTTATTTCTTAGAGAAAAAATATTTGATGTGTCTAGCGCATAATTTCGTTGGGTGAAAGTTTAATGTGCGCTCTTACATAATGCAAATAGTATTTTTAATCGACAGTAGATGCATTGAGCAATATTTCAAATATTTTAAACGGACAACAGGGAGGGATTTAGTTAAAAAATTTCATATTTTATCTCTGTCCTGAAGATACATATGTTGTAAAATCCTAATTTGTGTTAAAATAATTTGAATGTATAGCTAAAAATAGCTTTAACCACAAGTATTACTATTACGGATATGAGAATGTACTCATATCAGGTCATAATCTAACCACATGCACATGTAAGGAAAATCGTCTATAGTTGGAAATTAAATTATTTTTTATCCAGCTTTATATTCATGTATGTAACTTAGCATACTCTTTAACGTGCTTTAAAATTTTGTAAAAAGGACGAGGTTTTCAATTCAACCAGTATTCATGTTTTCTTTGTTTGTTTAAACATTTCTCTGAAATATCGTAAACGATTTCTATTGAAATTAAGTATAAATTTTAGAGCACAACTCGTGGTGATTCCATATAAGTTTCGTCAAGCTGTGTCTAGTATAAGATGAGCAAAATGCGGAAAATAATTGTTTTGATTAAAAAATGTTTTAATTTTGGCGGAATCGTCAGTAATGTCTAACAATTTGTAATTAGATATTTCCAGAAAAGCTGATACTGAATACTGATGTCAAAAGTTAAATATTCGAAATACTCAAAATCGTTATTAGTAGTAGGTAGTAAGGTCCAATTAACCAAGCTAAGGCCTTTTATTTCATAATTTTTAGTGAACATTTTTACTTACCGAAGGAAAATATTGTATTCGTAAAAAATCGGTAAAGGTATTTACACAGAACTTCCCTCTTTATTTATACAGGGCGCTCACTCTAAAAAATTATTAATTACGAAACCACACATGAGAATAGTAATCGGAAGGTATTATTACAAAGAATACCAGATAACTTTTCGTTAAAAAAATATATAGAGTGATCATCCGATAGCAAAAATTCAATATTAAATAAAATATGCCAAATATGGAAGGCTTGCGTAAATACCTTTACAAAGAGTGACCGCAAAAAAGGCTTAAAATTCGCCTGTTTTTGCATAGCAGTTAGCGGGCCAAGGGAAAGAGCAAAATAAATCCTATAGGGCTCAAATTAAACTTTGAGAAATTTTTAAAAGATAAAACAACTGTTGTTACTCAGATTTTATATTGTATGAATTTCTTACGGATTATATATTATTCTGTAGCGTATTTGGAATAATTTAGGAAATTATCATACAGCCCTCCAACACCTTGTAATAATTAAAATATCAACACCAGAAAACGAAAAAATTCATAGGTCCTACCCACATGATACAATCGTCATAGGATTTTCACCAAAAAACAATTTTTTTTATGAAATAAGTTAGAATGTCATGAAACGTGGAAAATCTAAATTTGGACAAAAAAAATTTCTCATCTTTCTACTGGTAAAAAAATTTTGAATTTTTTTTTCTGAAATAGGTTTGGAATGTCATGAAACATTTTTTCCACCATTTATTCTTGGTACAGTAAAAAAAAATTCAAAAAATGTTTGCTTTTGAAATTTTTTTTTTATGAAATAAGTTTAGAATGTCATGAAACGTGGAAATTTTAAATTTGAGCAAAAAAATGTTTCCATCATATATTCTAAAAGTAGTAAAAATATATTTTAAAGTATTTAAAAAAATATTTTTTGACAAAATTTTGAAATTTCTCTTTTTGATTTTTTTTTTTTTATGAAGTAAATTTAGAATGCCATGAAACATGGAAATATTAAATTTAAGCAAAAAAATTTCGTTTTTCCACTGGTAAAAAAAATTTGAAAAAGTTTTATTTTTTTTTTCTGAAATAGATTTAGAATGTCATGAAACGTGGAAATTTTAAATTTGAGTACAAAAAATTTTTTTTCGTTATTTATTCCCTATATTTTCCAGTGAAAGTTCAACCATTTCTTCGCTGGTAGTAGTGTCAGCTACCTACCAAATTTGACTGTTCTCCGTTAAGTAGTTTTTTAGATAATGCACCAACAGACAGACAGACTGACGGAATTGAAAAATCTATATTTTCGTAATCTACGTGATCTGAAACGTGTAAATCCGAAAAAATCTTGGAGGGTGATTTTTTCCCGAATACAATACTTCCCCTTCCCTTTCTTAGGATTTTCACGTTTGAGACTATGTAGATTACAAAAATGAAGGTCTCTTATTTCTGTCAGCCTGCCTGTCTGTCTATCTGTTTGTCTGTCGGTCGGTCTCTTGTCTGTCTGTCTATTGGCGCTCTATCTAAAAAACTATTTGGCGGAGAACAGTGAAATCTGATAGGTAGTTGACGCTATTGCCAACGAAGAAATGGGTATACTTTCACTGCAAAATATATAGAGTGGACCGCCTACAAAGAATAAATAAAAATATTGTCAAGGAAGTTACCTATTATACTTTAATTAAAATTATACTGGGTGGTCAACTTACAAAAAACACTTAGGTAAAAGGTGGCAAATAAAGAGGGAAGATCTCTGTAAATACGTTTACCGATTTTTTAGAAGCAATTCACTTTTTGACAACTTTCTTTATGGTCAAATTTTTGTGTATCTAGAATTTGTGTCCTTGACCCCCGACGAAAAGGAGATTGGCCAATTTGTATTTGTGAGTCTTTCTCACAAAATCACATGGACCAAATTTAATGCATTTTTTTGTGAATAGAATAGCAGGTTTCTAGTTATGTAGCAGCTTACTAGCTCCTGAGGGAGCTGAGCAGTAACCATGGGTGTCGCAGGAGATGTTGGATCTCAGTAGCTCTCAAGTGAATCAAGCGATATCTATGCAGTTTTGTCAATATGAAAGTAGATTTCCACGAGAAGGTTGTGGGTTATATTAGATTTGAATGTTTGGTCGGCCTCTTGATTCTACCATGTTGAACTTTTCTAAAAATCGTCCAACTAAGATAAAACTGTAAATATGCAGACATTTTTGATAGCCGAATATGATTTCGATCCCATTTTTGATCCATCATATTGGATTAATTACCTACTATTATGTAGCCATTGCAATTCCTCCTATGCGATTGTATCGCTTATATTCTCTTAGTAAATCCCCTAAAGGAGGTTATAAGATACATTTTACTTGTATATTCTGTCGTTGTCTTGGATTAGTCATCTTGAATTTTCTTAGAAGTTGTCGGAAGTTGAAAATTAGTCGATATTGGTAATTTCTGACAACATTACTTGAACAAAGAAAGTAATGATCCAAACAATTTAAAAAGAATAGAATAATTCTGCTAGCAAGATTAATTGAAAACCTTAATTTAAATAGGTAACTTTGTTTATAATCCATATAACTAGGGATATATAAAAGGCCTAATCAAAAAATAGTTTTCAATGCAAATAATGACACTAAAAAGGTACTTTGTTATGAAAATTTAAATCAGTCGGCTATGGTTCGGTGTAATAGGATCGTGCGAAAGTATACGCACGTTCTAGAGTCTATAGGCGTGGGTACGCATGGATTAATAGTAAACATATCGTTGACCATGAGTGCTCACAAAATATTACAATGGAGAGAAATCGCGGAAAATCTCCTCAGTGACTTCAACTTTCCAAAAATTGAAAATGATGAAATCAGGATATAAGAATAATGTCAAGTGCCATTAAAACAAAAAATGTTCAGTTAAAGGACCCACATTATGTTATGAATTGCAGATAACAAAATAAATTAGCTGTTTCCATAATCATAAATAAAGGCGTAATGAACTTTCGGGTAGATACTACATTATTTAAAACGATTTAAAAAGTATCAAATTAAAAAAAAAAAAATCTGTTTAAAAAATGTCATTGAGTAGTCAATAAATTTAAAAAAATTAAAAATCTTAGAATTTAGTGAATTTTTTTGTAATGATGATAACGAATCTATTCTAGACTTGTAAAAAAATCAGTGAATTTAAACTAAAAAATGATCCTAATATACTATACAATAGTGACATCATATATTTAAACATCCAAAGCATACTATCACATAAATCTGAGTTAATTGCTAGTATTAGATGTTATAATCCTGCCTTCATTTTACTAAGTGAAACAAGAACCACAAATGATATTGAAAATTTTGAACTTGATATAAGTAATTATTCAATGGTTCGTTGTGATTCTACTTCAAGGCATACGGGAGGCGTTTTGTTATATATAAGAAATAATATTAACTATTCACTGCATAAAGAATATGTTCTAGATGGGAATTATTGGTGTAAAGTACTAAAAGTGAAATATAGTGGAATAAACTGGTTAATAGGATGTATATATCATTCACCAAGTGCGAGCCATTCTGTATTTCTAGAAAATTTTGAACAAATATGTGAAGATATTTTTTGTGGTGATATTCGAAGTATTCTAATAGGTGATTTTAACTTGAACTTTCTCTGTGATGAATTTTATTCCTTAAAAATAAGAAGACTACTTAATGTGTATGGTATAAAGCAAAATGTAAAAATATGTACTAGATGTACTAATGTCAGCTCAACTTTGATAGATTATGTATTAACAAATTTTGAAAATTTAGTTATAAATATTCATGATGAACCCAAAATAACTGATCACTCGATAATTTCAGCAAATTTCACTAATACTGGTAAGAGCAATAGTGACAATAACGTTAAGAAACATTCTCGAAACCTCAGTGAAGAAAATTTGTTTAAGATAAATATGAATTTAATTGATTGTAATTTTGAGCTTGATTCTACCAATGTAAATGTAATTTATAATAATTTGCTAAATAATTTTGAACTTGTTGATCAGATCGGATTCGCCTATCAAAACTATAAACTGTTATGCCAATGATTTACCATGGTATGACAATGAAATTATCAATAAAAAGAAAGAAAGAGATAACGCATACAAAATATTTAAAATTAGTGGCACTAATGATAATTGGAAAACTTATAAAAAAATAAGGAATGAAGTAGTTAACCTTCTGAAAATAAAAGAGCAGCAATTTTATTACAATGAAATAGATAAACATAGAGGTAATGAATACTTAATGTGGAAAACTTTAAAAAAGTTAATAAACCCAAAGAACTTTAATGCTAATTTTAATACGGGAATACAATTTGAAGTTAATGGCGAAATAACATATTGCAAAAATGAATTGCATATTGCTGAAAATTTTAATAAATATTTTATTCACAGTATTGAGGAAATTGTCGATAGCATTGGAAGTCATGAATATAAATCCAGTAATAACAAATACACTGAGTCTCACTTACATAATTTCAAACTAATAAACCTGCAAGAATTACGAAAAATTGTCAGTGAATTAGATAATAAAGGGTCTACTAATGCCATACTGAGCAATAAATTAATTAAGACATCATTTGAAGTTATTGGACATGTGTGGCTGCATTTTATAAATACCTCTCTCGATTCAGGTAAATTTCCTGACGATTTAAAAACTAGCACAGTTATTCCTATAGAGAAAATTAACAACACTAATAAGTCATGGGAATTTCGACCAATTAACACGCTACCGAGTCCTGAAAAACTTTTAGAAAAAGTAGTATATAATCAGTTAATTGATTATTTTAATGGTAATAATTTATTCTTTGTAAATCAGTCTGGATTCCGTGCAAATCATTCCTGCGAATCAGCCTTACAATTAACAATAACGGAATGGAAACATAACTTGGACAAAGGGAAATATACTGTTGCTGTTTTTCTAGATTTGAAACGAGTCTTCGAAACCATTGATCGTGTGATATTAATTAAAAAGCTTACTATGTTTGGTATTCAGGGTAGGGTTTTAAACTGGCTAAAGGACTACTTATCTAATAGGCAACAAATAACGAAAATTGGTGACAGCGTATCATCATCGATAGTTAATAATTATGGAATACCTCAAGGAAGTGTCTTAGGTCCCTTATTATTTATTATCTATATCAATGATATTAATGAGTTCCATGACTGTGATTTCTTAAATCTGTTTGCTGACGACACTTTGCTGTCGGTAAGCAATGACAATTTAGATTTAGCTATAAACAAAATGAACAATTCACTCAAAAAAATTTCGCAGTATTTAAAAAACAATAAATTAAAATTAAATATTTCCAAAACTAAAGCCATGATTATTACTACACCATATAAATATAAAAATATAAATACTAACCTAATTAGTTTAAAAATTGATGATGATAAAATAGATGTGGTTACTGAAGTAAAATATTTAGGATTTATATTAGATAACCATCTACAATTCAATGCACATTTTGTATATATACAAAGAAAAATAGCAAAAAAATTATATTTCTTTTCTAGAATATCTCAAAAGTTATCAGTGACGACAAAAGTTACAGTTTACAACACCATTATCCAACCACATTTCGATTACTGTGCCAGTCTATTGTATTCCTTCGATTTAAATAAAATAACTTCCCTTCAAAAACTACAGAATAGAGGAATGAGAGTGATTTTGAAATGCAACCGATACACCTCAATCCAACATATGCTTTCTTCTCTTCAGTGGCTGTCTGTAAAAGATAGATTGTTCTACATGGCTATGGTATTCATTTTCAAAATTTTGAATAACTTAATACCCGAGTATTTAAATAAATTTATATTTTTTACCAACCAAATACATCAATACCATACAAGAAATAACAACAAATTTTATATACCAAGGCAAAATTTAAGTCAAACTATGACAATTTTGTTTTACAAAGGCCTCGATCAATATAACAAGTTACCAAATGATGTAAAGGAATCTATCTCTCTACCAGAATTTAAACGCAAAATCGTAAAACATATAAAGTCGATTGATTAACACCACTTAGTTATATATTTCTCCTTTTTATTTATTGTAGTTTTGTGTGTATATATCAGTTTGATGTGTAAGTGCATGTATTATCTGTTTAGGTATAAATTATTATTATTATTATTCTTTGTAAATACATTAGAAAGTGAATTTGTATATTAGGATTTCCTATTCAATAAACCTTATTATTATTATTACTTACGTTGTGACTGTATACCATAAATGAGACTCCATAAAAATCTATAATCTTATGTTAGGAAATTTTTTAAAACTGGCTGATATGAGACAATAGGTTAGGTACCTAACGAGCCATTTAAATCTTAAATTCAAAGATGCTTTTAAACTACAATATAGTTAACACATTGTTGCTAATTTTGTTAAATTAAAAAATATTACAGTTTTACATGAAACATTATCTAATTCCACATAATAGCGATTATTTATTTGTTATCATATAAATCAAATTTCATTGATATAGTTACATAATCTCCATCATTTTTTATTGATAATAAATAATCGATTAATACCCTATAAAACTTATGGATGATTCACAATACAGGTGTCTCGCGTAGAAACTGACTACACCCACACGCAAACAAATATTATTTATTTATGGGTATAGATAAATTTAATTGCAATTATAACACTAGGATGTTGATTATTGCAATGCTTACCTATAACTAACTCTCATACATCCAAATTAATGCTTATACGTTTCTAGGTAAATCATGATAAGTGGTACTGAATGTATAACAAGAAGTATTTTAATTTTTGAAATATTTTTTTAATCATAATTGATAGAAAGACGAATAACTGATATTTATGTTATACGATTTAAGTGATTATTAGTTTAGCCAATTTTCAGGGTTAATCCTCATCAACAGTGTAGTCAAAAGTGTCGTCCCGACTGGTATGGGACTGCCACGAAGAGCTGGTAATTCTAGGTGAGTAGAACAGAGTCAAATTACT
The DNA here is from genome assembly GCA_963583905.1 of Stenurella melanura. Lineage (NCBI taxonomy): Eukaryota > Metazoa > Arthropoda > Insecta > Coleoptera > Cerambycidae > Stenurella > Stenurella melanura. The sequence continues at coordinate 82,190,445 of OY757312.1, forward strand.
CTGGGTGCCCGGTCGTTTCCTTCAACAAAATTTATAAAATCTCATTATACCATCAAAAAGTATACTAAATATACATTTCATATATCATATATAAAAATTTTAAATTTTATTTTCTATTTTAAAACACATCTGCAACAGTATATTATTAATAGAAAATCATTTACATACTTACTTTAGCTTAAAGTGTACTTCATATTTTAATACAAGTTAAATAATGACAATAATAATCACAGGCCTGCGAAAAATTTTTTTTGTTCTGCGGTTTTAACTTTGTAAGGTAACTTTTACTAACTTTCAAATGCTAAATCTAAATCTTCTATGGAATTTTCGGTATCACGTAAGAATCTCGAACCAATGAAGACACAAGTTAAGTTTGAAATATATGTATTTATTGTTACTTGCTACAAAAGCTACATGTTTAAATTAATGAGAATTAAAATATAAAAAGTATACCGTAACTGTAATGAAATGTCTAATTCAAAATGATAAATAGAAAACCAAAGAATATACAAACATTATACAGCGGGATCAGGTTGAGGATTAACATGTTTCCTCTTTGTTTTAAATGTGCGTGTAGTTGATTTACGTTTATGTTGATCTTGAAGAGTTTCTCTTTTTAGAGACCAACAGTAATCGGCCAACATGTTTCCATCCCATCGTTCTTGATAACGTCTCTCCATTTCTTTTATGTCTTGGTGAAACCTTGCACCCTGTTCTTCACTGTAGTCACCTAAGTTCTCTGAAAAATAGTCCAGATAAGAGAATAGAAAATATAATTTTATGCTCATGTTGCATCCAAGTATCCGCAGCTTTTCCAACATATTTTGTACAATTGTTTTATATGTAGGATCTCTAAAATTTCCAAGGAACTTTGTTGCAATTTCTTTAAATGAATTCCATGCCTGCAACTCCGCGACATTCATGGTATCACTGAACTCTGTATCCTTCATTAGTTTCCGTATTTGTGGATCAGCATGCAAATAAGCCTTCTTTTATTTTTGCAATAGATAAAGCTGGAAATTTACTGAGGAGGTATTGAAAACAAAGACCACCATTCTTAAGAAGCAGTTTTACAAATTGCTTCATAATTCCAAGTTTTATAGGCAAAGGTGGAAGTAAAATTTTCTGAGGGTCAACTAAACTAATATATACTATATTTTTGACTCCCGGTGTCAAGTCTTTTCTCGAAGGCCACTCTTTTGTTGTCCAATGTTTATCACGAGATCTACTATCCCATTCACACAAAAAACATGGAAATTTGATAAAACCTCCTTGTTGGCCCAATAACATCCCAGATACTTTGAAATATTCACATATAACGTTCTTATGTTCATTATATTTAATTTTTTCCAAGACTGTTAGCAAATTTTCGTAACTTTCTCTTAAATATACTGAATGTGCAATTGGAATTGAAGCATATTTATTTCCATTATGCAATAACGCACTCTTCAAGCTTCTTCACTAGGGTTATAAACCTCCTCTCCTAACTGCCTAATAACATCAGTGATGCTAACACAATATACAAGCTGATCTTCCTTTGTAAAGAAGGGCTGAAATTCTTTCTCGCGATTTCTGTACCAATAAAATGTAGTACCAGGTGCTAACAATTTTTTTTTCTTTTAACCTTGACCCCAAAATCTCACTATTCTCTTTATTTAGACCTAAGTCACGTATTAAATCATTTAATTCAGTTTGATGAAAAAGTTGAGGGACAGTGTCTTTATCGTCTGGTAAAAAATCCACATCTTCATTTACAGCTGCATCTGATGACGTACTACTGACTGGAGATTCAACATTCTCCAACACCACCGGTGGTATTGGAATGGGAGTATCTGGTCCATGAGGGACTGGCCTTATGGCTGATGGTAAATTTGGGTAATTTATACCTGTCTTATTCTTTCTGTTGTAACCCACTAAAGTGCATAAACAGAAATAACAATCATCGTAGTGATTTTTTGGCTCACGCCAAACCATCGGGATGCCAAATGGCATAGCTGAGCGTTTACCTTGTTGCCAGTATCGTAATCCCTCCAAGCACGTCTTGCTACAATATGTGGAGCCCATGAACGGTCCTGATCGCCTAATTTTACTTTAAGATATGAGTGGTAAACGTTTTTCACAAGCAAAGTAATATTGCGTCTCTGGTTTTTTATCACGTAATTACCACAGATGTAACAAAAGGAACCAGGACTATTTATGTAAGTTCTTCTAGATGATCCTGGTTTATTTGCCATTTTTATAATAAATAAACAAACCAACACAGATTTAATGGTTTACCCACTTTAGAAATTTCACAATACTGTCCACTATCAAACTTAAAAAAAAAAAAAATAGTTAAGTTTAAAATTGCCCGACTCGTCCAAGTGTTTATACCTGCTGTTGGTTAGAGTGGCAATAAAATAAAAACTTTTCAGATAAAAACCAATATGAAATGATATACCTAGATTTGACTGTAGGAAATATAAGCCCAATGTATAAGAGACGCCGGCCGGGTTATTCCTATAATATTGATATAATTTTAATTTATGACTGTTAATTGTTTATACTTTTCGACGGCTGAGTCCGTGACCGAGAATTTAGGCAGGCATAGACGTTTTCTTACACAAAGAACCATTCAGATTGAGAATCTTGTAAAGATGTGTTGTAACAAGTACTAATTTGTTCTTTTGCGATAATATTAATTAATTATTTCTCACCCTTACACAATGCGACACTAAAATGGATTTATGGAAAATCTGTACGTGATACATAAAAACTGGTGTCATTTTCGACTTTAACGCATCTAATGTGACAAAAATTACAAATTTTCATATAAACCGCCAAAACTTCGCAGGCCTGTGAATAGTTTGAAGACAATTAATATAACAATGACTAACGTCGATACTATAACAGTAAACGAACGACGCCCGTCGATTATTCTGTTATTTGTTAACTGCGCATGCTCTCATATCTGACGTCACCATAGGCGCCAATTCAAAATTTCGTAATACTTAAACGTAAACTTAAATAATTAATTTCACTATTAAAATGAATTTGGAATGTAAAATAAAAAAAATACGGGTCAAATAAAATTTTATAAATCACTTGAACATAATTTTTTTTTAAAATGGTCAACGACACTGTTGACAGCAAAGAAAAAGCTGATGAACTTGCTAGACAAGGGGCAGCTAATATATTCTATGGCCCAGAACCCGCGCTGGGCATTTCTAAAAGCTCAGCCAGAAGGACCATCAAAGACTGGGTCAAGAGTAAACACAAAAATAACTGGAGGAACATTCCAGGAAATCGACATGGGAAAACACTCATTGAAGGTCCACATGCAAAACAAACTGAAGAACTGCTCATAATGAACAGGACGTAGTTAAGACTAAAACAGGACTTCTGACTGGACATTTTCCTGTTAAGAAGTACCTGAATACAATCGACAAATTTGACGGCAACTACGCAGCAAGGAGCCGGAAACAGTCGATCACATCATATTTAACTGCGAGGCACTGGCTCGCAGAAGACATGGTATCTACGGACAAACACCAACAGATCCGGAATTCATCAGCACCCGCACGACCATAGACCTATATCGCCTGACTAGGGGTACAGAGGTACTGGAGTGGGCGGAGTGAAGCATGACAGGAAGAGCACAATAATCCCAGGAGGCTGCAGTGCCCTCGGAGTTTTCATTAACAGACGAGCCTTGAGAGAAAAAAAAGACAGTGTAGTCCAATTTGCTCTCTGTAATCAGAATTTGTCGCAAATTTAACAAAAAGGTAAAAAATTTAATAAAATACGATTCTGCAGTCTTTAGCCTGTTCTTCCTCGAACATTTGGCCGACTGACAAGGATGGCGATTTCGTCCCAGGTGGTTTGCTAGCAATGGCAGTTTCCTTTTAATCGTCGATCTGTGCGTTTACATTTAGCATGAATCAGAGTATATATACAAATTAAATAAAATATAACATTTGTTGGTTGCACTTCTAATGTTAGAGGAGGACGCTTTTGCCATTTGATCTCCTATTTCTTACAACTAAATCTTTGTAACTTTTAGCATTAACAGTATATAATGCCAGATACTGTCTAACCAAGTCTATAGAAGTTTCATCGTCCTCAGCTGTAAATTTTTCACCCATGTTTTTTTATAATTTCACAAAACAAAAGTAAGATATCGGGGGTGCAAACAAGGCGCTCATTTCTTGTGGGAAGTGGCCCCCACCCTGGTCAAATTCCCTGGAATCGATTATTCCTGTCGAGCTCCTGATCAAAAGTTCTTATGAGCATAGAGTGGAAAAAAGGACAGTTTTCCAGATATCGGGGGTGCAAAGGGAGTGCTAGTTTCTTATAGGAAGTGGCCCCCGGTGAAAGTCGCTGGAATCGATATATGTTATTCCTCTCAACCTACTGATCAAAAGTTCTCATGAGCACAAGGTCAGAAAACATACAGTTTTTCAGATATCGGGGGTGCAAAGTCGACTTTGCAACAACTGATATCAGGGAACCTGTGCATTTTTCGACCTTTCGAACTTTTGATCAGGAGGTTGATAGGAATAACATATATCGATTCCAGCGAATTTCACCGGGTGCCACTTCCCATAAGATGTGAGCACCCCCTTTGCACCCTCGATATCTGGAAAACGGTCCATTTTCCGACCTTGTGTCCATGAGAACTTTTGATCACGAATCCAAGATCTACAAAATCCTGCAATATAAGCAAATTAGGCCGAAAGCCACTTTCCATAAGAAAAGTGCAGGGTCCTTTCAGTGAAAAAAAAACGTCTAGCGATCTGTCGGTTGTTCTGTAATTTTTTTTGTGTGCACGATTACTCTGGAACGGTGAAAGAGATTAACTTGAAATTTGATAAATAAAAAAATGAGGCCTTCGCTTCTAGTATATACACCAAATCCCAAATTTCGGTATTCTTACCAGCTTGCTTTACTTATTTTCCTCTATTTACCCCTATTTAACCCCCAACCTTTCAACGGAACCATTTCAAAATATAATCTAATTCCAGATGTCGTTATGATGCATACGTGTACTAAATTTTAAGTCAATATCTCAATTTTCTTTCATCAACCCCTTTAATTTTATTTATTTATTTATTTATTTATTTATTTATTCAACAACTTTACAGGCGAAGCCCAATTAGAAAGTTGTAAAGAGACACGATTTACATGAGAGACTAAATAAATAGTACAATCAACATATGAGAATAACAAACGACGATTTACAAGGAATGAACAAAAAGAGAAACACACAAATATATAATACCTTACAAAACATACAATCAGATACAGTGAACACAGTAGGTATCGCTCAACAGTTGCAATAACAATAATTAGGTGTATACTAAGTAACAAAGTATAGATATAAATATAAAAAATAAGTAACAGACCGGTTTAAATGCGGTTTAAATTTCATTAAGAGTGATTGTTTTAACATGTCTTAAAAAATTGGAAGGGCTAAGGGCAAATAAATCAAATCTCGATTGGGCAAAATTACCTAATATGCATAATCTTACTAAAGGGCTGGACAGGTACATATTCGTTTTAAACTGTGGAATATATAAAAGGTCAAAATGTCTACCTATTCGGTTTGGTACATTAAATGGCAATTTGGAAAGAAACTCAGAGTTGTCAGAAAGATGATTTAGTAGTTTATAGATATAGATTAATGAGGCATGAACACGCCTCAGCTCAAGAGATTCATAGTCATATCTAAACAACAGTTCATTGTAGTGAGCAAAATGATCATACAAATGCGTTTCTTTATATGGCGGTGGGTGGCATGGAAAATATTATTTAAACAAATCTGAGGCCTTCGCTTCTAGTATATACACCAAATCCCATATTTCTGTACTCTTACCAGCTTGCTTTACTTATTTTCCCCTATTTACCCCTATTTAACCCCAAACCCTTCACGGAATCATCTTAAAATATAATCTAGTGCCAGATGTCGTTATAATACATACGTGTATCAAATTTCAAATGAATATGTCAATTTTATTTTGTCAACCCCTTTAATAATGGAGTAGGAGTGTTGGGGGGTGAAAAATATTATAAAAAAAATCTGAGGCCTTGTCTTCTAATACATACACCGAATTTCAAGTTTCTGTACTCTTACCAGTACGCTTTACTTATTTCGTATTTACCCCTATTTACCCCCAACCCTTCACCAATCCACTAGGTGGATGTGGAAGTAATTATTGGTTCGAATTAAGAATATATGTAAAGTAGCATACTTGAAATTGACCCATGTCCGTCATACAGGGCGATCGCCAGAGCGATTATAAATAATGGCAGTTACACGTGCCATTATTTATATAAATTGTGTCTTATTATAATTTTAGAGCAAAGTGCTACTAAGGTTTCTGATTAAGTACACAAAAATCTATAGATGTACAAGATATCAAAACCGTACAATATACAGGATGTTTCTCAGGTTCGAAAGAATTTTGCATAGATTAAGAAATATACCAAATTAGCTTAAAAATGTTATTGGAGTGTGCTTAATAACACTCTCACAAAGCGAATAAAAATTGCAGTCGAACATTGCCGAAGATATATATTAAACAAGGCAACTTCTGTTAGACCTAATATTTTGATTTCAAATTTGGAAATATGTACAAGATAGGGGTAAGGGGTGCTTGAGTAGGTTTTACGAACCTACGGGCGATGCCGGCGGGAGTTTATAACTCCTGGTAGGGCCACCCAAGCCGGTAAGGCCGTCGGGGAGAACTGAAAAGAAGCACCCTGGCAAGTGTTATGCGCAACGTACAGCCTCTGCACTTGCAAGACCATCGTGCGTGGTGAAGAACCACATCCGACTAGAGGTTACCCTGTTTCCTACAGAACACGATGGATCTAGGGGAGTAAACCCCGAAAAAATAATCCGTAATCCAAAGTGTTTGCCGTGCTGATGGATGAATGGCTCTACGTTAGTGAGTCACAAACGGCTGCCTCCGGACACCTGGCGCCCTTCGGTTGTAACGTAGCCCCTCCGTGGTAAGCCTGCTCTGCTGCGGTCGAATTTATTTCAGAGCCCACTCGTGGGAATTATATGGACATACCTTACAATTCTTTCAAACCTTCTGTAGACTGCACTGCTGGGTCTGCAGTTGGAGAGCGACAGCATACCTCAGTGGAGCCTGGCACTGGGCCCGCTGTTGTAGAACGACAGTGTCACGTGGGTAGTGACGGACCAAGCAGCGTCTCACCGCGCAAGAATACTGCAAGGAAAAGTTCCCATAATGGGAAACGAAATGGCTCAATTGGGCCGCTCTTGACCAACCAGGAACCTGTGGAAAGAGTTCCAAGCTTTCTGGTAGTGAAACGTGTAGAGGGGGACTTTTCGAAAATAAGTCCCTTCTTAATTGATAAGGCATTATGTAATGAGATTGGAGTAGCAAAATCTGTGAAAAAAGTCAAAGATGGATTGCTCATAGAAACCTCTAACGCAACTCAATCCAGAAAATTGTTAAATTTAAAATCCTTCCTCGATTTAGACATAAATGTGACTCCTCACCTCACTCTCAATTTTACAAAAGGAGTAATTTCATGTAGAGATTTATTGAACTGTTCGGTCACAGAAATCTTAGAAAACCTCAAAGACCAGGGTGTAGTTGACGTTAAGCGTATTTCTGTTAAACGTGATGGCGTTTCTCAAGAGACACCTAGCTTAATACTCACATTTAGTGGATTAACTCTGCCAAAAAGAATTAAAGCCGGTATATACACATCTCTACCGGTTAGACCCTATATACCATCACCCCTCCGCTGTTTTAAATGCCAACGTTTTGGCCACACGTCTATGCGCTGTGATAAAGAACAAGTCTGTGTCTGCGGTAAACCACTACATGAAGGTACAAATTGTGAAGAACCAATTATATGTGTAAACTGTGGAGGAGAACACTCAGCTCGATCCCGTAACTGTATTAAATATAAAGAAGAAGCAGCAATTCAGAAACTAAGGACTCTAGAAAAGATTTCTTATATTGAAGCAAAGCGACGAGTACAACCCCCTGCTCCAGTGCAAGGGTTATCTTATGCTCAAGCTACAAGAAATGTACCTGATCAATCCAATAAAATCAAGGAAATCATAGATCAATTAATTCCGGAGATTACCCAAATATGTGCTAGCTTACTTCAAAAACATCAAAAGGAAATGGAAATACAACCACCCGAACACCAAGTAATTCTTTTAGACCAAATAAGTCATAACTCTCCGCCTATGACTTCTCAGAAGCTAATAGACCCTATAGTATCTGATACCTCTTCACGTCTGAGCTTTTCAGACAAGAGGAAACGTGGTGAAAAATCAACAGTTGATTCATATGACACAGATGAGAGCTGCATATCCAATTCGGGTACTAAAAAAAAATCAAAAAAAAGACCTGGCTGGCCTAAAGGCAAAGCCAGGAAACCCTCTGAAGTAGGACAGCAGTCTGGCCAGACTCCCCCTGAAAAAGGGCTGCAGTCAGCTTCGACAGCCCCTACTTGAAAATCGCTGTGATATTTTACTTACATTTACTTTTATATCTGTGATATTTTTTATTTAATTTATTCGTTTTATTCCATATATATACATATAATTTATTTTATATATTTATTTGTTTGTTTATCATTTCACATATAATTTTTTCTATATATGTCTACATTTACACACAATAGAATGGAGTCCATATTACAATGGAATTGTAATGGAATAAAAAATAATTATTGCCATCTTAAATCGATTTTGGTGAAGGAATCACCATTCTGTATTTGCATCCAAGAAACGCATTTAAGGCCTAATGAACAATTTTTATTAAGAGGATACAATTCATTTAGAAAAGACGCAATACCAATACATCGTGCTAGAGCAGGAGTAGCTATATATATCAAAGATAACCTTCCCGTAAACCCGGTCGCCCTTCAAACAAATCTTCAATCAATAGCAATACAAATATCACTTCCCATAAAAATAACAATTTGCAACATCTACCTACCAGATGCCAATTGGAATCTTGAAGACTTAAGGAACATTATTGTACAACTACCAGAACCATTTATCATTCTAGGTGACTTCAATTCACACAACCCTTTATGGGGATCTGACTATTTAGATAGAAGAGGACGGATACTCGAGGAACTAATGAATGAAATCAATACGGTCTTACTCAATACAGGCGAAGGTACCTTCCTTAACTCAAGATCGAGAACTTTCAGTTCTCTTGACCTCTCATTTTGCTCTCCCAACGTCGCACATATATTCAACTGGACGGTGATGAAAGATGACCTATATTCAGATCATTTCCCGATACGTATAACCTGTGCCCTTCGAATTCTAGAAAACTCTATACCAAATAGATGGCAACTAAAACGCGCTGACTGGAATCTATATCGTCAGTCTATAAAACCTTTGGAATTGAAAGACACTATCCAAGAGTCAATAGAAAGCATATCATCTTCAATATTAGAGGCAGCTAATCAAAGTATTCCAAAAACAAATAGTACATTTTCCAGACCAAAAGTGCCATGGTGGAATAATGAAGTTCAGTCAGCGGTGAAGGAGAAAAAACGAGCGCTTAATCTATTTAAGAGAAACCCTACCCAAGAGAACTTGCTGAACTTTAAACGTCTTCGAGCAAAAGCGCGCTACATTATACGTTCTAGCCAAAAACAATCTTGGGCAAATTATATAGCAACAATTTCATCCGAAACACCAATCTCTACTGTCTGGAATAAAATTAGAGCAATTACAGGAAGAAAATTTTGCGCAGTATCTCCTATCCTTAACGTCAATAATACTGAACTTACAAATAGGTCAGATATCGCTAATTCGCTAGCCAATCAGTTTCAGGTAACCAGTGGTTCCCAACACTATGATCCTGACTTCTTATTAGCCAAAGGCAATTTAGAGATCGAATTAGACTTTACAGAAATCAATCAAGAAGACTACAATCATCCATTTACAATTAATGAGCTTGAAAAAGCACTAGCAGAAGTTAGGAGTACTTCTCCAGGTCCCGATCAAATTAGTTATGACATGATTAAACAGCTCCCCACTTCTGAAAAATGCAAAATCCTTCATTTATTTAATAAGATATGGAATGAAAACACCTTCCCTAATCAGTGGAAGGAAGCTCTGATTATCCCTGTACCGAAACCTGGAAAAGATTTAAAAGATCCACTTAATTATAGGCCAATTTCACTAACTTGTTGTTTGTCCAAACTCCTAGAAAAAATGGTCAATTTTCGTCTCATATGGTTCCTGGAAACGCACCAACTTATACAAAATTGTCAAATGGGCTTCCGAAAATTCAGGTCAACAATAGATCAACTGGTACACCTAGAAAGTGCTATACAAGAAAATTTTGCTAATAGAAAACATTTGGTTGCAGTATCTTTCGACTTAGAAAAAGCTTTTGACACGACATGGCGTTTTGGCATCATGAAAACCTTATACGATTGGGGATTTAGAGGCAATTTACCACAATTTGTTGGTGGCTTTCTGTCTAATAGAAGCTTCAAGGTTAGACTAGGAAATGAGTTGTCAGATATTCACACTCTGGAAAACGGAATCCCGCAAGGATCGACTCTAAGCGTTACATTATTCCTAATCGCTATGAACAGTCTTATTGTAACCATAGACCCAAATATCGGTAGATGCGTCTACGTGGATGATTTAACCATTTTCTACTCAGCTAACGATATAAATGAAGTAGAGAACGCATTACAAAGGGAAATAAACAAACTTAATAACGAAGCAAAACTCCGTGGATTTAGATTCTCCGAACTTAAAACTAGCTGTACACACTTTTGCAGATTAAGAACACCTCACAATGACCCTGTTCTAAATATCAATGGTCATCCAATACAGGTAGTAGATAACATGAAAATTCTAGGCCTCAAGTTTGATAAGAAACTGTATTGGAAAGAGCACATTAACGAACTGGCCGTAAGGAGTAAGAAGGCATTAAATATTATAAAATGCTTAAGCGGAATAAGTTGGGGTGCAGACAGAGAAGTCTTACTTAGATTATACAAGACGTTAGTTTTATCAAAAATGGAGTATGGTTCAATTATTTACTCATCAGCGCGTAAATCTAATCTTAAAATTTTAGAAAGAATTCATTGCGAAGGTTTAAGATTATGCATTGGAGCTTTTCGTACCAGCCCTTTAACGTCACTATACGCTGAGTCTGGAACACCATCACTAAATTTAAGAAGGCAAAGACAACTAAGTAGTTATGGAATCAACATCACCGCTCAACCAGCGCATTTGAACTACTCAATTTTTAACAATGAAGAAAATTTTACCACTTTCCAGTCTCGACCTACCATAACCAGACCAGTAAACGTAAGGTACAGAGAGCTACAAGATATATTAGAATATCACCAACCACCGGTATATAATTTGGGTTACAGCAAAACGCCACCGTGGACATTCAATGTACCAAAAGTACATCTCGAATGCACTGCTTTTAAAAAAGAAGAAACAAGTCGTGCCACCTACTTAGCACATTTCAACGAAATTACCGGTACTTACCCAAACAGTAGAGTAATATATACGGACGGCTCAAAAACAGAAAATGGTGTGGGCAGCGCATTTGCATGTCGAGGAGAGACATATTCATGGACACTTAACCCACAAGCAAGTATATACACTGCTGAACTGTACGCAATATTACAAGCTCTCAAATTTACTGAAAATCAGAACAATTCTACTTACTTAATATGTACAGATTCATTAAGCTCTTTACATGCACTGCTCGACATTTTTAGCTTCGACCCGCTAATTCAAATGGTACACGAAGTAATTCATACTCTGACTTATTCAAATAAACAAATACGTTTTGTATGGATCCCAGGTCACATAGGGATAGTAGGTAATGAACTAGCTGACTCAGCAGCACGCAACGCTACTGACGGAGATATCCCTGAAAACATACGTATTCGACCTGACGACGTAAAAGTATACCTTAAAGGAAAAATTATATCACGATGGCAACTAGAATGGAACACATCAAACGACTTCCTACGAAACTTTAAATTAACCATCCTCCCATGGAAACTTCCAAAAGGCTTAACCAGAAGAGAGCAAGTTGCTCTGACTCGACTTCGAATAGGTCATACTCACCTTACTTCGAGTTATCTCTTGCTAGGCATTCAACCTCCTAACTGTGCAACCTGCGGAGTAAGGCTCTCTGTTGAGCATATTTTATTATCTTGCAACCAATTTGCAAACATCAGGCTTAACCTGCAAATGCCAGATACAATACTCGACTGTCTGCGTAACAATAAATCATTTGTACAGAAAACAGTAAAATTTATTAAAGATACTGGTCTATTAAGAAAACTATAAAACAACAATGAAAATAGATGCGGCTAATGATCATAGTTGTCGACGCCGCTACACAAAAAAAAAAAAAAAAAAAAAAAAAAAAAAATGTACAAGATAGCATGGCAGAACATTCTATTGACATCGGGTCATATGTGTTATACAGGATAATCGTCAGAAGCGTGTAAACAGTCATGATTTATATAAATTCTTAATTAATAAACGAGGAAGGGAAATAATATTTAGAGTGTAGTTGACTCTATTGCCAAGGAACGGAACCTTATATACTTTTAGTGAATGGAAAGATATATAGAAAAGTCACTAAAAGGAAAATGCGAGGATGTACAAAATATGGAAAGTGCAAAATATATGTCTTCTACTACTCTATATAGATTCGCGTAAATATCATGTTTCAGTTTTACTTTAAAGTGATGTTATTAAGCATGTTTTTAAAAGACTAATACAAATCTATGAAACTTTGCCAAGTACAAATATCTATTTGAATAATAAAAATAAAAACTAATTACTCTGTACTTAATCTCAGTGGCACCACATAAAAGAGAATTGGGCTGTATTCGAACAAAATATTAGTCAAATAGGTATTCGCAGTCAGCCACGCCAACAAAATACAAATTTATCAGGTGCAAGACATAAGCTCTCCCTACATTCCAGATTTTTTTTTTATTTTAGAAATCAACTACGATATACTGGTTCTTTTATAATGACCTATTCGAATTGAGGGAACAAAGACGCCACATAATAATGATAAAAATACGTATTTAAGTATGTTGGGGGTGACGATATTGTATTGGTACACTAATCACTGTTAGCGCTGAGTTTCCAAATTTCTCGCGACATTTTGAGGTTGTAAATTTTTCTAATGGGATCACTTGGAATTCTGGTCTCAGATTAGAATACAACGGGACGAGGCACTTCTCAATAGTTCACTCACTCCTACTATGAAGGACTTTACAAAAACAGTGTATTTTGATAGATTTTTTGCCATTTTTTTAATTTACAAAAAATTTTGATGACATGGAACCAACTAGATCACGAATTCGAATTTAGCTCGGCAACATACATTGGTATATGGTACTCTGTTCATTAGTACATGACCAACATTGTGTATGTATGTAACTGTGTTGTTAAAGTTTGACAGGTTAAAAATAAAAAAAAGTTAAAATGAGGACCATCCCGTTTGCAATCTAACAACTTCCATTGTTTGATCACAGATTCTCAGTTAGAAGGACAAAACTATAAGCGAAAGAAAAAGAAAAGTAAAAAGTAATCAAACAAAATAAAAGTGAACGATGCCAAAATGAAATCGAAAGGGTTTCAGAATTCTGGTCATTAGTTCATAAGCGGATTTTATCAAAAGACGACCAGAAATACAATAAATGTAATTAAATGTGCGTAAATAAATGCATACGGTATCCCAGAAGTGAACGATCAAATGAAGTGAGATGATATGGGAAGCGATTGAAACATATTCTTTATTGGTTTTTGCAAACAGCAGAAAAAATAACTATCCATGAGAACTAAAAGAAAAACAATGTGTAAAAATATTTATGAAATCTTTGCATTCTTTCGATAACCTGAATTCTGGTTATGCTAGCAAATTAAAATCCTAAAATGAATTTGTTTAATTTCTTATTTGAAAATTCTCATTCAACAACTAGCATCCACACATGCATATTAAACTAGTATTTACATAACCCCCTACGGTCATGAAGATTCAGGTTTTGCATGAAACATCTTTATGGGTGCCTTTCTGATGAGCTCCAGAATAAGGGCGAAAAACGTTTCAAAGGCATTTCCAGAAAACAGAACGATAAATTTCATGAAAATGTAATCCATTAGAATGAAATTTGTTTAAGACAAGGTAGGTAAATAAATTTATTTAAGGCCTTTGATCTTCATGACCGTAGGGGATTATGTAGATACTAGTTTAATCCACATCACCGTAGGGGACTGTGTGCATGCTAGTTGTTGAATGAGAATTTTCAAATAAGAAATTAAACAAATTCATTTTAGGATTTTAATTTGTTAACAACCAGAATTCAGGTTATCGAAAGAATCCAAAGATTTCATTAATATTTTTACACATAGTTTTTCTTTTTGTTCTTATAGATAATTATCTTTTCTGCTGTTTGCAAAATTCTATAAACAATATGTTTCAATGCAATTATAAGCAAACAAATAATAATCCACTTTAAACATGGAAAGCGATTTTCAATCAAAATAACCATGCATGTGATTATCCAACTGTCCTACTTCAATTTATGTATTTTTTCTTGAAGTCACATAATGCAAAAAAACGTGTCGTTTAGTTATTTCTAAATTATATACTTATCCAAAAGCAACATTTTTTGAATTCTGCTATCTTCTGTCGGATAAAAAAGATGGTTTTGTATACACCCTTTCTTGTCAAAGAATATTATTATTAATATTATTATTTTAGTTGATGTTGACAGAAAAGAAATGTACCACAGAACCAGTGGCTGATCTACAGGGGTTCCGCGGGTTCCGCGGAACCCGGGCCCGGGAGCTTTAGGGGCCCGGAACGGACCAGCCAAGATACTTCAACACCTCACACTTCACAAAACGAAAGTCAAGTCAAATTAATTACAAAATAAAGAAAGACGTACCTAATTAAATCTTAGTTAACACATTTATGCATTTTTTTCTGAGTACTACCCTGTTTAGGTATATGAGGTAAACAATCATCATATTATGATGAAGGGGACAGGTTTAGAATAAACGTGTATTTTAAAATTTTAGATATTATAATCGCCCAGCTAAAAATCGGTTAAAAAGCTTAAACGACATTAAGATGTATTTCAGATTTTAAGTTCTAAAACTCTAACCGACAGTTCCGATGACGAATTGCTTGAGAGTGAACACTACGTAAGGCTAGTGGGGAGGGGGACAAAGCGCCAAATGAGGAGATATCTCCCTAATAATCAAATTTTAGCCAAAAATAGTCTTCAACAATCCTGTAGTATTTATTTATGTACAACTTCCACTTATTTTCAGTCAAATAACATCACCCAATTTGCATAAAACAGCTTATTGTTAATCATTAAAATTATGATTAACAATAAGCTGTTTTCTGCAAATTGGGTGATGTTATTTAACTAAAAATATGTGTAAGTTGTACATAAATAAATTCTACAGGATTGTTGAAGACAATTTTTGGATAAAATTTGATTATAAGAGAGATATCTCCTAATTTGGTGCTTTATCCCCCTCCCCACTAGCCTTACGTAATGTTCCCTCTTAAGTTGGGACATACATTACATCGAACGTATGATAACGACATTAGTGATTCAATTTGCCATCAACTACTTTGTTTTCGACAATGTTTTGAAAATAACCTAAGTGACATATACATTCCGTAATAGAGTTAGTCAAATTAATTTTAATAAAAAATAATACATGTGCAATAGTTTTTCAGAACTACTGAGTGCTTGTTTTTTGTTTTTAACAATACGAGTCACAATAGCAACAGCTGAACGCAGTTTCTCTAAATTAAAAATAATTAAAAATTATTTACGGAGTACTATGAATCAAGAAAGATTATCAGAAGTGTTAATTTCAATAAAAAAACTCAATAGCACGAAATTTAAACTTATCTGATATAGTAACTAATTTTGCTAATGCCAAAGCAAGAAAAAAATCCTTTTCTTACTTAGTTCTTTTTTTGCTATGAAGAATGTTGTTTTGGTTTATTTCCCTATGTCGTTAACTTTATATGTGAATATATATTTATATTGTTTTTTATATAAGTCTACTGATATTAAATGAATACTATTGACAACTGTGTTTTTGTTCAAATCTGAAGTTCCATAAAATACTTAGTAACCAAACAAGCAAAAAACGTGTTTACAGGGGTTCCTCAAAAGGCCGCAAGAAAAGTTTGATGGGGGAGCCGCGGAAAACCATTCGAACCCACGCCCGTAACAGTAACGCTCCGCCACTGCACAGAACTTTGACCCATAGATAGAGTTGTCCATTCTAATATTATATAACATAGCGGGTTGTTTACAACGTGTTCTTTTTATAATATTGTTACAAGTAAGTCCTACTTGTTAAAGAATACATTTTTACCAAATTCCTTTTGTCAGAAATAAAACACAACTAGTAAAATAATGACTTTTGTTACTTTTCAACGGATTCTCTAAAGAAAATTAAAAAGGGAGGTTCTCAATTCGACCCATATGTATTCTTTATGTCCGTTCAATTATTTGTCTGGAATGGTTTAAGCGATTTCAATGAGAATTTGTAGAGTATATTTTGTCGCTAGTCTCCTATAAGTTACTCAAGCTACGGCTAGTATAATATGAATAAATATCGGAAGAAAATATTATCTCTCCGAGAGTATGGAGGAATACGGCTATATATAAATGGATGATCGTATTGAAATTTAAGAAAATGTTGGCTGGAGGAAGAATCCAATTTTTTTTTAATAAATCGATCAATAAATATAAAAGTTATAAACCTTTCAATGAAAAGATATACATAATAAGAATTCAATATTCCTTAAAATTCTATGAATACAAGTATACTGATCAGGGTTTCTATTATCGGATAATGATTAATAAAAACCACTGCCTAAGGAATCACTACGTTTATATCCAGATTTCCTATCCCACTCTCTTTAAATGAAAACATGTTGGTACTATATTTGCACTCTAATAAGTGTAAATAACTGCTTATAAAATTTTAATAATACAGTATTTAAAATCGTCGACCACGAGCTGGTAATGGCATCCCAACATTTTTTGAGAACTTTTCCTCCCATACACACATTAAAACTCAATTTTATTTTGATACTCTCTCTAATAATGGAGTGGGGATGTTGGAGGTGGTGGTGAGGATGGCAGATGTGATTAAGAAAATTGAGAGCTTGACTTATAGTATATGTACAAAATCCCATTTTTTTCGAGCTTGCTTTACTTATTTACCTCTATTTATCCCCCCTACCCTTCAACGGAATAAACTTAAAACATAACCTAGTTCCAAATCTCGTTATAAAAAAAAATTGAGGCCTTGGTTTCTAGTTATACACCAAATTCCAAGTTCCTGGGCTCACCAGCTTGCTTTACTTATTTTCCCTTATTACCCCCAACTTTTCTCTCGTTATATCACATACGTACACCAAATTTCAAGTCAACATCTTAAACCATTCCAGAGAAAATGACACACCGACCGACCAACCGATAGAATTGTTTTCACTCAAATTTTAAATCTCGACGTTTCATGACATTCTACAAATATTTCAACAAACAAAATTTTTGTTTTTACGATTACTATACTTCCACTACTCTACGTGTATGTGGAAGTAAAAAATACAGCAATTAACCTAAAAATTAATTTATTTTCAAACAATTGCGAGAGATATCCTATAAGAGATTAAGCATAAGAATTACACAAAAAGTTGAATATATCAGAGAAGAGTATAATATTTACTACTACTTTTTCTTATAAAAGTTTATAGTCCCATTAATTATATCAATTTACTTTAAAGACGTTTAAACTTTGGGATTTAGAAAAATAGGACTAATTATAACTTCTTATTATTTACCTTCATTAAAAACTTTTATAAATATCAATAGTATTCGCTAGAAAATATTAAGCAGAGAATCAAACCACTAGTTATTTCCCATTTTTCATCGTCAACTCTAATATAAGAGGGATTAGAAGATTATCTAATCTAAGAGTTTATATAAAAATAAACTTTTTTCTTGCAAAAGATGAAATGCTGAACTTAATAGATAAATGCATTGAATATCAACAGTCGGTTGTTGTTTTCTACATTTCTTGCATATAAACCAAAGTCAAGAAAAGCATCAGAAGTGAGTTTTAAATTTACAGAATTGTCAATTATTAAGTATATTATTTTTTATTATAACTGTATCTCATTATAAAAAGTTGCGAATAATTGGTTTAGACAACATCGATAAATGATGTGGCAAACAATTTATTCGGCGATACTTTTACCACTTTGAAAGCCGATTACTAGTCGAATTAAGTTATTCAGTCTGGTACTACAGGTAGTAACCAACTCCGAATCTTTAGTGATTAATCATCTACTAGTTGTCCCCCGACCGACAACCGTTCAATAAAAAATTTCTCTGTAATAGGTGATAGCAGCAGTTCTACAGGGTGATCATTTTAAGTGACTCTTTTGACTTCATTGCATGAGTTATAAATTCCGAAACTATAATTATTTTTTCTGGGAAATCCGAAGCATTAACTGAAAAGGTTATCGCTGAATGACTAAATATTTAAAAAATGACATCCTTTATTATATCTCATGGGGGATGCAACTAATCAGGTGCAGAGGAAAGTCAGGTTAAATTGTCATATACTGTCCTGATAAGCTCAACAGGTTTCCTTACTTTCGAAACGTTCTGTACATTGCTGAATACAGAAAGAGTTTTCATTATCTATACTAAACATATAAGTAGGGTGTTTCAAAAAATAGAAAAATACCATATTTTTAAATTAAACATGCTGAATGGTTGCCGAGCAAGAATATTTCTTTCCATGGTAAAAATCAGCATACACGTCGCATGCCTATGATAATCATAGTTTTAACTATTTATTTCAAAATAAGAAGATACGGCACTTAGGTATATCATCTAGATCATCGTGGGCAATAATTAACCCAAACAATTCGAGTCAAGGTTAAATTGAAGACACTTTACCCACTCACAGTCTGTAACTTCCGTGGGTTTCCTTTATTTATTATCACAACTTAAGTGAATATTTTACTATTACCTTTCATCATTCAAAAAATAAACTAATGGGTAAAAATAGCCAATATTGATATATCATATACACTTCTGTGTAAAGGTGTAAAAAATCATTTTAGTTCGTGTTATTTCTGTATTTCTATCTTATACACAAAGAAAAGTAAAAAGATAGTTTTTTTGTTATTATTAAAACAGCAAATTAATGAATTCTAATTTTTACATGATTAACGTAAATCCATATCCATATCTAAGTTGTTCTTCCTATGCTTTTAACCTTCTGCGATCCTTCTTGACATACCTACTAATGATCTAAAGATTTATGCGACAAATTATCTCATAGGATCAGTGGAATTGTCCTACGGTCGTATTAAGACACTATGTTAGAAGCTATTCGTTTTCGGAAACTGTATAGTATATTTCAGGCGTGCTTGATGTGTTTGAAATCTGACTACTGTGCAGGTACGTTTTGTTCGTCATTATGTTGTTTATCTGATCAGGGTAAATTATTGTCATCGAAATTTCTAATTTTTTTACCAATATCTTGGACTGAGGAAACAACTATGCACTAAAGCAATGTTAATTTATATGCATAGTCACGCTCTTGTCACCTTACTATCGTCCTCTAGAAAAATATTTGTTTAGCTGACGCTTCTGTAATAAGCGACTAAGCGCACTATAGATTAAACCCAAGAGATTTATCACCTCAATTTGGCGTACACTACTATCTAGTAATTTCCCATTACAGTTGTGTACGCTCACGCTTAATCAGTTTTCATTAGGTACACGTTTTATATATTTTAAGCTTACAGTGAACTTTTCATATCAAAACAACATTAAATGCACATAGATGTTTTTCAAAACTAAATTAATTCTTTATAGAAGACAATAGTGTTGGCACTTATAATCTTTTGTAGCAACTGTCTACAAGATATACTATTTAGTTTATCTGGTGTAAAATCAAGATATACACACATTCATATTAGTGTGCGTTTAGAATTGCTTAATAACACCTTTACTTATTAAATATGCACACCAAACAACCAGAACCGAAGTAGGTAGAAACTTCGAAGTACGAGTATTTCGAACAAACTTTCTCTAAATGTATAGCTCACCAATATAATATAATATATAATAGAAAGAAATTATTAGTAAGCGCCCTGACTATGTTTTTATAGGATTTGCATTGATAATGAGCCTTTATTACTTTCTTTCATTTTCAAACACACTTTAGCAGAAGTTACACTAAGCACTAGGCCAGTCGACAGGGTAAGAAAATGTGAAAATTTTACATTAAATACAAACGTTTTAAAATAGAATGTGTTTGGATTCAATAGTCTCAATTTGTACGCTGATACCCGAAACACGTTTAAATTTTGTTTTTTTTTCCTAACCTACGAAAAATTAACTGTAATATCGTTCTACAAAAGCATTGAAAAATATGCCGAGTATTCCTTTCTAACAGTAATGGTATTTCAAATAGTCTGTGCGCTAACTTGATTTCAGATGAGAATGAAAAACTTGGCAAACTGTTAGTTTAATATTATCCGATAGTAGTGGGGAGCATTATTTTAGATAATCTTTTTTTTAAATATACAATACAGGGTACAAAATATTTGTAAAAATATGAAAAGCTACAAAAAGCGAAGTTCCTTCATTTGTGAAAATTATGAAAAATGGTAAAAAAGTTTAAAAAATGTTATGGAACAAAATTTATAGTCACATATGGACCTCCTACGGTTAAACTGTTTTTCGGTTTATTTTTAAGATTCATGTTTCTGCAAACAGAATACTGTTTGCAGAAACTTCTATTTTAATATTGTAATTTGATATCCCATAAGTGAAAATCCACAATAATCAGATCAGGGCTCCCAGAAGGCGAAGGAATTGGGCCATGCATTTTTCCTCTGACTTCAGCATAGGAAACATGGTCCTCTAGACCGTAACATTTAACAATAGACATTTTTGTGTCTTTCTTACCGTTTCTAGGAAAATATTTTGCTACTTCAAGTATAACCACATGGTTATATTTCAGAGTAGGAGGTCAAGATACCATAATGATTTTTTACTGCAATTTCTCAAAATAGTCACAAATAAAAGCATTTTACTCTTCGTACTTTTTCATATGTTTGCATAAATTTGGCACCCTGTATATACATTTTGGAAAATAATATAATTTTCTCACTTTTCATTACAAGCATTAAAACATAACTTTTCCTCGTAAAGCAAAAAAAAGCTTTGTCTCTTCCGAACCCAATTCGTGCAGTGTATTTTTTTTACTGATAACTAAACAATTTTGAAAAATTCTGAAACATTTCCTAAACTTCATTGGATTTAAATAAATACTTTTTGACTTCTGCACACTATAGTTAATGTAAACCAGAGTAAAAAGTTCTTGAATGTCTAAAATGCTCAAAATTGTCTAGTTGTGACAAGTCATATCTCAAAAACTGTTAATTTTTTATTCAGGAGGTCAAAATCTACAACATAATAAACATGTAGACAATCCCAACGGAATCCAATTTTCCATAAGAATCGTGAGGGGTGCTTCGCATGTGAAAATATTTCAGACATAAACTACCTAATGTTATATGCACAGCACTTGAATGAAATAATTTTATGGTTTGGTTTTACCGATTTTCGATTTTAACTAGTTAGTTCCTAAGCCATTGGCTTTAGGAAAGTGAATAGTTATTTTTTATTTTAGTCGTTATAAATATAATTAATTGCAATGATGACTGAATTATTGAATATAAAAAAGAAGCCGGTAGATCTTAATCTTTCAAAAATACAAAACATCAAACAAAATAAACACTTCTCTAATAAATAACATATATCCGCTAAAAATAGGTTAGATAGATACTTCTTATAGAGAAGACCAACATGTATAATAAATAAATCACAATAACGATATCGCCTGTCATTAAAATATTAATAATGACAAATCATTAATTCAGCTAATTGTTATCAGAGACGTAGGTTTAATGATTTTTAAACATATACAGGGTGGTCCGTAAGTGATGGTCCATAAAGCAACAGCGAATTTTCTAATATTAAAATATTGCAATGTAGCTAAACTTACCTTAGTGCAAAAGTTGATATTAACAGAGATACATGGTGTTAAAGTCAATATTATATTTTTAATTGTCTCGCATAACTTTCGAAGTTTTTCAAATATTGTTATGAAAATTGGTGAATATGGGTTTTTTGAAATGAAAAATTCAAATCTGCTCCCATTTTTTGTGTAGATCCTAGAAGGCTCCACATATGCAATGTTTAAGGTGTAAGTGTACTCTTAACTTTATTACCCGTAACGTTATTGTTTTTTTTATTTAAAAAATCGGTAAAAGGATTTACACAGAACTTCCCTCTTTATTTGTGAGGCGGTCACTCTAAAAAATTAATAATTATGAAATGACATTGACATTATTACAAAGAAAACCTGATAAGTTTTGGTCAAAAAAAGATACAGAGTGCTCATCCAACAGCAAAAGTTCAATAATAAATAACAGGTGCCAAATATGGAAGGCTTACGCAAATACCTTTACAAATGTTCACCATGAATTATTTCTTGGGATGACCACTCTGTACATTTTTCAATAAAAGTATAATAGGTGCATTTGCCAAATATTATTGCCATCTGTCGCATTTTCAATTCCACATTCTCGTAGTGGAGTGAAAGTATAGTGGCGGTTAAAAAATTTCATTTTTTTTAAAATTTTTCAAAAATGTTGATAAAAAAGTTTTCCAATTTTTTTCGTCTGAAATAGATTTAGAATGTCATGAAACGTAGAAAGTTTAAATTCGAGCAAAAAGAAAAGTTTCCTTCTATTCTATAGTAGTGGTAATTTTTTTTTTTTAATAGGTTTAAAATGCCATGAAACGTGAAAATTTTAAATTTGAGCAAAGAAAAAAATGTTTCCGTCTATTTTAGTGGTAAACATTTTTCAAAAATGTTGGTAAAAAGAATTTTCATTTTTTTTTCCCCGAAATAGGTTTGGAATGTCAATGAAACGCGGAAATTTTAAATTTGAGCAAAAGAAAAGTTTTCATCTATTCTATAGTAAGTAGTGATAAATAGATAGAATTTTTTCAAAAAAATTTTAAAATTTTTCAGAGGATTTTTTTAATTTGTTTGAATCGGTTTAGAATGCCATGGAAATGTGGAAATTTTAAATTTGAGCAAAGAAAAAAATCCATCTCTATTTAGTGGTAAATAACTTTTCAAAAATATTGGTAAAAGAAAATTTCAATTTCAATTTCAAAATTTTTTTCTTTTTGAAATAGGTTTAGAACGCTATGAAATGTGGAAATTTTAAATTTGAACAAAGAAATAATTTTTTCACCTATTTTAGTGGTAAAAAATTTTCCAAAAATGTTGGTGAAAAAAATTTTCATTTTTTTTTTATGAAATGGGTTTAACGTGTCATGAAACATGGAAATTTTAAATTTGAGCAAAAAAATGTTTTCATTATTTATTCACTTTAGACGGTCCACCCTGTATATTTTCCAGTGAAAGTTTAACCATTTCGTTGCTGACAGTAGCGTCAACTACCTACGAAATTTGACAGCTCTCCGTCAAGTAATTTTTTTTAGTTAATGCATCAACAGACAGACAGACAGACTGACGAAATTGGAAAACCTATATTTTCGTAATCTACGTGATCTGAAACGTCAAAATCGAAAAAATCTCGGAGGGTGATTTTTTTTTCGAACACAATACTTCCCTTCAGTATGCGAGGGAAGTAAACATCCTAAACTTATCTCATAAAACAATAATAGTTGACATTAGTATTAGAAATTGACCGTTTTCGAAAAAATCGCATTTTAACAATCGGCCTCATAATTCATTATAAGAAATATTCACGAAGTAGGCGCCGATGCCAGCAATACTTTTGACATTTAAACGTTTTCCTCATGACAGTTATTTATTTTTTCCAATTTTATTTGTCTATTTCTTGACATAATAATTATTCAAACTCAGATATGTGAGATACGGTTCATATTTATTGTGAACTGAATCACAATGGATGTGCTGCGTGACGTGAGTATTTGCGAAAATTTCCAAACAGATTGCAACCTGGTCATAGACTATTTCAAAATCTGTTCAGAAAGGACGGATTCCGACCAAACCCAATTTGCATAAGATTAGCGCGGGTATGGAGGCTTGGTGCTCCATAGGAGCCAAAATATTCAAAATGGAGCGTCGTAGCCGTGGAGACTTTTGTTCAGGATGACAAGTGCTGCAATATACCAAAAATTCAGACGATTCTACCGAAACCCCATTTTCCATAAGATTAGTATTGTGGTTTGGAGCTTTGGTGCTCCAAAGGAATCAAAATACTGAATTTGGAGTATCGTGGCCATGGAGACTTTTGTTCAGGATGACAAAAGGTACGATATACTAAAAATTCAGAACGATTCCGCCGAAACCCAATTTGCATTAGATCAGTGCGGGTATGGAGCTTTGATGCTCCATAGAAGCCAAAATGTTCAAAATGGAGCATCGTGGTTAGGGAAACTTTTGTTCAGGATGACAAAAGCTACAATATACCAAAGACGAAGAAGAAGAATTCAGACGATTCTACCGAAACCTATTTCCCCATAAGAAATTCTTTTCGTCCTAGACGTGATAATTTAGGTCGATATCAATTATTACGTCTGACCAAGAAGATGAAATATTACTTCGCATTACAAATGATCCACAAACTAGTACAAAACGATGCAGCTACTGGAATCAGTAAGATTTCCATTTTAAAAATACAGCATGCAGAAAAATATCATCCATTCCATTTTACGCCTGTACAAAATTTATTGCATGCCGATATTCCATTAAGATCACTTTGCAAGTGACATTCGGAACAGACGAAATATTGACCACTCATTCGTCTACAGAATATTATTTATGGATAAAGCTACATTTACTAGCCTAGGTATCTTGAATTAAAGAAACATCATTTTACAGAAGTTGAAAATCCTCAAGTAAAGCAATAATTATATATCAGACATGAGTTCAAAATCAATGTTCTGTGTGGGATCATTGGGGGCCATTTCCTAGAACCACACGAGTTGCCAAGAAATTTAGATGGTAGCAATTATTTACGTTTTTTGGAAGACAATTTCATTGATATGTTGGATGCACTACCACTGAATTTTAGACAAAATATGTTGTTCATGCAGGATGGTGCCCCGCAACATTTTACCAATCAAGTATGGATTTGTTTAAACACCCATTTTCATGAGCGCTGGACTGATCGCGGTAGTCTATTTCCTTGGCCAGTACATAGTCCTGATGTTAACCTACCGGATTTCGGTATATGGAGCACAAGAAAGATTTTGTTTACAAAAATACTATAAATATCTACTCCCAACTTTGGCAAAAAATCAATGTAGACATATTGAATATTTACTCTTAAGTAACATTCCTTTTGCTGAGTATCCTTTCCCATTCTGTTTTTTATTCATTGAACGTTTGTTTAAACCATAATTTTGTTTCATTAAATTTTCTCTTCATTGTTTTTCAAATAGAATTTATTAATCTGATAATTCGTGCTTTAGTTCTGTCATAGTATCAACATTACAATGTTTATATGTCATAATATTGTTGGCATCGGCGCCTACTATGTTAATATTTCTTATAACTCGGAGGGTTTCATTATGATTACGAATCTGATGAGGAAATTTCAAATAGAAAATGCGTAAACAGCGACCATGAAAACATTTTCATCTGAAAATAATAAATTTGAAAACGTTTATTTCATGTTAATTCCTAATGCATGCTAATTTTACACTTTTGGATGCAATTCTGGGCCCTTAAAGGGTTTTAAACGCTCTATATGGTAATTCATAATTAAATAATAATAAAAGAAAACATTTTTAACACCTTTTAGCCGAATATATCCGAAACGCGTTCGAAAAAATAGCAAATAATGCACTGTTTTTTCATAAAAGTACATATAAGACTGTGTTGCACCATCTAGAAAGTGTCCGCGTTATGGATTTCTGATTGTCTACATCCCATACAAGAATTCTATGCAAAAAAATACGGTGGAAGAAAACTTCTTGAAAACACCATTTTTCTCTATATTTCTGACGGGCTCATTTTTATAAATAACAGCAGATCAAATGTCAGTTCAAAGAAATAATAATTCGGTGTTTTTAGTTCATACAAATTAATTTTTCTGATATTGTTAAAATAGACGATTTAAGCAGTAAAAATCCACCATGAAAATAAGAGATCTGGCGGCTATCAGGTCTATTCTGTAACATTTTTGTTAAGCTTTAACGGCAAGGTCACTGTTAAAATAATTAGCGAAATAATGTTAACGGTCAGTGGTATTCTGTACACTTTTTTTAAGGTTAAATTTAACCAACATCGTTTAAAATTAGAGGCGACTTTGGACCTGCCACTAAAATTTAACGGTACCGTTAAAGAGGCAAAAACACCGTATTTTATTTTTGGTTCATAACATTTTGTATAATATCATTCAGTAAATGGCACTTTATTTATGTTTGTCTATGAGTTTGAGATTCTTTTGACGACCCATTTCCTCATTTATATTCAGTAATTATTTTTCCGCCTTCAAATAATCGTAATCATAACCTCAAATAGGAGCGCGGCCGTTAAAAACTTATGACTTTAACAGGTCCGTTAAATGGTCGCATACAGAATAGAAAAACGAGTTATTATTTTTAGCGTTCCGTTAAAATTAAAAATTTAGCAGGGCGTTTATTTTTAACCAAAAAATTACAGAATAGACCTGTATGTCTTTTAAATTAATTTAAAATGATTTGATTGATTGATTAGCCAGCGGATGATAGGAATTGCTGCCACTTCAGGATATTCAATCTGGATATTTTTGTATTCCGCCGGACCGACTACATACGCCGGATTGGATATGAGACATGCTTGTTGCCAGCAGCGAGAGCCACATGACGCATGGGGTAGAAAGACGATAAGTTTAGATGTTTGTGAGAAGCATCCGTCTGCGATCATCTCATCGCCTATTCTTCTTCTGAGACCTCTGTTTCTTCTGTTTCTGGATCTAGCAGTGCGTATGTCCTTGATATTTCTTTATTGTTTTCCTTTCTTTAGTAGGTGTGTCGTGTCCCGTGCATGATTCTATTCTCTTATTTATTGTTCTACCCTCTAGTAATGCTGACGTATTCTGTCATTTTTGTGGTTTTCCTGTTTTTGCAAGCAGTTGGACAATATCCCCTTTGGCTCATCTTAGACTTCTTCTATTCGCTTTTGTCGTTGCTGCGTTTTTGACTCCGTATGTCATCGTAGGCATTATGATATCGTGTATATCTTTTTAGTCAGACTCCATGGTATATACTTTATTTTCCTAGAGGTAATATAGTTCTTGTGACTCTGTAGGCCGTTTTGATTCTTCTCTTTACTATTTCCCGCCTTTTCAGTTGATTCGTTAGATATGTTCCTAGGTATTTCATTCTGTTCGTGGTTCTCAGGGTGTAGTCGCCTATTTTGTATTCTTTCCCACTGGCTGGACTCGTTTTAGTCAACGGGTCTCGTACCATTATCAGGTTCCTCTTGAAGTTTATTTTCATTCCATCCAGAGGAGTCCAGATGTGGTTTCATGTTTTCTAAAAATTTGCTGATATCTTGCTCTTCCTCGGTAATGAAGAGTATATCGTCGGCCTATGCAAGTATGATGGGATGCCGTATTGTTTCAGCGTTTCCATTGAATTTCTGATTAACCCTTATTGTGCTTTGTATCACTTGATCCAGGACCGTGGTAAATAGTCGGAGGGCTAGCGAACATCCTTGTTTGACTCCTTCATTTTTGATTCCGTCGTCTGTCCAAATCATTGTATTGCGGTGTTCTCGTGTAGACATGCTTTTATTATCCTGTTTATAGGCAGTGCGTAAGGTATTGACTATAGCCTGATGACTTGGTATCAAGTGCCTTTTGAAGGTCAATTGAGACTGTGTAGTTTTATTCCTTCTCTCCACTTTTCTTCCAGGATTCGTCTGGCGGTGTACATATGGTCGTCCGTTGATCAAAAGTGTTCTTCTTGAAGGAGATTTTGATGAGAAGGAAAAAAGAGAAAAGAACAAAAAGAAATTATTTTGGATAATTTGTAAGATATGTGTTATATATTAGGCAAGTGACTGCCGCGTCAGTGAATTTGGAGGATATATGTCGGAAGATGAAACGAAGTGCATGATTTTGTTTTTTCGATGTACTTGCAGCCTGCCTGTAGTTATCGTAGATACTGAGTCGACGTCCGCATAAACTAAGGCACTATAGTAGTTCAGTATCTTGTTGTAATGTAAAATTTGCTATATTTTACGAGAATTGGATAAAGGTTTCATATATAGTCATGTTCATGTGTCGGTTAAAAATAAATGTTCTGTGCAGGGACTGCCTAAATATTCTACTTCAGTTTTAGTATTAACTTAATACCTTTTATCCTGAAAGGAGTCACAAAGACGACAAGCATTAAATTGCAGCTTGATGTCATTAATAATCCTGAGAACTTGTTGTTAGGTGTTGCGATGCTTCTTAAACATAAACTGATGATGACCAGTAATGTCAAAAACATCCTGTGGTCTATTTAGCCTATTTAGAATGATCTGGTCCAACAATTTGGATATAAAGGACAATAAGACAAGCACACGAAAGAGAAAATAATGTTTTTTCCTGAAACCAGAATACCATACTCATGTATTATGAATTATTGAACACGAATTTCAGGTCCAAACTGCGAAATGTTTCACAATTTGTTTTAATCGCTGAAAACATTATATTTAGACATTAAATATTATTGTTTTCGCTATTTGACAAAAATTGTGCTGTTCAAAATACCTGGAAATATATGATAGTATTCTGATCTCTAGAAAAAACTTTTTTATCTTTTATGTGCCTCTGTAATTATTAGCATGCGGTTATGCAATGTTTTGGTTATTTGTGCAAATTTAGATGGTTCTTATCATTATTTTGATAAATTCTTGTCTAATTATTTTTAATGGTGGTACCATATTATTTCATTAAGCAACGTTTAGTGGAAGCAAAAATCGAAAAACACGTTTTATCCGGAATATGTACAAGTCACCAACATTGTGCCAGAATTGGTAGTTAGGTACTTTCATAGTAGCTAATACCGAAACTGATGTTGAAAGTTAAAAATTAAAAGATTAGAATGAAATTTGGTACATGGAGACATTTATTGAACTTTGTTGAAATTACACTCGAAATTACACTAAAAAGGGTGAGAAAAATAATTGAAAAAAATTGAACCACAGTGACCAAACATTGTGAAATAAAATGTCAACTTCGTTCGGTTAATCGAAGCTTATTATCTAATATCGATAATGAAAACTGAAAAAAAATCATTTTTCGATCCTCGAATTTTGAAGTAATCTAGAAGCAAATGTAAAATCCCTATGTTAATATTATAAGAAATAGTACATCTTTTTACTCTTAAAGAATGCGTCCGTTGTAAATTAATAATTACTTTTTTGCAATTGATTTAAAAAAAAAAGAAAATTTGAAACTGTTATAACATAAGATCAAATTAATATTTTACAATTCTGCTTGGGTTCATATATTCTGTTTGACGTATATTTTCATAATCAAAAAGAATATTCCAAAAAAAATGAATTTTCGACTTTTTCACCCAAAAAAACAATTTTGCAACTTAAACAAATGTAAATATCTCGGTGGATTTTGCATAAAATTTATTGCAACCAACGGCTTTTTAATCGTCGTGAAGAGACACGAACTTGAGAACAAAACAGTTTGTTCTATGATGCTCTACGTTTTTCGAGATTACGGCTAAAATTGAAAATATTTTGACTTGAAAATTTAACTGAATATTCTGTGTGTGTTATCACTTACAAAAAGTGCTATATCTGTTCTTATAAACGGATCGTGAAAAAGAAAATTGATGTTTTTATTCTTAATTTACCTTGTTTTTTTCTCGATATGATTCTTCGATTATTTCTCAATTATTTAATTACGTGGCTTTATATACAATAAATATTTAAAGATTTCATACAATGTATTTGATAATACGTTGATGAGTGAATATTTTTTACTCTTAGTGGAGATAAAAAATATATGTTCTTTTTTTAAAAATTAATTGACTGAATATATAAAATTAGTTTATTTTTCTATCCTCACTTTTTTTCTTTTAGGTTGATTTCCTGTGTCGGATTCGCTGTCTGTTTCGTCTCGTACTTCTGTGTACAGACAATCATTGTCATCATCGTCATTAGTTATATCAATATTTCCAATCCTTTCCTCATTTACTTGCGTTTCATCTATTAAATGTACAGGGTGGGCAACTAAGAGTGGAGGCTGGCGATATCTCAGAAACCAATAATTGTACTAGTTTAGGGAAAAATTATCTTAAGTAAAGTAATCCTGGAAAAACACTGAAAAATATTTTTGAGTTTCTAAAATGGCTGCTAGGGGGCGTAACAGCTATAACCGAATAGAAAATTAGATGTTTCTCTGTATTTTGCTGAGTTAACTGGCATTGAAAATATACGTATTGTGATCCAAAGACAATTTAGAATCTTTTCGTTTTTCCATTTTTATGTAACTTCCAGAATAAAGTGGTGGGACGATACCAAAAAACATGTTTTTTAATGTCGATTACTCCGTTTAGCCTTAACGGAATTTAACAAACTTGGTCGCAATACAAAGTGCTTTTCTTAGTATGTCGAAGGGGTTTTACGCTGTTTTTATTTGAGTATAACCGTCGCCGCTAGGCGGCGTTTTTTGACATGTCAACACATATTTCACTTTTTCTAAAATAATTTAAATGGAATGATATGTTTATTTTGACACGGTAAAATAGAGAATTAAAAGCTTCAGATGTAAGTAAAAACCTCAACTCGATAACTTTTTTCTAACAGTAGATATTAGCAACCAAAGTTGAAATTATAAATTGCCGACGGAAATTGCAAAAGTAGCTGCTGAAAACAAGTAAGCTGTGAAAATGTCACAATGAGGAAACAACATGTATCAAATATATTCAGTAGAATATATATTACGTAAAAAAAAATAGTAATTAATAACGATGACAACAAATCTAATAGTAATAACAATAAAAAAATGTAACAAATAAAACGTCCAAAAAAGTAAGAGTGTGCGTCTGCGCGTGCGCGAGGGCGTGCGTGTGCGCGTGAGTATGTAAATTAATTTTTTCAGTTTTTTTGCCATAAAATGTTATTAATAATTCAAATATTGTTCATTGCGTAGACGTACCTTATGTGGGAGTTCAAGACGAAGAAATTTACAGGTCAAACGTCTTTCTACGACCTTTACAAGTGAAGATATAAGCAAAGAACTAAGTTGCAAAATGATTTCTTTTTAACTTAAACTAGATATATAATTGTTGCACATTCTATAGGATACTCTTCGCAGTATTTTTTGTAAATAGTTTTAGACATTTTTTGTTTAATGTAAACATAATTTTGTTTTTCAAATTAAAAAAATTAATATCTTTTTATTTATTGATCGATTTTGTTTAAAAACAATGAAGTTCTTCCTCTAGCTAATACTAACTTACTGTCCAAGTTTCAATACAATTGGACTTTCCGTTCTTAAATTATCGTGCTTACAAGAAACATGACGGACGGACATTTTGAAAGTTGTTCAGAATTCAATCACCATCACAAATGTGCCGATCGAATGCGATATACTTTTCGTTTTGTATTTGTGTAACAATTGAAGCCGCCATTTTAAGTGGTCAACACCATTTTTTTTCCGGATCCCTGAGGAAATTCTGTAGAGCATAGACCAATTCTTAGCTAGTTCCAAAACTTTTCTAGAAATCGTAATTTCTGAAGCTTACTACTCCCGACTATAAGAGTAGGTAATAGTAAATGCCTTCATTCAACCTGGCGGGATATCAGCCTAACATATATTTGACACAATTGTCATATTACAAAAGAAAATTGAACACAAATTGAAACTAATTATGGAAATTTCTGGGAAAAATTTGAATCTCCAAAAAGAAAGGAAATATTAAAATGCGGTTTAGCCATTTTGACAGTTTTCGAGTTTCAAGTTGCCAACGGTTTATATAAATATAATGCATTATATACCACAGTAAAATATTAAGATGAATAAAAAATCATCAACCGTTTCTGGGATCATTAAAGTTACTAAAATTGCGATATTTTTCCAAATTAACAAGTATGGACACTCACCGCATGAATCAGAAAATGAGTGTAAATCGAATGATCTTTTTTATTTCAGTTGTTTTCGAAAGTTATTGTGTATATCATCGCCTACAAGGCTATGGATTAGTTTCTCTTTTCAGATATCGACCCAGAGAGCAAATTTATCAATTATTTTGAAATAAATATCGTTTCCATTCAATGAGTCATTTTATTTTCTTTTCCCATCCATACATTGAGTCAGTAAAAGATTCTCTGCTAAAATATTCTACTGTAATGTCAGTTTAAAATGTGGCGGAAGAGCCGAATATCGGGGTATCTGCACGCAACATACTTTCTTTCATTTAAAGATTATTTTTATTAAAGCTTTTCTGGAATATTCGCATTATAAGATTTAATTATTGGTTTCACTGAAAATATCAATTACTTTGTTTTTCATTGATTAAATTTTTAATATTCATTCAACTGTCAAGTGCTTTATATCATTTAGTTTAAATACAACACTTTACTCACCATTAATATAAACAAAGTTTATCAAAACAGTCAATTATATTTAATTTCACTGACGAAAGTAAAATCACAATAATTAATAAACCAATGAATACAAAGCGAACACCAATTGCACTTATTTAACACTAATTAATTAACGAACACATAAAAGTTTCTTAAATACTTCGTAAGTGTTATCAACTGCATCAATTAATTAACAAATAATGCTGTTGACCTATAAAACATATAATAACCTCCCTTGTTATCTTTTAGTCAGTTTATCACGACAGAAAGTGTGTGTTTCGCGTTTAGTGGAGAACTGCTGTTGACACGCTCAAAAATCGCGGCTGGTTTGCCGATTCGCATCTTTCCAAACGCGTTATTGCGATTGCGCAACTTGTAGCTTTTACGTATTTTTTCAGCCTGCAGCTTTTGCAAGTTTGATAATGTGAAAATCATGTTTATGTCTTAGTTTAAATTGTAAGCACTGGTTTAAATATGCAAGTAAGTAACTTTATTGTACTTAGAAGCCTAAATAATGTACCGTTAGTCGTCTGTTGATGAGAGTAAATAATTGATTACGACGAAGATTAGTTAGGTACCTAATTTACCCATATCCCAAAACTATATTATAATAAAACTAGCACAGGTTTCTCGGTTCAATAAATTCGCTTTTAACCAAACATACCTGTTCCCGTCTCAGGTTAAACAATTAACAGCTGACTTTATAAAAAAATATTTCAATTACCTCACTAAATCACATGTTATGTTATTATTTTGATATTTTAATACCTATAGTAAATAAATGGAGTAGGAAAAGTAATAGTAACTACAATATACAGGATGTCCCATAAGTGGATAATCAAACGAAAAGTGGTATTAGGGAAGGTCATTTCCAATCAAAATAATCAATCAAAATATTATATGTGGTTATCCAATTTTTGATGATTTCAAAATTTTCAATTTTTGCATTTTTCCCTGAAATCGCGTAGGGCGTAACTAAAAAATTAATTTTTAAAAAGTGTGTGTTGTTTTCCTTATTAAAAGCTTTTATTTAATTTGCTAAGTTAGTATGTCTGTATGTCTTTCCGGTTTAAAACTTGTACTCACTTTCTATTATCCGATCGAGTTTAAATTTGGTACACTTGTATAACTCTGGTTACAATATATTTCCGGTGTTAAATGCAGAAAATTAAAGATGACGGCTGCAATATGGCGTATGGACCTTGAAGAGATGACAATTTTAATGTTGAAAGTGACTTACCAATTATATGTAAAATTATAGATTGAAGATGGCAGCTGCAACATGACGTAAGGGCACTGTAAAAAATGATCAAATTAGTATGAAAATGAATACATAGGATTTTTAAATGGCGAGATGACGAGTTTTTGATGTTGGAAATGACATCAATTAAATGAAAATTAAAAATAGCTGCTGCAATACGTCTGTTTTTAAACCAGGAGGAGCGTTTTAAATTTAACGCGCTAAATCATACATCTGTGATTGGATACGCCCTCGCCAGTTTTACACAAGGCAATAGTCTAAAATATGGCATAATGTAAAAATTTTAATTTCATGTCATAAATAATTTCTATTCTATCGGTTGCACATTGTATATTGTATTTTTAATCCCGTTTATATACATCTGAAGATAAAAGTGGCTAATTACTTGGTGTCTTTATATTGCGTAAATGGTATGGATGCTGTATAAAATATATAGAGGTCAAATAGAGGTTGATGCGTTGTATAATGTAATAAATGTATTGTTGGTTACCCAATAAGGTTGTAGTGTATTTTCTGGTTACTTTTATGGTATGAATGGGACATCCATGTTTACTCCTCCTGGTTTAAAGGCAGATTATAGTAGCGTTATGATCAGATTAGCATGAAAATAAGTACACAGGAGTGTTAGGTGACGTAAATGACGAATTTGTTGTTAAGAAATGTATTACAGCCAGTACCATAGTCAACACCAAAAGGATCCTTTAAATAAAGGATCCTTTAAGCTTAATGTTGACTTTGCATAAAGTATCCTTTACTTAGAGGATCCTTTACTTAAAGTAACAGCCTGTAACAGCCAGTACCACAAGTAACGCCAAAAGGATCCTCTAACAGCCAGTACCATAAACAACGTCAAAAGGATCCTTTTAGAAAAGGATACTTTATGCTAAAAGTTGACTTTAAACATAAAGTATCCTTTAGTTTTAGGATCCGTTTGACGTTATTTGTGGTACTGACTGTACCAGCCAGTACTATAAGTAAGTCCAAAAGGATCCTATAAGTAAAGGATACTTTATGTTTAAAGTCAATTTTTAGCATAAGGTATCCTTTTCCAAAAGGATACTTTTGGCGTTGTTTATGGTCTTGGCCGTAAGTAAAGGATGCTTTATGCCCAAAGTCAACTTTAAACATAAAGGATCCTTTACTTAAAGGATCCTTTCGGAGTTGATTATGCTACTGGCTGTTAGTACAGTGATAATTAAGTAACAACAAAACAATTATAAATATAAATACAAAAATTACAAGTAAAAAATAAACATAAGTATAAAAATGTTTTAAATTAAGCTTTTATTTAAATAAATTAGGATTAAAAAGTGAATAATTAAAATAAATTAAAAAATATATAAAATATAATTAAATGCAAATGCAAATTCCCTACAATGTAAGAGTAGGTACTCTAAAATAGAATCTGAGGAAATAAATATATTACTAACAAAAAATACTCGTAATTATTTCAAACTCTTACTAAAGACTTATCATAGATAAGTACCGAAACATATATCTTTCTAAACAAAATTCTTTGCTGGCTATATGCCACGATCAACGTTTGATTATAAGAAAGAAATATGCACATTACGTGCAGCCTGTCACAATAATGTTATTTTTAATTTTAAATTATCCTGTTCAACAAAACCTAGGTTGTTTTTTGGATTTGTTGAACAGGATAATTTAAAATTAGAAATAACATTATTGTGACAGTTACGCTGTACGTAATGTGCATATTTCTTTCTTTTAATTCAATGTTGTTCATGACATATAGCCAGCAAAGTATTTTGTTTAGAAAGATATATGTTTCTATACTTATCTATGATAATTCTTTAGTAAGACTTTGAAATATTTATGAATATTTTTTGATAGCAATATATTTATTTCCTCAAATTCTAAAAAATATATCTTTAAAAGTATGTCATGAGATAAAAATGTTATAATGGAGCTAGCGCATCCAAGCTCTTAAATATATATATTTTTCATTCATTTTAGTTATTCCATTTTTAGTATTAGTACTAATTTATTTAAATAAAAGCTTGATTTAAAAATTTTTTTACTTATATTTTTTAAGAGGGATTAATTGTTCTTAAAAAATCTTAATTAATTTTTAAGTAAACTGAGACAACAGTAGCAGAAAAAAATGTACCACAGAAAGTGACCGATTTCGTGAACAATTAACAGAAAAATTTGTCCAACATTTTGTAATATTTGAATTATGTAGAAATATCAGATTCAGTATCAGCTACTCAAAGGATACCCCATTATTAATTCAAAGACAACTGTAGCCGCGGCACATAGTTTCGCGCCATAGTTTCTCATGGGGTGCCATACTCTACAGTTAGAAAAAGATTTCCAAAAAATCACGTATTAAAAACTTTGAAAATGTGTAATGTCGGTTAAAATGTGATAAAATTTCTTATTTTACTCGTTTTGTTTTATATCTCTATTTCTTAACTTGTAAAAAACAGTATGTTAAATGAAAATCTATTGTATTATATCATTTTAGAATTCACATTAAATGGACAGCTTTTTTTGATAGTTGATCAAATTTCTGTATTAGGTACATTTAAAAACGAATTAAAATTTTTTAAGAACAAAAAGTTTTCGTAAAATAATTTGCTTTTATTTGGCTAGAAGTTTGGTAGACATATATATATCAGAAAAAGAACTGGAACTAGATTATATTTGGAACTTCTTCCGTTGAAGAGTTGCATGTAGATAGAGGAAAATAAATAAAGGAAGCTAGTAATAGTCCAGAAACTTGGGATTTAGTGTTTATACTAGAAGGCATAGCCACAAATCTTTTTATGACATCTACTACCCCACTCACCACTCCCACTCCATTATTAAAGAGGCTAAAGAAATAAATTTGAAATACTCACTTGAAACTTGGTACACACGAATGTGTTATGACGACATCTTGAACTAGACTATATTTTGAACTGATTCCGTTGAAGGGTTCACATACCTTTTAGTATGCGTTAGTTATTATAATTATCGACATTTTTTTACAATATATTTGGATCATTTAATGGAAGGCGGCAAGAAGCAAAACTACAAAATATTTGGAACAAATATTAATACTATATATTTAATCTTGTGGTCATGGTAATTAAAAAGTCATGTGTGTTCGTATTAAATCCACCAATACTTTCAACCTTCTACGTGAGTGTTTATAATAATTTGAGATGTTACATTAAGGAATTTATTTAAAAAGCTACAAGGCAAGATATCGTGTCATATATGCATGAAATTGTTTTTCTTGATGAAACATCACCAAGAACCAACCCTGGCTTTCTCGTCTTAATGCAAGGCCAGAAGTTTGGCTGGAACACATAATGGATTAGGTGAAGCACCGCACAAAGTAGATGCAAATACACACGACCTGTGCTTTGAAATGTATAACCACAAAAAACCCAAAGAACCGAAATTATTTTTAAGGATTCCTGTTCAGTACCGGTAGTTAATGTAAGATAAAATAAGGGTTCCGGTACGGTACAGGTCCAGGAAAAATAATGGTTTGGGTTCGGTTCCTAAATAAATAAATTAAAAAAATAGTAATAACTGTTTTCTTTTAAAACTGCATTGCACTAAAAAGTAGAGAATATTTTTTATTCCGTGATTAAATTACAAAATGACGATGAAAATGAAAACCATTGAACGCACATAAAATATACTATATTATAGTAAACGAAATAATACGTATAGTTACACGAAGTGCAAAAAGAGCAGCGGTGTCCTTTGTCGGCTTTAACTGCTTTATCGGCATGCTTTTCGATAGCCTCACTATATCTCTTACGTCTACTATACCTTCATCAACAATCAGCATTGTGATAAAACGTTATGAATAGTATATTGTAATATAACAGCAGCAGCAATACTTTGTAATTTAATCACTGAATTATTTTCTACTTTTTAGTGCAATTCAGTTTTAAAAGAAAACCATTGTTTTAAAAAAAATTCTTTATTTACTTATTTTTGACTTTTTAGTTTCACGTTAAACGCCATCATTTCATTTACTCTAATCAAACTCTTTCATTTGATACGCATATCAAGGAGGTTGTAAAAAATAGGTGATCCGTCATTTTGCGCCGTCCGCCATATTAGATTTAGAATGACGTAACACAGCTTATTGTTTTCTACTTTATATACCCTTTCATTTAATATCAATTAGACGTACCTGTATCACTGTCAGTTCCCAGTTATAAGTTGAAAAAAAAAAGAAAACAAAAGATAAAAAATTATTAAATGAAATAAAAAAAATACACGAAAAAAAAATAGAAAAAAAAATATATATATAAAAAAAGAATATATATTAAAAAAAAACTGAAAAAAATATCACAAAAAAAAAGATATATGTTTGTACGTTTGTATTTATTCGTTTACGTAAATACTTATATGCTTGTTATATACAATAGAAAAATATGTAGTTAAAAAAAATGGTACACATTGGTAACCAAGGAATAATGTGATAAGAAATAAAATAAAAAAAATAATTATTATACTAGGAAACTTGGCAAATGGTCTTTGTAACCGTAGTCAACAAACCTGAAACACACACACACATTTAATATCAATGTCGAGAGGGTTGTCAAGAAAAAGGTAATCCGCCATTTTGTGGTGGCCGCCATATTGGACTTAATATAATATTGAATATAATGTATTGTATTGTCTTCAGAACTAAAGTTGTGTGCAATATTTCAGCATGATTGGATATCGGGAAGTGGTCAACGATTCGATCACCAGATTTGAACCTACACACAACATTTTGAGCTAAAGAAAAACATTGAGTAAAATAAGTAAAAAATGTTTTTAAGTTAAATGGTTTTATTGTAAAGAAACATAATAATGATGCAGATAATGTGCTAAAAGCTAAAAGATAATTAGGTAGGTACCAGGTACCAGTCATCACATAACTCTCCTCATCAATCTGGAGCATTGATCAGACTAAAATAAAATCGT
This sequence comes from Stenurella melanura, assembly GCA_963583905.1. NCBI lineage: Eukaryota > Metazoa > Arthropoda > Insecta > Coleoptera > Cerambycidae > Stenurella > Stenurella melanura. The sequence goes on from OY757312.1 coordinate 82,229,393, forward strand.
GGGGCGAGTCGAATTTCTATTACCTACAGTCAACCGCTCGTATCATTATAATTAGGTATGATATGGATGCATCTCTCAATAGGCAACTTATGCAAAATGTGTGTAAAAGTAAATTCGTCACTATCATCGTGCGACATCGCAGAACGATCATTTACATATTTACTCAGGTTACGCTACGCCCCACGATTTTATTTTAGTCTGATCGATGCTCTAGATTGATGAGGGGAGTGGTGTTATGACTGGTACCTGGTACCTACCTAATTATTTTTTAGCTTTTAGTACATTATCTGCATCATTATTATATTTCTTTACAATAAAACTGTTTGACTTAATTTTTTTTTTTTTTTTACTTATTTTATTTTCAAGTTTTTAGTTCTTTATTTAGTTACTTAATGTTTCTCTTTCTATTTAGTTCATTTATTGCCTCATTATTACAAGGTTTCTTTCCTGTCAGTTGTCTGAACTCTATGATCCACCATTTTGTTTCGTACGCCATTTTGAATTAGATTAGTGTACTGTGTTCTACTTGTCAAGCCCTTTCATTTGATACCCATATTGAGGGGGTTGAAAAAAAAAATGTAATCCTCTATTTTCTGGCGGCGGCCATCTTGGACTTACAATGATAGTGAATATGCATAATTGAATTGTCATCAGAACTGAAAAAAGGCGTGTACCAAATTTCAGATCAATCGGTCAACAGGAAGAGGGTAAAATTTCAATTACTAGATTTGACCCACACAAGATACAAACAAAGTAAGCTAAAAATAAAACCGTTTAAAAATAGTGGTCCGATTCAGATCCCTGCGTTGATGTAGAAGTAATAAACAAATAAAATATTGAAAGAATATCTAAATATTACATATGAATAATAAATAATAATTTAAATAAAAAATGTGTATGATAAAAATGTATACGGTTAAATCGTATTCTGTTTTAGTCTAGATGGATTAAATACATGAAAAAGTCATGATTAAATTACACTTTAACCTTAACTAAAATGGACATGGTGTACAATATTTTATAATTGTTAGTTCAAACGTACAATTACACATACTTTTCACTTTTAAACTTGTAATTATACATAATTGTAAGTTTAAAGTGACAATTGTACATAATTGTCACTTTAAACTTACAATTATGTATAATTGTCACTTTAAGCACTATAAAAAATTGACACTATACTTTTTACGTTTTGTATTGAGTACCTATTGTCATTATTCATTCTAGATTCAAGGGCTACCTTTATAGTTGTACTGTTTTATGCACTTTCTGTGTAACTTTGTCAATATTTATTCATCGAATGTATACTTTTCGGTACAAAATTGAAGTTATTATCAAATATTACAATAAAAGTCGAATTGTGTGACTGATCATAATTGAGCATCGTTTAAACTTCAAATTGAAAATTCAATGTTAACTAAAACTAATTGAGTGTGGATAAGTAATTTAATGATATCCGCAATGACAGTATTAAACCAAATGGATTTCAAGCAGCGAAATAGTAATTTGCCCAAATGGTAAATTAAAATTCCTTTTTTCCTTATGTGATTTATTATGGCCCGTCCAAAAAGGTTAACAAATGACTAGGATATTAACAATACCATTCCTTTGAATACATAACATTGATTTATTCAATACTTAATACAATTGATATTCATATCATGTTACAATTAATTTTGTTACAATATTAATTGGCACCGACGCGACCGCGGTGGTTAGAGATAGGTATGCCATTACAGTTAATTTTGCTACTATACCTACTATTAATATCTGACTAGGAAAGCAGCCTTTTTGTAATATAAAGGAAAACAATATGGAATCAATGAAACTTTACTTATTCTTTCCGGAATTAAGGAGTCTGCCTCAGGATTGAGAAGTTTTTTGGAGGGGTAGGATGGGAGTAAATGTGTTTTTAGCAAATAGGCATTTTAGCGAAAAATGTCAAGAAATATTTTATAATACTAATTAAATTTGCGTTAATGGTGTACTTATTCGCTTCCATCTCTAATAGTGAAGTGAGTGAGTCAGAAGAACATGCTAATTGTTTCTGAAACTATCAAATCTACTTCCTACCGCGTTTTCGAGGTTGGAGAATACGAAAAAAGTAGCCAAGAAAGTTTTTACATCTCCAAAGGGGCAAAAACCACCCTTTTAAGCTCAAAATATATTCTAGTTTCATATCTCGTTTTAATACTTAGTTGTACCAAAGGGTACCTAGCGATAAGATAGGTGAAATGAGAGAAGATCTCGATATTTAGTCCGTTTTTCCTCCTCCTACAAGATAATGTTTGTCTCCGCTGAGGCGGAGGACTCAATAACAACCATTGTCTTGAGTTGATGGTCGAGGAGGATTACGTCAGGCTTATTAGCTTGTATTTGCCTGACGGTAGGAAAAGAGTAGTTCCAGTCAATCAGACACCGCTCATTCTCCATAACGGACTCAATATCCCTCGGAGCATATGGCAGCACTGGTGGTTATTATTATTATTATTTTGTTAAAAACCAGTCACCCTTCTCTGTGGCTCCGACCCTCACCGAGGGGAGCTGGTAGTACCGGTAGCCACTCCCCACACCGTGGGGTAAGTGACTACTGGGTCCGGGAATCGTGCGCCCTGAGTAGACGTAGCGAACCGAGGATGACGGCCTTCTGCATCCTACCGGCTAAGATCTCTGCCGAGTTTCGGCATGCCGGTATGATCTTCAGTTCCGAAAGCAGTGTGTGTCTCGTTCCACCTAGGGCTCCTATGATCAGTACCACCAACTTAACATTATGGTCTGGGTAAAGTCTGCGAAGTTCGAAGAGTAAATCTCGATATTTTGTGCGTTTTTCCTCCTCCTCCAAGACAATGTTGTTTTTCGCGGGAGCCGAGAAGTCCACGACAAACATTGTCTTGAGTTGGTGATCGAGGTGTACTACATCAGGCTTGTTGGCTTGTAGTTGCCTGACGGTGGGAAACGAGTAGTTCCAATAAATTAGACACTTCTCATTCCCCACAACGGACTCAATATCCCCCGGAGCATAAGGCAGCACTGGTGTCTTGTCTATCCCATACGAGCGCCTTAAATGGTAATGAAGCACTCGTTATGCTCCGTCGTGCCTTTGGATATAGGCCGAGACTGCATAGGTCAAGCAAGCCGACAGCAAGTGCATTATAGTCTCTGGCGCCCTGCGGCAGGCCCTGCATCTGACATCCGGGACCTCTATACCCATAACACGACTTCGATAGACCAGAGTGTTGAATACACCATCCTGGCAAGCCATTATGAATCCCTCGGTCTCAGACTTCAGCCCGGCTGACCTTAAAAGGCAAAGGTCTGCCTTTCGGATAAGCCAAGGTTTTCTATATTTTTATAGAAGACTCCGTGCATTGGCTTATCCATGTGCAGCTGCAGAAAGATGTTGTGTTCTGCAGCTTTAATGTGGGCTTTTCGCCGAGCAGGTTCCAACTCGGTGACAGAGTCGCGATTTACCCGCTCGACGTCGAAGGAGAGACCAAGTTCATCAGCGGCTCTGTGCTGCCTTAAACTGAAAGGCTCCTACCCCTGCATTTTCATGATCCCGGACCATGCAGAGGAGGGGATCCGGGATGACCTTACATTATTATTATTATTATTATTATTATTATTATTATTATTATTATTATTATTATTATTATTATTATTATTATTATTATTATTATTATTATTATTATTATTATTATTATTATTATTATTATTATTATTATTATTATTATTATTATTATTATTACTTCCACATCCACGTAGTGGATTGGAAGTATAGTAATCGCAAAAAAATTTTCAAAAATTTTTATTCGTGAAATAGGTTTAGAATGTCATGAAACGTCGAGATTTTAAATTTGGGCGAAAAAAAAATTTCTCTCTGCCGGTCTGTCTGTCTGTCTGTAACTTTTTTTGTCCGCACGTTTTCTCCGGAACGGTTTAAGATATTGACTAGAAATTTTGTACACGTATATGTTATAACGAGATCTGGAACTGGATTGTTTTTTGAGGATATCCGGTGAAGGGTTGGGGGTTAAATAGGGGTAAATAGGGGAACATAAATAAAGCAAGCTTGTAAGAGTACAGAAACTTGAAATTCGGTGTATGTACTAGAAGTTAAGGCCTCAGATTTTTTTACAATATTTTTCAACCCCCCACCACCCCTACCCCATTAATGGGGTTGATGAAATAAAATTGAGATATTCATTTGAAATTTGGTACAAGTATGTATTATAACGACATCTGGAACTAGATTATATTTTGAGATGATTCCGTTGAATGGTTGGCGGTTAAATAGGGGTAAATAGGGGAAAACAAGTAAAGCAAGCTAGTAAGACTACAGAAACTTCAAATTCGTTGTATGTACTAGAAGCCAAGATATCAGATTATTTATAATATTTTTCAACCCCCACCACCCCTACTTCATTATTAAAAGGGTTGATAAAATAAAATTGAGATATTCATTTGAAAGTTGGTACACGTATGAATTATAACGACATCTGGAACTAGATTATACTTTTAGATGATTCCGTTGAAGGGTTGGGGGTTATTTAGGGGGAAATAAGTAAAACAAGCTAGTATGAGTACAGAAACTTGAAATTCGGTGTATGTACTAGAAGCCAAGGCCTCAGATTTTTTAATAATATATTTCAGCCCCCACCACCCTTACTCCATTATTCAAGGGGTTGATAAAATAATATTGAGATATTCACATGAAATTTAGTACGCATATGTATAATAATAATAATAATAATAATAAATACTTTATTGCCCAACAGAATACAAAGTAATCCAATTACAGGACAAAATTTAAGTTGTATAAACTAAGTTTGTGTAACTAAACTAAACTAAGTTAAAAATATTTAAATAAAGTTAATATATTAAGACGAATTAATTAAGATAAAAAAATATGAAGAAAAAGAAAAGAAGAGACAAAGGAGATAGAGAAAAAAAAGTATACATGTAAGCAATAAAAAGTGTGCCAAAAATAATAAAATAACAAAAAGTGGATAAAATTAAGTAACTAACTTAAGTTAGTTAAGAATATAAATGAATGTCAAATGAGGTTGATATGGTCCGTGATAATTCTCGTCAGCTCGCTTAAGTTATTATGATGTATATCACAATACATAGCAACGCCATTAACACTATTGCACATTGTATACACAAGTGATCGTGACAATATATTAGTTCTAGCGATAGATAAGTGAAAAGTAGTCGAGACTCTTGAGGATAATCGTGGAACTCGAAATGTTATTTCGTTCACAAGGCCTATGCAATCAATTTTATTATGTAAAAGTTTGTAAATAAATCCTACTGCAAATAACACTCTTCTTAGATGAAGCGATTAAAAACTCAATGAATTTAACAACAGGTGCTGAGAGTAGCCCCTTTCGGGGTACACTCCTGTGATTTTATATTGAAAGAATTTTAGAAACTTCCTCTGAACATTTTCAACGGCCAGTTCATGTACATTATAAAACGGGTGCCAGATTAAGGAACCATATTCTAACTTTGATCTGACATAAGCAAAATAAAGGACTTTTAACGCAGTGGGATCATGAAAATTGCGACAGTTTCGTATTATAAAACCCAACATTCTTAATGCGGAGGTTGTAGTCTGGTTAATATGGTCAGTAAATGACAGTTTTGGGTCAAACACTATACCAAGATCTTTTATGGATTCACATCGGCTTAAGTTTGTGGACTTTAGCTGATAAGTAAATTCTGTGTAATGTTTCTTTAGTGTAAAAGTTAAGCTTTTACATTTTTGAGTGTTTAAGTGAAGATTATTTTCGTCACACCAAATTTCGATCTTTCTCAACTGGTTCTGAATAAATAAGCAGTCCTCATCATTCTCTATGGTATGGTAGATTTTTAGATCGTCAGCAAATAGCACCTTTTCACAATCGATGATCTGTACAAGATCATTAATGAAAAGCAAGAATAATAATGGTCTAAGGTTAGATCCTTGAGGTACTCCGGAAGTAGCAATAAATTGTTTAGAGTCGAACCCGTTGTAAGATATAAATTGAACTCTGTTAGTCAAATAAGACCTAATCAGTGTTATAAGTGATTCATGAAATCCAAAGTTATTTAGCTTGGTTAAAATTATTCCGTGATCAATGCGATCAAATGCTTTAGCAAAGTCGGTGTATATTACATCTACCTGGCCATGGTTATCGAGTGTATTAGCCACATATTGAGAGAAAATTGCTAAATTTGTTATGGTGGAGCGTCCCTCCATAAAACCATGTTGGTGTGGTGAGATTAAATTTTTCACCGCAGGATAAATATAACTATAGAGTGATATCTCGAAGAGTTTTGCAAAATTACAAAGAATAGAAAGAGGTCTATAATTAGTTATTTTGGAAGGATCTCCAGATTTAAGTATCGGACATACTCTCGCAGTTTTCCAAATGTCAGGAAAAACGGAGGTTTTTAAAATGAGATTGAAAATAAAGAGTAAAGGAGTTATAAAGGCATATCTACAGTCTTTCACTAAAAAACTAGGGATTTGGTCGTGACCTGACGTCATTTTATTTTTCAACTTATTGGCGGAATTCAGCAAGTCCTTTTCGGTAAATTCACGTATATTAAAGACATCTATATAATTAAAACAATTTAATTCAGCAGAGGTATCAGGGCTGGTTGATGTTGAGTAAACGCTACTAAAGTAATCACTGAATCCATCAACAACAGGTTGAGGACCATCAAAAACTACATCGTCATTAACTACTTTACCTGGTATTCTAGATTGTTGTTTTTTTGTGTGAATATAATTCCAGAAATACTTAGAATCATTTTTAACATTACTTTCAACTCTATTGAGGTATAATTTATATGCTACTTGGATGTCTGATTTAACTAACGATCTTAGCTGTTTAAACTGTTCCAAATGTATATCTAGTTTCGTTTGTTTGTGTTTTTACGGTAGTAATTTTTTAATTTGATATTGTTGATTATTGCAGGAGTATACCAGGATGGATATTTACGTTTATAGCTAATAAAAGTTGGCACATGCTTATGAAATATATCTGTCAGTCTGTCATAAAAAATTTCACATGCTAAGTTAACGTCGCGCGTCGGTACACGAATTTAGGAAGTACCAATCGGTAGTTAAAAGTTCAGCGTATAAGTTAGGATAGTCAGCTTTACGGAAATTAAATTTTTTTGTATTATTATTATTACCGGAGAAGTTAACACGATGGTTGTCAGTAATCAGTGTGCTGATACGTAAAGAAGTAAGTAAAGTCCCGACGTACTTCACAATCTATATTTCTGATGGCTAGATCCAATAACTTGCCACTACTGTTGCAAACACTATTAAATTGCCTTAGATTACTTAAATTAAGAAAATTCAACATTTTTTGACATTTTGCATTATAACGACATCTGGAACTAGATTATATTTTGAGATGATTCCGTTGAAGGGTTGGGGGTTAAATAGGGGTATATAGGGAAAATAAGTAAAGCAAACTGGTAAAAGTACAGAAATTTGGGATTTGGTGTATATACTAGAAGCGAAGGTCCCAGGTTTTTTATTAATATTTTCCATCTCCCCACCACCCTTATTAAAAGAGTTGATAAAATTAAATTTAAAGTTTCACTTGAAATTTGGTACATTTATGTATTATAACTATAGCTGAAACTAGATTATATTTTGACATGATTGCGTTGAAGGAGTGGGGGTTAAATAGGGGTAAATAGGGGAAAATAAGTAAAGCAAGCTGGTAAGACTACATAAACTTGAAATTCGGTGTATGTACTAGAAGCCAAGGTCTCAGATTATTTCTAATATTTTTCAACCCCACCACCCTTACTTTATTATTAAAAGGGTTGATAAAATAAAATTGAGATATTCATTTGAAATTTGGTACACGTATGAATTATAATGACATCTGGAACTAGATTATACTTTGAGATGATTCCGTTGAAGGATTGGGGATTATTTAGGGGTAAATAGGGGGAAATAAGTAAAGCAAGTTGGTATGAGTACAGAAACTTGAAATTCGGTGTATGTACTAGAAGCCAAGGCCTCAGATTTTTTAATAATATATTTCAGCTCCCCATCACCCCTACTCCATTATTCAAGGGGTTGATAAAATAAAATTGAGATATTCACATAAAATTTAGTACGCATATGTATTATAACGAAATCTGGAACTAGATTATATTTTGAGATGATTCCGTTGAAGGGTTGGAGGTTAAATAGAGGTATATAAGGGAAAATAAGTAATGCAAGCTGGTAAAAGTACAGAAATGTGTGATTTGGTGTATATACTAGAAGCGAAGGTCTCAGGTTTTTTATTTTTATTTTACACCCCCCCCCCCCACAACCCCCACTCCCTTATTAAAAGAGTTCATAAAATTATATTTAAATTTTCACTTGAAATTTGGTACATTTATGTATTATAACTATATCTGAAACTAGATTATATTTTGACATGATTGCGTTGAAGGAGTGGGGGTAAGTAGAGGTAAATAGGGAAAAATAAGTAAAGCAAGTTGGTAAGAGTGCTGCAACTTGAATTTTGGTGTATGTCCTAGAAGCCAAGGCCTCAGATTTTTTAATAATATTTTTCAACCCTTCCACTACCCTTACTACACTATTAAAGGGGTTGATTGAATATTGAGATATTCACTTGTAATTTGGTAGACGTATGTATTATAACGACATCTGGAACTAGATTATATTTTGGGATGATTCCGTAGAAGGGAATAAGTAAATCAAGCTGGTAAGAGTACAGAAATTTGGGGTTCGGTGTATATACTAGAAACCAAGGCCTCAGATTTCTTTCTAATATTTTTCAAACTCCACCACCTCCGCTTCATTATTAATGGAAGTGATAAGTGGAAGAGATATTTACTTGAAAGTTAGTACACGTATGTATTGTAGTGACATCTGATTGAGATGACTCCATTGAAGGAGTCGGAGGTGGTAGGTTGTGAATAGTGGAAAATAAGTAGGGTACTCTTCAATTTTAGCGTATATGGTAGAAACCAACTCCTCAAACTTTTCTATTACATCTGCCCCGAATATTATTAAAATTCTATGACCTATAATTTCCACATACTAGAGTGCAAATATGGTCAAGATGTTTCCTTTAAAGTGACTTGGATGAAGAAGCTGGATGTGGAAGTAGTGATTCCTTAGGCAGCGGTTTTATTATTATTATTATAAGACTTTTTTGTGTTAACCCATAATCTACGACAGTGTTTTGGAATCGAAAATCGCGATTTTTAAGATTTGCTTTGTGACCAAATAACGCAATTTTTAAGGTAGTTTACAAATTTCCAAACCCCGTGCGCCAGGCCCAAAATTCAATGTTTTCATTTTTTTAACGATAACTCACGTTAATTAGATAGGAGGAATACCTTTTAAAGCTTTTAAAGCTTGAGTAATGAATCAACCCCTGGGGCAAAGGACACTCCCCTGGGATCAAAATTCACCCCGTTGGAATGACCCCCTGGTGCCGATAGACCACCTTTTTGGGATCAAGAGTCATCCGGTATGAGTGAATAGTCTCCTAAGGAGCAAGAAGGCACGCACTGGGCAAATAACCCCTCCCCATCCCCGAGGTAAGTATTCATTATAATATACAAGAAATTAAAAGCAAAAAACAATTATTGTAAAAATTAAATTTTGCTATAAAAAATATTAGGAATTAAAATATTTCAACACTAAAAATAATACATATCTAAATATTCAAAGATATATGTACATTGTTTACGCATACATTAGCTGTTTTCATACATCTGTTAAACTGAGAAACTTAATTTCATTTGATTATTACTCATTGCCTCCTCATAAATGTGAAATTAATATTTAAAAATATAGAAATACAATTAGTATTGTGGTGATAATCCGTGTTTGAATATAGCAATACAACTTAGAATATTGTAAAGTTAGCCTGCTTGCTACACATGATATATGAATATTGGCCCCAGGGCTTACTATTCACCAATTATGGAGAACTTCTTACCTGGGAGGGGCTTCTTTGAGTGACCTTTGACACCAGGGGATGCCTTTTAACCTCTAATTATCTTTTTGCTCTCTGAGAGTCTATTCAACCATGCCAGGCAACTTTCAACCCCAACATTTTTAAACTACTTACCTTAAAAATTGCTTTATTTGTTCGCAAATGACGTTAGGTGGAGAGCCGACTGTATAGATTTCCTATGAATAAGATACATGAAAATCTTTATGTGAGTGAGTAAGTACTACCACAAACATATAGGGAGCACTTTTCATTTTTGCAAATTTTATCCGCGTCATGGAATTCTGACGTCACTTTCGATCACGATTTTTTGTGTCATCGAACACATGAATAAAACTTACAACAAAATGTAGGTTTTGAGGTACAATGAGATTGTAGTGGGGCACCAGGCTTAATTTTTCCCGCAACTCTGAGACACCCTCGATTAAAGTATTTTTTTGTATTTTCTTAAGTCATCGAATACATGATTTTTTTTTTAAAGTTAAAGTAACTATGCGATGAGATAAAATTTTCCCCACCTCTTTATCATAACAAAAATATTCGACTTTAAAGAATTTAAAAATATTTTTAAGGACCTTAGTGGGACCCAATAGAGCCCCTAAAAATTGAGGATACAGGTCTTTGGGGTTACTATATGCATGCATTTTTTTAGAATTTTAAATTGATTACGTTTTTGTAATAAAAAAAAATTAAAACTGAAGTGGGTCCTTTCTTGGACATGCGGGACAATTTTGATATACGGACCCTGTTGACCCTATTTTTTAAGTCCAAGAAACGATCCTATCAGGTTTATTCCAAAAGCCGTGCCAAGGGGCATTTCACCTATCTTATCACGAGGTACCATTTCAAATCAGTACTTTAAACTGTTCCTGAGAAAACGTGAGCACAACAAAATTACACATCGACAACGGACAGGCAGGCAGATTTATTTACAAACTTGACGTTTCATGGCATTCTAAACCTATTTCAAGAAAAAAAGTATCACAATTTTTTTGATTAAGTACCATACTTTCACTTCACTACGTGGATGTGGAAGTAAAATTAGTCTTTAAATTCAATCTAAAGAAGACGTTACTTAAGAGATCACTGCTTCCCCATCCAGATTTCTCATTAAATAAAGACATCTTGATATTATATTTGGACGCAAATATGTAGAAATAATTGCTCAGAATTTTAATAAATGGTCATAAATGTCATAAAAATGATGACTTCTGATATATACACCAAATTCCAGTTTCTCGACTCTTACAACAAGTTTGCTTCACTTATTTACCTCCATTTCAACCCCAAACCTTTCAACGGAATAAGATGTGCCCTTCAAGTCAATACCTTAATTTTTTTTGTCAATTCCTTTAATAATGGAGTGGAGGTGATGATGGGGGTGGGAAAAGTCATTAAAAAATTTGCTACTTTTGCTTTTAATATATACATCAAATTTCAAGTTTCTGAACTCTTACTAGCTTACTTATTTACCCTTATCTACTCCTATTTAACCCCAACCCTTCAACGGCATAAGCTCACAATATAATCTAGTTCCAGATTTCATTATCATACATACCTGTACCAAACTTCGAGTGAATGTATGAATTTTATTTTATTAACCCCTTTAATATTGGTTGGGGTGGCAAATGCTAAAAAAGTGATGTCTTGACTTCTAGTAAATATACCAAATTCTAAGATCTGTCTGTACTCTTACCAGCTTGCTTTATTTATTTTTTCCTATTTATCCCTCTATGTAAGCCCCAGCCCTTCAGCGGAATAAGCTCAAAATATAATCTAATTCTAGATCTCATTATAATGCATACGTGTACTATACTAATCATTAATGTTGTCGTTCACGTCATCATTTTATATTTTTATCAGTCAGGAGATTTTTCTCTCAGCTTAAATATGTAGTATTAGAATGTAAATAATAGAAGGTAAGGTCTGATGGGTCTACGATAGAACGATGCATTTTAGAAATGAATAATACGGAACTCGAAAATTAAAAGATGATGACGTAAGCGACAACATTCGTGATTAGTATTATACTAAATTAGATTGAATTTTTTCAACATTTTTTAAAAGGGAACATCCTGTATATTTTTCGATGATGTAATGTAGAAATTAAAAACTTAAAAATTTTTGTATGTACATCCCTATAGCTATTTGTAACCATTTCGATTTATTAAGCAATAAGTACAAAATTCAAAAATAGAGGTCCCTTCAAATAATTTAACAGAAAAAGTTATAATAAGTGCTCCACATGTTGCCCATTTTGATTGACACACATCTCTATGTGCCTTTCAAATCCTAAAACTGTCTGTGTGATAGATCTAAAAGCAGCTATTATCCTTTTCTTCATATTTTGAATTGTTGTTGGTGTGTCTTTAGTGGGACCATTTCTTCCAATCCATTTAAGTGGGTAGATATTATTTAAGTGATCCCTTACTGCTAGTAAATAATGTCGTGGAGCACCATCTTGCAGAAATCACATCCACATTTCGAATCCTTTCAGGAATATTCACCAATAATTCTAGCAGATGGTTCTCCAGAAAATGAAGATAAATAGCCCCAGTCAATGTACTTTCCTAAAGAACTTTCAAAGATTTTCCGAAGCATTATCATGGAAGTTATGCCTATTAACAAATTCATTTTTATGAAAAGTTGCCTCGTCAGTGAATAAAACCTTATTTCAGGTGACATCTTACATTTTATCTCTGGCCTAATTACAAAATGTAGATGCCTTTGAAAATCGTCATCAGTTAGTTTCTGGTGCATTTGAATGTGATATGCATGAAACTTACTTTTCTTTAAGATTCGACCAGTCAAGTTAAAACATCTTAATAAAAATGTTACATTTATATGGGTCAAAGGACACTCTGATATTAGAGGCAATAACTCGGTGGACAAACTAGCGAAGACTTAATGGGGGAAGTATTAATGGGGATTTAATCAATAGTTTACCCCATTTTGATATAATCCCAGTGGTAAAAGAAAATATGAAAGAACTATGGGAAGAAGAGTGGACCAAAGTATGTAACAGCAACAACTATATGTGCTGCAAAATCAGCAACAAGCTACCTAGTTCCCCTTTGGCCTGTAGAAGTCATCCTAACAGAAAGGTTAATATTAAATATGTGAGATGCATGTTTGAACATAGAGCTGTCAACTCTCACCTATATAAAATGAAATTATCAGAAACACTCTTTTGTGATTGCAATGGATACCTGGATGATATAAACCACTGGATTTTTCAGTGCCACCACAACGCACGTGCAACCAATTTATTGATGCAAAAACTAGTATATAATCATATTCCATTACCACAATGCAACACATCTCTTTGTTACCTCATCGCCAGGAATGATCACCTAAGAACGATATTCTATGAATTTTTAAAACTTACTAAACGTAAAATTTAATTAGTTTATTATATTTAGTTTAGCTGTAGTTTCCTCATGTTACCAATCCTTTGTGGGTTAACCTGTCTACCGTTTCCTAGAAAAAAAAGTCGCCTTGAACCGCACCTTGGCGTGAAATGTGTGTCCCAGTTTATTTTCCCTTGTTGTTTCAAATACTGTTAGGTTCTTTTGGTTTTGTGTTAGGTTAGGTAAAATAACAAACTAATCGTGGCTGACTGGGCTTAGTCCAAAGCCAAGGAACTGCTTAAAAAAAAGATTCGACGAAGAGAACGTCTACTTATTCCTACTGATGACCTCACTTCTCTCTGATTAATATTGGGATTCTCAACCATTGGTAGCATCACAGAGAACTCATTTTCTTCGTTCACAGGATTTCGAGATATTAACCTAAGAAAGTCGTAATTTTATCGAAAATTAAGACCTTCGGCCGATACCTCGAAATCCTGTCATTAAAAATGTTTGTGACCATGGCGAGTTTTGATCAAATGTCATGAACTACCTTTGTGCAAAGTTTCAGGTCCCGGGAGTGAAACCCAAATTGCATTTAAAAAATGTGGAGTCCGCGTATCCCGCACTTTTTAAATGCAGTTTTGATTTCACTCACAGGAGCTGAAACTTTGCACAAATGTTGTTCATGACATGCTAATCAAAAGTCATCACAGTCACAAAAAATTTTAATGACAGGATTTCAAGACATTTTCATAAGAAGGTCTAAATTTCGATGAAATTACGACTTGCATTTAAAAAGTGCTGGGTATATACATATGATTTATTCAGTAATTTCGGAACCCCAATTCGAATAGAATTTAAGATTTATTAAGTTTAGAAAATGAGTTAAAACCTAATTGGGTGGATTCAGCACTGTATATAGTGTACGCGGTGTACAGCTTTAAAAAAATTTGATAAATGACAACCATACAGTATAAGTAAATAGTAATGATGGTAAAAAGATCTCTAAAATGTAGAAACTAAAATTTCCCTCACTTTTAGTATTTATTCAAGAAGAGTAATGCTACTAAGATGATCAATTTTTGTGTCAAGAACTCGTTCTGGATAGACAAGGTTTCTCTCACAAATAACACATATATTGTGAAATCGAGGAGATGGAAAAGTATAGTAGTAGTACATCTGTTAAAATTGCCTGAAAACATTTGATACGCTTTTGTTTGCTTCGGACCAGTCAATCAAATTTCATTCACTTTCAGTGAATCCATATCAACATTTTCAGCACGTAATAAAACTGGTTAAAAATAAACTAAATCTGGAGCACTATACCAAGAATTCATATTAGTTTATTATACTTATGTTTGAAAATATTGCTACAAATAATGTAACGGAAATAAAATAGGAAGAGATTAATATTTGTTACAATACTATTAGATGACATCTTATGATAATAAAAACATCAGTGCTTATAATAAAAAAGTTCAATAACATATTTTTGCTTAGAGAAAAAATGAAAACGACTATCGATGCATATATTTAAAATAGATATCACACCAGCTCATTTAAATTTTAATTTATCATAGACCGATATTTCTTAAAAAGGATGAGGATCCATAAGGAGGTTTTTCGGCCCTAACTATGAAGAAAATATCAGGTTGATCGTGCGTATGGAATTTTTGCATTTAAAACCTATGTATTTTGAGTTTTCATCAATATTATTTTTAGAGACTTGACTCACTTTTTTTATATGAGCGCAAGGGCGCAACACCTTCTAATTGAAATATATTATGAAGTGCACTATGACACAAATTACAAATAAAGATAAAAGTGCGCCATCGTGCTTCCTCAGGGCCGAAAACCCTCTTATGGACAGTCGTCTTTTGCGGTTTTTAATTTTTGGTGTTTGCTTTGATATTAGAGATTTATGTTAGTTGTGTAGTACCATTTATCTAATATAATGTCGATACGTGTAAAATAGAGAAATTCTCTTGTTTTTCACCATTACGCAGAAATGAGATGAAACAGCCTAGTAATCGTTCTCAGAAAATAAAAATTCTTATTTAATTTTTAAAATAATGACTGATTCTCATTTTTCAACGCCATATTTATATTACCGTCCTGGCGGAGTTTAGCTATAGATATTACACCACTCAACCGGGTACGCACACACAGACATCAACAAAGCAATCATTCCCTACATTGTCACCTGATGCAGACTCTATCTCAAGAAACAGTGACAATCCCTATTGTAACACTCAACCGCGGTCTATCCCACTACTACCGTCTGAGTAACATATTAAAAACGCCACTAAATATCCCTACCCTAACCTGCGATTACGTGGTCGTAAGTTAATAGACCAGGGTGGTTGTTATACCATCTAGACAGGCCACAATAAATCCCTGTCTCTGACTTAAACCCAGCTAACTTTAAGAATACAAGATCAGTTTTCACGATAAACCCAGTGCTTCGTGATCTCTCGCAAAATGCAATAGTGGATCGGAGCTCCTGAGGATGTCACATGCCATACGCAGTGATACCCTGACATGCATGCACTCCAGACTCAAGAGTCTTCGACCTCCTCGTTGTCGTTATCGAAGGTACACCAGAGAACCGGACGATCCAGGATGAATGCTACCGCAAATGTGCATCATCTTGCGGGTCTCTGCCTAATTGGTGCAGCATATTAGTTGCAGACATGATGTTCTTCCCGGACAGTTCCGAAGATCAAATCTGTTGGAGTCGATATCTGTACTTGCGTCGGAGAGAGACTCCTTCCTCTACTTTATTCACAATCATGCAGAAATAATCAAATTGTCCTACATGTCAAAAGTTGGAAAGTATGGCATTTCAACTTTATTCGACAATAGACCATTTTCGGTTGACTTCACGCTATCGGCGTGGAGTGCACGCAACTCATTGATTTGTTTTCTAGAGATGGGTAAAACCTGTTAATTTTTAATAACAGGTTTAAACTGCTTCTGCTTCATTTTTAATTGTATTCATTTGCATTTCTGTGTGATGAGCTTGGTGTGCCCTACAGACGGCGCACAGTGGTCAATTTCCCAATATTAGGAGGAAAAAATTACAAAAATGAAATTTACCCAACACTCACAATTAATATATACACCGATACGTTAATAACCAGGACATTATAAACCAAGGGAATATTTGGTTTATACCGTACGTTTACAAAGTAGTGACCCTATAAAGTACTTAGATTGGTCCACGGCAGGAAATTTACCACCGATACTAGTCCAAGCAAGTTGTTAACTGCATTCGATAATTTTAAACTATTGTTGTGTGCTGTTAATGCCTATCTCCAGCCATCGAAAAAATGTCACTAGGTATGTAAACTATTGTATAGAAGCATATTACCGATTTATTTCGCATGTGCCTGCATTTGTGCACTTATATTTGACCTTTAAAAAAAGATTCACCGAAATCTATATTGTACCTTACAGATTTGTCTTTACTTTCAAACATGTAATGAAAGTCCACTTACTTGTACTTACTTTAGAAAATATTTATGATTTCATTGCAGAGGTCATTCGCGTAAAGAAAATTTCCCTATTTCAATTCCAGCGGAATGAAAATTTACTGGGTAATGGAGCATCGGTAAGGGCAATCGACAAAGTGAACAATAGAAAAAAAATAAGTGTTTCTAGTTATTAGGAGAAAATGGTTAAATTCTCCGAATTATTAAACTCTTCTTGCTTAATTTGTTTAAGAAAAAATTGTAATCACTGTTCGAGAATATTTCAGAATAGTTAAGCTAAGCATCTCAAGCCGCATATCATGCAAGTGGAAAATGTGTTGTTGCTTGTGTAATAAAAAAAAATTAAAAGCTGTCCTCTAACAATACAGCCTATTTAAATCCACTTATGATTAATATTCGACATTTCCCTTTTATAAATTTTCTGCCTGGTCTGCCAAGGATATTGTTTGTGATGGTAGTGATAGCGACTAATTTTTTTACCTGCTTACTTTTATTTTTATTACTACTGATATATATGTTTGTATATAGAGCAATTGATTTTAAATACAAGTTAAGTTACAAATGTCTTAAAATGATTTCAAAAGTTACGTAATTGTAAAATAATGTTTAATTTTCAACCCCCTTAAAAACCACCCCCTTGGTCCATAGAATATTTTTACTATTTTATTATCGCACCTACAACGTTTCAGAATTTTACAACTAAATCAATTTTTTAAACCCCCTCAAAAACCACCCCTTTAGTGTCTAAATTTGTTTCAATATTTTTCCGCTTTTTTAACGAATATTTTTTGTTAATTTGCAAATTTGTAGTAATTTCTTACTTTTTTCCACCTAAAACTTGAAAATTGACCACTATGCAGCGCGGCGGCGTCACAATAAGGTGACCCGATAGTGATCAATTGAACTGAAATATGACATTTTCGGTTAGGAAGTGGTCATAACATGCCAAACTATGTTTTTTACTGTTTTCTTTTAGTTCTAGGAACTATAAATTATAAGACATGGAGAGTATATTTATCTATTAACACAAACCTCACACAAACAGGGCAATTAGTTCTACAAATACTAGCTGAACAAATAAGCTGAATATACATTCATATATTAAAAACTACGCTACGTTACTTTGACATTTGTCCTCTGACAATATTTTTTCTTTTGCTGCCAACTTAATAAAGACATAAATGTTGTTCTTTAAGGGGGATGATTGTGAATAAAATAGTATACTTACAAACCTTGGTGAAAAGTTTCATTACTGTCTCGAGAATTAGTTGACTTCCCCGCTTCGCGCCGTGGTCAACTATCTCGTCTCTCGACAACAATGAAACTCTTTCCACCTCGCTATGTAATACACTTATTGTTGCACACCCAGGTATGTATAGGTCTCTACGGCATCCAGATATCATAGGATGCTTCCGGTTGCGAGATGCACGTCTGCAGACAATTCCCCACATCGTCCTCCGTTGAGGGGGATGACTGCGCATTTGACCAACCCGAACTCCATTCCAATTGCCCGCGTGTACTCTTGAACTACCCTCAGAGCATTTTCAAGTTCGCGTTCTCTGGAGGTATACAGTTTTAGGTCATCCATATAGAACAAATGGGTGACCTTGTGCCTCAGGTCATTGGGTGGGCCACATTGGTACCCACGGGTTGGACGGAGATCAGCAGACAACGGTAGCAGTGAGACGTATGACAGGAGGGAGTCACCCTGCAAAGCTCCCCTCCTAAATGTGACCAGCTCCATCGAAACCTACTGACACGAATGTAATAGTGGAGCGGATCTTCCAGGGCGGCATCAGCTATTTCATACATCTCACCAGTGGTTGTGGGATCGCAAGACATTGGAGCAAGTGGACTAGTAGTTCGTGCGATGTTGTATCAAGTGCCTTGTGGTAATCCACCCAGACCATTGATAAATTCCGAAAGTATTGCACAGAATTCTGTGTAATACAGCGGGCTATCAGCAGGTTTTTCTTGCAACCTGCCACCCTTTTCTCACCACATCGCTGCTCGTTAGTCTGTTGGAGGACTGACTCAACTGACCTTTTTGTCCTAGCATACAAGATACGCTTAAATAACTTGTAGCAGGTGTTGAGGCCTATGACTTTTCGGATCAGACAGATCACCGTTTTTAAAGATCAGCACAGTTCATTACTCTATCAACTAGTTTGGAATCGGTTGCCCCTCATTCAATCACGAGTTGAATATTCTGGCCAGGCGGCGGCAATAGGTGTTCGCAAATTTTTTCCATCACCAGTTGTTCATGTCATTCGGGCCCCGGACAGTGACGTTCTTATGCTGGGGGCGCACTACTGCGACCACGGGCACCACCAGCCCAACGGCTGGTAGTAGCTACAGGTGCTACGACCAAAGGTGCTGCAGGCTGCACGTTATCCACAAGCAGTAGGAGATAGGTATTGTCATGTACTTGCATAATCGTCCATTGAAGGGCAACTTCGTTAACATGAAAATAAATTTTTCGATTTCCCAAGAATGTCTGTTAAAAGTTTGGACAGATTATTAAAGAAAATTGCAGACATTATAAAGGGCATAGACACACCAAAGCGTGATACATATTTAATGAATAGAAACTACGTCAGTTCGCACTGGCCGACTAACGTTATTCCATACAACTACATACACGCTCTGGCCGCAATGACTGATTGTTCGGTGTTTGGCCGATGAAGAAAAGAGCGGTCGCTGCGACCACCTAGCCGCAATGCCAACGTGCGCGTTAGTATATGCAAGTTCCGTATAAAACTGGTCGCATGCGGCCAGCCGCAGTTGTGGTAGTGGCCGTGGTCGCAGTAGTGCGCCTTTAACCTTAGTACCAACAATAGCTTGTTGGACTTCTTCTATGCTGATCCGTGGGCACACCTCAGCTAGATCCTCGATGTGTCTGTGACACATGCCCTCGAAGTGTACTATTTATGGAGTGCTGCAGTCGAATGGGCTCATTATCTTGTAAATTCCCTTGCCATGTTATGGCTCTTGGAACGGGCAAGAAAGATTTGTTTGGAACAATTTGTTCTGTTCCATATTCCTTGCTCGCCTGCTCGTTTTCTTGGTTGCCATTGGCGCTCGAATCCTATCCAGACTGTGCTATTTTATGATCTGAAGCACTGTCCGGTTACTATGCTTCGCCCTTGATGTAATGTTATTTATTTTATGCTGTATTATTATTATGTGCAGTGCATCAATAAAGACGATTATTATTATATGATTATAACTTCAGCATCTCCAATATGCTCCTCCAGAAAAACCTTTTATTGTAGCTATTACCAAGGGTAACTTAATTTCTCTCATTTGAATACTGAGTTAAATAATTGGTGTTTACCTTTCTAGTTTAGTTTTATTTTTAGCTTCCTGCTATGATTATTTTTCTTCTGTTTGTTCTGGATTTTCGCATTGTTTTTTTTGTCCACTCGCAAGTACTTGTGATTTTTCCCTCGTAATTTGACGAATTCACTTAATTTTGATTTAGGCATATAAATATTATGACATTTTAAATCTGTATGTCTACTTCAGTAAATTTGTAAATAACATTATTATACATAATATTAAATATAAGCTCAATGTTCCTCCTCTCCCATATCTTCGCATAGCTGAGTTGTTTTTCGTATCTGACTGAAAATATATAGACAAACACATGATTTCCCCAGATACAAAATCTCGGGCCTCTAACATTTTTATAAATCTGTAAATATCAGTGTCGCATTCGGTATGGTGGACATTTCAGTTTCCACAGCTTTAAACAGGATCTATTAAATACCTTTCTAAAAAGCGACATATTTCAGTCGCGTGTAAAATAGTAAAATTAAAGCAAAATACTAATATTAACGAGAGTTACCTTCCTTAATTAGTTTTTTATAATCTCTGACATTATATTAGTAGATAAATATTTAATGAAGTGCAATAGCAATCAAATTATTTAAAAAATAGGTACATTTAGTTCAAATTGAGCGGTGAAGGAGCTATTTGCCTAATGTTTGAAGCCTTATAAAAATTACTTGCTACATTATTATAGTTAAACCTTTTATCGGGTTTTATAGGCAATTTATAATATACCTATAGAACTTTCAACTTGGTAAGTGATCTTTTACAGAATTAGTAATTTATGTCTTTCATATTTGAGCCGCGCGTTCAAAGATTTCATTTTCAGGATCGCATTGTGTTTATATCTTGTTGATGATATATAACAAGGCTAAAGTGAAAGTCTGATCGCAACTAAGTTGAACATATACGATGGAGCCAATGGCCAATGCATTTGTTTGCACCAACAGTATATTGTTCACCGCATAGTTTCATTGTAGGCAACGTTTTTGAAGTATTTTCCGCCGAGGTCTGAGGTGCCGACGAAGAAACGGATGGTTTTACCCGAACTGTCAACCATTCTACATTGTCCTCTCGTCGGTCGATATAGCCAGAACATGAAATAATTATAATTTGGGAGAATGTGAGGTTGGGGGTCGCTTTGGGGGCGTATTTCTTGAATAATCGTGATGAAATATCCTGGTAATATGTAACAAACGTCGACAATCCAACATCTCAAAAGCACAAATACGTTATCTGTCTGCTTTCCTAACGGCCCAAGCCTCAGAGGCATAAGGAAAGTTGGGGAAAGCGATATTTCAGTCTCACCAAATTTTACTCAATTGAAAAGTTTCCGATCTGTCCATATGTATCTCTGATGAACTTCATATTTACAGTGATTCTGGTTTACTATATCACAAGAACCGATCCTTACCATGTCTGAGTGATTTTCATTTGCTAGAGTTGCAATTACAATTCTTATTTTGTGGTAATTTACTCTAAACCATGATAAAACTTTATTGTCTGAAGGTTGTCCGACAGGCCAACTAAGTTGGTATCTGCAAATCGCAAAAAATCTTAGTTCCCCTATAGCCCCAATTCACCAGGCTTGTAGCCAGCGGACGCCCAGCACCCCATGAGAATACTTGAACACTCCCTGAAGAAATTCCAACATCACCAGGAGTCCAATTCGTGAACTTTTAGGAATTGATTCTCTTGAGAAATTTACATCATTTTCTCACGATTTTGTGACACTTATATTCTTGAAAAATGTCGTAGGAAATATTTCTCTCGATATCATAGGAAAAAATTCCTAATGGTTTATGATGGGGAATTCGAATATTCTCCTAGGAATATTACTTGTAGGTTATGTTTACGGTTTCCGACGTTAATTGTGACTGAATGAAAGAGCATCTTTAGTTTATAATAAGTGTAATTTGGTTTGTTTCATACAGTGGATATAATTTGTTAAGTACTGATGGAAAATGTTTAACTTCAAGCCATAATTTACCAAAATTTGGAAGAAGCTGAGGTTGCCATAGCACATGAAAGACAGCATTTTTAGTAGGGATGGAAGTGAATTTCAGCGACAAGCCATTTGTTAAATATTTTAGGTCATATCGTATCATTTAATTTCATTATTTTCATTATGTTTCATATTACTTTGCTTTCGTGTCCTACGACAAAAAGTAAATTTTGTCCTTTTTTTGTCCTTGGGCTGTGACACTTTTATAATACTGAGAGATGACAAAAAATGCCACGTACAAAGCTAGTATTAGTGTAAAAAACTGTTTTATTAAATAGTTACTTTTTAATAGGGAGAAGTTGTGTGAAATGAAGAGATTTAAATTTCATATTAGGGATAAAAAATCAACACTGAAAAACTGTATGCAGGTCTTCATATAACTTAAATGCAACGAACTAAGGAATAAATAATATAACAATAATAATAATAATAATATTTATTGGTCCAGTAGATTATGTTACAGATAATATAGGACAGGTCAAAATAAGCATAAGGTACATAGAAAAAAAAAACAAATAAATATATACATATAAATATACATACGTGCACACACATACACATACACACATATATATAATAATAATAGTGACAATGGCAACAGCAGCAACAAGCAACAGCAATACTATTGACCGAATACACGTAGTATATATGGCGTGTCAAGAAAAATAAAAGAATAATATATATGAAAGCTATTCATTAGCTTGTTCCATATATTCATGAGTACTATAAAATGCTCCACTTATCAAAAAGTTTTTTATTTTATTTTTGAACACAGGAATACTTTTTGTGTTCCTAATATCTGTTGACAAGTTGTTATAGAATGTGGTACAATTATAAATGGGTGATTTCTTGAAGGTTGATGTTGTGTGGTGTGGGATACGTAATAAATGACCATGTCTAGTATCGTGGTCATGCGTAGATGAGTTAGGTACAAATGGGTGTTTATTTTGTTTAACAAAAAGAACACATTTAAAAATGTAAATACAGGGTACAGTGAGAATTTTATGATCTGCAAACACTTGTCTGCAACTTTCCCTGCTATCGAGATTAAAAATGAGCCTAATTAACCGTTTTTGGAAAATGAACACCCTCTGGATTTCTCGAGCGCTACCCCAACTGGTTATGTTTAGAGACATATGAGAGTACGCCATCGCATAGTAAATGTTTAGCAGTCCTGACACATTGAGAGAGTCTTTCAGTTGTCTGATAGCATAATATGCCTTACTTAATTTTGCACAGACACTTTCGACATGAGCGTCCCAGGTAAGTCTGTTGTCTATATAAGTGCCTAAGAATTTTACCTTCTCGCTGAAGTTAATATGTTGAGCTAGATTTACGTTATTTGGTATGCCTTTCCTTATAAAGTAATTGATAGCCATACTTTTAGAGACATTTAGTATAAGCCGATTGCGTTGGCACCAGGCGCTAAATTCATTCATAATACTACTCACTATGGATTCCATTTCTTGTGGAGTATCAGCTGCTACAGTGATAGTGGTGTCATCCGCAAACATTGTGACTAATCCGCTACTAATATGATCAGGTAAGTCATTTATATACATTAGAAAGAGTAGGGGGCCCAGGACAGAGCCTTGGGGAACCCCTAGTTTGACATCGTGCTCCTTAGACCTGATTCCATTAACATCTATAATCATATTTCGCCCCTCCATATACGACTTAATCCAGTTCAGAATGTTTACTGGAAGTTCTATATTGGACAGTTTATCAATTAGAAATTTTGTGCATATTGTGTCGAAGGCCTTTGATAGGTCAAAAGTTAATGAAACGACTAGTTTACCATTGTCCAAACTCTCAAAAATATAATTTAGCATTTGACATGTTGCTGTTTCGGTAGATCTATTTGCCCTAAATCCGTGTTGAGTTGTACACAATATGTTGTTGGACTCAAGGTAGGTTGTCAAGCGATTGCAAACAATTTTTTCTAATAATTTGGATAGTGCGTTTAGCAATGATATTTGTCTGTAGTTTTCAATGTCATCAGTACTGCCCTTTTTATGTAGTGGTACAATTAGAGCAGTCTTAAATAGGTTTGGAAATTGGCCCTGAAATATTGATTGGTTTATCAGATAAACAAATGGTTGAATAATGATATCAATTATATGTAGTATTGATAAAACAGACAGTTCATCGATCCCAGATGTTTTTTTATTTTTTACTTGCGTTAAGGTTTCTAAGACTTCCTGTGCCGTAACAGGGTATGAATTAAACGGGGTTTGAAAGTTTTTTTTAATCACTTTTGTGCACGGCAATGACAGATTTTCCCCAAAATGATTTAAGATGCTGTCTGTGGCTGCACAGGAGAAGTGGTGTGCAAATGCGGTAGCGACTTCACTAGCATTTTTTATTTCTTGTGAGTTATAAGTTAAACATATGTCTTTTTTACAAGTAGTTCTGCCTAGTTTAGAATTGATAATATTCCAGGTCTCTTTTGTTTTATTGGAAGCGCAATTAATCTTGTTATTATAAAATTTTGCTTTGGTTAGTTTAATATTAAATTTGTGTTATTTCTTTTTAATATTGTACATATTTCTTAATTCTACACTGTTGGAATTTGACAATAACCAAAACATATTTTTTAAGTTTTCTCCTTCTTCTCTGATATCGTTGGTGATCCAATCTCGATACTGGCTCTGTATCTTTACTCTACTAACATAAGGGCATAGGTTAAAGCACCAGGAGATATTTTCGGCAAAATAGGAAAATGCGTTATTGATGTTTAAATTAAATAAATTGGACCAGTTTACTTGAAGCAGCCTGGTACGAAATTCGTTCATATTGTTTTTACTTAATGATCTTTTACTTATTGATTTCTTGATAACATTGTCTTGCTGTATGTCTAACTTTTTCAGTCTTAAAATATGTGTGAAATGATCTGCAATGTTTGGATCCATTAATTCGCAAATAAAAATAGGATTAGGGATAGTTGTAGCCATGTAGTCTATACAGTAGGAGCTTGTATGACCATTTTTGTTCGTAAAAATTCTAGTATCGCCTAGATTTAGTATATTTACTTCAAAAGAATTTAAAACGTCAAGTAATAATTTGGTATTTAAATGACTTTTGTTTAGATCAATATTTAGATCGCCGCAAACAACAGTGTATTTTGACTTGCTAGAGGCTATGTTCAGGGCTTCCGTTAAATTGTTAATAAAAGAATAAATGTCACCGTTTGGTGGTCTATATACTGTAAGAATTGACAAATAAACGTTATTTATTTGGCAAAGTATGGCACATATTTCGACGTGACATTCAATTGAAAGATTTTTCACTTGTAATATTTCAGTTGCAATAGTGTCAGTGTTTGCTAAAAGTATTGAGCCACCATGTATGTGATTAGTTCTAGAATAATAAGCTAATACATTATAACCTTCAATGTGAAGATTTCCTATATCATTGGCGTTAATCCAGTGCTCAGAGACACACAAAACATCAACCTTTTGTTTATTTAGAAATATTTCTACTAGATTAAAATTATTTAATAGACCTTGAACATTTACATGACAAATAATGAAATCACAGTTTTTAGAGTGGTAATTATTTTTAGAGTTGCTAATAACATTTAAGTAAGGGTTATTTGCGAAAGCCTCGGATATAAAAAATTTTGTTTTACTGTAGTATTTACAGAGGCTGGACTGTTTATTATTTGAACTGTGTTATTGCCTTGTTCCAACGAATTTAACTGCGACATAGGAGCATTTATCGATCTATTATTTAGAGTTATATTATGACAGTCGCCATTGCTGCCAGTGCCATCTGTATCAATGAATATAAGTGTATTATTAGTATTATTTTGACAGAGAATTACAGCAATTATTTCTTTACTTAACTCTAATTTAGTCAGGGTTTGACAAGCATTTTTATTTACATCAATGACACTAACTTTACTAGGTACACATCTATCTATTCTTTGTATAAAATCTATCAATCTTTTATTAAATTTGTTGATGAAGACATTTTTTCCGTATTTTCGGACTGGAACTGTTGTAAAAGTTATATTCGTATTGCTAGCATTCTTAATTTTATTGCAGATATCTTTGAATAATGGATATCTTGAAGTCTTATTAAAATTGTTCGAGCCTGCTATAATTATAACATGGTCTTCTAGTGTATATTTATGAGTGAGGGCTTCTAGATTTTCCACCACCTGGTTAAAGGCAGCTCCTGGTTTAAATATGGATTGAATCAAATAACGTTTCTGATCGAGTTTGTTATAAATTATTTTATTTATATTGCGACCATAATCATCGCTAAGTACGAGTATTCTACTAATGCTTTTGTCAGTTTGATGGCATACATTTCTGTTTTCTTTTGCATTTTCCACAGTAGTATTATTGTTTGTAAGGGCATTTGTAAGACTTACATGATTGAATGTAGCATCGGTACTGCACATGAGTATATGCTCACTGGGCTCCTGGACTATTACTTCTGTAGCTGGTGGCACGGTTTTACAGAATTTATTTGTTTGCGTGCTTGCAACTGTTAACTTTTTATTCTCTTTTCTTGTTTGGGTACCAATGGTGTTTGACTTTTTTTCCTCGTGTCTGATAAGTTTTTCTAGTTCACAAATATGACTCTTTAGTTCTTTTATGATTTCATCTTGCTTTTTTATAATCATATTACATTCCTCCTCCCTTTCCATAACCTCTTCTAGAAAAGCTTTATTTTCTTCTTTCAATTTCCCAATGTATTTATTTTTTATTTCTCCTTCCTCAGCCAATTCATTGATAGTTTTTTCGAGAGTAGAACGCTCTTCGTCTTGTTCACTGAGGCTATCGTCATCACAGCACAGCACACATATATAAGTAATAAAGTTAAATAAAAAGTTGAATAATGCGTGATATTTACAACATAAGCAGCTGTCAACTGTAATCAATGGAATCAATATCATTAGTGTTCAGTGTTGCAAAATCGAAATAAGAAAAGTATTAAATATCCAACCTGCTCATTGGCTGTTGCAAATACTTTTACGAACATCCACTGCGCTGTCTATATTTATCTCTGACTACAAACACGTGAATTTCAATCCACCCTGTCAGGCTTCCAGCACACATTCCCTCACGTGTTCACTTTAGACATTAAGGAGAACAAGTGACAGAACACAGCCCTGCCTGATGTCTTTTCCAGATTTACGTCTGGTGGAGTTTGTGTTGTCGGTTTTCACAAATGCAGGGTTTTCTTCATAAAATTAATGAATAACAAAGATCATATGATCCATATTGTTAAAACTCTTAAGTGATGTACGAAACAAATTCTCTTACTTCTCGATAAGTTGTCGTAATTTCAGTAGGTATTTGTTTTCTAGTACCGCGTCCTTTAATAAGACCGGCCGGCTCTACTTTAAGGAAAAGGTTTCAGTCTGGAATTGCAACGACACACTAACTTACGTATAAGAACTCCACGTTGCAAGGAAATAAAAGTAATGTATTGCGTGGATCCAATACCTTTTTCCCACCATCATTCCCACATATTCCTACCATGTCACCCATATTCCCTCCTTCTTCACACATTTTCACTAATTTTCCACTATAAGTGTATTTTTAAATTTCAGCTCGTATAAAATATTTTTTCGTGAAATCATCGGATAATAGTGACATTTCGATTGTCATTTGGATATCGAAGTTACAGTCTTTTCGCACGCGTGCTTAAACGTGACAAATGAGTAGATACTGAATTTCACATTATTTATTTATTATATGTATTAATATTACAATCTTTTAAATTGGAGAATTGAACATTAGGTGAACATATATATATTTCTTTCATTCTGTAGAACTTGTGCATGTGAAAAAGATAATACTTGCATCCCGGAACTGCTGGTAGAATGAGTATTGGGAATAGTAGCGAGAATTTTCCTTGCTATCGCCTGCTTATTTTGTATTGAATTTTCTATATAGCCTTCTGTCGAACGCCAACCTTCGTGCCTGTTGAGCGATATATTGGCTCCTGTATAGGCAAAGAAAGAAGCAGAACATCGTCTAAAGCAGTGTCCAGTTTACTAACTAGCACTGTGGAGTCCTAGGAATTGGGAAATCTTTTTAGGTATAGAATCAATAGTATTTATACCTACTGCTTGTCTGAGACATTTTGAATGTCTGTATGATGAAAAATCAGTTATGATCAATACTAGACGGACGTAGGATTGCATGTCCTTTTTACCTCCATATGTATTAGATGAAGTACATGAAATACTTGAATGTGTAATAGTGTATCTGAATATTATTCGTTAGGTACCTATCTACTATGTAAAATGTTACTTCTCTGTATACATATTTTCAATGGAATCATTGTTCTATAAATAAGAGTATTAACTGATTTGTACTTCTTTGTATAGAGTAATCGTTTTCCTAGTGGAAACATTATCATTTTGCCTGTGGTATAATAATAAGTTTAGTTATTTGTTGTACAGCAAGTGTGCGCGAAACAATCTATCTATCTAGCTATCTATTTTAATGTAAAATATGCCACGAGTCAACCTGCAAGTACTATTTATTTTCCTCGGAACCAACATAGGAGAATCACTTAAAGTGTCAAAACCTCATTATCGTTACATGGTCCTAAGGGCAATTTGTTGCGATGATTGTCATATAATGTCTTATACTATCTAACGATGGCTTACTAATTTTTTCCAAGTTTAGGATGTTGATCCTAAATTATCCAGGTTTTCCAATTTTAGACGGAGAAAAAGTAATTAAAAATTGATAGCTCCTGACAAATATATTTTACCTTTTCTTTTATTTATGGGTACCGATTACTTTAGCTCAATTTTAACATTTTAGGATAAGATCAAAAGAAACTATGAATTTTTACCGCCCCCAATTTGTCTCTTGCCCAGGCTATTGAAAAAAATTACTCAAAGCACACTTAGTTTTAGAGTTGTTTCATACTTTGTGACGAGCTTTTCTCCCGGTTGCCTAGCGCATAGACAAGCGGAAGCGTCACTTTAGCGCTGAGCTGTATTTCGGTTAAATTCGGTTATCTCGAG
Organism: Stenurella melanura; assembly: GCA_963583905.1. Taxonomy (NCBI): domain Eukaryota; kingdom Metazoa; phylum Arthropoda; class Insecta; order Coleoptera; family Cerambycidae; genus Stenurella; species Stenurella melanura. Next base: position 82,258,582 of record OY757312.1, read on the forward strand.
CGCCACCTTTGCAATTTTTAGTGGGGCAAAGGTCCCACATTAGCCTCCTAAACGCAGCCTGTTGCAGTAGGGCTGGGATAGCTACAGTGGAGACACGGTATGTCCAGGGGTCTGGACGGCAGATTAGATTTTCATTCACACACAACAGTAAAACGCACATTTTAGAAAATAACAACATTTATTAAAATATATTAAATATTCAACAACAAACAATAATTATGAAAATAAATAAACGGTCAGGTACCAAAATACTCTTATATATAGAGTTCATAAAAAAATAATATCAAACTTAAGATACGCCATGTTATGAAAATTTTACAAGTAAAACTTAAGGTATTTCATTTCGGTTTATTTACAATTGAAACTATGAAAGCAAGTGAAACTATGAAAAGCAAATGAAGCTACGAAGACAAGGAACCAGGCGGTGAGAAGATATTAAACTACTGATTTTAATATTTTCTTATTAATTCGGTTATCAACAAAAACAAACCAAGCAAATAATGTGCAAAATGATAGTAGGCTTGGCGGTAAAGCGGTCAAACGGTAGTAAGCGGTACGGTCGGTTATAACAGCAAGCAAGCAAGCAGTGGATGTTAAGACAGAACAAGTTAGCAGTAAAGCAGAAAGCAATTAAATTTTTAGCAAAAGCAAGCAACTATTTGTCGGACAGAATTTATCATATCTGCATACATGTTAGATATGAGTCGGCAGCATGTGGTGTAAAGAACTTGGTGAAGTTGTGGAAAACTGATACCGAATAAAGTGGTAATCGGATTCGGTATCAGCTCCCTTGGTAAAGATCATTCTGCCTGGACGGACAGCCAGAATTAATCTCCACGGTGTCGGTTCGGTTCGGATAGATTCGCCAAGCGCCTCAAACCGCATAGTTGAGTATCTCTAATTGCATTCGGATCGGAATTAAGACTCGCCACGTGTTTCTTGCCAGATGTACAGTGAAAAGGTGTATGTATCAAAATATAAATATAATTTATTCATTCAGAGTATCTCCTAGATTTTCCCCTGAACTCTCGGACTATAACAAATTACTGAAAATCATTTAAAACAAAATGAAACTATAACAGAGCCGGAAAACGGAGTTTTACCAATCCGGCAACATGTCGGATGTTGTCGGATATTATTTTAACCCAATAAATTATGAAACAACGGTTAAGTTAAAACAATAGGCTTTGGAACGGTTTTACACGGCAAAATTCGGTTTAATAAAAACAGAAATTTATGGACGGCGGGTTTCTATCATCCCAACCAACTTGGCGGATATTATTTTGCCTAAACAGCTTGAGACAAAATATTAATTCTCTCGAAATATCTTCTATGTCCATTTTCCCTTGGAAATTATTTGGGACATAGCTATCTGGATTAAATCTTGAGAATCTAACAGAGTCCCGATTGGACAAACATTAACAAGGAGAAATTTGTTAGGTCTATGATGTGCATCGGTATTTCGGAAAAGTATATTTACACTCTGATACATCAAATTTGAAATCGTTTTATAGTGTTATTGCTAAACCACGCGTTTCAATATTTTATTTCTTATCTGGTAATAGCGGATAAAAACGCCGGGCAAGAAACAGTTTCTTATCTCGGATCAGATAATTTATAATTGTACACTTCTCTAATATAGGCAAATCGGACCATGAATATTTAACAGAGATTTGCTAGTTTATCATGAAAATATTATTTATGAAGTGTATCAAATAAAATAAATTATGAATTTACACTGCTGATATACGGGGCACAGTTAAGTAAACTCTCACGGGGTGCTCTACGGCGGTCGGTCGGTCGTTGCGGTATTTTAGAACCCCCACGTGGTAATTCACTTAACTGTTAAGATGAAATTTAATTTTGAAATTTACGGAAATATCAAGAAATGTTTTAAAACTTACATTGCTATTATATTTTGCGGCGATGGCAAAGACTATCGAATTACACACGTGGTGATCTCCAGGTGAGCGGTCGGTCGGTATATTAGATCCTCACGTGGTAATCCTTTAGGCTCGCAGAAATCAACTCTCGTTTCTGTGTCTGTTTGACTAGCTGGATCCCCCAGAAAGTAAAATCCCCTCCAACTTGGTGTTGAATACCAAGTGGGGAATAATTTAACTGCGATTAACGCCATCGGGAATAATTTATCGGAATTAATTAAAATGTTATTTTAGAAAACTTCTCATCGCTGTGGAACCTTACATTATTTTACTACAGAAAACTACATGTCGCGGGCTAAACAGAACAAATTCTAATCTTTCGGCCGTAAGATGGGAAAAGTGGCGAAGTTTATGGTTAAATTAAATAAAATTTTTGTCTGCAAAAATTCACTTCGTCACAACTTTTAAAAAATAAGTGAGAGTAGACTGCTCCATTCACAATTTAGAAAAACTTTTAACATGAATTTAGTGCAAAATAGGTTCCTTGCATGCTGCTGCAGAAAAGTCGACTTGAAACCATTTGCGTTTGTGTCAAGGATGTGTTACGGTTCAAAATACCACAAAATTAAACCACCTGAAAATTTGGTGTCGGTAGGCAAGCATAAAATTAAACTGCTTACAACCCGCCTCGCGAATAGAATATCACCCAACGTCACAGTGTAACTCTAGAGCGCTCTGAAAAATATGACTGCGCCGGTACCTACCTACAGAGAGAGAGAGAGAGAGAGAGGGCTATGCACAACCGCTGAATTATTAGTCAACGAAACTCGTAGGTTAGATAATATGCATGTAGGAAATGGTAGAGCAATGTTGGTTGTTACGTGGGTTGTCCCAGGAGGTATTTCCTTGGGCGAATTGGATCATTTCTCCCTCGACGGAAAATGTACTGTCACTTATACGCATGAGTTGCTTATATCAGCTGGTTCAATTTCCTGTTTTTTTTTTGCTTCTAGAACTTCGACTTGAGCTCTGAAAGGCCCGTGGGCCATTTTGGGAGGTCAGTTTAAGCCTAGTCACCTCCGAAGGCAAACGTTGTTTATATAAAACGTCCAAATATTTTCTTGGGATCTATACCTCGAGGTGTTTTAAGTTGTGTCCGTCTTGTGTTGTTTATGCGGATCAACTTGTCGACTGTGTTGTCGGATTTGTGGTTTAAACTCGAGCTGCTGGTAAGTCCACGTGTTCTCCAATTTCATTTCGTGTCTTACATAAGTTTTCCCTATAGTGTACGTCATTCCCTGGAGCTCGGGAGATTGCCGACGGCTGGATTTCTAGAATAAAATAGGAGAACCGCAGTTTATGCGTAAGTGTTGTACCTATTTTTCTGACACGTTTTATAGAGTTTTTTTTGTCTACTTACAGGGTTCTTTTCTTCTTCCTTTTTTTTATCTTATGCTTATTACCTCATATTTTGGCATCCATTCTCTGGCAACCTACCCCTTGCTGCACGTTCCGGCTACATGTTCTGTTGTTCCGGGTTCTATTATTAATCAGGAACCCCCGGATCAATCTGCCACCCCCTTAATCAATTGGAGGACTTATTAGGGATTATTGCGAGGTGTTATTAAGCTGTCAGAGTTCCATGTGCCCGTCTTCGCCAGTCGTAACCACCGCTCCCGCCTAGTCATCGTTGTGAAGGAAGCTACAGCGTCCCGACGCCCACTACCACCACCGTTATAGATAAGTAACAGCTCATGATATTTTTTTTTAATATAATGTTTTAATCAGTGTTTATTGTATTTATCTCAAGGGGGTATACTCCCCTTATATTTTATTATATTGTGTAGGCCAGTGCCGTGTGCAGCTTTACTTTCGTTTTAACAAGTCTCTTATAATTGGTTATTTACTGTACTTGCGGTTACATGATCACGTAACGCCCCTTTTAAATGTAATACATATTTTTTTAAGAAGTAGGGACAGTTTAGGCCTGTCCTATTATCCGCGTGTTATACTATTGTTTCTAATATATATATGTAAATATATCATATACATTATATACATTTCCCCATTTTTTTTTTATATATAAATTAATTATTCACTGCCTTATTGCACATTATAATAAACGTTATAGTTAGTAACTCGAGTTCTATTTCTGTGTGGGTGTTGTGTGAACCAAGACCCTCTCCGACGACATCAAGGCTCAAGGAAACCCACCCCAGCTCGAGCTAGATCGTGCAGTGGGCCACTTCGTGGATGGGAGCCATTGGGGTGGCGCACTCAAAACAAATTTGCTACACCTAGTGCACTCTCAATTTTCAATAAATCCCCACTTTGCATCACTATTAAATAGAGATATTATCAGATATTATTGCAGATGTTAATCAATTATTAACTATCTCTTATTTATTTTGAATTTAATATTACCCTACTTTTAACTATTACCCCATTATGACTAATAATCTTTTTAATTTTTTTTTCTCATTTTTTTTATGCGGTGTAACAATGGCGCCCACACTCTAGTCTTTGTTGTCTGATGGGTGGTTTCTAGTATTTCAGATTTTGGAGATTCTTGTTTCGCATACACTTTACTTGCAGAATTAAAACAAATATATATCATTTTGTTTTAAATCTTTTCAGGAATGTAGTAGATAAGCGTTACTATACATAAAAAGGTGGTTTTATAAGATATTATTTTACGGTGGACGTCGGTTATCGCTGCCATATCGGTAGTTTTAAAATTATCTTTGTTATATATGTTTTATTCCTTGCTTTCAAAAAAAGGGATAGTTCTAGATAAGTGTACCTTTATTTATGATTTATTTTTTGTTCTTATTCGTACAAAGAAAGCTAGTGATAACATTATATGTGTTGCTGGATTTGTACCAATATATTTTAAACTGTAATTTTAACGAAAATAATAGCGATTTCTATTCTGGAATTTTATTAAGTATTTTACTTAAGAAATATTTTCGTATATCTGTAGATATGGTTGATATATTTATGGTACAGGTTAATGGGTAAATAATTTTCATATCTAATAATTTTGTCTGGTTTTTTTGTGTTACTTATATCACATTGCTCTGGCATACGACTGCATGCTTCTTATACAGGGTGTACGGAGTACTTGTATACCTACTTAATTAGTTATATATTGCGCTAGTTTGTTACTTTACTTTCATACATTTAAACATTTTTCTTTCCTTTTTAGTTATATTTATTCGTAAATCTAGTTAATGTTAACGTGCTATGGTATATCAACATTCTTATTTCGTTGATTAGTGCCTTCTGGTGCTTACGGTTGTTGCGTTCTCTCTTTTTTAGGTAGGGGGGGAGGAAATTCCTTCTGGAATTTAAATATTACGCACATTGTAAATATTTTTTTTACGCTTAGTATATTAATCGACCGGCAAATTTTAATTCTAGTGTCAATACTTTCATATTTCAATAGTTAATTCAGTTAATAGTTTAATTTATATTTAGAATATTTAAGATCAATTAGCAAATAACTTAGATACTTAAGATAGCGATTGCTGCGCATTCCTTATTTTTTTCTTCTTCTATTTAAGACGAGAGTTAGTGGTTATTGCTCTACTCTCCCATTTTTTTAAATTAATATAAATAGGGAAGCTACGATTAATTGATAACCTCTACATTTTAAATAGTTTAGGAATTGGATATACATATTTTCTTTTTCTCATTTTCTATTGTAAGTTATACAGTCTCGCGATGGAGATTAATAGACTCTTAAGTGATGAACTGTCATATGAGCTGCGCATGCGCAATGCCCCAGATCAAGGTACAGTTCAAGACAAGCGATCGCGGTTACGTGGGCTAATGAGGTTAGAGAAACTGGGAAGTTCTATCGCTTATTCAACTATTGTTGATGCAGATGCAGAGTTAGAAATTTGCAGACTTAAACTAAATGAGCTAACGTATTCTGTCCGAGATTTTGATGTCCAAAATGCAACTAATGAACATAGCCGGTTACAGTCCAGGATTTTACATGTCATGAATAGACTTAATCGTATTACCGAGTCACGAGCTGCTCCATATAAAAGCCAGTTGATTTCTCAATGTGCAAGCTTAACAGCCAAGCTCGAGGATATTATTAGTAATATAGAAATAAATAACTCTGCTTCTGCACTTCAGCAAGGTTCACTCATTGACGCACCACTTCATCTACTCCCAGAAATAAGTCATCAAACCCAACAGCCTAGCACTTCTCCAGTTCATGCGGCCTCTTTAATTCGCGCAGAAGAGAGCGTAACTCAGGCTGGTCCATCTCATGTGAGATTTGCAGACGGCAGTAGCCCACGAAATTTATCAAATAGTTCGAGCATGTTACCAACAGTCTCTCAACTTGATAATGTCGCTACTTTGGCGTCTGCGGGTAATCGGATTAATAATGTGGATGATCCATTGGTGATACATCCCATTTTACCCTTCCCGTCGGTAAATATGGAGATGCGACCACAAGCAGAAACACACAGGGGTGGATGGGATCCAAACTCTTTGAGATATGGTGTCCAACCACAGACTGCTGTGAATTGGAATGGACCTAACTATCAGTGTCCTAGATCCGGTCCCATACATGCACAAAATCTTGTAGATGTATCACGGGAGGGACATACTAATGAAATAACCTCACTTGGGAGGAATATGAGAGATCTGAATTTAAACGATGCTTTATCATCGTCCGCGTACGATCAGATCTATAGAGTTGACAGGAACACACATGATGATTCCTTGCGTTCTTGCTTCGAGACCGTGTCTAGGTGCAAGTATGTTTTGACGGTAGAACTAGTGTCACTAACTTCTTGCAACGAGTTGAGGAGCTTCGTACGGCGAGTGGTATTACCAAACCACAGTTATTGAAATGCGCCTCAATTTTATTTAATGGTGCAACATTGGAGTGGTATAGGGCGAACAAGTCAAATATCCTCACTTGGGATTACTTAGTTTACCAACTTAAAATTCCTTATCTATCGGACAATTATGATGAGAGCATTATGGAGACTATCCGTAATCACACTCAACGAATGGGGGAAAAATCGGCAATATACATAGCGGTAATGGAAAATTATTATAATCAACTATCACAAAAACCCTCGGAGGCTGATCGTCTCGTTACTATCCGAAGGAGGCTATTGCCTTACCTTCAAAATCAACTTGTCATGCACGATCGTGACATAAAGACTATTTCGGATTTAACATCGGCGACTAGACATATTGAGAACACCTTCTCGCACACACAAAAACTTCGGTTATCCACGGTGGCAGGACGGAGCGTAGAGAGCCGTCGAGTGAACGAGCCCATCCATATGTTAGACATGGAAGATTTTGATGTAGGTGTAAACTTTCAGGGTGGTATATCGGATACTCCGATAAATCAACCTCAGGTTTTGGCTTGCGCTGAACCTTCCTCGGCAGGGCCAACGGTTGATACTCATCGGGCTACGAGAAATCAACAGTCGATGCGAATGATCAAGTGCTATAACTGTAATCAAGTAGGCCATCATAGAATCAATTGTTCTCAACCTCTAGTAATTCGTTGTTATAAATGCAATTCTCCCAATTATACTGTTCGCACATGTCCCAACTGTTCGGGAAACGTCAATCAGGGTCAAGGTCGGGTCGAACCTTGAACCCTACTCTTGGAATATCGACCCACGATTCTTGTGAATATCGTAAAGTCGACATAGTTTTAGACTACGTACTGGCTAATATAAACGGCGACGAACGGCCGTATTTAAATGTTAAAATTTTTGGTATTAACTTCTTAGGACTTTTGGATTCAGGAGCTTCCCGGACTGTTCTTGGCTCAACGGATTACGAGGCGTTTAAGCGCTTTAACCTTGAGTTATTGCCTAGTAATATTCAAACCTGTAGTGTGGCAAATGGTGAATCATGCCAAGTTATAGGAAGCTACGACGTGCATTTGTGTAAATAGTAGAGTCGTCGTGATGAACACGCTGGTGGTACCAGGCCTGCCGCACTCAATTATTCTAGGTGCCGATTTCTGGTACAAGGTAGGAATCGTTCCTAATTTAAGGAATGGTTCTTGGACATTCGCTGATTCACCACAACCAAACGTTTTAACAATTGCTAACAACAATACTCTTGGCCCAAAACAATCCGCGGAGTTGGAGAACTTGATAACAAGTATATTTGCTGAAATGCCTGATAAACTTGGTTGTACCTCACTTACAAAACACACAATTAAAACAAAAGCGGAACCTATCAAACAAAGATTTTATCCGATTTCTCCGGCACTCCAAAAACATGTAAATTGCCAACTCAATGACATGCTAGAACAAGGTATTGTCGAGCCTTCATCCTCGCCATGGGCTTCGCCTATAGTGATGGTAAAGAAGAAGGACGGGTCGTACCGGTTCTGCGTAGACTACCGTAAACTTAACCAAGTCACAGAAAGAGATGCTTATCCCTTACCCTTAGTCAGCAGTACGCTCGACAAATTACTTGATGCGAAATACCTTTCGTCGTTGGACATTAAAAGCGCATATTGGCAAATCCAAATGGCAGACGATAGCAAGCCCTTAACAGCCTTTACTGTCCCAGGGCGAGGATTGTTCCAATTTTGTCGCATGCCTTTTGGGCTGCATAATGCCTCAGCACGGTGGCAAAGACTAATCGACGATGTTCTCGGTCTAGACCTAGAACCGTACGTATTCGTTTATTTGGATGACTATTGTCACCCAGACATTCGAGAAACACCTCGAAATATTAAGGGAGGTATTCCGTCGCCTACTGCGAGCGGGTCTCACAGTGGGACGGGATAAGTGCCACTTTTGATGTCCAGAGTTAAAGTACCTTGGATATGTCGTGGACAGGAAAGGGCTGCATGTAGACCCAGAAAAGGTTTCGGCCATATTAAACATTCCTGATCCTAAAAATGTGGTAGAAGTACGAAGAATATTAGGTATGGCAGGATGGTATAGACGCTTCATCCCAAATTTCTCTACGCTTGTTGCTCCGATAACTAACCTATTGAGAAAACACACCAGGTTTGCCTGGTCAGATGCATGCAAGACTGCTTTTGAAACTCTTAAACAGCATTTGGTGTCAGCTCCGGTTATGAGCTGTCCGGATTTTAGTAGGCCCTTCACTATTCAGACCGATGCAAGTGATTTTGGCCTAGGTGCGGTTTTGACGCAGTTCTATCCGGAAGGTGAACGGCCCATAAGTTTTATTAGTTAAGTGCCAGCGAGCGTAAATTTAGCGTAACTGAGAAGGAATGCCTGGCGGTACTCTCGTCCATAGAGAAATTTCGCCAATACGTCGAAGCGACGCATTTCACTGTTGTGACTGACCATTTTGCACTTCTTTGGTTGCATAATCTTAAGGACCCATCGGGTAGACTGGCACGTTGGAGCGTTCGCTTGCAACAATACAGCTTCGATGTGGTACATCGACGAGGTAAGGAGAATATCGTCCCTGATGCACTGTCACGATCGGTCCCGGTAGTAGCTCAACTTGACTTACAACCTAACGCTTTTGTAAACCACGGATATATTTGGTACACAAAGTTACTGACCAATATCCAAGAACACCCCTTGCGATATATGGCGTACTGACGGAACTACGGTCTTTAAAATGTCCCGAAATGCGTATAACGGTTTGGAGGATCCTCGGTTCGATTGGAAAATAGTAGTGCCAAAAAAGTATCGCCATCAAATAATTTCTGATTCACATGATACTCCAGCCAAGGTCATGCAGGAGTTCACAAAACTTTTCACCGTATCGGTCGTAGATATTATTGGCCGAGGATGCAGGCTGATATCGCTACATATATTCGGAAGTGTCAAGTGTGTTTGGCCCACAAGCCAGAACAAAAGCCACCTGCTGGACATATGTCTAGCCGTTCCGAAATTACCAGGCCATGGGAACTACTATCTGTTGATATAGTTGGGCCTCTGCCAAAATCTAAGCGTGGTTTTATTTACATCCCGAGTGTCCAGGATTACTTTTCCAAATACTGTATTTTCTTCCCAATGCGTGCTGCCACTGATACGAAAATCACTCAACTCTTGGAGGACGAGGTATTCTTAATCTTTGGAGTCCCGAGGGTTCTTTTAACTGATAATGGCAAGCAGTTTGTCAGTAATAAATTAAAATCTCTGACTCAAAAGTACAACATTAACCATACCACTACTGCTTATTATCACCCGCAAACCAATGCGGTTGAACGTCAGCACCGCACATTGAAAACTATGTTGTCTTCTTTTGTAAGAGACAATCACAGAGACTGGGACACATTGCTACCAAAAGTGTCGTGTGCGATGCGTACTGGAGTAAATGAAAGTACAGGGCTAACACCATTCTTTATTAATTTTGGTAGAGAAATGATTTTGAACGGTTCAGATCATATCCCTCCACGTGTCGCTAACGATCCAACGGTACAACAGAAGGTCGCGCGGAAATATTGAAGGACGTGTTTAAGGATGTACGAGCTCGGTTAAATAAAGCACAGCAGGACAGCGCAAAAAGATACAACCTCCGTAGACGTCCCGTACAATATAATGTTGGCGATAAAGTTTGGCGCAAGAATTACGCCAAATCGGACGCGGCAAATTATTTCTCCGCAAAGTTGGCGCCTAAGTTTATTGGTCCATTTATAATCTCAAAGAGGATATCTCCGTACATCTATGACCTTAAGAGCCTCAACGGGAAATGTTCAGGCACGTGGCATGTAAAAGATCTAAAACCCGATACTTCCAATACTTCAGGGGAGTCCGATGTAGAATAATTACCCGTTCGCGAGAGAAGATGGAGAAAAGATGGTATATATGTTAAAAAAAAATTATTACTTTATTATATTTTTTTTTCTCGGAGGTAAAGGGGGGAATGTTACGGTTCAAAATACCACAAAATTAAACCACCTGAAAATTTGGTGTCGGTAGGCAAGCATAAAATTAAACTGCTTACAACCCGCCTCGCGAATAGAATATCACCCAACGTCACAGTGTAACTCTAGAGCGCTCTGAAAAATATGACTGCGCCGGTACCTACCTACAGAGAGAGAGAGAGAGAGGGCTATGCACAACCGCTGAATTATTACTCAACGAAACTCGTAGGTTAGATAATATGCATGTAGGAAATGGTAGAGCAATGTTGGTTGTTGCGTGGGTTGTCCCAGGAGGTATTTCCTTGGGCGAATTGGATCATTTCTCCCTCGACGGAAAATGTACTGTCACTTATACGCATGAGTTGCTTATATCAGCTGGTTCAATTTCCTGTTTTTTTCTTGCTTCTAGAACTTCGACTTGAGCTCTGGAAGGCCCGTGGGCCATTTTGGGAGGTCAGTTTAAGCCTAGTCACCTCCGAGGGCAAACGTTGTTTATATAAAACGTCCAAATATTTTCTTGGGATCTATACCTCGAGGTGTTTTAAGTTGTGTCCGTCTTGTGTTGTTTATGCGGATCAACTTGTCGACTGTGTTGTCGGATTTGTGGTTTAAACTCGAGCTGCTGGTAAGTCCACGTGTTCTCCAATTTCATTTCGTGTCTTACATAAGTTTTCCCTATAGTGTACGTCATTCCCTGGAGCTCGGGAGATTGCCGACGGCTGGATTTCTAGAATAAAACAGGAGAACCGCAGTTTATGCGTAAGTGTTGTACTTATTTTTCTGACACGTTTTATAGAGTTTTTCTTTGTCTACTTACAGGGTTCTTTTCTTCTTCCTTTTTTTTTATCTTATTCTTATTACCTCATATTTTGGCATCCATTCTCTGGCAACCTACCCCTTGCTGCACGTTCCGGCTACATGTTCTGTTGTTCCGGGTTCTATTATTAATCAGGAACCCCCGGATCAATCTGCCACCCCCTTAGTCAATTGGAGGACTTATTTGGGATTATTGCGAGGTGTTATTAAGCTGTCAGAGCTCCATGTGCCCGTCTTCGCCAGTCGTAACCACCGCTCCCGCCTAGTCATCGTTGTGAAGGAAGCTACAGCGTCCCGACGCCCACTACCACCACCGTTATAGATAAGTAACAGCTCATGATATTTTTTTTTAATATAATGTTTTAATCAGTGTTTATTGTATTTATCTCAAGGGGGTATACTCCCCTTATATTTTATTATATTGTGTAGGCCAGTGCCGTGTGCAGCTTTACTTTCATTTTAACAAGTCTCTTATAATTGGTTATTTACTGTAATTGCGGTTACATGATCACGTAACGCCCCTTTTAAATGTAATACATATTTTTTTTAAGAGGTAGGGACAGTTTAGGCCTGTCCTATTATTCGCGTGTGATACTATTGTTTCTAATATATATATATGTAAATATATCATATACATTATATACATTTCCCCATTTTTTTTTTGGATATAAATTAATTATTCACTGCCTTATTGCACATTATAATAAACTTTATAGTTAGTAACTCGAGTTTTAATTCTGTGTGGGTGTTGTGTGAACCAAGACCCTCTCCGACGACATCAAGGCTCAAGGAAACCCACCCCAGCTCGAGCTAGACCGTGCAGTGGGCCACTTCGTGGATGAGAGCCATTGGGGTGGCGCACTCAAAACAAATTTGCTACACCTAGTGCACTCTCAATGTTCAATAAATCCCCACTTTGCATCACTATTAAATAGAGATATTATCAGATATTATTGCAGATGTTAATCAATTATTAACTATCTCTTATTTATTTTGAATTTAATATTATCCTACTTTTAACTATTACCCCATTATGATTACTCTAAGCTTTTTTTTCTCATTTTTTTTTATGCGGTGTAACAGATGCTGTCTGAGAAAATTTGTAAGAACCTTCTTATAACAAAGACTAGGAAGAAACACTAATGAATGAACTAGAGCCCGTTAAGGAAACCAACACTGGACTATCAGTGTGGTGAGATACGGTACCAGTAGTGTACTCGCTTCGTAGGTACACATACTAAATTTGGAACGATACAAAGAAGATTAGCATGGCCCCTGCGCAAGGATGACTCGCAAATTCGTGAAGCGTTCAACATTTTTTATTTTTAACTTAATAAAAATTTTACAAAATTGAGTTCTTCTTAAGCAGGTTTTTTCGAAATATTTCCCTGCATCCAATAAGCTTTACCTACACATCTCTTAATAAAACACAACTCGGCATATGCCAAATTTAATAATGATATAATAATAATAAAAGTACTTTATTGAATAAAAACCCAAATGGCCATTGACCGAAGTCCTTCAACCTTTTTTAAACAATGATATAATACATTTTATAATATGAAATATGGATAATAGACAGATAGTAAAATTTAGAAATAATGTGAAAAAAAATTCAGATAAATATATGCTACACTATTGGTTGTTTATCATGTGGTCCTTTTTTCATGAATGTGTTCCCACAGGGTTTTTTTTTCGGAAAATTCCTATTACTGGGTCTTTCGTGGTTTTTTGTTTTGCATAGAGATCGAAGTATTTCTATGTTGTGGTCATTCTTGGCAAACTTAGTGGATAGTTTAGATAGTCTCTGTAGAATTGGTGATGTATTAGTTATTTGGCAAAGAAGAGCATTTGGTGGATTGTGCAAGAGATTTCTTGGGTGTCGATATTTAGTGATAGCTCTGAGTGCTGATGTTTCTGCGATATGGACATTATTTACTGCTGGTTTTCTGATATTTATGTAGAGGGGTTGGCTGTAGTCTAACTTTGGTGTGCATATCGATTTGTAGATGTGAGCTGCTGTCTTTTTGCTGATTCCCTTATTTTTGTATGCCATGCAGCGAAAGCGTTTACTTCTGGAGATACACCTCTTTTTTATGGATTTGGTGTGGTGGTTGAAATTAAACTTTTGAACTAATCTTACGCTCAGATATTTCACTGTCGTTTGAGAGGTTAGATTGTGAAGATTGACAGTAAATTACTGTTGGTGAGTTGTTATTCGGTGGGTGATTAAAAATAATATATTGAGATTTTATTGGGTTGGGTTTCAATCTCCATTTGTTGAACCATGTCATTGTCCTGTTCATTAGGTCTTGCAATTCACCAACGGTTTTTTCTAGGGTGCGGTTATGGCTAATTAGGACAGTATCATAAAAGTATTGTAGGATATATGCATCAGGGTTAAACTATTCGGGTTAAACTAAGTCGTTTCCAAAGTTGCAAATATCGTAACAGAAGATGTTGTATAACAGCGGTGAGAGAGGGGAGCATTGTAGTAGTCCTTGTTGTATTTGAAATAATTTGGAGTAACTCGTACTTATTCTAATTTGTAAGGTTCTTTCGCTTAAATAATTTACTATGTATATAAGATGTTTTGGACAGTTCAACACCGTCACCTTATACAGCAAACCTCCATGCCATACACTCTCTAATGCTTTGTTGATATCAATAAGAATTGCTGCACTATGTTCTCCTTCAAGGTTTGCTATTTGGATATTGGATGTGATGATTGTTAGTGGCTATGTTGTGGAGCATTTTTCGCGGAATCCGAACTGGTAGTTGGGAATATTGTGGCCAATAGCATCGAAGATAAGTTTTGTAAGTATTTGCTCAAGTTTTTTACCTAACACTAGTAGCAAAATTTTGGGACGATAGCTATCTACTCTATGTTGATTGGTATTTGGTTTGGGGATGGTGTTTCTTCCAGAGTTGCTGTCGATGGGATCTGTTTGTATCTCGATAATTTTTTGATTTGTTTCCAGTAGTTTCTTCCGTATTGTTGGTTAATCTGATTACAGACATTTGTCCATTTGTGTTCTTTGTAATTAACTTAATAATAATAATTTAACTTTTGTTGTAACCGTTGATAAATCTTTTGTAATTTTCATTTTTATTCTGTAGGTAGTCTCTGTAAATTTTCCTCTTGTTTTTATTAGTCTGATGATAAACGGTGGTAATTCCTACAAGTAGAATTTAGTTTTCCTTTTTGAAGAGTTACGTTAATTTTTCAATAAAGTTATTTATTGCTTGTTCATCAATTGGAGGATGTTGACGTTCTTCTATGTTTTTCTTCATTATAATGTTAACTTTTGCGATGTTGCATTTGTGGAAATTGATTCGCTCTTCTTCTGCCTTACTTATTTTTTTGTCAAGTTCTATGTTTACCTCTATTGCCAAATGATCAGATCCTATGTCAGGGTGGGTTTCGATTTTGCTTATATATTGCATTAGTGCCTGGGGTGGTTTGTTCAATAACGTCCTAAATAGACTACAATGTACACAAAATACAATTGTCAAAATAATTTTTAGGAAAAGTAGGCTATATAGTACAGAACTCTTATATAATGAAAGCGGGATATTCAATATGAGAACTATATACACTTATCAGTGCCTAATATGGATGTTCTTAAATAAAAGAAGTTATAACATCTCTCAAGAAATTAGGCAAACTAGATTTATTGAGAATTTATCTATTAAATTACCACTATTTAGGAAAACTCACACTCAGAGATATGTCTTCTTTTTCGCTCCTAAAATATACAATCAGTTACCTCCTGACCTGAAAAAAATAGCAAAACTAAGCAAATAAAAACTACATATAAAAAATGTTATTGAAGAAAATATTATATACAAGATATTTAATCCCTAAAATACATAATACGCGCGCCTCTACTCTCTCCACTTCTTTGTCTCCCTACACTTTTGTCAATTGTTTGCTTTTTTTATGTATTTTTATGTATCTTATTTTATTTTATTATTCTCCATTAATATTTCTTATTTTGCTATTACCATATTTAACAGACTAAGTAATCTAAATAATTATTGCTGTTTGTCACTTAATTTTTCCGCTTTACCTAAAATTCCTGAACGAAATTAGAACAACACAACACAAGCACCGAATAGTGCTTAGGTGGGTCTTCTTTGCTCGCCAGGGATTTTCATAATATATATTAACTGTAAATTATAAGGTAATATAATAATGTAATGTAATGTAATGTAATGTAATGTAATGAAATGTAATGTAATATTATAAGAATATTGTAATTGTTTGCAGGTGTTAAAGCATTTGTATATTTGTAAAAATTGGACCATTTACTCTTTATTAAAACATCTAGAAGTGGTAATTCATTTCTAGTTTCCCTTTCTAAAGAAAATTTAATAGAAGGTTGTTTATTATATACATTTTCTGAATAATTATCTAGTAACCCAATACCATGAGGCACAATTGCAAAGATATCGTCTACATATCTCCACCAGACAACCGGTTTGTATGTACAATTTTGAACACGTCTAGTCTCAAAATCCTCCATAAAGATATTGCTTAAAATTGGTGACAACAGAGAGCCCATTGCCGTATCGAAATCCTGCTGTTAGAATTAATTTTTTCTAACACTACTTCAGAAACTACAAATTCCACAACTAAAAATTGTGCCGGAACAAGTATCCTTCCAACACACTGTTATGGAATAATACCGCGCGGCTTTCGAAAATCAGAAGCTGTTAAGCCACATTTCGTGGTTCAGTTGTTATGGTGGCGTTGACAAAAGGTATTTATTTCTAGTTTCGCTTTTGACGTTTTGAACAGTTTTGAAGTTCTATTACATAATTTCTAAAATCTTGTTAGAAAAGACGTTTGAAATAGCATATTCCATAAC
This sequence comes from Stenurella melanura, assembly GCA_963583905.1. Taxonomy (NCBI): domain Eukaryota; kingdom Metazoa; phylum Arthropoda; class Insecta; order Coleoptera; family Cerambycidae; genus Stenurella; species Stenurella melanura. The sequence goes on from OY757312.1 coordinate 82,275,021, forward strand.
TTGTTGTAAAATATACTATTTCAACTGAAAACAGTTGTCTTGATACACATGGTATTGATTGATTGATTGATTTTCCAGTGTAAGTTGAGCATTGCTGCCGATTCCGGGCATCCAGTCTGGAGGTTCGTTCCAACACGCAGCTTGGTCGTCCGCCGAACACGCCCAACGGACGGCCAAACTGCGTGCTGGATCCAAACCTCGGATGTTTTATATATCGCCGGACTGGCTGCATACGCCAGGTTGGATATTGGACATGCTTGTTGTCAGCAGCGATAGCCACATAACGTATGGGGTAGGAATATAGGTTGGAAAGTGTAGGCGTTTGCAAGACGCCACTTTTCAGTTTCCACGTTTCTTTTAAGTTTCCATCTATCATCATCTCCTTATTTATTCTTCTTTTGAGTTTTCTGTTTCTTCGGTTTCTGAATCTAGCAGCTTTTATTTATTAATCGTTGCATAGATAAATATCCATTTACGGTGGAAGTGCTGGGAATGAGCGGGTTTTTATAGCGGGTTATGAGACAGAGGTCCGAGGGAATATTTTGTACACCCTGTATATTGTTTTTTTTTTTTAAGAAATCAATACTTTTAAAATTTTTCTCTGTTGTGTAATAAACTAAAAATTAATAAACAAATGTAATTAATAATAATTAAATAATAAAAAATATAATTGTTTTCAATATTATCGGTGTATAGTAATAGATCTGGTGTTTTATCCGGATCATTCCTCATAAGAAATGTAGAAGGTGTGTCAGCCATCTTGAAGGAGGAGTTATTTAAATATGCCTGGAGTTGACGGTTCTTTTTTCTGTTGATGTTAACGTCTCTTATTCTTTTGCCATATTTAGCTGCTTTAGTAAATACAGTTTCTTCAATATTTGATGTTGGATGTATACATACCAAGAATATGTGAATTTTGTCATCTTGGAATGGTACTGAAAAATGGGTGACTTCGTTAAGCGGATTGTTTATCCGAGGAGGATTTTCTTTTGTCATTTTTAGAATAGAATCTACTTGAACTAGATTTCCACCTCTTGTATTGTTATTTACCACATTCCCCTTAAACTGTAACATTTCCCAATTTCTGTAACGTGTATTACTGTTATCTTTTGTTTTAGTTTCGACGAGCAGTGAGCAGTTAATTTTATTTTGCTCTATTATGTTGTTAATTTTTTTTTTTTTTGGAAAGTAACTATTTACATTAGCATATAGTACCTTAAGCATCGATGTGAATTTGAATATTGTTACGAGCTTTCACCTTTTTAGGAAACACCCTGTATGAATCCGTGGGTTCTAAATAATTTTAACAAGGGGTAAACTACTAACACTTTATTTATAAATTTACTGATTACACAATGACAATACTTCTAACCTCACGTTCGTTACCGAACGTCACTTTTATAGAACCTCTACTCCTGCGCCGGTAATCGCACCTTATATACTCTGAAATTGCCTCTAGATCCATCCAGAATCTTCTCACACCACACTCCAGAAAACTCTATCCCTTTCTACAAGTTTCCAGTCACTCACTATTAGGCATAGGCGTATCAATCTCCAGTTTCAAGGGAATGTAATTCATAACACTTCCCCCTCGTTAAGCCTGCTCGTCCCGGTCAGGCAATTCAGAATCATCAGTGTATTTCGCCAGTCTATCCAAATGCACGATCTTCATCCTGGACTTTCTGCTTTGCTGAATCCGATAGACGACATCATTAGTTCGGGTAATAACAGTGTACGGTCCATCCCAAGGTGATTTCCGTGACTTTCCTTTCCTTCGCTGCGGGTTTTACAGCCAAACCAGCTCTCCCACATTGATGAACCCTTTTTGACTACCCTTTTCCGGTCGTATCGAGCCTTCATTCGATCACTGGCTGGTAATGGCTCCGCTATATCGTTAGCCAACCTCTTGATAGGAGCTCCGGCGTTGAAACCCTTCACCATTACTTCCAGTCTGTGGTCCCTTACTGGCTGCACAAATCTTGCACTTGCGACACCAAGCCTCCACATCCTGGCGACTTTTTATCCAATAAAATCGTTCTCGTATTTTCTCAGGGGCCTTGTTAACACCGAAGTGTTCATCGGATGTTCCATCGTGCACTTCCTGAAGCACCTTCGCTACTCGACACCTGGGAATCACTAGACGTATAACCACCTATTTTCCATCTGGGCTTTCCCATGCTCTCTCCACAACAGCCCGTTCATGACTTTCAGTGAGTCCCCCTGCGCCCATAGTGCCTTCAGTCCCACTCTTTTGTCCGAAACATCCTTCCATTTTGGACGAGTTCCCCTTTCTTTGGTTCTCAATATAGGCAGAATTTCCTCATCGTTCAATTGATCTTCTCTTAGCGCTTCATTTTCCCTGTCATCCGGTACCTCCACCTTGACAGTGTTGACTGCTCTCGTGGCTTGCAATTTCTCCTGGTGGTAGTACTTGCAATCTTCCTTGCACCTTCTTCCGAATGAAATATCTGCATTTTTCTGGGTTTTTATTTCATTTTCATATCCTTGTAGTGGTGGATGTCTCGTAATGCTCCGAAGCTGAGAAATCTTCACTTCTCTAGGGGCACCACGTTCCTTATATGACACAGGTTCATTGGTAACGGCTTACTCTGGTTTTCCCCTCGGCTTCACAGCATCGGCCTCTACTCTCTCCAAGCTCCTCCGTGGACATTCTAGCTGGATATGTCCTAGTTCTCCGCGCCTGTAACATTTGATATGCCACAGCTTGTATTCTTGGACTCGGGGTATCCTGAAGACAGCTTCCACCTCTAGTGCATGCACCAACGCTTCACTGCTGCTCTGGTATCGAGATAACCTGAGGACTCGCCTGCTCTCATCGTCCTGTATACCATCCAGAAATGCCTCTACTGCCAGTTGGTCTTGGAATTCTTTCGGTACATTGGGGTAAGCCAGGTGGACCAGGCTCCACACGGCAGCTTCGAACTCTTGCAAACTTTCCCCAGCCTCTTGAACACGTAATTTCAGCTGGGTCTGGTACACTTGGGCAAGGTGTAGTTCACCATATCGTTAGTCTAGGGCAACTTCTAAAACTTTAAAATCCTGTTGTGGCTCTACTGGGATTGTCTGGAGTATTTCCAAAGCAGGGCCCCTTAATGCCACAATTAACGCCATAGCCTTCTCTTCATCATTCCAGTTGTTTGCACTCGCTGCTGCCTCAAACTGCCTCTTGCAAATGGTCCATGAACTTTGACCGTCAAAGGAGGGGGGTTCGAACAACTGACCTGATAATACCACCTGCTGGCTTCCTCTATCCCTCAGCTGTCGCTTAAACAGGTCTATTTCCCCTGTGATTTCTTCTTCAAACTTGTTTACTTTCTTTTTTACTTCACTTATTTCTTCTCGATACTTTCTTTCTAGCTCTTCCAAAACTTTCTGGAATTGTGCAAATAAGTCCTGAGTATTTGCTTTTAGGTTGCCATACTTCTGGTTGTTATAGGCATACAACTACGTTGAAATCAAATAAATCTAACAATTACGTCAATACCGGTGATAGAACTGTCCAGAAAAACCTCAAAACGGCACAAAAAAGTCTTAACCAATGTTCAAATAAAATGTTCCAAAAATGTCTCAAAAAATGCACTCAACACTATTTTCCTGTTCGAAAATAACCCTCAAACAATGTCCAGTAAATGAGTCCTTCCTGTGTTAGCACTAACTCGGAAAATACTGTCCCAGTCTTCTCAAACACTCCCTCTTGTTAAAATTCCGCGTCTGACACCAGTTGTTACGAGTTTTCATCCTTTTAGGAAACACTCTGTATGAATCCGTGGGTTCTAAATAATTTTAACAAGGGGTAAACCACTAACACTTTTTTCAATAATTTACTTATTACACAATGACAACACTTCTAACTTCACTTTCGTTACCAAACGTTACTTTTATAGAACTTCTTCTCCTGCGCCACTAATCGCGCTTTATATACTCTGAAATTGTCTCTAGATCCATCCAGAACGCAATCAAGAATCTTCTCCCACCACACTCTAGAACACTCTATCTCTTTCTACAAGTTTCCAGTCACTCACTATTAGGCATAGGCGTATCAATCTCCACTTTCAAGGGAGTGTAATTCACAACAATATTATTTTTTCCAGGCAGTGGTTCAGTTGGTGAAATAGTTAAGGGTCGTCTAAATCAAACATTAAAATGTACAGTCTGTTCCCCGAAAACGTGGCCACTGTGTCAATGTTGTGTTGTGTTACGAATCGTTTCCTTAGCTTATTTAATAGTTCTTCTCTATCTCTATTCTTTTCTTTGTTTATTTTTTATATGTAAGTGTTTATTATCATGTCAAGTATTGTAACTGGTGAATGTATTTTAGAGTTATTTGTAATTTTTTTAATCAATTTCTTGGCTTCTTTTGTTTAGTGGTTTTATTTGTGTGTTAGGGAGGCCTTGTATTGGTTGTGTAAGTCTTTTTGGACATTTGAGTAACTATGCAGCATGTTCTTCTAATCCACAGCCTGTATATTTCATCGGTATTGGAGAGATACACTTGGAATAGTGGTGAGGTCTGTTACATTTAGTACACTTTAATGAAGTGGTGAATTCATTGCTCTTTAGTGTTTGTAAATTGTAAGCATCGTGAGTAGGTGGTAGACTTGGAAAAACTGGGTAGTGTTTGTGTTTGTAAAATATGGCCTCATTAAGCATTTGCTCGCTGGATTTTAAGCAGTCTGTTATTATTCGAATCATTAGCCTCGGTTTGTTGTTGATTTTTGTAATTATTCATTTGCAGTAGCGGGGTTTTATGTTCATTCTTTTAATGTGTTCACTTATTTCTGAGTTCCTTATTTCATGTTCAACTGATCCAACAATTACCGAGTATGAACTTGTAGTTGAGAGCGTGTCTTGATTGGGAGTGCATGAGTCTGAGGTTTTATGGTAATTTTCAATTTTTTTGTCAGATGTAAGTTTATTTAAAATCTGTGTGATTACTTTTTCTCTTTATTTGTTTTTATGAGGAATCCTTTTTTTGTTTGTATTATGACGTCATCTGATTGTGGTTGTGCTGCCTCCCATATTTCAGACATATCTTTTCTAGTTATGTCAGTCATAGTGGTGATGTAGAATAAGTGTTTGAATTTTAATGTAGCATTTCACTCATCCCTACTGAATAATTTTTGTTTGTGTACATTGGAGTTGCTTTGTTTTGTAGGTTTTTTGTGGGTGTATTTATCTCTGTGCTTTTTGTACTGCTAGCATTTTTGCCTAATATTATTTCATTGACATCTTCTTGTGTTAATCTGTTCTGTTTGTTTATGTTTCCTGCTGCCTCTCCTTTTGTTTTTCTTTTGTGTCTCACTTTCTTCCATTGTCCATTATCTTCTAATTTCATTTCACTGTAACTTCCATCATTTCCAGAAGTCATTTTGGTTTAAATTAATTCTTAAACAGTATCAGGAGTAAATATACAAAGATGTTCACTCTAACACTGTCTGTTAAGAACTGGCTAAATTTATTTTTGCAAAAAATGCTTTAATCAAATAAACATAGATATCTATAAATGTTTCTTAATAGCGCAATTTTTCAGAACGAGCTGCTAAGATATCCTGCCATACCCTCCGCGTTCGCGACATTTGTTATTATATTAATATAATTTAAGTCTTGTAAAATATAATATGTATATATTTAGCACTTCCCTTAGATTAAGTTTGTATTGTCATATAACTAAACAGAGTAAAAGATATTTAAATATTTTAAATGGAAGAAAATGGAAATGGTTTCAATGGTGAGATCTCGATCGAGTTAAGGCACGCCGGGCGAGTCCGTCACTTAGATGGGTGACCGTATCTCATTTCGCCGTCCTGGTTAAGTGGTAGAGTAGCATTAGCTAAACTTCGCCAGGACGTTAAAATAAATAATGCGTTAATATATTTTTTTTTAATTCTGAATATCCTAGAAAAGCTGGTTAATTTGGAAGTAGAAAACAAACGTGAATATACTAAACTCGCTCTGTGAGTTATACCTATTATAACGTCCCTGAGAAAAACCGTGCCTTATAATAATATATACCTCGAGGTGTTGTGCAAACGGAAAAATCAACTCGGAAAAATAATAATTTAAAAAAATTTAAAAAACATTCTTTTAAAAGCCAAATGAAATTGTTTTTTAATTTCTTGACATTATTCATTTTCTTTGAGTTCTGCCCTAATTAGACTAATGTGTTTGTTCGATTCGGAAGCAGCAGTGCTGGTTTTAGGACGGGATGACAACCCCGTTCGCCCAAGACTGAACAACAAATTGGAAAAAGTTAATTCTTTATTTCGGTAACAAAAATATTGTTGATCATCTTTCACCTGTTGGACCTCTGTGAATTTTCATATTTATTTACCGAACTTTGTATTTATTTTAGTCAAACAGCAGTTCACAACAATCGGAATCTGAAAACGTAATTCAATTTAGCAGTAGCGTCATAGTTATATCACCAAGAAGAAGAACCTAAAAGTTCCGTTTCGTTTCCGACTTTCTTTAATAAAGTCAAGAGATGGCTATATGAGTTGGTTTTACAAGATTTAATGCGTGTAAACAAGTTTTATCAGTTTTGTATATGATATACAATTGATGTAGTGTAAGCATAAGCAATAATATGTATATTTTGATGTGTTTTGCATGGGAAATATAAAAAACAGATAACAATGTACATATGACTGTTAATATAGGTAGGTACATTGATAAGTTTATTATTGCAGAAGAATTATATCTCAACATAACAAAAAACTGGTGCCGAAAACTTTAAGAGAAAAATAAAGAGGGAAAAGGAAAATGAAAAAGTCTTGTGGCTAAACGGCTAAATTATTGAGATCAAATAATGATGAAGGTAAAAAGTGGTAAATTGGAAGTGGAAAGTCAGAACCAAATAGAAATATCGTATATTTCATGGTCATCATATGAATAAATACGGCATGAGAAATGAAAAAACATCTCCTAACATTTATAAACAATATTGATTGAGGAGATATTATTACATGGATTAACGTAACCTTAACAGTTTCACAGAATAATAGTAAACGGTGCACTATTTGAAAGACGATGGCTATTATATTCTCCTGCGAATAAAGTGTTCTGTTACTGTTGTTATTTATTCCGTCCAAATTTTCATTCTGCATTAGCTTTGAGTAAAGACGAATAGAATGGTTGGAAACATTTTTCGGGTCACCTAAAAAGTCGGGATTTGGAAAGTTGAATAGAGGTTTCAAGAAGACTTGAGGCATTTAGCTGAATTGACATAAAACTGCAATAGCAGATAGATGAAGAGAAAATAAAATAGGTGTCAACTTTAGAGCGAATGATGCAGTCGTAGTCTCTTTGTCTGAATATAACATGACCTTCGGAGTTACTTCTTCGGATAAGCTATACACACCCAATAACGTAAACTTTTTAGAATTAGTATTAAGCTTAAATTACTAATAAGGAAACTAATATCCTGTAATGAAATATATTCTTTATAGGATTTTGCAAACGGCGAAAATAAAAACTATATGAGAACTAAATTAGAAACTATACATACAAATATTAATGAAATCTTTGCATTCTTTCGATAACCTGACTTCTGGCTATGCTAACAAGTAAAAATCCTTATTTGCTATTCTCATTTTAACACTAGCATCCAACATAGTCCCCTACGGCTAGGCAGGTTAAACTAGTATCTACATGATCCCCTACGATATGCAAATTCAGTTAAAAATGAGAACAAGGGCCTGAAATTAATTTATTTACGTACCTTGTCTTTAAATCTCATTCAGTTTCTTGGAAATGCTTAGCCTTTGAAATGTTTTTCGTCCTTATTGTGGACTCATCAGAAAAGCCCAAAGCCACTCATAACGATGTTCCATGCAAAACCAAGACCATATCCATGAATAAGTATGAAATATTTATATTTGACATTGACTGATAAAAAACAACAGATCTTCACCTATCTATTAGCTAACTAGTATTTGCATTGCTAAGGGAATCTACAAAATATATCACAATTAACGAGTATGTTACTGGTAAAAAACCTCTACGCCTGTGACGTTTACGTCAAAGGATCAGTTAAAGGTTGGTTTTTTATAAATAAACAACAAGAATAAGTATAAAAACTTGAAATTAAATATTTCGCCGACGTTTCGGAAATCTAATCTGTTTCCTTTTTCAAGGCATTTTTGAAAAATCTGTTTTGCTGTGTATGACAAATACACAGCTCTAAGAATTCTTAGAGTCAATTTTAACAAACGGAGACAAACATGATATTTCTAGGCAAGAATTGGTACCTACTTGGACTAATAAGTATTCAACAAACTTTTTTAGATTCTGGAGAACTATAAAAAGTTATCCAATTTTGATTAAAGGTAATAATTGGCAAGATGTGTATTTTAAAATATGGAGCGTACTTAGAACCTTTCTCACTATTCCCGTAACTATAGCATCGAGAGAACGTAGTTTAACAAACTAAAATTAACAAAAACTACATTCCACCTTACTAGATGATAAATTGTCAAATCTTGCGGTTTTATCTATTGAAAATGAATTTGTCTCTAATCCTATTCGTCTTTGATTAAGAAGTTTGCGAGTACCAAAGCTAGAATAGCAAAGCTAGGAAGTACTGGATTTTTTTACTCATTCATTTGCCAGCGTAAGGTGGGCATTGCTGCCGATTCCGGCCATGGAGATTTGTTCCAACACGCAGCCCGATAGCCTGCTGAACGGTTAAATGTAGTCGCTCAGTCGTTATTACATATTCATGTCATGACTGGACGGCTCCACCCAACGGCGTGCCGGAACAAACCTCGGAAGCTTTTTTAATACCTCCGGACCGGCTACATACGCTGGATTGGACATTGGACATGCTTGTTGTCAGCCACATGACGCATCGGGTAGGAATATAAGATGAGACGTGTAGGTGTTTGTGATATGCTTCTTCTTGATTTCCATCTGTCATCATCGGATGGGAAGGTGTAGGCGTTTGTAAGGTGTATCTCTTAGGTTTTCATCCTTCTTTTAAATTTCAGATGCTTCTTTTTAGTTTCTGTCTGAGACCATCTTCTCTCCTATTCTTCTTCTGCGTTTTCTGTTTCTGAGTCTGGCATTGTGTATATCTTTGATATTTCTTTATTGTATTCCGTCTTTTGTTTTGACGTTCTTTCCCAGTGTGTATAATCCTCTCGATTTTTGTTATCTATGTGAAGCATGGTCTCCTTATTTTCAGTTTGTGTTGCTGTTCAGTCTTAGCGCTTTCCTTAGTAAATGTGTTGTGTCTCGTCTTTGGACGTATCCCCAGTATCTCATTGCGTACGATTCTAGTCTTTTAATTATTGTTTTCCTCTCTGGTAATTCTGGCGTTTTCTGTCGTTTTGTGGTTTTCCCTTCGCTAGCAGTTGTACCTTTCGGCTCTTCTTAGGCTACTTCTATTCACCTTTGTCGTTGCTGCGTTTTTGACTCCGTATGTTATCGTAGGCATTATGATGGTCGTGTATATCTTTTTAGTTAGACTCCATGGTGGATTATTTTACTCAATGAAAGGTAGTAAAGCTCTTGTGACTCTGTATGCCGTTTTTATTCTTTCCCTCACTGTTGCCCTCCTTTTCAGTTGATTCGTTGGATATGTTCCTAGGTATTTCATTCTGTTCGTGGTTCTCAGGGTATAGTCTAGTATTTTGTATTCCTCCCCACTGGTTAGGCTTGTTTTTGTCAGTGGGTCTCGCAGCATTATTAGGCTATTCTTAAAGTTTATTTTCATTCCAGAGAAGTCCAGATGTGGTGTCATGGTTCTTAGAAATTTAACAATGTCTTGTTCTTCTTCAGTGATGATGAGTATGTCATCGGCGTATGCAAGCACGATAGGAGGTCTTATCGTTTCAGCGTTTTCATTGAAATTTTTATTCTCCTTTATTGTGCCTTCTATCACTTGATCCAGGACTGTTGTGGATAGTCGTGGGGACATTGGACATCCTTGTTTGACTCCTACGTTCTTCATTTTTGTTTCCGTCGTCTGTCCAAACCATTGTATTGCGGTGTTTTCGTGGAGGCATGCTTTTATTACCCTGTTTAATAGGTAGTGCGGCACTCCCTGTTGCGTAAAGTGTTGACTATAGCCTCATGACTTATAGTGTCAAATTCCGTTTGAAGGTCGATGGAGACTATATATAGTTTTGTTCCCTCTTTCCACTTTTCCTCCAGATTCGTCTGGTGGTGTACATATGGTCGTCCGTGAATCTGCACTTGATGAATGCCGTTTGGTACTCTGGCAGTTCGCCGATGTATTTTTCCATTTCTTTGAGAAGGAATTGTGCGTAATATTTGTACCCTACACTACAGAGTGTTATTATTCTGTAATGGTCTACGTTTTGTGGTGATTTGGTTTAGGGCAGCGGTATCTGTATGGTTGTGTTCCACTGCGCAGGCAGGGGCGTGGTTCTCGCCCATGCGTTAGTGATCATTTCTAGGGTTAACTGCTTTATGTTGTTCCATCCATAGTGTAATAGTTCGTTGATTATTTTGTCTGTTTCGGGCGCCGTGTTTCTCTTAGCTCTGGCTCTTCTAGTATTCTTCCTTTGATGGCGGTTTGCCCAAAGGCCAGTGATCCGTATCTTATATTAGTTCTGTTTGATTTCTCTTTGCATTTCCTTATTCTTCTAGTTTTCTTATCCAATGCTGCAGTGGGATGTATGTCTTTTCTTAAGTGCGTATTGTTTTTTCTCCTGTATATTTTGAGATGCCTGAAAGTTTGATATAATATCTGTCCTGCTAGGAAGATTCTATGTTTTCGAAGAATTTCCTACATTTTTCTGTTTGTGACTTCTCTCTGCGTCTCTATTTTCTTTCACTGCTTCTTTTTGTCTATGTTTGGTGTGTTTAGTTTTTTGTATTTGTAGTAATCATCTTTTCTTGTTGAACGCATAGGAGATTTGTTCCTTTTCAACTTTTCCTCGCAGCTATTTTTATTTTTGAACACATTGTTGACCAATTTAGTTCCTCTCCGGTTAATTGCTTTTCTATTTCCTTCTGGTATCTCGTTTTCCGTTCTTCGTTCTGTAGGAGGGAGATGTACCAAGTGTCATTGCTAATTTGTTGTGTCTTTTCTATATTTCTTGTTTCTTTCTCTCTAGTGTTCCATATAATATTTTGTGATCTGTTTTGATGTTTGTTGCTTTTTTTCCTTAATGTTTTTAACTCTGTACATTTTTTTTCTATCCACTAGAATATGCTCTATTTGAGGGTTCAGAATTCCTTTGCTCCATATATCAAGGCAGGTTAGGCTCTTGCTCCGTTTGTTTCTCATTGTTAGATCGAATAAGTGTGCTAAATTCTTACCGAGCTTCCATTATCGTTTGTCCATGTGTGGAGTAAGGTTCTTATCTTCATGTGCTTGGTCGTCTTTTCCTATATGCGCTTTGAAGTCTCCTAGTATTATGATATTCATTTTTCTGTTCCTATTTCTTCTAATCTCTTGGGTGATCTGTCTGATTACTCATCCCGCTCGTTTGTCAGAAGGCATCTGTACTCCTACGCTGTATATGCTTTCCTTTCTAGTTTGTAAGTGTGCCGTGGTTGTTTCCGTTTACTTTTCTTGTCTTTATCTGGATAGAAGTGTTCCGTCTTATTACCCAGCCGACTCCTCTGCTAGTCTTTTATTTGTCCCTCCCCGCTTAGATGCCATTTGTGGTTTAGGGTAACTGCGGTTCCATCTATCATATCTGTCTCCTGTAAGCATGCAATGTGTATATGTTCCCTCATAAGAACCTCATCGATCTTTGCTCTTTTGCTTCCACATCCACGTAGTGGATTTGTAGTGAATATCTCAGTTTTATTTTATCAATGGAGTGGAGATAGTGGGAAAGTTGAAAATATTATAAAAAAATCTGAGACTTTACTTATATTCGTCCATAGTCACCCCCATTTAACACCCAACCCTTCAATGGAATCATCTCAAAATATAATCTAGTTCCAGGTGTCGTTATAATGTATACGTGTACCAAAGGGTACCTCGGGATAAGATAGGTGAAATGCTCCTTGACACGGATTTTGGAATAAACCTGATAGGATCGTTCCTTGGGTCTAAAAAATAAAATCAACAGAGTCCGTATATTAAAATTGCCCCCCTGCCCAAGAGAGGGTCCACTTCAGTTTTAATTTTTTTTACAAAAACGGAATAAATTTAAAATTCTGAAAAAAATCAGGAGTGTAGTAATCCCAAAAACCTCTAGCCTCAATTTTTGGGGCTCTACTGGGCCTCACTAAGGCCCTTAAAAATATTTTTAAATTTTTTGAAGTCGAATATTTTTGTTATGATAAAGAAGCGCGGAAAATTTTATTTCATCACATTATTTGCGACCAACTAAAGCAATTTTCTCTCTGGGAGACTATTGAACCATACCAGGTGACTTTGGTGGTCTTTGGGCCACAGGGGGTATATTTACACCCCAAGGGGGTGACTTTTTGGTTCCAGGGCAGTGTCCTTTGCCCCAGAAAGTGATTCATTGCTCAAGCTTTCAAAGCCACTCTTCTATCTAATTAACGTGAATTTTCGTTAAAAAAATGAAAAGTTGAATTTTGGGCCTGACGTACAGGGTTTGGAAATTTCTAAACTACCTTAAAAATTGCATTATTTGGTCGCAAATAATGTGATGAAATAAAATTTTCCGCATCTCTTTATCATAACAAAAATATTAGACTTTAAAAAAATTTTAAATAATTTTAAGGGCCCTAGGATTACTTACTATATGCATGATTTTTTTTAGAATTTTAAATTGGTTCCATTTTTGTAAAAAAAAATAAAAATTGAAGTGGGTCCTATCTTGGACAGGGGGCAATTTTGACAGACGGACCCTATCGGCCTTATCTTTTAACCCCAGGAAACGATCCTATGAGGTTTATTATAAAATCCGTGTCAAGGGGCATTTTACCTATCTTATCCCAAGGTAAAGTTCATATCATCGAAATGTGACTTTCAATTGTTTTTCTGAAACAACAAACACCCGATTTTCTATACCTTTTATTTTCTCACTCTTTTACGTAACTCCAAAACTAACGAAGTTAAAAGAGATTCTAACGTTCCTGTGATTCACCTATACTTGTATGACTGTAATAAATAACTAAAAAAGTCTGCAAAGTTGATTTCTCCTTCGGTATCCTTCTCCTCCCCCCTCTCTCAATATTTACTACTACACCACATCACCATACGTTAAATTGAAAAGATGCCGGCCCTATTGTCCCCCAATAATGACTTGAACAGCGATGAATTTCTTACAGACATAAATACTGTAAATATTCCTCTCTTTGAAATTCGGAAGGTTTACTATAAATGAGGTGAGAGATGAAATATTTAAATTAAACAATAGTAAGGACATTTATGGATTTAACACAAAAATCCTAAAATGCATTGGTAATCTAATAGCAGTTCCACTGATCAAACTTTTTAATTTATGTATTACAGAGGGCATATTTCCTAGAGTTCTCAAAATATCTCGAGTTATTCTCATGTATAAAAAAAGGCAGCATAAATGACGTGTCAAATTTTAGGCCAATATCCTTTTTAGCCAAGTTATTTGAAAAACCATTAAAAAAAGAATTTATGAACATTTTGAGAGTAATAATCTTTTCGATGGGCAGCAATTTGGATTTGGAAACTCATTATCTACTAGTCTTCGATTGTGTGTCGGTTAGAATATTGATTAGTAAACTAAAATATTATAACTTCTCTAGGAACAGTATTCAGCTTATTGAATCTTATCTAAAAGACCGTAAACAACTTGTGTCCTTCAAAGGGAAAAAGTCAGATCTTAGGTCCATTACTCATAGAGTACCTCAAGGATCAGTGCTAGGTCCTTTGCTATTCTTAATATACATTAACAACATAACAACTAGTGACCCCAGCACTGACTTCATCATGTTTGCTGATGACACTACTGTGATTAACAAAAATAAAAATGTAAATACATTAAAAATCTCACTAGCGGAAGGTAGCAAATTGGTTCCATGCCAGTCAACTATGTCTTAACCACTCTGAAACGGAAACAATATAATTTTCCCTACGCGACACATCTTCAATAAACAATCCCCAATGTGTAAAATTTCTTGGAATTTATCTAGATCAAAGGCTGACTTGGCATAATCATGTAGATTTTGTTTGCAATAAGATATCATCATCCATATATGTACTCCGCAATCTATCAAAAATAGTATCTAGACCTGTTTTAGCAATAGCATTTAATGCCCTAATTCAAACAAAAATATGTTATACAATTTTAACCCGGGGTCATGCGTAGTGTGTCAGTAGTTTTTGCAAATATCTCACTCACTTAAAGCCGAATTTACACAATTATACTTCTCATATAGAAATACACGATTACAATACACGCAATAGTACAAACATATATATCGACTATCATAGGGTAAAGAAATCAAAGGAGGGAATAACCTATTATGGTCCTAAGATGTTTAATCTTTTGCCTCCTACCGTGAAGGTATTGTCACAAAAAAAATTTAAAACTGTGATAAAAACTATTTAATTGACAAATGTTTTTATTCCATTGAAGATTACTTTTAGAATGATTTTAGTGATATATGTATTTAAACTTATGTTTTTTTTTATTTTAATCTGTCTTGTATAAACTATAATGTTATATATTTTATTGTATCTCGCCTGTATTGACTTGTGTAAACTTTTATGGTATTAGCACCAATAAACTTACTTACTACTTACTATCTAACTATACTTGATTTTGAAGCCTACCGATTAGATACTAGATCTAAATATATTTTTGCTTTGTGGTGTATGTTATATAAATAAAAAAAATTTTTAAGTTAAATTAAAACGAAACGATCAATATTTCATTAGTATCGTTCACTCACAAATCATTCAGCGGAAAAAGAAACATGATTTAATTGATAAAAGCCACCTGCGAGATAACTAACGGGTGTAATTACTAAATTGATCCCAATTCACAGAACAAAGTATTCATTTGACACCATTCAGTTTTTACTCTCATCTTGATTAATATATGCACATATTTTATCAAGATATATTTGCTATATCTCATGAAAGGCTCTAATACCCATTCAGAGATAATGGAAAGGAGAAGGTTTATAATTGGTAGGCTTTACTTTATAATATGAAATAGCCAAATAATTTATTTATTTATGTCAAATATTCCAAGCAATGCTATTTCCATGCTATTTATTAATTGAGAATGTATTCGCTAGGCTGGCTCAAAGGACCCCGCACAAACTTTATGGAAAAACGGCTTCAGTTAATTTAGCTATGCTATATATGATTTCATTATTACTGATTGCAGTGAATAATGAGGACAGTCAGTTGTTTATAAGTTGTTTATAACAAATCACGTTAGTGACTTTTTACTCAAAATTTAAAATGTCAAAATTGCCGCAACCAAAAGACTAAGTTTTCTAGGAAACAATCAAATGGTACATACCCAAGAGGTACTTTAATGAACACTCAAAAACTACATTAGGAAGTGTTTTCAAAGCATCATCTATTAGCAATACGCGGCAATCTCCAACATTGTTTTTGAAACCATTACCTACGGATCTATAAACAATATTGTTTTATTAGTAAGCCATGACAATGTGTCAAAGCGTAATTTTGCTATTGATTTGAAACGTCATAATTTCTGCGATTTAAACGTCAACGGTATTTACAATAATTTTACATATTACTCAAAAAGACTAATGTAATTAAATAAATGGATACTAACAGTGAAAACGAGATTTCTTTGACACCGCCAGATGTAAGGGAAGCTGTAGAAATCGCCTCATTAAATTTGTTGCCCTAGAAATCGAGAAAATTATATACGACGGCGTATGAATCTTTCTTAAATTGGAGAAATGAAATGAACATTTATTAAATAAATATTAAATATTTAATAGTCATGGACAACGTATAAGTAATATTCTACTCGAATATAATGGCTATTATTCACGAGCCGCAGGCGAGTTTCGTAAATCACCATCCTTATATGCTCGTTGAATAATATACTATTATAGAAAAAAAATTGATTGAGGAAGCCGTTACTCTGTGGTAGTCGATAATTCTAACGAAATTGAGTAAAACACTCTGCAAGAAACACAGTAGTATTTTACTAAATTTCGTTAATGCTATTATAGAACCCCAAAATGACCTCATGTGGGCAAAAGTAGGGTATCATCGCGTATTATTGACGTTTATTGTTATTTATTTTTATGGCACAAATCATTATTAATTAGCCAAATTCTAGTATTAATGTATTATCAAATACATTAATATTTTTCAAACTATTTGAAAAATTATAATTTATTTCAAGATGATAATAAATATTTTCGCAAATTTTTACCTAATATAATTATTGATATTAGGTAAAAATTTGCGAAAATATTTATTATCATCTTTATTCAGAATAACACCAGAGAGTTGCAGTTTTTACAAACTTTTCAACTTTTCTGCAACTCTATATACTTACTCATATTTAAAATACAGAACATTGTTTTAACAATCGCCAATTGTTTAAACAATTATAGATTAAATATTTCGCATTAAATAATTCACATTTTCAAAATTTGATGACAGAGTCTTGAAAACTTTTATTCTCTAAAATATGTTTAAATAATTAGAATTTATGTAATTACATTTTGCTAAATATTTTTAACATTTCAACCTTTTTTTTGCTTTCACAATTTAGTTGTTTAATTTTGTCGATTAAAAGTTTTGTAACTGAACCTGCAAATAATGTAAACAATTTATTATTACTTCCATTCGTCAGAATAAAGCTAGAGAGTTGCAGTTTTTACCAACTTTCTAATTTTTCTTCGACTCTAATCTTATTTGAAATACAGAATATTTTTTAAACAATCGGCAACTTTTTAACAGTTATCGATTATTTATCGATTAAATATTTCATATTTTCTAAATTTGATTGATGAAAAGTTAAAAAGCTACAATAATCTAGCCTTTTTCTGAAAAAACGAACGCTAATAAAGAATAATAAAAATTATATAGCAAAATATAATTGTTTAAATAAATCATATTATTTAAACAATTTGAAAAACATTAAAATATCAACACATTCTGGAATCTGACTACCTAATTAGTAATTTGTGCAAGGGTCAAGCAAAAGTAACGAACAATCACTTTAATTGTGTCAGTAGATTTTTTTCGAAAGAACGCTTCAAGAAAAATAGCAATTGTAGACGTGTTTGGAGGTACGACATCAAAGACAATTTTTTCAAATGAAACTGGAAATAACCAGAGTTATCAAACGTTGTTCAGAGCACACTTCTATCTGCTTGAACAGTTCTGTGCATAGAAGTTTATCGTGATGAAGGAGTTTCTATTTATTCAAAAAATTATCATTACCTACCTACCATTCTAGGAATGCCCACGGACACTACAGTCCCAAAGTATAACTTTTTTTTTTTAATTTCAAAATCAAAATACTAGACTGGGAAGACTGGACAAACGGTCCTCCAATACCGGCACAAACAGTCTGGTACACAGATGGCTCTAAGACAGAACAGGGAGTCGGAGCTGGGATTTATGGGATAAGGTCAAAAACGGAAATCCCACAGTATTCCAGGCTGAAGTGGCCGCAATACAGTGGTGCGCAAAGGAAATTATAAGGCAAGGAACTGTAAATCAGTCGGTTGTCATTTTTTTCCGACAGTCAGGCTGCTCTAAAAGAAATCGGTTCCATACAAGTCGAGTCGAGACTTGTATGGGACTGCTTAAATGCCCTTACAGACCTAGGAAGTCAGAACAAAGTGGCCGTGGTGTGGGTACCAGGACACAAGGGACACAAGGGAAATGAAAAGGCTGATAAACTGGCCAGAGAAGGCGCAGGTAACGCCTTTATAGAACCCCTAACCCTTTTGTGGTGTGGCCAAGCAATGCATACGAGAATCCATTTACAAATGGGTGCAAACTAAATCTCTGGAATGGTGGAAAAATTTCCCACGACAGAGACAGGCTAAAGAGTCCATTAAAGAACTCGGCCAAATTTACGGAGGACCTATTAGGCCAAAACAGAAAGGCCATTAGAATAATAGTAGGTCTTCTAACCGGTCACTGTCGACTTAATAGATATCTCAGTCTAATGGGTTTGGCAGAGGACGCAACATGCAGATTCTGCCAAGAGGCAGAGGAAACCTCAGTCCATGTATTGTGCCATTGTGGAGGCCTTGCCAGTCTGAGATTCCAACTACTTGGTAAGGAAAAACCAAGAGCAGATAGCTATACTAAGGAGTACTTATCAAGGCTGTGAAGTCTGATACAAAGGACAAAGCTGGATAAGGAGCTCTAAGGGAAATAAACAGGAGCACCACAATAGACCGCAATAACTTTGAGGTAAAAAAGAAAATTTAAAAAATTAATGATTCGACTAGATGACATAAAGCACCAATATTGTATTCATAAATATTGTATTATGTTACATGAGTGGACCTTTTATTTTTTATCAATCAAGACATTAATTATTAATATTTGATAATTTACAAATTAATTCCTATTAGATTTTATTTATTTTCTTATGTCTAGCTTTTCGTGTTATCGTTTATCATAAATTATTGCCAGGGCCGTTTTGAGAGCTTGAACTCACGAGCAGCCATTTTTTGAGGCAGCCAAATTACCTAAAGTTAGTAACTCAGTTAAGCAATAGAAGCACGGTTTATATTATAACGCAAAAATCGTTTGGAATTTAATTTTCGAAAAATTTGGTTTGCCAAAAACCCACTCTGTTTATTTTTCTATTTTGTACGATATTTTTGTGCTTTCTACTATGAATGAGTAATGAGGATTTCGTGAAGCATTGGTTTAAATTGCAGTCTTACTTGATTGACGTTGAAGGCAAAGATTTAAATGGTCTTTAACTAAGAGATGAGCTGCTTTCCTTAATACATATTTTGATATCTTTGCTTAAAAAAAAAAACAAAATCACATTGCCCTGTTAAAAACACTGAAATTTCTTTATTCAGACAATCTCGAAGGAACTCTCTTTCAAAAGTTGTAATAGCACTGAAGATATTGCTTACCCAATGTGGTTCGGATTCCACTATAATCTATAGGGCCTCATTTCTCTTTACTTAACACAAAATCATTATGAATTTTCAAGGAGTTGCATCGGTGACTTGAGAAGCGTTTAAGAAAACATTTTAAAATATTTTTTTTACCCGTTTCTGCAGCATCTTGAAATTGAAAACTGCTATAATACAGTTTGCCCAAGGTGGTCAAAATATTACAGATAGTCCTGATTGCAGCCTATATTTCATTAGAATTTGTATGTAACAAATTTCATTAAAAACATTTTTTTGAGTTTGTAAGGCTAAAACAATTTTCCTCGCACCTCGGCCCCTCACACTGGTCAAGAACCTTAATAGCATTTTGCTCTAAGATTATAACGAAGCATGCTTTATATAACATACATTTTAGACTATGACGTATATGGTCCAATTTCAGTAAGGAGTATATCACGCTACTCCTTTACATATATTCCAGAAATAAAAATCTATAGTCTAACAGAAGTTATCGCGTTTACAAGAAACGGCCTACATACATACATATATAAATATACACCCATTCATACATACACGCATACTTTGAAATGATTATTTTTTTTTTCTACGATGACTGTTAAATTGCATTGTCCGCTTATAATATTTCTATTGATCAAATCAAATAGACATACCAAAAAGATGATTACTTTACAGTATAGACACGACTGCATTCAAGGGTGACAGGACACCCCCCTGGGAAAATTTGAGCATCTCTATGAATGTGTTGAGTACCCGCATTACTAGCAAATGAGGGGGAAATAGTCAACTGACAGTGTGCTAACAAAATTATCGTTATACCCCCTGAAATTTCGTGAACACTCCCTACAATTTATTTCTGGGCTACCGGTCTGAGTATGGGCCTATCCAATACGCTATCACTTTCAAATCAACTCAACTGCCGGGTATAAACATTCTTATTATTTTTATACCACATGAATTAATTTAAGCTAATAATATAGATGCTTGTTTAGACTATGCCACCTTTTTGTTCTGCGGTGAATTATTGTACAACAGGAAGTCGTGATAATGCAAGAAAATTTTAAATTCCTGTAATTTTACACTTTTAGCATAAAACTAACATTTAAATGAATTATTCACAAAATAACGGCAGAAAGACTATAAAAAGAGATGATTCCCGAAAGTAAGCAAAAACCTGCTTATAAACAGACGAACTGTTTGCCATTCAGAACCGTTTATTATATGGGATGTTTTAATAAATCAGGACATCAGTTCAGCTATTCTTACATACTCTACGAAGGTATTATTAACTTTTATCTCCTGTAGAGTTTGCCATAATATATATATTTTGAATCATTTTTATGATATAGCTGCTACATGTGTCGAAAATGTTGAAAATAGCCCACACTATATAACAAATCATAACAAATTGACCGTAAATAAAGAAGAAATATTTTAAATATTGTAGTTATTTTATCGTATGTAATATCACTACAGCTTTGAATTATATTGGTCTCTTTTTTTTAAAGCGTGGTTGTCAAGTAATATAAAGAGTGTAAATTGACAGTTTAATATCTGATTAAATTCCGAACGCTTTAGCGCCAGTAATAATAATAATAAACTCAATTTACATAGATTATATTACATTTTGGCAACTTAGCTCGAGATAAAATTTATAGACAATATTTAAAAACACGAGTGGTAATTAGACTGAAAATCGAGAAATAAAATAAAACGTTGAAACCAGGCCTGTAGCTAGGGGTGGAATAATTTTTGCCCGTCCTGCGGCGAATGCAGAAAATAATTAAAATCACGGTACACCCAAACCACAGTTGGTGAATGGAAATAATTGTTGAGAGGACGTAGACCAAGTTTCCACTGCAAAAACGGTACCCCATCGAACACCTAAAAATGAAAATGTGAAAATGGTTGCCAAACATGTAAAAATCATGTTACGCCCGGCAGACAAGTAAAAATTTGTTAATTGTTATTTTTTATGAATTTTTCAATTTAGATAAAAAAAATGATTTTACTTTTTAAAACGCCTGCTTGAAATTTGCACATTATGTGGTAAATAATGAACCATTTTAGAAAAAAATGTTCTGATTGATAATTTTTGTTAATAAATTTGTCAGACTTAATTTGTTATACATAATTTTATATATACATTTTCTTGAAAGTGCACTTCATAATAGCTCCTTAATTTTGTTTTAAAATAAAGTTTAAGATCTCTTCTATCTATTACAACTTGTCTGCCTGAGAATGTTCGTTAATTAATTCCTATAATATTTTGGTTTATTAATTAATGATTTTAATAAAAGTACATTTCATAACACCTCTTTTTTTATTTATAGTTTGAGAACTTTTTTATTCCTAAAAATTGGTCTGTCAGCTCGCAAAAAAGCCTAAATAGCCCAGTCATCAGGTTTTTAAGGCGTCACTAAATATTATATGGCTGAATTTTTCAGGATAAGTATTTTTTTGTGTAGAATACGATAAAAAACAATTTGCAGTTGTAAGGTGCCGGTGATCCCTAAAGAAATCGAAAATATTGGCCCAAATTCGGTTTTGGCCAATAATTCGAAAAATAAAAAAATGTGTATCAAAAAACTAATAGCAATAATAGGCGATAGAGGGAGAAATTTCACATCAAAAACGTATATGAAGTTTTTTTTGTATGATCAAAAATGTAGGCTCCAGATTTTTCTGTTTATTAACGCACGAAAATGGAACGTGGCGACGCAGTACGGTTCGCGAAGCATGCACGGTCTCGGATGCGCTACATATAAAATGATTGTATGTAGGAATAGTACATATATGAAGTCGGAACATAAAGAGATTTCCGATGAAACTAGTATTATTATTATTATCCTTATTCTAAAATCACAGCTCTTTGCTGGCGTCTTGTACATTCCAGGGAAGAATTTCATCTTATCCTGAACTGTTTAAAAATTTTCTTTCTTATTATTATTATAAATTTTTCATATTAAAAACTGCTTCTGTTAAGAAATTTAGATATCTATAATTTTTACGGTGGTTATTTATAATTGAAAATAACAATAAAATATTTAGGCTCACGGGCCCCCTCTGAGAATTTCTTTGCCCGTCATTAAAACAGTTTCTAACTACAGGCCTGGTTGAAACCATTACAGTGTACAACATGAGACTGACCCTGTAGTTGACATAATATGCTAATGACTACAATGCGATTTACAGTTTAAAGCTAATGATCTCAAAAATGGCATTTCAGGGGACCTTTGCTTTGAAAAAGACTTCAAAAATACAAAAACGTAAATTAACACCATAGTGGAAAGTGAAAAAGGAATTGAATTTAATGATATATCCTTTTTCCTTTTCTTATATTTCTGAGTCACTTGGATGTACTTATATATAATACTAACAGAAATTCAACCATTCACTTTTAATAATAATCGTTATAGTATCTTCAATAATAACAAAACTAACGGAAAACTTAAAAAACTATTGAGGGAAATTTACTTGAATATTACTGCATTTTCTAAATGTTGCTATTTTGAAAGCAGAAATAAAGGATATTACTGTTAAGTACTGATAACAATAATAACTTATTTAAGTATTTATAAGAAAACCGCAATTTCTCGTTCAGAGATAGAGGTGCACACATAATAAAATTGCATTGTTTACATCATGGTTTATACTTTTATGGCTGGGTATACAGCGTGATTCATTTAAGGTGATACAACTAAATAATTCGCTTATTCAAAAAATATTGTTTGGTTTCAATGGGGGAACAGAATAGTATTATTTGTTTCCACATCCACGTAGTGAAAAAGTGGAAGTATAGAAATCGGGCACACGGTTTCTCCAGAACGATTTAAGAAATTTTGGTATGCTTATTTCGTTGAAGGGTTGGGAAGTAAATAGGGGTAAATAAATAAAGCTAGCTAGCTTCACTTATTTACCCCTCTACTTCCTTCAACGGAATAAGCTCAAAATATAATCTAGTTCCAGATCTCATTAAAATAAATACGTATACCAAATTTCTGGACTCTTACTAGTTAGTAAGAGTCCAGAATTTGATAGTTTTAATGAGATCTGGAACTACATTATATTTCGAGCTTATTCCGTTGAAGGGTTGGGGAGCAAATAGTGGTAAATAAATAAAGCTAGCTAGCCTTACTTATTTAGCCCTATTTATTCCCCAACCCTTCAACGGAATAAGCTCAAAATATAATCTATTTCCAGATCTCATTAAAATACATACGTAAACCAAATTTTGGACTCTTACAAGCTAACAAGAGTCCAGAATTTTGGGATTTGGTGTATATACTAGCGGTCAAAGTATCAATTTTCTTTATGGCATGAAATCAGTCAACGCCGCGCCGCCACGCCCCACTTCATTTCAAATTTGGTACACCTATATATTATAACGAGATCTGGAACAAACATATGATTCAAATGTATTGAGCACTCAATTTAACAGCGGCTACCTCAAAAACGAGAGTGCGGACATAATTTTAAAACTTGTGTTCATTATGTGTCCATTGCAAATCACTCTTTGAAATTTGAAAAACTTACGTTAGACGGTTTTGCAGTTCTGTCAAATTATATTGAAAATGGCATACTTATTAACGAGATTTTGACCATACCAACTTACCATATCATAAAACCATTATATCTTAAAAAATATGCATCTCGTGTGAATAACATTTTAGGCCAATCATTATAGCAAAAGTGGTATAAAAAATTGCGAGAGTTTTTAATTTTTGAGACAATATTGGGGGATTTAAAAATGAATTATTATTTGTTTGCTTATAATTGTATTGAAACATTCTTTATAGGATTTTGCAAACAGCAGAAAAATTAACTATCTATAAAAGAAAAACTTTGTGTAGAAATATTAATGAAATCTTTGCATTCTTTCGATAACCTGAATTCTGGTTATGCTAGCAAATTAAAATCCTAAAATGAATTTGTCTAATTTCTTATTTGACAATTCTCATTCTAACACTAGCATCCACACAGTCCCCTACGGCCATGCAGATTAAACTAGTATCCACATAACCCCCTACGATTATGAAGATTCAGTTAAAAATGAGAACAAAGACCTAAAATGAATTTATTTATCTACATTGTCTTAATTTTTTTTTTTAATTTTTAAGACAATGTAGATAAATAAATTCATTTTAGGTCTTTGTTCTCATTTTTAACTGAATCTTCATAATCGTAGGGGGTTATGTGGATACTAGTTTAATCTGCATGGCCGTAGGGAACTGTGTGGATGCTAGTGTTAGAATGAGAATTGTCAAATAAGAAATTAGACAAATTCATTTTAGGATTTTAATTTGCTAGCATAACCAGAATTCAGGTTATCGAAAGAATGCAAAGATTTCATTAATATTTCTACACAAAGTTTTTCTTTTATAGATAGTTAATTTTTCTGCTGTTTGCAAAATCCTATAAAGAATGTTTCAATATAATATTGGGGGAGGTGAGAAAATAATGAATCCGGTTCTTGCACCCTTTTCCTTTAAATTAACAGAAAACGTAAATTTGCAATAACTTTTTGAAACAAATTCCGAAATTTTTGCAAAGCTTAAAGAACATTTTAATAATTATTATTAGATATGTTTGTGCAACAAAATACGGACACAAACCCTCTTGTAATTTTGCATAACTTTCTTTACCCCGGAAGATTTTTTTTTCACAATTTTTTTATCTAGCACGATACGATTTTGACGTTTTAAACAATAAGTGGGGATCTAATTGCGAAAGTCTTAAAATCGAGTTGCAAATGTTTCTGAAACCAATCAATCATATAATCTGAATTTGCGTAAATGTCCAGGAATTTAATTAAATTACTTTTATTATACTTATTATTTTAATAATGAAGTTATGCTTGACTAATGAAATTAGAAAATAAGTATAACATCCAAATAATGTATTCAAATATTCCTGTGAATGTGCAACCTCACAAAACATCCGGAGTATATTTTATCTGTTTTCGCTTTTCCTCTGAGATATTGTAAATTTATTGTTTTAATTACATCGATATATAGTTTCATATCAAATTGCAATTAATATATTAATACGGAACATGATTTAAATAAATGAAAATAACATATTATATGTAAAAAAAAAATTCAAATAAATAGAACTACTCCCTAATAGTCAAGGAGCTAGTGGCAATTTCGGTATAGGATTTCATCATCTTTGATAGTAATATGCAATGTAGTTTACAACTACGTGAATTGAGAAAAAATAGAGTTGAGCTTAAATGGCGCTGATTTTTTTTAAATGAATTTTGAAATTGAAAAAATAAACTGTTATAAATTATATTATCGTGTCTGCCATTAATATATTGAATTAGGGGCACTCTACATATAATAAATTTATGGAAGGCAGACATCGACATTGTTGCATTTTTGATAATAATAATTAGAAACACGCGAAGAAGAAATTATTTATTAAATCATTTCATCGTCTTTTTATTGATATTTCTGGTTTCCATAAATTAATGGCAGAAATTGCTCATATCATTAATTTTATTCAGTTCTTTGCTTTTACCAACATCTGCCCAACGATGAAATCATTTAAAAATTACTGCCACCAGCTTCCTACTTATAAAAAAGCCGCCGCCTAAGGAATCACTACTTCCATATCCAGACTTTGCATCCAAGTCACTTTAAAGGAAACATCTTGACTTTATTTGCACTCTAGTATGTGGAAATTATTGATCATAGAATTTTAATAATATTTGGGGCAGATGTCATAGAAAAATTTGAGGCGTTGGTTTTTATCATATACGTTAACAATGAAGTTTCTAGCTTGCTTTATTTATTATCCCCTATTCACAACCTACCACCTCCCACCCCTTCAACGGAATCATTTCAATCAGATGTCATTACAGTATATACATGTACTAACTTTCAAGTGAATATCTCAATTTTATGTTGTCAGTCAGTCCTTTAATAATGGAGTGCAGGTGGTGGGTTTGAAAAATATTAGAATCTGAGGCCTTGGTTTCTAGTGTATACTCCAAATCCCAAGTTTCTGTACTCTTATCAGCTGGCTTAACTTATTTTTCTCTATTTATCTCCACTTACCTCCCACCCCTTCAACGGAATCATGTCAAAATATAATCTAGTTTCAGATGTCGTTATAATACAATGAAAATCTCAATTTAATGTTATGAACCCTTTTAGTGCTTTTAGTGGTGGGGGATGGATGGGGGGGGATATTATAAAAACTGTACTCTTACCTGCTTGCTTTACTCATTTTCCCCTTTTTACCCCTATTTAACCCCCAACCCTTCAACGGAATCATCTCGAAATATAATCCAGATCCACATGTCCTTATAATACATACGTGTACCAAATTTGAAGTGAATATCTTCATTTTATTTTATCAACCACTTTAATAATCGAGGTGGTGGTGGGTTCAAAAATATTATAAAAAAAATTAAGGCCTTGGCTTCTAGTACATACACCAAAGTTCAAGTTTCTGTACGCTTACCAGCTTGCTTTACTTATTTCCCCCTACTTACACCCCAACCCTTCACCGGACATATTCAAAGAACAAGCCATTATATATATGCCTCATTATAATATATACGTGTAGAAAATTTCAAGTTAATATCTTAAACCGTTCCGGAGAAAACGTGCGGGTAAAAAAGTTACAGACAGACCGACAGACAGAAATTTTCTTTTCGCTCAAATTTAAAATCTCGACGTTTCATGACATTCTAAACCTGTTTCAAGGAAAAAAGGTTTTGAAATTTTTTTTACGATTACTATACTTCCAATCCACTACGTGGATGTGGAAGTAATTTGATGCGAAAAATTCAATTCTAAAGAAAGCTTCATTGTTTTACACGTTATTTGTGGGATTGGCAGATAATAGGTGGACTTAACAAAATATAAGAATTTTTCGTTTGTAAATCCAACATACGTAATTAATTTCGACGTTTTATTGTAATTCAATTTTCAAGAAAACACTATGTATTATACATGTCCCTTTGTCATATTCCTTCCCGTTCCAAACTTTCTTTTGCTTATTTTAACACCATGAGCAACTACGCATTAAGAACTTTAATCGGAAAAATGGTACAAAAATTACAAATGTAAATTATTGATATGTAAATTATAAATTCTAGACGATTAAGCAAGCACCATGTTGAAGAATGTAAAAGACAGAATTTACAATAAAAAAAGTAAATATCATATAAGCGCGCTTGTAAATATTTCAGTTGAAAAGTGATGATATTCAAAATTTGAATTATGAGGTAGGTATAGTGAAAGCTGAAGTTTATATTAAAAAATTAATGTACATAACAACATAACATGTAGTTTAATCTGTGGTTTAATCGCCCGCGTCTATGTAAGTATTCAAGATGAAAATAAAGGTTAATAGTTAAAATCGCGAAAAATACCGAATATAATGTATAATCAGCCTTACTGAAAGTAGTAAAGCATAGAATTTCCATCAAAACAAAATGTATGTACCTACATATACTTCACTAAATTTTAGCGGGTGGTAAGCAAAAGAAAAGTAGCTAAGCGAGAGCTGTGGTTGAGGAAGATTTCATTTATTTAAATCAGGTTCCGTATATCAGTACGTATTAACATGTATTAACATGGGTTGGAAATTGATCTATCAACATAATTAAAACAATAATTTTGCAAGACTTTCTGGATTTTTTTGATGTGAATAATATTTTAATGAAATTGTAAAATTAAAAGCGAAAGCAGATAATAGTACAGTATACACTAAGGGAGAGAAACGTCTTATTTTTCCTGAGGTGTAATTTGAGGCCCGAGTGCAACAAATACATCGAGGGAAAATTGGGGGTCTCTCCTGAGGTGTATATACTATTTTTTCCACGATCGGGAGTAGAAACATTTATTTCATAATTATAATAAATCGGAGCGAAATTACAATATTTAGAAGCCTTTGGGATGTTTCCATTCGACGTATCATGGCAACATATATTTGTTTACATTTGTTAAGTGCAAAAGTTGAGTTTTGGCATTTTTGGTATGGAAAACCAAGAAGAACCGCAAGATATCGTTGAAGCTGCCGCTGCGGCAGTTTTAAACTTATTACCCACAAAATCAAGAAATTTGTATGATAAAACGTACAATCAGTTCAGAAAATGGTGCAAGAAAAAGAAGGTACATACGTAAACGGAAAATGTTATGCTGGCCTATTTTCATGAAAAATCAAAGGAATATAAATCTTCCACGGTATGGGTCCAATATTCTTGTTAAAATCGTGTATGATTGTGTACGATAACATAGATATAAGTAAATATGCAAAGCTGATGGCATTTTTTAAAAGAAATTCCGATGGCTATAAAGCAAAAAAATCAAAAATTTTGACAAGGGACCAAATTGACTCTTTTCCATCGCAAGCAAATGATGATGAATATTTAATGATAAAGGTAAGATTATATTAAAGTGTTTATTAAGGTATGATTATGCATTAATGTTTTGTCACTTTTTTAGATTGCGTTGATCTTCGGGATTTCAGGTGCATGCCGTGGAGACGAATTAACTGACCTAAAAGTTGATGATATTGAAGATGTAGCATCATCTTTAATAATAACAATACCTAATACCAAAACTAAAATATCCCGAACCTTTGTAGTAACCAAAAATGAAGGAAACATAAATCTACTCGATCTATATCGTAAATATGCCGCACTGCGTCCCTCTCACACCAGTCATGGTCGATTTTTTGTATTTTATAAATCAGAAAAATGTACTACACAGCCAGTAGGCAAAAACATCACGACTATAAAACGTCACGGAGGTTGGAAGTCGACGACAGTTGCTGAGGGGTACATTGACAATTCGGTGCAAAACAAAACAAATATAGCAAATCAAGTACTACAAGCTGCAACTACGGTTCAAAAAACTATAAATCTGAGTAAAGAAAATGTTTCATTTAGTGACGTTCCTTGGAATATTAATTTCAATAGTTGTGAGAATGTAACATTTACTATCAATGTTAATAAATAAGAATTACATTTTGTTTAACTATTAACTTATATAAGTAAATATGCAATGTTTTATTAATTAATAAATAAGAAATACATTTTGTTTAACTATTGTGTATGAAACAAAAACTCCCCTAGGGAAATTGTTGTCTTATTTCGTCCCTAGGGAGTAAATGCTTTACTTCCGCCACAATTTTGATGCCATAGAAATCGATTTCTACTCCCGGTCGTGGAAAAAATATATTTCGGATGTTTTGTGAGGATGCACATTCACAGGAATATTTGAATACATTATTTGAACGAATGAAAGTTGCACGTATTTTCTAAATTTCTTAGACAAGCATAACTTCAGTATTTAAGTAATAAGTAATTTAATTACATTCCGGAACATTTACGAGGTTGCAAACTCAGATTGTCATTTATTGGTGTCACAAACATTTGCAACCCGATTTTAAGATTTTCGCAATTTAGACCCCCACTTATTGTTCAAAATAAATCGTGGCCGTGCCAGATAAAAACATTGTGTAAGAAATCTTCCGGGGAAGGGGAGTTATGCAAAATTACAAGCGGGTTTGTGATCCTATTCCGGTACATAAACAATAATTCCCATAACTTTCGCAATTTTTTTCCACAAAATATACTTTATTTATTTTAACGTCCTGGCGAAGATTAGCTAATGCTACTCTACCACTTAAGTTAATAAAGAAATATTTGCAACGTTTCTGCCATCGTGGCAGGGTGCAAATTTGATAGAATATGTCTGATAATTATATTATTAAAATGTTTTTTAATATAAATTTTGGAATATCCTTCAAAAAATTATTGTAAGGGGTCTCCCCCGCTAAGAATGGCAAAATGCCCCCACTGTCGAAATTTAAAATAAAGTTGATATATTGGTTATGGGGGTATCAAAATAAGGTAGTCACAGTTCATGTGACCCCCAACCCCCCTCTCCACTCCCACAGGGTAAAAAGGGGTTATTTTTGTTTTTATTTTTTTTCTCAGGCTGTGTTTACGCTAAAATTCGGAAAAAAGTCGTGAAGATAGTTGACCATATTACTTATTTTTTTCAAACTCATTTAAGGTCAACACGCAGGTGTAACACGAATTTATCTTTTGTCATTTTGTTCTAACTGTCGAATGCTACCTTCTAGAAGATATCTTAAATATCTTGATTTGGTGCACTATGCTTTAAAAATCCATTTTTTAAGTTTTTTTTACGATTTCTTGAATTTTAGAAGAATGGGGTTGAAGATAGCAAAAAAACTCAAATAACATTTTTTGTAGATTTTTTTGAGACGAACAATTCGTTTTTTGATTTTAATTCTTAGCATAAATAATCTCAAAGTTATGACCATTAATATAATTTTTTACAATTTTTGGACCAGTTTAACTATTTTTAAGCTGTTTTTCAATTTAACAGAAAGGTTAGCGAAAAAACTCATGCGACATTTTTTAAGACGAAGGATTTACACTTTGATCAACAATCAATCAACAATAACCTCAAGTACTCAAACTTTACCAGAAGACACACTGTCACAACACACAAGTGATCTCTCTATTTATGAATTTCCTGAATTAAAGGAACTCCTACAAACAGTACTGATGCAGTTTAAACGAGTCTTATCTACTCACAAATTATATTTCATTTGTCGATCAAAAAATAATTTACGAAACGTTTTAGTAAGGGGTCCAAAGCATTAAAAATTGAAATGACCCATTCCAACAAGGTAAATAAGTTTTGAGCTCGCATATCGAAAGAGGTTCTTAATGGGCATCAGAAATGGCTTGTTGGACTTTTGTTGAGGATTGCACAACTTCTCCACAAGAAAAAAAGATGGCGGAATATTATTTCAAGAATTCGTGTTTTTAAACGTATACCTCTCGCTAGAAAATGAACTACATGCGATATTGATCTGATTTTTTTTCTTTACATACTACTGACATGAGCGCATATGTCTGTATTAGTAGAGTTTCAAAGACACTTACGGTTTTTTTCTAATTAAATCCTAAATCACAGGAACGAAATTTGTGTGTTTGAAATTTCGACGTGCGGACAACTACATTAAATGTTTAATTTTCTTATATATTATATGTGAATGAAATATGGTCTAAAGACCAACAAAGTTTTTGCAAAAAAAATTAACTCGATATCTCATACAGTTTTCGAGTTACAAATTTTTTAATTCGATCGTCATAATGTCTTGTTATGATAACGCACAACGTGACAGCTGCGGCAGGATTCGGTCTGTGTGATTGTGGATAGACATTAGTCTAATAACTAATTTGATTAAGGTATTATATTACTATTAATCAGTAGGTCACCAATTGTCTGAAAATTAGACAATCATTTATGTGTTATGTTACAACTACGTGGTTTTAAAATAGAGTCTGTTAAAATAAAGATGCAGAAATAATGGTTTAATGATTACTGAAAAAAGGAAACTTTGAAGTACGTCCAATTTGCTTACAAAATTTTCAGTTACGTAATTTTGGCTTAGAAGGACTGTATATATCGAAAGGTGCAAATACAGTATGAAATCGTCAATAAATTATACAAATGTGAGATTAAAAAATAAAAATTGTTCGAACTTTCATATTTAAGAAAATGTATGGTATTACTTAAAAACCCATCAGAATTATATGAATTCATCATAACAGACTCAATTCTTATTCTAAACTGGAATTACTTTATAAATAGTAAAAAATATAAAGCGAATAATCTAAAATACATTTTAGAATATTGGTGTAAATAATGACATACCTACGTTGCCCAATAATGTGAACTTACAATCATGAAGAAGGTAACACAATAATATTTGCGCAAGGTATGTTTAATTTTTGCAAAATAGAAAACCTACAAAAATTGTGTGGGTACATGACAACAAAGGGTATCTCAGGATACTCACGAAATCAGTAAATAATTAAGTGGAAAATATGAAGGAGAAAATATTGTAAAAACGTTATTGGCAGTCGGTGTATTGTGTGACCTGTCAGTTATCCTTTCCGAAGAGGATAAATGAGCAATTATTGTTGCCTTAAAATGAACACGCCAACTATATATTTTGATTAATTTTGGAGATAACTGCGATGCAATTGATGATCGTGTGATTTAAGATGCTCGTAATCACTACGGCCATCTGTAGTGAATTTAAATATTTAGATTTGCTAAGGCAGTATTTATTTTCCCTTAAGGTTATTAGACTTACGTTAGCTACGTTCGCGTCCTACACAAGACACTTCCTTACTGCATTTAAAAGGAGCATTACAGGGGACGGTAGTCCAGTGGTTTCGTGTACTTAGCTTAGTTAGCAACTGAAGAACCTAGCAAAGTAGGTTAAAACCCTGCTCACTGCGAAATACTTTTAATTGTAAAAATTATCCACAAAAAGTGGTTTAGACCCTTACCTAACACAAAATACTGGATTTATAACAAATTTTCTCGACTTGAGAAGCAGTTAACAAAGCACATAAAATTTTAGTGTCCAAGCGATTTTCCGATCTCCTTCCCAATTTACCCTTTCCCAGAAAATTTGGATATCTGATAGAGAATAACCTAATAAAATCACAAATGATGACAAAAAATCACAACTGGTTCTAATGAAAACAAATAGTGGAATTGTAAAGTAAACTGTGATTAAAAATGCGCGTCCACTTGGTGTTCTGTTGTATGTGCAGTCTTTCCTAACAATTGTTTTAAGGGCAGAAATAATACAGAGCAGTTTTTAGCAGACAGTGCTTCTTAATAGTAATGCCTATGTAGTCGTTTGTCAATGCTTACTGAGCTGTGTATACTTATTATGCATTATTATTATTATTATTACTTATGTATATATTACAAGTTTTGTGTACGTTTTTATATTTTCATATTTTTGTAAAATGCTATATCATGTGTACCACAATAATGATATACTTAATAAATAATATCTCTATACAACACCTTCATAATTAATAGATCGAGTAAATCATCTGCCAAATGAGTTTCTTTTTACCTGTTCATATTTTTGCAAAATTGTAAAAATGTAAATAATAGCACAATTTCAAAAATGTATTGGCTCACTATCTTAATGCATTACACTTAGCCAGAAAACAGCCGCATGCTAACAGGAATACCACGAATCTAATTATGGTTTATTTTAAAAAGTCGTTAACTCAAAAACTGTATAAGATATCGAGCTATTTTTTTTTGCAAAAACTCTGTTGATATTTAGGCCATATTTCATTCGTATATAGTATATAAAAAAATTGAATATTTAATATAGTTTTCAAACACTCAAATTTCGTTACTGTGATTTAGGATTTATTTAGAAAAAAACCGTAAGCGAGTTTGAAATTCAATTAGTACAGATAGATGCGCTCATGTCAGTAGTATATACATAAAAAAAATCAAATCAATATCGCATGTGGTTCACTCTCTAGCGAGAGGTATACGTTTAAAAACACGAATTCTTGAAATTACATTTCGCCATCTTTTTTTCTTGTGGAGAAGTTGTGCAATCGTCAACAAAAGTCCAACAAGCCATTTCTGATGCCCATTAGGGCCCTCTTTCGATATCCGAGCTCAAAAATTATTTACCTTGCTGGAATGGGTTACTTGGCGATTTAGACGGCTTTCGAAGGCGTGGACCCTCTACTATTTCCTTTGAGGCTAGGATTCAATAACATAATGTCAAGTATGTCAAATTCTGAAAATCGAAACGTACTCAAAGCGTTAATAATATTTTTATTTAAGTTAAGATCAGATAATTTAGATAATATAATAGCAGTTATATGGAAGTAAGCGAAAAGGCCAACAATTCGATTCATTCTGTCGTAGATAGTTTTGAAAAAGATATTCTTCTAGTACACTTTGGCATCGATGCTAAATCAAGAGAGTTTATTCTTAACGAAACTGCTCCAATAGCTAGGCTTTTACATGACATCGGTGATAAATTAGTGTCTATATATAATGGTACATATCTACGAGAGGAGAAAAGTAGCAAAAATCTGTAGAAAAGGAAATCATATTCTAGGCAAAGAAATTATCAGTTTGAAGTTAAATCATGACACATGAACTCCAGAACGCATAAATGCTATGTTAAGTACAGCAAAAAATCGTTATTGAAGCCATTGAAGGTTATTCTGCAATTGCGCAAATAGATTACGGACAGTTGATAGTTGCTCACATGTAACAAATTTAGTGTATTATTTATCACACGGTAGATATATTTCTAGAATTATTAAACCCACAGAAATGTTATCCAATATTTTTTATTTAGATAATGTCTTCAGTTATAGACCAGGACAGCGATAAGGATTAGATAAATTAAGAATAGTACATGTCTAATGACTTTTTAAATAATAAGGTAATTGTTCTAATTACATTATTTATAGTATGCTTATTATCTAACGAGCGATAATGTAAATAATAACTCACGCAGATGTAGTTTGCTGTAAATCATCAAATGTGTTATTACCATTATCGCAAGTTGAATACTATACTTTATCTACGATTATAACAGTAAATATTAACATAATAAGTTTGACAACGTCCAAACTTTGGCCTTACCCGGCGCGCTTTGATTTCAAACAAATAGCGTAAATTTTGAATCTTTATTTTGAATAGCGTGCAGCTCTATTTACAATTACACGTATTTTCTCAAATTTTTCTTCTGTTTATAACGTTTAATTTGTATATTAATAAATTTTTTTTTGTGACAATGGTTTATAGAAAAACTAAGTCATTTGCCGCCTCCGCACTGCACGTAACCATGTCTGACGTTTAGCTACTTTATGTGGAAATAATGGATTCGATGTGGGAAATGAATAAAATTCAATTCCGAATTCGAACTAGTATTATTCCAATCTACCACTGAACATTTTAGCACATCTTTCCTTTTCTTACAACTCATTAATCTCTTTTATAATTTTTTTACTAAAAGCATATGTACCTCAACGTAAAAACCGCCATCTGTCATTGTATTGCAATCGTCACCTCCCCTCATGTACTGTGCGACAAAGAGAGAACGAACTATGTGAGAAATATGAGAAGCCTACAGCCTACCGCTGCTTATACATTACGCTTATAGAGCTTGTCTCCTCTATTTGTTACACTCTTTGGTTAAAGGTGATTGGTGCAAAAATAAATCACTAGGGAGTTATAATAAATCACGCGATTTCCTTATGGATACGATTACATGTTCAAAAGTAGTTGATTAATTAATAGATAATCTAATAAATAATAAGAAATTTTAATAGGAGTAGATAAATGTCATAGGCATATAAGTTTTAAAATATTAAAGTTAATTTGATTAGCGCTCGCTAATGGTTATCATTTACATATCTTTCAACGCATTTGCTGTAAACAAATGAATTAGAAATCAAAATATTTGTTTCAAAAATGTCTCGAAAAATGTCGTATGAATTTTTTCACTAACCTCAATCTCTTGTTAAATTGAAAAAAACGGCATAAAAATAGTTAAATTGGCCCGAAAATTATTTTAAAAACATTGTAATGGTCATAACTTTGTGAGTATTTATGCCAGGAATAAGAAAATGCAAATTATTCGTCTAAAAAGAATCTACAAAAAATGTTTATTGAGTTTTTTGGCTATCTTCAACCCCTTTCTGGTCAAATTCAAAAGACCTTTAAAAAAATTAAAAAATTGATTTTTTAGCATGGCACACCAAACCAAGCCATTTAAGATATATTCTAAACGGTAACATTCGGTAATTAGAATAAAATGACAAAAAAAATCATGTTATACCTGAATTTTGTAAAAAAAAAAAAAGGTAATGGTTATAACTTTGCAAGTATTTGTGATTGGAATAAAAATGAAAATGCAAATTGTTCGTCTCAAAAGAATCTTCAAAAAATGTTATTTGAGTTTTTTTGCTATCTTCAACCCCATTCTTGTAAAATTCAAAGAATCTTTTAAAAAAGTTTAAAAATGGGATTTATTGGCATGGCGCACCAAACCAAGCCATTTAAAACATATTCCAGAAGGTAGCACTCGGTAGTTAGAACAAAATGACAAAAAACAATTCATGTAACACCTGCGTTTTTTTGCCTAAAATTGTAAAAAAAATGTAATGGTCATACCTTTGCGAGTATTTATGCTAGGAATAAAAATCGAATTGTTCGTCTCAAAAAAATCTACAAAAAACGTTATTTGAGTTTTTTTACTATCTTCAACCCCATTCTTGTAAAATTCAAAAAACCTTTAAAAAACTTAAAAATAGATTTTTTAGCATGGCGCACCAAACCAAGCTATTTAAGATATATTCCAGAAAGTAGCCTTTGATAGTTAGAATAAAATGACAAAAAAAAAATCATGTTACACCTGCGTTTTTTGGCCAAAAATTACATTCTTAACATTTTAGAATTTTTTTATTGACGTTACTGACCTTAAGTTACCTTCGAAAAACCTCCATAAATAGGTAATATAGTCAACTACCTTCATGATTTTTTCCGAATCTTCGCGTAAACACAGCCGAGAAAAGAAATAAAAACCAAAATAATCCCTTTTTAAATTATTTGGGAGTGAGGGGGAGGGTTGGGTCATATGGACTGTGACTACCTTATTTTTTTACCCCCATAACCAATATATCAAGATTATTTTAAATTCCGAAAGGGGGGGCATTTTGCAATTCTTAATGTGGGAGACCTTTTACGTTTTCTGTTAATTTAACAATGATCCAGGAGGCGGAAATGGGTGCGAAAACAGAATTTATTATTTTTTTACCTCCTCCAATATTGTTTCAAAGATTAAAAACTTTCGCAATTTTTCTAATTTTTCACTATAGAGGGTGTCCCATTAGTAATGGTACAAAGAGCAATGGCAAATTCCTTTCGTAAAAATATTACGATTTAACGAAACTTACCTTAGTCCAAAAGTTGATATCAACATAGATATAGGGTGTCAAAATAAAATTTTTGTTTTGCTTTTTCTTAAATAATTTCTTTAAAAATTGAAATATTTCAACAAAATGTGGTTATTGGGGACTTTTTAAGACAAGGGATTCAAATCTGTTCATAGCTTTGCTGGTATTTGTAGATGTCGCCAGCTACGGTAATTTTCGTCCCGTGTATCATCCGTCATATATCTTTGACGAATTTTTTTCATTTTTTTTAAATAAAAAATTCCCGTTTTCCTGTTTTTCTACGTAAAAAAGGTGTACCCGCTAAATGTCGCTACGAGTAACCGTTTTCGAGATAATCGGTTTTAAAATATTCGATGCAACCAATTTAAATGAAATAAAATCATAATATCAAACGAACTTACCTTGTGAAGTTTGATCTTGATTATGTGAAGGCCTTGTCGAAATAAATAAATATGTAGTACCTCCGCCTCTGGTAAGAATATCCACACGTTTTAAAGCACTAAACAACTCCCCCACCTCCCTATTCCTATAGTCGCCGCTTCCTATCAGTCTAGTTTAAAAGTATTGTTGCAATCACAATCGGGATCCATGAGTAGGGTAGGGTGGGACTTTATTTATTTCGACGAGGCCTTCATATAATCAAGATCGAACTTCCCTTAAGGTAAGTTCGTTTAATCTTATGATTATATTCGGCCTCGTCTCATAAATAAATATGTAGTACCGCCGCCTCTGGCAAGAATATTCACACGTTTTAAAGCACTAAACAGCTCCCCCACCTCCCTATTCCTCTAGTCTCCGCTTCCTATCAGTCTTCGTTTGTGTGCGAGCATATCTACACGTTCCCGTTGAGTAAATACTCGCAAGTGTGTAGGTGAAATTTAATTGTCAGATTGTAAGATCAACTCCGCCACAAAAACGTCGTCGTAGTAACAGCCCCTCGACAGACAGATATTCGTCGGGAGTATATAAAATATTAAAAAGAATCGTATCAAGGTTAGTAGTGGTTTAACGAAAAGAACAAAGGCGGTCACGCTATGAGTGCGAAAAGGAAAGCAGTATGGTAGTTTAAGTGCATAACATGAGTTCAACGCGTGAAAGCTCGATGGAACATAGAAAAATGCGACAATTACTTCAGATAACAGGCTTCAAAGAAATTATTTGATTGTGATATTGAATACAAAATTACTTCATGTCTGTTTGGATAACAGACTTAAAATAAATTATTTGTTTGGGATAAATACGAAAATTACTTCATGTCTGTTTGTGATAACAGGCCTAAAATAAATTATTTGTTTGTAATAACAAATACAAAACCTGCTTCATGTCTGTTTGAGACAACAGGCTTACAATAAATTATTTGTTTGTGATAAAAAATACGAAAAATTACTCCATGTCTGTTTATAAGAACAGACTTAGAATAAATTATTTGTTTGTGATAACAAATACGAAGATTACTCTATGTCTGTTTGTGATAACAAATACAAAGATTACTCCGTGTCTGTTTGTGATAACGGGCTTAACATAAATTATTTGTTTGTGATAGCAAATACGAAAATTACTTCATATCTGTTTGGGATAACAAGCTTAAAATAAATTGTTTAGAATAACAAATACGAAAATTACTTCATGTCTGTTTATGATAACGAACCTAAAATAAATTACTTGTGTGTAATAACAAATACAAAACATGCTTCATGTCTGTTTGAGACAACACGCTTATAATAAATTATTTGTTTGTGATAACAAATATGAAAATTACTTCAGGTCTATTTGTGACAATAGGCTTAGAAAAAATTATTTGTTTGTGATAACAAATACGAAGATGACTCCATGTCTGTTGGTGATAACAGGCTTCAAATAAATTATTTGTTTGTGATATCAAATACGAAAATTACTTCACGTATGTCTGTGATTACAGACTTAAAGTAAATTATTTGTTGATGATAACGAATACGAAAATTACTTCATATCTGTTTGTGATAACATGCTTAAATCAAACTATGAGTTTGTGATGACGAATACGAAAATTACTTCATGTTTGTTTGAGATAACAGGCTTAGAATAAATTATTTGTTTGTGATAACAAGTACGAAAATTACTTCATAGCTGTTTGTGATATTAGGCTTAAAATAAACTATTTGTTTGTGATAACTAATACATGAATTACTTCATGTCTGTTTGTGATAACAGGCCCAAAAATAAATTATTTGTTTGTGATAACGAATATGAAAATTACTTCATGTCTGTTTATGGTAACAGGCTTAAATCAAATTATTGGCTTGTGATAACAAATTCGAAAATTACTTCATGTCGGTGTGCGATAACAGTCTTAAAATAAATTATTTGTTTGTGATAACAAATACAAAAACTATTTTCATTTCTGTTTGTGATAACAGAAACATTATACGCTTGTGTCTTGGGTGACAGCATGAAAAATAAACAATTCTACTTGCAGTGGAGGAGGACATACCATCGATACTGGGAAGTGATCAGGAAATTAAAAAATCTTTCGCAGAACCCTTTTCAATTAGAGGGGGCCAGTCACACATATTGGTTTATGGGTTGGAGGAAGCAGCACAAAAGACTTTGTTATAGAGAATTGCCCCTTATTAAGATCCCCGATGCCACCAGAAGTTAATTTTGCTGTTTTCGGATTCTGTCATCCGTCGAGACAGCTAGTTAGTAGCCCTGCAGCAACAAGTGGTGGCCAGTATGTCAGCTATAAGGGAAATATTTGACGAAACTGCTGGTTGACACGGATGCAAACTGGATGGTTGGCTCATGCTCAACGCTCTCGCTTAGGGTGCGAGAGGTCCCCGGTTCAACTCCGGTACACGCCAAATTTTTAAACAGGGAACATATTCAACAGTTAAGTGATGCTGGTCATTTGTTGGCAAATATCTATCATTTAGAGTCAATGTCTCGTAGAGAACTAATTGCATCCAACCTAAAGAAAGATGTTAAGGAATCTGTAACTAATATGTCAATTGGAGGCTTGTTGTTTGGTACCGATTTAGACAGTAAGCTCAGGGTGATCAAGAATTTCGAAAGATCTGGGCAGCAACTGAAAATCAATAATTAAGTCCATTGCTGCGGCTATTTCAAAATCAAATCAGGGAAGATGCAAGAGCCCCTTTCCACAGAGGCTCGAATTCCGGAGAGGGGGGGGGGGCAGAACCATCGGGTCCCTACAATGACAAGAAGAAAGACAACGGTGAATACAAATATTCTATCGTGTATAGAAGGTTTAAAAATTCCATTTATTGGAAAAATCCCAGCAAATAATTATTATTAGAGAAAACATTCCAGAAGGAAGCAATATCGATCGTAGATCCATGCATTGGGCAGTTTGTCTTAATTATTTTTGCAGTACAAAAACTCGATGGTACATATCGGTTGATGTTAAACTTAAATAATTTAAAACCAATTAGTGAAAAATAAACATTTTGAGATTGAAAGCCATAAAATTTTGACGCATTGATATGCGCTCTGCCAATCCTATAGGTATCAGATGATTCTCATACCCATGAAACTCTGTTTGCCGATTGAGTTAAGTTATGCGCCAAGGATTTTCACAAAACTTTTAAAACCAGTAATTAGGTTATTAAGATATAAAGGAATTCTTCTAGTAGTGTACTTGGACGACTTCTTGATTCTAGGAAAGACTGCAAAAGAATGCGCCCATAATGGGAGAATAATTATAGAATTACTAACATAGTTTGGTTCTTAGATCAATTTCTCGAAAAGTAATCTTATAGCCGAAAAAATGTGTGCCCTCATAGGGTTTGTTTATAATTCAAATTCTATAACAGTGTCATTACCCAAGGGAAAGAGAGCTAGAACTATGAGGTTGTTAAAAAGATGTAGTGTATACAGGAGTGTACAATTAGGAAATTTGTAAAATTCATCAGTACCCTTGTCTCGGCTTTCACGGCCATGAAGTATGATTTCTTTTATACCAAAGTTTTTCGAGTGTCACAAATACTTAGCACTACAACGTTCAAGGAATAATTATTATGCAAAGATTTACATCTTAACGCATTTGCTTAATGTTTAGCCTGGGTTAGGCGTAATATTCCATATGCAAGTAATATTTTTATTCTTTGTACAAGTTACATAAACTCTAAAGATAACATCGAAGTAGATAGAGCAGTTCGACAAGTTTACAGATACACTGAATAGAATTTAAATCTAAACATTCATTCCAACAAATAGTAAATGCCCTTGGAAGTCCGAAGGTTCCCCTTTTTTGCTAGTAGAATCAATAAAGAATGTGATACATTCATATCTTGGATGAGAGACCCGGAGGCGTGGGCAGTGGATGCCTTTACGATAACTTAAAATAATAATAAATTCTCTGGAACTCTTCACCCAGAAGCTGCTCAGCTTGTCGGCCCTTGCAACTGGACAATATATTCAGTCATTGAGCCTTATCAAAGTGACAATGTACTAGTTAATACAGAGTCGAGATAAAAACCCAGTACAATCTAAACATCCGCTCCTAAAAAGACTCCTTTTTAACTTTGCCCTTTATGTTTAGACCAAACAAAAGAATTCACTGAATTTTTTTTTATTTATTACATATAAAAACCTTTTCATAGAGCCACGACACAGAGCAAGAGTAGATGGATTAAAAATATTCTAACCAAGAGTGAAATAAGTACCAACGTGTTCAAAGCGCAAAGTGCATGACATGCCGCAACATCAGCTGCGGCACGGAAGGGTCGCAATCTTGAATCTATGAGACTAGCTGCTGGGTGGGCTAAATATTCGCAGACATTTGCCCAATCTTACAACAGACCTCTGGTGTATAATGAATAATTTGCTCACTCAGTTTTTTGAGTCCCTGATGATCTTTTGTAGTTAGATAAAGCTTCGTGTAATTACGTAAGCAAAGAATCACGGAAGAATAAGTATATTTTAATCAAACGAACTTACCTTAAGTGAAGTTCGATCTTGATTATATGAAGGCCTCGTCATAGTTTGATTTAAGCCTGTTATCACAAACAGATATGAAGTAATTTTCGTGTTCGTTATCATCAACTAAATAATTTACTTTAAGTCTGTAATCACAAACATACATGAAGTAATT
Source organism: Stenurella melanura (assembly GCA_963583905.1). NCBI lineage: Eukaryota > Metazoa > Arthropoda > Insecta > Coleoptera > Cerambycidae > Stenurella > Stenurella melanura. The sequence continues at coordinate 82,316,951 of OY757312.1, forward strand.
TTCGTATTTGCTATCAAACAAATAATTTATTTGAAGCCTGTTATCACCAACAGACATGGAGTAATCTTCGTATTTGTTATTACAAACAAATAATTTATTTTAAGCCTGTCATCACAAACAGACATGGAGTATTCTTCGTATTTGTTATCACAAACAAATAATTTATTCTAAGCCTGTTGTCACAAACAGACATGAAGTAATTTTCGTATTTGTTGTCCTAAACAACTAATTTATTTTAAGCTTGTTATCCCAAACAGACATGAAGTAATTTTCGTATTTGCTATCACAAACAAATAATTTATTTTTAGCCTATTATCACAAACAGACACGGAGTAATCTTTGTATTTGTTATCACAAACAAATAATTTATTTTAAGCCTGTTATCACAAACAGACATGGAGTAATCTTCGTATTTGTTATCACAAACAAATAATTTATTCTAAGCCTGTTGTCACAAATAGACATGAAGTAATTTTCGTATTTGTTATCACAAACAAATAATTTATTGTAAGCCTGTTGTCTCAAACAGACATGAAGCAGGTTTTGTATTTGTTACTACAAACAAATAATTTATTTTAGGCCTGTAATCACAAACAGACATGAAGTAATTTTCGTATTTGTTATCCCAAACAAATAATTTATTTTAAGTCTGTTATCCAAACAGACATGAAGTAATTTTTGTATTCAATATTCCAATCAAATAATTTCTTTGAAGTCTGTTATCTGCAGTAATTGTCGCATTTTTCTATGTTCCATCGAGCTTTCACGTGTTGAACTCATGTTATGCACTTTAACTACCGTACCACTTTCCTTTTCGCACTCATAGCGTGACCGCCTTTGTTGTTTTCGTTAAACCACTGCTAACCTTGATACGATTCTTTTTAATATTTTATATACCCCCGACCAGTATCTGTCTGTCGACGGGCTGTTACTACGACGACGTTTTTGTGACGGAGTTGATCTTTTAGGCATGATTTTACAATTAAATTTCACCTACACTTGCGAGTATTTACTCAACGGGAACGTGTAGATATGCTCGCACACAAACGAAGACTGATAAGAAGCCAAAGAGTTTAATAAATAGAGAAGACAAGCTGGCGATTTGCCGGGAGTTATGATTTGGTTGCCTTGGAGACGGTAGGCTCTTCGTCCTTGTCGCACACCCGTCACACCTCGTACAGAGGCTCCACTGTTTTACAAAGCAACACAGCCTTACACGCTACCCGGCGCTCTTTGATTTCCAACAAATAACGTCAATTGTTGTCAATCGTCACCACCCTTCTTGTACCATGCGACAAAGAGAGAACGAACCGTGTGAGAGGGATGAGAAACCTACAGCCTCCCGCTGCTTATACATTACGCTTATGGAGCTTGTCTCCTCTATTTGTTAAACTCTTTGTAGGAAGCGGCGACTAGAGGAATAGGGAGGTGGGAGAGTTGTTTAGTGCTTTAAAATCAAAGAGTTTAACCAATAGAGGAGACAAGCTCCATAAGCGTAATGTATAAGCAACGGGAGGCTGCCCTCTCACACGGTTCGTTCTCTCTTTGTCGCATAGTACATGAGGGGTGGTGACGATGACGTTATTTGTTGGAAATCAAAGAGCGCCAGGTAATGCTGTGTTGCTTTGTAAAACAGTGGAGAGAGGGGGTACGAAGTGTGCCGGGTGTGCGACAAGGACGAAGAGCCTACCGTCTCCAAGGCAACCAAACCGCGACTCCCGGCAAATCGCCAGCTTGTCTTCTCTATTTATTAAACTCTTTGCTTAAAAGTGTGGATATTCTTGCCAGAGGCGGAGGTACTACGTATTTATTTATGAGACGAGGCCGAATATAATATATTTTATTGTTTGATTTACAGGATAATATAGCGTATAAAAATAAATTCCGTTGTTACAGATTTTTTTAAATGTATTACATTCCAACACTAGCAAAAGGGTAAGAAGAATAATGACTTTAAAATAAGTTAAATTAAAATTAGAAGCAGTTTTTATTTAAATACTAATTTGATGAAAAACAAATAAATAAATAAATAACAATAATTAATAAAATAGAGGTCCGTCTTTGGTAATAAATGTTCGAAGTGGCTTTCGTTTACTTCAGTACACTTGGCGATGCGTTTATTAAATGAGCGCCTATTTTAAATAATAATTGTTCGTTTCAAAACGATTCGACTGTATTTCTAATTCTCTGCGATAATTCTTCTAGATTATTTATTCAAGCTTGATACACAACAGATTTCATGTACCCTCATATGCAAAAATCCAACGGATTAAAATCGGGACTCCGCGCAGACCAAGGCATATTACTCCCACAACCTATCCAGCGACCAGGAAAATTTGTATTTAGACAGTTTCTGGCCGGTGTAAAAAAATGCGCTGGAGCTCCATCTTGCATAAAAAACATAATTTTTCTTAGATTTACTGGTACATCACCCAAGAACTCGCCTAGCTGAGTTTGTAGAAAATTTAAGTATAATGCACCGTTATGTTAGTTGGTAACTCATATTCAAAAAAAAAAATTATCAAAAACTCCACACCAAATGTTTGTTGAAACACATGTTAAATACACCTCTCCGTGTAAATGTGGCTTCGTCCGTAAACAACACTTTATTTAAAAACATTGGATCTCTGTTTTGCTGGGCACGACAGAAATGAGCAAACTGTAACATGGCAGGAAGATCGGCCTCCAGTATATTTTGAACAGGCGTAAAATGGTACGGATAAAGCTTTTTTGCATGAAAAATCCTTAAAATTGATGATTTACTTACTCCAGTTGCAGCAGCCATACGCCTCGTACTTATTTCTGGGTTTTCTGCAACACGGACCAAGATTTCCTTCTCATTTTCCAAAGTGATTGTTTTTGGACGTCCCACGACATCTCGATTAGGACGAAAGGAACCAGTTTCCCCCAATCTACTGTAAATATTATGAAATAACTTAAAATTCGACTGCCTCCTATTTGGATAAATTTGTAAATATCGACGATGAGCTCTGCGTCCATTAAAATTTTCTTGCGTGTATATGCAAACCATATCGCGCATCTCTTGAATTGAAAATAAATTATGCCTTGGCATTTTAAACTTTAATATTTATTAGATATTTTTTAACAACACACAAAATGCTGACAAACAACAAGTAGGTTTGACAGATATTAACTTTGAAAGCGTCTTTTATTGTTTTGTTTAAGCAAAGCCTACTTTGAAAAATTGTACATTCCTAATTCAAAATTTAATTGGTTGCATCGAATACTTTAAAACCAAATATCTCGAAAACGGTTACTCGTAGAGAGATTTAGCAGGTATACCTTTTTTACATAGAAAAAATGGGAGAACAGGAATTTTTTATTTAAAAAAAAAAATTAAAAATTCGCCAAAGATATGTGACGGATACACCGGACGAGAACTACCGTAGGTGGCGCCATCTACAAATACCAGCAAAACTATGAACAGATTAGAATCCGTTGCCTTAAGAGTAGGTATGCCTTGACAAGCTGCTAAAATTTGCAACAGGGGAGGTGAAAGGGAAACTCCAGTGGGCGGTCCTTTAAAAACGATAAAATATTATTTTATGTGTTTATAGTACTATATAGTAGTAAATAGAAATGAATGACCGCGATTCCACTTACGTATAAGCTCGAAATTAGTTCATGATTGTATATAAATTCTACCTGCCAAAGCTCAAAGGTTATGCCGACACCCGACACATCTATCCTATCATTCTAACCTAAATGCGTTTTTAACATATTATTCCTTCAATAAATACAGTATTTATAATTTAGACGGCTAGGTATTATGCTTCCCTAGAATTTTAATTTGTAATATGGAGTATACGAGTATATCTATATTTTTGCATAATGGAAAAGATATTCAATAATTAGTAATCTGCATTAATTAATAATAATCGTTAATAAGGAAATAATAATATTAAATAAATAGAATAAGAGTTGATGAGATCCGATAAAAATTATAAACAAAAATTAGTGGTATGCAATATTGCAGCTACGGACACACGTTTCAGAGTTATTGCTCCTCATCAGCGTAGCATGGCATAAATAATATTGTTATATTGTTAAAAGCAAGACCAACAAAGATAGGAAAGCACAGTATATTGTAGGTACTCTATTTTGTACCTTCGTACCTCATGTGCCATATATGAAGAGCAATAACTCCGAAATACGTGTCCGTAGCTGCAGTCTTGTTTGTTATTATAGTACTAATTCTTGTTTATAACTAAATGGAAAACTTAACAACAAATCAAAATTTAAACTCTTGGATCCTCAGGGGATTCCTCAGGACTTCTTGAATTTTTATTTTGTAGTCTCCCTCAAATAATGGTAGTTACCAATAAACAAAAATTAGCAACCATTGTTAAAATCAAAAATATACACCACGCAAGTTATTTTATCCAATAAGTGTTATGCGTATAGTATTAGTTATTTATTGGTCTAATTTGTCTATACGCGATATTCTTAGAAACTGTTAAACAGAAAAAAAGTTTCAAATAAAAAAGGTGTCTCCATCTTTATTTCTTCTCAGCATAGACTTAAAGGGTTTTCCGTTCGTTAACTGATCCTTGCAAATACTCACATTTTATCGACATGGTTTTTGAAAAAAAAAACGTATTTTTTACAATTATTAAAATTTGACCTTCATATTACCACAGTTCATTAATAAATATGTAGTGATGACATAGTAAAATTGAGATCCATTAATGTTTTCGTTTTTTGAATTAGGGCAAGTTGAACAAAAAAATAATTTTAATTATTATTGTTATACATCCAATAAACGCCGAGAATAAGAGAAATGATTCGCAGAAAATCAGTGATAAGTAATTATTTATAAGCATTAAACTATTCAACGGATCATTATGAAATTCACTAGTTGTCTATCGAGAGGTAAACCACCGTCGGGACTCGTTTTCCGAATTTTAGGCAGGCTGTCGGCAGCCATGGCAGTGGCGGTCATATAATTGAAAGCCCCGCAAGTGCGGCTGGTTGGAGTTACGCAGGCGCCGCAGGCAAGGCAGTCTCGGCAGTTCGTGTCATTTCTACAAGTGGTTGACCTCTCAGGTACTGTTTTGATAGTATATAGTATAAAATAAGAATTTCTTTACAACCCTAACCTGAAATGTGCAGACGTAAATGTAGCAAGCAAATGCCAATTTTTCGAAGTCAGTAACAAGTAAATATATCGAGAATAAATAAAGATTAAGGATAGAGGCAACCTTTTATTTGAAATTTTACTTTCTAGGAGTATTAGTCTCGATTTGACCAAGGAACTAGTGTTATATACTTAGCACATATCTCATATTAGCACATATTATATAAAATAACTTGCCTGGTGTACACTTAGTTTTACGAATTATTATTCATATTTTCTTAAAAAATATATGGATGGGGAGAACTTACAAATTTGCTTTTATAGTAGACAAAAGTTTAATGATAGATGTTTTAAACTAAACCCCGCATCAAAATATCATTAATAACTTTAGACATAGTAGGTTATTTCTCAAAAATATGGATATCTCTGGTTTTACTGGTTAGATTTTAAAAATCCAAAGCATCAATTATTTGTATCAATGAAATTTAATAGTGCATTTTTTTTAAATACGAATTTCAGAGCGATTCTAAAAATTTGCAAAATTTTGAAAGTAAAAAAGATGGCTAAAATTTGTATTCAAAAATGTTTTCTCTACAAATTTTTAAAGCAGAGATAAAAACCTGCAACTTGAGTCTTAGAACGTCTACATTGGTGCGCGATCTCAACAAGAAAATATTTTCAACATCGGTCCACATCACCTTCTGGACAATACTTTTAGTTCTGATTTGTTAAATTTTCACGAAGTTGCTTTCTTCTGGAAAATATTTTCGGGTTTAAAGGAGTAAGTTGGTTTCTCTGTTTCTTTTTACATTTTGAGCCTAGATTTCATTATTTTGCGGATCCATAAATAACTTTACTGCCGACAGTTTTTATCCCAAACATTTCTTTCATTTTCCCAGAAATAAAAGTTATTATGAAAAAAATCCTGTTACTTGGTCTAATGCAACAAACTGATGCGTGTGACTTAATGGGAAAATGTGCGCTTTACTTTTGTGTTTCTAACTCCTTTCATTGCAAATCGCATCGCACCTTATAATTCTATATTCATGTGTTTATGACAAGAACACATCTTTAAAATTTAGTATGAATTGTATTGTCCAATAAATGTTTTCAAATATACCAGCATACCACCATTTTATAAAGAAGAATTGAAACACAATTACACATTATTGTTAGTGCATGGGTGGCTACATATAACTAGTTACTATATTGTTATAATTCCGTACTTGTAGTATAATCAAAGAGTAGAGTACCTGTTAAGTATAATAGTAAATGAATGGAATTTGGTATTTTATTGGGCGTCCCGTGTTATTAGAAATGATTTGGTTTAATTTCTTATTTCGTTCCCTCGTTATATTTTCTCATTCATAAAATAATTCTGGGTGAAGGGCGGAGCTTAAACAATAATAAATCCAGAGGGAGCTCGTATCAGTGTAACATTTGTTGCAAAATGTGCCTTTGCACGGTTCCGTGCTATACATGTTTTTGCAAAAAGTATTATGTTTTTTGGAAAAATAAAAATAGTACGATACACAGAAAACATGAATGAAGGTTTGTATCGAGTCCTTTTTCTCATATTTTGATTCTAAAGATTTAAAAAAAAATCAGCAATTTGCTGCTAATTAAAACAAATCTTATTAATTAATACCATTTTTTCTCAAAATATTAAAAAGATACAAACCTAGATTGATATGTTTTCTTCTATTTTTCGCCTGTACAAATTTCGTAACTGCAATGGTCTAATTATAATTTGTCGCGGACGGGGCGGCGTTTGAGAGTAATTTATTTCTGATTTTTAGACGGCATACCCACTCTTAAAAAAACCCCAAAACCAAATTTTGTTGAAATATTTCAATTTTTAAAGAAATTATTTAAGATAAACCAAAACAAATATTTTATTTTGACACCCTGTATCTCTGTTGATATCAACTTTTGGACTAATGTAAGTTTGATTAAATAATAATATTTTTACGTAAGGGATTTGCCATTGCTCTGTTTACCATTACTTATGGGACACATTGTAGAAGTCCGTGACGACTGGCCCATTTTATCAGGTTTCGGTAAAACAGCTTTTTGTGTAATATTAAATTTTTCAATATTTTTTAATTTTGCATATTTACATATTGTCGAAAACTTCTCCTGATGCTTATTCTACTATTTTTTAAGATATTTAAACATTTGATTATGTAAAATGTAAACATTATCAGAAAAGAGAATTCTGATGCATCAAATATTAGTTACCACACATAACAGATAATATTAATACAAGAGAGAGATCGACTACAGATACCATTTTTAACCCCCGATACAAAAAGGACGTTATAAATTTGAAGCCTTTGTCTGTGTGTGCGTGTCTGTCAGTGGCATCCTAACTCCAAGACGACTGAACCAATTTTTTTATTCAAAAGCTGGCATTTGGTGGAGATCGGATATGCCAAGATTTTCAGGTTTCATTGTTAAACACTCAGTGTAACTCAGTGTAAGAAATAGCGAATAATCCCGTGTTATTTCACATATTAAATTAATATCTTTCTGAAACGTAAACAGTTTTAAAAAATATCTTGAACTTGATAGGTTTAAGTGATCATGTAATAAAAAAAATTGAAGTTAAATTGAAAATTTTAAAACCACCCGACACAAAAAATAAACCTTTAAAGAGGAACAAATAATTTAAATTCACTGGCTCGAAACACTGTGGCTATTTCTTTTTCTATAAATTTATTGTTGAATCGTGGATTAATTGTTTCCAGAATATTTTACTGATCCCCTGGCGTTACACCACGGAATGCAACTCTGTTGGAGCCCCTTCCAGGTTATTGGGCCCTTCTGGCGACCATGGTCATATCACCTCCAACAGATCAGAGTCCAGATCTCAACGAGGGATCACAAATACTCCTACACCAGGATTTTTCTTAGAATGTGCGCTGTTCCCAATTGCGCTCGGTTTATCAGGCAGTTGTTTCAGATTCCGATCATGACACTTATAATAGGCATGTCTCACATAAGTGTAACATAATTGGTGTTACCAATTTGCATCGGTAGTATTCACTTGCTACTTTACTTTTCATTTCATTGTTGTCAATTTTGGCGCATTCTTCGGTACACAAATATTTATGTTTTTTCCAGATCCATACTTCGTATCATAGATAGATCATTCAGTGCGATGTTCTAACTTTTCATATGTCTACGTCGCTGGAGGACTACCGTAGCATATTTATCCAACCCAAATTCCATTCTGATATCGTCACTGAACGATTTGACGGTATCTAGGCTCTTGCTTTAATTTAGCTTCATTCTTAGCAAACAACTTCAAGTCCTTCATATAAAAGAGGTAATTCACTTTATGGTTGCCATTCGAAGCCAAATTTCTCTTTGTTCGGTTGGTTTGACAGTGGGAAGAATACCAAGCAAAGTAGTAAAGAGAATCTTCTTGTAAGATTCTTTAAATTTACATGTTCCCTTTAAAAGTGAATTATTTGTTATTTGTTTGCTTATAGTAATGAAACATATTCTTTATAGGATTTTGCAAACAGTGGTAAGAAAAGCTATCTATGAGAACTAAAGAAAAAACTATATATATATATATAAAAATATTAATGAAATCTTTGCATTCTTTCGATAACCTGACTTCTGGTTATGCTAACAAGTAAAAATTCTTTTTGCCATTTTCATTTTAACACTAGCATCCAACCTCGTCCCCTACGGCTAGGCAGTTTCTTGGAAATGCTTAGCCTTTGAAACGTTTTTCGTCCTTATAGTGGACTCATCAGAAAAGCCATAACGGTGTTCCATGCAAAACTAAGACAATATCCATGAATAAGTTTAAAAAATAATTATAATTACCATTGACTGATAAAAAACAACAGATCTTCACCTATCTATTATCTAACTAGTTAGTATTGGAGCCTATATATATACTCTATATGCATGTTTAAAAGTAAATTATTTGTTATTTGTTTGCTTATAGTAATAAAACATATTCTTTATAGGATTTTGCAAACAGTGGAAAGAAAAGCTATCTATGAGAACTAAAGGAAAAACTATATATATCTGATGGGTCCACAATAAGGACGAAAAACGTTTCAAAGGCTAAGCATTTCCAAGAAACTGAATGAGATTTTATGAAAATGTAATTCATTAGAATGAAAAAATTTTTAAAGACAAGGTACGTAAATAAATTAATTTCAGGCCTTTGTTCTCATTATTAACTGAATTTACATATCGTAGGGGATCATGTGGATACTAGTTTAGCCTGCTTAGCCGTAGGGGATTAGGTTGGATGCTAGTGTTAAAATGAGAATGGCAAAAAGAATTTTTACTTGTTAGCATAACCAGAAGTCAGGTTATCGAAAGAATGCAAAGATTTCATTAATATTTTTATATATATATATATATATATATATATATATATATATATATATATATATAGATATATATATATATATATATATATATATATATATATATATATATATATATATATATATATATATATAGTTTTGAAAGAAAGGTTAGTTTCTTTGGTTGTTCTTGAACCTTGTTTAATTATATATTTTTGAGGATTTAGTTCTTGGGTTTCGGTTCATTAAAAGTGGAGGTTTTATGCGATATGCATTTATTTCATTATAATTTTTGTAAACGTTTCGGTGATTGTTTCCACCTTTTTCAATACAGGACAACTAAAATATATTTTATATGAATTTACATTTAATTTAATTTTGAAACAATAGAACATACCTTGAAACAATGATGAGTTGTGGCACTATTTAACTAATTTCATTTTTTTTAATATACTAACTTATTTAAATGGTTAAATGCACAGTTTTTTTTGATGTTATTGCTTGCACTTCTTTAACAAAACTGATTTTTACCGTTTCTATTTGGTATTGACGGGCCTGTTTATTGCTTTATTGGGAAAAGTAGTATCCGCACATGTTGCTGTCTAATATACTTTAGGTAGATTCAGTGGCGTGGTTTGTTGTTTTTCATTGTAGGTTTTGATGATTTTTAATTTAGAAGATTATTGTATATTTTATTTAAATTTTGTGTGTCTGTTTTGTCATTTATACTGTTTGGGTGTTTTTTAATTTTGATCATTTCTAGGATTTCTCGTTTTTTGGTGTGCGTTTCTGTAGCTAGTATTTCTGTCTTGTCAAAGTTGAATTTATGTTTCATAGTCTGTGTATGTTTAGTGAGTGCTGTTTTGTTTAATTTGTCATATTTATGGCCTTGTATTCTTTTTTCTAAATGTTGGGAGGTTTGTCCTATGTATACCTTATCACAGTTGTCGCATGGAATTTTGTAAATGACATGAGTTTTTTTTGATTGTGGTGTTTTGGCTTTTAGTTTACTAAAATTTGATTTTAGTAAGTTGCTTCCTTTATGACAGATGGATATATCATGTTTTTTAAATTTTTTCCCTATTTGCTCTGATAGTCCTTTTGTGTACGGTATAGCTATGTATTTGGTTTGTGTGTTGTCGGTTTTAGTTTGTGTTAACAGGGGGGTATTGTTGTAAAATTTGTGTATTCGTTTTTTAAAGATATTATTGAGGAAGGAGTCAGGGTAATTATTTTTTAAAAGAGCAGTTTTGGCTTTTTTGATGGCATCTTCTCTATATTCGGGGTCTGAAAGCATGATTGCTCTGTCAGCAAGACCAATGACAACACTTCTTTTTTGGGAAATAGGATGATTTGACGTGAAATTAATGTATCGTTCTGACCAGGTATTTTTAGTAAACCATTGTGTTTTAATTGTGCAGTTAGTTCTCATTAAGGAGAGGTCTAGGAAATTTAGTTTGTTGTTATTTTCTATTTCTATTGTGAATTGTAATTTACTATTATAGGAATTAAATAAGTTTAGAATGTAATCAGTCTTGTCCCGCGGAACAAGAGTGATACAATCATCGACATATCTATAAAAAAATGGTATTTCGAAATCTATTTTTGGTATGATGGTATTTTCTAGGTCCTCGAGTATAAGTTGTGCAATTACACTAGATATTGAGGCTCCCATTGCACAGCCCTCAATTTGTTGATAGAAATTATTCTTATATTGGAAATATGTTGAAGTCAGTGCGTAGTCTAAACCTTCAAGAAAGGCTTGCAGTGGTAACGTTGTATGAGGTGAAATTTCTTGCCATTTTTTTTCCACTATATTTTTAGCAAGATTTATCGGTATGTTTGTGTAAAGTGAAATAACATCCAGAGATATAAGAATGTAATCTGTCGGAATTTGTATATTTTTAATTTTGTCTTTGAACTGCCATGAATCTTTAATGTAGTAATTGTTTTTGTTAATAATGTTGGATATGCTGTATTTAAGATAATCTGAAATATTTTTTGCGGGAGATTGAATGCATGAAATTATAGGTCTAAGTGGGGTATTTGGTTTGTGTAATTTCGGAAGTCCATATATTTTAGGCGGTAGAGAGTTGTGTATTTTGAGGTTTTTTGCTGTCGTAGGTGAGATGTAGGCTTTGTTTTCCCATTTTTTTATTATTATGTCGAAAAAGAAAAATAACGACATAATAAAAAAATGGGAAAACAAAGCCTACATCTCACCTACGACAGCAAAAAACCTCAAAATACACAACTCTCTACCGCCTAAAATATATGGACTTCCGAAATTACACAAACCAAATACCCCACTTAGACCTATAATTTCATGCATTCAATCTCCCGCAAAAAATATTTCAGATTATCTTAAATCCAGCATATCCAACATTATTAACAAAAACAATTACTACATTAAAGATTCATGGCAGTTTAAAGACAAAATTAAAAATATACAAATTCCGACAGATTACATTCTTATATCTCTGGATGTTATTTCACTTTACACAAACATACCGATAAATCTTGCTAAAAATATAGTGGAAAAAAAATGGCAAGAAATTTCACCTCATACAACGTTACCACTGCAAGCCTTTCTTGAAGGTTTAGACTACGCACTGACTTCAACATATTTCCAATATAAGAATAATTTCTATCAACAAATTGAGGGCTGTGCAATGGGAGCCTCAATATCTAGTGTAATTGCACAACTTGTACTCGAGGACCTAGAAAATACCATCATACCAAAAATAGATTTCGAAATACCATTTTTTTATAGATATGTCGATGATTGTATCACTCTTGTTCCGCGGGACAAGACTGATTACATTCTAAACTTATTTAATTCCTATAATAGTAAATTACAATTCACAATAGAAATAGAAAATAACAACAAACTAAATTTCCTAGACCTCTCCTTAATGAGAACTAACTGCACAATTAAAACACAATGGTTTACTAAAAATACCTGGTCAGAACGATACATTAATTTCACGTCAAATCATCCTATTTCCCAAAAAAGAAGTGTTGTCATTGGTCTTGCTGACAGAGCAATCATGCTTTCAGACCCCGAATATAGAGAAGATGCCATCAAAAAAGCCAAAACTGCTCTTTTAAAAAATAATTACCCTGACTCCTTCCTCAATAATATCTTTAAAAAACGAATACACAAATTTTACAACAATACCCCCCTGTTAACACAAACTAAAACCGACAACACACAAACCAAATACATAGCTATACCGTACACAAAAGGACTATCAGAGCAAATAGGGAAAAAATTTAAAAAACATGATATATCCATCTGTCATAAAGGAAGCAACTCACTAAAATCAAATTTTAGTAAACTAAAAGCCAAAACACCACAATCAAAAAAAACTCATGTCATTTACAAAATTCCATGCGACAACTGTGATAAGGTATACATAGGACAAACCTCCCAACATTTAGAAAAAAGAATACAAGGCCATAAATATGACAAATTAAACAAAACAGCACTCACTAAACATACACAGACTATGAAACATAAATTCAACTTTGACAAGACAGAAATACTAGCTACAGAAACGCACACCAAAAAACGAGAAATCCTAGAAATGATCAAAATTAAAAAACACCCAAACAGTATAAATGACAAAACAGACACACAAAATTTAAATAAAATATACAATAATCTTCTAAATTAAAAATCATCAAAACCTACAATGAAAAACAACAAACCACGCCACTGAATCTACCTAAAGTATATTAGACAGCAACATGTGCGGATACTACTTTTCCCAATAAAGCAATAAACAGGCCCGTCAATACCAAATAGAAACGGTAAAAATCAGTTTTGTTAAAGAAGTGCAAGCAATAACATAAAAAAAAACTGTGCATTTAACCATTTAAATAAGTTAGTACCTATATTAAAAAAATGAAATTAGTTAAATAGTGCCACAACTCATCATTGTTTCAAGGTATGTTCTATTGTTTCAAAATTAAATTAAATGTAAATTCATATAAAATATATTTTAGTTGTCCTGTATTGAAAAAGGTGGAAACAATCACCGAAACGTTTACAAAAATTATAATGAAATAAATGCATATCGCATAAAACCTCCACTCTTAATGAACCGAAACCCAAGAACTAAATCCTCAAATATATATATATATATATATATATATATATATATATATATATATATATATATATATATATATATATATATATATATATATATATATATATATATATATATATATAGTTTTTCCTTTAGTTCTCATAGATAGCTTTTCTTTCCACTGTTTGCAAAATCCTATAAAGAATATGTTTCATTACATGTTCTCTGTTCTTAGGTGACCTTTCGAGTGGTAGAGCCACATCTCTGTTCTCCATTCCTTCATTGTAGTTTCCACGAAGTCTGTTATTATCGGGTATTCATGTTAAGTTTTGGGGTTTCAGTGATCCTAGTATGCGTAACGCTGTCAAACGCCAAGATTTCGCAATCTTCGTGATGGTCATACTCACCAGAAACGGGTCATCGCAGCCTCTGGAAGCCTTTATGCCACTTTCGTGTTCATCTAAGAGTATCTGGGACTACCAGTTTATTGATGATATCGTACCATCATTGCTGAACTATACTGTAGTAATGTTTGTTAGTACTTTGAACTAGTTGAGTTCGCTTATCAGGCATTAGCTAGGAACGAGAACACCTCTAATTTATCGAAAGAGTTACTAAGAAAATTACATCAGTTATGTAGCACAGCACCTGAAAATGATAATTTGTTAAATACAGAAAATGTTTACCTTCTGGTAGAACTTATCTTCGTACACCTGTGCCCGGCAAAGTTTTCACTCCCCCCCCTCACACCCCCACAAATGGGCAAAAATCACCCTTTCTAACCGTTTTTCCAAGTAATATTCGGTAATATGAGAAATAATTTGAGATTTCATGGAGGTTTAGTGACAAGAGAATGGTTATGATAGGTGGAGGTCTGTAACAACCTTTGGGGATTGAGACAACCCTCCCAAGGAGTAGAAAATTGTTTCTTTTTCAATCGGGATATAGGACGGGAGATAAGTAGACTCTTGATTAATCGATGTTTCTCAAACTACTGGAAACATTTTTTTTGACAGCGAAGTATAGAGAAATAATTTGATATTTTTTATTTAAATCTTTGTTCTTTTAATGAATAATTCAGAGAATATATTTTATTTATGAATCCAATCACATAGTTCGCATGGTACAGATAATAATTAACGTAACCTACGCCGCTTACAAATAGAATTATATATTTGATACTTCTCAAAATATACACCACATTCAGCACTCTCGTCTTCTCGTTTATCGCATTCGTCACTAAAAAAAGGTAATAAACCGCAATTATCGATTTTGCAACCCCTTGAGAGGGTACGTTCACCCTATTTGAAGGTGAGAAATCGATTGATTATCACTATGCTCGCATCCCATCCTTTATCCCGATTGAGAGAAAAACAAATTTCTACCCCATGGAAGGGTTATTTTAACCTACAAGGGTTATTAACCCCCCCTGACATAACCCTTTCCTTGACACCAAGCTCCCATAAAATTTCAAATTATTTCCCTCTAAATACGTATTACCACGAGAAAACGGCCAGAAAGGGTGGATTTTGCCCGTTTGCGGGGGTGCGAAATTCTGAAAACTTTTTGGCTATTTTTTTCGTGTTCCCCACCCTCGAAAATGGGGAGAGAGGAAGATTTCGTACCTGCAGCAAATAATAATCAAAAAATGGCAAAATCCTCATTCACTGCACTATAGGTATCTATTATGGGCATAAGTAATTCTACTGGTTTGCGGAATGTTGACTCCAGTTGTTTCTGATTCCGATCACGGCCTTTATAATAGGCAACTCTCACATAAGTGTGACATCATTGGTGTTACCAATTTGCATCGGTAGTACTCACTTGCTGCTTTACTGTTCATTTCATTGTTGTCGATTTTGGCACATTCTTCGGTTCACAAATATTTATGTTTCTCCCAGATCCATACTTCGTATCATAGATAGATCATTCAGTACGAACTTTTCATATGTCTACGTCGCTGGAGGACTACCGTAGCGCATTTATCCAAACCAAATTCCATTCTGATATCGTCACTGAATGATTTGACGGTATCTAGCTCTTGCTTTAGTTGAGCTTCGTTCTTAGCAAACAACTTCAGGTCCTTCATGTGAAAGAGGTAATTCACTTTATGGTTGCCATTCGAAGCCAAATCTCTCTTTGTTCGGTTGGTTTGACAGTGGGAAGAATGCCAAGCAAAGGAGTAAAGAGAATCTTTCTGTAAAATTATTTAAATTTACATGTTCCCTGTTCTTAGATGATCTTTCGAGTGGTAGAGCCACATCTCTGTTCTCCATTCCTTCATTGCGGAATGCTAAAATCTTTTTGGCTATTTTTTTCGTGTTCCCCACCCTCGAGAATAGAAACAGAGGAAGATTTCGTACCTCCAGCAAGTAATAATAAAAAAATGGCAAAATCCTCATTCACTGCGCTATAGGTATCTATTATGGCATAAGTAATTCGATTGGTTTGTGGAATATTGACTCCGAATCCGCATAACGCGCAACGCTTGAAATTTCACTACACTGCACCACAATAGTGTGTGTGCACTATATAACAATTCACTTCAAATGATGCATTAATATCAAGTAATACATAAATATGAAAGCCTAAACGCATTCATATTAATCATATCATGAGATTAAAATAAATATTTAATAAACAAATCGACCTAAAATTCAAATATTTGAATGATTGCGAAAACATCATGTGACGTCATACATCTTATGTGTGAAGTTAGCAACGCTTTGCTGGCAACGCGTTGCGAACTTCACACATATTGATATAGAAGATGACGTCACGTGGCGTCAACGGGAGACAACGGAAATAAGTTTTGAGCCAATGTTAAAAACAATATGTGTCAGATATTATTAATGTCATTAATATAAGTCAGAAATATGAGTGAAGTAGCAAATAAGTGGTGTTTTATGCCAACATGCAGAAATACTTTTGTAAATAGGGCGCGTGCAAAATCTGACAGCTAACGAGAGTGGAGGGCATATAACCTGAATGTTCCAAATTAATTATCGTGAAATTCGCTGTTTTCGTTTGCTTTTTTAACTTTCTTGTGCTATCAGCTATTGAAATAAACATTTTTAAGTTTAGTTTTCATTATATATAGACAATTACGTGTTTTGTACAATAATATTACCTTTGATTTGTCGAGATATGTATTGTTTACCTATGTGTTTTTAGTTATTTTCTTCGTATTTAAACAATGTATGGGATTGATATTCTAATTACATATGGACCATATTTAGATTATTTAAGATTTAAATGCTGTTAATTATTTTGTTATCAATTTACGACAAAAAGTCATCATATTCTATGGTATTTGGTTGTCGAAGTCTCACCGAATGTCAATTTAAGCTTTTATATAAAGGTATGTGATTATTAGTTAACATTAGAATTTAGTGTTTATTATAATATAGCATATTTAATAAATACATAGTAGTAAATACCTTCCGCATGCACGAAAATAAAATTATTAATTATTTCAGAATACCATCGATTTACACCAAAAGAAGTAAAGTTCGTGCTTAATCAAAAGGGCAAAGCGAAAAGAGCCTTAGAGAGATTCGATCTTACTGAGTCAAATATGAAATATGGTCATTGTTCCAGATATTATCTTAGCGGATAATGATTATGGATAATGATTTCATCTAAATTTTATACTCTATAATTTTTAGGAAAATCTGCTGAACTAGGTAAGGTAGCTCATCTAGATTGACTAACAAATACCTTTATGGATTATGCAGCCTTAAAGCATTTAACCACTTTTCTTTTTGAACTCTTAATTGACCACAAACTTATCTTCTTTGGTGTAATTCGATGGCAATCTGAGATAACTATAACTTTATTTTCGTGCATGCGGTAAGTATACTACTACGTATTTATTAAATATGTTATATAATAAGTATTAAATTCCAATGTTAAGTAATAATTACATACCTTTTAAACCTTAAATTGGCATTCGGTGAGACTTTGACAACCAGATTCCATACAATATGATGGCTTTTTGTGGTAAACTGGTAACAGAATAATTAACAACATTTAAATTTTAAATAATCTAAATATGCTCTATATATAACAGTAAGATCAATTCCATACGTTGTGTAAATACGAAGAAAATAACTAAAAACACATAGGTAAACAATGCACATCTCGCCAAATCAAAGGAAATATTATTGTACAAAACACGTAATTGTCTATATATAATGAAAACTAAACTTTAAAATGTTTATTTCAATAGCTGATAGCACAAGAAAGTTAAAAAAGCAAACGAAAACAGCGAATTTCAGGATAATTAATTTGGAACATTGAGGTTATATGCCCTCCACTCTCGTCAGCTGTCAGATTTTGCACTCGCCCTATGCCCCAAATAATAACTTTATAAGTGTTCCTCAAAACAAATTATTCAGGAAGAATGAAATGATTTGAAGCAGAGAATCGCAATGTTCCCAAATCGAAATGGGCATTTTATTGTTGTGAAGATCATTATTTTAATGTAAGTACAATTTATTTGTTATTATCATGGTTAAAACTAATCGACAATAGCTAAATGACTCATTACCCTTAATATTGTAAATATATCATCTAGATAAATACTTCCCTTAGAATTATGCTTGTAATGGTATGATATATGTATTTTGAATTGAAACTAATAATCTAATTACTCAGTTGTATTTAATCCTATGAACTCCCACCTATGTTATATATTATTACAAGATATAAATATACTTCTTTATTATTTTCAGCTTGAGAAAGACATGAAAAATTACATGCGGCACAAACTTATGGGAGGATATATGATTTTGAAGGAGGATGTAGTTCCACACATATTTACCTACCAACAAGAAACAAAAAGAGATGCGTCTGCACCAGAACAATCTCTCCCTTTAAAGCGGCAAAGAGAACAGATAGTTGAGTAGGCTTTAATGCAGGACACGAATTCCATTATATTAGAAGATGTATCATCCGTTACAGATTGTCATCAATCCAAAAGCACTGAGCTGGTCAGATTAAACGAACATGTGATGAAACATGTTTATCAACATGATGATATTCAAATTGTTCTGACTAAAAATATGGAAACGATATATAATGAACAGGAATATTTATCACCAGTTGTAAATTTTGATCAACCCAGTACGAGCACTGATCAGGTCAGATTAGATGGATTAGATGCAGACAAACATGTGTTAGAACAATTTTATCAACAAGACATAGAGACTGGAGAAAACCTTTGCAGATTCTATTTTTTGCAATGTGATAATTGGTAAGGCTACGGTTTTATATGCACATATTTTTTTCTGTTCTATTTAGTGTGAATATGTGTGAGGCATCATGAAACAAAAGTTGACATATCCAATTTCTCCATACTACACTGCTTAATTGTCTAATGCTATAAAATGTATGGGTATATGGTATATGTTCAATTTCAGATGCAGTTTAAAAAAATAATATTGAGGTCACTTCAAAACAAATTGAAGTTTATGGCTAATAGAGCACTAGCAGTGATGTCACAGTTATGCCAGCTGTCACGTGATTGGTGGATAAACTTCGAAATTTGACGTAAGAGTAGGTCTCAGTTTTCGCTTGATAAAAATTAAAGTGGAGGATTTCTGAATATCAGCTATGTGTAGTGATGTTTGTTAATGTTTTTCTAAAAGCCTAGTGTGAGAAAGAATTTTATATATACTTTATTAGTGTTGTTTTCCAAGTGTAAAATTTGATATCAAATACGTTGACATCTTTGTGAACTCATAATATAGTGAAAATAAAGACTATATTGGGTTTTTGGACTTTTTTGTACATATATAATATCACGACATATTTCAATAAATGTTTAATTAACACAGGATCAGTTACAGCTAAGCATAGGTTAAAAGTTGTCACAACATTCGTTGATTCATGCCAATATATCAATCATATATTATGATTTTATAAAACTTTTGTGAAATTAACGTTTTTAGACAATTCAAACCATTTCCCATCAACTTTTTATTGATTATATCTTACTTTCATTTGGCTCAACAGTTTCTAATAAGTTTAATAGTTTAACACATTAATAACAATAATCAGAGGTTTGTATTGTGAAATGCAGGAGTAATAGTAAATCTAATATAAAGATAACTTTGAGACCGTTTCAGTTTCCATTTAATTAAAATTATAAACAAATAGGTATGCAACGTAATATGCTCGAAATACTTTATATGTATAAGCATACTTACCTAGTTTGGTATTTGTTTTCATTCTTACAATTATAATCACAGATGTTTAAAATATTGATAATGCTTACAAATAAAATATCAATGAAGGTAAGTGACCTAGAACGCGACAGAACTTATAACACACTTTTAGCGGGAGTAAAATAAAGTTCTTCAAAATGATGCTTATGAACATAACAACCATAATAGGATGTTTAAGATCGTACACATTATAGATAATAATAAAGGTAAGTATGAATAATAACAGTCTTATAGTTTAGATAGCATTTTTATTTCCAAGAACGGTCACAATGGTTCATTAATTCAACACTAAGTTGGAAGCAGTATGAATCTTCCACTTTTAAATCCTATAGGTTAACTCCATTAATATATTTCAACTTAGAAATGTTACGAGGGGACTCCTAAAATGTAGAATATAAATAAAATTATAGTAAATTCACTAAAATTCACTTACAATATGGAAAAGAAATAACTTTTGACATGTGAACAAGATGACATGCCTATTCGAATATATAAATAAAGCATTAGATAAAAGTCAGTTCAGCAAATCACGAAATGTGTAATAGATAAAGAACACTAACAATAAATTTTACACAAGAAAAACGTTTAAAAAAGCACAAAAAACTCTTTAAAAATTCAAATTATCTTATGTGGTCACAAATGCAAAACTGGGTTATTTTCCACCAAACAGTTGTGGCGGCCATGTTGTGACGTCAGTTGCTACTGCTCTATTAAAGAAAAGAAAGAAAAACCAGAACCGCTAGTAAGTAGTAGCCTTTGCATTCTTCAAATAAGCTAGCAGAGACCTACATGGGCTGAAGTGTATATTTATTATATCGTTCTTCTTCTAACGACTGAATTTACTATTTAAGTTTTGTTCCGTTATTGGAATTTTAGAAAATGTTACGAGAGTAAATATTTAACAAATAAATCTTTAACCCAATTATTAGGAGTGTCTTATTTTGCTTTTATGTAATCTATATATTCCTTATCTAAAATATGTATAAACTGCCTGAAATATAATTATTGTATTTTTTAAAGAATAAGTTAAAAATACGGACAATTGGATGAACATTCTGTATAACAAATTATTCCAAAATGAAAATATTTGTATTACTCTTGTAGGTCATTTCCTAGAAAGAAACATGCGATAGGGAAATCTTTATTATTTTTGGCCATAACCTTTTTTTCTTAGCACGTGTATTTTAAAAACTATTAGACTACCCAAGTTGAACCATAACAAGACTATTACTATGAATTTTCACTCAATAATTTCAGTTTGCAAAATAGTTAGATTTAAATTTAAAGATTAGGAATGCTAATCTTCTTATTTCGTAGTTTTTAATCTAGCAATTTTGGAAACGAATGGAATTATTGAGTGGAATCTCTAGTAATAGTCTTGTTAGGGTTTTACTTAGGTAGTCTTATAGTTTTTTAAATGTACGTGCTAAGGAAATAAGTAATGGTCAAAAATATTACATATTATTCTGCATTAATATAAAGATAACCTGAAAATATAATCCAAGATTAAACATAAAAATATCCTAAGAATAATTTAATATTATGCACATATAGTTTAGCGTTAGTATAAAGATAACTTGAAAATATAATCTATGATTAACCATAAAAATATATTCTCAAAATATTCTAGATTCTCCAGAGAATACTGTGCGAATTATTCCGAAATTATTCTAAAGAGACATATAGTTGTACCCTTTGTTACTTCTAGGAATATCCTTAAAAGATAATAATTATTTTCGTGTTATTCTAAGAATAATGAAATATTCTGTAGGAATATCTTAGGAATAACATAAGTTTATCTTTGTGCTATCTGGGCATTATCCAGGATCTGGAGCTTCGGCCTCTTGTGCCTCGGAGCGTCGTTGGGGCCATAGTCAGTCGCCTGTCTGACCAGCAGATTCCCATGCTCTGCTGCACGGTCGTATAGATTCTTCGCTCTGTCCCGGATAACTTCAGTTACTGGGGTGTATTCCAGGTCTCGGAAGATGTCGGCGTTTCTGACAAAGCATGGTGCATCCACGGCGCACCGAAGTGTGACGTTTTCCACGGCTTGTATCCTCTTCAGATGGGTGGCTGCTTGGTATCCCCAGGCAACGAATGCGTAGGTCAGAATAAGTGCAATAAGGGTCCTGGTAAGCGTAAGCTTGTTCCTCAGGTTGAGTTGGCTCTGTCTACCTATCATAGGGTAAAGTAGAGTCCTCCTCGTCCTCGCTTTCTGTATTATCGCTTCCGTGTTTTGTCTTCATATCAGGCGTCGATCCATGATAATGCCAAAATACTTGACGGTATCGTGCCATTGAATGTTCTCGCCGTTCAAGGAGACGTGTCGTGTGGGAGTTTGCTTCCTGACTCTCTTGAAGAGGATGGCTTTGCTCTTCTCCGCGTTGATTTTGACTTTCCACTTGTTGCACCACTCTTCCAGAAGGGATGCTGCTTCCAGGAAGTTGCGGGTGGCAAGTCTTGCACTCCATGATCTTGCGATAATGGCCGCGTCATCTGCGTAGAGCGCCAAAGAGGTCCTTATTGCTGTTCTTGGCATGTCGGAGGTGTAGATGGTGAACAGATGGGGAAAGAGTGCCGATCCCTGCAGTACACCTGCTTCCATGGGCCTGTAGTTTGTAGTTTGACAGCTTGTCGGCAATCTTCACACGGAGTTGCCTCCGATGAAGGTATGATCCCACAAGCTTGACTATGCCGACGGGGTAACCCATCGACAACATCTTCGCCAGGAGACCTTCATGCCAAACCCTGTCGAAGGCCTTGGCTACATCTAAGAAGATCGCTCCTGTGACTCGACGGAGGTTGAAACCCTCCGTGATGTACTCCGTTAGAAGAAGTACTTGGAGCTAGGTGGAATGTTCTGTTCGGTAGGCGAACTGCTCATCTGGGATGATCTGGAGCTCATCGGTCAGGCTCTTAAGCTTCTTCAGAATGATCCTCTCTGCTACTTTACTCATCGCAGGTAGGAGACTGATGGGCCATTAATTTGAAGGAAAGATTAGATTCTTACCTGATTCGGCGGGCATGGCGACTCGATAGTAACGAAACTAATGAAATTTAGGCAATTGTTCCTTATGTCTTCATAAATTACCCCAAAAAATTTCAAGTCAGTTAGCTTAACTGTTTTTGATTTACAACAATTTTAATTTGACATGAGTTCTTACGGGAGATGTCTTATTGAACATAACAGCTCAAAACACCTTTCCCAAATATTTTATACGTCCATATTAAGATCTTAAGGTGGCCATTTCCTATAGAAAGAGACATTCAATAGGGAAATATATTTATTATTTTTGCCCATAACTTTTTTTCTTGGTACGTATATATTAAAAAACTATAAGAGTACCTTCCTAAGCAGAACCATAACAAGACTATTGCTATGAATTTTCACTCAATAATTTCAGTGGTTTGCAAAATAGCTAGATTTAAAACTACGAAATAGGAAGATCAACATAATTTTTAAATTTAAATCTAGTTATTTTGCAACCCACTGAAATTATTGAATGAAAATTCATTGTAATAGTCTTATTATGGTGGTACTTAGGTACTCTTATAGTTTTTTTAAATATAGGTACGTACTCCTTCATCAGATCGTGTCGTCAGAGCATGCGCGTTGGGTCCCAAGTTCCCCCCAGTGATAAAAAACTATCTCCTTCTCTAGCCTCAATTCCGTACATAGTGGCTTATAGCGTGTTACCAGTATATAGTTAATTAGGGAATTATTGGACGTGCAATAAGGATAAGCAGTATTAAAGTAAGCGTTATTTTGACATGTACGCCTGCGCAGTTTGAACCGCAAATAAGGGATCCTTTATTAAGGATAGTGCTTGTCCTTATTTGTGAAGGAATACTGCAATGCGTTAAATTTACAGTATTTTGACATTTGGCAACTTTCAACAATACATAGATAATATAACCTATAGGTATCTGATCCGATTCCATATTGAATTTTAATAAAACAGTACACACGCACCAGAGCACAAAAGATAGAAAAAAATATATACAACAATTATTTATTTATTTATTTATTTTGTAAGGTTAGGGAATGAGTGCGCAAGCGTCGAATTGCACAGAAATAATGACACGAAAAACGAAGCAGGTGTTCCAATAACTAACATTTCGTTGATAAAATAAGGATGATGCGCTAATAAAATAAGGTAGCCCCTTAATACTGCGTGGCAGTATTTGAAATTTCCAATAATTCCCTAATAGGTATATGGCAGTGCTTATTACATGTTTGTCTCACCTTATTCCAAAGAGCAATCCTAACCTAACCGATCTCCAGGTCTATTCTGTAACATTTTTGTTAGGCTTTAACGGCAAGGTCACTGTTAAAATAATTAGCGAAATGAAGTTAACGGTTAGTGGTATTCTGTACACTTTTTTTAAGGTTAAATTTAACCAACATCGTTTAAAATTAGAGGCGACTTTGGACCTGCCACTAAAATTTAACGGTACCGTTAAAGAGGCAAAAACACCGTATTTTATTTTTGGTTCATAACATTTTGTATAATATCATTCAGTAAATGGCACTTTATTTATGTTTGTCAATGAGTTTGACATTCTTTTGACGACCCATTTCCTCATTTATATTCAGTAATTATTTTTCCGCCTTCAAATAATCGTAATCATAACCTCAAATAGAAGCGCGGTCGTTAAAAACTTATGACTTTAACAGGTCCGTTAAATGGTCGCATACAGAATAGAAAAATCAGTTATTATTTTTAGCATTCCGTTAAAATTAAAATTTTAGCAGGGTGTTTACTTTTAACCCAAAAATTACAGAATAGACCTGCTGAGCTGTTTATTCTTAGATAACTACACTAAATGTTAGAGATGGGTCGTTATTTCCGTAATGTTTTGTAGCGGTATTTTTACGTAAGGTAACGACGTGCTACAAAATGCTAAATAGGCCTTTTCAAGGCCATTTTATCATTGTCGCGCGCATGCTCTGGTGCCATGTTTTTTGCGGGAAATATGAGACTTTCGGACACTTTTTAGCAAAATGGCTGGGCATGTATCAGTTTTGAACATTAATTTAAACGAAAGTGTGATTAGCGGCGCAAAATTAGTGCACAAAGTTGTGGAAGAACACACTTGCGCTCAATTAAGGAGCTGGCTCAAGTGCCATGACAGTAAAGTGAGTGGAAGCAAGAAAAGAACTGGTTGCAAGGTTAGGATTCAACTGTCAACACATCAATTTTTATACAAGTGCATTAAGTGTTAAGTTAATAACATGTGAATGTTGAAGAGTTGACGATATTCTTCCTTCGAAATGAAGAGAACAAATGTATGTATCTTTATTAACATCGTCTATCGACGAAAATCTTCCATCACCACGTCGGCGAGCTTTCACTCACGACTCGTATTTCCCACACTGTTGGCAATGTCTTGCATGTTTTTTTCTTGAGCATTTAATACATTTTATGTACTCAGCACACGGCTTAAGGAATGGCAGAAAATAATAAAAACAGTTTCTGAAATATTTGGAGCGAAAATTGCTGTTACACACGCCAAAACAACACCGTTTATTAGCTCCTTTGCCCATAGCTCCCTGTTTTCAAATTTTTCAAATAAACTATACGATATCACACTACTTATATTCAGAATATTAGCAACATATTCATCATTATTTGTTTAAAAAACGTAATTGTATATAAAATTCAATGTTGACATGCAAAATCTGTCCGAAAAACATGGTGGAACTCAACGCATGCGCACAAACATTCTCTATGATGAAAAGGCCTATTAACCGATTACTCGCAACAAACATCATCTCTCGGATTCCGTTACGTTACTCTCTAAAATGACTGAGTTCGGACAACATTACGCGATCTCTTCTATTCGGGTTCATTTCATTTCTGTCGTTCCAAAATAGCGTTATTTGGTCGCGATCTTTTTCTGAGCTGGTCGTGCTTTTAACGCTACATGTGTGAAACCGCTTCTCCCATCTCTACTAAATGTAGGTACCTAACCTGTAAATTGCGAATTGGTACCAATGTAGAAATAATAAAGGTAGTGGCTATTGAACCTCCGCGGTGGTTGCTTTAACTATATTTACGTGACCGCCGCGGCAATTGGTTTGGTTACATACTACTTATTCTATGCTATAGCGATGTTTTCCATGTGGGTTGCTGGCCTATGGGTAACGTTGTCGCGTTGTGGAGCAACAGGTCCCGGGTTCAACTGCTGGCAACTGAACTTCTTTTTTATATTTTGTAACGATTAATATCCTTTTTCACAAATTCTGGTTGGATTTGACGACAGAAATAATGTTCTTTTTTTCCATGTGATGGTAGTTGGGTTAGTTAGGTTGATTTTTATATTGCTAAATAATTGTTAATAAATTATCAGCGCCGCAGGCAGCATTAGCGTCGCAGACAAAAACGGGGGGTGCGGGGGGTGTCCCCCCGCCTTGTTTTTCAGAAAATTGCATAAAATATTTCAATTTCTCTGCGCGGCGGTTCAATAAGTCGTGCAAAAGATCCGCCGCGGCGGTTGCGTAGCCACTCCCAATAATAAATGAACAGTAAGTATTACAGTGTTGTCACGATTTCACTTTCCCATGAATGCTTTAATTTCTTCCTGAATAATAAAAAAGTACATGTTAATTATATAAATCTCGTAATTGCCCTTTTTAATTAAGTTACAGTATGTATTTAATTTATGAGATTAACAAATAACAATGATAATTTTATTAAAATATCATCATTAAGCCGTTGAAAGCACTTAACTAAACGTTGTAGTAATACATACTGTAGGTGCTGATAGATTTTGATGAAACTGGAGACATTAAAATGCAATACAGTTTCTTTGTCATTTCTCTTTATAGCTATAGAGTTGGTGGCAGAAATTTTTATATGATTTTATTGTGTGAGTGAAGTTGAACATTGTAAAGATGTAATAACAAAAAGCCGGAAAAACCATTTCAGTTCTTACGGCGTTGCTATTTTTTTAATTAACAGTAAATAAAAAAATGCAATTAAAAAAACGCTCCTATATGATTTTATTGTGTCAGTCACTTAATTTAAACGTTGCTTGTCAATATGACATTGATATAAATGCAGTCGGCTGAAATATATGTACCTATGTGTCTGCGTTTTTTTGCACATTAATTTTTGTTATTAATTTATGATATACTAAAAATTAAGTGTCGGTGTACCTTACCTTATATCAAAAGTTTCGCAAACTGATAAGAAACAATACAACAAACTTCAGTCACATATGTAGCTGCGTTTAAAAGGGTGAATTCTCAAAAATGGGGTAAAAAAAACGCTTCTATATTATTTTATTGTGTCAGCTTAGCAGGAAGCTTCCTTTATATGTAAAAAACATAAAAGAAATAGTGGTTGAAATCTGCGATGCTGATTTCTATTGGCTGACGTTTCTTAATAACAGGTGGGGCTATTCTTTTGATCAGGACTATCCTACCCCATGTTTTTTGACATGTTGAAACCGATTCTGATATTAAAAGAGAATCTACCGCATCAGTTTTTGTCTACCACCCCTATTATCCCCTAAAAAGTACAAAATAAAGATCTTATTCAAAGGTACAACGTACACGTCAGTCAATGTTTTTCTCTACTTAAGGATATAAAAACTAACAAATTAAAACCAGTGCAAAGTACAATGGAATGACTTAATAGCGCTCTTTTTTTTGCAAATTAACAATTAGTTTTATAGAAAAATCAGAGGCATGGACTTCAGCCAACCATTTTTATACTCTTCGCAAATACAAAACGAAGAGTATATTGATCGAATTCTGAACAATTTTCAAAATGTCCGTCCTTCTGCCCGTCTGTCTGTCTGTTTGTCCGCCCGTCTGTCCTCCTGTCTGTCCGTTTGTCTGTCTGTCCGTCCGTCCGTCCGTCACATTTCTTGTAAGGACGACAACTTAAGAATGAAAAGTCCGATTGTATTGAAACTTGGACAGTAAGTTAGTAGTAGATAGTGGACGAACCCTATTGTTTTTTTAACAAAATCGATAAATAAATAAAAAAGTTATACATTTTAAAAAAGAATTTTCTTTACATATTTTTTTTTGTGTTTTGTAATTAAACTAAAAACGTCTAAAACTAATATTATTCACAAAAAAACTGCGTAGAGTAAGCTATAGAATGTGCAACAATTATATAAAAAGTGCTGTAAGTCGGCGAAGAGTATAACGGTTAGCTTGTTTCTATTTATATTTTTGATAAATGAACAATAGCAATGGCTGAAACAATAAAATAATATAGGAGCGGGTTTTTTTTTGAAAATTTGACATTCATTTATTTAAAACATCAGCAGCAATCAAACTCGGTAGCTGCTCTAATCGATCAGTTATATCAGTACCTTCATTCCATATTATTTATTGTTAACTACAATGAAATCATATACCCATATTGCCACCAGCTCTCTAGCTATTAATCATCAATAGCCATTTCTCGACTTTTCACTCTGGCAATAATACACTAGGTACTTATTGTAGTCATATTTCTTACTTTTCACGTAACCGAGATAAGTAAAACTGTCATTCATACCTACAATAAGTTCAGATTTTTCCAAATTCAAACTTATCTATCATTATAAAATAAGATCATTAAAATCAAGTAATCTGCTACAGAGCATTCTAACAATGAAAGTATCTGTCATATCGTAAACTTGTTATAATAGCGGGTTGCAGTATTTGCTACAATATAAGTATGGCAAGCAAAGATCTTGAAAAATATGAAGAAAAATTCCGTAATATGTTTTTCGTATGTTTCAATTTTTATGAAAAATGTGTAAGTACAAAGTTCTATTTTTTTTTAGAAGCAAAATGAAAAAAAATCAAATGAAGACGGAGTGTGGTCTTTAATCGATAATCTTACAAAGGAAGTGGAACTAAGTAGAAAATACGAAAATACCTTACAGAAAAACTTTAAATTGTGCTTAGAAAGCGCTGATTTTAATATAACTACCAAATACGTTACATTGCAAGGTATTTATGCAAATTTATATTGTATTTCATATTTTTCACCAGCTCTTATGTTATTAGCTTTAATTTGAAGTAAATTTAATGTACCTACTTATACTTACAAAATTTTTCTACGAATATTATAGTCCAAGGGCCGTGTGATATTCAAGTCTATGAAACCCCATCCCCTTAGAGCTGGAGAAAGACTACGGAAGGACGTGGTAAATATGAACACTTTTAGGGGGCTCCGACGGCCCTCCATAGGGGCCACGGGCCTCACCTTTGAAAATAAATTTTGAAATGATTAGTAACCTCCTGGGATGTTAAAAAGTAAAAAGTTTGGGTACCAAAGAGCAAGAGAAACTTGGTCTAAAGATTTTCCAAGGCGGCCGCGGACGCTTTGATTTCGTAAAAAAAATTTATGGACCTGCGGCCCCTGTTACTGTCTGTGGGACCAGCCTAAAAGTATTCATTTTTACCACCTCCCTCCGAGGTCTTTCTCCAAGGAGATGGGATTTCATGGATTTGACGGCTCTTGGTCTTTTAATGATATTTATGTTTGTAGAAAAGTTCGACAATAAAGAAAAGGAGAACGTAGATCTAAAACATCTGTTAAATAATTTACAAGCTCAAGGGGAAGCAGATAAGAACACTCAACAAAATGAATATTTAAGCAAAATTTCAGAATTGGAGGAAAGTCACACCCGTGAAATAATAAATTTGAAAAACCAAATGGAAAGTGATAAGATTTGTTATGAAGCAAAAGGTAGCTATATAAAAAGAATTTCCTATATAAGGTGTTCCGGTGATGGAAAAATAGCAATAAGAGTCCAAGCCTACAGGTGTCTAAAAATGTATACTGGAGAGCTACGACAGCTTAAAAATAACAAAATTCATTTGGAGTAAAACTATGAAATTTAGTAAAATAAGTATATTTTTCATGAGGGATCTAATAATAGCACAATCCTCAGGGGAATTAGAGCTAGGATTATTTAATCATTATGATAACTTTTAATATTTTGGTAAGTTTTTAATAGTAAAATGTTCTCAAGGCCATAAAACAAAATAGCGTCAAACTTATTTTTTTTTTTTTTTTAATACAAAAAATACAAAATCTGTCTTAGAGATACAAATTATAGAGCTGAGCATTCTATGTACATACAAAAAATTTCGTATACGCTGTGTTTCACTTTTCATGAGTACACCCTTATATTATCTGTGGAATTAAAAAACATACATTTCAAATTTGGGTAAGTTGCACACTGTGTGCAACTTACACTGATAAAAAAAATATAGAATTTTGTTTGATTTATCTACTTATACCACACAGAGGCCCATCAAAATCATAGAGGCGTTTTGTGAGTAATACCTAATTAAATCTTGTTCAAACGTGTATATACGATCGTTAGTAGACAAGGCGAAACCCTCGCCTTCGTATAAAAAAAATATCCCATACGATTTTTTTGCATATTCACGTTCGGGACATGCCCCTTAATAGGCGAAGATTAGCCGGTCCGGCGACGTGTTGCGGGATCGGAACCGAATTCTGCGTGGAATAGTCTATATTTCGTTATATGAGTCTGCCTGGGATTCTTCCCAAAAATTTCCTATACTATTTAAGTTAGCCACAGATTCTTATAAGAAAAATTCGATGAACAAGATTTTCTCATGAAAAATTTTGCTAAACCGCGAGCTTCATGGTCAAATAATTGTTTAAACAAAATTATTGTCGTTTTTATTTAATAAAATGAAAGCGATTTGACGGATCCGAAAAAATCTTGATTAAATCGAAAGATATTTTCAATACGCGTCGTTTGACGCCAGACACAACTCATTTTGTCAACCCGTTCATTTGTTATAGCCAAAATTAATTTCTTAATTAACAAATTGTTTACCTCGAAACTAATGAGGTCAGGATATTGTTTTTTTCAAAATACATGCCTTTTATACCAAATAATATACCATATTTTTTTCTGGCCAGATATCCTCAATATTTTTTTTGTTGTTTACATAATTTTTTAATTAGCAAATAACTTTTTTTCCAGAGTTTGATCGACTTCAAACCAATTTAAAACGATAAATATTGATGTTAATCCCCATAGAAGTCTGCACAAATGCAACTTTTTGCTTTTGTTTATTTAAAGCTTAAATTAATTCTGCAAATTAACAAATGGAATATCTCGGCTCTGGGTATTATTTACGACGTTTTTAAACATTTCTCGGAAAGCAAAACATTTATTATTATAAAAAATACTTGGTTACATGAAAAAAAGCAAATCTGACGAAAAAAATTTGCCCGCACCGAGGATCGAACCCCATTGCGCGTCAAATTTTACTATTTTTACGTTGCGGGAGAGATTTTTTTAAGGGTTAAGGGATTGAATATTTTTTGTAGAACTTTTTGTGTTTGATGGAAAAACTTGTTAGCTTTCATTTGCACCAAACATTGTGTCATTTACACAATTATAGTTCTCTTCATATATTCAACGCAAATAAAAAATGTCGGGGTTTTTGTTCTTTACCGCAATGTCAAATGCTCCTACACTTTTTATGTGCCTTAACTATATGGAGGCAACTATACACGTTTATGCGGGCTCGCGATAGAATGCCTGCCAAACGTCATTTTCATTCCATGCAAAAATCGATATACGTCGAAGAAGTCATTTTTTGTTCGCTCCTGTGACGCCGAATTTTCGATTTGAGCCGTGCGATTTACGACACGGATCAACTAGGATGTTTGCTCTTTGCGTCACGACGCCGTATGGTTCCTCCGAAGATGTATTTCGAAAAATATGAGCATTTTAAGATCGCACGTTTTGGCACTTTTTTCGCCTTCAAAGAGCCCGATTTATTTTTGCGGTTTTTCGCCTATATCTCGGAAACCGTTGGAGTTAGCTCGATTAATACGCGGACCATGCGATATTAATAGAGTGCTTTTTGGTGGTGAAATTTTGAAATTATTTATCTTTATTTTTTTACTTCCCTCGCATACCGAAGGGAAGTATTGTATTCGAGAAAAAATCACCCTCCGAGATTTTTTCGGATTTTCACGTTTCAGATCATGTAGATTACGAAAATGTAGGTTTTTCAATTCCGTCAGTCTGTCTGTCTGTCTGTTGGTGCATGAACTAAAAAAACTACTTGACGAAGAACAGTAAAATTTGGTAGGTAGCTGACGCTACTGTCAGCGAAGAAATGATTAAACTTTCACTGGAAAATATACAGGGTGGACCGTCTAAAGGGAATAAATAGTGAACAATTTTTGTTTGTTCAAATTTAAAATTTCCACGCTTCAAGACATTCAAAACCTATTTCAGAAAAAAAAAATTACTTTTTTTACCACTAAAATAAATGGATTTTTTTTCTCTGTTCAAATTTAAAATTTCCACGTTTTATGGCATTCTAAACCTATTTAAAAAAAATTTTTACCAACATTTTTGAAAAATGTTTTACCACTAAAATAGATGGAAATATTTTTTTTCTTTATTCAAATTTAAAATTTTAACGAGCCATGGCATTCTAAACTTATTTAAAAAAAAATATTAAACAAAAAAAATTATCACTAGAATAGAAAAATTTTGTTTTGCTCAAATTTTAAATTTCCATGTTTCATGACATTCTAAACCTATTTCGGAAAAAAAATTGGGAACATTTTTTTACCAATTTGGAAAAAGAATTTACCACTTAAATAGATGGAAAACATTTTTTTCTTTGTTCAGATTTAAAATTTCCACGTTTCATGGCATTCTAAAAATATTTTTTAAAAATCGGTAAGGTATTTACACAGAACTTCCCTCATTATTTATACAGGGCGGCCACTCTAAAAATTTATTAATTACGAGACCACACATGAGAATAGTAATGGGAAGGTACTATTACAAAGAAAATCTAATAACTTTTGATCAAGAGAATATACAGAGTGGTCATCTGATAGCAAAAATTCAATATTAAATAAAAGTTGCCAAATATGGAAGGCTTGCGTAAATACCTTTACAAAGAATGACCGCAAAAAAGGTATAAAATTCGCCTTTTTTGCATAGTAGATAGCGGGCCAAAGGAAAGAGCAAAATAAATCCTATACGGCTCAAATTAAACTTTGAGAAATGTTTAAAAAATAAAACAACTCTGTTATTACTCAGATTTAATATTGTATGAATTTTTTACGTATTGTGTATTATTCTGTAGCGTATTTGGAGGAATTTTGGAAATTGTCCTACAACCTTCCAACACCTTGTAATAATTAAAATACCAACACCAGAAAACGAAAAAATTCATAGGTGAATACCATCGTCATGGGATTTTCACTAAAAACAATTTTTTTATGAAATAGGTTTAGAATGTCATGAAATGTGGAAAATTTAAATTTGAGTGAAACAAATTTCCCACCTTTCTGCTGTTAAAAAAAATTTCAGTTTTGATTTTTTTTTTTTCTGAAATAGATTTAGAATGTCATGAAACGGGGAAATTTTAAATTGGAGCAAAAATTTTTTTCTCTAACACCATTTCAGAAATTACAAATTCCAGAACTAAAAATTGTGTCGGAACAAGTATCATTCCAACACACTGTTATGGTGTAATACCGCACGGCTTTCGACGAATCAGAAGCTGTTAGTGGTTCGGTTGCTATGGTTACGTCGAACAAAAGGTAGCCTCGCATTTGACGTTTTGAACAGTTTTATAGTTTTCTTGTATAATTTCTAAAATCTTGTTAGAGAAAGTATAGTCTACAACACGTTTGGAATGGCATATTTCACACTCGCGAACCGTAGTCCTCGCCTTCAGCTCGGCCTACAAACTTTTCGCTCGTGTGGAATATGGGCCTTTCCATAACTTGTTATAGAATATACTATTCCATCATATATTCTATTAGTAAAAATTTATGGCTGAAGGACCTAAGTCGATGGCCTTTTGATTGTATTTTATAACATTGTATATTCATGCAATCAATAAATGACTTTTATTATTATTATTATTATTATTAAAAAAATTTCTGACAAAATTTTAAAATTTTTCTTTTTGAATTTTTTTTTATGAAATCAATTTAGAATGTCATGAAATGTGGAAATATTAAATTTGACCAAAAAGAATTCGTTTTTCTACTGATAAGAAAATTTTCAAAAAGTTTCGAATTTTTTTTTTCTGAAATAGATTTAGAATGTCATGAAACTTGGAAATTTTAAATTTGAGCAAGAAAATTATTTTTTCACTATTTATTCCCTTTAGACGGTCCATCCTGTATATGTGTCAGTGAAAGTTCAACCATTTCTTCGCTGGTTGTAGTGTCAGCTACCTACCAAATTTGACTATTATCCGTCAAGTAGTTTTTTAGATAATGCACCGACAGACAGACAGAGAGACTGACGGAATTGAAAACCTATATTTTCGTAATCTACGTGATCTGAAACATGTAAATCCGAAAAAATCTCGGAGGGTGATTTTTTCTCCAATACAATTCTACCCTTTGGTATGCGAGGGAAGTAAAAAATAAATTTGAAAGTTTTTTTGAAAAAAAAATCTTTTTCATCACTACTATAGAATAGATGAAAAAATTCCTTTCGCTCAAATTTAAAATTTCCACGTTTCATGATATTCTAAGCCTATTTCGGCAAAAAAAAATTGTAACATTTTTTTACCATTTTGGAAAAGTTTTTTACCACTAGAATAGATGGAAATTTTTTTTTGTTCAAATTCAAAATTTTCACGTTTCATGGTATTCTAAACCTATTTCAAAAAAAAGTTTTTTGAATAAATTTTAAATCTTTTTACCACTACTATAAAATAGATGAAAAAAGATTGTTTGCTCAAATTTAAAATTTTCACATTTCATGACATTCTAAACCTGTTTAAAAGTGAATTATTTATTATTTGTTTGCTTATAGTAATGAAACATATTTATAGGATTTTGCAAACAACGGAAGAAAACTATCTATGAGAACTAAAAGAAGAACTATATGTAAAAATACAAATGAAATCTTTATCGAAAGAATGCAAAGATTTCATTAATATTTTTACACATAGTTTTTCTTTTAGTTCTCATAGATGGTTTTCTTCCGCCGTTTTCAAAATCCTATAGAGAATATGCTTCATTCTAAACCCATTTCAAAAAAAAAATTTGAACATTTTTCTTACCATTTTGGAAAAAATTTCACCACTAGAATAGATGGACAATTTTTTTTTTGTTCAAATTTAACATTTCCACGTTTCATCGCATTCTAAGCCTATTTTGGAACAAACAAATTTTGAACATTTTTTTACCAATATTTTTTAGAAATTTCAAAAAAATAACATTTTTTAACCACTACGATACTTCCACTCCACTACGTGAATGTGGAATTGAAAATGTGACAGATGGCAATAGTATTTGGCATATGCACCTATTGTACTTTTATTGAAAAATGTACAGGGTGGTCATCCCAAGAAATAATTCAACCATGGTGGAAATTTGTAAAGGTATTTGCGCAAGCCTTCCATATTTGGCACCTGTTATTTAGTACTGAATTTTTGCTGTTGGATGAGCACTCTGTATAATAATAGTGATAACTATATTCCGATTATTATTCTCAATGTCATTTTGTAGTTAATAATTTTTTAAAGTGACCGCCATGCACAAATAAAGAGGGAAGTTATGTGTAAATACCTTTACCGATTTTTTTATAGCTAATCGACGTTTGAAGAAAAGTAGCATGTTTTATTCGAAGTAAAAGCCACTTGTTGTGGCTCGTCTGCTGTAGTTGCCGGACTAATTCGTTCTTTCGGCAAATCTACAGACTCGCCACAAGAGTTTCACTTTTACTCCTAATAAAGCAATATACTATTTTTTAAGACAAAAAAAACAGTGCCACTTTAAGAATAGTCAGCCATACTGAATTTGCAGGGAGACTGGTCCTGGGTCTCCCATTAAGATAGTGCACCTTGGTGTGCTTTACCAGTACGTCACATAACATATTTGTATCACTAAGGCCAGTTTGGTGATGTGCCCTGCCCGCATTAAGAGGGAACACCACGTAAGGCTAGTGGGGAGGGGGATAAAGCACCAAATTAGGAGATATCTCCCTTATAATCAAATTTTATCCAAAAATAGTCTTCAACAATCCTGTAGTATTTATTTATGTACAACTTACACATATTTTCAGTTAAATAACATAATCCAATTTGCAAAAAACAGCTTATTGTTAATCATTAAAATTATGATTATTATAATCTCCTAATTTGGTGCTTTATCCCCCTCCCCACTTACGTGGTGTTCCCTCTTAGCAGTGTTTTAAGTTTATTTTTGGAATGTTATAATATGTAAAGAAAAAAGTTCTGCCAGATTTATTGAAATATCTGATTATAGCAAATTTGTAAGCAGTATAATTATTTATTTCATTTTAAGAGAAAGAACTGTACAATGAGCTGCAATTGGCCCAAGCATCTACGGCTCTACAGTGTGATGAGATAGAATCTAATTTAAAAAGACAACTAGTCGACGCCAACTGCAAATTGCGTCAGTCACAAAATCAAATACGAAGTCTCCAAATGGATATAAATAACTTAAGAAATCAATTAGCCAGTCAGCAAGTAAGTTAAAAAAAATATTGTTAAATGCTTGATAGATCGAGCGACTAAGAATTATCGCATTTTTTAACATTGGCAGTAATTTACCATTGCCAGTAACCTCCCCATTTTTATGGGTGGTGAAGTTAAAATATTGTAATTAATAATTTCTTATTGCAGTATACACCATCCTATCAAAAACATGAAAAACCTGTATTGAAGTATCAGCCGTTGATAAGAGACCACAAAATTAGTGAAGACATAGAAGATGTAGATTTCATTGAAGCACCAATTGTTCAAAGCAGTCATAGTGCAACCGCATTGATTTTCAAAGGCATACATTTACCTAAAGGAAAACACATCATTCCTCCACTAAGGCAGTGTAGTGATGTTGGAACGAAAAGAAACAAATGTATGCAAAAGAAGCGAAAATTATACAATCCCGGAGAACTGGAATACTTAGAAGACTTAGAGGAAAGTAATAAATAGCGCAGCACATAAAATAATAATTTATTAGATAGATAATAAAACCAGTTAATATTTTTTTCTAAATGTTATAATTATATATTTCTGTAGATTCAATCTGTTGTTTTTTTTGTGGTAACTAATTAGTAGGATTCGGATGTCATCATTTCATTTCACAATTTATCAGGGGCGCACTCAGATGCGTTTATAACAATGATTTTACTTAGAAAGTAATTCATATGCAGAGCTGATACCATCATACTTTGTCTATTAGTCCAGCCACTATAGCAGAATGTGTCGTCCATACAACAAAAAAGTTGCGTTAATAAACAATTGTTTTTTTCATATTTTGATAATAAAAATTTACGCGCAACTTACGTGACCTCTACTCTTTTTCGATGTTAAAAATACCTACAAAATGAATCACTGTACGTTAAAGTCGAATAAATAGTTTTTGAGTGATTGCAAGAAACCCATCAAAATAAGCTATTTGTTAACAGATTAATAACTTTCGCAGTTTGCAAGATACTGATTTCTAATACCATAGGAAATGTGCGCTTTGATGCAAGAAAGGCACAGTTCAAATTTGAAAAAAATATATTGATAGCTTTATCTGTAAAGCCAGCGAGGGCTCGTTCTTTTCATTAAGAATTGTGGTTTAACTCAGGTGTACTGGTCTGATCATTTTTTAAATTCAAATTGTCTGAAAATAGCGCTGAAGTTGAGGCTGCGATGCGCTATAGAATAAATTTCGCTGTGGACTAGATTGTTTTTTCCGATTACTACTATCGTAAAGCTGCATTTTTTTTCACGAAATTGGAAAAAATAAGATCTCCCTAAGTGCGGTAAGAGCCGAGATATTGTTTTTTTTTTTTTTCTTCAAAGAATCATCATTCGTTTAATTATTAATATTAAGAGATGAACTTTTCACGGATGTCTCAAGGAAGAGTTGAAGTTTATTATTAAAAATCTTACCTTGGATAGCAGTAAAATATCTTCTTCATATTCATCGTCAAACGTGAGAGTAGAGTGAGTAGTAGAGTGGTGCGGGCGAGCTTGGGGGAAAGTCGCCGCGTGCCTTAAAATTGAAATCGAGCGAATATTTTGCATTTTCTCAGCAAATAATGGATAGAATTTCATCTTTTTTTTTCTTGGGGTAGCTCGACGAAATATTAACTTTTACCTGACTAATTTCTGTAAAAAGTTATTACTTACTGCAGCCATTTTAATGGTTTTTATAATCGGTCAATATTTAACAATTAGTAGAGGGTCCACACCTTCGAAAGCCGTCAAAATCGCCAAGTAACCCATTTAAGCAAGGTAAATAAATTTTGAGCTCGCATATCGATAGAGGGTCCTAATGGGCATCAGAAATGACTTGTTGGACTTTTTTTGGCGCTTGCACATCTTCCCTACAAGAAAAAAAGATGACGTAACGTTATTTCAAGAATTTGTGTTTTTAAACTTATACCTCTCGCTAGAAAATTAACTACGTGCGATATTGATCTGATCTTTTATATTTATATACTACTGACAAGAGCGCATATATCTATA
Organism: Stenurella melanura; assembly: GCA_963583905.1. Classification (NCBI taxonomy): domain Eukaryota; kingdom Metazoa; phylum Arthropoda; class Insecta; order Coleoptera; family Cerambycidae; genus Stenurella; species Stenurella melanura. The sequence continues at coordinate 82,355,209 of OY757312.1, forward strand.
CTGAGAATTTCAAAATCACTTACGGTTTTTTTCTAAATAAATCCTAAATCACAAGGGCGAAATTTATGTGTTTGAATTTTCGAAGTGCGATCAATTATATTAAATGTTTAATTTTTTTATATATTATATGCGAATGAAATATGGTCTAAAGATCAAGAAAGTTTTTGCAAAAAAAATTAGCTCCATATCTTTTACAATTTTTGAGTTACAGACTTTTCAAATTGAATCATAATTTAGATCCACGATACTCCTATTAGCATGCAGCTATTATCTGACGTACTGCTATCTAGTTAATTGTAATGCATCAAGATAGTAAACGAATGCATTTTTGATATTGTGTTATTATTATTTATAATTTTACAAAAATATTAATATGTAAAATGAAACTCATTTGGCAGAGGATTTATTAGATCTATAGATTATGAAGGTGTTGTATATGGAGATATTATTTATTATATATACCGTCATTATACAATATAGAAATAAAATATAAACACGTACACAAAACGTGTAAGTAATAATAATAATAATAATAATAATAATGCATAATTCACAGCTCAGTAAGCATCGTCAAAGCACTATACTATTACTAGTAGAAATTACTGTCTGTTGAACACTGCTCTGTATTATTTCTGCCCTTAAAACAATTGTTAGGAAAGGCTACACATGCACATGCAACAGAACATCAAGTGGACGCACATTTTTAGTGACACTCTACTTTACAATTCCATTTTTTTGTTTTTTTTTAATCACTTGTGGTTTTTTGTCATCATTTGTGGTTTATTTGGTTATTCTCTATCAGATATCCAAATTTTCTGGGAGAGGTGATGCGTTTTCTTAACCGCTTTTCAAGTCACCGAGATAATTTGTTTAAAATCCAGGATTTTGTGTTAGGCATAGGGTAATCTAAACCACTTCTTGTGAATATTTTTTACAATTAAAATTATTTCGCAGTAAGCAGGGTTTGACCCTGCTTCGCTAGGTACTTCGGTTGCAAGCTAAGCTAAGCATGCATACCAAACCACTGGACTTAATGACCGTTTCAAATGCAGCAAGTAAGGTCTCTTGTAGGACGTGACGAACGTAAGCCTAATAACTTTATTGAAAATAAATACACCTTGGTGAATCTAAGAATTTAAACTCACTATGGCCATACAGATTCACATAGGACTTACGACCATCTTCAATCACACGATCACCAATTGCATCACAGTTATCTCCAAGATTAGTCCAACTGTTTAGATGGCCTGTTGCTTTAACTGTCACTGCTCACTTTTTCCCATTCAGAAAGGATAATTGACAGGTCACACAATATATAGACTGCCAATAAAGCTTTTACAATATTTTCTTCTTCATATTTTCCACCTAATCATTTATTGATTTCGTGACTACTATAAAATACCGTTTGTTGTCGTATACCCACACAACTTCTGTAGTTTTTCTATTTTGGAAAAATTAAACCTTTCGCAAATATTATTGTGTTCGTTTGTTCATGATTGTACTTCAAATATTTTATGCTGGGCAGGAGGAATCTAAGTTCACATTGTTCGGCAATATTTGTCCTTATTTACACCAATATTCAGAAATGTATTTTGTATGATTAGCTTTACTTTTGATATTATGTATAACGTGATTCCAGTTTGGAATGGGAATTATGTCTGTTATGGCGAATGCATAGGATTCTGATGTTTTCTTAAGTCATACCATACCGTTTTTAAATCTGAAGTTTGGGTCAATTTTTATTTTTTAAACTCAATTTATTAAAACTTATTAACGATTTCGTACTGTATTTGCAAGTTTAGATATACTGCCCTAAACCAAAATGACGTAACTCAAAATTTCTTAAGCAAATTGGACGTACTTCAAAGTTTCCTTGTTAAATGACAGACTTTTTTCAATAATCAATAAACAATTATTTTTGCATCTGCCTCATAGAATTAAACCCAAAAATAGAATGAAACTATTTAAAAAACAAGGAGTGCTGAGATTAGCGGCATGTCATTTTGGCTTAGGACGGAAGTAAGTATATTACATGTAACAAATTACATCATAATTTAAAACCATGTATTTATAGCACCGAAATAATTGTCTAATAATTTTCAGACAATGAGTGATCTAATGATCAAGAATAATATAACAGTATTAGACTAATATGTATCTAGACACAATTGCACTGAACGAGCCCTGCCGTAGCTGTCACTTTGCGCGCTATCATAACAAGACATTATTACGGTCGAATTTAAAAATCCATATCACGAAAACTGTACGAGATATCCAGCTAATTTTTTTTGCAAAAACTTTTTTGATATTTAGAGCATATTTCATTCGCATGTATTATATACAAAATTCGAATATTTAATATAGTTGCCCACACGTCGAAATTTCAAACACACAAAATTCGTTCACGCGATTTTGGATTTATTTAGAAAAAAATCGTAAGTGATTTTGAAAGTCTATTAGTACAGATAGATGCACTCGTGTCTGTAGTATATAGATATAAAAAATCAGATCGATATCGCAAGTATTTAATTTTTTAGCAAGAGGTAAACGTTTAAAAACACAAATTCTTGAAATAACATTCGGCCATGTTTTTTTCTTGTGGAGAAGTTGCACAAGCGCCAACAAAAGTCCAACAAGCCATTTCCGATGCCCCTAGGGACCCTCTTCCTGAATTCGTTTCCAAAAATCATTTACCTTGTTGGAATGGGTCATTTCAATTTTTAAAGCTTTGGACCCCTTAGTAAATGTTTTCAAATGTTTCTCGTAGTTTATATAAACAGCTTTTATTATATTTTTATAAACAACAATTATTATCTAACATTACATCATTTTTCATATTCATTTAGTTGTTATTCAAATCAGTTACATTCAGAAGAAGAAATTTTAATGCTATTCAAGGTAAGATTTTGAATAATAAACCTTTCTTAAGACATCCCTGAAAAGTCCATCTTTACTAGGGTGGAGCGGAAATGGCGAAACAATTTTTTTTTTCGAATTTGATTTCTCCTATATATGGAAAAGTGGCTACATGCAGGATCAATTTACTGTGAGAAAACTGAGCCTCATACGATTACGTTTGAAAATGAAAAATTCGCGCACTTGCAGGACGAAATATCGAAAAGTCTTGTTTCTGCAATTTCTCTAAATGTTTTCACTTTTTATCTAAGAGCATCATTCAATCGAGATTTTAGAGGTTTCTTAAGGTTTCTCAAGTTTTCGTAATATTGTCTTATCATACGTAAATTTTGTTGATCTGTCACCACGAGAACAGACGCCTTAGACCAAACAAGTTTCAGCTCTGCAATCAAAATCTCTGCAATGTTACTTAAGGTCGGTTCTGCTTTATTTTGAGTTGACGTATATATGCATAGTTTTTCATTACATCCGCATATGTAGGTAACGTATTTTTCCTAAACACGGAAGGAGCTCCAAATACAGGGCAGTCAATACCTTTTCTAGTTTTTGGCATATTTCACAAAAAAACTCGAATATCAAAATTCACTAAATAACAACCAAAGTAACCGAGATACAATTATGCGGTTGTAAAACTATTTTCGAATGAATATCGGCAGCTTAAACGCACACTCACTTAACGACAGTCGCTGAAGAAATAATTGCTTTGGCTTTGTTTCTGGCAGTCGGCGACAAATTTTGAAAGTGGTGGGGGCACCGCTAAACGTCTTTCAATCGACTCTAGGTTTTGCAGGGAATTAATATTACTTAGCCCACCACTTTTCCGCATATAGGCGTTCAGAAACTAAAATGTCAGTTTTTCATTCCACCCTAATCTTTACTCCATTCAAAGCACGGGGGGGGGGGGGGGGGGGGGAGGAAAGAACACCGGTCTGAAACTACTTTGACTATACGTTTTTTGGATCGCTGATTACGAAAATCAGTCACACAATCCTAAAAGTTGGGGAACAACCCTAAAGACACCCCATTTCATTTAAGGGGTGACAATATTTTAATTTTGCTTAAGAGAGCCCATGTATCCAAAGAAGCAAAAAGTAAAAAAGTGTTATTTTAATATGTTTTTTTAATTTTATTTCGATATAGAGGTGGTTTAACCTTCTAAAAGGGTTATAATAAATTTCAAAACTTTTTTAATAACATTTTATCAAGAATAAAATAAAAATGCAAAAAAGAACTCGTTTTTGAAAGCCTGCTTCAATTAGCAGTAGGTAGTTTTACCTCCGTTCGGTAATGCCCATTCAACCAGATTTGTAGCAAAAAGTAGAAAAAAAATGTTTTTTACCAATTTTTTTTATTTTGAGTCGATATAGGGGCGGTTTTAAGCCTCTCTGATTATCCTTAATCATGTAATTTGGCTATATTTGGTATAAATCAACCACCTTTTCAAATTAACGTTAAAAAAGGGGGATATCATAGAATCCTTTTTCATTTTTATTAAAATTAAAATTATCGTTTTTAGAGGTGTTCCCCAATCAAATTGCGAGACTCCGATTTTCGTAATCAGCGACCCAAAAAACGTATAGTCAAAGTAGTTTCAAACCGGTGTTCTTTCCTGCACCCTTCCGCGCGTTTTGAATGGTGGATTAAACGAATTGTGATTAAAAAAAAAACTCGGCTCCTACTGCACTTAGCAAGTTCTTTTTTTTTATAAATTCGTGAAAAAATGCAGCTCTACGATAGTAGTAATCGGAAAAAACAATCTAGTCCAATGCGAGAGATATTCTATTTCTTTATAACGTATTTCGCAGCCTCAACTTTAGGAATAGTTTTAAACAATTTGATTTTAAAAAATTATCTGACCAGTACACCTGAGTTTAACTACAATTCTTAACGAAAAGAATGAGCCCTTGCTGACAACTGTACGATTTCTCTACGAGCAAGAAATTAATTTTCAACAAAACAACTGTTTAACAATAATAGCTTTTACAGAAAAACGTATCAATATCTTTTTTCAAATTTGAACTGTGCGTTTCTCGCATCAAAGCGCACATTCTCTATAGTATTAGAAATCAACATCTTGCAAAATGCGAAAGTTATTATTAATTAATTAACAAATTTCTTATTTTGATGGTTTTTTTGCAATAACTCAAAAATTATTTATTCGATTTTAACATACAGTGGATTCATTTTGTAGGTATTTTTAACGCCGAAAAAAAGTAGAAGTCACGTTAACTCGATCATAAACATTCATTATCAGAATATGAAAAAACGATTGTTTCACCTGTATTTCGCTAATTGTTTAGCCGCCCAACCTTCTTTTTGTTTGGACGCCACATTCTCCTATTCAGTATCACATTCCCCACCTTACTTCCAAGGCACCCCTTTACAGTTTTCCCCGATTTCGTACTATATGCCATATACATATTAACTATATACTATGAGTTTCGTTCGTAACTTGACGCCAAGGAAAGCCTGTCTCTATCCTTTAAGAGGACTTTGGGTATGGCGCGCATGCCTTAGTGACGCGAGATTGTGACCGTTCAACTGAATATAGAAGGCAAATGGTCACAATCTAATCGGAGAAATTGGACACATGGCCACTGACCTATTACAAAAGCGCGATGTGTCGTCGGAGCGTGCGCGTTGAATCCAAAGTCCTCCATAGAGATGGAAAATTATCTCCTTCTCTAGCCTCAATTCCGTACATAATGGCTTATAGCGTGTTACCAGTATATAGTTAATACGTATATGCTATATGCCTGCACTATATGTGATGATGGTAACACTTGGTGGAATATACACAATACAACACTTAGGACCCAATGTGATGTGAAGACGGAATCTGTGAACTCGCCCTTGTATTGAATATAAATAGTATGAAGAAGATATTCTTTCTGGGTATAAAATGGTATAAAAGTTGTGACGTGTTTTCTTCCAGTTGCCTAGCTCATAGGCAAGTGGAAGCGTCACTTTAGCGCTGAGCTTAATTTCGGTTATTCTCGAGCGCCACCGTTGCAATTTTTACCTGGGGCAAAGGTCCCACATTAGCCTCCTAACGCAGCCTGTTTCAGTAGGGCTGGGATAGCTACAGTGGAAAAACGGTTATGTCCAGGGGTCCTGAACGGCAGATTAGACTTTCACTCACATTCAACAGTAAAAGGTACATATCGATACAGGCGCGGATCCAGCCCTCAAAAAAGGTTGTGGGCACGGCCACCCGAAAATCAGTCAAGTGAGAGTCGGACTACGGACTCGCTTACGATCGATATATTGCATTCTTACAAAGGAGACATTTACAAAATGTGTGACACCCCGGCCAAGACCTTGTACATGTACAGTGTGTAGGTCCACGCGGGCAAAGTCGCGGGTCGGACACTAGTAAATTAATAAATCTATAGAATGTTAGTCTGTTTGCTCCTGAAAATTACAAAAATAAATGTGTGCTTGCACATCACAATATCACATGTAGACTCTAAACTACTGAACCGATTTTGATGAAACTTTTACAGCTTGAAAGCACGTCAGATTTCATTAAAAGATGGTATACATTTTACGCTAAATAATTTTATTTAGGTGCTTACTTAAATAACACAATTTGGTAAGGTTATAAGATGTAATTTCTTGGGCATCATTAGTCGCCTGCCGCTGCGACTAGCGACCAGTAACCACGTGATCAAAATAAGTGGGATAAAATCATAGACGGCAATGTCATGTAATATGAAATAACCTATTTAGGTTTTATTTAAAACATTTTTTGGAAATCAAAGATTAGTGAAAAAAATTGTAGTTCTTGCTGTTATCAATATTTATTTTTATGTTGTATAATTCATAATCAAAATATTGTGCTTAATTTGTTTAGAAATAATAGTAAAATTACTTATAAAAAATATCACGGAGTTAGTATTTAGATTTATTTACCCCATTATCAAAGAGTTATAACAACTAACCTAAAAGTGACCATCACAAGATATTTACAGGATTTGAGAGGTATAGATAACCTAAATAACATTTTATTACTTATTTCTAATATAGCTACTACTAGGAATTTAATGTAATTAATTGTTATCATTAAAGTTAAACAATGTCAATTTTGAAGAAGTTACAACCCTTAAAATAATAGCAAAAAAACAATGGAAATCACACATCTCTCATAGTGTAACGAGGTAAATTTTCCGTTGCCAAAAATGCAGTTTACATTAATAATATACTTCGTTATTTGCTCCGCTTACATTCGAATCATATGTATTGTAAATTAATATTATAGATTTCTCCTAATTTAGCTAGCTGAAACCGCGAAACAGATTTCTACTTTAAATAGAAATTTTGATAAACCTGGCAGTGAGAGGGCTGTCCGTAATATTAACATTAATTACAAGATTTGATACTGAGGGCGTTAGTAAGTCAGCTGCGTAAATCAGTTTCATTAGAGCACATTTGAATATCACTTCTGTCCGATCCGTCAAACAGCCCAGTCGGGTACTATTCCGTATATTCACAACATGTAAGTACACCGTTTTATCATCGCCGCTGGTTTCTTGTCGACCTTTTTATATTAACACCGATAAGAATAATTCACTAAAATGTGTGTTTTAAAGCAATAATTTGAAACCGATTCCGTTTAAATGTATAAGAATATAATTATTATTTTCCGACTTTGCCGAAATTAAATGAATTTAAATTATTACGATAGTAAGAGAGTCCAAGTTAGGACCTGTCAACTTCTCCGATTTTATCCAAATAGCTATGTTCGCAAGAATTTCCAAATGGGAAAAAGAACATAGATGATATTTCGAGAGAAAATGTGTACCGTTTACCGTTTATATTATTTTAATCCAGACCATTTGTGATGGTACTGCGATAGAATAATATGTTGTTCTACCAAATGGGTAGAAGTTTTAATTACCGTATATTTTATTTTAGCTAGGTCGTAGCAAAATAAAATCTGTATTTGCAAAAATTATTTTTGTGAAATTTATTGTAGTGTTATTGTTAATTTACCGTTCATTTTGTTCCCAATATTTCGTATTGATATGAAATGGAACAAAATTCCTTACTTTGAAATAGTTTACAGAAATTTATTATAGTCCGGGAATTGAGAATAAAATCTAGGCTACCGTAAATAAATTAACTAACATTATATTCTGATACATAGACATTTTGCGCATAAAATCCGACAAGATACCACGTGGCCGAACCGAAATGCATTTAATGAAGGCACCCAGCTGTGGGGTTTGAGGCGCTTGGCAAACACCGCATCAGGTGTTGACGTAATTTCAACATTTCCGAACCGAACCGAAATACCACCGTTCTGATTATTGCTGTCTGTCCGTCTAGGCAGAATAATCTCCGCCGTAAGCTGATACCAAATCCGATATCCGTTTTATTTTCCGAACCGAGTGTAACCACGGTTACACACCGCTCCGAATCCGATAACCGTTTTATTTTCCGATCCGGGTGTGACTTAATTTACACACCGCACCGAATCCGAAAACCGTTTTATTTATTTGGTATCAGTTGTATTTAATTTTGCCAAGTTCTTCACACCCACACTCTAATGCAACATGTAGGCATGATTATTGCTGTAGATAACCGCTTGCTTTTGCCTGGTATTTGCACGCTGTCCGTTTTTTTTAATTACTTACTTGTGTAGTTTTTTTTTTCGTTTACTATTTTTTTTTATATACCGCTTTGCTACTGTTGTTTTTCACCGCTTTCACCGTTTGCTTGCTTACCACCGCTTGCTTCCGCATTAATGAGTAGCTAACTAGCTTCTCACCGCCTGGTTACCCGTACGTCACAAAATGGCGCCCTACCTAATTCAAATTAGACTAAAATGACATATCTTAAGTTTTGTTATTGTGTTTATGCGAAACTCCGTATTTTGGTACTTAACCGTTTTTTATTGCTTTGTAAACATTTCATTGTATGTTAATAAACTTTGTTATTTATCGACTTCCGCTTTTTACTGTTGAATGTGAGTGAAAGTCTAATCTGCCGTCCGGACCCCTGGACATACCGTGTCTCCACTGTAGCTATCCCAGCCCTACTGCAACAGGCTGCGTTTAGGAGGCTAATGTGGGACCTTTGCCCCACTTAAAATTGCAAAGGTGGCGCTCGAGATTACCGAATTTCACCGAAATACAGCTCAGCGCCAAAGTGACGCTTCCACTTGCCTATGCGCTAGGCAACTGGAAGAAAGCACGTCACAATAGACAAGCTAATTAAGAACAGACCAAGTAAGCTGTTAAAACAACATTTTTATAACGCACCCAAAGAAAATAAAAAGTGGCATAGTATTAATTTTGTAAAACATATTAGCAACTCATTTTGTAAGTAAACTTGGCATTAATACCATTTCCTCACTAATACACAAACTAAATTTCATAATACCCCCATAGTAGACACCATACTAAAATTAAACCAATCCAGAAATAGTAATTACATTTTTAAATTAAATTCCTAGTAGTAGCTATATTATAAATAAGTAATAAATTGTTAATTAAGTTATATTTACCTCTCAAATCCTATGTATATCTTATAAGGGTCACTTTTAGGTTAGTTGTTATAACACTTTGATAATGGTAGAAAGGCCGAAACATATGTCAGAGAAATCAGAATAAAAGCTGTGAAGCAGTAATACCACGTGTTTTTAATACTTATTCTATTGTATTTTTACTACTACTACGACAAAAATTTGATTACGTGGTTCATTTATCGCTGGTCACGCAGGGTTCATCGTTTTTAAAAAAAAAAATCGGTAAAGGTATTTACACAGAACTTCCCTCGTTATGTGTGCATGGCGGTCACTCTAAAAAATTAATAATTACGAAAAGACATTGAGAATAATAATCGGAATATAGTTATTGCTATTATTACGAAGAAAACTTGATAAGTTTTGGTCAAAACAACATACAGATTGCTCATCCAACAGCAAAAGTTCAATACTAAATAGCAGGTGCCACATATGGCAGGCTGCGCAAATACCTTTACAAATGTCCACCATGACTGAATTATTTCTTGGGATGACCACCCTGTACATTTTTCAATAAAAGTATAATAGGTGTATATGCCAGATATTATTGCCATCTGTCATATTTTCAATCCAACATTCACGTAATAAAGTGGAAGTGTAGTGGTGGTTAAAAAATTTCATTTTTTTTTTAATTTTTCAAAAATTTTGGGAAAAAAAAATTTCAAAATTTTTTCTTCTGAAATAGGTTTAAAATGTCAAACGTAGAAATTTTAAATTTGAGCAAAAAGGAAAGTTTCCTTCTATTCTATAGTAGTGGTAAAGAAGTTTAAAATTTAAAAATTGCATATTTTTTTAAAAATAGGTTTGGAATGCTATGAAACGTGAAACTTTTAAATTTGAGCAAAAAAAAGTTTCCATCTATTCTAGTGTTAAATTTTTTTCCAAACTGGTAAATATTGCAAAAATTTATTTCCGAAATTGGTTTGGAATGTCATGAAACGTGAAAATTTTAAATTTGAGCAAAAAAATGTTTTCGTCTATTCTGTAGTAATGATAAATAGATTAAAAATGTTTTCAATTTTTTTTTTCATTTTCCAAAAACATTTTCAAATTTGATTGAATAGTTTTAGGATGCCATGGAAACATGGATAGTTTAAATCTGAACAAAGAAAAAGAAATCTATCTTAGTGGTAATTTTTTTTAAAAATAGTAAAAAAAAAATCAAATTTTTCTTTTAAATAGATTTAGAATGCTATGAAACGTGGAAATTTTAAATTTGAAGAAATTAAAAAAAATCCATCTATTTTAGTGGTAACATGGTAAAAAAAGTTTCAAAGAATTTTTTTTTTGAATCAGGCTTAGAATGCCACGAAACGTGGAAATTTTAAATTTGAAGAAAGAAAAAAAAATTATTTCATTTTAATAGTAAAAAATTTTTCAAAAATATTGGTGAAATAAATTTTCAATTTTTTTTTTCCCGGAATAGGTTAAGCATGTCATGAAACGTAGAAATTTTAAATTTGAGCAAACAATTTTTTTTCATCTTGGTAAAAATTTTTTCAAAAATGTTTGAAAAAAATTTTCAAAAATTTTCAAAAATTTTTTTCCTGAAACAGGTTTAGCGCGTCATGAAACGTGGAAATTTTAAATTTGAGCAAAAACAAATTTTTTTCAACTTGGTAAAAATTTTTTCAAAAATGAAAAAAATTTTCAAAATTTTTTTTTTCCTGAAACAGGTTTAGCGCGTCATGAAACGTGGAAATTTTAAATTTGAGCAAAAAAAAATTTTCTTCAACTTGGTAAAAATTTTTTCAAAAATGTTTGAAAAAAATTTTCAAAAAATGTTTTTCCCTGAAATAGGTTTAGCGCGTCATGAAACGTGGAAATTTTAAATTTGAGCAAAAAAAAATTTTTTTCATCTTGGTAAAAAATTTTTCAAAAATGTTTGAAAAAAATTTTCAAAAATTTTTTTTTCCTGAAACAGGTTTAGCGCGTCATGAAACGTGGAAATTTTAAATTTGAGCAAAAAAAAATTTTTTTCACTATTTATTCCGTTTAGACGGTCCACCCTGTATATTTTTCAGTGAAAATTCTACCAGTTCTTCGCTGACAGTAGGGTTAACTACCTACCAAATTTGACTGCTCTCCGTCAAGTAGTTTTTTAGTAAATACACCAACAGACAGACAGACAGACAGACAGACAGACAGACAGACAGACAGACAGACAGACTGACGGAATTGAAAAACCTATATTTTCGGAATCTACGTGTTCTGAAACGTCAGAATCCGAAAAAATCTCGGAGGGTGATTTTTTCTCGAATACAATACTTCCCTTCGGTATGCGAGGGAAGTAAAATTATTAAGGCATTGCATATAACATTAGCTTATCGACCTCAGATAGGGTTGTGGGCATGCCCACCCACAAAACTCATAGTTTTGGAGAAAAAAAAAATAAACAAAAAGTTCGCAAATTTTCAATAAAATCTTTTGAGAACTGCTGGAATATTGAGGTAGGTTTAGATCGTCGCGCGTGTCTGTGCCTATGATACTCAATATTTGTGTAGATAGCTATAAAATGTCGGCGGTCTTTAGCGGTGTGGTAAATAAGATGAAAGACGTCGACGTTTTCTGAGTGTTTAGTAGATCTGATCTGAAGAAAACTATACTCTGACTCTTCCTTGTGCAATATTTTAGTTTCTGTGGGTGTTTCGTTATGTACATTATTTTTGAATTTCGGGTCGCTGTGTATTTATAGTGAAGATTTATTTTATGGACTTTACCGTTCAAGTTGTTAAATTCTTGATTACGTACAGACAAAACTTACTCGTTCGTTCTTTTTGTATTCCGTTTTGGATTTTGGACCAAGTTTTTCTTTTATTTTTCTTTATTGACAACGTTAGTTGATAGTTTATTGTTTAGTGTTGAACGGAGTACGTATGTCCTTAATTCGACGTACCGAACTGTGTATTGATGCAGATGCAGATTTCGAATTATTTACTTAGGTTTACTACAAGTTCATTGACCAAGAAAAGCAGTGGTTCTCAATTATTTTCTACATTAATATTAAAAAAATATATTAAAAAGGCTGACCTAGGTCAGTTTTTTTTCAAAGTGCCCCTAGAGGGAAAAGTCATAAAGGTTTTTTGTTTGTCTAGTCGGTCCCCATTACCACTTTTTTTTAATGACATGAAACTGATTACACCCTGTATAATAAAATTTACAAAAATAATAAAAACGGTCAGGTACCAAAATTACGAAGTTCATTATAAATAATATTAAAAACTTAAGATATGTCATTTTATTTTAAGCTAATAGTTGTGACATATAAAGCTAACAGTACGAGGAATCAGGCGGGGAGAAGCTAGTTAACTACTAGTTTCTCATATTAATTCGGAAGCAAACGGTAGTAAGCAAGCAAACGGTGAGAGCGGTACAAAAAAAAATAAAATGGGTAAAAAAACAGTAAGTGGAAAAAAACGGTAAGCGGTTAGAAAAATAATATAATAAAAAAACGGTAAGTAAGGGAACTGATAAAAACGAGCAGCATGCAAGTACCAGGCAAAAGCAAGCGATTATCTACAGCAATAACCATGCATAAATGAACGGTCGGTACAAGTGTGAAGAACTTGGTAAAACTAAATAAAACTGATACCAAATAAATAAAACGGTTTTCGGATTCGGCGCGATGTGTAACCTAAGTTATACTCTCCCTTTTCGATAAATTCAAGCTCAAAGTTTCAAAAAAACAGGTATCCGCAAATATCTCACTCCCTAAGCATTGATCTGCGACTAAGTCTATCTACACATATTTGCAAAAAAAAACGGTTTTTAAACTTCGACCTTGAATATCTCGAAAAGGGCGAGGTTTTGGGTAGTCTTGTATATAATTGAGTGCTCTACAACTTTCATGTTAATGTATTGCTGTCTGATTTTTTGGCGCGAAATATTCGCGAAAAACAATGTTTTTGAAACTTTCACCTTGAATAACTCGGAAGGGTGGGGGGGGCTAAAAAATAAAAATACGGCTTGTAGATAATTTAATTCTCTACAACTTTCACATTGACCTCATGGACATCCGATGCATAGGATGCGAGATATTTGCAAAAACTTTGACCTTCAATGTCTTGGGTAGCCATGTTGGAATATTTCTGATTTTTGTGGATTTGGGACACCTCAAAGAATGTCAGATTTTTACCAATTTTGTCCAGGTTTCCTCGTTTTTTTTTTTTTGCTAATTTCCGTGAGCAATATTCCATTGAGGATGAAATTTCAAAATTAATTAATATTGTTGTTTATAAACAAATAAGTCCTATAGAATATAAAATTCTTTGTAAAATAATAATTTTTTAATTTTTTCATGGTAGTTTCGTTTTTACATGATTTAATTCAAAATTAAGACCCAGGAGTGCCTTCACAGAAATATTGCTTTTCTCCCGAATCTCAAGTGATCTGTATTGTAAAGAACTTTATGCTTTATAAAAAGATGTGATTATGTCCAAACTAATTTAGAGGCCAGGGTCACGAAAAAAATAGAAAATTAATGGTCCACAACTTTTGATGTGCCTGCAAAAGTCAGTATTAAAAAAATTCTCAAAGCATTTAATTATGGATTGTTATTTTTTTAATAATGCACAATAATGCTGAAATAATGATTTTGCATCATGAACTGTAATTTAATACTTGATATTAACCATAACAGTTAATTCTCCTTCAGTGTTAATTTAGTTTTCTCATTAACGTAGGCAACAACTATATAGAATGGTAATTTCCTGATTTCATAATATGCATAAAGGAGGTGAAAAGTTTTCATTTTCTTAATTCCTGTAATGGTATTTCCCTCACAATAATTAGGAATCAGAAACTAACTCAGTTTTCTAAAACTCTCCAAATCTTTGATCAAATGAACTTATTAACAATTGTTATATGAATATATAAATGGTGTCAGTGTGACATATAGAACACATATTTTGAAAATGTCTCCAGAAAATCTATCAAAGAAATTGCCTAAAAGTCCTTTCGAACTGGAAAATATCCTTCAACATGCTTTGCTTATGACAGAGGTAGGAATGGACTTGAAAGAACGTTATATATCTGGAGAAAAATATATTTGCTACCTTAAAACGATTCTAAGCGGGGCCGATAAGGCAATTTCTGCATTACATTATATTTCAAAATCAACCCTTGAAGAAGGTAAACGGTTAATAAAATGTATAGAGGAGTCAGATATGCCAGTGCATATAAGCAACGAATACAAAAAATTACTGACAATCATTGACAAACAATTAAATGACTTGGAAATGAGAAATTTAGATGAAACTGAGAATTTAGATATTTCAGTAATAAGTGAAAAAATTAAATATTTAGAATCAAGGCAGAAAAATTCGGAAAATAATCTTTTGCCTCCAAATACTTCTAGCAATAAAAGTGTTAAGGCAGACATTGATGAAAAATATCCGGAAAATTTGTCAAGAGAATCTTTAATAGATTTAAATGCTGTAAATTTACCTACAGTACCGGAAGATATTTTCACCAGTTTTTCTAACAAACCTACTAGGTCATCCAGTTTATCATCACTTAAAAGTATGAGAAAAATAAAATTGTATCTGCAAAAGGCCGAAAGTTCAGATGATGAAGATAGTTCTGACAATGACGATCGTGAATTTCCAAGAATAATTTATGTAAGTTTTAGTAGTATTTCTTTAGTAGTATTTCTTATAGCCCATCAGTTCCCAAGGAAAAAATAACGTCAGAAGCTAGGAGAAAAAATAATCCTTATGGTAACTTTTCATTTTTGGTAGGTCTCTATAGTAGTAGAACAGTTTTTAAAAAAGTTATCGATGCCACTGTGGGCGAAACATAGATAAAATGGCGCAAACTTAAAAAAGAAATATTGCAGTTCTCTTGTCAAATAACAATCAAATTTATGGCGTCACGAGCGCTTTTTTCCTTGTCTTTCGGTACAAAAACTTTGAAAGCTTTTTAAAAAAAAATTGGATCGTAATATAGAAAAAATAATTTAAATAGCAAAGATGCAGCTGTCATTACTATATCATAATATATATTTTAATCGTAACATTTGTTTCTTAGTTTCTTATATTAAAAATCAATTGGAACTTCCTTTTCTCTGTTTTACAGTCTACTCCATTAAATTGTCTATATCTTGAAATATATTCATTAATTAGTGGAGTCAACAGAGGCTGAAAGTATGCCTTATTTCGGAATAACTCCGGGAAGCGGTAACTTTTGAAAATACATCTCTGAACATATCAGAAACAACATACTAAAAGTTACCAACAATAGTCCTTGAGCGTCATTTGTTATTAAACCAATTTTGTCAAATATCTCTTAAAATAATATATTCTTAAAAAAAACTAATTGCATCATTCGTAATTTTACATAAAAAATGTAAGTATATGAAGTTTTTTGTACAATTAAAAATGTTGGCTCCAGATTTTTTTAATGGAACGCGGCGACACGTAAGTACGCTGCGCGAAGCGAGGGCGCTACACTAAGTGCATGGCCACGTCGGCGCATCGCACAGCGAACATCGCACCGCACATCGCAGAGTAAAATTGAACTCAACAAAGCCTAAATGAAAGAAGAAACATGTGGCTATTGGATTATTATATTTTCAAATAAAAATAATGAATGTATGTGGGAATAGTACATATATATATGTCGGAACATAGAGATTTCCGATGAAATTGGTAAAAGCTCTACCACTTCTACATTGTTAAGATATGAACCTGAAACTTTCACACTACTCTTGAAGTAATGCATCAAGAGAGCCCGTGAGTGAAAAAAATCTAAAAAATTTATTTCTGAAGATGTACACTTTCAAAATTTCAAAATTTTGAGAAAGTGATAAGATTTGATATGTATAACTAACTTTAACCACCTATTACTCTGGTTTAAATCGCGTTATTAGATTTCTATATGTGCTGTTTTTAATAGGATTTACCTTAAAAATTAAATTAACCCTCTTTATTATACGAGAAAAAAATTTATTTTGCTCCAAAATTCGTGAAATAGGAGTAAAATAAACGTTCATAACTTTTATAAAACATTTATCTAGCATATCTGATTTTTATACATTACTTCAAGAGTAATATGTGAAAGTTCCAGGCTCCAGGTTCTTTTACCGATTTCATCGAAAATCTCTTTATGTTCCGACTTCATATATGTACTATTCCTACATACATTCATTTTTTTGTTAACTCAGTAGCCACATGTTTCTTCTTTCATTTAGGCTTTGTTGAGCACAATTTCATTAGTTAGTTCAAAAGTTACAACCAATTTAGTGTATCGCTCCGTACTTGTCGCCACGTTCCATTCTCGTGCGATAAACCAAAAAATCTGTAGCCTACATTTTTTATTGTACAAAAAACTTCATACACATTTTTGATGTGAAATTTCCCGTACTTTCGAATGGCATAATTAGTTTTTTAAGAAATATTAAGGAGATATTTGACAAAAACTGATATTTTGCTACAAAATTTGTTTAAATGACGCTCAAGGACTATTGTAGGTAACTTTTGTTGTATTTGTTCTTGACAGGTTCAGAGATGTGTTCTCCAAAGTTACCTCTTCCCGGAATTTTTCCGAAGCGAAACTCCGTTGATTTTGAAATTATCGTATTTCAATATCATGGTAGTAAAAAATGTTCAAATTTTCTGGACAGAAGTATTAGTCTAGTCAATGAACGCTCAAGGGGGTGTAGAGGATATAGTCGGGAACAGAATTTTTGACTTCGAGGCTTAGTTTCGAGTAGTTAGGAGGAAAACGTACTAAAAGTCCCCGAACCTACGAGGTGAGCGAGGTGCAGGGAGGCACGTGGGAAGACATTTTTTTTTTGTTTTTCGCCTACATCTCGAAAACAGTACATCGTACCGAAAATGTTACTCGATTCAAAATGAAAGCTGACAAAATTTTCTGCAAGATTATTATACTCTTTGCAAATACAAAACGAAGAGTATATTGTATTCGATTGGCACATTTCTAAGACCGGAAATATTTCTCGTAGAAAAAAAAATCGGTAAAGGTATTTACACAGAACTTCCCTCATTATTTGTGCATGGCGGTCACTCTAAAAAATTAATTATTACGAAATGACATTGAGAATAATAATTGAAATACAGTTATTGCTATTATTACAAAGAAAACTTGATAAGTTTTGGTCAAAAAAATATAGTTTGCTTATTCAACAGCAAAATTTCAATACTAAATAGCAGGTGCCACATATGGCAGGCTTGCGCAAATATCTTTAGAGGTGTTTTAAAACCTCATGAGCTGTGACCTTCATATGCGCAGAGAAGTAGTGTTAGATCTAGGTTCTGGCTCCCCCTACTCTGCTCACCCCCCACTCCCCACTCCGATGATACACAAAAAGAAAGGTTGCCTCTGATTGGTGTATCTAAAAGTTCCCACAACTTTTGAACGGGAAGAGATATTTGAATTTTTTAAAATGATTTCGGCAATAAACAAAAAAGAAGAGCGATTCATCAACTAATCGATCTAAATTAGAAGGGGCTAGTTATCTTGGTTTAAAAAAAACAATGATTTCATGTTTAAATTCTTTTTTATTAACTTTTTATATATCTTGT
Organism: Stenurella melanura; assembly: GCA_963583905.1. Classification (NCBI taxonomy): domain Eukaryota; kingdom Metazoa; phylum Arthropoda; class Insecta; order Coleoptera; family Cerambycidae; genus Stenurella; species Stenurella melanura. Next base: position 82,373,197 of record OY757312.1, read on the forward strand.
CATTCTCTTCCTTTCCTCTTCTTTAAATTTTTTTTTTTCACTCTTTGACATTTTTGGTGGTGGTTTTCTTATTATCTCTCGTGATAAACAATACGCTGTGGGGTTGTATGTGGGATAATTATCATGATCCCAATTTTCTTCCTAAATTGACATTAAAAAAATATAACTTAATTTTACGCATTACATTTTTAGACACTTACACATACTACCACTGGCGTAGGTATTGATGATTTTGGTTGTCTATCAATGAGATCCTCATCCCAATTTTCTTCCTAAATTAACATTAAAAAAATATAACTTAATTTTATGCATTACATTTTTAGACACTTACACATACTACCACTGGTGTAGATATTGATGTTTTTGGTTGCCTCTCAATGAGATCTTCGTCCCAATTTTCATCCTGAAATTAAATAATTAAAACACTCCAATTTTATATGTTGCATTGGTTTTAAATGCTTACACAGTCTACCACTGGTGCAGGAGGTAAGACTACTGGCAACCGATTATAATATGTACAGTCATCCCAATTTTTGTCCTGAAATTAACATCTTGAAAATACTTCTTAATTTTTAACATTTCATATACTTACGTGAGTGGAGACTGTGACTAGGGGTAGTGATCTCCTTAATTGTTTGTCTGACATTTTGTAATCTATAAGAAATATCAGATAGGCATTTAATCAACATAATAATTTTATTTAATTATGTGTTTTAACTTTTAAATAACAAATAACTATTATTGTTCAGATAATTACATATTAACGGAGTAAATTATAATGTTTATAAGATTACCATCTGAAAACATTGGAAAGGAAAATAAAAAAGTAAATAGGACGTAGATATATATTTTATTGATGACAAAATTTGTAAATATTTAAGAATAAAAGTAGTAAATAAATATATAAAAAATAACGTTACTTTCGTTAAAATGTGACTATATAAATTTTGAACCGCAACGAAGAGTAAAGAATTTAGTCCGATAAATCTATTTCTTGGGCCATGCTAAATTCACCGAGTTCGTATACGGCGTAATCATACACCAAATACAAGTCTCGGTGTTGAAAAAATAAACACATGCCGAAATTTACTGTGTCATAGCCACACACCTCGCAGTGCGTGTGGCCTTCGAGATGCGCATGCATTGCGTTTACATGAATCTCTCCGTTGCGATAAGAGACAGCAACTTCACGTAATAACCCACTTCGATACGTGCGAAGAAAACAACTGTAACAAATTACGTGATCAAATGCCCCTTGACTATTAAAAATAACGAAATAAAGGGAGCAAGTGGTAAACTGACTAGAGCAAAGATATTCACTTCCAGGTCGCATAATCCCTCTGTTAGCTACTGGCACGGGGGGTCTGAGGACTAACCGAGGTGAGGGAATATGCCGTCTGCTTCTGGGTTCCAGCCCCCGAAGGATACGTAATACATGGCTGTCACTACCTAGACCTGCCAAGCATCGATCATACGAGTCACCAATAACTAAATAGAAAAATATAAATTAACTGACATCAAATTTTGAAATTAGTTTTGTACTCACTGGTACTACATCTGGCTACTTCTTCTACGTTTTCGGACATGATATTGATGGTTTGTAACTGTTGATGTAGTTCTTGAGGAACTGTTGTATTTCTTAGACCTTTAGTGTGTATTTATATCGTTCACATGTTAACCCACTTTCTCTATTTCTATTTTTTAAACGTAAATGTCAATACTCATATTACCCAGTTCTTACCGTTTATACATTAGCTTTCTCTAATGATACAATAAGGTCATTTGCTATGTATGTCACTTTTCCATGGCTTCACTGGGAGATAATTTTTTAATTTTAATTTGTATAAATAATCAGTTGTGTTCAATTCTTGACATTAGTACTCATACATAGCTACGATCAGTAACAACAAATTTATTAGGTAAGTTATCTTATTTTCAATATAAATTTTTAGTTATAAGATTTTTCCATCACTTTTTAGAGATGGCACAAAACACACTAAAAAACCTAAATGCTTTAGGTAGTTTTGAATTCGAAACTATAAAATTATCAGAATTAGAAGTAAACAAGTCCTACAAGACAGGGGTTTTCCGCAGTATAGATACTGTTTTCGGTCGAAGAATTCTAGTGGAGTTGTTGGATCTGGGTAAATACGTTTTTCTACCGGAGAGGTTTAAATCTATGGGAGAATCCGACATCGAGAACACTAATAAGAAAAATTTGAAAATAATATTTAAGGGTCAAAAGAAGTTGGAGAATGGACGAATGGCTAATGATATTGAATTCATAGAAAATTAAGATATGTATTAATATTAAGTTTTCTCTTTTTTAATCGTATAATTATATTAAATGAGTAAACGGCAAAAGTTAAGTTGGGATATAAAAATAACAAAAACAGCTTTTAAAGGTAGAATAACAACACTTGCTGTGCATAATAATTTAAATTTTAAGGATCCAACTATTTTTTTAAAGGAAGTTTCTTATATTTTTCCAGATATTATCCAAAAAGTTAAATTATTTCCATGTAAAATTAATGCCACATTTGTAGCTAATTTTACGTGTCCTAAGGGCAATGATGATGATGACTCATTATCTCAAGTATTTTATCTTACTACTAAAGTTCAAAATTATTACGATACAACTAATGCTGAAACTTGGTATGAAGAACATATTTACGATAAATTGTTAAAAAAACTGAGCGAGTTTTGTGAAAGAGGTTCGGGTTGGGCTTTGGAAAAAATCGTAGAGTTAGATATAAATATTAATAAGTGTTCATTTTTTTCTGTTGGAGCAACATTTATTGATCTTCCTCAGGAAATTATTAATAAGAAAGCCGTTATAAATATTCAATGTTTTGATGATGCATGTTTTGCTTGGGCAGTAAATTGCGCTTTTCAAAATATACCAAAAAATTCTCATAGAATTTCATCATATAGACATTTTTCTGAACATTTAAATTTAGATGGAATAAATTTCCCGTTTTCTTTAAAACAGTTAGGAAAATTTGAAAAACAAAATGATATGTCAATTAACATTTATTGCTTAAAGAGAAAAAACTATAGAGAGAAATGGTTTGTGGGTAAAGAAATTAATATATCTGATGAGGAGGAGGGGGATTCTGGCGATGATAATAATGACTCTGATATTAATGCTAACTCGAAATACGAAATTGTGCCTATCAGAGTTTCTGATAATATTAAAAATATGCATGTAAATTTATTGTTGGTTCAAAAGGAAAATGAATTAAATAATGTGAATGAACAAGAAACTTCTTATCATTTTTGTTACATAAAGTCACTATCTAGATTGGTGAAGAATCAACTTTCAAAAACAGAAAAACGGAAATTCATATGCAACAGATGTTTGACTTTTTTTTACAATGAAGAAAAACTAAGAAATCATGAATTAGATTGTGTGAAATTTAAGGGGGTAAAATCAGTTTTTCCAAATTCAGAAAATAAATGGATTAAATTCAAAAATTATAGATATAAAGAACGTGTCCCTTTTATTATATATTTCGATTTAGAGACATATTTATTACCCATAGAAAACGTAATGCCATCGTGCTCAACTTCCTATACAGCAGCATATGAAAAGCACATACCTTACAGCGTAGGTTACTATTTTCATTGTAGTTTTGATGATAGTTTATCCATGTACAATTTTAAAAGAGGAGAAAATTGTGTAGAGTGGTTTATTAATGAATTGAGTGATATTGCGAAAAATGTGTCAGATATATTTAATACACCATTTCAAATGTTACCGCTAACTCCTGAACAAATTGAACATTTCAATCAAGTCGCATTATGTCACATATGTGAACAAATGTTCACGGTTGAAGACCCTAAAGTTAGAGATCACTGTCATATTTCGGGATTGTTTCGTGGAGCTGCTCATAATTCCTGTAATCTTAATTATAAAGTTTTGAATTACATCCCGGTGGTAAGCCACAATTTACAAAACTATGATTTACATTTTTTTATTCAACAGTTATGTACTCAATTAGACGGGCCTATCAAATTGTTACCTTTCAATAAGGAAAAATATAAATCTTTTACTAAAATACTCAAATTTGAGTATGAAGATGAAGGAAATATATATCATCGTAATATTCATTTACGATTTATAGACTCTTTTAATTTTATGGCAAAATCATTGGATCAGCTTGCCTCATACTTAGACGATTTCAAAATTACTAAAAAAATGTTTCCAGCATTATCTTCTGATCAAATTCAGTTAATATTAAGAAAAGGTGTGTTTCCATATAATTATGTAAATTCATTAAACAGGTTAAAAGATAAAGAACTGCCTAGTAAAGAAAAATTTTATAATAGATTAAAATATCAACATATTACTAATGAACAATATAATCATGCAAAAAAAGTTTGGAGTAGTTTCAACTGTCAAAACTTAGGCGATTATTCTGATATTTACCTTAAAACTGACGTGTTGCTTTTAGCAGATGTTTTCGAATCTTTTCGAGAATTATGTTTACAAACTTATAATTTAGACAGTGTTCATTACATCACCACCCCCGCTCTTGCATGGGATGCCTTATTAAAGGTTTCCAAGGTTGAACTCGAACTTTTTACAGACGTGGATATGCTTCTTTTCATTGAGAAAGGAATCAGAGGTGGTCTTTCGACTTGTATTCACCGACATGCAAAAGCTAACAATAAATATATGGATAACTATGACTCAAACAAAGATGATACTTTCTTAACCTATTTTGATGTTAATAACCTTTATGGGTTCGCGATGTCTTTTTTTATACCTAAATCTGACTTTCATTGGCTGAGTATTAAGGAAATTGAAGAATTAAAAATCGAAAAAATTGAAATTGATTCCTCGTGTGGTTATATTTTGGAGGTAGATTTAGAATATCCGGATGAAATTCATGATTCTCATGCAGATCTGCCATTCTGTCCAGAGAAACTCATACCAAAAGGTAGCAAATGTAAAAAGTTAATGGCAACCCTCTATAAAAAGGAAAAATACGTAGTTCATTACATTTATTTGCAACAATGTTTAAAGCATGGTTTAAAGTTAAAAAGAGTTCATAGGGGTATAAAGTTTTTTCAGTCTCCTTGGATGAAATCATATATTATGTTAAATACAAAATTGCGAACATTAGCAAAAAATGATTTTCAGATCGAATATTATAAATTATTAAATAACGCTGTGTTTGGGAAATCAATACAGAATGTTCGCAATCTTCGGGATATTAAATTAGTAAGTTCCTATGACAATGCATACGGTATGAACTATTATGTCTCAAAACCAAATTTTAAGGATCGTGTAATATTTGACGAAAACTGTGTAGCTGTTGAAATGAATAGATGTAAGATATTCTTTAATAAACCTATTGTAATAGGCTTCACTGTTTTAGACATTTCAAAAACTCAGGTGTATAAATTTCATTATGAATACATGAAAAATAAATTTTCTCCAGACTGTCTTAAATTATGCTACACTGACACCGATAGTTTGCTTTATCAAATTAAAACTAAAGATTTTTATGCTGATATTAAAGATGATTTAGAAAAATGGTTTGATACCTCGAATTACAAATTGGATAATCCTTTTGGTTTCCCAAGAGTTAATAAAAAAGTAATGGGTGTGCTTAAAGATGAATTAGGTGGGAAAATATTTGATGAATTTGTAGGTTTACGATCAAAAATGTATGCTGTTAGGGTTTACAAATCAGAAAAAGATCAGTGTAAGGCTAAGGGTGTTGTTAGCTGTGTAACTAAGTCTCTAACTTTAGATGACTATAGACGTTGTTTAGAAACGGGGGAAGCTGTGAGAAAAAAACAAAATTTAATCAGATCAGATCGTCACAATGTCTATACTTATGAACAAAATAAACTGGCATTAGATTTATCAGACGACAAACGATATATATTTCAAAACGGCATAGATACTCTTGCCCATGGACATTATTCTTTACGTTTAGACCAATAATTTTCAAAGCTGTTCTTTCTATTTTTGTCTCTCAATTTTTTATTAACATGTTATTATAAAATATAATCTATTATATAATGTAAAATTGTAAAGATAGTTTTTTATCTGTCTTCTAACCACATGTTTCTATTTAAATAAAAAACATTTTAAATAAATATTTTTATTTCTTATAACGATATATTTACAATAAATCTTTCGAGTCTATCCAAGCGTTTTTCTTCAATCCTAGAAATTTCACGTAAGCCTTTTTTCCTTTTTTCCTCAAAACCTTCTCTACCAAGTAGACATCAGAATACTTTGCTTTTTGTAATTCGTGTCCGTAAAATCCTCCGGCTATTTCTAATCCCTCCATATCAGATAAAAGATATGTGACAGGATTAGTTCGTTGGGTTTTTCTAATAGTGAAAAGTTCTGTGCTCCAATTAGGGTTATAACCTTTATCAAAAATACTTTTATACTTGCTTATACGAACTACGTTTCCAACCTTAAATTTTCCACTACCAAAAATTTTAATATTGGTGTATGCGCTTTGAAGCAGATGTTTTTCGTTCTTTTTTCTCCTAGCATCGATCGGTCGCATTCCAATAGTTCTATGTACAGTCTCATTATATTTTTTGGTTATCTCTTTTAAAATATCAATCCACTTATATTTTCCTCTTACACTAAATTCAAAGTATAATCTACTTTTCAGCGTACGAATAACTCGTTCGACTATTGCAGCTTTTATCGGACTGAAAGTAGAATACATATTCACGGAATTTTCTTTACATAAGTCTTGAAACTGTTTATTCCAAAATTCTCCGCCATCGTCTACTTGAAGATTTTTCGGCAATTCTTCCTTAAAAATTTTTTTCATAGCTGTAGTAACTTCTTTTCCGGTTTTATTTTTAAGCGGTTCGGTCCATAGAAATTTACTAAAACAGTCTATCGCCACTAAAATGTATTTATAACCCCTATTCTGTTTGGAGAATTTTTGAAAATCTGCCAAATCGGCCTGCATTAAATCATGCAGACCTCGAATAATCACCCTTCGTCTGGGAAAGTTTTTACGGGCAGGCTTATGCAATTCACGAACGATTTGCAGTTTTTCCATGTCAACACACTTTTTTAACTAATGATACCTTCTTCCGATAGTTCTTCTAATATACTAGTAATTTGATTGTCCACTGAATTATTACCGGCATTTTTCTCGGCACAGAGAAGTCTAAGTCGATCAACTAATTCATTTACTGAGTTCCAATAAACGTACTGAGGAGTGGCGTTCGAAGTGACCCGAAGACCACTACCCGGTACCGAGAAGAACCTGTCTCTGAATCTGGTGTCAACAGGAAACAGTTTTTTAATTATATTTCTGTATTTATTGGACTTGTTTCCATTTATCTGACCATCTGATTTATATCCTCTTTTATGAGCGTTGGTTTGGCGCAAGATATCGCCGTACCTCAGTAAATCTGCCTGGGTATAATCTTCCGGATTTTTCATAAAAACTAATTGATACAGTCCGTTAGTACCTTCATATTTCCTATCATTTATAATTATATCGTTTCCACTTATTTCAACATTACTATCGCCGATCATCCATTCCTGAGTCTCCGGATTAAAACGTATTCCATATAGACTGTCCGTCACTCCAATGGTATCGCTTACGAGCATTTGTAAATATTTTTTCGGTAGTTGTTCAAACTGACTCAGGGAAGTATTTATTTCCTCTCGTGATTCCGGAAGATTATAGTGTCGTTGCATAAGCTCAGTAGAGAGAGGGGTTGAGGATGTCTCAGCTACTGTTTCTGTTCGAACAAAGGCCGGACCCGGATCATCCCAATCTCTCCGAGCGGTAGATTGTGAACTCTTCCCCCACTTAATAATTTTAAAATCCTTACTTTTTCTTTTAATACCCTGATCTATTTCTCCTAAATCAAATACATCTTCATTTTCCTCCTGTTTTTCTTCCTCTTTCTTAGGTGTTTCGGTTTTTGGGATAGACGGGGGTTCCTTTTTTATATTATCCGCAATTGTTTTGAGCGGATCTATTAAAGGTTTTAAATTTTTTTCCAATATCTTATTAGCTTCAATTCGAGTCTTTTTAAGTTTCAAAAATTTTTTCCTTAGGACGTTTCGCGTTTTTATTAGGTCCTTCTTCAGATTTTCATCAGCAGCAGCACGGATTTTCTTCACCTTCATGTTGAACGTACACGTGTATTAAACATACTACTAATTTCTACCCGAATTATTTTATAAGTAGATGAAAGTGTCGAGACCTTTGCGGTATCTCCGCCCAGATTTGACGTCTGCACATTTATCCACGAGTAAAAAATTGAATTTCTCCTTCCAACAAAGCCGACACATTTCTTTAAATTCGTCGAAGGTCATATCGTTGGAAATGTGATGATCGTTGAATACATGTTTTAAGTTAAGGTCATCCTGCTCGAAAAGGACAATTAGGTTAGTATTGTCCCTCACGAGCTGTTTTGACGCGCGGGAGTAGGTCTGACATAAATATAACGTATCGATTAGTTTATGTCGACCCATGCTGAAATATTCTCTAATAGGACTCTGAGGAGTACATTGTACGTCATCGAAAATGAAAATAGAATTCGGTTTTGCATCGCCAGGCGAAATAATCTTTTCGGTGTCATCGAAGAACTTGTAGTAACCGATAAAGGGAAGGCCACTTAAAATTTTATCCAAATATACGTACATAGGTTGATTCAAAGACTTTGAATAAATATAAATATTTTCGAAGCACAAGCCGTTTGGGTTCACAATGAGGCTTATCGCCAAATTGGTCTTTCCGGACCCAGACGGCCCGGCTATTAAAGCCCGAACGTCATTGTTGAATAAGTCGCCGTGTCTCTTCTGTTGTATGGCATGTTCCTTATCCGTTGCCTCAGTAATTTTCGACGTATGATTTTCGATAGGAAAATTTTCCTTCTGCTTTACGAATCGCATGTCAGTATCGAGAGTGTGTGCCACGACGATCGAACGAAAACTAACCCGCTATGGGAAACGTCATGTCAAAAGTTACAGGAAGGCGGCTCGGGGACGGGCCTCCTGGACCTGGTATCTGGACCGTGGGCGGCGACCTCACGATTTTGGCAAAGCCATCGAAGAGTTCCACGTCCGTTTTAAACGATCTGATTAATAAACTTCCTTTCGAGATGCACATACCGGGCGGATATCAGTTTTGCGGACCGGGCACACGTCTCGAGAAGCGACTACAGCGGGGGGACAGTGGGATAAATAAACTGGATTCTTTATGTAAGGAGCACGACATAGCGTACAGGGACAGTAGTGAGTTATCGACCAGGCACGCGGCAGATCGTCGACTCGCCGAAGGAGCTTGGAAACGTGTCAAGGCGAAAGACGCTTCGTTTGGAGAAAAAACAGCCGCTTACCTCGTTACTAACGTAATGAAGGCTAAAACGAAATTAGGAATGGGCGTGAAGTGCCCCCGTCCAAAGAGAATTAAACGAAAACCGAAGAAGATTCCGTTCAAGGGTGGCGTTGTAAAGCCGATTGCGTTAAAGCTGAAATCTGGAAAAATTGAAGATTTGAAGAAGGGGGCAAAACTAGCTCTGTTGGCGGCTAGAAATACCGTCAAGCGAACGGGGGGATTGAAGAAAATTAATTTACCCCGGGTTATGCCCATACCGAAAAGAGGAGGATTCCTTCCGTTTTTACTGCCCATGTTCGCAGGACTTTCGGCCTTAGGGGGACTAGCAGGCGGGGCGGCCGGCATCGCAAAAGCGGTAAATTCCGCCAAGGAGGCACAGAAGCAACTCGAGGAATCACAACGTCACAATAAGACGATGGAGGCTATCGCAATGGGAGGAAAATCGGGAAGCGGACTGTATCTGAAGCCATATAAAAAAGGACTAGGTCTATACATTCAAAAAAACTAATGACCTCGTTACCTCGACGACCCCTAACCAATTTCGATCTGATTACGTACGCTAGAATATGGAAGATTCCTCACTTTTCGGGTGTTTTCATGAGAAATACTCTTCCTCGAAACACTTCACCTGCTCCGTACGAAAGAGGTATAGTGAATTTAGATGTTGATGAGGGTACTCACTGGTGTGCGTATCGAAAAAATAAAAATGTTGTAACTTGGTTTGATAGTTTCGGCAGTATCCCGCCCCCTAAAGAGGTTTTGAAGTATTTCCGAGGTAACGATATTATTTACAACCATGACGCTTTTCAGTCCTACAACACCTATATATGCGGACACTTATGTTTACTCTTTTTGAGGCTCGACGAGAGTGATATTTAGAAGATGTCTTTAACGTTCACATTAGTGGCGCGGAACAGTGTTTTAAATGCATCATACTTTCCACCTATCGAATTGGATCCTACTGAGAAATATTCTTTAGGATTAATAGGTTTCTTCAGCTATCATTCCATACCGAATGTAGACGAGGGGGGCAATAAATTCTATTTCGGCAAGAAGTTTCTGACTTTACCAGTGGGGTCATATGAAATTGGAGATTTGGAAAAATACATAAATGATAATGTGACGGAGAACGAAGACAGAATTATTTTGAGGCCCAACCTTAACACGTTTCGAGCCGAGATTTTCAGTGAGAAAAATGACATAGATTTTACCAAAGATGACTCCTTGTTTCGAGTACTGGGATTCTCTCAAAAAATATTAAAGGCCAACCAGCTACACACTGCTGATAAAATAATGCAAATTTTCAATGTGACTACCGTAAGAGTTTCCGCCAATATAACCTCTGGAGCCTATTTAAATGATGAACTCGTTCATACGATTCATGAGTTTTCGCTGAACGTCGCTCCAGGATACGCGATAAGTGAAACCCCCCGAAATATAATTTATTTACCAGTGATAGCTAGTTCCATCAGCAATATAACTCTCAAAATCACCGATCAGCACAATAGACTTATTAATTTTCGAGGAGAGGAAATTGTTGTGAGACTGGAATTAAAAAAGTTATAATGGGATTTTCGTTCAACAATAAATCCGGTGTAGTTTCCGGCGATGGTGCATCGTTTCCTCATCAAAAACATATAAAAAGGAATTCTTTTAGGAAGAAAGTGAACAGTAATTCGAGTGCTAAAGAACGTTTAACACCGGAAAACGTTTTGTTTCTCAAATCGTTAGGTTATAAAGTGAAAGATGAGTATTAATCAGCTAAATGTGTTTGAGGACATCCCCTTCGATGACATAATCACGAAAAAGGAATTTCACACATATTTACCGTATAACAGTACAACTTTTAATCAAAACGACGAAATCCGCATTCCCATCCAATCACAGGACATCTATACTCTTCCCAGTGAAAGCTTTATTAACATAGAGGGCACCTTTAACCACGCCGCAGATCCAGACTGCAAACTGGTTAATAACGCATATGCCTACCTTTTTGATGAAATACGTTTGGAACTTAACGGGGTGGAAGTAGACAAAGTTAGAGATGTTGGATATACGTCAACGATAAAAGGTTTGGCATCCTTGGATAAAGCAGAGAGTGAATCGTTGGAGATGGCCGGGTGGTGTCCCTTTAAAGAAAACAAGACTTTAACAGCGACTCAGTTCAATGCTTGTATTCCACTAAATTTTCTGATGGGATTTGCAGAATTCTACACCAAAATTTTTGTAAATTGCAAATTGGAATTAATTCTCATAAGATCACACACCGATGATAACTGTTTCAAGGGTACAGCAGGTGAAATTAAAATTACTAAACTGCAATGGCACGTACCTCATGTTAGCGTCAATGACGAAGCAAAACTAAAAATTATGAATTCCCTTAAGAAAGATCGCCCAATCCGGATGGCATTTCATAGGTGGGAGCTTCACGAATTACCTTCTCTTCGTTCGAACACATCAGACAAATGGACGATCAGGACATCTTCTCAGTTAGAAAAACCTCGATACGTGCTAGCAGCATTTCAAACCAATAAAAAAAATGTCAAAGAGGCCGATGCCACAGATTTCGATCACGTGCGAATAAGAAATATTAAATTATATTTGAATTCCGAAAGCTATCCTTATGATAAACAGAATCTTGATTTTGGACTGGGACGCTACTCGGTGGCTTATTACATGTATAAAATATTCCAGAAAGACTATTACAACAGAGAAAGTAGTCAGCCCATATTATCATTCGAGCAATTTAAGAACAGTCCTATTTTTGTCATAGACTGCAGTAAACAGCTAGAATCAATCGTCACGTCCACGGTTGATATACAATTGGAATTTGAAGGTGATGAACCTTTCCCCGCCAAAACAAGTTTATTCGCACTTATTCTTCACGATGCACTTGTGGAATACAACCCCGTTACAGGAATTGTTCACAAATTGATTTAAAAGGGGGGGCCATATATAAGAGTAAAAATAAAAACATGTTGATTAGTAATGTTTAACATTCACATGGTAATATGAAGTTTTTGGTGCTAGATTTACAATTTTACCCCTCACCACATCCTGCTGTAAAGGAAATGTGTATCTATGATGGACAGAAAATAGGACATTTCGTTTTTCAACCAGAAATTAATTTTTCCGCCTTACCTGATGAGTGTAAAAGACAGGTTAGATGGCTTCAACATAATCATATATACATTCCGTATAACAGTGGTTACGTAAGCATTTCAGAAATTTCTAATATACTGACAAGTTTAACCAAGGAAGTGGATCGACTATACGTTAAAGGGCAGATAAAGGAAAATTTTCTTAAGGAACACTTGCCGAATATAGAAATTATAAATATGGAAAATATGTGGGACTGCCCTACTATCGAAAAAAGTGCACCGTTATGTGTATTTCACACCTCTCCATCTTGTTATTGTAGCATTAATATATCTCAACGAATGTTTCAATTTTTATTGTCAAAAATGTCATAATATGTATACATTTGCGAATAAAACTCGATATTAAAATATATTAAGTTTTTTATTTCATCATCTTAGGAATTACACACACCTTCATAACGACCTCTACATTTAAGAGTTAATAAAAATGTTAGAATTATAAACAACAGTATACAAAACATAATTAGAAAAATCAAATACAAGGAATAATACGTATCCGGGTACACGTCAGAGTTCCATAAAACAGGTATCCAATCCAAGTCAAGGACAGTTCTATTTGTGAAAATAAAGCGTAATTTATAATACAAAATGGGACTGTCAAAATTTTTTAAAAATGTGTCGGATTCGTCCACAAATACTCTTGTCTCGTTGATGCTTTGCAGATGCATTCTTCTCCAATCTCTGGGCCATTCCGGCTTGTAATGAGTAGTTTTAATGATCGAACTAAAATCAGTTGTAATGAAGGCTTCGGTAACATCTTCTGGTTGTAATATAACTAGTTTATTATGCAGGAACGCAACCAATTGGAAAACTGACACTACACTATTAAACTGCATTGTTTTTTCTCACGCAAGCTGGACAATCAATAATTCGTGGGCCGGGACCGTCGATCTCATCACATCCACGTCCTGAAGGTTTATGCTCACGACATTCCATGTAGCATTTCATAAGAGGATCGTTTCGTATATAACCTGGCAATAGATGCCAACTCCCCCCCAAATCCCAAACACTCAACGTTTTAATGAAATTTTTTGGTAAGTAATTGATATCTACTGGATTCATTTTTGATAAGGAACGGAGATTTTTGTGAGATACGATCGCATCCCACACCTTGCTTGCGATAACTTGTTCGTTCACGTTCATATTGATATATACTAATCTATTTCACGAATTGCCGTTTGTTTTTGTTCGTATGAGAGAGGGGGAGAGGGCATATTATTAATACAAAAGAAAACATTCCGCAGTTTCATCAAATCATTCGAAATGATTAGATCAAAGTTACTATTAGAATCTAGGTTTTTTTTAAATAAGTCGTATTCATTATGTTTATCCACCGGGATTAATGTTGAAAATAATTTTCAACCCTCTGTATTAATTTTAAAGAAATCAGTGAGTAGTGCCGTTTCGTTTTCCAGTTGTGAATTTTTAGAATTTTTAAAATTGAAAACTGTTCTCTTGGATTATTTTTCCTCCATCAGTAGTGTAGAAGAATGCCAGAACCAAAATATCCAATTTGAAAATTATATTTTGAAGTTTACGGAAGAAGCAGGTGAAAGAATATTAAGAATTATTGGTAAAAAAGGAAGCGTTAATGTTACATTAAACGCAGAAAGTTTCAGTAATTTACTGCTTCTTGAAACGCTAATTAATCATAAAATGGAACAGCTTAACCAGATTGACGTAAAATGGTACTATAGCTCATGCCTACACCGATATTTGGATACACTCAGTATACAGACCCAGCTCACTCTACAAGAATTTATTTTGAAGGAGAAATTGCAAAATAGGGCTAGTGACGAGTTAATAACGGCTATGCTTGAAATACTATTGTTCCACGAGAGAGACATTTACAAAGACATTTCATTAATTAAGATTTATAAAATTTAAAAATACTAAATAAAAGTGTTTCAAATTTTACCAATGTTTTATTTACCTTGTATCATCGTAAAACGGAATATCTTGAGGAATTTCAAGGTTGTTATATAAACTTAAAAAAGCAGCTTATAATATCGACACAAAATATATTCAATTCAAAGAATAAAACAAAGATCAAAAATATAACTCACCTGCTATGTATAGTACAGTAAACAATAATAATTTTATTTACTCTGTTAGTTCAAAGAAAACCTCGTTCTTATATACACATTGCAAACGAAAGGAAATTAAAAATAAGAACATTTTTCTTATAGATTACTATATCATACAATGTATGTACCAGAATGAACCATGTTTCTAGTTGTAAAAATATTGACATCGTTTATATAACAAATCTAGGTTATTAGTGTAGGTCAAAATGCAATATTATGTTTGAATGTATAATATAAAGACAAAAATGCAGTTTCAATTTATTAATAGACAGGGTCGGATTAAGAAAAATATGGATGTTAATTTTCGTAAATTTGATTATACTTGATCGTTCCCTAATTACATGAATTATTTTAAAAGTTTTATTTTTTCGTTATTATACGAGGGTTAAGGAAATCATGTATACATAATCTCATATTATTAACAATCATTTTTATTCTTATGGAAACATCCTAAATATGTTTGCTTAATTGTTTCGCCATTTATTCAACATTATCTACAGGGTTGAACAAAATTATTGTATATTTAGGAACTTATGCTATAAGTGAAATATCCGAATATCATCAATATTTCTAAAATAATTTTAGTATTAATTCGAGAGATTATACAGTGTTAAACAAAAGAATCAAATTAAATTTAAAATCTACTATTACACTCTTGTTTCGTTTTTCGCTCACGTAGTATATTCTTAAGGAAAAGATAATAGTGAATTGAAGATCAATTTGATGATGAAATTTATTTAAAAAAAACGAAATCTCTCTTCTAGTTTCAAAGTTATTGCACTTTTACTGGTCGACCGATCAGAGGTAACCTTTCATGTTTATACAGAAGGTCAAGTAAGTTAAGGTGAATTCGAACATAAATTATTGTTTTTCATAATTCGAATAATTAACACATCATCCTCCAGATCCACCAATCAGAGGCAACCTTTCTTTTTACGTCATCAACAGGTTGCTTAACGATGAAGCTCGAGAAGAAATCTTTTTAAAAAATTCAAATATCTCTTTCCGTTCAAAAGTTATGGGAACTTTTAGATACACCAATCAGAGGCAACCTTTCTTTTTGTGTATCATCGGAGTGGGGAGTGGGGGGTGAGCAGAGTAGGGGGAGCCAGAACCTAGATCCATCACTACTCAGAGACATAATCGGTCCTGTTGACTCAGTTACACTTCTTAAAAATATTATATTTATTGTTTACAATTTATCCCGAGCTCTTGTTTATGTATACAGCAAGTCAGCCTCCAGTGCCTTCAAAAACATACTTATAACTCAGATTAAACTTTGCCTTTTGCGCATTTCGCGGCTCATGAGATTCTGAAACACCTCTACAAATGTCCACCATGACTGAATTATTTCTTGGGATGACCACCCTGTACATTTTTCAATAAAAGTATAATAGGTCCATATGCCAGATATTATTGCCATCTGTCACATTTTCAATCCAACATTCACGTAATGGGGTGGAAGTATAGTGGTGGTCAAAAAATTTCATTTAATTTGAAATTTTTCAAAAATGTTGGTAAAAAAATTTTCAAAATTTTTTGTTCTGAAGTAGGTTTAAAATGCCAAACGTAGAAATTTTAAATTTGAACAAAACGGAAAGTTTCCTTCTATTTTATAGTAGTGATAAAGAAAAGTTTAAAAGTTAAAAATTATTAATTTTTTAAAATAGGTTTAGAATGCTATGAAACGAGAAAATTTTAAATTTTAGCAAATAAAAAAAATTCGATCTATTTTGGTAGTAAAATCTTTATGAAAAATGTTGGTGAAAAAAATTTTGAAAATGTTTTTTCTGAAATAGGTTTAGAATGTCATGAAACGTGAAACTTTTAAATTTGAGCAAAAAAACTTTCCATCTATTCTAGTGTTCCAAACTGGTAAAATATTGCAAATTTTTTTTCGAAATTAGTTTGGAATGTCATGAAACGTGGAAATTTTAAATTTGAGCAAAAAAAATTATTTTTCGTCTATTCTGTAGTAGTGATAAATAGATTAAAATTGTTTTCAAATTTTTTTAAAATTTTTCAAAAACATTTTTAAATTTGTTTGAATAGTTTTAGAATGCCATGGAAACGTGGATAGTTTAAATCCTAACAAAGAAAAAAAAATCTATCTAGTGGTAAAATTTTTTTAAAATAGTAAAAAAAAATTCTAATTTTTCTTTTAAATAGATTTAGAACGCTATGAAACGTGGAAATTTTAAATTTGAAGAAATTAAAAAAAAATTCCATCTATTTTAGTGGTAAAAATTTTTTCAAAAATGTTGGTAAAAAAAATTTTCAAAAAAAATTTTCGTTTAATCGGGCTTAGAATGCCATGAAACGTGGAAATATTAAACTTGAAGAAAGAAAAAAAAATTTTTCATTCATTTTAGTAGTAAAAAATTTTTCAAAAATGTTGGTAAAAAAAAATATATTTTTTTTAAATTAGGCTTAGAATGCCATGAAACGGGAAAATTTTAAATTTGAGCGAAAAAAATAATTTTTTTTCAACTATTTTAGTAGTAAAAAATTTTTCAAAAATGTTGGTGAAAAAAATTTTCAAAATTTTTTTTTTCCGAAATAGGATTAGCACGTCATGAAACGTGGAAATTTTAAATTTGAGCGAAAAAAAATTTTTTCGTCTTAGTAAAATTTTTTTTAAAAATGTTGAAAAAAATTTTCAACATTTTTTTTCCCGAAATAGGATTAGCGCGTCATGAAACGTGGAAATTTTAAATTTGAGCGAAAAAAAAATGTTTTTCACTATTTATTCCGTTTAGACGGTTCGCCCTGTATATTTTCCAGTGAAATTTCTACCATGTCTGCGCTGACAGTAGCGTCAACTACCTACCAAATTTGACTGCTCTCCGTCAAGTAGTTTTTTAGTAAATGCACCAACAGACAGACAGACAGACAGACAGACAGACCGACAGACAGACAGACAGACAGACAGACTGACGGAATTGAAAAACCTATATTTTCGTAATCTCCGTGATCTGAAACGTCAGAATCCGAAAAAATCTCGGAGGGTGATTTTTTCTCGAATACAATACTTCCCTTCGGTATGCGAGGGAAGTAAAAATTTAAAATCACTGTGTTTGTGATCGAATTCTGAACAACTTTCAAAGAATCCGTCCGTCTGTCCGTCCGTCCGTCACGTTTCTTATAAGCACGATAACTTAAGAACGAAATGTCACATTTCTAGTATGTAGCATTGCACTTTCGGTATGGAAGTGGTCATCATCGCGCGACAAAATTTCGATGTTTTAGGAAATATCTGAAAAAATTCACAGGTACGCAGTAATGGGAGACAAATCGAATAGAGCACAGTGGCATTCTCTTTCTGTGTTCTTTATGTAGGTAGGACCCTCGGAACGTGAAAGAATGTCACGTTTTTCATGAGTAGGTGTTTTTTGTTACGTTTCATTTTCGAATGACAGTGGTCATCGTCGGGTGACAAAATTTCGACGTTTCAGCAAAAATCTAAACAAATTCAGGAGGACATAGGAAGATGAGAGAAATGGAATGGAGCAAAGCGCAGCTGTGTCTCGTTTCTCAGTGGAAGCGGTGAAAAACTTCGATTTTCATTCTCCGCTGACTTTGAGCGGCCGTATCTCGGAAACGAAGGACCGCAGCGACTTTCGGTTTGCGCTACTCGATTTCTCGTTCGATTTTAAATAGCAAAATATACCATCAAGCTCGTAAGATTTTTTGTTTGGGAGAAATGGTCCTTGAAGATGGACCGTGTAGCGCGAGGAGCGAATTCCTCGAAATTCTCACTTTAGCGGTCCATATCTCACGCAAAAATTACCGGAAAATCATCAGATTGGAAATTTAATCAGCAATCGATTAAGCGTACAAGAGGGATCAATTTTCTCTAGAAAAAGTTACAACGACTATATTGCAGTGGCGTTGAGTGAAATAAAAATCGTAGGAATTGTAGTAATTATATTTGGATATCAACGTTGGCATGTGTGAGAAAATAAACTGTAATGGAATTTTTTTAAGGAAATTTCATTAAGAGGTCAGTGTTGCTTGAGAAAAATTAAACTAAAACGTTTAGCCCTGAAAAGTCGTGAATTTAAAAATTCAGATGTTTATAACTTCTATCTAAACAAACAGAGGAACTTTATCTCTGCAAAGAAAGTTGAAATTATTTTAAGGAGCTTCAGAAAAGAAATAACAAAAAGTATCAACTTTTCGATTTTAAACGATTTTTTTATGATTCCATTCATCCCCTAAAAGTCAGACAGATCTTACAGTCAAACAATCAGAAATAGGATGTAAACGCATATGACCTTTCGTAAGCCAAATTATTAGCTATACATTTTTTATCTGATACCTTTTCCATATCTCTCATCGTTCTCGATTTATACGCAAAAATAAACCATTTCATCCTTTTTGTACTCTTAAGGAAAGTGTGGGACTAATAGCATATTAGACTTTTTATTTTACATCTCAGCTCAATACAACTTTTCCCGCAGAGATACCCCTCCGGTCACATTTTTGCGATTTGACCTACCTATTTGGACTAGTAACTAGGAAGGCGTGAGAAATATCGAATGGCGTAAACCGCAGCTCTTTATCTCGTTTAGTTCTCGAGATATGACCTCGGGAAGAGGTGAAAAACTTCGATTTTTACCTACCGGAGTCTTTGAGCGGCCGTATCTCGGAAACTAAGGACCGCTTCCCGCGATCGTATCTCGAAAACGAAACGAGATAAAGAGCGGTTTGCGCCATTCGATTTCTCTCACCTTCATACCTACCCCTGAATTTTTCACCTTTTTTTCTAAATCATCGAAATTTTTGTCACCCGATGATGAACACTTTCACACCGAAAGTAAAATATCACGAAAAACACGTAAACACGGAAAATTTGACATTTTCCATTGGGAAACTCTTACGAAGGCCCCTATTCAGAGAGAGAGCACAGATGGAAAACTCCGGTGTCCACTATTCGACTTTTCTCCGCTTACTGCGTATCCCTGTTTTTTTTAGATTTTTCCTAAAACATCGAATTGTTTGTCACCCGATGATGACAACTTTCACACCGAAAGGAGAATTCAACGAAAAACACGTAAACGTGGAAAATGAGACAAATTTTCAAATTTCTGAAGGCCCTATTCAGAAGAAGAACGCAGATGGAACACTCAGGTGTCCGCCAATCGATTTCTCTCGTCTTCCTACGCACTACGGGTGCGAACTTTTGCAGGCTTTTCCTTAAACATCAAATTTTTGTCACTTGATGATGATCACTTTCACGCCGAAAGCGAAAACACATACACACGACAAGCAATGAATAACCATAAAATTATAATGTTTGAAAAAGGAAATTACAAAAACCAGAGGAAAACAATGGAAAGACCTTTTGCGTGGTTGAGGAAATGAGGAAATCGGAATTCTTCAAAACAATATTTCTGTACTGCTAGTTTAGTTATCATTTTCAAAGACTAAAGTGTCACTTTTGCTCCCAGAAAGAATGTAAGCTCTCCTTCGGGGAGTAAAAGAGACATTTCACTCTTTCAAAATAATAATTGATTATCTACAATCTACACTCTTAGAGTGTATGCAAAAATAGTTTGTCTATATGCCACAAGATCAAACTTCTTTTTAAATCCCGCGTGGCATTGATTTTTCACAATCTGGATTAAAAATAGGTACATTTAGACCATATAAAAATTACTTTTTACAGTAATGATATGTTATTATTAGATATGCTCCTGATTTATTAGCAATATTACTAACAAAAAGTTATTGAAGATGTAGAATAAACCCGGGAGGCAGCGACAGTTTTCGTGAAATCATTTCTATAAAACTAGATTTTTTCCAAAGAGAGTTTAGATAGCATCTATAATGAAGGTGCAATTCTACCAAACTATTAGTGGTGCATAAATGAGTAAAAAATTATAGAAAAAAATAGATGGACGAAAATTTCGTTTTTGGAATTGTCACCTGTTGTCGAAAAATGACGATTCGCCTTCGCTCCTGCCGGCCTCAATTTTCGATTTTCATCTCTCGATTCACGTTGTACGGTCATTGCCGGTCTTCTCCTCGCCATCGAGGCATAGATCTCCGATCGCCGTATTTATTCAGTTCTTACGTTTGAAAAATTGACTTGCGGTCGTGCTAATGGGCTTGTTCCATGATATTTTTATATGTTTTTTATACTTTTTCATATAGTACTCGATATTCTCATTATACACTTAAAATTTCGTATTATTAACTTTTTCCGTTCTCGAGATATAAGGAGTTGAAATTGGTAATAGTTGCAAAAACCGAGCGCTCATATGTGACGTCACTATACGTAAGTGACGTAAGAAAAATGGCTTTCTGGGACCTTTCAAATTTAACCTGAAAAGTCGAAAAACATGGAATTTTTAAACGCTGGTGACTAAATAAATACGTCGAGTGAAAGTTCGTTCTATGTGTCTACGGAAAGGAGAAGGTCGGCGATCAATTCTAATCGTAAATTGCATGGTCAAAATCGAAAATTCGTCCCGGCAGGAGCGATAGAAAATTGTAATTATTTGACATTTCACCAAATTTTACTCCCCTACTGTCAAGTAGTAAACAAAACAAACAATACTTTGAAAACACTTATAATTATAACAAATAAGGAGCATCAAGTCTATTGAGATCGCCGAGTCTATGCGTATAGTGACGTAGCGCTTGGCCACGCCCCATTTTCGCGAGATGGAGATTTGTAGTAGTTTTTATAAGATACTAAACGTGCGAATAAGATTCTAATTTTGTGCAGATCCATTAATTTATACTTGCACTTTCGATTTATGAAATAAAAAAAAATGCTGAACAAGCTCATTGGCGACTATTTTTAAGTGGTTTCCCGAGTTCGAATCCCTCCCAGGGATTTTTTTTTTTTTTTTCGTTTTCAATTTTTTGGCAGATATTTTTTATTCTATAATTGCTATTCGCTCCGTTCTATTGCATTTCTCTGAAAAGTTTTGCATTTTCCGCCGCGAAATATTAATCTCCACTATTTTGATTAAAAATTAGAAATTTCCTTACCGAAATAATATAATATAATGGAGTAAATAAAAGTGTATTAACAGATCTATAAAAATACTGTCTGTTCATTAATACTAATGAGGAATATAATTGTCGTGATTTGACTACGTATTGCCGTTTTTGCAACGTCTACCAAAGATTTAGCCACCCGGAGGTAGAATGTGATTTTTGATCCAAATAGAGCATCTTAATATTCCGCGGCGGAAAATGCAAAACTTCTCCGAGAAATGCACTAGAACGGAGCAAATCGCAATTATGGAATCAAAAATATGTGCCAATAAATTGAAAACGAAAAAAAAAATATCCCCGGGCGGGATTCGAACTCGGGAAACCACTTAAAAATAGTCGCCGATTAGCACGACCGCAAGTCACTTTTTCAAACGTAAGAACTGAACAAAATGAACAAATACGGCGATTGGAGACCCGTTCTATATGTCGATAGCGAAGAGAAGGTCGGCAATGACCGTACAACATGAATCGCGAGGTGAAAATCGAAAATTGGGGCCGGCAGGAGCGAAGGCAATTCATCATTTCTTGACAATTCGTGACAATTCGAAAAACGAAATTTTAAATATTTAATTTTTTACTCATTTATGCACCACAAAGAGTTTGGTAAAATTGCACCTTCATTATAGATACTATCTAAACTCTCTTTTGGAAAAAAAGCTTTATAGATATTAACGCGAAAAATCTGTCGCTGCCTCCCGGGCTACTAGAAATGTAACAATTCAATTGGTAAGTAAATTTAAATTATTTTAAACTATATTTCAAATGGTAGAGAAAACAAAAAGTTCGACCCTGCAGTTTTTAGTGATTTGAAGCATGGTTGGTACTTCGAATAGCTACTGCTTCGCCCTCTATTAGTAAACCGTCCAATTAAATTGGCAAAATTGAATACATTTTTTCTAACATATTAATCTCCCTTGGGAGCAAATATTATGCCGATTTTTAACTTTTTTTACATTTAATATATTTATTTTAGTACGTATCATATTTTATTTGAATATTTGAGTCCCATTAAAGAATATAAAAAAATTAATGGTGAATTACGGACGATTGAGTGGCACGTTCGCGTGTAATAATCCGAAGGAAATATTTAATTTCGTTTAGTTTTCAAATATAAAATATGATACGTACTAGATTTAAGTTAACTAGTTCTAATATTTAAATCAAATCCGATTTTTGTTGGTTTGTTTTTGAGAACAATATGTCGAAAGATTTACGACTGTGAACGCGGTATTTTGACATTGATAACACAGCCTTAACGTCAATGCACTTCTGAACTCTCATAGCTGTTTCTCGAAGAACTTGCGAACGTTCTTCGGCTGCGCCGTTATGCTATTAATTGCTCGTCTTACTCGTAGCTCCAGGTTTTCACGGATTGTAACGGCGGTTGCAGAAACAATATTTTTTAAATGACCCCAAACAAAGAAATCAAGGGGCGTTAAATCAGGTCACCTTGGAGGCCACCTCACAGGACCATTCGTCGAAATTAAGTTTTCTCCGAATCTCCTTTGAAGGTAATCAATCCAGTTGACCTGCAGAATGCAAACTCATCTGGGCTGCAAAACACAATTCTACGGCCCAGATAGCAAAAACATAAACTTATGTTATTCCTAAGATATTCCTACAGAATATTTCATTATTCTTAGAATAACACGAAAATAATTATTATCTTTTAAGGATATTCCTAGAAGTAACAAACGGTACAACTATAGGTCTCTTTAGAATAATTTCGGAATAATTCGCACAGTATTCTCTGGAGAATCTAGAATAGTTTGAGAATATATTTTTATGGTTAATCATAGATTATATTTTCAAGTTATCTTTATACTAACCCCAAACTATATGTGCATAATACTAAATTATTCTTAGGATATTTTTATGTTTAATCTTGGATCATATTTTCAGGTTATCTTTATATTAATTCAGAATAATATGTAATATTTTTGACCATTACTTTTTTTCCTTAGCACGTACATTTAAAAAACTATAAGACTACCTAAGTAAAACCATAACAAGACTATTACTAGAGTTTCCACTCAATAATTCCATTCGTTTCCAAAATTGCTAGATTAAAAACTACGAAATAGGAAGATTACTTCATACCTAATCTTTAAATTTAAATCTAACTATTTTGCAAACTGAAATTATTGAGTGAAAATTCATAGTAATAGTCTTGTTACGGTTCAACTTGGGTAGTCTAATAGTTTTTAAAATACACGTGCTAAGTAAAAAGTTTATGGCCAAAAATAATAAAGATTTCCCTATCGCATGTTTCTTTCTAGGAAATGACCTACAAGAGTAACTACAAATATTTTCATTTTGAAATAATTCGTTATACAGAAAGTTCAAATACGGACATTTTTAACTTATTCTTTAAAAAATACAATAATTACATTTCAGGCATCAGTTTATAAATATTTTAGATAAGGAATATATAGATTACATAAAAGCAAAATAAGACACTCCTAATAATTGGGTTAAAGATTTATTTGTTAAATATTTACTCTTGCAACATTTTCTAAAATTCCAATAACGGAACAAAACTTAAATAGTAAATTCAGTCGTTGGAAGAAGAATGATATAATAAATATACACTTCAGTCCATGTAGGTCTCTGCTAGCTTATTTGAAGAATGCAAAGGCTACTACTTACTAGCGGTTCTGGTTTTTCTTTCTTTTCTTTAGTTAGCCATAAACTTCAATTTGTTTTGAAGTGACCTCAATATTATTTTTGTAAACTGCATCTGAAATTGAACATATACCATATACCCATACATTTTATAGCATTAGACAATTAAGCAGTGTAGTATGGAGAAATTGGATATGTCAACTTTTGTTTCATAATGCCTCACACACATTCACACTAAATAGAACAGAAAAAAATATGTGCATATATAAAACCGTAGCCTTACCAATAATCACATTGCATAAAATAGAATCTCCAAAGCTTTTCTCCAGTCTCTATGCCCATGTAAAGTAAATAATATTAAAACATTCCCTGAGATAAGTTTTGTCAAAAATCTTCTCCACCCTCAATACGTTCCACCACCCAATCTCGCCAGATTGTTCACCTGTTAATAAAAAAACAGAATTGTTTACTACTTTACTATAACTTTCATTTATAGACATGTGCTAATGGTATTTTATAAACCACGAGCAAATTTTTAAAAACAGAACAATATACGCATCTGAATTTAAGATTCCAGCACGGGACAGATAACGTCCAAACTGATTAGTAGGTCATTCTTTGTATTTGTTGGTTTTTTTAAATAATAATGCGTAAGCGAAGAATAAATTACGTACCTAAAATATGTAAACATTAAAAGTGACACTGACCTAGTAATAGGGATGGCTGATCCCAATATTTTTACGGATCAGTTCGGACCTAATCCAGTCCAGAGAAGAACCTAGTCCAAAAATCAGTTCCAGTTCCTAGTCCATGCTAACCAACTCGCGCGGTGAACGGCTGGGCTGGACTGAATTACAGGAGATGCAAAGGGACTCCGTAATCTCTTACTGTACTAGTCTAGACGTACACGATTGACTCGATCAGCATCACGTAACTTATGTACTCTCCCCTATCACTCACTCACCTAGAACGAATTTCATTTGTTCCCGCTAACCCTTTTTCTACTCATATTTTGGTAAATGTACAAATTATTTTCCCTGGTAGTCCAGCTGACAATGCCGAAATATACGTGATAATGTAATATGTTGTATAATATAGGTATACCAAATTAATTATAATACATTTATATTAGATAGCGGGCTGTCCAAGATAAGTACCATGGGACCTATATCCCCGCCCTGCAGCCACTGAATTTTATAAACCACACCAGTCCAGTAAATTTCTAAGTACCTATTCCATTGTGCCTAAAAACCGAGAAATGAGTTTAGTTCTGTTTTGTTCGGTTCGACCAGTCCGTACGTCTACAAAGTGTACCTACGCGCCGCAACGCCGGATCGCCCGGACCTCAAAAAGTTAAGCCGGACTCGGAGTAGTCCCAGTACTCGGACTAATATTCGTACCTACTGTATTTATTAGTTGGGATCAGTTCCACTAGTCCAACCCACCGGACCTGTTCCAAAGTATCAGTTCCAGTTCTGGTTAGCCAACCCTACCTAGTAATAAGTTTAGCCAAAGATCAATCGGAAGCGTATTGCTTATTTTCAGTTGCATATAATACTGCCTACCATATAATACTACTTTAACAGACACATATTTAAAAAAAGGATTGTTGTGTAAAGAAGTGAAGTTTAATACCTATTTTCTTCCTAATAACGGAAACAAATATTCATTTTAAAACCAGCTAAAATATAGCTTTTATAAAGTTAGGTTAGGTTAATTGATGTTGATGGCGTGACAAAAATGATTTGTCCATATCCAAGATACATATATATTTAAATAGACAAAAAATTTATCGATTCACTTACCTTCTTTAATTGTTTTTTTGATTGCACATAATCGCAAACATAACGAACAATGAAATAAAACAAGCAAAATTGTCAAGCACGAAGCACGCCATATAAACCTATGATTTCACGAGTAGTCTAATTAATAATCAAAAGTTAACCTATTAAATTATTTATAAAATATATTTCAAACATATTCTATACTTCTCTTATTAAAATATTTTTATCATATTATTTTATGAAGTATTTTTAAAATAATAATCCAAAGATAAGTTTTGCAATTATTCATAAAATATATTCAAAATATATTCCATACTTATGTATTTCAATTATTCTAATGTTATTTATTAGAAGATATTCTAAAAATAATAATAAATTATTTGGTTATTCAGAGTATAATTTAAAGATATTTTTTATAATTAATCGAATAATATTTTTTGGGAAGATTTTCAGATTATTCTTAGAATATCTTGTGCTATCTGGGGGGGGGACTGTTTGGTTCTCAATGTCCTTGTCTTTAAACGTTTAGTTCTATCACAAGCTTCTTGAAAACTTATCTGAGGTCGACCCACTTTCTTACTTGAAATAGCAGAGGTTGAAAAATATAATGACGTTTTTAGTTAAGAATCTATCTTCTTTTCTGTTGGTCTCTAGCCATCTTCTCTTGAAATCAGACACAAAAAATTAAATTTTCTTATGAAGATCAGGAATGTATTGCACTGGACACTTTGTACGTTCCTCGTCAAATTTCTTCATTTCAGACACTTGATCTTCTAATTTAACGTGCCCAGATTGTCTCATCTTATCAAATAATATTTGTCTAGTTAAATATATCCATAGAACCAGATCCCGTAGTAAAAATAAATTAAATATATTAAGTAAAAGAAAGAGGACGATTTCTCGATTTTAACTTTAATTTATTTAGGAACTCATAAAACAAAATTGCGCAAATATGCTCATGATTTTCCGGCAAGATCAACCTATAAGTAAGCAAATAAATTCAAAATTACAGACATGATATTCTATATCAACTAAAACTCTACCAACAAAAATTGTTACATAGCTTCTCAAGAATTTTTAAACTGTTTTTGTTAATCAAGATTAAAAATTATTACTTAACATAATTTAACAACTATAATTATAAAATGATTAACTTACCTGTAGGTAATGACGCCATGTTAAAAACAGTAAAATATTTGTAAACGCTAAAATAAGATTTTAAGAACACGTGTCTTATCTCACCTAAATCACAATAAGCTCTGTTAGTCGCGAGGAAGGACAAGTTTCGACTGGCATGGTAAGAATACATTCGTATTTTCTGTTCTTCCTGCTACAGTATACTCAGTATAGTACTTAGTAAGCATTTAACCTTCGAATTGAGGCATTTGCCATTTATGCTGGTCTCTTGTTACTTTTTTATTTGGAGTTTTTTCCAAGAATTACTTATTTTGGCCCCACTGTGCGGCGTGTGAACAATTTAACGCAAATTGATTTAAATTAAATTTCCTTATTTGCCGTCCAATTGGGCCAAAATTCGGTACTCGGGGTTATCGATGACGTTGATAACGAATATGACGTCAAAATCGCAAAATTCAAAATGGCGGGCGAATTTTGTCATTTATCGTCCCATCCCGCTAAAAATCGTTATGTGGAGTTTTCGCCGTAGCTGCTGACGAATCGGAAATCGAAATAAAAAAATTCAAAATGGCTGCATGAGCTGAAGAACAAGTTTTGTCATTTATGGACCGAAAAACTGATAACTGAAAAACTGGAAACTACAAATTGACTGCGAAAGCAGTCAATACTGACTGCGTAAGCAATCAAACCCCTCCGGTAGGAGCTAGGAAACGCGTAGATTTTCAATATTTTAGTATTTTAAATTTTACTTTTCAGTTTTTTGTTTTTCATTTTTTCAGTTTTCCAGTTTTTAATTTTTTAGGTTTTGGTTTTTAGTTTTCCAATATTTCGGTGTTTCAATTTTTAGTTTTATAGTTAATTTTCAGTTATTCAATTTTTTTCAATTTTTTTCTAATTCCAATTTTTAATTGGCGCGTGGAATTCAGTGTCAATTATATTTGAGCGCCTTGTATTTCAGTTTTAACTTTTCTATATTTCAGTGTTTTACTATTTAAGTTTAACAGTTTTCAGTTTTTTAGTCTTTCAGTTTTTTAGTTTTCAGTTTTTCGGCTTTCAGTTTTCAATTTTTCAATCTTCCGGTTTTCTGTATTTTATATTTTCAATTTTCATTTTTTCAGTTGTCAGGTTTTCGGTTCTACAGTTTTTCAGTTTTCAAATTTTTTCTAATTTTCAGGTTTTCAGTGTGTCAGTTCTTCACTTTCTCATTTTTAAAATTTTCTAGTTTATAGTTTTAAGTTTTTGGTTTTTAGTTATACAATTCTTAATTTTATAGTGTTTCAATTTTCAGTTTTCCGATTTTTAGTTTTTCAGGATTTCAGTTTTCCACAAATACCGAGTTTCAGATGAAACGGTCCATAAATGTCGAAATGTGTCCTCCAACTTATGCCCCACCATATTGAATTTTTCAATTTCGATTTCAGATTCGTCATCAGCTACCTCGAAAACCCTCACATACCGATTTTGAGCGGGATGGGACCATAAATGACAAAATTCGCCCGCCATTTTGAATTTTGCGATTTTGACATATTCGTGATCAGCGTCGTCGATAAATCCCGTGTACCGAATTTCAGCCCAATCGGTCTACAAATATGGAAATTTCCGGTAAATTGTTCACACACGATGTATATGATGAAATTATTGATTTTTCTTAAACGTTGGTAAACCTACAAAATTAAACTGACTGACATGTAATGTCAAATATTTAATAACCTATAAAATTAAACTCTGACTTGCCCGTCGGAAGTGTAAATGTCATATTAAAATAAAATGACCTTAAAGTTCAAATATAAAATAACTAACTAAAATTGATTATGTATTATCTTTTAATTACAAACACCTAAATGATGTCTACTAAAATAACTAAACACCAAATTTAAAATATTTAGAAATATATCGTCGGATCTTCAGATGACGATCTAGTTAGATTTTATCCGTTTTCAGCGTAATCGGACGACCAATTTAAGTCAACTTCCGGTAAATTGTTTACACATACCCTGTAGGTATATGATGAAATTGTCTATTTTCTATTATTTGTTTGACGTAATCGCTGCCGGGATGAGAAATGGGCCTCCACTTTGACCGCTTCTAGCTCGCGTTCATTTTTGGAGCAGGACGGAAGTAAAAGAAACGACTTTTAGATCATTAAATTCTGTACAATTTCGTTGGGATCGAAGTTTTCCTTTGCAGGAGCCCCCGTTTAGAAGTTATGAAGGTTTAAAGCAAAAGATGTCTCATTTTCAGCCTTACACCGCAGCATAATAGCATATTTCGGTCGATATCACCGAAACGAAGAACCGTATGAAAATTCCGATGGAACCGGACGATTCCTTATGAAACGAACTTGTCCATATAGGATGTTTTTATTTTTGAGCTAACTCCCGTTTCCGAGATATAGACGAAAAACCGCAAAGATAAAAAGCGCTTTTCGAAGCCGAAAAAAGTGCGAAAACGTACAATCTTAAAACGTTCGTATTTCTCGAAATACACCTTCGAAGCGTACGGTGTCGCGACGAAATGAGGAAGGATTATAGTTATTCCGCATCGTGAATCGCAGGGTCAAAATCGAATATTCGGGCCGCAGGAGCGAACGAAATTTGGCATTTTATCACGTCTATTGATTTTTGCTCTTAATGAGAGCGACGTTTGACGGGAATTCTATCGCGAGCCCGCAACAAATTTATAATCGTGTAAACGCCAAATGAAAGAAGATAGTCGAACTTAACAAGCTAAAAAAATGTCGACCCGAAGGCGCTTTTACCAAACACGATTTAATATATAATGGACTATGCTTCAATGCTTCACATTTGCTATGTTGTTGTGCCAAAACGGCATAAAACGTAATCCGATCTCAACTTCTGCAAAACTTCTACAGTACTAAAGAAACCCCTATGTAAGGTTCCATCCAAGTCCGTTTAGAAATTTCGCCGCTATCGTGCGCAAACGCACGCGCACGCACACACACACATGCACACACATTTTTTAAAAACCACTTTTTTGGGTTCGTGGGACCTCAAAACGTAAAGATTTGATGTTATCTCATTTTTTTTTTACCAATTTTAGTAACCTCTACATTTTTTTTTTTTTTTTGAGGTTAAAAACACACCTTATACCTTTTAAAAGCTTATTTATATCTTCTATTCTGCTAACAAACTACACAATACACCAAACACCTCAGTATATGTACCAAAACTAATATAACACGAAAAATTCAAAGGTGTGTCAGTTTGGAAACAACATGGCGTCATCTTTTGGACAAGAAAGGAATTGGAAAAATGGTGATGTGTCCCTACTACAGATGACTCTGAAAATCGTGTTGTGATATATCGGATTTAAGTACCCTCCCCCTACCCACAGTAGAGAAATATACAGTAGACTCACTCCCTATCTATAGTCTATGTAGAAAAAATGGGACTTGGTTTCGTTTTTTATACTCTAGACCAGACCAGATCAGACCGAGTGCGCAAGACCACGCGCACAGAGGGGAATGTCGCCAGTTTTAAAATCGAGAACTAACTTGTTTCGTACTGAGCAGTGTAGCCCACGCGTCGATGGCAAGAGTGGGGGTCATGGACAAATATGAGGGGAAGTGACTCAACTGTACATTATTAAACTGTGCCCTACCCTAGTCTAACATCTATAAATGGAATCTTAATTAAAACATATTTTTACCTTGCTGCCATCTATGAGACAGGTGACGTTTTTGTTACATTTTCTGTGACGTTTCTTTTGTGCCGACGCAAACCACAAACTATTAATTGGAATTTGTAACAAACTTTTTCAAGAACTAGGTACTTACCTGAGAATTGAAATTTATATTTAAGAGGAATACCCTTAGTGGCCTTAGTAGTTCCCCTGCGAAGTTTCAAGGATTACGATTTAGTTTACCCCCGGCAACACCAATTGTAGGAGAAATAACCTTACATTTTATTTGCTAGTGAAGAGAGAACGGATACGTCTTCTCTTTCAACCGCAGTGAGAAGTGGGAATAGTCGAGAGTTTTATTTCATAGCATTATTACCTGAGATAACCTATAATTTATATGATACGGATCACATTTGAAGTGAAAACAGTGTAAACAGATACTTAGGGGACCCGAACAGGTGGTGGGTCTGATGTAGCATCAGACTTTCAATCGCGGGGTTTTGGGTTCAAAACCTGGTGCCTGCTGTTTTTTTTTCTTATTTGTTCGTAGAAAAGTTATAGGCATTTATATATAAAAAAACATTATGGGTATTTATGTAAGATATAAAATACCACAAAGAATTTTTTTAGGAAATTTGACGAAAGTTCGTATTGCCATTTCACTAACTTTTATATTTTATTCAGTATCCTGAAATACACCATTCTATAAATATTTGTTTGTTTTACATTATTGAACAAAAACCAGAATTGAGTGGCATTCCCCCATTTAAATATTTTATTGAATATCAAAATTTTTACAAATTACCCGGAAATTTGCTTTTATAGTTATGAAAAAGAATGTTAACATTTTTCTACCAACATATTATACAGTTATACACCTACCAGAACAGGTGGCAGCAAAAACAGGGACGTCCTCACTTATGCATTTATTTTTTAAGAAATTACGTACAGGACGTATTTGATTTAAACATTCATTTTTTCGTAATCTTATTAAAAAAAGTGTAATATGTACTTAGCAAATGTCCAGTGTTTTTATGCCAAATGTATTTTTAAATTCTTTTTACCAAAAACAAATGTCAGTTTTCGCAATTTAATTAATTTATTACCGTTTTCTTAAATGTTTTTTATATTTCAAATAAGCCGCCGGGCATTACTTAAATTGCCAAAGCTCACATTCGCATTTAGTGAAAAATATTTAAAAAATATCTCAAAAAAAATACTGCCTTAACATATTTTATTCAATAAAATATACAACATTGCCGGAGCCAACCGCACAACCACGTCGCGCAGCGTCGTGGTGTTAGTGCGGTTGGGCGGTTGACTAATTATATTCCATTGCATTTTTCTAAGGTTATTTCTAGTTTGATTTTCATTAAAATGAAAGCATTGGTAAATCAAACAAGGTATAGTCTTGTTGTCACATGGTATTTAAAATATCCATACCTATTGTTATTAAAATTAGAATATTACAGAAACGACGCTAGACGTCGGTCGTCGTCGAAACGAAAAAATGAAAGAATATGATTCTCGGTATTAAAATTTATCAAATTCAGAAGTTTCACAACAATGACGTTAGGCGTCGGTCGGCGTTGAGACGTAAAAATGCAAGAAAATGAATCTAGGAATCGAAATTTGTCAAATACACGAGTTTTACAAAAACGACGCTAGGCGTCGGTCGGTGTCGAGACGTAAAAATGCAAGAACATAGATTTAGATACACAAGTTTTACAAAAACGACGTTGGGCATCGGTCAGCGTCGAAACGTAAGAATATGAATCTAGGAATTAAAATTTACCAAATACACGAGTTTTACAAAAATGACGCTAGGCGTCGGTCGGCGTCGAGACGTAAAAATGCGAGAACATAGATTTAGATATCAGATGAAAAATATTATAAAGAAATCTGAGGGCTTGGCTTCCCGTATACGTGCGCACCAAACCTCAAGTATTTGTACCCTACACAGCTTGCTTTTACACATTTTCCCCTATTTATATACCTATACTTACATCGCCATCCCTTCAACGTAATCATCTCAAAATATAATTTAGTTCCAATTGTCGTTATAATACATACCTATGTACCAAATTTCAAGCGAATATCTCAATTTTATCGTATCAACCTCTTTAATAATGGAGTGGGGCGGTGGGGGGTTAAAAAATATTATAAAAAAATCTCAGGCCTTGGCTCCAAGTACATACACCGTACTTCAAGTTTCTGTACTCTTATCGGCTTACTTTAATTATTTTCCCCTATTTACCCCTATTTAACCCCCAACCTTTCAATGGAATAATCTAAAAATATATTTCCAGATGTCATTATAATATATACGTGTACCAAATTTCAAGTGAATAAGTCAATTTTATTTTATCAACCCCTTTAATAATGGAATAGGGGTGGTGGGGGGGTTGTAATTTGTTATTAAAAAATCTGAGGCCTCGGCTTCTAAATATAAAAATTTTGAGGCCTTGGTTGCTAGTACATACTACATACACCAAATTTCAAGTTTCTGTACTCTTACCAGCTTGCTTTATCCCTATTTACCCCCAACCCTTCATCGGATATGTTCAAAAAATAATCCAGTCCAGATCTCGTTATAATATATACATGTACAAAATTTCAAGTCAATATATTAAACCGTTCCGGAGAAAATGTGCTGACAAAAAAAAATTACAGACAGACGGACCGACAAACAGAAATTTTTTTTCGCTTAAATTTAAAATCTCGACGTTTCATGAAGTTCTAAACCTATTTCAAGAAATAAAATTCGATTTTTTTTTACGATTGCTGTACTTCCAATCCACTACGTGGATGTGGAAGTAATTCCTCTTTTTTTTCTTGTACCATATTGGTAGACTTTGCGCCTTTAACTATTGTTTATACCCATTATGCGATTAAATGTGTTCCGGTAAAAATTGAATTAAAATAGGTACGCAACAAGCTCAGTTTATATATTTCTCTACTGTAGCAAGAGTCAAAGCCTGGAGAATGAGAAGTCTCAAGTTAGACAAAGAGCCAATGCGTATATGATCCGCCTCTCTGGCTAGGTGGAGATGGAAAACATTCCTAAACATTTTTTAAATTACATGCGTAATTGCCCTGAACTCTGAAGTATAACTCATTAAAAAATTGACATTTTTGAATTATGTTTAAACGAATGTGTAAACAAAAGATGATAGAATTATCTGACCGATGCTTTTTTGAGAATGATATCTAGAAGTATGTGAAAATTAAATAAATATCAGATAATCAAGTTTGTGATTTTTTTTCTTAAGATTGGTTCACCGGAAAAGCAATGGTCACATTGTAGAACTAGTAGCTAACTTCTTCTAAAAAAAAAATGAGTGTGATACTTGTAAAAATAAAGCTGTTAGAGCTAAGCGCGTTTGCTATATTTCACGTATATTTCCGCATGCGAGGATTCCTCTTAATATACTGTAGCAGATTTATATAGACCAATCTCAATAAAATATCTTTTTTATTATTTTAAAATTAGGTTCAATATTTAGTGATGTTTAACAGCTCGGTAAGGAAAAAATATGTTTTTGTTGAGTTTTAACAGTTCTAATAATAATATTCTAGAGTTTTTCTGAAAGCCTGTAAAAAAAAAATGGTTTTAGTCGGTTTAGGCGCGTAGAAGAAATCGATGAAATACTGTGTAAGCAAATCTAACCATGAATTCGGGTCCCCTTAATAATAGTTAAATGACAAAGTCCCTTAATTTGTAATATAGAGGGAGATGTCATGTAGAATCTTTTGCGGACATCACCCATAAACAAGGTGGCACATTGCCTTTCTTGATAGACGCATGTGTTTACTTTGTACTGTGATAATAGATAGGTGAAGTTTATTTAGATTCAGGCCTAATACAGAAACAAAACAAACAAACAATTAAAAAGTTATCTTGCATGCAATACAATTTTATGTATATGCAGGGCTGTAGAGACAAAATACGGGCCCAGGGGCGAAAACTTATTTTTGAAACTCGCCTTTACACAATGCTTAGTCTTCAAGCTGTTTATATATTTTAAAGAAAAACCATTATATAAAATATCAAGATTATCCGATTTTCGTACAAAAAGAAAGAAAATATAAGCACTTTTCGTAAAAATCTTTCCACAGGCCCCTCTAAAAAATCAGGGAATCCCCCTCTGTTCCCCCTTCTCGTCAGGCCTGTGTATATGTAACACAATATAATAAAATATACACTGACTTCTAGATACTACAACTTATACATAAGAGAAAAAAAAATAAAGAGAAAAAAAAATTAAGAGAAAAAATACAAAAATACATGCATTAATATTTAAACTAACACTAATTATTTCATTCTTTAATATCTTGAGGTAAGGAATTATATTCAACAAGTCTTTTAAAAAATACAGTTTGTAGCTTTCCTCGAATGATCTCTCTACATACATATTAAGTGGATTTTTTTGTTATAGTTATAAATGACAGTAAATTAGAAGGTAGTAGACGTTTAAATATTTTATATACAAATTCTGCTATATTTTACACACAAATATTGTTAAATAGAACAATCTTTCTCGCACTGAATGTCATTTAGTACCACTAGCATGAAATTAATGGGCTTGTTCCATGATATTGTTTTTATATGGTTTTTTTCATATAGTACTTGATATTCTCATTATACACTTAAAATTTCGTATTATTAACTTTCTCCGTTCTCGAGATATAAGGAGTTGAAATTGGTAATAGTTGCAAAAACCGAGCGCTCATGTGTGACGTCACTATACGTAAGTGACGTAAGAAAAATGGCTTTCTGGGTCCTTCCAAATTTAATCTGAAAAGTCGAAAAACATGGAATATTTAAACGCTGGTAACTAAATAAATACATCGAGTGAAAGTTCGTTTTATGCCTCTAAGGAAAGGAGAAGGTCGGCGATCAATTCTAATCGTAAATTGCATGGCCAAAATCGAAAATTCGTCCCGACAGGAGCGATAGAAAATTGTAATTATTTGACATTTCACCAAATTGTACTCCCCTACTGTCAAGTAGTAAACAAAACAAACGATACTTTGAAAACACTTATAATTATAACAAGTAAGGAGCATCAAGTCTATTGAGATCACCGAGTCTATGCGTATAGTGACGTAGCACCTGGCCACGCCCCATTTTCGCGAGATGGAGATTTGTAATGGTTTTTAAGATACTAAACGTGTGAATAAGATTCTAATTTTTTGCAGATCCATTAATTTATACTTGCACTTTCGATTTATGAAATAAAAAAAAAATGCTGAACAAGCCCATTAGCGTGTATCTGTTGCACTGAAGTATCATTCTCACACTTGCTATGCAATTTTTTTAATACTGCTTGATTGTTATCTAATGAATCAAGTAATGAGGCAGAATAGTCAAAGGGTGGCTATAAAACTAATAAATAATAATAAACTGATTATCTACTAACCAATGACTGATTATTGTCAATAATGGAACCCAAATATTTACATTCATTAAAGGTAATGTCTCAATATTTATATGGTGTCATTCTTATTTTTTTTATGATTTAAGTGGCCCTAACAGCTGAGGTCTTCTACCGCATATCATTTTATATTCATATCCTGTGATATAAGCCAATGTGCCTTATAAACATTGTTTATTGATCTGGTAGTATTAGACAATGTGATACTTAACCTATTTGTAATTTGATATAATCGGCGGGAATCGTTGTATTGAGGGCATGTTTGCAGAATGTGTTCGACGGCAAGTATTATATTACACTGCTGACATAGAGGTGTTTCATTTCTTAGAAGAAGATGCAAAGAGGTAATGTTGCTATGACCTATTCTAAGTCTTGTCTGGACTACTTGGTCTCTTCGGCTTAATTTTGTTGGACATTTCCAAAGTTTCATACTTTGTTTAATAGGTTTCAGCTTTGAGTTGTTATGTGTCCATTGCTCCTGCCAGTAGTCTTTAACTTTACTTTTCATATATGCGATTGCATCATCGGGTCGTACAAAATGGAAATCTACATCGGATTTTATATTAGCAGCTTTTTGCAGCTAGATGGTCTGCTTCAATTCCTAATATTCCAATATGGCTTGGGGTCATCCTTATTATTATGGCCTTAGTCTTGTTCACATTACGCATCAATTTATTGATATTTATTGAAATATTTTTGTAAATTAGCTAGTTCCTCATTCTTTTTAAATTGTAAACTCTAAGTTTTCATCCAACACTGCAATTAATGTATCATAAGCGAACCAGTTTAAAAGGGTTCAGTTGACTGATCAGCTTATATCATTTATGTAAATGTTAAAGAGCCTTTGGTCTAACACACTTTCTTGTGGTATACTTTTTTAAGTTTTAATTCCATTTGAGAACGTATTATTAATTTTGCATTCTGTTACTTAGATAGTTGTTTAACCCATTAGCACTTTGCCACCGATTCTAGTATTTTCTAATTTAATTATAAGTTAAAATGTATCAAATTGCTTTTGTCGTTTAAGAGTAACAATAACCGAAGGAAAGATAAGTAAACGTTACAGCACTGAACATTTGAGCTAGTAGTTCTCTCAATAAATATTGAAATGTTTACATAAAATATACCTCACGAATTGTATTCTGTTTGTTCATAATGTAAAGTATTTAAAAAAATTGGTAACATACCATTTCGAGAATTGATTATATTATTGAATAAAGATCATTTTACTTTCAATATTATTTTTAGGGCGACAGTGATGAAGGCAAAACTTCTAGCCTCCACAGCCCTGCAAAGAAACTTTTGGGGAATATTAAAGAGGAGACTCAAGATTAACAATTTTCCTATTAATGCTTAATCAACTCATTAAATGATATTTTTATAATAAAAATGCAGAAAAAATTTGTATCGTTTATTCAGAAAGAATCATTGAAGCTAATGTTCCCAAATCCTTCTGTGGGATAATTATGACGAACAGGGGATCTACTACTTCCTACAGCTCTTATGGCCTTGTACAATATAAACAGAGTTAAAATAAATACTATATATGTCTCTAATCGATAACCAGATAACAATGAAATGAATGCGCCCAAAAAGAAATAAGTTAAAAATCTGTAGCTTGCCATGAACCTGAGACTAACTCTCGGAGGTAAATTGCTGCTTACTCTTGGTGACCCGGGAAGGGATTTATCATATCTGTATATTGTAATTGGAGGACAAAGGATTTGCCTAGCAAGTCTACCTGCAAATGTCTGACTGTGGTAGAGTTGATAAAAATCTGATCCATACTAAAAGAAAAAAAATATAAATTACACATGGGAATATGGCACAAAATATGAATGTAGCATATTTATAACATTATACAGGGTGTCACGAACTTCAATAAGTAATACAACTTTTCAAAATAAGAAAAAAAGTTTCTATAAACATGGGTCGGGAAGTGATTAGTTTCCGAGATACAGGGTGTTCAAGTAATTCTCCTGAAAACAGTTTTTTATGAATATTTTCGAAACGTCTAAAGATAAACAAATGATAATTTACACAGGAATTTAACTTTTTATGCTTTTTAAGAAGAAATGACAACTATGTACGAAAATCATTCAGTAGCGGGTGAAACTGGGGGGGGGCAGGTATAATTTAGCCCCAACTTTATTGTGTGACATTTTTAAATTAATTTATGAGCAGAACTTAAAAATTTGAAGTTTTCTACACAAAAAAAGTCTCTTGTTTTTTTTTTCCTCTAAAATGATCAGTTTTTGAGTAAATCTTATCTGAACTTTATTAATTAGTAACCATTATTGCCAGCATTCCTGGTATGCAGGAGTGTGCCGTGATTGTAATGTTTGTAACAAATGAAAAATAATCTAGCATGCAATGCCAGAATGACAATAATGACATTGTTGTTTTTTGGTTTTCTGTAGTTCATTGTTCTGTAGTTTTATTATTTCCTTTTGGAAAAAGTGTTCTATTGAAAAGTAAAAAATGGTCACGTTTAGTAATGTGGAGTACACGGATATTCATTTTATTTGTGGATACCTATTGCAATGGAAACGCGAATGCCGCGGTACACGACTATCGCAGAAGATTTTCTAATAGAAGGAAACCATCTAAAGATGTTTTTATTCGAACTCACCTAGAATTTAAAAATGTTGAACTTAAAAGAGGTCCAAAAAATGAAGAACAGCAAAAAACATAATTTTGGCCAAATTTAACAATAATAAATTAAGTATCAGAAGAGCGGTCCAACAGATGCGTGCGCAAGCTGTGCATGTTTCCAAAAACAAAGTTTTTCGGATTCCGAAGAAAGACCACAGAAAAGCTTTTCGAATGCAGCCAGTCCAAAGCCTTCAACCAGGTGATCCCGAAAGGCGCATCAATTTTTGTAACTGGTTTATAAATGCCATGGAACAAGATCCCGATTTTGGGAGTAAAATTATTTGGACCGATGAAGCTACCATTAACCATAATGGATCAGTTAATTTTAATAATTTAAGAATCTGGGCTCATCAGAAACTTCATATAATTCGCCCTAGGGCATATCAACAGGAGTTTAGCGTTAATGTATGGTGTTGTGTTATAAACGGGACTTTTTGTGGGCCCCACATCCTTCCTCCCCGTTTAAATGGACCATTATTTATGATTTTTAAATAACCATTTTTTTCAATTTCTCGAGGATATTCCTCTTAATTTAAGAAATGAATACTGCTTTCAAATGGACGGAGCTCCTGCACATTTTACTGTTGAGAACCGTTTGTGGGTAAACAATAATTATCCTGAACGGTGGATCGGTCGATTAGGTGCAAGAGCCTGGTCACCCCGTTTGCCGGATTTAACTCCAGTTGATTTTTTTGTCTGAGGTTATTTAAAGGACAAAGTCTACGCAATCCCTCTAAACACGAGAGAAGAGTTAATAGAAAGAATTCTCGAAGAATGTGAAAATTTTCGGGCTAATCCTGATTTCATTCGTAAAGCTACACACTCTGTATGGTGCAGATGTCAGAAATGTGTTGAAGCTGGCGGAATGCACTTTAAACAACTCTTGTAATTTACCTTCCTTTAATCTAATTCATTGTTTAATAAAAAATAATGTAATCAAATTTTGTTTTACTGTCATTGTTTTTTCTGTTCTGCTAAAATTATTCATAAAAAACTATTCTCAAATAAAGCTCAGATAAGATTTACTCAAAAACTGATAATTTTAGAGAAAAAACACAAGAGACTTTTTTTGTGTAGAAAACTTCAAATTTTTCAGTTCTGCTCATAAATTAATTTAAAAGTGTCACACAATAAAGTTGGGGCTAAATTATACCTAGGCCCCCCAGTTTTACCCGCTCCTGAATGATTTTCGTATATAGTTGTAATTTTTTTCTTAAAAAGCATAAAAAGTTAAATTCCTGTGTAAATTATCATTTGTTTATCTTTGGACGTTTCGAAAATATTCATAAAAAAACATTTTCAGGAGAACTTGAACACCCTGTATCTCGGAAACTAATCACTTCCCGACCCATGTTTATAGGAACTTTTTTTCTTAATTTGAAAAGTTGTATTACTTAGTGAAGTTCGGCCTATGCAATTCGGGACACCCTGTATACTAGTATTGGGTCAAATATCACATTAACGCATACTACTTTGTGTGTCAATGGCACTTGATGTTTATATTAATTTATCTAATTA
Organism: Stenurella melanura; assembly: GCA_963583905.1. Lineage (NCBI taxonomy): Eukaryota > Metazoa > Arthropoda > Insecta > Coleoptera > Cerambycidae > Stenurella > Stenurella melanura. Next base: position 82,413,614 of record OY757312.1, read on the forward strand.
TTACTCATTAGATTCCATAAGAAAACCAAAATGTCCTGATAAAATCGCTAAAAGAACAATATTGTGTATATAATTAGGACCTCAAACAGTCTCGCATTTGAAAAATTTACTTTTTATACCGACAATAAGTCTGCAGTAAACTATACATAAGAAATATTATCAACCATCACAAATATGCCAACTGATGAGTCTTAGTTGTATAAGTTGATAGATATGAACATGGGTTAAAAGCAGCTTATTATGCAATCAACTTCTAGCTTCTTACAACAACACCTATTACTGGACTTATTATTTTTACACTTACAAGTTGTCACATTTATTTGTTCCGCTTTTGGATGTTTCGTTATTATGACTGATGTGAAAATGTTGTGCTCTGTCTTCTAATTATATTTGTGAATGTTCATTAGTTAAGAGGGTGAATCACTAGCATTTTGCCACACAAACAGTGCGTAGGCACTTCACTTTACATGCTGAATGAAGGTATCTTGAGTGGGTGGCAATGTCCTGAAATCCATTTTGCAGTTTTTAAACAAATGTGGTAGTAAATTATCTAAACTACCTTCAGAATTGGAACCATCGTACAAGTATTTAAAAAAGTAAGAAGCTGCGACACATCCGCTGCTTGTTGAGGACATCGTTTAAAATTGCAGAAGAGACAACAATCGACAAAGTAGTTGCTGTTCCACCGATAAGCATTCCTGCAGTTATTAACGTAACGTCATTTTCCAAAATGTGGAGATGCGCCAAACATTTTGCAGCAATATAATTCTGTAGATTCTGCTTATTCTTAGAGTTGGACATAAACAACTTCCACCCAGGAATATGAATTTTATCTCCAAGCTCGAAATCCGGCGATAATTTGGTTATACTTCAGGCTCTTTCATAACCTTTTAATCCATGTTTGTATCTTGTCTCCAACTAATATTATGCGGTTGGCATATCTGCAACGGTGGATAATATTTCTTATGTACTGGAAATATAAATCTTCATACATCCTGCAATTATGGTTTTGATATTGTTATGAATTACACCCCCTTGGAACTGGAAATTGATACGCCTATGCCTAATATTGAGTGACTGGAAGCTTGTAGAAAGAAATGGACTTCTTCCAGAGTATGGTGAGAAGATTCTCGATTGTTTCTAGATGGATCTAGATAGGCAATTTCGGAGTATATAAGGCGCGATTACCAGCGCAGAGGAAGAAGTTTAGTAGAGAAGTTTATTAAAGTGACGGTCGGTAAAAAGTGAGGTTAAATATCAAGTAAACAAAGTGTAAAGGTTATTTTGAAGTATTGTATAGTCAGTAAATTATTAAATAAAGTGTTAGTGTTTATCTCTTGTTGAAATTATTTTAGAACCCACGGATTCATACAGGGTGTTTCCTAAAAGGTGGAAAATACGCGACATTTGTGTCAGACGCGGAATTTTAACAAGAGGATTTTTCGTTGCGTTGAGAAGACTGGGACAGTATTGTCGGAGTTAGTGCTAACACAGAAAGGACTAATTTACTGGACATTGTTCGAGGATTATTTTCGAACAGGAAAAACAGTGTTAAGTGCATTTTTGAGACATTTTTGGAACATTTTATTAGGACATTAGTGATAGTGATTAAATCCTTTGAACTAAGAATAGATAAAGACTCTGAACAAGACTTATTCGTGTAGTTAATTAAATGTATTTTCGTTAACTTTCTAGAACTTCTCTATTTGGACAGTAGTTTAAATAAAAGACTTTCTCGTGCTGTTTTGCGATTTCTCTGGACAATTCCATTACCGATATTGACGTGATTATTAAATTTTGTTGATTTCAACGTAGTCATATGCCTATAACAACCAGAAGTATGGCATCCGAACAACAAATGCAGGACTTTATGGCCCAAATGCAAAAGATGATGATGGATCAGGAAAGGAAGCGCCAGGAAGAGAAAGAAGAACAGAAAAAAAAAAACGACAAGAAAAAGAACAAAAACGTCAAGAGGAAAAACAAGAAGAAGAGAAACGACGTCAAAAGGAAAATGACGACTTAAGGAAAGCTATAGAGACACAACAGAATGCCTTGTTTACAGTCGCTGAAGAACTCAAAAATAAGATCGAACAGGGTCGAGGAGGAATTAAGTGGAGTTAAAGAAGAAGTGGGCGAAGTGAAAGAAAAAGTAGACAAGGTTGAAGACAAAATGCACCAGGTACAAGGAGAAATAGACCAACTTAAACAACAGTTGAGGGATAGAGGAAACCAGCAAGTGGTATCATCAGGCCAGCGATTAAAAATTTCCTCCTTTGATGGTCAAAGTTCCTGGATGACTTACAAGACACAGTTTGCGGCAGCAGCGAGTGCAAACAACTGGAATGGCGAAGAGAAGGCTAAGGCATTAATCGTAGCTTTAAGAGGCCAAGCATTGGAATTGCTCCAGACAATTCCGGTAGACCAACAACGGAACTTTGAGTTTTAGAAGCTGCCTTAGATCTACGATATGGCGATCAACACCTTGCCCGAGTGTACCAGACCCAGCTGAAATCACGTGTTCAAGGGGCTGGGGAAAGCTTGCAAGAGTTCGAAGCTGCCATGTGGAGACTGGCTCACCTGGCTTACCTGGATGTACCAAAATAATTCCAAGATCAACTGGCAGTAGAGGCTTTTCTGGATGGTATACAGGATGATGAGATCAGGCGAGTCCTCAGGTTATCTCGATACCAGAACAGCAGTGAAGAGTTGGTACGTGCACTCGAGGTGGAAGCTGTCTTTCAGGATGCCCCGAGTCCAAGAGTACAAGCTGTGAGTATCGAAGAACCGCAACCAGAAAAGAAGAACCATCTTGACCCAGATACAGGAGGTAAATAAAATGATAAGTCAGTTACTGGCTCAATGGGATACTGCAGGAAGACTAGGAAAGCCAAGCGGGGGTATTAAATGTTACAACTGTGGCAGAGCAGGGCATATCAAACAAGACTGTCGACAGCAGAACTCGAGGAAAGTGAATGCTAGAAAGGTTGACGAGACTCAGAATAGAAGTAGTGGAAGGCCAAGTGGACGGCGTATGAAATGTTACAAGTGCGGAGAATTAGGACATATCCAGCTTGAATGTCCACAGAGGAGCTTGGAGAGAGTGAAGGCCGGAGATGCTGTGAAGCCGAGGGAAAACCAGAGGAAGCCGGTACCAGAGAGGCTGTGACAGATAAGGAACGTGGTGCCCCTAGAGAAGTGAAGATTTCCCAGCTTCAGAGCATTACAAAAAGGCCACCACTACAAGGATATGACGATAAAACAAAACCTGAGAGAGACGCAAACATTTCATCCGGAAGAAGGTACAAGGAAGGTTGCAAGCACAACCACCGGGAGAAACTGCAGGTCACGGGAGCAGTCAAAACTGTCAAGGTGGAGGTGCCGGATGACAGGACAGATGAAGCGCTCAGACAAGAGCAACTGAACGATGAGGAAATTGGCCAAAGAAAGGGGAACTCGTCCAAAATGGGAGGATGTTTAAGGCAAAAGAGTGGGACTGAAGGCACTATGGGCGCAGTGGGACTCACTGAAAATCATGAACGGGCTATTGCGGAGAGCATGGGAAAGCCCGGATGGAAAACAGGTGGTTATGCGTCTAGTGATTCCCAGGTGTCGAGTAGCAAAGGTGCTTCAGGAAGTGCACAATGGAACATCCGATGGACACTTCGGTGTTAACCAGACCCTGAAGAAAATACGTGAAAGATTTTATTGGATAAAAAGTCGTCAGGATGTGGAGGCTTGGTGTTGCAAATGCAAGATTTGTGTAGCCAGTAAGGGACCACAGACTGGAAATAAGGGTGAAAAGAAGCAGTTCAACGCCGGAGCTCCTTTCAAGAGGTTGGCCAACAATATAGCGGAGCCATCACCAGCCAGTGACAGAATGAAGGCTCGATATGACCGTAAGGGTAGTTCAAAAGGGTTCATCAAGGTGAGAGAGCTGGTTCGGCTGTACAATCCGCAGCGAAGGAAAGGAAGGTCACCGAAATCACCTTGGGATGGACCGTACACCGTTATTACCCGAATTAATAATGTCATCTATCAGATTCAGCAAAGCAAAAAGTCCAAGATGAAGATTGTGCATTTGGACAGACTGGCGAAATACATCGATGATCTTGAGTTGCCTGATCGCGACGATCAGTCTTAAGGAGGGGGCAGTGCTATGAATTACACCCCCTTGAAACTGGAAATTGATACGCCTATGACTAATATTGAGTGACTGGAAGCTTGTAGAAAGAAATGGACTTTTTCCAGAGTGTGGTGAGAAGATTCTCGATTGTTTCTAGATGGATCTAGAGAGGCAATTTCGGAGTATATAAGACGCGATTACCAGCGCAGAGGAAGAAGTTTAGTAAAGAGAAGTTTATTAAAGTGACGGTCGGTAAAAAGTGAGGTTAAATATCAAGTAAACAGTGTAAAGGTTATTTTGAAGTATCGTATAGTCAGTAAATTATTAAATAAAGTGTTAGTGTTTATCTCTTGTTGAAATTATTTTAGAACCCACGGATTCATACAGGGTGTTTTCCAAAAGGGTGGAAATACGCGACAATATTTTTGGACAATGAAAATGGGAGGATATACCGGGTGGCTTAGCCAATAGGGACACTTCTGTAACTTTTGAAAGGGTCAATGGATTATTTTCAAATTTGATTCAATGATATGAAAAAAATGTCGAATTATGTGATGTAAATAACCAAAATGGCCGACTTCTGGTTTCGATGCAATTTACATGAAAATCAAAATTTTAAATGGTGCATCCTGTATATTTTTGAATATTTGGATTCTACTAGCCAAAATACATATGATCCAACCCTCAGATATTATTTTGATATTCAAAATAATTTTTTTAATTTTTTATTTTATTTACAGATGATGCTCAAAATTGTTAAAATTCGGTCTGCAAGCACCCGTAAAATATTATCTTTTTAAATAATATGATAAAATATAAATTTATTCTTCATTAAGTGGTGTTTTCATAATTCAAAGGTTTAATATTGTAATGAAGTGAATTTTCCGTTGCCAAGAACGCAATTTAAATTTATGTTATACTTCGTTATTTCTCCTAATTTAGCTAGCTGAATCCGTGAAACAGATTTCTACTTTATATAGAAAATATGATAAAACTGGCCGTGAGAGGAGTCCCCGTAATGATTATAAAATTTGACACTGAGGGCGTTGGTGAGTAAGCCAGCACAAATCATTTCCATTGAGGCAGAGCTAATTTCGATTGCGCTCTGCCTGTCTGAGAGTTCAATTGATTATCAGATTCCGTCTGCCACAACTAGTAAGTAAATAAGGATTTGAAATAGCTACCGGTTCTTGTCCCAATTTTTATACTTACCAAGATAAGATTACTGACTGAAATGTGTGTATAAAAGCAATAATTTAAAATAATTTCTGATTCAATGTATCAGACGTTACCATTTTCCGAATTATCAAAGTAAATGTCAGATTAAATAAATTATTAATTAACTAGTTGTGCTCTGTTGAGAGCCTGTTGATTCTCGAGATTTTTCCCATTTAATGAGTTAAAATAATGTCCGCCATTTTGCCAGTGTGGTAGAAATTAGTTTTCCATTTATATTATTTTAACTTTTCCGTATGTATTCTTACGAATTAAAATAAAATCTGTTGCTTTAAAATAATTTTTAGAAATTTGTGACCACATAGTTATGCATAATCATGACTAGATGTGAAACTTGCTTGTTATTGCGTGGCACTTGCACCCGGCCTGTTTTTTTTTTACTACTTACTGTTGTCTTTTTTTTCGCTTATTGTTTCTTACTTTTTTACCGATTTTATATTTTTTTTGTACCGCTCTCACCGTTCGCTGGCTTACCACCGCTTGCTTCCGAATTAATATGAGTAACTGGCTGCACACCACTTGGTTCCTCGTACTCTTAGCTTTGTATGCCACAAATATTAACTTAAAATAAAATGACATATCTTAAGTTTTTAATATTATTTATAATGAACTCTGTAATTCTGGTACCTGACCGTTATTTTTGTAAATTTTATTATATGTTAATAAACTTTGTTATCTACTGACATGTGTCTTTTACTGTTGAATATGAGTGAAAGTCTAATCTGCTGTTCAGGACCCCTTAGTACCTTCAAATTGGTCAAGAAATCGCTGTTTTATAGAAAAATTCCCACAGCTATGAGACCTGTAAAAATTGAAGCATTTGAGTTGTTTAAACATGATTTTCACCCGCCGCAGTTCTGAAGAAGGGTGGTTTTTGAAAAATTATGCCTATATATGAATTTTAGCGCTTTTTCGCCTTCCTTCATTTTAACGAAAAACTGTGCATGTTGGTGAAAAATGTCAGGAGAGCAAATTTGTAGAGCAATAAATTTTCTACAAATTTTGCCTTTACCTTTTGTCCGATTTCCGCATAGTTTCGCCGCTAGAGGGAGCGAAAGATATATATAAAGAAACTTCGGGCCTCTTTTAGATTTTCAGCCAAAATTATGCACTTTAGTGAAAAATATCGAGAGCAAATTTGTAGAGCATTAAATTTCCTACAAATTTTGTCTCTTCGTTTTTGTTCGAATTCCACATAGTTTCGCGAAAGAAATATATATGCATAGATTTTCGTGCCCTCTAACAAAACTTAAAAACGTAGAGACAAAATTTATAGGAAATTTTATGCTCTACAGCTTTGCTCTCCTGATATTTTTCACCAAAATGCAAAGTTTTGGCTGAAAATTTAAAGGCACAAAACTCTGTATATGTACCTATATATCTTTTTCGCGCCCTCTAGTGACGAAACTATGCGGAATTCGGAAAAAAACGTAGACAAAATTTGTAGGAAATGTTATGGTGTACAACTGACGCGCCAATATTCTTGACTAATGATGACGGTCTCGGATGATTAGGGGTCGAGCTTGAGCTCTTTGCCCCAATCATCGCTGTAGACCTGGACCGGCCTCGTAAGGGGTGGGCCTGCTTTTTCGCCTATCCCCCCCGCAAATGCGGACGGTATTGGCGATGTTAGCAAACCTCCCCTGGTCCTGGCTGTTGGACCCTGCCAGCTGGGTCGTTTCTTCTGGCGCTCTTCTGTCTTGGTCTTCTCTCTTCGCTGGCATGTATAGGCTCCCGGGAGCGTCTTTCGTCTGTCGTGACAGGGAGCGGCTGTTACCGAGCCCTCTCGGAGTTTGAAAGGGATTTGGGGGGTGTTGACTAGTCGGAAGCCCAGGGTGCCAATTGGCATCATGTGCTCCGATTTCGTCGGAAGGAAGTGGTACAACTGACGTTTTTCACCAAAATGCATAGTATTTCATCAAAATAGAGAAAAAGGCGAAAAAGCACTAAAATTCATATTTCATATATGTACATATTTCTCAAAAGCTACCCTTTCTTAGAACTGCGGGGAGGGGGGGGGGGGGTGAAAATCATGTTTAGGCAACCCACATGCTTCACTTTCTACAATCTAAACATTTAAAAAAATAATAAACTTCTACTTCCATACTCTCCCAAACGGTGGGCAGACCGTTGGGAAATCAATTGTCTCGAACGGGTTTTTTCGTTGAGTTTTTCCCGTATCAACAGCCAACATCAGCAGTGCGGTAGTGATGGTTTTAAAATTAGTTCTTAATTATCTTAATGTTTAATTTAAAACAATGTTCAATTTTAATGTTAATTTTAAGCCGTCACAGACGGCAGGTGTTTTAGCTTTTGTTTTTTTTTGTTGTTCCATTTTATTAAACCGAACCGGCCGTGATCCGTCCAACCTAACGTCCGCCACGACGTCACGCGCCGTGGTTGTCTGGTTGGCTCCGGATCGCGGTCCGAGGAGGCAATGTTTGTACCCTTTTAATATATAATAAATCTGTTAAAGTAAGTAAAGTAAGCTTCACTTTCTACAAGTCTCATAGCTGTGGAAAAATTTCTTTAATTTTTCCTAATAATTTGAAGGAACTACCTGGACATAACTACTACACTGTAGCTATCCCAGCCCTACTGCAACAGGCTGCGTTAGGAGGTTAATGTGGGACCCTTGCCTCACGTAAAAATTTCAAAGGTGGCGCTCAAGAATAACCGAAATTAAGTTCAGCGCTAAAGTGATGCTTCCACTTGCCTATGCGCTAGGAACTGCAAAAAAAGCATGTCACAATATTTTTAAAACAAATAGTTTTGGATGAAAAATTAATATTGTGGAACGTAATGAAGAGGAAATCCTGTTAAATCCTAATATTTAAACAGATACTATGTTACAGGTGTTTACAAACCAATTTTTAGTAATTTTGATCAAGTCGAGACCTTCTATAATTAAAACTAAAAATAAAAATGAAATATTAGGAAAATCAAAATAATATCTGAGGGTCGAATCATATGTATTTTGAGCAGTAGAATCCAAATATGCAAAAATATATAGGTTGTCTATAGGTTTTCCCATTTCAAAATTTTATATTCATGTAAATTGCATCAAAACCGGAAGTCGGCCCTTTTGATCTTTTACGTCACATAATTGGAATGTTTTTTCATATCACTACATCTGAAAATAATCCACTGACCCATTCAAAAGTTACAAGAGTGTCCCTATTGGCTGAGCCACCTGGTGTATCATAGGAATATTTTTACATAATTATCTGCACTTAAGAGCCATAGCTTCTTTAGATAGCATTTCTGGACGTATGTTTATTGAAACATTTTTTACTATTTCTGAGTGTAGAATCGGCTCCTAAGCAAATGAGAGTTCTTTCTCTAACACTATACATATTTACATAATACTTTATTATATTAAAGACACTCACCTTTTCGTTAATTTTAAGACATATTTGATATAATGTTCTAACCAAAAATGAATTTTCTGTAGTTCTAATTGGATGCAGATCTGGATCCCCCTCGTACCTAATACTGTTAATTCTATTTCTGACTTTTTCAGGTGTGAGAAATTTAAAGTCATTTGACATGTCAAAACCACTAGTGTTAGGGGTGGTTGGTGGATCAGGTTCCCTCTCGTATACCTAAACATATAAAATCTATAATACAACACTTTGGGACATTTGAGCAATTGATCATCAAATCTTACCTCTCTTGTAATGTTAAACATGTCCATTAAATTCTCTAAGGAAACTTGCAGATACATAGGTACCTTTTGCCGATCTTTCAATGTAAATTCATCGTTTGATACAGGAGTTTGTAAGAAGTATTTGATATGACCCCAAAAACCGGAGTACAATTGTTCCTCTTCTTGTTTTTTTAATTCTACTAATTCTAGAGCTTGCCTTATAGACCTTTTTATTTGAAAAATTAAATCAAACACCTAAAAAGGTTATACATCATTTTACATGATTTTAAATATAGGCTATTACTTTTATTTACTTAAATATTTTTTTAACTTACTTCGGGAGCAGGAGGATCAGAAAACAATGGCTTATAGCAAAAATTAGGTCCTTCCAATTCAAAAATTTTTTGTCTAACTATTGCTGACCATTTTTTCTCAGAATGTACAACACTGGTGCTTAAGAACGATGTACTGTTTAAAATTGGAGAAAACCCTTCACTATGAGATTTTAGCAATGAATTACTTCTCAAAGTTGTATTTGTGGACCAATTACTTGTGGGGGAGAGTGGTGGTAAATTATTAGTCCAGTGATCATTGTATTTATGGGTGGGCGAATGATTGTTTTCAACACACTGCTCAATTTCTCTGAGGTAATTCGGCAAAAGCGGTTGATCAAATACCTACAATACCAATTATTAATGTGTAAAAGTGCAAAACAACTTGTCATAAAACTTGAAAATGGTGGTGAATATTTCAATTAATGAATATGATAAATAAACATCACTGAGCATACTAATTTAAAAACAATTTATAATCTCTTTAATTCTTTAGGCAAAAATATTACTCACCTTAGTTATCCTATATAGCATAAGTGACATTTTTGGACTAACTAAATCAACGCGACCAAATCGTGGAAGTAGCTGTTGAAAAATTACAACATAAGACAATAAATTTTCTGCAATGAAGGGTAAGTATTCCACATCCACAGAATGTTGAGGTGCAATATTGATATCATCAACATCCGGATTTGTATCTTTTTTGTTTCTAAAATGTAAAAGTCAGTCAGAAACAAAACATGTAATAATTTTTTTAAAAATTGCAAAATTAAGCTGGAGACAATTACTCCACTGATATCTATTGCATTCTGTGTATTTTTCTTCATTTTGGTTTATTTTTATTGACAACAATTTTCTAATGAATATGACCTTCATATTGGCAATTATTTTCTTGAGAATTTTTTTTTTATTCATTCCATGGCCATTTCCTAGAAAGAGACATCCGAAGAGAAATATTTATTATTTTTGGCCATAACTTTTTTTCTTAATACGCATATTTAAAAGAACCATAAGGACTACCTAAGTAGAACCATAACAACACTATTAGAAGATTGGAAAATTAACAAGATAAGACAGTCAGACAGAGAAGACGAAATAGACAAAGGCCATTGTTAACTCCAAATTAAACAGGCACGACATCCAGTGAAAACGCTTTCGCTTTAAATGAATTTGACCAAGCTTATTAAAAGACAGGTTCGCTCATTAAAATCGGCAAGTGCTACGTCACGTGTAGGCCTCAATGGCAGCCATGTGTGGATGTATTGTCATTAGTTTATACAGAAATCCTTCACCACTTTTGAGCGACATTTATGTTTTTCTGGATAAGTTTTATTTGATGTTAACTATTTTACATGAAAAACAATTAGTATATTTTATAGCAGGTGATTTTAATATGGGTACTTTGAGTAACGATAGACCCTCTACATATTTTTAAAATATTTTAACTGATTTTGGTGCCACTCTGACTATTAAAGAACATACTAGGGTTACAAGCAATACAAAATCTTGTCTGGATAATATAATTACAAATTTCAAAGGAAATTTCAAGGGTAAAGTGGTCGAAACGGATATCTCAGATCATTCAGGGCAAGTACTAAACTTTGAGGTAGAGTCCCAAGTTCCAGCACAAAAAGCTGAATTTAGTAACAAAAATATCTTAAATTTCTGCAATAAGCTTGGTGAAGAGACCTGGTCTGAAGTGTACCAAAGTCATGATATCAGCTTCAGCTTTCTTGTTTTGTATCAATACTTTTAAATTATTTTCAAATTCACATCCCGAAAATAAACGTTGGTGACAAAAAAAATAATAAAAAATGTTTCCTTAAAGATCCTAATATATTAGAATTTAAAGAACAAGTGGTTTTGTATCAAACTATAGCTAAGATTGACAACGCACATAAAGTCGCTTATAATGAATCAAAAATGTGCTATAATAAATTGATAGTGGACACCAAGAAAAGATTTATAGAAATTAGTTTAGCTGAGAATAAATCTAAGGCAGCAAGCAGGCAAGCAATTAATGACATAACAAGACCTCCCAATTCAAGAACTTTTCCACAGACACACTGCCAACAATTTTAACCATCTATTCGTTAATATGGCACATAACTTATTATCCCAACAGCCTCCAATCAATACTCATTTCTATAATGGTCTTCTTCCCAACAAGGACAGATCATTATTTTTTAGTCCCGTTACACCTAGCAAAATTTTATCAATCATAAGGAACATGCCAAACAAGAAAAGCACTGGTATAGATGAGATTCCAGTTAGTATTTTAAAGGCTTATGCACATCAGATTGCAGAACCCTTAAGTCACTTAATAAATTTATTCCTTGAAACAGGTATCTTTCCTGACGAATTAAAGATTGTACTAGTCAAACTTTCATTTAAAAATGGAGATTTGAACTCCTTAGAAAATTATCATCCCATTAGCCTTCTAACCTGCTTCTCAAAAATATTTGAATATGTAGTGTCCACAAGGGTAATTTCTTTTTTCACCAAGTATGGCCTGTTTTCAAATAACCACCATGGCTACCTAAGGGAAAGATCGATAGACACTGCTCTATTCGAATTCATCAATAGTGTAGTGCAAGAGTTAGAGGATGGAAATGTATCCTGTGGGATTTTCCTGGATCTCTCTAAGGCATTTGATTGCATAAACCATGAGATGTTACTGAACAAGTTGCACAAATATGGTATTAGGGGAAATGTTCACAATTGATTTCGTTCCTATCTAACGGGGCGAAAACAATTAGTTTGAACTTCTTAGAAAAAGAAAGGTCCGGTCAGGGACCCTATTCTTGAATTCCGGGGAGTAGAACGGCCGAGAGAAAGTGGGCGTGGTTCTCTCGGGGAATAGAAAATTTTATTCAGGGACTCTATTCTTGAATTCCGGGGAGTAGAACAGCCGAGAGAAAGTGGGCGTGGTTCTCTTGGGGAATAGAGAATCGTATTCTTAAATAATACTTCTCTCGGTAGGTAGGAGAACGCGCTCCCCGGTTTCATCTCTTGCAAATTTGCAAGGGAACAGTCACTCCCTGACTGAATTAAACTATTTTATCTATCACATCCGTTTTGACAAGAGATCTCTAATTTTTGTGCAAGCGATTTTTTGTTAAATTCGTTGCTTAATTAATTATTAAAGGTTTTTTTTTAAATGGATGTGCATGAAATTTTGTTAGCAGACCAAATTCTGCAAGATATAGATGATAGAGGATGCGGAGACAAATTTATACAGTTATACATGTATGTATTAATGTACCACCAGTTGGGGAATTAAGTGAAATGCTTACTCCACATTTACAACCAACGCGCATCGACCGGTAGATAGGTTTTAACTGTTCAAACAAAAGTACATAGTAGATGGGTATCATAAATATCTTTTTTAAAATAGGCTTATTTAAGGTTTTCGCCACCCTTAGATTCTTGGGTTTGGTAGTTACCAAGAAATTACAGGATCGAATAATTTTGTTGGTGTAGGTCATAGACCAGTGCAAATAATTTTTGGAAAAAAAAAATTAATAACAGCATGAGAATTGTTGGAAAAGGATGGAAATATAGCGCAACCAACGGAAAAATAAATTAAAATCGATCCGAGTTACGAGGGTGAAATAGGGTGAAGTTTAGGGGCGGAAAATCGTTTTTCACCATTTCCAGCGAAACTGGACCTTCTATCGAAAGAAGTTAAATGCAAAAGTTGTAGGTAGTGAAAAGGTCTATAACTTTGTATGAACCGTGCTTTCACATAACCTAAAATTTTTCGAGAAAAATCGAAAAAACCTGTTTTTTCGTTTTTGATTTTTATCTCCCACAAAAAAAATTTTCTTCTCACGAAATTTAATGGAAACTTACCCTTTTAAGTCCCAAACACATTGTAATTTTTTTTAATCGATATATTTATTTTTACATATTATTGTGATTCCAAACCAAAAAAGAGACCTCATTTTCACCCGAAAATACCCATTTGCTGGAAACAGTTTTTTCAAAAGAAACGTTGGTCTTTATTTTCGTTGAAACGTCTACTTTTAGATGGTGTAAGAAAATAAACATTACTGTAGGAAAATTAGCTAGGAAATGCGAAAAACTAAAAAAAACTAGATTTTAAGAAATTATTTTTCAATCATTGTTTAAAATTTTTCATTATTTATTAAAATTCACAGTTGAATTCCTTGAAAAATGTGACATATAATGTAACGTTAATAAATTATTAAGTAATTAGAAATCGTTGAAGTATGGGGTTTTCAAAAAACATGCGAAAATGGTATTTTCCAAGTATTAAATGTTAGGTGTGAAATGGTTTCAGCCAGAAAAAAGTGATTACTACCATATTTTTTAATATAAAAAAGTCTGTTAATTAGATTGAAGTGGCATTTATCGAATAGAAAATTTTATAATAAAAAAATATATTTGTACAGTGTTTAGATTTAAATGTACCTAGAAATTTATACCTAGGATTGTAAAAATTAAATATTCATGAAAATTATTACTATCATTTTTACAATATTTTTATTTACATTTATCACACTAATTAGAAATACAATCAATTGTCTTTGCCTCTTTGATGGCAGTTCTTCATCGTCAGATTCGATAAAACTTTCGGATTCTGGTGGACCTTTGAAATCTTCAATACCGCCTTCGTCTTCAGATCCAATATTTTGCCTAATATTTATCGGCTGATCGTTTATGATTTCTTCTGAATTACTTACTTCCTCGTAGATTTCTTTTTCAATATTAGAGCATTTTTCAGAATAGCAGTTTGAACATAAATTTGTGCATTTGAAACCTTGTTTTCGACAGCCGCATTTTTGACTGTTACACACACTTTCACAGTTGCAACAAATAGTTTTAAACAATATTTCAGAATCAATTCTTTATCTGTCAATTCGGGCATAATTCCATGTTGGTGTTTCTTCCAGCCCCAATCCGTTGCTGTTAGTTAGTTACCGAGCCAAGTTTGAAGCTGAAAGTATGCCCTATAACAATGTTGTTCTGCTGCGTCTTCAGTTGGTGGAAGTTTTTCCAATTTAAATGAATTTGTTGTTACTACTTGATACTTCTGGAATCTTAATTAATTCAAAGTCACATTTTTATTCTTACATTTATAAATTGACTTTATTAATTGCAATCCATTTTCAGCGATCTCTTTTTTGTCTGAATCTTTTTTATAAAAAATATTTGCCCAACTTCACAAATTTTTATCGGTATAATTTTACTGTTGTTTTTGTCTTCATTTCTTATTTTCTATCTTACATTTTTTAAGGATTTCAACTGTGAATTTTAATAAATAATGAATAATTTTAAACAATTATTGAAAAATAACTTTTTAAAATCTAGTTTTTTCAGTTTTTCGCAAATTTTCCCACAGTAATGTTTATTTTTACACCATGTAAAAGTAGACGTTTCAACGAAAGTAAGGACCACTGTTTTTTTTTTTTTTAATAAACTGTTTCCAGCACATGGGTATTTTCGGATGAAAATGAGGTCTCCTTTTTGGTTTAGAATCACAATAATACGAAAAAATAAATATTTTGATCCAAAAAATTACAGCGTGTTTGGGACTTAAAGGTAAGTTTCCACCAAATTTCGTGAAAAGAAAAAATATTTTTGTGGGAGATTAAAATCAAAAACGAAAAAACTGGTATTTTCGATGTTTATCGGAAAATTGTAGGTTATGTGAAAAATTGGTTCATACAAAAGTTATAGACCTTTTCATTACCTACAACTTTTAAATTTAACTTTTTTCGATAAAAGGTCTAATTTCGCTGGAAGTCGTAAATAACCATCTTCCACCATAAAGTTCACTCCATTCCACCCTCGTAACTCGGATCAACTTTAATTAATTTTTTCCATTGGTTCCGCTATATTTCCTTTTTTTTCCAACAGTTTTCATGCTGTTATTAATTTTTGATTTTTTGCCTTTTTAAAAGGTATCTGCACTGGCCTATCAGTTAAGTGCGAGTCGTAGTGTAAGTGACTTATGTGCTGCACTTTCCCCCCCAGAAATTTTAAATAGATTGGTATATTTTCCAGAAAATATACAAGAAATGGAAGATTATTAGAAGTTATTTCACTACCACTCAACTTGTTAAAAATAAATGCAAAGAACAAACATGAGCTATCAATGACAATTGTTGTTGAATTTAAGTTGTCAAAATTTACTATAATTTTTTTGACTGTTGTTTTCATGGCACCGTTTACTACTGTGTCGTATCGTTCACTCGTGTTCAAGAATATCAACAAATAATTCTCCCGAGAGAAGGCGATGAGGGATTGTTCCCCGGGGAACGCTCCTTTCTATCGCAGTCAAGAATAGGGCCCCAGGTGTCTTGGAATTGTCTGTGGGAGTCCCGCATGGGAGTATTCTCGGTCCTCTATTATTCACATTTTTTTAAAATGATATATCAAATATAGTATCGAATATAAATCAGCAACTTATTGTACACTATGCAGATCATACAAATCTACTGATTAAAAGCCAAGATTTTATGGAAATTTTGGAAACAGGAAATTCATTACTGAAATCGATCAAACAATGGCTTTCCGAAAACAACTTCATTCTAAATGAAAGTAAAACAGATGCTATTTTATTTAAAACAAACAATTCAATCAGAACTCCCCAAGACATCTTTTTAGACGGTAAAAAAATATGTTTTTTGGGACATTTGAGCAATTGATCATCAAATCTTACCTCTGTAAAATTTTTAGGTGTTCACGTTAATGATACCCCAATGTGGACAACTCATATTGATCATTTAACTGGTAAATTATCCTCTATTTGTTATGCAATTAGAATTTTAAGAGATCAAGTAGACTATGATGTAGTAAAAACCTTGTACTATGCTAATTTTTATTCTCTAATAAAATTTGGTATCGTTACATGGGGTAGTTCTTTAGAGCTTTGTAGAATTTTTTCATGTCAGAAGCGAGTTATTAGGCTTATGCTAAACAAGAAAGCCAGAGATACATGCAGCGACAAATTTAAAGCTAATAAAATTTTGACCGTTACTGCCATCTATATCTATGAATGCCTACAGTTTTTAGTTTAAAACCGCAGTAAGTTTGCCTCTTGTTTAAGTACCCACACTTACAGCACCAGGTTTCGAGGAGACTTTACCTTTCCAATACATAAAAGAACACTAAATGAAAGAGGGACGTTCTACCGTTGCTTAAGGTTCTATAATCATCTGCCATTAAATATAAAAAATATTCAATGTGACAAAATGCTCCTAGAACATGCTCGTAAATTTCTTTGTGATATTGAGCCCTACTCTTTAGATGAATACTTTTCTTTTAATCTAAATACCTAACATATTGTGATAATTTTTAATCTGTAATTTGGTATGTTAGATTTTCTGTGTAATATGTGTAATATTTTATTTTATTTTGTGCACTGTTTAATTTTCCGTAGTAATTTGACGTACTTCTCAGACCAAACGTCTTTGTACTGTATTATTCTGTAGAAATAAACGATTTACTTACTTACTTACTTCCATTTTATAGAAAAAACCCTCAAAATTATTCTGTCAATGAACAATTCTATTCTAATTAATTAAATAGATACCTAATATACGAGCATAGAAATATGTTATGTGACGTTTGTTACGAAGCAACCTGTTTCTTTAGTGACCTTGGGTTCTGACAGTCAGCTGAATTTGGTCGTTCTATTAGGATAGTGTCGTCGATTTGCCATTGCTAAAAGATCACACCTTTAATCTTTGCTATTACTATGAATTTTCACTCAATAATTCCAGTTATTTCCAAAATAGTTAAATTCAAAACTACGAAATAGGAAGATCAGCATAACCTTTAAATTTAAATCTAACTATTTTGCAAACCACTGAAATTATTGTGTGAAAATTAATAGTCTTGTTATGGTTCTACTTAGGTAGTCTTACAGTTTTTTTAAATATACGTATATACTAAGAAAAAAAAGTTATGGCCAAAAATAACAAATATTTCCCTATCGGATGTCTCTTTCTAAGAAATGGGCACCTTAATGTGAATTTAATATGCTTATTATTCCTGTAGTGGAGCTAAGGAGTTGGACGAATATGTTACAATACTGAAAGACATCGACCTAAACATTCTGAAAGCCAAAAGTATAGTGGCACAG
Source organism: Stenurella melanura (assembly GCA_963583905.1). Lineage (NCBI taxonomy): Eukaryota > Metazoa > Arthropoda > Insecta > Coleoptera > Cerambycidae > Stenurella > Stenurella melanura. Next base: position 82,431,073 of record OY757312.1, read on the forward strand.
TCGAGCGCAGGAAACTGGTTCACGATTAATCGACTCAATTAAACCCAGATAAAACGACAGTCATGACTTATTCCCTTCCGGCTGTTATCCTAAACGTCTCAAGACAAGTTCTTAGGTCAGTATATTTTGCCCTATACCAATCTTGTATGTCATATGTTATTGTCACATGAGGTCACTCAGTTTGCAGATACAGAATCTTTTCGTAAAATTCAAAATTTTAACATTTTCCTGGATATACTTTCAAATGTTTAATCTATATATTCACATGCTTAACAAAGGGACAGACGTTTATGCCTTTGGGGTTAATCGTTTTAATAGTCTTCCTCCCATAATCATGGATAAATTCAGAACTACAATTAACCCTTCAAGTACTGGCGTTGCCATATGGCAACAGAGATGGCGTCAGATTCACGTGCTCTAAAATAATTGGTTTTAATCATTATCAGATAGATGGTGTCAATTTCTGACAAGCTTGCACTTTTATTTAAATAACATAACTAGCGTTTTTAGTGAATTTGCAAGCTTGGTGAAATAAAGACGTGTTTTTGTTGGCACTTGTAAAATTATTCGTGCAAATGGATTTCAGGCTGGTGTAAGTATAAAAATTAATAATTTGTAGTAGCATATGAAAGTTAAATTTTATAAAAGAACTTAATAAATATATGATCTAATTAATGCTATTTCAATAATGAGAGTTAATTGAAAAATTACGAAAATATAAAACTCGTAAACTGGGTGTTGCCATATGGCAACACGAGTCCTATGAGATGCCTACTTTTACATAATGATTTCCTTTTGCTAGTGATGGTCTGACTCTCGAAGAGGCACTCCAAATGGCATATGCGGACGATTTAGACGTGGACCAAATTTATATTGAACCCCCGGATACGGGTATTATAACAGACGAGGATTCCGGCGACGAAGATGAAGGAGGCCTTGTTGATAATTTATCTGGCACACAATTGAAGACAAATGCTGAACTTTATGTGAGGGATCCGCATAGTGATGATTTTGGGAGTGTAGATGAAAGTATGGACAACGTAGAAAAAGTAGATTATTCCAACATTGAATGGATCAAAGGTGATCTGGAAGAAGGTCCAAGAAATTTGTTTGATCCAGATTATGAAACATTTAAAACATTGTCACCAGTAGAAATGTTTTAAATATTTGTAGACAATGGTGTTGTAGCTTTGCTGGTAGAAGAATCCAACAAGTACGTGCAATTTAGAAATATGTCAAACCGTCAAATTACTCTTGACGAGATGAGGTGTTTCATTGCTATTTTAATTTTGTCGGGATATTGTCAGCTACCTGGAAAGAAAAGCTATTGGAACACTGACGGGGATCTTGGTAACCAACTGGTAGTAGAAGCAATGAGAAGGGATCGTTTTTTAACAATTTGGCGCTCGCTTCATTGCGCAGATAATAATTTATTAGATCCAAATGACAAATACTACAAATTACGACCACTGAGTGATCTATTACGTCAGAAGTTTTTAAAATGGTTCGTTCCTGAGGAAGACTTGAGTTATGACGAGTCCATGGTAAAGTATTTCGGGAGGCACTCCTGTAAACAATTTATACGAGGAAAGCCGATAAGATTCGGATACAAAGTATGGAGCCTGAATACTAAATCTGGATATCTTGTCAACTTTTCTTTATATCAAGGTAAAGATAAGCTCGTAAAAGAACAATACCAATCCGTGTTTGGAAAGTCTACTGCTCCGTTGTTGATGCTTTTGGATGATTTGCCGGAAGAAAAGAAGAAACTGCGATATAACGTGTTTACGGATCATTTATTTACAAGCTTCCATTTGTTAAGTCATTTAAAAACCAGAGGATATTCCTCAACTGGAACCTTTCGTGATAATCGAATCCCGAAAGATTGTCCCATACTGTCAAAGAAAGCTATGCAAAAGAAACAACGTGGAGACTTTGACTCTTATTTAGATAAAACAGACGGCATTTTGCTTACACGGTGGCTGGACAATAATGTGCTTTCCGTAGCTTCTACAAAATATGGGGTTGCTCCTCTTGGAAACGTAAAACGATATTCAGCAAAAGAAAAAAAAATTGTCCAAGTTGCAAGACCCGATATGATTTCCAAATATAATGCCTCCATGGGGGGTACAGACCTTATGGATGAAAATGTTGCTCGATGGAGAATTAGTTTACGCAGCAAAAAATGGTGGTGGTGCCTTTTCACATGGTTGATTGATGTGTCGGTACAAAATGCTTGGGTATTGTACAAAAAGTCGGGTAACAAAATAACACAACTAGAATTTCGACGGGAGATAGTGAAAGTGTACTTGACCAAGTACAAAAATCCACCCAAAAGCAGTGGTAGACCGTCTACAAGTAAATCTAGCAGATCTTTTAGCCGTGTTGCCGACGATGTACGATACGATAATATTGGTCACCTGCTTACACCAGTTGAAAAGAAAATTAGATGCAATGGCGACAACTGCAAATCAATTATGCGCACTAAATGCATTAAATGCAATGTAGGAATCTGCCTATCATGCAATGTTAGCTATCACACACAGCTGTAGTTATTTCACGTTATATTGTCTTGTCAAAAACTTCCAATAAATTTGATTAAACTGACTTGTCTTTTTTTATAAAACACAGCAGTGTGAAGGACTCGCGTTGCCATATGGCAACACATGTTTTTAAGAAAAGCAACAATAAATTAACTTATTTATTTCGCCATGCTTGTTAGTATAGGGCAACTAATGCAATAAAACAGTTTAAAATTGAAATTTCTTTGAAAAATTTAATTCCGTCCTTCATGGGTTAAAATGTTCTTCATCATACTTTCTGGCTTTCTTTACAGTCGAGAATAATTTTGATAAAATTAAGCACTGTTCTTACTACATGTGACATAGCTGTTTACAAATATGATTTTAATACTTTTATATAACTGTTTTAATGTTTTATATTTCCACTTAATTCTTTTTAATTATTTATAAATATATGTATTAATATTGTAACAATTTCATTCTATATATCGATCATCTTTGACTTATGTAAATACTTCTGTATATTAACATGAATAAACTATTGTATTGTAATAGGTATAAAAGTATGATTTGGTTCAGACACCTTATTTTATATGTGGTGGTGAATATACATAGAAGTTTTGGGTTTAGCTGCCATAATTTAACGCCTAGGATTTACCCATACAGACTGGATAAGCTACTTAAAGTTTCTTAGAAATAGGAAAAAAGTGGATATACTGTTTTATTTAGGTATAAATATGTAAAGAAAGGTATTTTATATATATTTTTGCCAACAAATCATTATTTTCCAATAGAACCACATTTGAAATAAACAATAATAAAGAATAAGTCAAAAATTTTACTTACAAATGTTTGATTAAATTGTTAGGTGGATATCTCCAAGGTTGTATATATGTCAACCACAACTCCAAAACAAGCCTAAATGATCCATCGAGAGGCCACCTGTGTATTAGATTTCTCAAAAACATATAAAATTTACCTTGTATCATAGGTATTGCAATTTTCTTCAATTCTGATAAATGTGTATCATCTGCTTTGGCACTGGCTGAGAAGGAATGCAATTGTTTTATTAGTACTCGAACTATTCTCATATATTCACCCGTTGGTAATTCATTATGATGCAATAGCATCTAAAAAATAAATAATTTTATTTTTTTAACAGTCAAAAAAGGAAATTAAATCTAACTTAGAGTTTTAACTTGAATCTACGTATTTAGATCAAAATCTCAACTATAAATTTACCGTTGTTGGTGGAACATTAAAGGAATTATTCAAATTATTTAGTGATTCGTTTACTTGATCATTATATAGCCACATATCTGTAAAAACTGTTAAAACTGTCTCGCTTCGCCATATATCATTCCTTGGATGATGGATATCCAAATTTTTTTTGAAAGATTCGTCCTTTGACTTAGTAAGAGTTTTTGCATTTATTAAACCAGAACTTCTCAGATCTTGTTCCCTAAAAAAGGAATTATATTTTTTAACATCTTATTAGACACTACTACATGGCAAGTACATATTTTCCCCTTAGGGCCAGTTTATCAATGCGAGGATAAAGTTATCCTATGGTTAAAACACAGTTTAATAATACAGTAGGGTCACTTCCCCTACTAAGTGTAGTCCATGTGTCAATAGTAGGAGCTAAGAGTAATACAGAGTTTCACTTAGGGCCGGTTTATCAATGCAAGGATAAGTGTAGTCCTTTAGTTAAATTAATAATACAATAGGGTTACTTCCCCTACCGAGTGTAGTCCACGCCTCGATAGCCTTTCTCCTGCTATCGACGCGTGGACTACACTCAGTAGGGAAAGTGACCCTACTGTATTATTAAACTGTGATTTAACTATAGGATAACACTTATCCTCGCATTGATATACCAACCCTAAGGGTAGGTTTATCAATGCGAGGATAACAAGTTTTCCTATAGTTAAGACACAGCTTATAATACAGAAGGGTCAGTTCCCCTATTGAATGTAGTCCCCGCATCAATAGCCTTGCACCTGCTATCGACTCGTGGAAATGACCCTACATAATTAAGCTGTGATTTAACCATAGGATAACTTATCCTCGCATTGATGAACTGGCCCTAAGACGATACGCATTCCAGTTTGATATTGACATTGAATTGGTTTGTATACTGCACTGAAAGAAATCGACCAAATAGAATGTTTTGCTAAGATGATCTGCATCATCATAAGTATTTTTTTTGTTGACTACATTATCATTATCTAAGCATAAGAAAAACTGTTTTGCTGATGAGATTTTGCAATGGTAAATCTTTGACTATTTGTCCCAATAACAGCACTTACTTAAACTAGGTAAAATATTGTTTTAAGTTTTCTTTTTATTAGGGGTAACTAAATAATTTCTTACGATAAATAAGTGCCTTAAGTTAAGGTTGACTATTTAATGGTTAAAACTCATATAGACCTATGGTTGGTAAGTCATCTGTTAACTGTAAAGACGGGCTTACTAATCGTAACGTCTTACTTATTTATTTTTACACATGGCGCAAGCGCAATTGAGTTTTTATCATCGCGTGCCATTTCATCCATACAGCGACGCATGCACTATGCAGTAACTAGTAAGCAATTCGGCATTCAACGAGACGGTTGTGGGAAAGGCTTTATGTAAAGAATTTTTATAAAAAAAACTTGTGTTTTATGTTATTGTATATTATCTGCTTTCGTTCAGCAGAGTGATTCGTAATCATAATAAACAGGATTTCAATGAAAGTAATTATATATGATACAAAATTGCATGGTATAGGGACAGAGACAACACATGAAACAGGTAGGTACCTTATCATTAGGAATCACTCTGCTGAATGAAAGCAGCCATTATATAGTAAACTGTGATTGTGTCTTCTTACAGGTCAAAGTTCCCTTTTTTTAATAGGCACCCTGAATTGTTTATTAGTCGTTTGTTTCCTTGAATGAATCTTTTATTTTAATTTTACCAACAATAATTCTTTGTCTGAGTCAATATAGAAATGTATTAAAAAACATGTTTTAATATAAAGTGTGAAGTTGAACATGATGAATGGCACTATCTAAAAAATATAAAATTAAAACATCGAATTAAGAAGTGACGTACTTGCAAAGTGACATTACTAGGTCAAGAAAGATTATTTGTTGCCACTATAATGTAAGCTGCATAGTGGCTAAAAAGTCACCTATTAGCGGCAGGAAAGTTTTTTTCCAGTTACAAGGTAGTAATGGTGTAAGAAATAGGAACTTGCTAACTATAACAAAAAACTTATTAAGATTAAAATAGGTGGTGACTCCTGATAGCAAAGCTATCAACCTACAGTAACAAATAAATAATAAGAAAAACTTTTACTAACGGTAAATAAGTGCATCTTAGCAAGATCGCTTTTGTTGCGGTCACAGAACAGTCTTGCTGGAGCCTATTTAATGCAGATATTTATTAGCGGTTAGTCAATTCCTCTTTATGGATAATAGAAATTTCTTTCAGTGTGATGGCCGGTTTATCAATGCGGGGAGAAGTTATGCTATGGTTAACTCACAGTTTAGTTAAGTAGGGTCACTTCAACACATCGATAGCAGGTGTAAGGCTATCGACGCGGTTCCCTATTTCTATAAAAAAGGTAACTAATGGATCTGATACAGAATTAAATTGTAACAAAAAATATTTAAGAGAAAGTTGTATATTCCAAAAAGACTAGGAGAAACAAAAACTTATCTTGCTCTACACAAAACCTATTTTGTAAAGATTAAATATTTAATCACTACCATTTTCTGATCGAAAAAGATGAATGGGTCTGAACTAAAAAGAATGACAAAATTTAAATGCTGCAGCAAAGAGCTTAACTATTTTTGCTGCTTGACATGCCACAATATTTTCCATAAAAGTTGTTGTGAAAGAAGGAGAGGATTAATTATTATTGATAAGCATCTAATATATTGCTCTAAAGTATGTGCAGAAAAAATAAATAAATACTGACGAAGAAATTATTAACGAATTACATCTGCAGATAAACAATTTGGAAACTGAATCAGAGGAAAAAAATGTATATATTCAAAACATGAAAAGTCTATGAAAGTGAAAGTGAAGTTATTGAATCAGAACAAAATTACTTATCAAAATAGAAGAACATAAAATAGTAAATGACAACTTAAAATCAAAATTAAGCCAAATGGTTAAAAAAAATTCTGAAATTGAAGAAGATTTATCAAACGAAGTAAATAAATTAGCACAATATGAGAAAGAGATTAATGAATTAAATAAAAAACATTCAATAATGCTAAAATGTACAGAAGACCTAAAGATAAAAAACAGCAAAATTCTGAATGAATTAAATACCCTAAAACAGAAACAGGAAAAAGCTAAATGTCAGGATGAATCAAGAGAACCTTACTAGAAAGGAGGAAACACCTAAACTATTCAGTACAACCACAAATGAAATGGCAAACTGATGTATTAATAATATGCAACAAGAGTTAAATTGCCGTAAAAGAATTTTAATATTATGTGATGAGACTGGATGTAATATAAATAGAATATTGTTTAATAAACTAAATCAAAATGAGTACCACATTGAGACCATCATTAAACCTGGCGCCACACTTGAGCAAATAATTGAAAACATGCCTTTATTAACTAGTATATTTCTACCCAGGACCATGTAATTATAATGGGAGGATCAAATAATTTTAATGCAAAAAGAAGGTATCCACTTTTCAGAGCTACTTGTAGTAAATTTAAACAATGTACATTAGGGTGGAACGAAAAACGAGATTTTCAATTTTTTTTCGAGAATTATTACCACATAGTTATCAAAAGGTGCATTTGGTGGTTATTAATAACTGTGCAAAAATTAAAAACGGTACTTTGTTATTTTCAGATTCCTCAATGGGTTCAAAATATTAGAAAAAAGCTCTCTTTAGACCATTTATTTTTTCTTAGTTATTTTTCCATTCTTTGGATATTGGTAATGCCATAGTCACCAAGAGGTGTCTTAATGTACCATAGATCACTGTGCAACATGTTTAAATGCTATTATCCACACTTCAGTTTTCTCAAGGCTGTCAAAATATGCTCTTCTAGGCCAAAAACATGCCGTATTGATGGAATCGTATTTATTATTTTTTTCTCTACATTCAGTAACTATAGAAGGATGGACACCAAGTAAAATCAGACGTTTTATTTAAAAAAACACACAAATAGACATGGAATAACAAACAAAAACAGAACATGTTTAATATTGCAGTTATTATCCATTTTTAAAGTAATCTAATTTCGTTTCAAATGATGGCAACATTTGTCTTGATTTTATACAGACTTGAATTAAGTCAGTTTGGTTTTCTTGGTCACAGACAGCTGGTGATGCCTCATTTGCAAGACGCACGAATCGTTCCATAGCTTCGGTATTGCAAAGACCATGAAAAATCAGAAAAACTTATGTCTAACGCTTTGATAACACACATTTCCATATTAGCAGTCATTGGCGGCTCAGAAACATTTACGTCATTCCAAGAACTTAATTCCCAGTAATGTTTGGCCTCAAAATGTATTTTAGGTATACTAAATTCTCGTGTAGCTGTTGTCTTAACGGTTTTTGACGTGAAGATACGTTAGATATCATCTTCCTTTTTATCATTAATTTCATACTGCTAGTAAAGCTGAACAGATGACAGGTGGTGCATTTATAATACCGGTGAAGCTTCTGCATGTTTTTCAATGCTCTGGGTGCTGGCATTGCTTTCCTTTCTTCTGTCATTTTCATTTTCTTGCCTTCCAGGGTCACAGTATTTTTTCTAGACTCTAAATTTTTCTGATTTTCCTTATGACGTCCCTGAAATTTTTTTAGTTTATCCCAGAAGTAAAAAAAGGTAGGAATTAATGTACTTTGCCAAATCCCTTAAATTTTCGGTACAATACTTTTGAGTATTTCATAAACACTTATATCTCTCCCAGCGTGTTTATATTTTAGATCATTCCAAACAAATAAATAATGAAAGTAAAGTCCTTATGAGTAGGTAACACAAGGTCACTTAATATTTTAGACTGACCAAATATCTTGCGATGAAGTTGACTTATAGTTGCCATATTAACGTAAATATTCTAACACTCAACGAACAATCGGCATACAATTACGAATCACGTAAAAACCCACAGAGAACACTCAACTAAAAACTATACTTCCCACATAACAAAATGATATGCAATGTACATACACTGTATCTTCAATCTATGGATATGTATATCCACAAGATGGAGAAAGTATATCTAATGTACATCTAATGGATGTGGAATTAACATTCCCAGCAGATACGTTTGTCGCCGACTTCCATATCTATTTTATATCCAGTGAATGTACATAAACATATGCAATGTACATTCACTGGATATTAAACACACATCATATACACAATCGTATATTTTATGAATATACATTACATATCTCTGAAGTAGTTTCCACGGACATCAAAACACTTATTGAATACTGCACCCGACGCATGTTGCCCCAGTCATGTTGGCATCATCGGGAGATGATTAAAACGAACAGTTTTAATCATCTCGATGATACCAATACGATTGGAGCAGCCCGCATCGAATGAAAGTGTTCTACTGTTTTGATGTTCGTGGGAACTACTTCACTGGTATCCAATAGTATCCATATAAGAGGTAATAAAGCACAAATAGCTTAATAAGAAATATATTTTATATAACTATTTTAAACATACACAAACTTTACAAAATAACTTAATATTACACAATATTTAAAATTTTCAATATTGACGTATACTTGTTTATCTTCCGGTAGTTTAACAAATTGTAAACATATGTATAATACCTACTATATATTTAAAAGTGAATTATTTATTATTTGTTTGCTTATAGTAATGAAACATTTTCTTTATACGATTTTGCAAACAGTGGAAAGAAAAGCTATCTATGAGAACTAAAGGAAAAACTATATATAAAAATATTAATGAAATCTTTGCATTCTTTCGATAACCTGACTTCTGGTTATGCTAACAAGTAAAAATTCTGATTTGCCATTCTCATTTTAACACTAGCATCCAACCTAGTCCCCTACGGCTAAGCAGGCTAAACTAGTATCCACATGATCCCCTACGATATGTAAATTCAGTTAAAAATGAGAAAAGGCCTGAAATTAATTTATTTACGTACCTTGTCTTTAAAAATGTTTTCATTCTAATGAATTACATTTTCATAAAATCTCATTCAGTTTCTTGGAAATGCTTAGCCTTTGAAAAGTTTTTCGTCCTTATTGTGGACTCATCAGAAAAGCCTAAAGCCACTCATAACGATGTTCCATGCAAAACTAAGACATTATCCATGAATGGTATAAAATAATTATAATTGACATTGACTGATAAAAGACAACAGATCTTCACCTATCTATTAGCTAACTAGTATTGGAGCCTATATAGTCTATACATGTTTAAAAGTGAATTATTTATTATTTGTTTGCTTATAGTAATGAAACATGTTATGTATAAATTACGTATATACCTCCAGCAATATACGTTGTATATGACAATGATGAATGTCAGTAGCTGAACATACATTTCATATCATATGTATATTTAAAAATACATATTCAAATTCTAGCATCTAATGCATATGCTATGGATGTACATTAGGGTGGAACGAAAAACGAGATTTTTAATTTTTTTTCGAGAATTATTACCACATAGTTATCAAAAGGTGCATTTGGTGGTTATTAATAACTGTGCAAAAATTGAAAACGGTACTTTGTTATTTTCAGATTCCTCAATGGGTTCAAAATATTAGAAAAAAGGTCCCTTTATACCATTTATTTTTTCTTAGTTATTTTTCCATTCTTTGGATATTGGTAATACCATAGTCACCAAAAGGTGTCTTAATGTACCACAGATCACTGTGCAACATGTTTAAATAATAACAATAATAATAAACGTCTTTATTATTTTCTTTCAATTTACATTTTAATGCAAAATGCTATTATCCACACTTCAGTTTCCTCAAGGATGTCAAAATATGCTCTTCTAAGCTATTTCTTCCAAAAAGATAACTTATTGATCGAGTTGTATTTTTATTATTTTTTTCTCAACATGAAACAACTATAGAAGTATGAACATCAAGTAAAATCAGACGTTTCATTTAAAAAAAAACACAAATGGAATGGAAAACCAACAAAAACAGAACATGTTTAATATTTCAGTTATTATCCATTTTTAAAGTTATCTAATTTCGTTTCAAATGATGGCAATGTTTGTCTTGATTTTATACAGGCTTGAATGAAGCCAGTTTGGTTTTCTTGGCCACAGACAGCTGGTGATGCCTCATTTGCAAGACGCACGAATCGTTCAACAGCTTCGGTATTGCAAAGACTATGAAAAATCAGAAAAACTTATGTCTAACGCTTTGATAACACACATTTCTATATTAGCAGTCATTGGCGTCTCAGTAACATTTACGTCATTCCAAGAACTTAATTCCTAATAATGTTTGGCCTCAAAATATATTTTAAGTATACTAAATTCTCGTGTACCTATTGTCTTAACGGTTTGTACCGTGAAGACACGTTAGATACCGTCTTACTTTTCATCATCAACTTCATACTGCTAGAAAAGCTGAACAGATGACAGGTGTGCATCATTAAAAACAGTGAAGCTTCTACATGATGGCATGTTTTTCAATGCTCTGGATGGTGGCATTTCTTTTCTCTTCTGTCATTTTCATTTTCTTGGTTTCCAGCATAGCAATATTTTTTATAGATTCTAAGTTCTTCTGATTTTGCTTATAACGTCCATGAATTTTTTTTAGTTTATCCCAGATGTAAAAAACGGTGGGAATTGATGTACTTTGCCAAATCCCTTAAATTTTCGGTACAACATTTTTGAGTATTTCATGAACACCTATATCTCTCCCAGCATATTTATATTTTAGACCATTCTAAACAAATAAATAATGAAAGTAAAGTCCTTATGAGTAGGTAACACAAGGTTACTTAATATTTTAGATTGACCAAATATCTTGCAACGAAGTTGACTTATAGTTGCCATAATACCGTAAATATTCTAACACCCAACGAACAATCGACATACAACCACGAATCATGTAAAAACTCACAGAAAACACTCAACTAAAAACAATACTTAGTAGAAGTATTGAAACAAATGAAAGTAGCCTTGAACTTGTTACCTTCCCAGCCCAGTCATAGACGCCTGTCGCTTTTTCGATCGCGTTATTTGTCGCGCCATTCCCATAAGCGGCGCGATTTTCAAAGACAATCAGGAACCGAAAAATATTACAATAAATAAAATTAACTTGGAAGAGCTCCTTATCATACTTTAATAATTATTTTAAATACTATATTTACCAGGAATATATTGTTTTAAATAAACCAGGGCAGGTAATAAAAACCTACAAAATCACCAAAATTTCTATACTATCAGTCCTGTGAGGAATCTGAAGATGCTAAGATAGGTCGATAAGCTTTTGAGAACGATTTTTATTTATCCAAATGCACATTTTGACACCTATGTCGAAACAATTTAAAAAGAAAGAATTTTTCATTCCACCCTAATGTACATATCCATGAGATGTTATGTGGGTTAGTAGAAGTATTCAAACAAATGAAAGTAGGCTTGAACTTGTTACCTTCCCACCCCAGTCATAAACGCCTGTCGCTTGGATTGTGATTGTATTCGAGAGCGTTATTTGAGGAGGAACCGGAAAATATTAGAATAAATCAAATTGACTTGGAGGGGCTCTTCATCATTCTTTAATAATTATTTTAAATACTGTGTTTACCAAGGATATATTTTTTAAAATAAACCAGGGCAGGTAATAAAAACCTATAAAATCCTCAAAATGTCTATACTATCGGTCCCGTGAGGAATCTGAAGATGCTAAGATAGGTCGATAAGCTTTTAGGAACGATTTTTATTTATCCAAATGCACATTTTGACACCTATGTCAAAACAATTTAACAAGAAATAATTTTTCGTTCCACCCTAATGTACATATCTTAATATTTCAACTGTACCTCTTAGTAGAAATCACAAGTTGAATAAATTTATTTACAAATTTAATGTTAAGTTAGGAGATTTTGTAACTAAATTTGATAACCATGTCCCAGGTACAATCAATTTAGTAAAACGAATAAAATGGAGATATGTAATAAAATAATCGGTCCGACCACTAGAAACATACATAAGAACTTAATATTCTTAAATTCAGATAACAATCAGGCTGCATAAAACATCTTAAAACCTAGTATACTGCTGGACAACAGTGTGTCTGTGGTTAGTGAAATCTTGAATGTTTCCAATACAATTTCTAGTGAAATGCATTCACATTTTTTAGATCTCGACATATCCCAGATGTCAGAGAAGTAAATAGTGAACGCTTCAGAATATTACATGTAAATGTGCAAAGGTATAACAAATAAATTGAATGAAATTGAAATTTTTGTAGATGAAAATAATTTAGATGTTCTGTGTATCACTGAACACTGGCTAGTGGGTAGCAACATTGACAATATTGCTTTGCCTAATTATTATTTAAAATCTCACTTTTCCCGTACAGATCACATTCATGGCGGAGCCTTAATATTAGTAAAAAATAATCTTTGCTTACATAGCATTAGTAAAATCAATGAGTGTTCTATTGAATGTCATAGAAATGTGTGCAATATTTATTGATATCACTGATAAAAAATTTATTATAAATAATGTATGTAGACCCACAAATAGTAACGTAAATTTATTTTTAAAATATTTAAATGAAGTTCCAAAATTAGCATCTAGAATGTGTCCAAATATTGTTCTTTGTGGCGATTTTAACATTGATTATTTAACTGCTCATGATAAAAAAAAGGAACTATTATGTGACTTATTTGAAACCTTTGAATTAATTCTAACTGTAAATTAACCAACGAGAACCAAGAGTATTTAGAGATAGCAGGGGATGCATTAGTTCAACATGCATTGACTACATGACCACAAATTTACCTATGAAAACTTATGTCAGTGTTGTAAATCCTTTATTAGGCGATCATTTTGCTCTCATACTATCATATACACCTGTAGATACAAATGAGGTAAACACTGATACGTTATAACATTTTATAGAAGGGTCATCAAAAAAAAACAAGGGAATTTAAATACCATTTAACTTCTACAGATTAGAATGATATATACTATCTAGAAATAAACACTACCTTTGAATATTTTGTTGTCATTACTATGGAGTTTCAATGTAAGTTACCCTTATAGGCGTGTAAAAAGTAAAACAAATAATTTGGATAAAGGATTGCTAACACAAGAAATAGTATATGAGGGCAGGGCACTAAAAAGCTTGTTCTCAGAAATGTTGCATTCAGATGTTCCTGACTTAGTTAAAATATACACAAACAGAAAAAGGAGTATAAAAGAAACATCAAATCTGCAAAGAAAAATTATTATAGCAAATAAATAAGTAACGCCAAATATAAATCTAAAGAGACCTGGAAAATTATAAATAATAATTTAGGTAGAAACAAAAATAATCAAAATAAGGAACTAACATTAAATATAAATAATAATACAATAACTGGGGCAATGTAGCTGACTATTTTGCGATGCATTTTACATCTGTAGCCAGTGAGAAAATAAATAGGTAATTTGCTTATAATATGTCTCCACCGTGCACTGTTGCTAACTACACAAAGCAGTCAATATTTGTCTTGGAAGTTACTGAACAAGAGTTATTAGATACCGTTCAAAATTTAAAAAATTAAAAATCGTCCGGTTTTGACAATTTAACCGCCCATGTACTTAAAAATATTATTGAGGAAATATAGGAGTATCGTGAACTGTTTTAAAAATATGGTAGTTTAAAGATGGCTCTCGAGTGTTTATAAATCGAGATATAATATATAAATCTCAAATATCTCAAAAATAATCAGTTCAATGTTAAAAATACACACAATCAAAATTAGAGGTCTTGAAATTCTCCTTAAAGCATTTTTTTACATCCCTACAGCTATTACTTTTCAGATAAAAATATGTGACTTTTAGTGTAAGCGAGTTAGGTTTTACCCTCAGACTAACTGCAATCTCCGGAAAAAAAAATACTCACATGTAGTTTGCAATGTCTGGAAGATATTATTTTAGAAAAAGAGTCTCTGCCAGAATTTGCTACAAAAATTGCGGAAGGTCGCGGAAACCGGTTATTTGCGGTTTAAAGAAAAAGTTGAATTTATACCAAAAAAGGTGTTTCAAGTAAAAAATGTATGCCATAACAAAACGAACAAAACTGGTGGAACTCAATTGGCCTAGTGGTTACCACTAAATTTGCACGTTTTTCAAAAACTCATAACTCTGCTTCAAATACATATTAAAGGTTGAAATTTGCATACGTTGGAGTTTTAGTACTCCTTAACCTACGCTCAAAATTTCAATCGAAAATATCGTGTAGTTTTTGCAAACCGTTGCTTTTTGCAAAAAATACGCTTTTTGTATTCGCTCCCTCAGTACTCCCTATTTGCATCCATTTTCCTTATTAGAATTATCGGAACTGCTGCTAAGAAATGGTAAATTATTTTATATAATTTACTATCTGTTATAATTGGTCAAATACACCACGATCAAAATGTAAGGTAACAAAAGAATGCAAAGATTGGAAATAAATATTTTCATACTGGCATGGTAACGCAGCAGGCTAAAGCATGTTAGTGATAAGCATGCTTGATCACACTGTCTATTATTGTGCACTAGGCTCAATCCCCAGCTCCGACATTGGCCATGTTGGTAGATAGTGAATGTTGTCTGTATTTTTTTAAATGTGTAACCCCCTTCAGGACAGCCTAAAGGCTTTGAATTTAGGGGATTGTCTGATATATATAGTGTGGATAAACTTTTAAGTGTTTTTATTACGTAATTTGATTGGAGCAAGGTCGTAGTTCAATAAGTGAACCCAGTACGGATGAGTGGATGTTAACAAAGATAAGTTACAAATTATCGAATTGAGCAAATAATCATTTTATCAACGTTGATGATGTGGCCTAAAATCTTGTCACAAGAAGTTCACAACTATTTAGTTCGACGAAAATAGGATTCTTTTAAATTTAATTATCTCACGACAAGGTGTTAGGTCAGATCGTCAGCATTGGTAAAATTATGTTATTTATTTGATTCGGTATTTTTTTACTTACCTTTGTTAACATCCGCTCATTCACACTGAGTCCATTTATTGAGATTACGGCCCTGTCCCAATTAAATGACGTAACATTTATTTTCTTCATTTTGGTAAATCTTAAGGAGGTTGAGGCGTTACAGTCCCAACCAAAAGTAAGTCGAATTCTAAATCAGAACTTTTCCATAACGAATTATTACAAGAGGTTATAAGTCGATGATACCAATAATTATTGTCATAAAGGCATAGATAAATCATTTTTTATTATTAATTAATTATTTAAGTAGATTTAATTATTTTAGTTAATGAACTAACTTTTGGATGTTTTGTCCAAACTTATTTAAAAAAAATTAAATGTATGTAAATATCTGTGTATTTTACAAATGTTCAGTAAACAATTTAAAAAAACGAGAAGCAGTAAAAATTAATATTAAAAAATTTTAATTAATTAAAAATCATTAACGAAAAGAGAAGTTTGACAGTTTACAATCATTTAATTTTTTTTTGTTTATTAAAAGCCTCCCAATTAAATTGGAAACAATATTAAAATATGCATAAAACATTAATACTTTAATACATTGGGTTGATTCTACGGTTGGTTCCTTGTGAAACATTCTTCAATAATTTAAATATACAGGAAATTATGCTTTTTAATGTTTCAAAAAGTTTTATTAAAATTCTACACGTGTTTCGGCTTATTAGGCCTTTATCAAGTAATATCTTGTACTCTTGATAAAGGCCTAATAAGCCGAAACACGTGTAGAGTTTTAATAAAACTTTTTGAAACATTAAAAACCACAATTTCCTGTATATTTAAATCAATACTTTACATAGTTAGTTTTCGGAACTGCTGACATTATTATTTGGTTACCTGCTATAAATTAAAATATACCATTTGCATGCTGGGTTGACATATTTTCCATAAGACTACATGTAAAATTTTAAAAATGTTTAACTTTATGAGTTTCCTAGTGACTTTGGAGTTTTTACAGAACATTGTGTCATATAAAAATCTATTAAAAAAACTTTATTTAAGATTTTTTTTCATTATTTTCGTCTAACACCTCAACCTGCTTAATAAAAACGTGTTTTCAAAAGGTTTTTAATTACACATACTATTCCGTTTAAGTCACGGTATGTCTACCATTGACCGTTGAGAAGTTGCAGAGTGAGGTGACTATCCCGGCTGCAGCATCACGTCATGGACATCAGATAATTATATTGCCATCGGTACTACATGTGTATGCAAAATGTAAATATTTTCAATATTTGACTTAAATTGCCTGGAAAACATGTAAAGTTAAATGAAAGCTTGCAACAAAAGAGAAGTGACATATTAAAAAGTAATCGCCGTAAAAATCTAGAATTTCATTTAAAATTCATCCAATTCTACTTTCACTTGATTTGATAATATTTTCTGGAGTCGTAGGGATTATTATTGAAAATGGTGCAAAATTGGCTTGCAAGATTTGAATTATACTAACTGATAAACGCATGAAGTCGAATGCAAGCTTGTAAGAATCGTATTATTGTTGATGAAATTGTTAGACTATTTTGACAATTATACTTTGTTTATATAGTAGCGTTAGGGAACACAAAAAATAGTTGGGTGTCAGAAGAGGAGAGAAGTGGGTTAGATTCGGGCATTCTGCCTTCAGATAATTTATTGACTCATATTTTGGAAACAGCTAGGTCAAGCAGCATAAGTTTTTTAAAGCTCGTCTTTTTAGGGTCTTAGAATATTATTTCCTTTTAGATACAAATTCTTTAAATTCAAAGTTTAAAGAAAAAGTTTGAAGTACAAGCAGTATAGCACTTAGAGTTTTATTAAATGGAATTGTATATTTTATGGAATTTTATAGTTTTTTCTAGTTTTTTATATTTTGCTAAACGTTTTGGTTATTATACAACAGGCGAAAAGGCAGCACACGTTACATTTATTGTAGGATTATTGGCAATTTTCTTTTATTTTCAGTACCTTAAATTGCTATGGTGACAATAATTAATTTCAATAGGGTTCTCGTCAGATAATAGACGAAGAAAATTAAAAAAAATCAAGTGAAGTCAAGAACTGCCACTTGTAAAGTTTTTTTTTTTTTTTTTTTTTTTTTTTTTTTTCGTATGACTTGTAAATACAAGTGTAGAATATTGTCACCAAATAATCAATAAAGATACAAGCAAAAATACAATATTACAGGTTTGACAGTAGTAAAAAAAAATATAAAATATAGTAGGTATATAAATAGCAAAAATACAATTCAATACAACACAAACATACATACATCACAATACAAAATTGTCACAATTTAAAAATTCCCCTATAGAGTAAAAACTATGATTCTGCAGCATATTACGAACACCCGATTTAAATAGATTAAAAGTAGGTAAGGACTTCAAAGAGGTTGGCAATTTATTAAATATTTTAACGGTCATGATCAGTGGCCCATTTGCTGAGGCAGACATACTGTGCCTCGGTATTTCCATATTGAGAGTAGGTCTAAAATTGTAGGGCGAATTTAGATCTCTGGTGAGTGTAAACTTATCAGGATGTGACCTAACATAGCAAACGCAATTTAGAATGTAAATATTCGTTATAGTTAGGAGGTTTAGTTGCTTAAAAAGGTCTCTGCAGGAATGTCTTAAGCTTTTGAATGTCATTGTTCTTAAGATTCTTTTTTGGAGGATTAAAACTTCATTTATTCTTGTGCAATTTCCCCAACATAAGATACCATAGTTCAATGTGGAGTAGACATAAGCATAATAATAAATTATTAAAACATCAGTTGAAACATAATTTCTCAGCTGCCATAAGACAAAGCAAGAAGTTGATAATTTCTTCAGTATGGCATCAATCTGGTTACTCCACGTTAAATGCGAGTCTATACATAAGCCAAGAAATTTAACTTGCGAGCTCTGTTGAATACTCTTACTGCTTATTTTTACTAAAATGCTTTCATCCAGTTTTCTTGGAGTGAACAGTATGAGATCAGTTTTGAGATCATTTAGTATGAAGCCTGTATACCGACAATAATCTATCATAACGTGAATAACATTGTTAGCAGTGTTACTCAGATCATCAAAATTATCCGCACTGACAGCTATTAGGGCATCATCTGCAAAGAGAGATACGAAACCACATGGGAAATAAGAGAAGAGATCATTAATGAAAGTAATAAATAATAGGGGGCCCAATACGCTACCCTGGGGTACCCCTACTTTGATCGCTTTGGGCAGAGACTTATAAGTGATATTAGTTCTCAAAATAACTTCTTGGCTCCGATCTTGCAAATAAGAGGAAAGCCAAAGTAGGGCAGGTCCACGAATGCCATAATTATAGAGTTTATTCAATAACAAATTAGTGTTAACCGTGTCAAACGCACGTTTTAGATCAAACAGAATACACGCTATTTTGTTTTTACATTCAAAATTCTGCAGAATATAACTATAGACTGCCAAAATCGCATCCTGTGTTGATAATTTGCTCCTAAAACCGAATTGGTTAATTGACAAAATTTTTTCTGTTTCCAGGAATTTTGAAAGCCTAATATGGAAGGCGTTTTCATATACTTTAGAGAAAGCAGAGAGTAGGGCAATTCCTCTATAGTTTGAGATTTGTGATATATTACCTTTTTTATAGATTGGAACAATAAGTGCTTTTTTTAAAAGTGTTGGAAACATACCGTCCTGAAACGAAAAATTAATAAGCATGGTAATACAATTAGTGATGTGATCAGCAACTTTAATTAGAAGCGAACAGGGTATCTCATCATAGCCTGCAGAATGCTTATTTGATATTTTCATTAAGATTGTATGAACTTCTTGAGATGTAATAGGAAATAAGAAGAATGTTTTTTCTCGAATTTCAGATGTAGCCTGCCCATTTACAGATAGATTTTTAGTTAAATCATTAATAGAGTTTATAAAATAATCATTAAAAGCTTGAGTGGCATCGTGATGATTACTGATATTGCGCCCTGAATCATCCAGAAGGCATGATGGTATATTATGTGATTTTCTGTTTTTCACTTGACCGTTTATAATTTTCCAGGCTGTGGTAGATTTGTTACTGGAGTTTAATATTAGTGAATTATAATAGGTTTTTTTAGCCGTTTTTATATGCAATGAGTGGTTTTTCTTTAAAATGTTATAACGAATAAGAACATTTTCGTCCATAGATTCTTTATACAGTTTGAATACATCTCTGACAAATTTACCCTCATCAATTAGGTGTTGGGTAATCCAAGGTTTACTAGAGCCAGACTTCTTATGGTTTGTAACAGGCTCTAACGGAAATGCACAGTCCATAAGCCTAAGAAATATATAATAAAAGTGTTCGAATTTAATGTTACTATTTGCATCAGTGTACAAAAAATCCCACTTTTCACGGGATAGTAAGTGATTAAAATTGGCTATGTTATTCAAATTATTAAAGGATCTTCTGAACCTAATCTCAGGATGAACCTCCTTATTTTCAATATGATCATAAGTATAGGTAATATGCTGCAAGAAATGGTCAGAGATATCACAGTATACAACGGTAGGATTTAACAGTAGTGAATCAATATTACAAAAAATATTGTCAATAATAGTTTTTGAATTGTTTGTGACACGAGTATACTCAGTTATACATACATTGAGCCCGAATGACCTAATTAAGTTGGAAAATTCCCTACCATGTCTATCAATACACTTATCATCTAAATTTATATTGAAATCTCCACATATGATGTTAATAGTTTTAGTGTTGAAAGCTACATGTAAAAGATCGCACATACAGTTTATGAATTGGTTATAATTGGAATAGTCAGGAGCTCTATAAATGCACCCAATTTTTATCTTATTTTTGGTGTTTAAGCTGATTTCTGTTAAAGCATATTCAAAGTAAGATTCTTCTTTTTTTACACTGCACTCTATTGCGATTGCATCAAGACCTTCCTTGACAAATATAGCTACACCCCCGCCTCCACTGGTGATACGACAGTAAGAGTCTGCTAGAAAGTACGGGTATAAGTTTATTTGATTAATTTCCTCCTCCTTATAATGAGTTTCTGTGACACAGACGACTTGGGGATACCCTAGTGAGTGTAAAAGAACCTCAAATTCAGATATTTTATTACGCATGCTTCTGACATTTAGATGACAAATGGTGATGCTCCGGGCATCAGTATTTATGGTTTGAGTCGAGACTGCGACATGCTCGTCAGACATAACACACACTGGGTTTACATGTCCAGAGTTTATAAAAAATCATTGTTTTGATTTTGATTATTCAAATAGTTGCGATATTTATTAAAATCGAAACGTCTATAACCTACACCTCTAGGCCAAAAGTTATCACTGTATAGTTCATCCTTTGCCTCTAGTGGGGCTCCTACCATAAATACTTTATTTTGATGCTCTTTGGTTTCTAGTTCTCGTACCGAGAAATCCTCATTAAAATTAGTTTTAGATTTTTTCTTTAAATAATTTAAAATTGCTTCGCATGTAATATGCCTTTTTACTCTATTTACATAAAGCCATATTTTTTTATTAACCCCTGCAAATTCAGAATCCTTCCCATCATTTGAGATAGTTGCAGTTCCTATATTTTTCTTAATTGTTTTATTCTTTTTCCTCCTTGTGATTACTTCCTGAAACTCAGAATCATTTTTATTATTTGTAATCGATACGAGCTCACCATGTAGCTGCTTTTTGTTAACATTGTTATTGATATTTGAGGTTGAGTTGGCAGCTTGAGTTTCCACCTGTTTTATCAATACAGGGTTATTATTTATGTTATTTTGATTTGAGACTTCAATATCTTGTATTTCATTGAGTTCCTTTTGTTTACCATCAGCTGTGCTATGGCTCCAGTGTTTGTATACACTTCCATTTGTATTTACATTTTTTGCACTCATGTTCTTTTTATCATTCAAATATTTTAATTGTTTTTGTAGGTCTTCTATTTTTTCCTCAATGAGTTTCTTATTTTCCTTTAAAATTTTATTGTTTTCATGTAATAATTTATTATTTTCTTGTGTTTCATGTATAATTTGTTTCAACATTGCATTTTCCAATTTTAGATTTTCTAATTCGAAATTAACTTGAGTTTTGGGTTTGGTGTCTTGTTCACTTGCTAGTGATAGGTTATTTGGTTGACAGCATATAATTCTTGTTTCACTGAGAACTTGCACAGATGATATAATTCTTTGTAGACAGGACCTATGGTACACACTGCCACATATTACACACACTGCACTAGTATTTTGCTTATTTTTGCAACATTTATAATACTTTTTGTTTGGATCTCCAATACTGACATCTGACTCTGAGGAAGCCATATTGGCTTATGATATTTCCGTATAGATACGTACGTACATCGCACATATGAATGAACAATAAGCTCAGTGTGTAATAAAATTTGTAATGATCAGATTGAAAATTGGCATGATAATATTGTAGTGGCTAACGTGAGATATATCAGCTAATCATCTGTACGCTCTGGCTACTATTTATGTTTATGTGGATGTATCAATTAATTTAAATAGCAATAGTAAGAAAATAAAATTTTAATCAAGCATCATAATAGCAAGTCACGTATTGTTTAGTATATTTTGGCTGCCTATATCAGTCAATTTAATTATTGTTTTGGTTTTCTTATAACATAAACATTAGGTGAACACACTGTAGGTGTGTGGTCACATCAGTTCCTTTGGCACGGTATAAAAAGATATATAGTAGACGGCTACGTGCACGCATGAAGGCATTTTTTATGATTTGCGTTTATATTTTGATCCTCTTTTCTAGCTCGTTTCAAACTTATGCAGGGACAGGACCTCCCTAAGCCATATACCTGTGTGGCACACATCCCAGATGAGGCTGGAAATCGGCTCTCATCTGAGACTGTATTAGACGGGCTGTGGAATATGAACCACAGTCTAAGTACACGAGAATGGGTCATCCTGCATCGGGAATAATCCGGTCCGGCGCAGACTTGGACATTTTCTGTAGATGAAATCTCCAAGGCTGTACTGGAGGGGCTGGATACAGGACCTACTTTGAATTCGGGCAGGTATAATTCCGCTCGAAATCCAGAGATGGCAAGTTATCTGCCCCGCAGCTGATACCGGCGACCAAGCTACCCTCTAAAGGAAGCAAGCCCGGCTTGCCCCCAAAGAGGGAAAAAAGCCTCAAAAACCGGGAAATGGAAAGTTCATCCCAAATAAACTTTCTCGGAAAAAACGGGGTGAAAACCACCTTCGATGGAGGACAATAAATCGGCACTCCTCAAACACCTAATTGAGAATAACATTGGAATAGAACCAACCTTGACAAAGGTTGGTTCTATTCCAATAGGAGAGAGATACCAGATTTGGCAATCTCGTAGGTTCGGGAATTTCATAATGTTTGCCTCCTAACTACTCCAAACACAGCCCTGAAGTCAAAAATGTTGTTCTGGACCATGTCCTCTACACCTCCCTTTTGATCGTTCATTGACTGGACTACATGCAGAAAAATGAATTTGTCTTTTAGACAAGAATGGGTTTGACAAAAAGAAAAAGAGGATTTCATAAAATTTATATTATATGAAATTATTGACTGTTTCCTTGTGGTTATTTAAAAAAAATATATATTCTAATTATTACAACTATCAAAGAAATACTTTTGTTTGATTACATTTATATATATTTTTTTTGTGTGTAAATTTCTCCTTATGCTGTTTTTCACTTAATTTCATTTTTGGTTTCTCTTGTTTCAACTATTATCTTTTATCTGTAAAGATTTTTTGTTGCTGTTTTGATTAGACAAATTTCCTGCAGCAAAATATGTTTTTTGTATGAGTCTCTTCGACACCCTGATCTATAAATACTTAGTTATATACCTACAATTTGACTTTGATACTAAAGAAATATTTGTTTAATTTCAATATATACTTCTTATCTGTATTATCAACAAGAGGTTAATGCAGAATTTAATACTTCTTACAGAGAATTCCTTGCAAGTAAATAAGTTCATATTTTCTCGAGATGGTTCATATTCATGTAAGCGTTTGCTCCCAAAACTTGATGTAATAGACACAAGTAATCCTTGGCTGAAAATCTTAGTCTATGTTTTACAACAGCTGTCATATTATTGCACAAAGTACTGTCACATTGACCGAAGC
This sequence comes from Stenurella melanura, assembly GCA_963583905.1. Taxonomy (NCBI): domain Eukaryota; kingdom Metazoa; phylum Arthropoda; class Insecta; order Coleoptera; family Cerambycidae; genus Stenurella; species Stenurella melanura. Next base: position 82,454,899 of record OY757312.1, read on the forward strand.
TCCCCGAGAGCAGTACGAAAACTACCGAACTTCTTACTGTAAGATGAAAAATCCGACCCGCTATTCATTCTCAAATAAGTTAAACAGAGTTTAACATAAATCAAGGCATGTTTAAATGTCAAAATAATGCAAAAATAAAATAAGATACGTGGTTACAATAACTCTATAATATGTCAATTAAGGAAGTACTTATCTAACCTCGGGACTGAAAAAAAATTACAATATATAAGATTGTAGAGCAACTTACTTGGCATTAACAGTTAATCACAGTCTCCGGAATACAGGCTGAGGTTCCTGTATTCGCTCGCTGAATAGAAACTATGATAAACTCAAAACTCATTTAGTTTAACCATCAAATTTTTGAAGAGAAGTAATTTCTGCTGGGAACATGTTCCACAATTTCATACCAGCATTATTTGGAAACTTTTCGAGAGTCTGTGTCACAGTACATTAGCATGTCTGGCAATGCTCTTTAAGTTATGTACAGCTAATACTGGGTGCATGTACATCTCAAAGAAAAGTAATAATTTATTAAGTCAAATAACAATTCTCATTAATATGTGCCTATAGAGCAAGGTATATTTTCAGAACATTTTAAACTTGAAAAATTACCTCTGTATTTAAAAACGATGACGAAATTAATGTCTGTAATTTCTATATTGACTAAACTACTGCAATCGCCTTATGATGGTAAATTTATAGAATACCTATAACACTAAAAACTATTCAATCTGATTCAACACAAGTACATACAAGATAAATCTATCATCACTGCATCAACTGATATTATTTTAGATCAAATAAATTTGAAAAGGGAAACATAACTGCTGCATCTTTTATCCAATGCTTTTTAATATACTTAGTCTTTGGTAATAAATAGACTCTAAAACCCCATTACTTTAACTCTAGCCATATTTGGTTGGGCTGATAAATATAAGTACATTCTTGTATGCAAAACATACATGTAAGCCGATAGTCCTAGAGGTGAGAGTACTTAATGTATAGGTAGGTACATGACTTTTAACAGACATTTGCAAAAAAAAAAAACAAACAGATTTTTCAAATTTAAACATATTTTTTTAAATCTATTTGGTCATTTGATTGTTGAAAACAAATTAGGTAATTAAAATTACCTACTTATATCGACTTCTATTCTCTGCATTTTTTCTGATAACTTAAACCAAGTTTGTTAGCAGGTACATATATTATCATCACCACTATGAACATATTTCCTACATGGGTGGACAAAAATATATTTCGATGTGCAGTGCGTCGACACACCCTTGGGTGTCTGGTTTACAAACTAATAAACTTACTTACTGAACATTAGATTTCATGGCCTGAAGAGGATTTTTCCCATTATAATATATTGCTGGTAAAATAGTAGCATTTGGATCAGTCGGAAGAAAATGGATAATGTAATCACAACATAAAACATAATAAACGGTATTCCATGATGTTACTGCTGATCCAGCTCTTTGCTGCCAAGGATTTATCAAATGATAAGCAAAGTGGAACATATAATAATCAAATGGATCTAAAATCACAGGATTAAAAAATAATAATTATACACTTTTAGATACAATTACTTAATAAAATAGACACTACTTGTCTGGTTTGAGGATTAACATGTATTAGCTCTGAGTAAAATGGATGTCCATGTGTGTTTTCCAAAAACTGCCTTATTTTTATCTAAAATAACATTTGATTAGCAACAATTAACCCAGAAGTAATTATTCTACTTACAGGTAAATATACCAATGGAAAATCATATCTAATGTTTGGATCCCGAAGTAATGTATAAATTAATTTAAATAAAGGTCCACAAGGCGATAAAAAGTGTTGTAGCTGTCTAAAATCTTCAAATTGCGTTTCCGTTGTAGTTCGTAACCCCCATGACAATGTGCCTTGTGGGCCAAATATATTATCAATTAGAATTGGGAAAAAATTGTGTAACTCCAATAATGTACCACGATCTAATAACACTGTTAATTCGGCGCATCTCGTTCGAAGTGGTAGACCTAAGGCATGTTGAACGCCTAACTGAAAATATAAAAACGTATATTTTAAGACAATCTTGTTGTAATAAACATCTCACCGAAAAATTATCTTGTTCTTTAACATGCATTGCGAATTTTTATTTCTCAGACACCAGAAACATCTATTCTAATTAAACAGTACGAACATTTTAGTTTTTGTTTATGCTTTTAAAACTTATGTACTGTATGTACCTACCTAACCTCTACGTCAGTTCTCGAAAGCCGCAAAATAAAGGTTTGTTCATTTGTGTTGATTTAAAGCAGATTCAAGCAGTTAAATAAAGATGGTGTTATCACAAATAATGTGAGTGTGAGAGAGATAACGTGTTTCAAAGTTGCTATAAATCAACACAAATGAACAAACTATATATCTATGATGGTACTAGAAGTGCCCTCTACGCTGGTATCATCGCTTTTGTCGAGCTTCAATAGAAACAGAAACCGAGATAATTGGAACCACAACCACCCACACTTGGGTACCTAGTTTGTGATTGGAACAAAAGCTGCTTTCGTTCGGCAGTGATTCGTAACTATGTCTCATGCTCTCATGTGTTGTCTCTGTTCCTACCATATGCTATTTTGTATCATATGATTATTGTTCATTGAAATCCTGTTTATTTTGTTCACTGCAAACGAAAGCAGCTAAAGTTTTTGCATCGGTTAGGCCTCCCCTCATCCTCGCGAGACTTAAAAATTATAGAATTTTATGCATTTGGGTTACTCAAGGTGAATTTAAAACGTACGCAAAAAATCAGTGAGGTAGGTGATCTTGTGTCCTAATAATTTACCGGCCGCTTGGACTAATATGGAAATTTAAATGATGTTAGGTACTGCAACATAAATTAAGATGTGTGGACCTTGTCCAAAGATGACTTAAATCGCAAGAGGTGTACCTATGTACTTGTTAGGGTGGTGTTTGATTGATCAGGGTACAATTTAGTACCCTACTTCCCCTTTGATACAACCTACACTATACATCATCTATACTGTTATGAATTACACCCCCCTTGGAATTGGAGATGGTACGCCTATGCCTCTGATGGTGACTGGAAAGGCTCTAGAAAGAGCCAAGGACTTTTCTAGATTATGGTTGGAGAAGATTCTGGATTGATCTAGAGCTAATTTCGGAGTATATAAGGCGCGATTACAAGCGCGGAAGGGGAAGTTTTATGAAGAAAGCAGTTTATAATAGTGAACAAGTAGAAAAGTGAAAAGTGAGGTTAGATAAATAGTAAATAAAGTGAATTTGAAGTATTGTAGTCAGTAAATAGTTAAATAAAGTGTTAGTAGTGTTTAATCTCTTGTTGAAATTATTTAGAACCCACGGATTCATACAGGGTGTTCCCAAAAAGGTGGAAATCCGTAACAATACATACTGACTTGCAGCCCTATGATATGGAACGTTTACGTTATTCATAACACGCACGTAGTACAAATAAGACTGTACTGTGGTACCAGCAAAGATTATTAGAGAATTACACTAATCTTAGGTACCAACTACCAGAGTGTCTCTCTCTATGTTCCAAACTTTCACTAGAATAATTAATTCCACGTACCTACTTCGTAGGTTTGTTTTAGTTCGAAATTTTCATAATTCTAGAATCTTTCACGTTTTGTCCAGTTTAACAATTTATGAATTTTAATGTATGTACCACGCATATATGGCTACTGTTTCTTTACTGCACCTGATATAGGAAACGTTCTAGATCCATTCTTCTTAGAACTAAAACAAACCTTTATATTAATAGCCGGGCGTTGAGTTCTACCTCAATGTAGTCGGGTGTTATGATAACCATAGATAATATTTTAGATAAATGATGATAACGTCAACGTCACATACCTTCACCCCAAGTTATGTTTAGGGTTTATTCAAAAATCTGTCATATGGCATATTACACTAACAAGATAGGACAGTCAGACGCTGAAGACGAAATAGACGGAGATAGTTGTGTACTCCGGGCTTGTTCCATGATATTCTTTTTATATGGTTTTTATACTGTTTCATATAGTACTCGATATTCTCATTATACACTTAAAATTTCGTATTATTAACTTTTTCCGTTCTCGAGATATAAGGAGTTGAAATTAGTAATAGTTGCAAAAACCGATCGCTCATTTGTGACGTCACTATACGCAAGTGACGTAAGAAAAATGGCTTTCTGGGACTTTTCAAATTTAACCTGAAAAGTCGAAAAACATGGAATTTTTAAACGCTGGTAACTAAATAAATACGTCGAGTGAAAGTTCGTTCTATGAGTCTACGGAAAGGAGAAGGTCGGCGATGAATTCTAATCGTAAATTGCAGGGTTGAAATCGAAAATTCGTTCCGGCAGGAGCGAGAGAAAATTGTAATTTTTTGACATTTCACCAAATTGTACTCCCCTACTGTCAAGTAGTAAGCAAAACAAACAATACTTGAAAACACTTATAATTATAAAGGCCGTTACAGAATAGTTAACCGTAAGACTTAAGAGTCATAAGACGTATGACATTAAAAAGTGATTTTACACAATACTTTCTTTATGTTCTACGGCAAGCCTATGGCTGCGTTCACCAGACCCAATCGCTTTGTAAGCGGTTGCAATCTTAGTGGTGTGTCGTATTTGTATGAATCGTATAATAATACAACTCTCTCCGATGATTCGTATGGTACGAATCTTTGCAACCAATACGGTTTCGTATTCGTACCAAATGTACATATTCGTAGACATAGGTACACCAAATGAGATTTAACTGCTTACCGATTGGGGATTGCGTATCAGTGCGATTCATACCAGTACGAAAGAGAAAATTATTTCGCATTTGACTTTGATTTGTATTACCTATTGAGTTGCGGCAATGGTAGTTTTGTAGCATTTCATTTATTTATTCATTTATTTGGTAATAAATACTCAACAGGTACAAACCCTATTATAGAGTATTGTGAGAACATACAATATAATATAATACACACATACACACATACAAACAATATAAACATACAAAATAAAATAAATCATATATTAGCTAACATGAACAAAGATAGATATTCATATGGGTAACTTAATAAATACATGCCTAGATATCACAGAGATTACATCACATCATTTAATATATTTTTTAATCTATACTTTGAGTGACATGAAAAATATCCACAGTATTTTGTATATTATTATATAGTGAACACATTCGATGTAACGGTGAGTTAATTTGATTGTTAGTATGAGCCGTTTCTAGGTAGAATGTTCTAAAATTTCTGATGGAATGGGTCGGGACATTTAGATGAATTAGTGATAGATATGAGATATCGTTCATACCATTATTTATTATTTTGTGTAAATACATTATACAACTTATTTTATATTCGTTATTAATAGTTAATAATTAGTTTCAACTGATCTATGAATATTAATATTATATTTAGAGTATAAAGAATAAGAATAAAAGAATAGTATAATAATTATGTGCGGTATGATGATTTTCGTGCATGTAGTATCATGAGATGCGGTTAGTACGAAATACACAAAACTACTGGTACAAATCTTTGATCTTTGTATACGGACAACACGAAGGATACCTACAATACGAGTACCAGTTAAATTGTACCATAGTATAATTCTGTGCAGTCCGACTCTCGTGCATCTAGCATACCTATATAGCATCATGAGATACGTTTAGTACAAAATACGAATACGAAACTTCTGGTACGACTCTTTTTGTATAGGGAGTCAGTACGATACGAATCTTTGAAAATAGTCGTATTGCCCATCACTATGCAATCTGCTTACGTTTTTTCTGGTGAACGCCATCTTCAATTTGTGCTAACTTCAAGCATGCTCACAAAGCGGTCGCCATTTTATTATAGAGATGTGTCATTCGTTCATTTTACAAGGATTCGATCGATCAGTGATTGATAACCAAAAAGATCGAATCTTTTGTATCTATCATTCGATCGTTACAGCCCTGTCCTTAACTAAACAGTATTGAAATTGAAAATGATTGAATGCGCAGTATTGTGCGCCCTTTGCCCTTAACTCGCTCTTTGACTGATTAGATTTCATCGTTCAATATACAATTCAATCAAGTCCGACAGCTCGAGTACAATTATTTATTTTGTTGTCGCTGAATGCTGAATCCACCATTTTTTTTTACTTTATTATGTCTATCAATTATGTAGGTATATACTATAACTCACAAAGAATAATATACCTATTATAGACTTGTTAATGTTATTTTCTTAATTATCACAAATGTTGGAGCTGACGTTCGGCGATTTAGAAATATTTGCCGCATTTTGAATTAAAGAACTTTCTTTGACTGAACTGAATTGCAATTGACCCAATAATTTATTTCGTGAATTAACAAATTTTAGTTTTTTTGTTCACTGCCTCGGATTCGTGTATCTTACAAACATGATTAGGATTTATATTAATTTTCTTTGTAGGTATCATACATGTTTGATTTACATTCATTAAAATCTGATTTATTGCTCACTTACTTTACTTTTACTTCTATTATGTGCTAAAATGAAAATGAATCGGCAACGTCGGCAACCAGTTGAACAAACGCAGACGTTATCCCATTCGGTTGTTAACTTGTTAATCCAGTTGGTTCGATCTTCGGTGGTCGTTCACATTCACTATTCCCAATCAGTCAATAGGTACTCTAAATTAACCAACCAATCATTCACCTAGGCGAGACGAAAGCGGACAATGTTAAAATCCGTGATTGACCGAATCGTTCGCCGCAAAAAGATTCTATCATTCAATATCAATACTTTCAGGTGATCGAATCCCGAAGATCGAATCATTCACGAATGACACATCTCTATTTTATTAATCCGTAGATTTCTATCGCTTAGTTGCTTATAGCGTTTTCCACTGGTAAAACTAGTGCGCATTATCTTGCACTGCGATCAGAATTTACATTCCACTGACCTTTTATGATTGCACTCCGTCAGTTTCACACATTCCACTGAAAAAAGTTTTACGTTTTGGTGCGCACTGAGGGCAATTATTTCGCACGGTCGTTATGAGCTCGTGCAGCGGTGCAGTGCAAATACTGCAAATATGGTGGACAGCGAAGATGAGTTGTTGATGATTTTATTATTGGAAACTTCTAGCAGTAGTGATGATGAAGAATTAGAGATTTTAAAAGAAATGAATACAGAAAAACCGAAAATTAAACATTTTATTGAAAGTGTCGTCCATAAATTTTCAGATTTAGAGGTTAGTTGACGGGAAAATTCATACAATGTTTTTAATATAAATTATGTTAATAGTTATAAGAAAAATGCTATTTTTTTAGTTTAAACAAAATTTTCGAATGAACCGAGACACTTGTTATAAAATTATAAACAGTTTTCAAAATTATATTTTCTGCCCCAGCGATAATAGTCATGGAGGCAGCAAGAAAATATCAGCAGAGAACCACATTTTATGTTTTCTATGGTTGGTTGATAAGTTACAAGTATTTATTTGATTACGATTTTATGTTTTTTATATTGTAGGTTTGCAGGAAACAAGTGTTGCTTGCGTGATGTCGCCCAACGATTTGGTGTCGGGCAAACTTCTGCATTTCGAATAATTGAAAGGGTATTAAATTACTTCGATGAAATTGCAGGAGATATCATTGTTTTCCCAAATACAGAACAAGAACGGGCTGCATTGTCAGCTGAATTTTTTAAGGTAAGCTTTTCCAAATTGTTAAATTCATATATCTAATTTAAAGAAAATTTATATTTTTAGGTGTCTCAGTTTCCAAACGTAATAGGCTGTATTGATGGAACATCAATTAACATCAGAACTCCAGTACAAAAAGTTAAATCTATATACTTATGTAAATAGACATGATATACCATCAGTTACATTGCAAGCAATATGTGACCATAAGAGAAGATTTTTAGATGTATTTACTGGAGCACCTGGAAAAATTCACGATTCTCGAGTTTATCGATTGTCTTTTATTTCAAAAGAATTGCCACAAATTTGCAATTATAACTATCATCTCCTTGGAGATGGTGCCCACTCTATTAGAGAATGGTTATTAACTCCATATAGAGATTATGGGAATTTAACGCCGCAAGAGGTGAATTATAATAAAAGATTTTCTGCAACAAGAGTACTCATTGAGAATGCATTTGGTATATTGAAAGGAAGGTTAAGGCAACTGCAGAGGCTAGATTTACATAAAATTAACAAAATTACAAAATTCATAATAGCTTCTTGTGTTATCCACAATTTTTGTATTGATAATGATGATTATATCGAAGAAAATTTGGATGCAGTGGAAGGTAACGAAGACATGCAAAACGATACTCTTGAAAATGAAAGAGACGTAATACTAAAACAGTTGGGAGAAAATAAACGAGAGATTATAAAAAACTTGTTAAATGCCTAAATAAATATTAATAAATCTTTAGAATCGCTACATAGTGTTTTATTGTTGAAACTTGAAATGTATTAATGGCGATTTTTATAAATTATTACAAACCATGTGGTCAATAATTAATACCATATAATTAGCAATTTTCTCTTGTATCGTGCCTATTATTTAATATACCTACATGTCAATATCCCAATATAATAGCCTTGATAAGGAAATATATATGAAACAGACTGGTTACAGGTTCCGCAATCATTTACAAAAACACATTAGGTGGTAACTATTTATTTTAAAAACAATATAGGTAAGTACATATATGTATTTTCAAAGCATATTTAATTTTTTTTTTTTGCTTCTAACAGTTGTCTCAGTAAATCCATTTTTTCAGTGTGGCGCTTCTCCCTTGCCTCCTCTTTTTTTTCTGTTATTTCTAATAGTACTTCTTGTACAGTTTTTCGTTTTCTTTTGGCAATTCGTAAGTCCTGCTTAGCATTTTTTGGAGTAAATAAAACATTTCTGCTGTCTCGCAGAACTTCTGGTTCAATACTGTCATCCACTGCTGCTATTTTACTGAGTTCTTCTTCATATTCTATACTAGCTCTACTGTTACCTGATTTTTGGTTATTATCTACCGCTTTCTTTTTGCGCTTCATCACTGTTTTATACCGATTTTCGCATTGAGTAGGTGATTTAGAGGTATTTAATATTAGGCAGAGATCATTGGATATTTGAGCCCACATGTTCTTTTTTTTTCTAAACTTTTTCATTGGCCCAACTAATCCCAAATATTGCTCATATTTATCCAATAACAATTTTGTTTCTGGTTGTCCCCATTCTGTACCTATAATAAATTTGTATTATTGTAACTAGACTTTAAAATAGGTAGGCATAACAAAACATACCACACGAATTTCCCTCTACATTTTCTTGTTGTTCCTCTTCGCTGGCATTATTTTCATTAGGATGAACATGGTTGCTCATAAAATGACTTTCAATTTCCTCAAGAGGGCCAACTATACCGCATATCCCACATTGTCCATCATTAATTATTCCGCTGCAAGAAGCCATTCTCAGCACCATAAGCTCACAATCACAAATAAAATAATGAGGTTATGGTCTACCGGTACCGAATGATAATTACGAATCGTGTTCCACTGAACTGTCGGACTCGGTTGAAATCTTCAAAACTCGGGTAGGGCATGACGTCACTTTACCGTACCATCAATGCACTCAGTGCATACCAGTGGAAAACGCTATAAACGTGCGAATAAGATTCTGATTTTTTACAGATCCAATGGCTGCGTTCATCCGAGCAGATCGCTACCTGGCGAGCACGGATCATTCGGCTGAACGGCACTTCTTGCACTGAGCGCTCTTGGATCGGACGCCATTTTTTGTAGCAAACAAAAATTGTGCTCAGTGATCGACTGATCAGTGATCGGAAACGGAAAATTTGATATATTAGAAGAAAAATGGAGAACGCAGAGTTTGACGTGACATATGAACACGAAAATGTACATTATAATGTTGCAGGAGATCGAGATTTACATTTTCGACTATTTTCGGTATTGTAACCTCATAAAAGTGTTTATTTCGGGGAGTTCTATGTCGTTCTTGAAGTTCTAATTCATTTAATGGCAACGGATTTATGAATCCTTCTGCTATGTTTTGCACAATATTCATATCTAAACCTATATCACCCGCAAGCAATAGCACTAAATTTCTATTTCTGTTTTCCATTTCAACAGATGAGCAAAGCTAAGGAAGGATACAAAGAAAAACCGTAATTTAATATAATTATAAAACTCTTAGTCTCTTAATATAAAATTATGATTACAAATTACAATTTACAATTCAAATTCAAAACAATGACACCATGACAAATTCGACAAACGACAGCGGACAGCACTGAGCCGTTCATCCGGTTGCAGAGCGATCACCGATCAGTGAAGCAGCGCTCAGGTAGCGATCTGCTCGGATGAACGCAGCCATTAATTTATACTTGCACTTTCGATTTATGAAATTAAAAAAAAAATGCCGAACAAGCCCATTTAAAGGTATTTCTTTACTGTGTTAAAGGGACACGATATCCAGCGGAGACGGTTTCGGGGTTTGTCGGGTAACCATTAAATGAATTTGACCAAGCTTACTAAGCAGGCTTAATTTGCCCGCAACCCTGATACACCCTTGATTAAAGTATTTTTTTTTTGTTTTCTTATATAAGTTATCAAATACATGAATTTTTTTTAAGTTAAAGTACAAGCCTTCTAGTTATTAAAAAAATAGGCTGCCTATTCTTATATATTTGCCCGCATCCTCTCATTTTGGCGTCACTTCCGGTAAAATTCCATGACGAGGGCAAAATTTGCTTATATGAAAAGTGGCTCCCTCTGTAGGTCTGTGGTAGTACTTACTCACTCATACAAAGTTTTTCCATGTGTCTTATTCACAAAGAGTTTAATAACTAGAGAAGACAAGCCGTGGATTTGCCGGGAGCCGCGATTTGGTTGTAAGCTTTTCGTCCTTGTCGCAGACCTCGTACCCTCTCTCTCCACTCTGTTTTACAAAGCAACTCAGCCTTACCCGGCGCGCTTTGTTTTCACAAATACCGTCAATTTTTAATCTTTGTTTTGAATAGCGGCCTGCTTTATTTACAATTACACGTGTTTTCTCAAATTTTTCTTCTGTTTATAACGTTTAATTTGTATATTAATTAATTATTTTTTGTGACAATAGTTTATACTTGTAAAGTTTGTAGAAAAACTAAGTCACCCATAAGTCCCAGGTAGGTATACACATATATATATTGTCATCTGTCATACTGTCAATGTATTGCAATCGTCCAACACCACCTGTTTTTAGGTGGTGTTGAATCATTTCCTCCCCTCATGTACTGTGTGACAAAGAGAGAACGAACTGTGTGAAAAGGATGAAAAGCCTACAGTCTACCGCTGCTTATACATACATTACGCTTATGGAGCTTGTCTCCTCTATATGTTCTGTGGTGTTAACAAAGAGCTTAACAAATAGAGGATACAAGCTCCATAAGCGCAATGTATAAGCAGCGGTAGACTGTAGGGTTTTCATCCTTCTCACACAGTTCATTCTCTCTTTGTCGCACAGTACATGTGGGGTGGTGTGGTGACGACTGCAAAATGCAAACAGTGCAAATGTGCAAATACTGCAATACAATGACAGATGACAACAGGTGTATACCGGCATTTTATATCAATTTATTATTTATTCAACTTGTAAGCTTTTAGTGAAAAAAGTATAAGAGAATAATGAGTTGTAAGAATAGGAAAGATGTGCTAAAATGTTCAGTGGTGGATTGCGATAATACTAGTTCGAATTCGGAATTGAATTTTATTCATTTCCCACATCGAATCCAGTATTTCCAAGTTTGCTAAAGTAGGGAAACATCAGACATGGTTACGTGCAGTGCGGAGGCAAAAGTAAGTTTAATATTAAATGAATACTGTATTATTTGAAACTTTTATGAGAGATCATATTATAATAATAATTGAATTAAATTTCAGATCCGATAGTTCTCAGTGGATTCCGAATAAACGGAGCCGCAGCAGTCATTTCGTAGGGAATAAACAAATCAGAACATCCCGAGAGTCCGACTTATAATCCATCAGTTCACAAAAAATCCAAAATAAATTCAGGCACTAGTATTTCCAGGTTGGAATGTTTAATCCATAATCCATGCGCATTTGACAGCTGACGAGATTGGATGGTACACAACCCCAATCTTTCAATGTAAATGTAAGTGATGTGAAATTAACAGTTTTCGTTTACTTTTTCAACTTATCAGTGCTATCAGCTATTGAAATAAATATTAAGCTTATACAGGTATGCGTTTATTATTTAACATTAGAATTAAGAGTTTAACATATTTAATAAATACGTAGCAGTAAATACCTACTGCATGCACGAAAATAAAATTACAGTAGTCAGATTCCCATCGATTTACACCAAAAGAAAATTTTGTGCTCAACCAACGGAGCAAAACTAAATGTGCCTTCGGTCTTACTGAGTCGGTGATGAAATATAGTTGTAGTTATAGATATTTCTTAACAGGTAACTTTTATGAATAATTTTATTTAAATTTTATACTCGCTTTTAGGAAAATCTGCTGAACAAAGTGAAGTAATTTATCTAAATGGGCTACCAATTAAATATAAGTGTTATACAGCTTTAATGGGTTTATTCATTTTTCCCTTTTTTGATTGAGCACAATTTTTTTTTTCTTTAGTGTAAATCAATAGCAATCTGAAATAACTCATTTTCGTGCATGTAGTACTATGTATTAAATATGTTACATAATAAACACTAAATTCTAATGTTAAGTAATTATCACATACCTTTTAAACCTTAAATTGATATTCGGCTCGACTTCGACAACCAAATATGTACCATCCAATACGACGGCTTTTTGTTGTAAACTGGAATCAGAATAATTAACATTGTTTAAATCTTAAATAATCTAAATATGGTCTATATATAATAAGATTAATTCTATAAATTGTTTTAAAGGTGAAGAAAATAATTAAAAACGGGTAAACAATCCCACATCTCTCCAAATGAAAGGAAATGTTATTATACAAACCACGTAATTGGCTATCTATAATGAAAACTAAATCTAAAACTATATATTTCTATAGCTGATAGTACAGGAAAGTTAAAAAAGTAAATGAAAACTGTAAATTTCAAATTATTTACATTCCATGCCTTCTTATTTCGTCAGCTGTCAAATTGCACATGCGCCCTATAAGATATACCGAGTGTCCAAGAAGTCTGGAAACGGTCAAATATCTCGAAAATTTTAGGAAATCACGAAAAAAAAACATTTTGCGATTACAGCGCCATCTGTCACGAATCGAGAAAAAAGGTTGCAGACAAACTTGACGTAATTTTTATCGTAGAATCCGATTCTGCAATTAAAAATAGGGGTACCCGTTTAAGATTTTAAAGATGTCTCCCGCCCCACCCCAGGAGGTGGGGGGTGGGGGATCGCGTTTGCTGTCATTGGATAGTGCTTTTAAAATGATTAAAGGCATGTTTTTTCTTTTTTTGATCCAATGTGTATTTTTCGAGATATTGAACCGTTTCGAGACTTTTTGGGACACCCAGTATTACATATCCTTCAAATCTACTTGCTATTCAACAACAACAATTCGTTATGTTTTTAGATTTGAACGTCGAATGAAAAGATTGAAGCGTTCATCAGCTGAAGATCATAATCTCCCATAATTTATAGTCCATCAATATGATAATATAATATTTACCTCAAGAGCCACCTTGTAAGGAGTATCACCAACATTTGTCATTGACGCTACTTTGAATGTGGATGGTGGCGCGACGTTCGGCCTTGCACGGAGCCAATAAAACAATTTTTTTTTTCTTTCATTTTTTTACTGTCCTTTAAACATAACAAGTTAATTGCATTTTTGCTTAATTCTTTTATTAATTATAGGATTTTTATTTATTAAAAATTTTGTCTGTTGATTGATTCTACAATTGAAAAATTTTGTTAAAATTTTTTCTATTAAAATATCCCTATGAACATGACAATTTTCTTTGTTATCAATACTTAAAAATAAATTATTAGGTAAAATGTTTAAAACATCGCACATTAAAATGTTAAAAATGTTTGATTTTAATAACGAATTTGCATGTTTAATTAAAATATTTTCTGCCTCATAGCAAATGAAAAGCATGTCATCTGTGGCATTTGACAAACCTCCATTCCAGTTCCTTTTTTTTGATAAAATGCAAGATGTATTATTGTTTGTACGAATCAAGTCGATGCAGTTCTTACAAATTGATTTTGGTTTTAAATTTTTTCTATACGTTTTACATAAACTTGACACAATGTATCCAGCTATATAATGAACAACCTTTTTTTTTAAACTAGACAGTTTACAATAATATTCTGGAAAATTTATAGATCTATCTAAACTAAAACTATTATATGATATATTATTTACATCGAAAATCTTTGGTTTTAACACTTTTTTAACTTTAGGTACTGTAATTGATAGTAAATTGGTTCTATTTTGTAGAACGCAATTTGCTTCTTTGGAAGTAGAGACTTGAATTTTATTGTACATTAATTTTTTTATTGCGGATTTGAGTTGAATCGATGTTGGATTATTTGCGTTTCCATTTTGACGCCTGATCAAGGAAAAAAAGAGCTCCACGTGGTCTTGTGATAATTTGTAAGAGAGTACATAATTTACATATTTTTTTTCTAAAATGTCTACTTAAATTATATATGTTTCTCAGACAAATTATCAGACCCGTAAAGCCAGTTTTTACTGATTTATGTTTTAGAACACTAGTTCTTTTCATCAATCCTTTTTTTATATACTGTATTTTACGTTTTTTATTTTGTGTTGCAAAAACATTATCTGTAGTCTGAATTTTATTTACGTTTCTAATTACTGTAGAAGTATCGACATCTATTTCAAGTTTTTTTATGTAATTTATAAAATCAGTAGTTTTTTTTAATAATTCATGAAGGTTTTGGAGGGTAATAGGATTTCTAGTGGGACATCGTTCGTATGAATTATTACAATTTAAAATATCAAAGATATCATTCATGTTGCGACAAAAAACTTCTGTAGGTTCACAATTTTTGAAGTCACCATGATTTAATTCAATTCTTAAAATAGACAAGGAATCGGCAACACTCCGACTGAAGACTTGCACTGCTAACTTTACCTTCATCTTTTCATTATGATAATCAACATGTCTTTCCGATATTTTATTAGCCAAGTGCAATAAGCCTTCAATCGTTTGCACTTGATGTAGATGTCGAATGTACTTCCACTCAATTATTTGATTTTCATAAAAAATATTGAATTTACTTAAATAATTTCTTACTAATTTAACCATATGACAGGGGTCGTAAAAAATATAAATTGGTTCTTTAGAAATTGGATGATCCACAATAGGTCGATACAAATTTGATTCTACGTTAAAATTGGCACCCATATTATTGCAAGCAATAATATGGGAATTATCGCCATCAAAAGTTATCCCTTTAACTAAAATATTGTTTTCGTGTAAAACTTCAAGAAGCTCTTTTAGACGTGAAAATTTTTCGACCCCTGTCATGCTATCTATAATGTAATATGCCACTGTGGCTTTAAAATCAGAATTAAGAGAAACAAGCATGAAAACTAAAGTCTTATTGGCTATCTTAAGATCTTCTGCGGTGTCTTCATCGCCAACTTCAACCATCCCTTCCCATTTTTGCGAATGGGAATTCCAATTATTCTTCTCCAGCTTCCGGATGTACATCTCATCGAAGGTGATACTGAACACGGAATTTTTACCTTTGCTAATCATTCGGATGGTGTTGATCATGTTGAGGCAAATTCCTGGTTGGAAGTTATTGTCGATCGTCCAACGATGCAATGTTTTCACTGCAGGAAGTGAATTCGCCAACTGTTTCCTTACAAACTCGTAAGCAGCAGGTGATTGAAAGTGCAGGGATGACGAAAAACTCATCAGCTCTGGAGAATACGGTTTGGTGAGTTTGCTCTCGTTGATTCGATGGGTCACTTCATTAATTATCCCAGGCAACGTGTCATTCTGAAATATAAAAATAAGTTTTCCATTTTGAGAAAGTGAAGAATTTTTAATTCAAGAAAAAATTGTCAATATAGAATACCAAGAGAACCTGAGCTTTACTGGATTCGTCCAAAGATTTCTTTAAATTAGCAATTTCATCGTTTAAATTTGACATAGTCTTATC
Source organism: Stenurella melanura (assembly GCA_963583905.1). Classification (NCBI taxonomy): domain Eukaryota; kingdom Metazoa; phylum Arthropoda; class Insecta; order Coleoptera; family Cerambycidae; genus Stenurella; species Stenurella melanura. The sequence goes on from OY757312.1 coordinate 82,471,072, forward strand.
TCGCCTACTTAATCTCTTCCATAAAACGCTATACTGCCGATTTTTATAATTTTTAAAAGCTAAGAAATCAGCATAAGCTGATTCTGATACAAAATCATGCCTATAAAATGTTTGTTTAATATTCAGTGGTGCAGGTCTACTATTTCCATTAGTTAAAGAAGTATCAACAATATTCATTTTGCTAGCACTTAGTGGAGTATCAATAACACTATTTTCATTAGTTAACGTAGTATTAACAATATTCATTTCACTAGCACTATTTTCAGTAGTTAACGGAATCTTGACAATATTCCTTCCGCTAATAAATAATTGATTATTAACAAAACTAGTTCCATTAGTTAATGGAGCATTAACAACATCCATTTCGCTAATAGTTAATGAAATATTAACATTACTATTTTCATTATTTGATATAATAATTTCATTAATCGAGTCAAGACATTCAATATCTTGCATAATTGCATCAGTGTCATCATTCCCATTATTAAATTCAATTTCTCTTCCAACTGTAGGTGTAGAAGGATAGGCATCTTTTTCCAATAATAATTTATTAGCTCCATATATTTTCAGGAACTTAGAATGAAAATGGTCACTGCATATTTTTGTAGTCGCAGTGATTATATTTGGAGAAATTTTTAACATTTTACACCATTTTTGAACCATTTCTGGAGATTTTGGAAATCTAAGGGCAAAACTAGGGAGATTATATTATTGCTAAGTACAAAAACAAAAAAGGTTTGTTGACGGAAATATGAAATTATTTACGGAAACATACTCCTGGGACTTATGGGTGACTTAGTTTTTTTTACAAATTTTACAAGTATAAACCATTGTCACAAAAAAAATAATTAATTAATATACAAATTAAATGTAACGGAAGAAAAATTTGAGAAAATACGTGTAATTGTGAAAAAGGCAGAACGCTATTCAAAACAAAGATTCAAAATTGACGCTATTTTTAAATCAAAGCGTGCCGGGTAAGGCTGTGTTTGTGTTACTCTGTACAGAGTGGAGTCGTGGAGTGAGAGGGCTGTGGAGAGGGTACGAGGTGTGTGACAAGGATGAAGAGGCTACCGTCTCCAAGGCAACCAAATCACAACTACCGGCAAATCGACGGCTTGTCTTCTCTAGTTATGAAACTCTTTGGGTGTTAAACTCTTTGCTGGCTCTCTACCTAAGTGCGTTCATCATCAAAAATGGGTATTCGGTGTTCACTATAATGCACTCATAGCAACACTCAACTAGGTACTCCTGTAGTTGATAACTATATTGTAAAATTATGGGGCAACAAAAATATAATATACAACTATTAATTCTTTTCGTAAAGTGTACATTTGCGATTTGCAGAAAGTTTTTGAACAAACCTAGTATTAAATACGCGTTGTGGTTCATAAAGGTTCGTCATAATATGAAAAGCAGATATTACTCTTCATAGTTCGTTCGTTTTTAAAGAGTATTTATTCTACTCTGTTGTCATAGTTCGGAGTTTATGTCAATCCGTCAACCGTCAATCGTGTCTTTCAGTAACAAGTAACGACCGACGTTCCTTTTCCTAAAAATCAACCAAAAATGATAATGGCAGCAGAAGTGGAGATGGAAAAAATGCGACCAAATATTAGAATAGAAATTCACAACAATTTAACTGAAAATGAGAAAATGGAAGTCGACGAAAATTTAAAAAGTGATAACGAGGAAGGTGAAATAATTGAAGACAATGAGGCATCGGATAATAAAATTATTTTATCAAAGTCAGCACCAGAAGTTACAAACAAGGTAGGTAATTTTTTATTTTATTATAGAGAAGAGATAGAATTACACATTATATGAAAGGAAAATAGTTTTGCAAAATAATATGATTGCAACTAATATAATTGAGGTTATGTTTTAATTTATCTTCAGACATGGCCAAATATGAAAGGAATATTTACTACGGGAATAAATATCTTTGACAAACAAGAACAAGAAAAGTTACAAGAAAGAGCTAGAAGGTTCGCATTAAAACCCGATGAGATTCGCAATTTTACAGATGCAGACTTAAACGAACTTCACGACAGTTTGGGAATTACTGCTGAAAATGATGATAATGTTAGATTTGATGCAGTTCACATGTTAGGAACAAATGAAATGAATACAGAAGATGTATTAGAATATTTCGTAAAATATGCCCCTACTGGAATAGAGTGGATAACTGATGATAGCTGTAACGTAATCTGGTCGGAAAATATTTCGGCAGCTAGAGCAATGTTCTACATTTCTAAAGTTGTGCAGGGTATGCCTGCACGAGAACCATGTGATACTTTTGCTAAAGAATTTCTTGATGATATCGAAGAAGCAGATGAAGAAGGGACTGGCCAAAGTATATTGCTTAAGAATAAGAATCGTGAAGTGGAATTAAAAGTGGATAATGAAGTTTTATCTACCAGACTAAATTTTAAAAATGCTGTTGATATATCTGAAATAACGATACCTATTCCACCTGGTTACTGGAGGTTAGGCGAGAAGTACCCTAAGGCCAAATGTTTACTAATGCGGTTTGCCTTCAAAACGGATAAAAAGCCATATAAAACTGAGAAATTTAGTAAATATTATAAGAATTATGGAAATTCTAATTTTTCGGGTTTTAAAGGAGGAATTTCTGAAAGTAAAAAAAAAGAACTTAGGGGAATTTTTGAGAGAAACAGAGAGTTAAATCAAGAAAAGAATCCGTGGGGTTCTTTGGCAAAAAACTGGGACCATGATGCAAAATTTCGTGAAAGAGAACCTGAACTTGTTGAAGAGCCTAAGGTAGAAATAAAAAATCCTAGCATACTAGTCAGACTGGGTACAAAAAGAAAGCAAGAAAATTCAGAACATGAACAAGACAAATTAGTAGTAACTATAGAAGATGAAGAGGAAACAGAGGAGAAAGAAAGAAAAAGAAGTAAGTTACCTAGAATGCGTATGTATGCTGATGAAGAAGAGGAGAAACTAAGGAGAAAAAAAATATTGCAAACAATTAAAAAACAGGCAGAAAAATTGTCTAAAGAAGATCATCTGAATAGAAGAGACTTAAGAAATGTTTTAGGAATAACTAATAAAAGAGCACACAAAGAGGATATAATTGAATCTGACCCAGAAGTAGTAGACCTGGGTACAAAATTAAAAAACAGGACTAAAAACATGATATTTACAGTAGAAAGAGATTTAGGAGATATAGAAACATACGATCGTAAAGAAAATGTACAGTCAGACATTAGATCTCTTATAGAAGAACGTAGAGCTAGATCTCCAGTACATCGAAGAAGAATTTCGCCACCACATTGGTCTCCTGAAAGAAGAAGGTCACCTGAGTATAGAAGACGAAGTCCTTTAAGAAGACATAGGTCACCTCTTAGGAGATCTCCTCTACTTCGAAGAACTCCTGCAAGTAGAAGAAAGTCACCAGAAAGAACTTTACATAGCGATAGAATGTATGTTAGACATAGACATAGAAGAAGAAATTCAAATGACTCTGATAATGAAGCATTTAGTCAAAAACCTAAAAGCAAAGTCGCAGTAGTTATAAAAACTCAAAAGAAACCTGCAGTAGCTTCAACTATCTGGTCTAGAGTTCAAAGACAATCTGAAAGTGAAAGTTCTAGTGAAAGTGACACCTCTAAGTCGGAAGAGACAAGTTCCAGTGAAAGTGAATCTGACTCCGACGAGGATGGTTCGTCATCATCAACAAAAGGTGTAGAACGAGTAGAGAGGCCTGGCTTCAGAGAAATAAGTAGTAGAAGGTTCAGAGAAAAAGTGGATTATAGAAGTCCCTTGAAAATAACAATGACTAATGATCATTTTAAAAAGAAATGAGATTAGAATTAAGGAGGTGGTTTATATATAGGTAACATTTTTTCTATTTACATTTTACAATTAAACTTTATTATTACTATTAAGAACATTTTTCAACAATTTTTGTTGTCATTATCTACGTCAAGTGTGTAAATTTATTATGAAAATTAGATAGATTATAATTGTTTAAAAAATTATATCTTATACAAAGTGAAACTTTGTGATAAAAAATAAACATATTTTTAAGTATGTTTTCTTTCATTTTGGACATTATACTTAATGACTGTTGGTTGGGCAGAAAATGAGCATTAGTAGCTCGTGGATATTAGCTGATAGCTGAGGGCTGCTAATGCGTTTTCTGCATGTGTGATACACACAGCCGGGGCGGCCCATGAAATTTTGGTAAGCTATAACTTACTAGTGGAGCATGGGACCCATGCCAAACTTTAATGGATCACTACCACGGCCAAACGGAGACGTTTTGTGTAAAAAATATTTGGTTGGAATTTGCGAAAAATTTTTTAAAAAAATGCGGGGCCTCCCCATGGAATCTGGAAAAGTACTTGTAAAATATCTATAGTGTATTTTTTTCTCGAACAAGGAAGAAAATATAAGGACATGTTTTTGATTTTATCAAAAAGTCTTCATTTTTTAAAAAGTTACATCATTTTAAAATTTTATAAATTAAATATCAGTGTAAAATAAAATTTCAAACTGATGTAACTTTATAAAAAATGAAGATTTTTTGATAAAATTAAAAACCTATCCTTATATTTTCTTTCTTGTTGAAGATAAAAATACACTATAGATATTTGACAAGTACTTTTCCAGATTCCAGGGGAGGCACTGCACTTTTTGAAAAAAAAAATCGCAAATTCCAATCAAATATTTTTTTCCACAAAACGTCTCTGTTTGGCCTTGGTAGTGATCCGTTAAAGTTTGCCATGGGTCCCGTGCTCTATTAGTAAGTTATAGCTTACCAAAATTTCACGGGCCGCCACTGGATACACAACTGTTTTTCGTCTATCATTAAACAAAACCTTATTGTTGTTTTACCCTTTTGTTCGTTATTTTGGTTTAAATTGACATTTATTGAAACATTATGTGAAACGTCAAAGTATGCAAATGATAATCAAAGGTATCTAGATTGTGATAAACTACAAAATCGTATTGTTATGAGTTTAGCGGCCCAAGGGACGATAAACATTACTTTCGGTCATATTTTTAGGGTTAATTTGATTAATTTTCACATATGCTAGGCGAAAAAAGAATAATCACCACTGTTCTTATGGACATTGATATATCTTTACAATATTGATATGATTATTGAATTTAATATAAATGTTGCTTGGGGGCCGCATGTACGCTTTATTAATAGTTGAAATAAAGAGGTTAACGTATCATTTTAGATATAGGTGACACGAGCCTAGCGCAATTGTACTTTCTAGGGTAAAGAAAACATGTCTAATCTAATCATTCCTACCATGTCATTTATTTTTCACTAATAACCAACTGACAAACATATGTACCCATAACTATTTTTTATAGGAACCTAAGTAAATTATGAGTGATCCATGCTTAGTAGTAACGAGAGTACCTCGGAGATACTTAAGTACAGTGCATTTACATATTTATATATATTTTTTGGAATGCTGAACTCTCTTTCCAGATGTACAAGATGTGGAGCTAAGTCTATAAACAAATCTTAGTCTGTTTGCCAATTCAGTCTATAAAAACCCCTAAATAGTTCGTCAGCTAAGGTTAATGGATCACTATATAATCCCTCTGGTGCACCTCCTATACATTTTAAAATTCTATCCGTTTTTACAATTTTTACATGTATAAAGTAAAAGTGGGAAAAGTATAACTAATTCTGTTTTTATTTTACTGCTAAAAATTAAAACATGCTAATTTAGTTATTTTCAGCTGATTTATTTACTTACCTTTCTTTATCATTTTGTAAATCCTGAATCAATAAAATAAAATACATTCCAGCCATTTTCATCTAAGTAAGTATAGGTATCCACTCAAAACATTAATAAAAATGATGTTTTCAACTTGAAATCTTCAACACAGTGCGCTCATCTTGTTTTTTAAATAGTCAATATTTAATAAACAATGCTGAAAACTACATGATCATAAGAATACAGTTTATTGCCTATTTTTCAATAAAGCCCAATTTTATCAATTTGTAAAAGAGTGTTGAGAAAATTTCAATTTTGATTACACCAGACTAACAACTGTAAACAAATAAATAATTATTGTAAACTTTTCAGTATTGAATAGATCAATGTGCAAGAGAACAGTGCTGAATAAGGCTATTGTTATTTATTGATATTATCAGTGACATTACTCCAAATTAATTAAAGTGATCCATTCAGAATCTTCACAATTATCGTGAACTTTCTATTAATTGAGTAACATACATGTTTAAGAACAAATTTATCAGTATTCAAAGTTGTGTTTTTTACGTAAAACAATTTTCATAAATTTGTCAGATGGTTTTCTATGGCATGTAGTTAAACAATAATAATATATTTTATTCCTTTCATTTAAATGGATAAAATACACTAACAAAAAGAAAGCAAGAAAAGTATATACTTATATGGATGGACGAAGGTCCATGCACCAAAATGAAATGTTGAGTTAACTACACTGACCGACTTATAACAACTCTATTTATTTATTCATTTATTTATTTATTTATTTAGATACAATATCCAACGGGATAATCTCAATTACAGAATATATTACAAATTACCAGCATTATAGAAAAATAATACCAGCATTAAAGAAGAAAAAAAAAAATACTATACGAAATAAAATTTAAAGAAAGTAGACAGTCTTTCTGCACTGCAGTTGATAGTCATGCAGTTTTGCAGTCATAACTTGTAAATCGGTGTCCATGTGCAAAAGTACAGAGTAAGATAAATTGTATCATATTTGCATAAAAATCTTTCGGCCCCTGCAGAATCAACCCTGACTTTTACGTCACTGAGAAAAAATTCCCGATCTCTGGTAATTACTATAAATGCTGCATTCTTGGACCTTCGAGCCAGATCTTATATTTTTATAGCCGAAAGGTGACCCATCCATTTATAAACTGAATAACGTTAATATCTTCCACTTTCGGGCTAAGAATAATACAGGGTGATTCAGAACTTATCCGGAAGAATTTAAGGAGATATGCACCTAACAGAACTGCCATAAAAAAATATTGAAGTTATGGCATTATTAAACGGTACTTAGCTGGACGATTGGATGAAATACTGACCTACCCCTGTACGCACAGGCCTCCTGAATCCTAGACTAATACGTATCAAGCAAGTAGCAACTAGTTCAGGTTGTCAATTTGAGATTTAATCACGTTGATAGTGGGTGTTTCGTGTATTTTAGTGCTGTAAGTGAGTTTCTTTCAAAATGTATATAGTAATGGGGAGTATATGGACATGAGGTAAAATTGGATACGACATTGTCTAAAGTGCATATAGGTCGGAGGACAAAAATTCGAACAGTTATTGTAACATCAGGTATGTACAAAATTTGTAATCATTTAAAGTCGAGGGGGAAACCGCGAGGGTAATTTTGGTGTACAGACCCGGGGCATTAGGTGGACATTAGGGGACATTAGGGGGCATTACGGGGACATTAGGGAGCATTACGGGGACATTGGTAGACATTAGCGGGGAATTAGTGAACATTAGATGGAAATTAGAGGGCATTATTCAGACATTACTGGGACATTAGTTGAGAAGTTGGGGAACTTATTATGAGAGCATTATGCACGAACGTTACATACGCATGCGCGCAGATGAGTATACGTCATGTCAGCGGATGCTTCGCTTCCATTAGTCCACTATGTACATAGTCCATACAAGTAACACCATGTTGTTTTAGGAAACATTTAAATCGAAATTTAAACCCTCAAAAAAAAACCCAAGGGCTCCATCGGAACGTAGTTTAATCACGTCGTATATGACGCACCTAAAAATTACGTCAGAAGCTCCTACCCGTCCTTCTAAAATTAAGGTTATTAATGTAACGATTTCATTCCTCCTATCGAGCCTATACAAAATCCGAATGAATATGAACTGGTCACTCGACAGGGAATTTCTTTCCGCCAAAGTATTACTTCAGGACAGAGCAAAAAACCCTCTGCAGTAGGAACTCGGGAAACGCCACAAGAAATAATTCATCTACAGGACAATACGGAAAACATGGATTGTCACGAAATCTCGGATGAAACCATCCTACTTACAACCGAAGAACATGTTGAAAAATTCACTAACTAGGTCATTAATAAGGAAACAGTAGATGCCATGTACTTCAAGAGCTGAGAAATTTGAAGAAACCTTTGAACTAGAAGACTAGTTATCTAAGTGGGCTTGACAAAAATACCAAGGATCACAAAGAACAAGACGAGCACGTGAACGGAAATCTAAAAATAAATCATTAATTACTAGTTACTTTTTTATTGGTGAACTGTTGCAAAATTTGTCGAACACTAATCATGAAATTAAACAAAGACTTTTGAAAGCTTTCAGTGAATACAAATCAGATTTACCCAAGGAATTGCCTAAAGGAAGTGGCGACAAAACTGAAGAACAAATAATACCACGATTTTTTAAATATTTATTAGATTTATCTTTAAAAAAGGTAAAAACACAAAAATAACAATAAGGATAGTTAGGCTATAAAAAAATTTGCATCTTACCTTTTCTATACTGGAGGCAAATTACTGTACGAAACATTGTATGCAAATCTAAAAAATAGTTTGCCCTCAATCACAACAATTAACAGGTACCTTGAAGGTACACGTACTGGAATACAGGAAGGGGAAATCGATATAAAGCGGTTATCCGAAACAGAACCATTTTATTGCTCTCGACGCAAAGACAATCGAAAAGTATTTTGAAAATGAGACAAAAGCGACCTACGCCTATGTCATAATGGCACAGCCGTTGGCCATGGATGCATCTCCATACTGCTTGGGTTTATTTGGTACCGACAATACTTTTACTAGTAAAGATATCACGGAAAGGTGGAACTACATAAAGCTGGATATTCTGCAGGCGGGGATACGCGTCTTCTGAAATTCATGAGATTGAGTACGGATTTACCAATGCAAATTAAATCAGCAGAAAGGAAGGAAAATACTTCTGAGAAGAAATCACTACCAGCACAGAAACCGCCATCATTTCCCCAGTGGGAATGGTTTCAGTGCAGCATTAACTAAACTGAAGGGTGTTACGTGCAGGACTCAATTCATATTCTTACAAAGCTGCGTACCCGATTACTGAAACCAAGAATAATTCTTCCGATTGGCAAATATACAGCTACAGTAGATCATCTTCACAAACTAGTGTCAGAAGTTGGTAAGGACAAACATCTTCTAACACCTTCCAATCTAAAGCCAGAGGACAAAATGAACTTTCCATCTGCGCAGAAAATGTGCTCGGAAAAAATAATTAGAGTACCTGAAGATGACTCCTGGAAATTAAGGCACTGTTTCATTTCTAAAATTGATGCAATTTATTTTATCTTCATTTTTAGAATATAACGTCACTTTAGAGACTAGTTTGTATAAGATCTAGTACGTGGTATTTTTTCTACGCGTGTGGCGTTCATGGATAAAAAGTAACAAACCTTGGACCATCGGGGAAAATTTCCTCTCAAATAACTCATAACTTTGCATCGAACTTAATGCACATGCGTTAATTAAACTTATCCTGCAGCTTAAAGATGGTGATCTTATCCCAGAAATGTTTAACATATTTCATTTCAGCAGCCAGCCCTGTGAGGCATTATTTCGGGCCGCTCGTTCAAAGACGTCGACCTCGACGTCGACTCACTCCACCAGTATCAACTTTAGTATTAAGGCATTTCTTCACAGAATTACCAGAATAAGAACTGTCACCGATATAATAAGTGACCTGCAGGGCGTATTTTCATTTCCACGGGAGGAAAACCGACTAAAAAGAAGAACCAAAATAGAGAATCCACCCCCTTTTAAAAAAATAACCGAGTTAGACATAAAAAAAAAAGTAGTTGAGAAAGCTCAAACTGATGCCACAGCTGATTTGAAAAACTAGGTATTACTGGCAAAAAAATGACTATAATTCTCTAAAAGAATCAGAGAAATCCAAAAGTCAGACCAACAATTTGAAGCTAGAGATGAAGACAACGAACACAGTGAAGTGAAAATCGACGAGAATCAGCCTTGGGGTCAACAAGATATGAATACAAACGAGAATGTTATTGACAGCGTCGCGGAAATAATTTTTGATATGGGTACGCCTCAAACTGAAAAACCGAGTGAACTTCACTTGAACGATTATTCTGCAAAAATTCACAGCAACACTTTATCAGAAAAACCCCAGTTTCTAAAAATTAATCTCGGGGATAAGATCATTGTAATAAAAAAATCATCTTATTGTTGGCTACTAGACGAGTCTAATGGCAGAGTTAGCACGGGCAGGTTGCGCAGCTTCATGACTACCGGCAAAAACACGAAGACTAAAAAGGCGCTGACTGGTACTAAAACATCAAGACAAGTAGCAAAGAGAGAAAATAAACAGAAAAGAAAGAGGTCAAGTAGTTCTGGTGAAGAAGAGATTCTCGAAGAGGCTACTACAGACGAGACTACAGAGGAGTCCGAATCTGAATCATTTTCTGTTTCGTCAGACGTTTCTATGACCAATTCAGCGGATGAAGCTCAAAATGAATTCCCGAGTGAAGTCCTTACTGAACTCGTTAGCGAAATAAATCTAGAAAACTACTATGCCATATATTACGATACAAATTGGTACTTAGGTCGTGTAATAGAGAGGTGTGATGAAAACTCATACAAAGCAAAATTCTTAAAATCAGAACTTAACAATTATTTGGCCAAAGAACGAGGGCGTACAGCGCACAGGAAAAATTTATATTTTATGGCCCTGTCAAGTTGATCGGCACTGAACCATTAGAACTGAAACGAAATGACCTGCTTAACATCAGGTAAAAATATAAAACTTTTAAGCGAAAATAAGCACATCCAAGATTATTTTTGTACCTTGATTTTACTTTATTATAACAATATAAGAGAAAATGTTTTGTTTCATGAATACTGTTTTTCTTGTGCTCGTTTTGACATTTGTTCATTTTTTTAATACTTATATTCATATAATTAATTGTTAAGGTTTTTGTTATTGTTTTATTAAATAACTAAAATTATTTTATTAAAACTCCAATATTTCCTATTCGTAAACATCAAGATAAAAATGAATAAACTTTTATAAAACAGTAAAGTATATTTTTTAAGTAGTCCTATAATTATTAATTTTAATCATTTTAATTATAATACACTGGTACAAAATTAAGGGAATAATGGGTTAAAGACGAAAAAATTATTACTGAAAATTTTGGGGGCATTAGAGGGAATTTTGGGGGCATTAGTGGCATTTTGGGGGCATTAGTGAAATTTTTGGGGCATTAGTGGAAATTTTAGGGGCATTAGTGACAATTTAGGGACATTAGTGGTAATTTTGGGGGCATTAATGGGAAATTTACGGGACATTAGTGGGCATTACCAGGCAAATGAGGAATTAGTGTACACACATTTGGATGGCGGTTTACCCCTCGTTTAAAGTAAATAAAAAATTGAAAGTAAACTTCTAACTTCAAAGATAAATTACGTTAGGTCAGGTTCTTGTCGTTATCGATTTCTTTTATGTGAAGTTTTCGCATTTCACAACTATTCATTCAATATCAGCTGTTTTCCAATTTTTATTGCAGTCGACCAGAATAATAGTAGCGTAGAAATGAAATTTTTAAAAGTCCTTTTCCATTTTTACTTTGCGCTATTATATTTATCTGGACCCATTGTATATCGCCTTAAATTTTTCCGGATAAGTTCTGAATCACCCTGTATATAAGTTTTTATTTATTTTAATAAATATATTAAGTTTTCTTGTTTCTAAAGCTAGCCAATCCTTTTTATAGTTACACATTATTAAGTTAATTTCAATAATAATTATTTGCTGACTAATGGATTAATTATATCGGGTGGCTCAGCCAATAGGGACACTCTTTTAACTTTTGAATGGGTTAATGGATTATCAAATATATTAAATTGTAGTGTTTTTCTGTGAGTGTGTAGGGATCTTCCAAAAATATGCCGAAGTATTCCTGAGTCCTCAGTAATTTAATACATTCAGCGTAACGTAATTAACACAGGTGCAATTTAATATAATTATATGTAAACTGGGCACCTCTTTATGTATAAATCCAGCAAGAATGGGTTCTTATTTCTATATTCTTCGCAAATACAAAATGAAGAGTATATTGCATTCGATCGGCACATTTCTAAAACCGGTAATATTACTTGTAGAGAAAAAATGTTCATATCACTGTGTTGGTGATCGAATTTTGAACAACTTTCAAAATGTCCGTCCGTCTATCTGTCTGTCAGTCTGTTTGTCTCTCTGTCCGCTTGTCTGTCTGTCACGTTTCTTGTATAAAACTGAATTATTATTTGTTTGCTTAGTTGTATTGAAACATATTCTTTATGGGATTTTGCAAACATCAGAAAAAATAACTATCTATGAGAACTAAAAGCAAAGCTATGTGTAAAAATATTAATAAATCTTTGCATTCTTTCGATAACCTGACTTCTGGTTATGCTGGCAAATTAAAATTCCTTAAATGAATTTGTACAATTTCTTATTTGAAAATTTCTTCAACAACCAGTATCCATACAGTCCCCTATGGCCATGCAGGTTAAACTATTATCTACATAACCCCCTACGGTATATGAAGATTCAGTTAAAAATGAGAACAAAGAAATAAAATGGATTTACCAGGTTATCGAAAGAATGCAAAGATTTCATTAATATTTTAGATAGTGATTTCTTCTGATGTTTGCAAAATCCTATACAGAATACGTTTCTTGTAAGCACGATAAGTTAAGAACGAAGTCCGATTGTATTGAAATGTGGACAATAAGTTAGTGTTAGCTAGAGGAAGAACCCTATTGTTTTTAAACAAAATCAATCAATACATAAAAAAGTTATTAATTTTTTGAATTTTTTTTTTTTATGTTTTGTAATTAAACTAAAAATGTCTAATTATTTACAAAAAAAAACTACGAAGAGTATCCTATATAATGTGCAACAATTATATAAAAAGTGCAGTAGATCGGCGAAGAGTATAATGGTTAGCTTGTTTATTTTATGGCCTCATTTTCTTAAGTTATGAAAGGGCATAACCGGGTAAGCAGTTTTAAAACTATCCCCAAACGAAATGAATTTTTATATCAAGTATTCGATAGCCCTTGGTCTAAGGTTGTTATTTGCAAATTTTAAATCCGATAGCCACCGTATTGGAATCAAAATAGCCGATAACGTGATTTTCAATTTTATTTTTTTGCCATTGAGTTCATGAAAAATTTTGAGAAAAATTCAGAGTGCTTCCAACCAAAACTATCTAGGTACTTTTGGTATTTTTTCAAAAAAAATTCTTTTTAACTTGATGGCCTACTACTTTGGATTTTTTTCCAAAAATTAGTTATTCCAAGATACGTTACTAAGAATTTTTTCAGATTTTTATTTGAATAGAATAGAATTTATTGGTGTGTTTGAATAGAAAATAATCATTACACAAGTCAAAAAAAAATTACATAAAATCAATATAACATTACAAATATTTTTAGACATACAATACAATAATAAAAATAATAAAATACATTTAAATTGTGTTTGTCTAATTAACATAATAAGGCAACTCATGTGAGATTAAACAAAACTGACAACTGCACAGAAAATGTCGGTCTACAAATTAATCTCTAGGAATTCATTCAAACTATAAAATGCAGAAGTTACTAGGATTGATTTAACTTTTATTTTAAATAGATTTAGGGACAGTATTTTTCGGTCAGGAGGTAATTTATTATAAAACAATGGACCATAATAATCTACACTATTTCTTGATTTTTTTAACCTTAAATATTTAATGTATGTGTTGGAGTTTGTATGAGTGTTGTGATTGCGTACTTCAGATACATTAGTATATTTATGGATGTTAGTTTTAACATAAATTAAGCTTTGGTAAATATACAGACTTGGTGTAGTTAATATACCAAGGTTTTTAAAATATTCTTAAACATCTGCCTTATATTCCAATCCTAGTACCAGCCTTATAGCTTTCCATTGAATATTAAAAACCCTTTCACTGTGGGCATAGTGGCCCAAGTATTGCGTAGCTTAAGGTGGAATGGATCAGAGCATGGTAAGTCATCAGAGTTATCTCACGTGAAGTAATTTGAGTCAAGGATTTTAGCAAATATAGATATTTGGATAATTTATTGCATATATAGTCAACATGTTGGTCCCATTTTAGTGTAGGATCCAACATGACCCCCAGAAATTTTACTTTAATAAGATTATTAATTGTTTGATGCCTTAAGCTGAAAACCATTTCCTCAGTTTTATCATTATTTAATTTTAAAGAGTTACATAAGAACCATTGTTCTGCATGATACTTTGCTTTTGCCATAGCTTGGAAAAGAGTTTCATAATTTGAGTCGACATTTGTGATCATAGCATCATCAGCAAACAACACATAGTCTCATTCGCTGCCAGGATCGTTTATATAGATTAAGAACAGTATTGGACCTAGCAGTGAGCCTTGAGGTACCCCATATTTAATTTTTTTGAGGCTCTGAATATTTATTGTCATAAAAAGTTTTCTGATGGCGTTCAGGCAGTTAACTTGTCATCAAGCAAATGACATTTGGTAAAAATCCATAATACTCTAATTTGTTCAGAAGTATTTCATGACATACACAATCAAAGGCCTTACTTAAATCGAGAAAGGATGAGCCTACATTCCTGATTTGAAACCTTTGATTATGATTTCAACTAGGCTATTTATAGCGAGGGTAGTTGACTTCCCTTTTTGAAATCCAAATTGATTGGGATTTATCAAACTATTCGACCGAAAATAGTCTGTGATTTGGTTTTTTAATAAATATTCGAAGACTTTTTATAGTATAGGGATTAATGATATAGGCCTATAATTATTTGGATCATCGGCAGATCCTTTTTTAAATATAGGAATAACTTTAATTATTTTAAACGAACTGGGATATATTCCGTTATATATACATAAGTTGAACAATTTAGTTAATGGGTAAATTAAAACATTTTTTACAAATTTAATGATTTTGGCATTCATATCAAAGCAATCTTTGCTGTCTTTAGGCTTTATCATATCAATAGCTTCACTTACTTCACAACAAGTTACCGGTCTGAAAGTGAAAGTTAGGTTCGGTTTCATTATGTTTGAGGAGACTATAAAATCATTTGCCGATATATGAGCTTTAGGTTTAGGTAGGTCTTTTCTAATTTCTGTGGCAATGTCAGTGAAAAAGTCATTTAGAATAGCTGCATTTAAGTTTAAGACAATTTTTTAAGTTTTCTGTTATCATTGACTATGTCCCACATGGATTTAACTGGATTTCCAGACTTTAAAACATAATTATTATTTGCATTTCTTTTAGCCAAATTTATCTCACGTCTGTACTTACTCCTATAATTTCTTATTTTTTGTGGTAGAGTTGGAGAATTGTATATTTCGTTTAAATCGATAAGCATATTTAGTGTATTTCGCATATTTTTTAATTTGTCAGTAAACCAAGATACATTTCTATTTTTATTTTTCATTTTCATAACAATTGGAATTGAGCAATGTAAGCATTTTAACAAAATCTCCATAAATTTATTAATTATATAATCACAGTCATCGTTGCCATCCATAAAGTGCCAGCTTTGATTTTCTAATAAATGTAACATAGTACTTAAACCTTTCTGAGTTATTGATCTATGATGATTTATAACGTTGACTTCCATGGGTTTGCCACCCACATCAACTCCTATCGCCAAAGCTCTGTGATCAGACATCTTTGTATTAAAAACATCAGTCATAGTCAGTCAATCCCGAAAAATTTATAAATACATTATCTATGCAGTTGCCTAGTCTGGTATTTTGAAAAATACTTTGTTCGTAACCATAAGAAGTTGTCAAATCTAATAGTTTTTTTGTATTTAGTTCATCAGTGTTAAATTTTAGATTAAAGTCACCGTTTATGATTACAATTTTATCGGAATTAAACAAAAGTTCCAAAATTTGAGTACAAATATCATAGAAGGTGTCAAAGTCACCATTAGGAGATCTGTATATTGTAACTATGATGGTATTTTCCCTCAAAAGTTCAATAGCAGAAATTTCACAGTTATAATTTCACTGGAGTATTTTGTTATAGGTATCAGATTTTTCTTTAAATTGTAAAACGTTTTCACAAAATATCATTGTACCACCATGAATATGATTTAACCTAGTATAAGCAGAAGCCACATTATAGTTTTCAATTTTAATGTTGTCAATTTGATCCTTATTTAAAAAGTGTTCACAAAAACACAGTATTTCGAAGGTTGTAGTTGAGCACTTTAGGTAACATTCCAGTTCACCACATTTATTATTTAGCGATTGTATATTCATGAAGAATGCATTTAGTTTATTTGCAAAGCTATTTATTTTTATTTTATTGGGATACCTAGCGCGCGTTTTTCTAAAAAACTATCAGGTCTATTATTGTTTACCTTATTATATTAATTAATTCTGTTTTTGGAAGTCAAACCTTTCATATCCGGTCCCTTTTGGCAAAAACTGGTCTTATATAAGGTAACTGTACCTATTTCTGACACTTTAAGAGCAATTCCAGAAGCAACATGGCTTTTTATTTTAGATATTTTCATCTATTTGGTTTTTATACTTCCATAAATCATTAGTAACCTTTAGATGCTTTGTTAAATCGAATAATAAGCAGATAGATAAACAAAAATATTTTGATAACGTTTTTTTTTTTTTGGAGAGGTGCGTGAACACCTATTTCTGACAGGGTCAAATAAATTTTACCCCTAAATCTGACAATTATATCACCTTATTCTGACATTGCATCTAAATCTGTAATGCCTTGTACCTTATTCTGTCAGAACATAATCATTATTCAAAATTTTATTTATTTTAATGAATATAATGAATAATTTTAAAACCAGAACAAACAAAAAGGACCCTGCACTTTTTAAGTGCAATTTGGGTTTCACTCGCAGGAGCTGAAATTTTGCACAGAGGTAGTTCATAACATGGTGATCAAAAGTCTTCACGGTCACAAAATTTTAACAACAGGATTTCGAGATATTGACCGAAGAAAGTCGTAATTTCGTCGATATCAAGACCTTCTTCGGCCAATATTTCGAAATCATGCCGTTAATAATTTTTGCAACCATGGAGACTTGATCAGTATCATGAACTACCTTATTTGTGCAATATTTCAGCTTCTGGGAGTGAAATTGCATTTAAAAAGTGTGAAGTTCACGGATCCCGCACTTTTTAATTTTAGTTTCACTCCATGGAGATGAAAATGTTCACAGAGGTTTCAGAGGATTCATGGCATGCTGATCAAAAGTCTTCACATTCACAAAAAAAATTAATCACAGGATTTCGAGACATTGGTCAAAGAAGGTGTTAATATATCGACGAAATTACGACTCTCTTCAGTTTACGAGAATTTCTTCCTCCCCGGTAGACTTTTTCCGCTTTTGCAGTGTTCTGGATAAATACCCCTTATTTTAGCAATAATAGAATAATAGTAGATCTTGGTACACCAAACTTTTTGCTCACTGTTGCCTGTGGCATTTCCAACCTTACAACGTCACGAAACCCTATTTTTTAATGTCTCATCTGTATATATATATTTTGAAGACTACATATCCTACAAAATGATAAAATGACACTGCACCAATATCAGACACCCTTGAGCTATAATCTGACATGGATGTCAGATTTAAGTTTCCAGCTTTAAAAACCACTATTAAAGGTAGAAAAGAATGATAAATACTATTTCCTGTTGAATAACCAAGGAAAGCAATATAAATCTAAATTTATTCTGTGCACCTAAATCTGTCAGTGGATGTCAGATTTAGGATTTAACGAAATTTTGTGTTCCAAATTCTGACACCCTGGAAAGAATAAAATATTATTAATATTATAGATCTTTCTTGTAGAAAACTAGACATTTATTCATAATTTTAACCCCAAACAAACAGAACATATATGCAGATGCCATAGACTCAAAGCAAACGAGGTTTAAAAATAAGCGTATACCTACATCTACTTATCTTAGAAGAAAGACCAACGAAAACAGAAACTACCATGAAAGTTCCGTCGTCATGTACTAGAACCAACGTATAAAATAGGTTATGTGATAAATGTGGAAAGAGACTTATACAAAAGTAGGGGAATATATTCTTGTTAATAAAGAACCAATAGAAATGCGCCTTTATTCAACAGAATTCTTATTTTTACCAATCAAATTAAAAGGTGTCAGAAAATGGTACATTGTCAGAATATGGTGCATTTACCTTAAATCTTTCATAGAGAATGGTGCTCCAAACATAAAACTTTTATTTTGAAATTTTTCTGATGGCTGACGTTCTTTAACAATAAATTCAATATCCTTACACCCTGATTTTGATTTTACAAATGAATTTATATCTTCTTCGGTAGTGTCCCTTTTTATTCGTGAAAGTAAGAGTCAGACCTTCTTCTCTACGGCCCATGATGGTGAATGATTTGCAGGAGTTGAAGAACTTGCATTTTCCCCTTCAGCTATTCTTTTACTCTGGACATATCTTCGTCTTCTGTTTACAACTTCACGAAACCCTATTTTATTTTCATTTGAATGATTAGAATACGTTGGATTGTCATCAACAACATGATCCCCCTCAACATCATTTAGTTCTCGATACTTATTAATTTATTATTTGTTTCTAAATTGATCACTGAGTTCATTATTGCTTTTTGTTTGTTTTCTAAAGCAGTAAGATTTGATTTTTACTTGGTGTGTCTTTTTTTAGAACATTTGAGAATTGTTTGGATAACACGCACTGGATTTTCGTTTGTTGATATTTGCAGTTTTTTTATAGGTTGCCTTTTGGTTCATTGCTTGTTTTTATCGAACTCTTATTTTCATTTATTTTCTTTATTTCATATTTTAAATAGTTTATTTCTTCCTTTAATGTCTTAAAACTGTTTTCAGATGTTATTGTGAGTGTCATCTCTGCAATTGATTTCACTAGTACATCTTGTATTTGATTTGTGTTTTCAATTTTTTCCTTCAAGTTGGTATTTTCTATTTCCAAATTTTTGATTTTCTAAAGATGTGAGATGGTGCCACAATCTTGGCTTCTTGGGCAGAAGAATTTCAATGCTCTGCCCTCTTTCAGCTGAAGAACTTTAACTTCAGAAGATGTAAGATTCCCACAAGTTTTGCACACTGAATATTCACAGCCATCACAGCTGAACACGTCTTTATTTTTTGTCTCATTACATATGTCACACTCCATCACTTGAAATTACATTTCCTTATCGATGTCGACGACAGTGAAAAACATTGTCAAACCCAGTCTTTTACGGCGGTGGCTGTTGAGAACACTAGCTCCCGCCCGAAGCGCTGAATTTTCACGTTTCACATCGTGATGATCCAAAATAAATTCAGGAACAGAACTCATTGAGGTGCTCTCATATTACACATTTATTTAGCATTAAACTACCGAACTTTAAACAAAATCTAACATGAAGCAGGATCCTCTGTTTTTTTTTAGTGATATCCAAGCTTCACACAATTTAAAATAGGAGGTCATGTGGTTGAGGAAAAGTAAGATAGTTTATAAACTATGTTAATAAAATCATCTCAATACACATTGATTTGATAGAATAAAATTTGATCAAAGGACCATGCACTAATCTTATTTAAAAGTGGACGCCCGTCGAATTGGCTGAAATTTTGATATGTTGTAGTTTATGTGCTGCGGCTAGTTTCGTCACTACAGTCATCCGAATATCGAATTACTATATGAGAGATCACGAGATACAGTTTTTCTGTCTGAGTGTATTTGTAGGAAATGTTTCGTGCAGGTACTTATTGCTTTGAATCTTGCATCAATATCTAGTATCAACAAACCCTTGACCCAAGAAGTGCTCTCTCATCATCCGATAGGGGAGCCAAGTTGAAGTCTTGGGGATCAAAAGTTCTCTCTACATCAGAAGAGGTAGTGAGCAAACCACTAGGATTGCTGTTGGTGCTGCTCAAAGTTAACTTTCCGGGGAGTGGAAATCGGGGAGAACTTGCCTTGGCTCCTAACCAGTGAGATCGGATTGCTGTGCGGGACAATGATGTTAGCTCAATTGTTTATTGCTAGCAGTTAGCAGAGTGGCTAATGGAGCAACGATGCCCGAAGAAGTGACCGAAACGGTACCTCTCAGTGGAGGCAATCGGGATGTTGAGAGCTCTAGGTGGAGGAGCGGTTGATCCTTTGCAAGCTCTTTTTGTCAGTGAAGCACCGAGTTAGACCTGTAACGAGATGTTGCGAGATGGGTGGCTCTCATCTTTTTGTTGAACATCGGCAGATTGCACACAGGAGCCGATATGTGAACCATCCAATTTAACATGGTTTGACAATTCTAATATCTGACTTTACCTCCTTCTGTATCCCTGCACCCCTCCCCCCCTCTATCACTCTCTTTATCTATCTCATTCTTTGTCTACCAGCCCCCTCCTTTTGAGTTGAGAATTTAATGATGCGATGATAATCTAAAGACCTATAGGTAAATATGTAAGTATGAAACATGTCTTCTGACTTATTTTACTCTAATATCTGCATGTACTATCTTCTCTCACTCGTCTGACTAGCAAACGCCCTCCTTAATTGGGTCAAGGTTTTATTGATGCTAGATCCAAAGGCTTACTTATGTAAGTAAGAAAGCAAGAAATGGAGACTGATGTTTAAATGTTTTCACCGAAGTTTTTGCCAGTCGACTATAAACAAAAAATAAAATAAAAATTCAGCCCATCCAATCTAGTTTACAACTGTCTCAAATTTCTGAAGAAAACATGCGAATACTCGGTGATGATAGAACAGAATAAGAAAATATTATGGAATATGAGAAGTCCTTATCCTAAATGCATCAAAGAAAGAAAACACAGAAGCCACTTTTCTCCACATTTGAAAATTTGTGGCTCAGAGACTATACACAAAATGAATTAAAAGGGCAGGTCAAGTTCACAATAAACGGAAGAATAGGACCATCTTCCATAACGATAAATTCAATACAACTAAATTAACATTTTCCCATGTCTGTCAAGTGGGAAAATTCAATCTAGTGTAGGTGAGCTAGGTTTTACTCTCAGACTAACTGCAACCTCAGCAAAAAAAATACTCACATGTAGTTTACGATGTCTGGAATAAGATGATATTTTGGAAAAAGAATCTTGAGTGGAATTTGCAAAAAGAGTTTCGAAATGTAAAAAGCGGTTTTTCGCGTTTTCAAGGAAAAGTTGAATTTATACGAAAAAAGTGTTCAAGTAAAAAATGTGTGCAATAAAATAACGAACAAAATGAGCCTCGGTGGAACACAATTAGCCCAGTGGTTCCCTCACAAATTGCAAGAAACCACTAAATTTGCACGTTTTTTCAACAATTCTTAACTCCGGTTCAAATACATTAGAATTATTGCAGGAATTAAGTATCGAGATCACTATCGTGAGGATTTTGTTAGGCTTGGTGTACTAACGGTACCATGTGTTTATATACTTGAGTGCCTTGTTTACACCAAACAAAACTTAGATAGCTATAAAACACACGGTGAAACTCACAATTACCATACAAGAAATAAAGAAAAACTAAAACAAAGCTTCCTCTACGGCTCACAAGGGTAAGAAATGGTACTGGATACTGCATTAAATCCTTTAATATCCTTCCAACAAATATAAAAGACAGACATTAATCAGTTCAGATTTAAAATTAAGAAATACTTAAAGAAAAAGGACTTTTACAATTTTGAGCAGGAGTACCTCGCAAACAATTTCTCCGACATGTAGATTACTGGGGCGGGAACCTAGGACATTTTCATCTGCCATCCGTCACACACCTCTTTTGGTCTATACCCTACATAACATGTTTTTCTTTGTTGTACTATAAGTTATATACACATTTAATTGTACCAGTTTTGTTCTCTATTTGTAACAATGTCATGTGTTTCTCAATTGTCCTCTCTTCTTTTCTTTGCTAAATGTTTTTATGTTTGTATTAATTAAACACTAACCATTGATAATTATCCAATGTATTTGATGTGTGGAAATACTATTTTGTATAATTAACACCAATAAACCATTATTATTAATATTATTATTATTATTATTATTAAATACAAATCAATGGCTGATATTTGCACACATTGAAGTTTTAGTACTCCTTAACCTACCCTCACAATTTCAATCGAGAATACCATGTAGTTTTTGCAAACCGTTGCTTTTTGCAAAAAAGGCACTTGTTTGAAAATTTTCGTGCTACTTACCGGTTTGTCAGTAAAAAAAAAAAAAAACTGGTAGTTACGTTTTTGGACTATTGATGGTTAAGGGTATGTAATACATCAATTGAACAACAAAAGAGGAAAGTACATTACATAGTGACATGCTGAAGACAAAAAGAAAGACAAACAAAAAGGATGGCGAAGAAGATGATTCGGCTAAATCCTAAACTAAGTCATTTTCTGTCAAAGGAGATGATGAGGAAATTAAAGAATAAATTATTAAGACGAAGATTAAGGTTGATAATGAAAAATATTATGGTTGCTACAACAGTGGTTGGTAGATACATCGGCAGAGTAACCGCCACCATTGATACAATTAAATCGAAGATGAAATTTTGAAGAAGGGATACAAGAAGTAGAAAACGAGGGCATAATACATCTGAGCACATAGTACATCTGTTAATTTAGTGGCTGAGCAGATCTTCCAATTTCACAGAGAGATTAGACTGGCATTCAATGCATTCTGAAAATAGAAAATATAGCAACAGTAGTTTGTCCAAAGAAATATCTATTTTGTATTAAAATTTCGATGTTTTACACACTGAATATAGAAACATATTCTTTACAGGATTTTGCAAACATCGTAGGGGGTTATGTAGATACTAGTTTAGCCTGCATGGCCGTAGGGGACTGTGTGGATGCTAGTTGTTGAATGAGAATTTTCAAATAAGAAATTATACAAATTCATTAAAAAAATTTTAAATAATAATTCACTTATAAACTGAATATAGATCGGATTTCGTATGATCCTAACTATTCATTATTTCATGGTCATTTTTTTTTTGTAATTTTACTAACAATCCCTGGACAATTATGTATATGTCACGGTAGTGTACTTGGCAGTCATGGAGGTTAAGATGGTTTCTTCGATTGTTTGAGCAGTCTTTTCAATATTTAAGTAGTATCAGCTGCAGATGTATACACATTTTTACGAGGGTTGCGCCTTGGAATAAATTAAAATAAAACAAATTCAAACAATTAATAGAAATCCTGGATCAGGGCGGCGAAGGATATCAACGCAATGCGAGAGTTACAATTGGTAAATAAATTAGGAGAAAATCCATTTCATTCAGTAATTCAGGCTGCTGAAGAAAAAATCTGGATCGAGTAGTACTGGTCGCCGGCGAGTAAGAGAATCGAAACTGCGCTGTCATCCAGCAGCACAGAAATGCCTACTTAAATCTGAACATAAAGAAGCTCGAGTGGGATTTGCAATTGAATTTTTAGTGCATGATGTAAATTTTTGGAACAATGTAATCTTTACAGATGAAAGACTTTCTAGTCTACACACAGCAGTTGTATTTGTGTTTACCAACCTCAGAATACTTGATTCAATGAGAAGTATATATCTAACAATGACAGAAGTGGTAGATTTTCCGTTAACATGTGGGCTTGGATATTGGCACGTGGTCCTGGTGTTTTGTGGCATAGTGAGGAACGATTTAATAGTGAAATGTATATTAGGATTTTAGACAATATTATGCAAGATACTGCTCATACCGTGACTAACTGGTTTCAAGATAACAACATTAATGTTCATATATTATTTATCTACAGGATAAATGTTTTTACAGTTTCCACTGTTGGAAAAATGTAAATTTATAGTTATATTGTACTGCTCGCCGTCTCAATTCCAATGTTTTTAGTATGTAAACCCTAGGTAATTAAGTTTTAACTTATAAATTTGTAATTTATACCTGACGATGCCCCGTCCATTTGGATTTAAACTATGGCAATAAAAGATTGATTGATTGATATTAACTTGCCCGCTCATAGTCAGATCTTAACCTTGTGGAAGACGTATGGGGATTACTCGTAAGAAGTATCCAAAAACGAAATGTGAAACCACGGAATGCCCAAGAATTACTGGAAGTAGTAAATAATGCGTGGGAAAATATTATTACTAATGATTATTGTATAAGTTTAATAATTCTATGCCAAACAGACTTATAGAAGTTATAAATAGAAATGGTGCAATAACAAAATATTAATAGTTAGTTTCTAGTTAAGTTGGATATCCTTTGTTGCCCTGATTCGTTATTCTCCACATTTTTAAAATGTTACACGCAGAATTTCTGTTAATGTTATAACGTTATAATAACGCAGTGCAATATGTCTCATGCTTTAGCAATAACTACAGCATTACAATAAAAAATATAATAAGGCATATATAACATAATAAGGCTACTCATTACATATTCAAATAGAGACAGATTTACATTAGAAAAAAATAGTTGTCCAATTTTTTTTTGCTCACGACAGTACAATACACAGCAAGTTGTTAATATTTGAAGGCAACTTACAGCCAGTCTGGCTATGAATTACCATGTTATAGTACATAATATGTACTTTTGGAATAAAAAATTCAAGTCTACCAAAAGTGATTGTAATTACGAAAACCTCTCAACACACTACATACACAGAAAATGTTTTTTAATTGTTATTTGTGTAGAATATGGTATGAAACGAATTTCTGTATAAACATTTTTTTAATAAAAATCTATTAGAAGGAATAAGGGATTTATAACCCGAGCTTTCTAAACTTTTAATAAAGAAACACTCTAGTGGTGAATTTCCTACAGTGGGTCGTGTTTTGCATTTACAAGAACACAATAAAAATAATATCGATCCTAAGCCTACATCACCTAAAGTAATATTAAGCCCATAAATGTCAGATTTTAAAAGGAGGCATATCTGCTCTGATCATTCTGATAGTTTTACTGCTTTGTTGCCTATGGTAAATACATCTTTAGATTATAGAAGATCTGTTTCGCTTAGAGTGAATACATCTGGAGCAGATGTAAGATTTTCCTATGTCTACAGTTTATACAATAACATATGGCAAGTAGATCTGTGCAAGATATAATGATTAAGAAGATTAAGTTAGGCATTGTCCATCTTTTGATAACTGAAATAGGTACTTTACAATTAATTCATGCCACAGCTATCTTGAACACTGATAAAAAGTCCTCTAGCAGTAAGCAGTAAAAAAAAAATGTAATTACTGAGCTTTAAGCACTTTAGGCTATGAAGTGCGTATGACTTCTGAGTATTTTTAGATAGTAATTTAAAATTATGAGCACAAAGCACTTTGGTTCTATTTCTTTGTAAATTTAAATAAAAAATCACCTTTCCAATATTTTTTACTTCAGTCAGGAATAAACATAGGTACCTAAAATGTAAAATCACAAAATGTCGAATGGTTTACACACACGGCTGATGGAAACCACATAATTTTATAGATTTATTAATAGGGAAATTTCGGTGAAGAATTTCTGAAATGGAAGCCAAGGCAAATACATTTTGACTTGTAAGTTTTTCAAATCTGAAAAATGTTGTTTATTTTCACGCTTGGGTATTATTTGTAGGTAACTCTGAATTTCTGATTTAAAGTCTTATTCTACTTAAAATATTAAAATTTTCTGACAATTCTAATTTTTCATATTTGTAGCTTATTATTATACAGTTGCAATTATTATTTTTTAGTTAAATATATGGTTATAAAGTAGATTATTATTTATTTATGTTTATGATGAGTATAATGACAACTGAAACATTTTGCAGAAAAGACGGTTTAAAAAAGCAACAAAAATATGAGGCAAAAGTAAGTAACATATTTTAATGTACCTACAAGAATATTGTTAAATATAACATATGCAACCAAGAATATTAAGAAAAAATTGAATTCAAATCATAATCAAAAATGAAAATATCCAGAAAAATAAGTATACAATATTCTAAATAGGAAAAGATATCGAAAGAACATTAACTTTTAATATTTTCATTGGCTTTTAACAGATCCAAATTTTCCAAATTGGTGTCACTAAGAGCATGCATAACGTCTAGGTAAATTTACAATTTTTGCGAAAGAAGACAATGTTGCCATAGAGGTGTCTAACAGAGAACAGGTGCGCGTGTTAAATTAAAAAAAAGTTGTTATAATGGGATACTCATATTTACACACTTAAGTCTGTCCTTTGTTCCTTCAAATATCTTAAAATTTCAAGGCTCGAAACGGCTCTCTTATTGTTGCATTTCAGTCTGTCACTGCTGTTGGTTTTGAGAAGAGTACTGAAAATCAAATTCTTAGTCTCAAAGTTAAAGAATTTGTAAACAAGCAGTATACACTTCAGGTTTACTAAATTTGTTTCATCAAATTGTACCATTGTGTTGCTGTGACAGAAGTGTAAAACATAATGTCAAAAAGTTAAAATTGCCATTAACGTTATGAAACGACTAAAAGCCTGCTTGTTTGAACTAATACTACTAGATACTATCATAATTTGTTATACTTACCTGATTAGATTTGTTGTCAACTTATCTCTGTCCATTAATTACTAAAATATCAAAACAAATCACTCCCGAATCCTGAAGACCTGAGGTTAATAGTAATAGCAAATGCCTAGTTCTGTGCCATAACAAGCATTTTTTGAGATTTCTTTATAAGCACTAAGCCTTTTGTTGAAATGTTCAAAAAGCACACTAAGCACTGATATTAAAAAGTGCTCATATATAGTCACAGAGTGCTCCCAAGCACTTATATGAGCACTAAGCACTGTGTTTTGAGGGAGCTCTGATTCATACTCATGTTATATCCTTTCTTTATTTGGCATTTGTTTTTCGTTGTTCTTGTCCTTCTAAAATTCCCTTTCACTACCACAATTTTCGAATAATTAATGAAAATTTTGAAAAACAACATATTTTACACAAAAAATTACGAGGCATAATTTAACTAAACAAACCTACTATCGCATTGCAAGAAAGGGTTTTTTGACTAACACTTTTTCCTTGCCGTGTTAACAATACACAACTACGTGGATGTGGAAAAATGTGACAAATGGCAATAATATTTGGCATAATTAATACAATTGGCAAGGAAAACACCTATTAGTTTCATAGAAAAATATACAAGGTGGTCATCCTAAGAAATAATTCAACTATGGTGGAAATTTGTAAAGCCTTCCATATTTGGCGCCTTTTGTTTAATATTTATTTTTTACTGTCAGATGACCACTCTGTATATTTTTTTGACCAAAAGTTATCCGGTTTTCTTTGTAATAGTGATAACTACATTCCAATTATTTTTTTCATGTCGTTTCTTAAATAATTATTTTTTAGAGTGGCCGCCCTGTATAACTAAAGAGGGAAGTTCTGAGAGACCGTATTATTTACCGATATTTTTGTTATCGTCGCGATTTACTAAAAATTGGTAGGTGATGAAGCTAACGGACACCAGATTCGTGTTCAGAGCGTCGAAATACATAGGGGCTACCCGATGAAGTCCCAGAAGCAACCTTTTTCTTGTGTCCCGTGCCCGTGTTATTTTAGAATTTACCGCTTGATGCGGCTGTCTATAGCTTGTGGCTTCCTTGAGCCGACCCTGCGTCACTAAGTTGTAAGTTCCAATGCGCATGCTTGCATAAGACTGACACAACACAAGTTCAGTTTGATTGGAATAACATAACCTTAAAAAAGTAATCACATTTCTGATTTCGCACGTGTAGGGGCTGTAGTGTGTTTGTGTTGTGATTTTATAAAACTATAAACATGGCAAAGACTAAAAACAAAAAGAAAATATCATCAGACCGTATACATTCTAAAAAGGAAACATTAAGTGCTAAGAAATCACTGAATCCATTTGAAGTTCACTTAAATAAAGAAAAACTACGAGTTCTTGGTAAAAAACAAAAAAATGATCGAGGTTTGCCTGGAGTGTCTAGAGCAAAAGCAATAGAAAAAAGAAAACATACACTTTTACAAGAATACAAACTTCTAAATAAATCAAACAAATTTATGGATAAGCGTATTGGTGAGAGAAATCATAACATGACAGATGAGGACCGGGCCATGGTTCGTTTTACAGCAGTTAGAGTGAAGACACATAATAAAAAGAGTATATTTAATTTAGCAGATGATGAGGTTCTTACGCATAGAGGCCAAACTTTAAGTGAAATTGAGAAATTTGATGACCCTAGATCTGACGATGAAGAGAGCTTAGGAGACGGAAATGATACAGGGAAACTAGACAAACAGTTTGTAGAGGATGCCCACTTTGGTGGTGGTATACTTAAAAAAACGGGCATTGAAGGGGCAAAAACCCATAGAGAACTTATAGATCAACTCATAGCTGAATCAAAAAAACGTAAAGCTGAGAAGCAAAAAATCAAAGAGGCCACTTTAGAACTTACAGAAAAATTAGATTCTGAATGGAAGGATTTACTTCCAATAGTAAGCAAAAATAAAAGAACAGAAGAAAGTATGGTGGATAATCGCAAAGTAGACGACTATGACAAAGTTATGCGAGAACTTAAATTTGAAGCACGTGGTACAGTGTCAGATAGGCTTAAAACTGAAGAAGAATTAGCCAAAGAACAAAAAGAAAAATTAGAAGAACTAGAAAAAGAAAGGTTGGAGAGAATGATGGGTTTTGTAGATGAGAAAAGTTCAAAATCTAATCATAGAAGTGCTGATGACTTAGATGATGATTTTGTCTATGAGACTGATCCTGAATACATGCTAAGCTATAATACTGATGGGGAATCTAATGTACAAGTAAATGCTGAAATTGATGGAAAATATATAAATGGAAATCATGATACCTTTGAAGCACAGGACGATTTATCAGAAAATGAACCAAATTCTGAAGAAGTAGAAACTGACTCCGAAGATAATTTATCAGATTTAAAAGAAGACTCTGGTGATAGTGAAAGTGAAGACGAAACTGTGAATATATCAATTAAAAGTAAAATAGAGGGAATTGAAATCAAAGACATATCAGATGAAGATAATATGCAGAAAAGTAATAATAGTAACCACGAAAAAGAAGAAACTTGTCTTGCAGGAGAAGGTCTTGAGGAAAAGATTAAGAGTGATTTATTAAAGCGAAAAGAAATAATGGAAGATGCCAGGAAAGAGTTACCTTACATATTTAGTTTACCAGAGTCTTACGAAAGTCTACAAAAAACATTTGAAAATCAGTCAAGCAGTCATCAAAATGTTATAATTGAAAGAATGATAAAATGCAATCATCCAAGTTTGGCCGAGGGAAACAAAGATAATTTGGGGTTGCTTTTTGCATATTTGTTACAGTACATAAATGATTTATTTGGAGATGCTTCAGATGTGGAGTCCATAAAAAATAGCTTTGATATTTTTAAAACTGTAGTGCCGCAACTTTATGAGCTAGCTCAAGTTAACGTTGAAAATACTCATAATTCTATAGTAGAGGTAATAAAAGAAAAGCATGAAGAATTTAAAAAGAAATCTAAAACCTATCCAGGATTTGAAAATTTGATATTTTTAAAATTGATTAGTTTATTATTTTCTACATCAGATTTTCGGCACCAGATAGTTACACCCTCCTTTGTTTTTATTGAGCAAATGCTTAATAAATGTAAAGTTCAGACTAAGAGGGATATATCATATGGTTTATTTTTAACTACATTGGTATTAGAGGTAAGAAAACTGTTCATTTTATTTTTTTATCTTTATGCAATTTGTGTTATTTCCGAGGGGCGATTCACTCTTCGAAGTAGGTGTACATTTTTCTGTTTTATACTTCGGAAGTACTCGAAGTACATTCGAAGTACATTTGAAGTACATTCGAAGTACATCCGAAGTACAAAAAAAACTTGAAGTACTTCGAGAAGTATTCGAAGTACATCGGAAATTATCGTTAAATTTCTTACGCTTATGAGCTTGAATACAAAACTTGAAGTTTATCTAAAAAATTGTGCTGCCTGCATACCGTAGGTATACTAGGTAAATGCAATAACAAAGTAGAAGTATGAATATTTAAAATTTTAATTGTATTTGTATACCTATAATAGTTAATATAACACCAATCATACCACTATAGTATTCTACAAAAATATATGTGCGTTCACCTGATGCGTTATCTCTATCTGTACGGCCGATAGCCTGATTAATTTTCCGATAGCAAAAAACGCGTTACTTCACAAGGTACTTTTATGGCAATTAAGGAAATGTAAAAAGTTCGTATATCTACGTTGGACATATAATAAAAATTTAAAAAAATATTGAACAAATAAAATTTTTAAGAAGAGACTTAGATAGATTTGTGTGGCCACGCGAAAGCGACATGCAAACTGTTGATGTACAATTTATTTTTTATGGCCCTATAGAACTATCTGGATATGGGCCTTTTTATATAGAAAAAAATCGGTAAAGGAATTTACACAGAACTTCCCTCTTTATTTGTGCGCGGGTCACTCTACATAATTAATAATTACGAAATGACATTGAAAATTATAATCGGAATATAGTTATCACTATTATTACAAAGAAGACCTGGTAAGTTTTCGTCAAAAAAATATACACAGTACTCATCCAACAGCAAAAGTTCAATACTAAATAACAGGTGCCAAATATGGAAGGCTTGCACAAATACCTTAACAAATGAATTATTTCTTGGGATGACCACCCTGTATATTTTTCAATAAAAGTATAATAGCATTTGTCAAATGTTATTGCCATCTGACACATTTTCAATTCCACATTCATGTAGTGGAGTGGAAGTATAATGGTGGTTAAAAAAAATTTTTTTTTTTTTTATTTTTCAAAAATGGTTAAAAATTTTCAAAATCTTTTTTCTTCTGAAACAGGTTTAGAATGTCATGAAATGTGAAAATTTTAAATTTCAGCAAAAAAAAATTTTTCCATCTATTCTAGTGGTAAAATTATTTTCCAAAATCAAGCTTTTTTTCCGAAATAGGTTTGGAATGTCATGAAACGTGGAAATTTTAAATTTGAGCAAAAAAAAATTTTTCATCTATTCAATAGAAAGTAGTGAAATAGATTAAAGATTCTTTCATTTTTATTTTATTTGTTTGAATAGGTTTAGAATGCCATGGAAACGTGGACATTTTAAATTTGAACAAAGAAAAAAAAATCATTTGGAAATTTTTCAAAAATGGTTAAAAAAATTTCAAAATTATTTTTCCATCTATTCTAGGGGTAAAATTATTTTCCAAAATCAAGCTTTTTTTCCGAAATAGGTTTAGAATGTCATGAAACGTGTAAATTTTAAATTTGAGAAAAAAAAAATCCATCTATTCTAGTGGTATTTTTTTTTTCCAAAATGGAAAAAAATGTTACAAATTTTTTTCTTCCTAAATAGGTTTGGAATGTCATGAAGCGTGGAAATTTTAAATTTGAGCAAAAAAAATAATTTCATCTATTCTATAGTAAGTACCTGTGATTTTTTTCAAAATTTTTCAGAAAAATATTTAAATTTTTTTAATACGATTAAAGTACCATGGAAACGTGGATATTTTAAATTTGAACAAGGAAAAAACCATCAATTTTAGTGGTAAAAAATGTTTCAAAAATCATTTTTTTTTTAAATAGGTTTAGAATGCCATGAAACATGGAAATTTTAAATTTGAACAAAAAAATTTTTTCTTCATCTATTTTAGTGGAAAAATTTTTTTCAAAAAAGGTGAAAAAAATTAATTTTTTTAAATTTTTTTAATAGGTTAGAATGCCATGAAACGTGGACATTTTAAATTTGACAAAAAAATATTTTTTCTTCATCTATTTTAGTGGTAAAAAGTTTTTCAAAAATGTTGGTGAAAAAAAATTTCAATTTTTTTTTTTAAATAGGTTTAGCGTGTCATGAAACGTGGAAATTTTAAATTTGAGCAAAAAAATTTTTTTTTTACTATTTATTCCGTTTAGACGGTCCACCCTGTATATTTTCCAGTGAAAGTTTTACCATTTCTTCGTTGACAGTAGGGTCAACTACCTACCAAATTTGACTGCTCTCCGTCAAGTAGTTTTTTAGTAAATGCACCAACAGACAGACAGACTGACGGAATTGAAAAACCTATATTTTCGTAATCTACGTGTTCTGAAACGTCAAAATCCGAAAAAATCTCGTAGGGTTATTTTTTCTCGAATGCAAAAATTTTTCAAAAGGTTAAAAAAAATTTCAAAAATTTTATTTTTTTTTAAATAGGTTTAGAATGCCATGAAACGTGGAAATTTTAAATTTGAACAAAAACAAATTTTTTAATTGTAGTGGTAAAAATTTTTCAAAAATGTTGGTGAAAAAATTTTTTAATTTTTTTTTTCTGAAATAGGTTTAGCGTGTCATGAAACGTGGAAATTTTAAATTTGAGCAAAAAAAAATATTTTTTTCACTATTTATTCCGTTTAGACGGTCCACCCTGTATATTTTCCAGTGAAAGTTTTACCATTTCTTCGCTGACAGTAGGGTCAACTACCTACCAAATTTGACTGTTCTCCGTCAAGTAGATTTTTAGTAAATGCACCAACAGACCGACATACAGACAGACAGACTGACGGAATTGAAAAACCTATATTTTCGTAATCTACGTGTTCTGAAACGTCAAAATCCGAAAAAATCTCGGAGGGAGATTTTTTCTCGAATACAAACAGTACTTCCCTTCGGTATGCGAGGGAAGTAAAAATGATGAAATTCAGATAGAAATTTTTTTTTAAATAATAAGGATGTAATTATTTAATCTACCTGCAGAATCAAATGTTTCCTTTTAAATACATAAGTTTTCAAATTTTTAGAATGTTTTTGTTATACATATAATAGCTTTTGAAACTGTTTCAATATTTTTTTTTTACACCTTGTGTTTTATTTCATTTCATTGAATTCACACACATTCCAAAAGAATTACCTAAAGCAAAATATTTATACCCATATATGTTTTTCGAGACTAATTTAATTATTTCGATATACTTGAATTCCCATCGAAGTACTCGAAGTACATTCGAAGTATTCGAAGTACTTTGGAAGTACTCGAAGTACATTTGAAGTACTTGAAGTACATTCAAAATACTCGAAGTACTTGGAAAAAATGTGAAATACTTCGAGAAGTTCGAAGTAGGTGTACATTTTTTGGTAAGTGACACACCCCTCGGTTATTTCTGCCTTGTCAAATTTTGCTTAGATAGATAGAAGTTTATTTTCCCATTTCGATGAATTACATAATATTGGATGGGCCAAAAATAACTAGTAAGAATAGTATTTCTATTGTCAATTTGAACATTCAGTCTAAAGCGTTGCTACCAGGATAAATCATTACAAAGCCTGATGTGATAAAATAGGACCTGAGACCGTGCTTGAATATTGCAAACGATATCCGTAAGTATACGAATATAGTTAACCAGATGTGTTATGTGCTTACCTCAAACGAAAGTAGTCGATTGTCTACCTGGCTCACCATTACAAGTCCATCACCAGTTCTTGGTTCATTCTTAATATTGCCAGTAGCACAGCCGTGGGTTAAATGATATTCATTTACTTTTATTGAATCATTTATGAAGTTGCTTAAACTAACATTATTTATTATAAATAAATAATTTACATAATGCCTGTCAATTAATATAAAGTAGTAAAACAATATTCACAATAATTAAAAAGTGATTCTAAAAATTGTCGATCAACGCTCATAATCATCGCTAGTGTTATGAAGTATTCCTTTGTCGGTCTTTTTTTATGAATTTCAAATTGACACTGGATAAGCTATGCAACAATTATAATAGGAAATTTAACTAGATACTTAAGGATGTTCTATCCCAAATAGATATAACACAGGGAATCACTTCTAATAAATAAGGAAGTAAGCCTTAAATCCCCGAGAAAGTGCTGTTAAAATTTTAGCCACATTCACCATCTAGAACGGCCATGAGAGTAAAAAATGTGGAGCGACTGATGTTGACTTTTTAGCATGGCGCTCATGGGAATTGGAGGATGACTTTCTGAGTTGCAAAATCCAATAGGTTTTAACAGGGATTTTGATAGGTCTTTGACGAAAAGACAGCTAGACTGAAGTTCTTTTCCAATTTTTTATTTTTTATCGATCATTAGGTTTATTTAATAAATAATAAGGTATGAAGACAGGCTTTCACCGTAAAAGGAAGTGAAGACATGCTTCGCTGGCACGCGGAATTCAAATAATAAAAAACTGCTTTGATGTTTTAATTATATTAAAATTTGTCCATATAAATCAATGATTAAAGATGATATTATTAATAATAGTGATAATAATAATAAAGAGAAGCTTTTGAAATCTAAAATTGGATTGGAAGACGGAAACCGTTTATAGTTAGTCATCGTTTCATTATATGGCAACTAAGATCACACGTGTCTCAAAACATCCTGATATCGTACTATTATGCACAGGTCAACTCTACGCTATCATATGCAATTGTTGTGTGGGGTAACTGTGACAGAATGAATGAAATATTAATTGCTCAAAAAAGAATAATAAGAACAATATTGTTCAAAAGACCCGACTACTCCTGTAGAGAACTCTTTAAAAAACTCAATATATTGACCGTCACCTCAATATACATATTGCAATGTGCCCTTTATGTTAGGAAAAACATTTCAAACTTCTTAACATCAAAGGATATGCCACATAACTATGCATTAAGGGAAATAAACACTTTAAGATTGCCACCTCACAGATTAGTACACACAGCGAATAGCAGTTACGTAATGCCAATTAAAATATATAATCAGCTGCCCAAGGATGTCAAACAAATAACCAGCCACATCTTATTCAAGAAAAGAATTAAAGCCATACTCTTGAAATATAGTTTCTACTCATTGGGTCGTACCCCAGCTATTCTAGTTACCATTGTGGCTCTAACGTTCCCAATCTGGATGGATCTACCTAGTAATGGCTCGTAGATTTTAAATTTTAACTTTCTGTAAATTTTAACTTATATCTTATTGTCTATAACATTTGTTTATTGTTTAATTTTAATTAATTACAAGATTTAGATTAGTTACCAACTTGTACGAAGCTTATATCCTTGTTTGTGATCTGACAGTGAATTGTTAAATAAATAAATAAATAAAAGTTTAACTCGCTGGACCACCGAGAATATCGATTTAAATTTGAAATAATATCGTCGGAGATGCTAAAGCTTCAAATTTTCAAACTTTCATAACTACATAAATACATCGGTTGGAAGGCCGCATCATGTCTCTGGAAAAAGCGAGATTGGCATTTTGTTGGCATGTAGAATTGCATCGGCGAAATCGGAAACTCAGCTCGGCATGAGTGAACGAAAAATAGCATTTTATGACGTTTGGCTCGCACCAATAGGAGGGAGGATGGGGACTACACTTGTCATTCGAGCAATCCTGTATGGATCGCTTGCTTGAAACGCTGTGCGTTAGAATATCCTTAATTAATCATCGTATTAAAATATATACTTAAAATTGTTAACAAAACACAAACAATTGTTATTTAAAATATAGAATAAAATTGTGTAAAATAAAAATATTTATTGTCCCATGAGATAACTCCATGACATTGAGTTAAAATAGGCAACTGTACAACATTCTTATGATAAAATGTTATAATGTGGTTAAACATTTAGAAATTCCTCTACAGAATAGAGAAAATTTTCAGTTAGATATGCTTTGAAATTTCTTTTTAAAGGATTTTATGGAATGGCATTGTTTGATATCTTATAATGTCAATGTGCATCTTGTTGCAAGTCATTCCTGCTCTGTGTATCATAACTATGATTATTTCTAAGCTGTATAAAATGGTCAAAGTTTATTTTTAAGAAGCACATAATAGTATATATATATGTACAAACCATGCGTTGTTAGCATTTCAAGTTTTTTAAAGCTTTCTTTGCTACTAGCTCTAAAATTTAACCCTAGCATCTACCATAGAGCACGTTCTTGCAATTTAAATGCTCTGCTTGCCACAGATGATTTTCCTCATAAACCAATAATACCATGCCATAATGGACTCAAAATTAACATGGTAATGCCAGATGCAGATATCCCGATTGTTTAAAACATAGCAGACACTAGCCAGTTTAGAACTCAAGATATAAAGGTATCTGCATCCCATTTTAGACACTCATCCAAAATTACACCCAGCAATTTAAAAATTGAGGTCTGCTATACTGTGTTCATTAACTTTTACCAACATGCTTTAATATGATTTAAAACTAGATGAATAAATAGCCATGTGTTTACTGTTTTTCTTTGAATCATAACTAAGCGTTGCTCACAAAAATATTTATACACATTGTAGAGTTTTTTTGTTAACATCTTTAACGAGTACATTAAGATTATCACAGCTGGAGGTAAATAAAGTTAACTCATCCATATATTGTGATGAATCCGGTTTCAATTGTCTTGTATATCTCATTGATAAAAATTATGAAAATTGACCCCTGTGGAACCCCATATTTATTATGCATTATTTTAGATTTTTTTGCCTGTGCACACTACTTATTGATACCTCTGAGATGATTTAAACCACTAAACAGACTCTCCTAATACCAAGTAGTTCATGTTTAATTAGTAGGGTATTATGATTGTCGAACCTTATATTCACAGTTGCTGTCATTTACACTTAAACGATATTCACAGGTTAAATTTTCTCTAACCAACAATTATTTGTATTCATTAGAAGAATACATTATTTCATGATGAGCAGTTATACAAAGAATATGCAAGTACTAACTCGTCATTCAAATTTCAAAATGATTAAACTTTCCGCTCTTGTCTATTTAACTTATGCAGCACAGACGACAGACAAACAGATACATAATGAACATTTTGAAAGTTACTCAGAATCCAATAACTTATAATGATATGAATTTATTTTCCACAAGCGATAATAATATTAATCTTTATTCTATAAAAGAAAAACCAAACAGGTGTAGAACAAGTCGAATATAGTAGAAACATAGTTTGTGATATTTATGGTTTTAAAAAATACAATAAATCCACAGATCACATGGAATTATTATATTTGTATTTGCATGATGAGTATGCTATATTCATGACTTATCATGAACCCAGAAATATACAGAGATATCATACAGGGTGTCTGGTGTATACATACAAATATTTACAAGATGATATGTTGACTCAAAATATACAATATTCTTTTTTTAAACTCAAACCTATTTTTTAATTTAAAATTAATCAGAAATAGGCACAGGGGCGCGTTTGGATAAATTGGGCCCCTAGGCGCTGTGAGATTTGAGGGCCCCTGGATTAAAAAAATATTGGATCTAAAGATTTGAAGGCAACTATATTTTTACAAATACATATTATATTATTTTTTTCCGGCTTTATATGTTAGCAAACTTGTCAATTTGAACGTTTGATATCAGTTTTGTGTCTCCTCTGAGATAGTATACAGAAGCAGGGCCGGATATAGGGGGGGGGGGGGTATGGGGGGGTGTCACACACCCCCAAGTTTGAAGCCAATTCGGCAAATCGTTTACCATTCGGCACTTTCAGCGTTCGGCAATTATGTACATAAAATCATAGAAAAACTCTAAACAATAGAAACTCAATGTCATAAATAATTATTACTTGTCGAGCAACCCCTATCTTGTATCTTGTATTTGACTTAAAATCATCCTCTAAACACAGCAGCTCGCAACAGCGAGGCCAAATCTGCTTGTTCTAGCCTCTAGCGTTGATCACGAGTTACATCTCTAGATAAAATTGTTGAAAAGGCTTATGAACTAAAGATCATTCTACCATTGTGTTACAAATTATGTACTTTAATTCAAACGATGCAGGTGAGTGTGGCTTCAAATGAAAGGAGTTTCAGCAAATTAAAACTCATGAAGAATTTTGTTAGAACAACAATGACCGATTCATGTTTAGACTCATTATTAATCTTATCATCAGAGAGGGATATTCTGGAACAAATACCTTTCAACATTTTAGTTGCACGATGGGCCACTTTAAAAGAAAGAAGTGTTAAAGTTGCTTAAAAAGAATTCAGTTGTATAATTATATATCCGTTTTATTTATAATTAATTAGTGGCATATTCATTTATTATGTTTGTTCGGTATGTTGCCACTGTAAAAATATGTGAAAATTTTGATGAAAAAATCTCTGCGTCAAAAGGATCAGACAGAGAGAGGCTGGTTTTTAATCATTCTAGCACAAAATGTCACACAAGTGAAAGTTTTGATAACGGAAAAAGAAATAGCTTCCGAAACGTTAACAGCCTTCGATTTAATTTACTTCATTATCATTTGACAATTTTCTTTCAGTTTATATATTTTTAGGTGTGACTAGTGTGAGACATTTTGCACTAAAAATATTAAGAACTATCCACTCCCTATCTGTTCCTTTTGGCGCAGAGGTTTTTTTCATCAATATTTTTACATATTTTCACAGTGAAAATACCCAACAAACATAAGGAATAACCGTTTTGTATCTTTTATATTTTGCATTTTACTTTCAAATAAAGGTTTTTTTCTTCAATCAGATTTACATTTTTTTTGTATCCCAAAAATTAAATGAACTTTATATACAAATAAAACAGAGCACCAGACAAGAAGAAGTCATTCGGCATTATAACAATTTCACACACCCCCCTCCCCCCCATAAAAATTGCTTAAAACCAGCCCTGTACAGAAGAGACAAATTTTGAAGTCGTTGTTGCCCCGAAGTACTTCGTAGGTAGTTCTTAATTCTTTTGAGCGCCGAAAACGTGCGTTTACATGAGGGATTACTGACCGGAATGGTCAAGTAAATACACAAAAGGGTTTCAACATTAAAAAATGTCGCCTGCAACACATTGACAATAAAGGACTCTGCCGTTTTTTTATAGTAAGAA
This sequence comes from Stenurella melanura, assembly GCA_963583905.1. NCBI lineage: Eukaryota > Metazoa > Arthropoda > Insecta > Coleoptera > Cerambycidae > Stenurella > Stenurella melanura. The sequence goes on from OY757312.1 coordinate 82,509,979, forward strand.
TAGGTTTCAGTCGATTGTTCTGAAACTTGGGGAAAATATTCTCCTGGACCCCCTGATTAAAATTCTCTGTGACCACCAGTCCGACCGAATTCGATTTTTTTATCTAGAGGCGACTGAAACTATGAACATCTTCGAAGGTCTGCGTAAATGTTCCATAAAAATTCTGAAAATATTCAGGCTCATTTTTTGAAGAAAAATAAGCATCTTTTGTCTCTTGGCGTTTTTTTTCAAAATGCTTCCTTCTCCCGGAAGAAAATAACAAACAAACAAAAATATTTTTTGCAATTTTTTTACGGGAAAAGGAAGCACTTTGTAGATAAACACCAAGAGACAAAAGATGCTTATTTTTGTTCAAAGAACACGCATACCGGTTTTCATAATTTCTTAGACAAAAATAATTTCGACCAAGAATTTCCCTAAAATTTTATTTTTTTCTACTTCAGAAAGATCCCAAAATATTCAGGCATATTCTTTAGGTAAAAATAATCAACTTATGTCCGTTGTTTTTCTTCAAAGTGCTTCCTTTTCCCGTAAAAAAAATGCAAAAAAATAATTTTTTTCTGTTTGTTATTTTTTTCCAGGAGAAGGAAGCACTTTAAAAAAAAACACCAAGAAACAAAAGATGTTTATCTTTATGAGTCTGAATATTTTCAGAATTTTTAGGGAACATTTAAGCACACCTTCGCAGATGTTCACAGTTTCAATCGTCTCTGGATCAAAAAATCGAATTCGGTCGAACTGGTGGTCAAAATGAATTTTAATCATGGGGCCCAGGACAACATTTTCCCCAAGTTTCAGAACTATCGACTGAAACCCATTTTTACTATAAAAAACTGCGGGGTCCTTTATACATTTCAGCAGGCGACTTAAGCCGGCATATATCAAAAATTGATGCAATTTATCTGGAGATAGCTCGCAATCTATGTCGCCTCTATAGGTTGATACTGATGCATTGATCATTGCAGTGCACTGATTTTTAGCTTGTTTTGCGTCATCATACTCTTTTTCCAAATTTTTTTTATTTTCAGATTCTTTTTTTAATTGTTCATCATCGCCAGATTCATTAGAATCGTTTTCTAATGGTTCGTCCTTTTCGCAGTCCTCATCACTGATTTCAACATCAAAATTTTCTCACTTATTTTCTCGGGTTTTCTAGATTGTTTTGTCTCAGGTTCTTGAATTTTCACATCATCATTATCAGTAGATTTATTTTCATTAATGTGAAATATACCAAAAAGCTGATTAGTCATCTGGCACGTGCCAACTGCCGAAACTTAAATAGTACCGTCTGAGGAATTGCCAAATTGGTCTGTTAATTGATTGCATCTTTTTTTAATACACAAAAAAATAGTTCGAAAAATCAATGAATGAAAGTTCATTGAGAATTTATGAATCTGTTTATTTTCAGTCGATGAACCGATTCATTGATATTACGAACATATTTTTTTCAGTGTGATACAGTGAATAAAGATTAAAAAAATGAATATTCAAGAATATTCAAACACGATAAACACAAACAATAAATTCCTATAGACTTCTACATTGAAATATGAAAAAAATTAAAATCGCATGAACCATTCTTATTTTGTTATTTTTGTTGCAATTGAGATCCGATGAGGATGACATGGAAAAGGGAAGAAATGTATTTCATGATAGTTGTAATTATCATTTTTGCTATCGGTTTTTTACCTCAATAAATCGGGAAATGGGGGCCCCTGGAAAAGTGGGGCCCTAGGCGCGCGCCTAGTGAGCCTAGGCCTAAACGCGCCTCTGAATAGGCAATGTTTTCAGCGTAGATAGTACAACTTATATACAGAAGACTGAAGAGACACAGATATTGCGCTCAATTTGGTGTTTTCACAATCTCTGACTGTGAAGATAATACTTAATTATGGTTAAAAAAAAAAAGAATTTTCCCAAGCAATCGATTTATTCCTTAAAATAAGCCCTTTTAAATTTGAATTTAAGTTTTACCGTGAAAAATCGTACGTCACCGTATCCCGCACTGATGACGTCAAAGGTTACATTGTTGGTAAACAAACATGGGTTGTGTATTATAAATACACGTAATTTTGCAAAACCTTAACGTTTTGTAATGGAAAATAAGTGGTGTTTTGTGCCAGGATGCAAAAATACATCCAAGAACGCACCTGAAAAGATTTTCGTGACAGTACCAAAACAAATACAATGCAAAATAGTGACTTAAAACTGCTAGACGTGATCCACCTATAACAGCATAAGTATTTTTCTGCTATGAGGATCATTTGAAAGTAAGTTGAGTAAGCAAAGTAAGTTTAAAACTTCACTATCATGCATGAATATTAGTCAAAAATAATGAATAACTAACTACCTAACCTTGCTTACATTACAAGTTTATGAGCAACATTTATAGGTTATGTTTATAAAATATCAACCTTCTATGTAGGTATATTATATTAAGCAACTGTATACAATAGTCGTAATATAGGAATCAATAGACTACGTTAAAGTAATAATAGATAAATACACAGAGAATAAAAAAAGTTTAGTACTTATGTTGCAGCTTTAGAGTCCATCACTTTTACTATGTTCAAACATTCATCTTTCTTCATAAATTCCGCGATCTTGAACACATCCTCTGCCAGTAAATTTCCTGAAGTAGCTCTTATGAATCCTGTATTAGCCATTTCGAATTAAATCACAGGTAAAAATATACAAAAAGTCTTTAAATTGCTATGTTTATATACTACGTACATGCAATATTACTGTTTGATGTAATCGATGATGTCACCAGTATCACCACCAATAATGGCATATTTCGCGTAGCTGTTCAAATATTCAAATTTTATGTTATTTATTTGTTGAAACATTAATTTAATAGACGACATACAGGGAAATGCTTTAATACATTAAGTACTTAATTTTAATAATATCAAAAAAGCTAATTTGCATATAGAGAAAACACCTAATTGTCGTGTCATTGATACTTGCTTTACGCTGTTGCCACTCTGCCATTTAAAAATAATAAGACAGTTTTACGTTTACCTTATTTAATAACTCTAAAATTGACAACACCATCTGATATTTAATATTAATTTATAGTTATTTTAGCACTTGTTCACCAGTATCGCAATTCATATGAACTAAGCGGATTCATCATTTTTAATTTTTAATAATAATAATAATAATAATTTATTGATCCTGTCGATCACAAATACATGATATAGGATATGTCAAATGTAGGTACATAGAAGTATAAGCAGTATATTATACATAAATAAACTAAGTCAAACTATGTAGTATCAAATTAAAATTATACAAATATGTATAAAACATGTATTAAATAACAGTTAAAAATACGAACACAAAAAAATAATAGAGAAAAAAATATGTAATCACAGACTTCTATCGTTATAGTATTCATTTAAAGAATAATAACACTTAAGTATTAATAATTTCTTAAGTTCTGATTTAAAATATTTTATTTGCATATTTTTATACCTAACAGGTAAATGATTATATGCTTTTATTGCCAGATATTTTGGACTTTGTTCGTATTTTGTTAATCTATGCATTGGTATTTCCAGTGTTGTGTTATTTCTTGTGTTATGAGAGTGATAATTATTGAGAGTATTCAAACTTAGTTCTGTTTTAGCATATATTAATAGATTCAATAGCAAAGTGCAGGGTAATGTTAATATTCCCAATTCCTTAAACACAGTCCTGCAGCTATCGCGCTTATTTAATCCGACAATAAATCTCACAGCTCTTTTTTGTAATTTGAAGACTCTGATACTATCGCTCGCAGTTCCCCAGGCAATTATGGCATACGAAATTATAGAATGAAACTGTGCATGATAGTACATAATCAAGACCGACCTGTCAACAACATCCTGCAACTGATTAATACAATAGCAAGCTGGAGCAATTCGCTTGCAAATGTTGTCAATGTGTATAGACCATGAACAGTTGTCTGATATATGTAAGCCCAGAAATTTAACAGTTTGTTCTTGCCTAATAGTACCACTATTCGTCTTTATTAAAAGACTTTCCTCATAATTTTTCTTTAAGTTGCTGAACCTTAAAAATAGAGATTTTTTATTATTTAGAATAAGCCTATTTTCCGAAAACCATTCTTGAGCTTGTGAGAGCCTTACATTAGATTTGTCCACAGTTTGCTTTATATTACATTCCGATATTAAAAGAGATGAATCATCAGCGAATAAAATAGAGTCGTCCACAATAAAATCGTTCACATAAATAATGTACAGTAAGGGACCTAAAACTGACCCTTGTGGTACTCCTGTTGAAGTTTCAAGGACGTCAGACTTGCAGTTATTAATTTGAACAAAGTGTGCTCTGCCACACAGATAGCTTTTAAACCAATTTAGTGGTTCACCTCTTATACCGTAGCTCTCAAGTTTTCTTATAAGGCTAGCATGGCATACAAGATCGAAAGCCTTACTCAGGTCAAGAAAAATACCGACACTTTTTTTATCTTTATCTAAGTTCTCATATAGATTATTCAAGAAGTGTATGATAGCTGTTGTCGTAGAGAGACCAGCACGAAATCCGAATTGATTTTTATTGAACAACTTATGCTTTTCAAAGAATTTTGTAATTTTATGTGCCACATATTTTTCAAATATTTTAGAGAACGAACTTAATATTGATATTGGTCGATAATTCTCGACCTTTGAATTACAACCTGACTTAAATAAAGGTACTATTTTGGGAACTTTCATTTTATCTGGAAAAATTCCTTCACTTAGTGAACAGTTTAATAGTTCTGTTAATGGTTTCAAAATTGGAATTATACATTTTTTTAGTAAATTTGTGCTAATGTTGTCCACACCTGAGGAATTTGAATTTTTCAGATTTTGCACAATACTCAACACTTCGTACTCAGTTGCGGGTTCAAAATAAAATGAAAATGGATTTTGTTTCATATGAATTTCATGGAAATTTTGTTGAGGTGGATTAGGAAGCAATAAATTAGGTACCTCATTGAAATATTTCACTTTCACAACCTCTTGGCTGTGCCCAAGAGCATTAAACAAATAAGCGATTATACTGTTCATATTCAATTCAATTCTGTATTCATGTTAATACAATAAAATGTTTACACATGTTAATGGTTAAGGTAATCTAAAAGTAAAACATATATAGACACAGACATAAAAATAAATAATTTGTATAGGTTACGTGCAAGGTTTCTAGTAGCGCCGCTTGTGGCCAATGGTGTAAAAATTGATTTCGCATCTGTCAGTATCACATACAGAGAAATATATAAAAAAATGTATATATTTTAATGTAGTTGTGTTATGTGATATTAATATTACTTATAAAAGGTACGTAAAAATTATGCATTTGAACTTTTTTTTTCATTTTTAGATTTGAAAGTGATAAAGATATAATAGTTTTGACGTTGATAACGTAACCCACAATAATAACAAAAATACAATTTTGAGTTCTGGACTTGAGGAAATTTCTCATTCCATTAAATTGACTGATATTATTTTTACAGGTTTACTGCAATAATTCCTGAATAAATTGTGATTAAAATCACACTTTTACTTATTTGACTCTTTTCAATGCATTAATTTTGCTTGTCTTTCAAGGTTATGTTTTCGCACAGGAAACACTAACACAACAGCCTGGAACACAACATTTATTTGCAGGTGGCTTTGTTTTCTTCATGTTTCGTTTATAATCGAAAAATACTAAAAATATGACTCTTTGCGTTCTAATAACAATTTTTATTACTGAACAGATAGGAGAAATTACCATGCTCACCACAGGCATGTCTGCCAGTTGCACCTATAGTTTTAGCATGATATCAATAATAAATAACAAATTGGCAGAAATGTACCTTATTACGCACAGGTGTAAGAAAGTGAAAGAATAGGGCAGCTATTGGCACGTCTGCCAATTTTTTCCCTTCATTATATTGACAAAAACAATATTTCTACCAAATTTCAGCCTTGTACTGTCGTGAGCCAAAAAAAAATAGGACAAGTCTTATAACGTGTTTTTTCTTAAATCTAGTTGTGTACATCTAACTTTAATTTTTGTAACATTATCAAAATTCATTGCAAGTGTGCCAAAATTAATATGCCCCATATAAGTGATTTAGTTAAAGCTGGAGTTATTGCTAAAGGAGAAAATGGATGGTCAATGAGACAAATTGCACTGCGTTATAATAACAAAAATTCTGTGTTTAACATTTAAAAAAAGTGGAGAATAAACGGTATTAGTAGAAATCCTGGATCAGGGCGACGAAGGATATCAACTCAACAGCAAGATTTGCAATTGGTAAATAAATTAGTAAAAAATCCATCTCACTCAGCAATTCAGGTTGCTGAAGAAACGAATTTTCCTGAATCGAGTAATACTGGTCGCCGGCGAGTAAGAAAATTGGAGCTACGCTGTCATCCAGCATCACAGACCTACTTAAAGCTAAACATAAAGAAGCTTGACTGGGATTTGTGCTTGCATTTTTAGTGCATGATGTAAATTTTTGGAACAATGTAATCTTTACAGACGAAAAAACTTTCCAGTCTACACACAGCGGTTGTATTCGTGTTTACTGACCTCTGAATACTCGATTCGATGAGAAGTATATATCTAACAATGACAAAAGTGGTAGATTTTCCGTTAACATGTGGCTTGGATATCAGCACGTGGTCCTGGTGTTTTGTGGCATATTGAGGAACGATTTAATAGTAAAACATATATTAAGATTTTAGGCAATGTTATGTTCCCTTCTGTGTCACAATTATTTCCTAATAATGAATTCATATTTCAATAAGATAATTGTTCAGTTCATACTGCTCATACCATGACTAACTGGTTTCAAGATAACAACATTAATGTTCGTAACTGGCCCAGTCATAGTCCAGATCTTAATACTGTGGAAAACGTATGGGGACTACTCGTAAGAAGTATCCAAAAGCGAAACGTGAGACCACGGAATGCCCAAGAATTACTGGAAGTAGTAAATAATGCATGGGAAAATATTACTAATGATTATTGTATAAGTTTATTTAATTCTATGCCAAACAGACTTATAAAAGTTATAAATAGAAATGGTGCAATAACAAAATATTAATATTTAGTTTTTTGTTAAGTTGGATATCTTTTGTTGCCCCAATCCAGGATTTCTACAAATCGTACCGTTTATTCTCTACTTTTTTTAAATGTTAAACACAGAATTTTTGTTAATGTTATAATGCAGTGCACTGTCTCATTGACAATCCATCTTCTGCTTTTCTCCTTCAATAGCTACAGCAATACAGCAATAGCTACAGCATTACAATAAAAAATATAATAAAAGTGTTATTTGTTTTATTTCGGCTACTCATTACATATTCAAATAGAGACAGATTTACATTAGAAAAAAATAGTTGTCCTATTCTTTTTGCTCACAACAGTACTAATCACATTTTTTTCTTTAAAAATTGTCATGTTTGTCCGCCCACCCATGCTTCCGTCTTCCAAATTGATTTCTACCAAGTGGGCTTTTTCTTAATTAGCAGTAACACTATCAATTTACGCATTTACGATTAGCCTTGTGCCGAGTCACATTGAAATTTTGTCAGCAGCTCTTAGTCCATTACATTTGGATTTGTCATTTTGAATCGTAATTTAAAGGTGTCATTTTATTGAAGAACGTAAATCTTTAATTCTAGAAGTCAATACGTAAAAATTGTTAAACTATATGAATTGTGTAATTTAAAAATGTTGCATTTTAAACACTTACTTCACATCATTATTGTCTGTAATACAATTTTACATTTACTTAAGGTAGGGGCTTTACTAGACGAGTTTCTTGGGAAATTCATGAAATTTTGTGTAGGTATTATATATTCTATGAATGGAGTGATGATATTTCAGATTTTTTACTGTACAAAATGCGAGATATTCGCTGTTGAAGTTTGGTTCTTTAGCAAGGATCGCCTATGTCGGGTGTAAATAGCCGCATTTCTTCTTATTATTTGCAAACGCTCCATGCTGTTTTCTCAAAAAACGAGTATAAAGTGGAATGATACATGAGTGTTTGTTCTGGATAATTCGCGAAAACTGCGACCATCTGGTTCTTGAGGTATAGCTTGCAAAAGATTGAAAAATTTGGACATAAATATAAAGCGATGCAGCAATACCACAAGTTGTCAGTTGCCGACTCTTGGGAGTGAAAATTGTCTATTCATGTATACCTTCCTCTTCACTTACATGAACTTCTCACCTATATCAACTCTAATTCTTAGTCACGTAGAAATAAGCGAAAGGCAATTTTTAGAATCAAAAATATCTGCCAAAGAGTTAAAAAAAAAAAAAATCAGTTGTCTGGTACAGGATTTGAATCGAAAGTCCGCATTGGTAGTCATCGCTTTGAAGCGATCGTAGCTAAATAAGTACATCGAATAGAAGGTCATACGATGGATCTATGGAAAAAGAAAAATGGGCATTTTGCTTACATCATAAATTGCTCTGGTGAAATCGAAAATTCGGTTCGGCATGAGTAAAAATGACTTTTTTTGGCATTTTGCCAAATCGATTTTGCATCTTTGTTGGTAGTGGAACCAACTTGGTGAAATATGTGGGTTTGCCACGATCGTAGAAGATGTTGTATAACTGCAACACTAGGATTGGAATTTGGTTGGCAACTCAAAACTAAAAACTTTTACCATATTGATAGTGTCCGTTGCATTACTACAAAGCTAACTTTTGGTTGAACGTATACTAAGGCCTCTCCTTAATAATAGGTCTCTTGGTCATTATGCTCATTGATCTTCAAGCTGCATTTAATTTTAGTCCAGTGAGTATATCAAAAGAGGTCGACAGTCACCCGATGTAAGCTAGCTTTTGGGGCTTGGTGGGGATCATTGGTGAGTGTATTGGTGAGTTTTCGGCACGTCGCGCAATATGGGTTTGTCGCCATCTTGAAGGAAGTGTTAAAGATCATTTTTTTATATTTTGACTTCTGTTGAAGCTGTATCAAAAATAAATACGACGTTTTAAGGGGGGTATAATTTATATTTTATGTACGGGTATTTTTCTTAGGACATAATAAATTGTATTAATAAATTTTTAAGTGTTACTTCAATCTGTACAATAATAATATGGTATTCATCATTTACACTTAGGAAGTCCTCAGAAGTAAGAGTTTCGTTGCGATAATTCTTTTAGAATGATATTAATTTATATGTACACATACTATTGCTGCTTGTTAAAATTTATATATATTAAATATTTTGCATTTATTTTTACTTTTCTTAATTTTTAGTATACAAAGCTTTCAAAGCGCTTCCTACCTGCTGCTATAAATTTCTTGTCAGGTATGCTACACATGGCCATACCTAAGAGTGGAGTTAAATTATTAAAAGTATTACCGCCTTTTAAATCAACTTCGTCACTCTTGGTTCTGGTGGAAAATTATAGTTTGGAAAGTTTCAAGTCCTTGCAAATGAAAAGTACAGATTTATTGAAGAATGAAATCGATGAGGAATATAAAATTAGAGTCTTATATAACACAATAAAGTTATTAGAAGAATTTTATCATAATAGTGAAGAATTACCTAGCAGAAGTGAAATTTTTGAACCAACGTTGAGGTATTTACAATCGATTCCAACATCTAACTATCCTAAAGAGGTGCAAGATGCTTTAGATAATGTAGTGCACACTTTACAGAAGGGGAAATCTGAAAATAAGCTAAATTACATTGTGTTAGAAGCAAAGAAGCCTAAGGCTTTAAGACTGTATGAGCCTAAAATTGAGGAGGTGTAAGTATTTTAAATATTTCTATAAGTTTATAATATTATGTCATAATGCCAGTTAAAACACCTAATAGTAGAGTGCTTACTATGATTAAGTTATCGTACCAAGGGCCCAGAAATACTAAAGCTGGCATATGATAGATAGATAGATAAGATTTATTTGTTCCAACATACCACCCTATTGGGGTATAGAACGTGTCAACATTTAGTGGTTTACAAACTATATTATTATTAGTTATTATGTATATATGAATGTAAATTCTCTGCAATAGAACTTTTAGATTCAAATATCATCATAATATGTATTTACAGGACCGCTCTGGGGATTTTAATATTTTTTACAATACTTTCACAAATCTAATGGAACTTTTAACTAATATGAAAAAGGACACAATTATTTGTGGTGATTTTAATATAGATTTTTTTAAATAACTGTGACGACAGGGTTCTATATTTTTAAATTTTTTCGGTATCTTTTGATTATACGATAACCATTAAACAGACTACTAGAGTGACAGATCTCAGTCAAACTTGTGTTGACAATGTTTTGAGCAATATAAGCGCTCCTTACGCTGCAAGGGTCTGTCACTTAAACGTATCGGATCATTATGACCAAATATTTTCATGTAAGCGGGTAATAAATAATTGCCAGTTTATAGGAAAAGTAGGCCTATAACACAAAAAGGTAAAGCTTATTTTCTGAATAGTTTATATAGAATTGATTGGAATGGCATACTTACGTATGACAATGTTGAACAAAATTTTGAAATTTTCATCCAACAACTCGATGTTATCTGAAGACATTTCCAGAGAAAAACGTAAAAATGGTAGATAATCAAACCGTGAAAATAAGTTGGTATAATGATGATTTACGTAAAATTAGAGAAGCCCTTCATTTTCTGAGAAAACTCTGGGTAAAGTAAACAACACAAATGATATTAAACAGCAAATCACATCCACTCACTTCTTATATAAACATTAAATTAAAAAGGCAAAAATAATGGCAAATAATAATTTTCTTCAAAACTCCAGCAACAAATGTAAGTCAGCCTGGCAAATTATAAACCAAAATCATAGGCCAAATGAACCTTTGCAAAGCAATAATATTATGATTTATTAAAACACTTATTTTGTTTCTACCACTGTATTTTATTGTAACTTAACGCTACTATAGTTTCAAAAACTCAGGAGTTTATAAATTGTCATGTTCGGACTGTAATGCCTTCTATATAGGTCAAACTAGTCGGTCCTTTGAAGCAAGATACAAAGAACATCTACGGTCTTTCAGACTCTAAAAAACAGACTCCACTTTTTCAAACCATTTGTTAGAATCAAATCACCATTTTCCAGATATAAATACTCTTGATATATTACATGTACAAAATAAAGGTTTTAAATTAAATTTATTAGATTCTTTAGAAATTTTCAAATCAAACAAAACCCCAGGTAATTACCTACTTAATGACCAGTTGGACCTATATAACACCCCTTTTTAATATATTTACTTCATAATCCTTTAATCCCTTTATTACTTTCTGTTAATTTTAGTTCTGATAATTTTAAATCCTCTACACCATAGTAATAAAGCTAGGTAAATAATGTAAATTATAAATAGCTTAGGTTTTCTCTTGTGTTCATTCATTTACTTGAGTCGCTTTGAAGATGATACGTTGAAGTATCAAAACTATAGTAGCTTTAAGTTACAATAAAATACAGTGGTAGAAATAAAATAAGTGTTTTAATAAATCATTATGATGGACTACCACAAAGTAACGGCTAAATCCATCAATTTATTCAATAATATTATATCTGTGGATGATTTTAATATATTTTTTTAAGTACTGCTGAAAACATTTCAACATAATTGCTGCAGTAGAACCATTAGATTACTTAAGTAAACATAAAATCCCTGAAAATATTTCACTTTTTAACCTAGAACCAGTAACACATGCCGAAATAAGAGACATTATTAAAAACTTAAGCACTTCACAGGCAAAAGATATGCATGGTTTAAGTAATAGCTTGATCAAATATATTATGGATGCCATTTTGGATCCTTTAGTATATCTGATAAACCAATGCCTAAGGAGTGGAATTTTTCCAGAATGTCTTAAATGTTTGAATGTGATTCGTTTGCATAAGAAACACAGTTTAGACGGTACTTCAAATTATCGTCCAATATCAATAGTCCCAATACTTTCGAAAATACTAGAAGGAGTAATTAAAAAAAGGTTCTTGAATTAAATGACATGTTTTCACATGAACAACATTATTTTCGTGAAAGTAGATCAACAACATCTGCAATGGTGGAGTTTGTTGATGTGGTGCTGTCTGCACTGGAGGAGGGATGTCTTGCTTCTGTCACACTATGTGACCTAAGCAAGGCATTTGATTGTGTTGTCCATGAGATACTGTTGGATGTTGGATAAACTCAAGCATTATAATATCACAGGGAGTCCTTTAAATATAATTCGCACATGCTTATCCAACAGAACGCAGTTCGTTGAAGTGGCCAAGGGAAAGTCAGCCCTTACGGAAATTTCTTATGGGGTGCCGCAAGGATCCGTGTTACGACCAATTTTGTTTATCATCTATGTCAATGATCTTCCTAGCGGTATCATGGACACACATCTAGTCCTTTATGTGGATGACGCCACATTAATAAATTGCAACAAGGATATAGGTTTGGCCAAGAGCATGTCAAGTGAAGCTGAAACTCAAGCAGAAGAATATTTTTCCTCCATAAAATTAAAAATGAATACTGATAAAACTCAAAGAATCACTATAAGTTTGAAACCAGATAACATAAACACAGAACCCGTAAAACTCCTTGGCTTTCATATTGACAGCAAATTCACTTGGGGTGCTCACACGTCAAGCCTATCCAAGAAACTTGCATCCAATCTTTTCATATTGCTGAAATTGAGTTGTTGTGTCTCTCCCGAGATGGTTCATACAGCCTATTTTGCATTTTTTCATAGCCACCTACAATATGGCTTATTAATTTGGAGTCATTGTGCCAATAAAGGAAATATTTTTAGAATGCAAAAATCGGCTGTGAGAGTCATCGTGGGTGTGAATATGAGTACTCACTGCCGACCATACTTTATACAGTATCAAATTCGTGGAGCGAAATTGAGTATAAAAGTCTCTCCGTTCTCGAGAAAAAAAAAATCAGCGTAGAAGCAGTTCAGACCTTATAGGTTTTATATAGTAAACAATTTTACATAAGAAATGGCTATTTACGATATTTTTTTGTGGTACTGGCATTTTTTATTTCGAAAAAACTTCAGAAATTGACTGTCTAGAAGATCGTGCTTTTTTACATTAACATCGTCATATCTTCAAATCTAATTGAGCTATCGGTCTGATTTTTTTTTTTGGTTCAAGTACACACCCAAGCGCTTCCAACTGTGGTTTTGTTTATATCGATTATTGTTTATTATTTTCTTTAAATAACAATGAACTTATTACTTCGCAAAGAATGCACTCATATTCTCATTAAGCGACAAACTTTTTTATTTTTACAAATTTTCATATACATGCAGCGGTGCAATTGAAGCCAAGATATGGGACACGTTTTTGAAAAAAAAAACTATTCATCTAGGACTTATAGTTTTTTATTTATGAATATTTTTGTAACGCTGTAGCTATGTACACCAGCAGGCGCGTGACTACCGGTATCTAGTACTGCGTCCGCACGAGCCGAGCGCTAAATATGATTGTGCTGTCGCAATAAAATAAAATAATGTGAATTCGTATACATCGTGGATCGTGGATGTTGTTGTGTGTAATGCAATTTTCTGAAGTTAGTTTTAAAAGAGTTATTATTTATTCATAATGGAGTGTATTGTATGTAAAAAAACAGTGCCTAGTGGTGACAAGTCTGTGGTACAAAGACCCAGAAAGCGAGGCTTGTTATTATTAATATCTAGTGCCGAGAAAAGACAATATGACTGTGGAAAACAAATTCTACTTCAAAGCGCTGGTATTTTGAGTGCGGAAATTATGTCCTCTTGTTATACAAAAATAGGAATAGCAACATTCAAACTCTGAATGATTTACATCTTCGAATGGCCATTAATTATTATATACCATCTTCCGAACTTCCACCAACTGGTGATGCATTTCACCAACATTTCTTATGGTTAGTGATTTAAATTCTTTAAAAAAACTTTAACAATATGTACTGAAATTGCAGATCAGTTAAAAATATGGTACTCCAGTAATGATCCAAATCCGCTGCTTGAAGCTACCGAAGGTTGGGGTGGACTTTAATACATGATTGTTGGAATCTAATTTTTTCAAATCAAATACCTATTCCAGATATTGTACGACAATATTTAAGTCTTTATTGTTCCGATAAAAATTGTAATAACAAAAAATGTAACTGTGTGAAGGAAGGTCTAAAATGTTGTGAGCAGTGTAAATGTGTGGTATATGCAATAATTGTGCAGAATGTATGGTTGAATTTGAGGATGATGAGGATTTTTTTTAACTATAGCTAAAATTATAAAAATTATAAAACAATAAATATGTACGTTAAATTGACCTTTAATTAAAATTTATACTTTCTACTTAGAAAATATTATTTAGGTATTAAGCTAGAAGGGTAGTTGTTTTGATTGGTTCTCCAATAATGAGTGTTTTAAAGTGCTTACCTGATTAATATATTTGCGTGCCCATATTAGGCTCCAATATAAAATAGATCATTTCATATTAAATAAAAGTGTGAAAGACTGAATTTAAACATTTAAATATTTTCGATATACTTTTTTTCTTTAAAATGGTAGAAATTCTGTCATGTAATTCAATACTTCGTCAGTAATAGCTAGAAGAGTAGTTGTTTTGATTGGTTCTCCAATAATTATAAAGTATTTATACCTAACTAATTAGTATATTAGCGTGATCAGTTTAGGCACCAATATACAGAAAATAGGTAATTTCATATTAAACAGAAAAGTGTATAAGTTGTGATTTGCTTAATACCTAAATATTTTCTAATCATGATTAAAGCAAATAAATAAAAAATAATTACTTTCTACTTGTTTCCAAATTTTTGTCTATACTAGTCGTAATATTTCATCTTGCAGTGACAATCAGGCGCCTGCCGAGTGTATGCCATATGTTACTGCGTCACAAAAATATTCATAGATAAAAAACTACAAGTCCTAGACGAAAGTTTTTTTTTCAAAAACTTCTCCCAATTGCACTGCTGCATGTATATGAAAATTTGCAAAAATAAAAAAGTTTATCACTTAGTGAAAATATGAGTGCATTCTTTGCAAAGTAATAAGTTCATTGTTATTTAAAGAAAATAATAAACAATAATCGATATAAACAAAAACACCGTTGGAAGCGCTTGGGTGTGTACTTGAATTTAAAAAAAATATCAGATCGATAGCTCAGTTAGATTTGAAGATAGAGGATGTTTATTTTAAAAACGCGGATCTTCGAATCAATCAATTTCTGAAGTTTTCTCGAAATAAAAAATATCTGTACCACAGAAAAATATCGTAATTGCCCATTACAGGTCCCAAATAACCTACTCTACAAAATCTACAGAGTTTCATCTGGTTCTACACCAAAAAAAATAAACGACACATTCCTGGGTCGATTTCGCTCCTCTAAATACTTACCTTGCATGTACATTTACGAATGTCTTGTTTATGTGAAAACAAATTTTCAGGACTATAAATGTCACACAGAAATACACTTACAATACCAGAAATAAAACTAATATATAAAAAAAAAACATATAAACTCACAAAAGCAATGAATGGTGTAAATCACTTTGGACCAACATTTTTTAATAAATTAACTGAGGAAATCGAACAGCTAGATTTGAAAACATTTAAGTATAAAGTGAAACAAATTTTATTAAAAAAAGCATACTATGATATAGTTGAATTTTTAAGTGACGTTTTAATATTTTAAAGTTTTGAAAATTTTTCCTTTTCTGTAAATGTTTTTTTTAAATACATGTTTTAATGTAATGTAATGTATGTAATTTTTAAATGCCTATGTGATTTGACGAGGGTACACAATTTGAATATTGTATGGACTGAATAAACTATCTCTCTATCTATATTATATAATGTTCAAAATAATAAAATTTAGAAATTAGAGTTAATAAAGAATACAGTCACAGTAATAAAACCTTCAAAAGGTCTAGCTGCACTTCCATTGTGAAATTGCTCGCAATAGGAACCTATAATGGTGTCTATACTATTGTGTAGATGGGGTACTAGTATCTGATACATATAGGTATTCCCCCTCCATCTTGATGTGTCATGGACATAATTTAAAAAAACCATCTGAGGACAACTTTTTTCAAATCCATGTATTTACTGAACTACTAAAAATAGGGAAATTAAACTAAATGGAAGTGTTAAGGTACACTCTAGAATTTATTTCAGTATATTTTCCGAAGACTTTAGTACAAATAGGAAAATGAATATAAAAAATGTTATGATCGATTTCTATTGATTCTTATTGAATGATCACTTTGAAAAAATTACTAAATATTCGTCCATATGTCCAATGTAAATGCGTGTACACCAGTGACTTTCGTTAAGATATATATTAAATTGTTTTTATTTCACTATGTACCAGCATAGAGTAGCAGGCTAAAATCTATTAAGGGAAGCAAACTTTGCCACACTGTCTATCGTGTACTGGGTTCTAACCCCTTCTCCGACACTGGCAATCTCGACAGATGCTAATGTATGTTGTCTGCATTATTTCAAATGTGTAACCTCCTTTTGGATCATCTTAGAGTGCGTTATACCAGAAACAAATATATGGTTTTCATTTTTGAAAAAATTGCTGAGAGAGGAAAAATAGCAAATTGAATTTATTTTGACAATATCTGAAACTGAGCTGAACTGAACTTTAAAGTTGGGTGTATATAAGAGACAATGCTTTTTGAAAACCATTTTTTTTTACCGTTTACAAAATTTGTTAATATAGAAAATAATATCAGCTATTCATACATGTTATAATTAGACAATTTTGAATAGTGACCTTTTGCACAGGACAATTTTAGAACAAAATTTAATTTAAGCCGTTGTGGGTGTTAGCTTTTGATTTCGCTGTATGCCAGCTTTCAGCATCTTAAAGCAGCAGAACCATTTTTTAAACGACTCTTTATACAATAACAATGATGTTTCCATTGAAACACAAATTGAGCAGATAATTTTGATAAAAGGTATAATGTGATTACGATTCATTGAAAATAATGCAAGTATTGTTTAAATTTTTCAGCTATGATGGTAAAAAATTCAAAGTGCAATCCAAAAAGAAGGCTGAACGAGACAAAATGTTACATAAACTTAAGAAAGAGACGAAAGGTGCCCTTAGGGAGATCCGTAGAGATAAAGCATTTTTGGGTAGAGTTAAAATTCATCAAAGGATACAAAGGTATGTTATTTCATTAAATGTCAATCACAAAATAGTATCTACAAACTCAGTCTGTAACATTTTCAGAAAAGTTATTTTTTCAGTATCATTTTATAATTGTGTATTGAAGTACGATTATGTACCATAATTTATTACGATCTTGTACCAAGATGTAATATCAAAAAATGATTTCAAACGAGCTATATTTTTAATTATTGATGACATAAATTGTCAGAGATTGGTACTTAATCAAATCTGTCAGTTTTACAAAATCAACTATAGCACAAAAAGATTATCTTAAGATGAGACTATTTAAAGACTGAAAGGAGGGCAAAGGTGCTTGACCTTCAGTCTTTTATAGCAAACGTATCCAGTTTCAATTCACCGAGTCAGTTGTGAGATGCAAAGCTGAAATCACTTCAAATAACGTGGTAAATTGAGAAACTTTATTAAAAACAAGAATGATTGCCATGTCCCCAGTAAGAACCAAAAATGGAGTTATTGGAGTTGCTTCTCATCAGCATAGCGTATAGCTTAGAATACCTTGTTATATGAGAAGCAAAACCAACAAAGGTAGGAAAGTACAATACACATTATTCTATTCTTCGTACCTCATATGCCACATATAGGACCTCACATGAGAGCAGTCAGTACATAGAGACCTATATCAACTGACCTTTTTCCATCTAGTACAATATAAACAAAACAATGTAAGAGTTTCTTACTGGGGACTATTGCAGTCACTGTTTTTAAATTTTTATATGACCCCTTCAACTCTTTCATTCTTTTGATAAAAGTTGTAAGTTTTTGCAAGTATATTTTTTTAGGCTGCTTAGTTTTAAATAATGCCACCCCGCTATAACAATTTTGTAGGTACCTATTATGAAAATCATTACCTAAAATTTTTACTTCTTCAGTATCACTATACTATAAGCAAAAAAACTAAATAGTAGTAATAATAATGATATCTATAGGAGATTGTTTATTTTTTCTAATAGTAATTTTCATTGAGACATGACAAATTGGCATTGGCAAATCGCACATATTTTAATTTGCCTTATTTCAAGACGAAAAGGATTGTACAGGGCGTTTATAAACCTATGGTATTAAATAGTAAGTTAGTAACACACTACAAGTAATGTAACTCCCTTTACCCCTGAGGGACGGAAATGGCTTTGTGTGGGGCGAGACGAGGGACACACACCCAGTATCAGATTACATGATCTCTAATCACTTATTTTCCGTTCGAATAATGTTTAATTAAAAGCGGACTGTAGGACTGGTATGATTTGCCTCGTTGCAACTGATGCAATTCATATAGCGAACATTCATAAAAAAAGATAAGACAAAAAAAAATTGCAAATAACGGAATTTTGACTCACCTTTTGTGGGGATGCAAACTGGAGGAGGTATGGTCTAGTTTTAGATGTCCCATAGAAAATTTAGAATATTTTAAGAAAACACTTTGAGCGCACACGTGTGTGTTTTAATGTTGAAGGACGACTCTCTTCCCTCTTGCTTCTCGACCGCACTGGTGGGGCGAGAAGGAATAGTGAATAGGAAACAAAAAAGGTAAATAAAAAGAAAGGAATGTCAAAATTATTCTCCGAATAATTAAAATATAAATTAACAAGTTATTTAATTGTTACGCATACACACATGCCCATATACATATGCACGCATGGAGCAGAAATAATAATAATAATAATGATAATATTTATACCAAAAAAAAATTAATAAGTTTATTCTAAGATACACATTTTAACTACGAACGAAACATTCCCACCCACCTAAAAATACAAAGTATTTTTAAGATGTTTCAGGTAATGGGCATAATTTACCTAATGGGCGTTTAAGTAACCCATTAGTAGTTTTAACGGTGGCAACCCTTACTACACCGTCAGTGCCGGGATGTAATTGTACCACCCGCCCAAGTCGCCAATTTAAAGGGGGTAACAATTCATTTTTAATAACTACCATGGTACCAATGGCAATAGACTTTGAAGTATCATGCCATTTAGCTCTCTGATGGAGAGTGTGCAAATATTCTTGATGCCATCTGTTCCAAAAATCTCTATGTAGGCGCTGTAAAAGTTGCCAACGAGTTAATCGATTTAAATTAGTCTGAGAAAAATCAGGGTCTGGTAAGGTTGTCAACGGTTCTAACGTTAAAAAATGTCCCGGAGTCAAAACTGAAAGATCATTTGGATCTGCACTAACCGGGCATAAAGGACGCGAATTCAAAACAGCTTCGATTTGTATTAAAACAGTGTTTAGCTCTTCGTAAGTGAGAACTTGTTCTCCTACAATTCTACGAAGATGTGACTTTACTGATTTTATACCGGCCTCCCAGAGTCCACCGAAATGAGGAGCCGATGGCGGATTAAAATGCCAATTAATGGCTTCTTTGTCAGCTAAGTTTTTCATGATTTGGAATAAGTATTTATTAGCGCCAACAAAATTCGTTCCACAATCCGAATAAATATCGCTACAGCGCCCGCGGCGAGCAATAAAGCGGCGAAGCGCAGCTAAAAAGGCCTCAGTGGATAAGGCTGAAACAAGTTCCACGTGAACTGCCTTTATAGCACAACATACAAATAAGCATATGTAAGCTTTAACGGTTTTAGAACCACGTACTCTCTACCCATAGAAATATTAAAAGGGCCGCCGAAATCTACAGAAACATGCGAAAAACATTTAACTTGCGAAATACGAAATTTTGGTAAATTGCCCATAGGGGGTTGAAATGGCGTTGGATTTGTTTTCCAACAAGTATGACATTGTGAAATAACTTTCCTAATAATTCTTTTACTGGAAAAAATCCAGAAATTTTGTGATAATAAAAAATGTGTTGTTTGAACCCCTGTATGTAAAAATATGATATGAATTTCGGAAATTAGTAAATCTGTAAATCGACTATGGCTCGGCAACAGAATAGGAAATTTTTTATCATAACTTAATGTAGAATGGTGTAAACGACTTCCTATCCTTAAAATTCCTGTATCATCTACAAAAGGATTTAATTTTTTGAAGGCTTTTGGAAGAGATATATTATTTTTAATGTGAGAGATTTCAGTTTTAAAATGGCTACATTGTACACGTTTGACAATTACCATTAATGCTGTTTGTAATTCATTTAATGTAAGAAAACCAACCCTTTTATGTTTCGGATTCTTAGCATTGAAAATAAATCGTAAAATGTAAGCTATAATTCTTTTAACAGTAGCAAGTGAGGAATGGTTTTGTAAAAGTACATCAATATTATCCAATGAATGAAAAATTGCGAAAGAATTTACTTTCTTTTCTAAATCAATATTAGAATTAGATGCACGAACACAATCGGGTATGTTCCAAGTACTTTGTGGCTGAGATAGAAATTCAGGACCCACCCACCATAGGGTACAGTGTATAAGCTCAGACGGAAAAAATCCCCATGAACCACAATCTGCGGGGTTTAACGAAGACGGTATATAATGCCAAAACTTCGGCGCGAGTTTTTCTTGAACATATGTAACTCTATTGCTTACGAATGTTTTCCACCGATGAGGGGATGATTTTAGCCACGTCAATACAACAGTTGAATCGGACCAAGCAAAGATATTTAACGGTGAAATTTTGTTATCTAGAGCAGTTAACACAAAATGAATTAATTTTGAAAGCAATACTGCAGCACAGAGTTCAAGTCGAGGTATAGACAATCTTTTTAAAGGTGCCACCTTCGATTTTGCACAAATAAAATAAGTTTTTATGTTACCATTTGTATATATTACACGAATGTACAAAACTCCACAATATCCCACTTCCGAACTGTCGCAAAATCCATGTAATTCACAAGACAATATTTCATTTAAATTAATATGACGAGATAAACGCAAATTTAAAAGTTCACTAAGTTCAATTTGAAATCTCTCCCATTTATTTAGTACATCATTAGGGGGTATATCATCCCATTTTAGTCCTAAACTCCAAAGATTCTGGATTAATAATTTTGCAAATAATGTAAGCGGAGTAAGAAAACCAAGTGGATCAAAAATTCGTGCAAGTTGGGACAAAATATTTCTTTTTGTACAAATTTTATTGGGGGGATTATTAGAATAAAAGAATGAATCTGTAATATGACTCCATTGCAATCCTAAAACTTTAATAGTATTATGATTTTCTTTGTCAAATGAAAATACCTGTTCATGCACATGAGTATCTGGAAAATTTTGAAGTAAACTAGGCTCATTGCTCGCCCATTTTCTAAGTTCAAAGCCAGCACTTTGTAATAACATAATTAATTGATTTTGCATCAATCGCGCTTCTTCCAGAGACTGACCTCCGGAAACAATATCATCGACGTAAGTGTCGAGTTTTAAAATTTTAGATGCTAAAGGAAATTTATTTTCTTCTTGCGTCAATTGCAAGAGGGTTCGAATCGCTAAATAAGGAGAACAAATGACTCCAAATGTCACAGTATTCAATTGATAGTCCAAAATAGGTTCAGATGGAGAAAAACGCCATACAATACGTTGAAAATTTCTGTGACTTGGATTGACCAAAATTTGCCGGTACATTTGTTTTATATCGGCAATAAAAACAACATTATGTAATCGAAAATTCAGTAAAATAGTAATTAGATTATTTTGTAATTTAGGCCCAGTGTAAAGTGTTTCATTTAATGAATTTTTATTTATAACATGGCTTGACGCGTCAAAGACCACTCTCAATGGAGTAGAAGTGGAATCCTTTTTAATAACACAATGATGTGGTATATAATAAACATTATTTGAGTCTATAGGGGGTGGGACACCCTCCATGTGACCCAGTGCCAAATATTCTCTCATAAATTCTGAATAACTAAAATGCAAAGATTTATTGTTTATAAAACGACGCTCTAAAGCGTAAAAACGTTGAAGTGCAAGTGCTCGCATGTCGCCAAAATCTAGTACTTGATCACGAAAAGGTAGAGATACTACAAAACGGCCATCCGTGTTTCTGAATGTAGTATCTACAAAATATTTTTCACAAACGGCATTTTCAGGAGAAATTGTTTCAATATCAGGTACTTCTTCTATTTGCCAAAATTGTTGGAGATTAAAATTTAAATTATTACTAGTTAATGATGCAAAAAAAGATTGAATCGGTTTTACATGCGAGCGAGGTAGTTTTCCCGTAATTATCCATCCGAAAATAGTATTAAGTGCAATAGGTTCGTCGGGATTACCAACAATGCGACCATTTTCTAAAATGCTAGGAAAAATATCCGCTCCCAATAGTAAATCAACACTACCAGGTGTATTGAACTGTGGGTCTGCTAAATTTAAATTCGAAATATGTGCCCATTTGTCTCCTGCAAATTTTACAGAGGGCATATCACAACAAATTTTGTCTAAAATAATAGCTTCGAAATTTAATGCGGGAGATATTGTATGTAAAGGTTTAAGAGTGCAGTGCACTCCCGAATTTGCAGGGATACACATTTTGTCGACACCTTGAATAGACAAGGCAATATTAAATTTTGATAATCCTAATTTATTTACAAACCGTTTTGTAATAAAGTTGGCTTGCGATCCGGAATCTAAAAGAGCTCGTGCTGTATGAAAATTACCGAATCCATCCTGTATAGCTACCAGTACAGTAGATAATAAAACATTTGTTTGATTTTGTAACATACCTGTAAGGGAAGTAACCGGTGAAACAGTATCACCCGTTATTACAGGAGTGCAATTATTAAATGTTTTTGAACTAGTTAAATCGTTTTCATGAACAACAGCGCTTTGCGTTTGAGGAGGTGTTAAATTAGACTCGAAATGCAAGAGCGTATGGTGACTTTTATTACATTTACGACATCTATTTTGCGAAGAGCAATTTGGAGTTCTATGCGTAGAAGCAAGGCAATTGAGACAGTATTTGTGCCTTTTTACGATTTCATATCTTTGTTGAGTATTTTGAGACAAAAAGTTTGGACACTGATAAATAACATGTTCAGATTTACATATAATACAAGAAGTTTTATTAGCATTGACAAAAAATGTAGATTGTTTTCGAGGACTCTGAGATTTTATATTACGAGGGGAAGTCGAAAATTTATTATTTTCAATTTTTTTAAAATTTTTATTATTAGAAAGATTTAAAGCTTCCAAAGCTATACAATGCTTCAATAGAAAGTCAAGTAACTGTTTATATGAAGGTACTTCATTAGATGCATGGGATGTTTCAAATGATTTTAGGTTGTATCAAGACGATCTAATAACATATGCATTAGAATGAAATCCCATTTATCAACGTCAAAACCCAGATTAGTTAGTGCAGCCAAATTTTCATTGAAAGTGTCTAACAGTTTACGTAATGATTGTGAATTTTCGTTTTGTAAGCATATACTATTAGCTATCTCTTTCCAATAAGCGGTAGAAAGAATTCTTTTATTGGAATATCTTTCCACTAGAGCATTGTAAGCAATGATATAATTGTTTCCTAATAATGGTGTACATTTAACAATAGAAAGTGGAGGTCCACTTAAAACAGAAATTAAATAACTGAATTTTTCAATATCAGGAATTGTATTATCATTATGCACTTGGGCATCGAACATTTCAATGAAAGTAGGAAAACATTTTACATCCCCTGTAAATTTGATTAAATCGATCTTCGGCAAAGAACTTTTTTTTGTCTGAACAAAAGAATTGTCTAAGACTTGTGTAGAATTTTCCTTGGGCAATTCAATTAAGTCATAATAAACCGTTTGAACTTGATTAAATTTCGTCATAAAATTTTTTCTTAGCTAAAGAATTTATTAAACTTATGTGTTGTTTTTCAAAGTCATCGAAAATGATTTGTAAATCTCTACATGCTACTTTAAAACTTGATAAAAAACTTTTGTCTGCAATGACTTGGTTAGAAATGTCCTGTATATCAGATATTTTTTCTATATCGATGTTACGCAATGCTCGGAGGCGTTTAATTTTGTCTTGAGATGACATTGTTGAATTATCAACGAAATAATTACGAACTCAATATAGAAAATATACAAGGACCTATAATAATTATTTTTATTAATTAGATTAGAGTGTTAAGCAAAGAAAAGAAAATACTTACAACTCTTATTTGTAAAATGAGAACTTTTCCGAGAACTGTTTTTTTTTTTTTTTCAAAAAACAGCAAGAATAGATTTTTAATTATTTATTTGATAAAATAAATTCAATGGAATTTTTATGCAAACTAAAATAACTAATATATTACTTAGACACCCAATTATAATGGTAAAACAGCTAATAGTTAATGTACTAATTAGATAACCAATTATAATGGAGAAACAGCCAATATAGTTACTAGTACTAGTTCTCTCTAAGATTTTATTAAGAAATCAATATGGAGAAATATTTTAAGTCCGGGCCTGGCCCTGATTTTATCTCAAAGAGAAATAAATGTAAACACTATAAAAAGGTAAGTAAAAAGTAGCGAGCGCTCTACGATGTTTCTAATATTCAAGGAATTGATACAAGTTAACTAGAGTTATGCATGTATAAAAATATAGTAATTTTTTAAAAATTATTACCTCTGCTCCACTCAACGCAACAAACAAACAACTTCTATAGTTACCATATGTAACAACTTGTTCTATGAACCTCGCGCAAACAAAATGCAGCAATTGCAACAGACAGAATCCCGACTCGAATGGTCCATAAAATGATCTCTAATCACTTATTTTCCGTTCGAATAATGTTTAATTAAAAGCGGACTGTAGGACTGGTATGATTTGCCTCGTTGCAACTGATGCAATTCATATAGCGAACATTCATAAAAAAAGATAAGACAAAAAAAAATTGCAAATAACGGAATTTTGACTCACCTTTTGTGGGGATGCAAACTGGAGGAGGTATGGTCTAGTTTTAGATGTCCCATAGAAAACTTAGAATATTTTAAGAAAACACTTTGAGCGCACACGTGTGTGTTTTAATGTCGAAGGACGACTCTCTTCCCTCTTGCTTCTCGACCGCAGTGGTGGGGCGAGAAGGAATAGTGAATAGGAAACAAAAAAGGTAAATAAAAAGAAAGGAATGTCAAAATTATTCTCCGAATAATTAAAATATAAATTAACAAGTTATTTAATTGTTACGCATACACACATGCCCATATACATATGCACGCATGGAGCAGAAATAATAATAATAATAATAATAATAATAATATTTATACCAAAAAAAAATTAATAAGTTTATTCTAAGATACACATTTTAACTACGAACGAAACATTACAATAGGATTAATTTTTGTTTTCAAAAATTCCTGGATTTAAAAGGACAAACATTGTACATTGATATATGTATACATATAGTAGTAAAGTGAGTAACTCACACACAGATAAAAATTTTCAACTACATAGGTATACCTGTATTCTAAAATGCAAAAAGCCTACATATTTTTTAAATCTCTAATTATTTCACCCACTAAGAAATGGCAGTCTTTAGGAGAAACTCTTTTATTTTGTTTTTGAAATTTGTTGGGGAGAGCGATTTTACATAGTTCGGAATTTCATTGTAAAGAGTTAACACCATGATAGGAGGTGCCAGTTTGGCCTCAAGATAATCGGGTGTAATTCGAATATAGATTGTTTCTATTTTGTGTGTTGTGATCATGGCAATCAGCATGTGTGCGGAAATTATTTAGATGGTTATGAACATATAGTGCACATTATAGTGCATGGATACTAGGGAGAGTTAAAATTTTTAGGCGTGTATACAAAGTTTTAGTGTCTTTGCGGTACCCAGCCCCACCTACAATTCGGACCGCTTTCCTCTGCAAAACAAAAAGTCTTCGTTTTCCTTTAGAATGCAAGAATGTCATATGACAGTCTAGAATGGCATAGAACAAAGTAGGCTGATCTAAGAACATCTATCGATACAGAATTAGAAAGTTGCCATAGGGCATAGATATTTTTCTTCAGAATATCTGATGTATGGTTAACATGAGCATCCCATTTTAGAGTCGGGTCAAGAAGTGCACCCAAAAATTTGGTGCAAGCAGGATTGTTTACTTCATCATTGATCTCACGCATAGACGAAATCATCTTTATGGTTTTTGCTTCATTTAATGAGAGCTCATTTGCGGCAAACCAAGTTTTTGCAATTGGCTGTGCCTCTTTACATTGATTTTCTATCGAAAGAGTTGTATCATCGGCATAGAACAAACAAACAATGTTTCCAAGAGCGTTTGGCAGCTCGTTAATATACAACAGGAACAGTACAGGGCCCAGAATCGCACCCTGGAGGACGCCTGCTTTGACAAACAACTCGCTCGAGTTCTCACCCTCCACCCGGACTGATTGCTTGCGATTTTCCAGATATGAATTGATCAGTTTTATGCTAATTGAGTTGAAGTTAAATGTGTTTAATTTTTTTAGTAAAATAGCATGTGAGAAGCAGTCGAAAGCTTTACTGAGGTCGCAAAACAGTGAGGCTGAGTACATGCCATTTTCGAAACATTCTAAAGTGTGTTCCGTAAATCTTAGAATGGCGTCAGATGTGGATCAATTTTTCCCTAAAGCCATACTTATACTTATTTAATATCTTACGTTTTTTCCAGATATTTGACAATTTGGCTTTTTATTGCCTTTTCAAATATTTTAGAAATTATTGGGGGAGAGATGGGCCTGTAATTACTAAGATCCTCTTTATCGCCTTTTTTAAAAATAGGTATAACACATGCTACCTCTAGGATGTCAGGAAATACACCTGTTCTAAAACTTTAATTTATAAGTTTAGTTATGGGAATAAATAATAGATTTTTTACAGTTTTTAGGAGGGTGATATTTAAACCATACGTGTCCCTGCTATTGTTGTTTTTTAAACTGTTGATAATATCTCGAACTTCTATGTAGCTGACTTCGTGAAAGCTGGAATATGCTTCATGTGTTTGGACCCCATATTATAATACAAACATCCAGAATTTAGAACATGTACAACATAGATTCTTACGCTACATCGCTTTTAAATCGAATAAGAATCTGGATTATACAAGGCTTGAAAATGATCTTCATATCAATTCTCTTGGTGTTCGGCGGAAACACACAAACCTTAAACTACTATTTAATATAATAAATTCCAATCTTTCCTGTCCATATTTATTGAATAGAATTGCCATTCATGTCCCATCTAGAACTACCCGTTCGGCTATTATGTTTCATGAACCAGCTCATCGAACCAACTATGGGTTCAACTCATTTGTTGCAAGATCCTCCAGACTAGCCAACAGCCACAGTGATTATTTTGATTTCTTCACAAGTACACCAACCTTCTCGCTGCAATTAGCAAACTGTCCTTTTTGACTTCAACGTTAAGCATCTATACTCTCCTGTTATTTTGTCTTTTAATTTTCTTTATTTTATCTCTGACATACATACGTACACATGTATATTTAGCTGCATCTGTTTTTATTCCTTGTATGGCTTATCTTAAGCTTAGGAACGTACTAGTATTACTGTTGCTATTTTCTTTTCTTTTTATTATGTTATATACACATTTATAAATTTGTAAATGTGTTGTGTTTTATTTTACTTTTTAAATTGTAATCTAGAAATGGGCTTAGGCCCGTAAATAAATAAATAAATAAATAAATTTTTATAACACTTATAACTACAAATCGCACATAGCCATTAAAATTTCAGTTTTACGTAATAACATTTTTATTATTCTTAAAACTTCTTAAGGATGTATAAGGTACCTTACACGTTCAGTAATAATGTAATTCCAACAGATTATTACCGAAACATCATTACTAAAAATTTCTCCATCATTCCGTCATTATTTTTCGCACCTTACACGCTAATTATTACTGACATTATTTCTGTCATTATTTCTGTCATTTAATGTTTCAAGTGGTGATTTCGTTTGATCAGAGAATAGATTTTAAGAAGAAGCATGTCTAGCAATAATTATTGCATTAAGTACGAAACGCCATGTTAAACGTCGTTATTGGATGAAATAATGGTTTAAAAAACGCGAAAATTATTCACATCTAGTGTTATTGAAGGAAATAAGTGAAACGAAGGAAGTGAATGATTATAAAAATTATTTTCGTATGGACGAAGAGACTTAATAAATTATTGCGAATGGTTGAATCAATTTTAATACGAAAAAACACAGTTATGAGGAGCAGTTTACCAGTTAATGAAAGACTGGTTTTAACTCCCAGATACTTAGCCACTGGAAGAAGTTTTGAATATTTAATTACTAACAACTTATTTAGAGCTGCGTTACTTTTTACTTTGTTCATATAAATATCAAGTGACGAATTCCATAATTCAGGAGGACTCATAAGTTTCTATGAAATTATGGAGAATCATATCTCCTCTGTCTGCTGATCAGCTAAGGCTTCGCTTCTCTGCATGTCGACCATGTCGTTTTCGGGGTGTTGTCTTTCAATTTCACTAGCGGCAGATCCATCCACCGTGCTTCCGCAATGAAAACTAATACAAACTACCGACACTAGTTTGTACAAGCTAAACACTAAACTGAACTGGACTAAGTGATGACGAAATAATGATGCTCTCACTTTACGCGATCATTATTACTGACAGTATCTCCTCCATAATAATAATAATAATAATTTATTGGCGTTATTGCTGTCGCTTACACAAGCCAAAGTGCAATACAAAGGAAAAAAAATAAAAATAAAAATGTGTATAGATATGTATGTAAGTTTACGTTTATATGTATATAAGGTAATACCGGGTAACATTGACACAACTTTACAAAATTTTTTTTTTCTCACTTATGATTATTATTAGAAAATTGTAAACCTGGTTTTTGCTAAAGCAATATGTTGTCCATATTTACAGGGTACCAGTTTAAAGATTAAATTTCAATTTTTAGTTTTACTATTTGTTTTTTTAAACACTGCACAGTGTCAATGTTAGCCTCACGTCGGATCACGTTGACACCCTCTGTAAACTAAATTATAAATCAATCTTTGTAAAGCTTAGTGTATCATTGACATAAAATAAGACGTTTACAGACGTATGGAAGGTAGGATAAGATGCGTCTAACCAATATACTATTCAAATGTATTGACCCCTCACCTTTACCGCGAATATCTCAAAAACGGAGGAACGGAAAAAATTGGAAAAATTATGTGTCTATTGTAAATCATTCACTGAAATTTGAATAATGTACATTGGACAGTTTTGAAGTGCTGCTAAGTTATATTGAAAAATGTCCTACTTTTTAAGGAAATTTTGACAATACCAGTTTTAAATCTATTATATATTTGAAAATATGCCTACTATATAAATAATATTTTAGATGCCGATAAGGCATGGTATTTTTTGTACGAGGAAATTTTTTCATAATTTTTTATTCTAAAATTTTGCAGTTATTCTAAAAAAGGTGACATCATGTTTATTGGGTTATTTATCAAGGTATTTACAAAATGTTGATAAAATAGTTAATTATATAAAATGTAAGCATTTTCAGAAAAAAGAATTGGTATATATCAAATATTAATTTAGTTGTCAAGTGCAATAGATAATATAATTGCCCGCGTTCTGCAATATTATCTATTGCACTTGATAACTAAATTAATATTTGATGTATACCAATAATCTTTTAAATACCTTGATAAATAGCCGAATGAGGTCACGTTTTTGACAATAACTGCCAAATTTTAGAATAAAAAATTATGAAAGAATTTCTTCGTACAAAAAATGCCGTGCTTTATCGGTATCTAAAATATTATTCATATAGTAGGCATATTTTTCAAGATATAATGAATTTAAAACTAGTATGGTCAAAATTTCCTTAAAAAGTAGGGCATTTTTCAATATAACTTAGCAGAACCTCAAAACCGTCGAATGTACATTATTTAAACTTCAGTGAATAATTTACAATAGACACATAATGAACACATATTTTTTCAAATTTTCTCTGGTCCGCCATTTTTGAGATATTCGCGATTAAAGTGAGGGGTCAATACATTTGAATCGTATATTAGTAGTTTGCGGGATTTAGAGTATATGTATAAATACTTTTAAATAAATGCGATGCTGTAGAATATTCGCAATTTAGTTTTCTAAAATAATGGAGTGCATTATTTATAAGAAAATTGCGCGGGATGATGACAAATCCAGGGTTCACAGTACATAAGTAAAAAAATATAGGGTACAATAGGGCACTTTTTTTGCAAAATAGGGCACTTATAGGGCACTATACTGGCAGCCCTTTCATGCGAGCAGAGAGCGAAACAACCTTAAAAAGGCAAGTCGCATGAAAATAATTTTGTTGGTAAAGAGGCGTAGCCAAAGTTTTTTTTATTACGTGACCTTAACTCGAGCTGAGAGCAAAGCGACCTAAAGAAAGCCCCTTCAAAAAGGTTTTATAAAAAGGGACGTGGCCAGCAATTTTTTTATCAGGTATTTAGAGAAAAAAAATAATACTTAGTAAAACTCGTTATAAAAACAGTTTTATTAATAAAATTTAAATAAAATATAAAATAAATAAACAAAATTATTTTAGGAAATACCTACACTCTAACCAACTACTTAAGTACTTATTTAATCAAAATAAATATTTAATTCTTAACATTTGGTACTTAGTTGTCTGAAATGAGAATTGTGTATTATCAGAAGTATAGTTTCCCAACTTTTGGTAATGGAAATAGGAACTTATATAATATAAATAAGAGAACACTAATATTATGTTCAAACATAAAATAAAACATAAACGTTGCTTATAAAAAAATTATAAAAGTATTATATTTAATTTAATTAGCTATTTTTTGTCTTTTTGACATTTTATATATGACATCATTTTTTCTTTTTTCAATTTTAGTTCTAAGTTTGTCTACTTCAGTTCTTTTATTTTTTTCTGCTTCCCTTAATCTTTGAAGACCACTAAACATTTCATTAGCAATAGTGGTCTTATTTATATCTTTTTTCTCTGCGGCATCTTTTAAGAGCTTGTTAACTTCGCCTTGCATTATGTTGGCAGTTTTTACAGCACTCGCATGAGCAGAAATTGCCATTTTCAAATTATTTTCCAAATTAGAAATGGTTTCTTTATCTTCTCTTATTGTCCGTAATAAAGATTCTTGTTCACGTTTAAGTTTGTCTCTTTCTGCCTCCTCCTCTAATCTTTTTTGTTCTGCTTGTTTTAATTCTTCTAAATACAAATTGTATGCGCTATGCGCATTTTTAGCAAGATTTAATAATTCTTTAGTAATTGGTACCAAATGAACTTTATTATTATATTGCTTTAAAGTGTCAACAACAGCTAATTTGCAGTTTAACATCTTTTCTGACATCCTGGACCTATCTTCAGTCATTAATCTACCTGACCTAGAGAAACCTCTTTCTACGTCAGCACTTCCATGTGAAAGGCATAAAATACCCACAACAACTTTTTTTATAAGTGGATATCTAGGCGTTTCATGATTTGCCAAAGATTTTAGTTCGAAAATGTTATTCCAAAAATGATCTATTCTTTGTTTACCACCCTCAAAAGTAATATCTTTATCGATTTGCAGTAATTTCCATTCTATTGATAGTTTGTCAAGATCAACTTCTATTGGTAATATATTTACGATTTTAGCCAAATATCTGAAGCTATGAGAACTTTTTATTACATTTGGTGCAACACAATCAAAATATTTTAAATACTTACAATTCAATGCTTTATTACAAATATGTTTGATGGCACAAATATAAAACTTTTTTACATTGGTCATGAAATATATTTTGTCTCTCTCTGTAAGCTTTTGTAATTCGTTTTTAGCCATTTCGCCAATATAAATATCGTTTATTGGTAAAAAAAAATTGGTTTTATTGAAAAATTCTTCAATAGCACAGTAATCTATTTTAATATCTTTCAAATCTGCGGGTGTCAATATATTACCAAGCAAAATATTTACAACTTTTTCCAGCTGCTTATATAAAACATGTATAAGTGGTTCCTGCTTTTGCATTATTAATGAAAACTCGCTAGTGAAAATATCAGCTGTATATACCACAAACGCAAGTACCGCTTTGATCGTTGTTTTAGTTTTTAAGTACGAAACAATATCTTTATATGTTTGCTTAGTTAATGCAGAAGCTTCTTTTTTTGGAATATATTGTAGGAAATATTCCTCGATTGCAGGGAGCTGTTCCAAAATCCTGGCGGCTGCTGGGCCTATTGTGAGCCAACGGGTGGATACATGTTTAATAAATTTGTGCCCGGGCAAATTTTGTTTGAGTTGAATTTTTTCAAAGTTTTCAACCCTCAGATCTCTTTTATGAAAATAATAATATATTTTAATGATAAAATCAGACACGTCCACCTCTAAACATCCTAACCCTTTCAGGAATGCATTATGCACTGTATGCAAGGGACATGATCCGATGTCAACCATAGCTTTGTTATTTTGTTCTTTATTTTTCTCTTTAAATAATCTCAAAACTTTTTTATTTACATTAGGCCCATCACAAGCAACCATAAGAACATTTTTTAATAATAAATTATGAAAATCCAACGCTTTTATCAAGAAAC
Source organism: Stenurella melanura (assembly GCA_963583905.1). Taxonomy (NCBI): domain Eukaryota; kingdom Metazoa; phylum Arthropoda; class Insecta; order Coleoptera; family Cerambycidae; genus Stenurella; species Stenurella melanura. The sequence goes on from OY757312.1 coordinate 82,542,636, forward strand.
CAAAGAGAGTATCACCATCTGCCTTACCAATGAAATAAGTTATTAAATGTTTATTGGTGACACATTTTTCAGTATTAGACCAATATATTACATTTATTTGCAATTCCTTTTTGCTTGCCACGTTACTTATTTCGTCATACTGAAGTGTAAAGTACGGACTACTTTTAAGATCATTCATTATTATATTTTTAAAATACGGGCCTAGAGCCTCTGTAATTAAATATCTCACTTTACTTGGCGATAAACTAAATGAATCTGGGACAGCTCCTGGAAACATAGCTACAAACAACTCTCGCACTCCCTCACATGAATTTACTGAACTATCACTTATTATATTTTTTATTACATACAGTAATTCTGCTTTCGATGCAATGTCCCTAGGGTTGAAAATTGATATGACGCTCTGGTGTTTTTGTTGGTTCCAGTCCTTATTAATCGGTGTTGGTGTTAATAATAGTTGATTGTTAAGTCTTGATAAATAATCCGCCTTCTTATGTTTTACTGTCCGGGAATGTTGCAAAAGACTTTGCAAGCCTTTACATGATGAAACAGTTGTATTACAAATGTGGCAAAGACAAGAATATTCATCATTTTGTTTTTTTATTGCCCATTCTTTTATTAAAATTTTGTTACTGTCTTCGCAGTCCAGCCACCTCTCTTGAAATTTTACTTTTTTTGACATTGTATTGCGATTTTACAAACAATCCAAGTAGGTATTTCGTATTCGGGATTCTGTAAAAATAAGAAAATAATTATATTATTTGGATCTTCTAAATAATACTTTACTTTTAAAGTTCCTACATATCTAGGTACCTACCTTAATTTTATTTACTTAAGTACTTATGTCACATTAACATTAGTTCAGTCACATTAGTCAGTTCAGATAATAATATCCCACTAAACATGAAAACATTACCGAAATAAAACAGTAATGTATCATCGTTACTTTGTAACATTATTCAATAGATAATTTTAACGTTTATATAACAAGTATGTTATAGATTATGTCCCAGTCAGCAATGTTACAAAGTTATATTATTAAAAACACAACATTAAAGCAATATCCTCTCAACATATCTACATTAATGTTTTAATGTTATATTTTAAATACTACATTATGACTACATTTTTTAAATGTAACAAAATAAATGTTTTAATTTGATTACTACAATAATATTTCAGTAATATTAAAAGAAACATAATTTAATTATGAAAATTATATTTAAATAATGTTCTTTTGATGTACTGTTTGTTAACATTTATACAATTTTATATTTTATAAATATTTACAGGGTGATCTTTAAATGATAGCTACAAGACTCTTTAATGATGCTTCCCCTCTATGTTCTTACTTCTGGTTTGGAGATGACTGAATGACATTTACACAACTCTAAAATTGAATGGATCAAGTGGAAATATAGGCTCATATTTAAAAATATAATAGCTCAAAATGCAAGGAATATAATATGCTACTGTACAGTATAGTCGCCATTACATTCCTTGCACTTTGTGCTGTTAGATTTTTAAATGTGATCTTATATTTTCACTTTTCATCCCTTCAATTTTAGAATTGTGCAAATGTCATTCAATCATTTCCAAACAAAAAGTGAAAAAGCAGAAGAAACGTATTATGTGAAAGAACCTTGTACCTATCATTTAAAGACCACCCTGTAAATAATTATAAAATATAAAATTGTATCATAGAATCATAAAAATTAATTTGAGAATTTATAAAACATAATCACAATTATTATATGTGCATGTATGACACAATACACTTAGCATTTCAAAACCGCTTGCGTTTTACAAATCGTTCACTAATTATTAATAACAAAGCACCAAATATAACTCTTTTGTGCCTTTCAATGTTGTTTAGAATAGGTGAATTTAAAAAATTAGTTAATTACTTGAAACCCAGAATTATTTAATATATTTTGTTATATTTCGAATTTTAAAACCAAATAAAGTGCATGTATTAGAAACAAACATCACTTACTTGTGGGACAACTAAACAGAATTATCTAGAGGTTTTTGTATTGAAAATAAAATAAAAATTTGAAAATGCACCATTATGTGTAATGGTGTGTTTATACATAGTGTATTACCTGTTCTGAACCAGCTTATGAATAAAACCAGCAGAAATGTATAAATGTTCTTTATTATTCAAACCCGGTTGAATTATTAGTACGGATGATATAGTATTCACCACACAATATTTTTTCTGATGGAGTTTATCATAATCAATTTGATTTGTATTATGTATTTTGAGATACTGTGCATTATTTAATATACAAAAAATAAACATTGATTTACAAATTGTGTGAAAATAGCATAAAATATTTTGTGTAGACATTATTTGTTTTGAAAATCGTAGACACTCGAAATTTCGAAACATTCTTTGGTGGTATTCGGGAAGCAACTCTAAACCGCATCTGAAATTAAAACAGAGAAAATTGTTAAAATTGTTGACAGTATATGGAACATTCTAAATTCGGTGTCATATGGGAAAGAGGAAGTTTAGAAACGAACGCTCGTTTAGGGGGGGCTTCCATAAATGGGGGAGAAGGGGGGGATTGCTTATTGCAAACATGTTTTTTTTTTTTTGATAGCCTCTTAAATGTAACATTTATCACAACACAACCTATAAGTTTGACATATACTTATTAACAAATTGAATATTTAAAATTAAACCATGCAGTAATAATACTGAACTAATGGAGTAGGTAGGTATATTAAAAAAATGTGGAATACCATTCTTGCAATCAAAAAACTTTTATCAAATTTGTTTTAGTAAATATTAACAATCAATTTGTCAGTCGATCCGAACTAATTATTATACGCAGGAGCAATGAAGCAAAACAAAACTACAGTGAAGCACATATTTTCACCTTTGTAGTCGTAAATCTCAAAATATTAATAGAGAAAAAAATGCAACCTTTATTTCCTACAATATTATTGGTAATAACTAATTTCAGAGTAGAACTAATGGGAAAGCAAAAAATCAAGAAAAAATTATTTTGACCGACAATTTTCCAATATAAAAACTTAAAATGATTGTTCCATGTATACTTATATATATAAAACCAAAATTTATTTTTAAATATTAAATACCCTATATCGGTAAGTGAAACTTACCGATTCTCCATGTTATTATCTGTTTCTAGTTCTTTTACTAGCAGAAATTCATCGAATTTTGTTGTCTTTCAACAAGTCCTTTTCAGTAGTTTCACCACTTGCATTTACTGCTTCTAAGATATCCGTTGCATCGTAGCTTTAATTGCCAAGATCAAGTAAGAGTTGGAATTTATATCAGAGTTGCTTGATCTAGATTAATTGCTTCCTAAAATAGGGATTTAAAACATTAGTTCATTAATTTCAAATATACCTACATAAAAACACATTTTTACATTTTCAATGAGTGTGAACCGTTAGCTAGATAAGTAGGTACCAAATTATTTTTCATCTCTTCTCAATGTAATTTGTCAATGTGAGCTTTGATTTTTAAGAAAACCAACTTTCGAAAAAATGTTAAATATTACTGAACTTATTTACTTACCCTTTGTTTTCGGACATATTGAACACTAACTAAACTATTATATAAAGTCGTCTTTGCGAACAGGACTTCAACAATCAATTTGTTAATGACGAAATCAGGACAAAATATGCTTACTCTTTTGTTTTCGGACATATTGAACACTATATTAACTATTAGGTATTATAATGCTATCTTTGCACACAAATTCGAGGCAAAATGGCGTGTGACTGACGATTTTCCTTTTCTTCTTGTTTAGCCGTCTCGGTCTCGGATGCGTCCGTTACATTCGGTCTGGAATGGCCAATAAATAACATTTAGGCGTATCACGTGACTATAGATGAATGTTGGTTTAATAACATTCGCCAACATTTATAATTATAACCTATAAATGTAACTTTAATTTAACAACAATGTTAATGACAAGTGTTTTTAATATAATTTTATAAATATTACATAATAACATTATGGAGCTGTTATAGAATAATATTGCATTACGTTACATTGAAGTAATATTATCAGAGTGTTTATGAACAATATGGCATATATGTTATATTTTAGACACATAAATAATATTGATTTTTTGTAACATAGCTGTTTTAATAAATAATGTTTTTTGGATATATTAAAATAAAATTATAATTACGTAAAAACAATATTACAAAAGAATATTGACAAAGTAACTTTAAAAAAATGTTTTTTAATATTTTAGTTATGTTTCATGTTTACTTAGTGGGATATATTTATTCCAATCAATCACAATTCAATTCGCAACTTAAACACTAAACACTAGTAAACAATATGCCAATATGATTTGGATTTGAAGTTATAAAATAGTTAAAATAAAATGGAACCGGTATGCCAAATGCCAACTCAAAATAAATGTTTTAATGTTTGCTGTCTCATTTTAACCCTTACCTTTCTTTTATCAACAACATAGTTAATACGCATACAGGCTGTAGCAGGCGCACGTGTGATATTACCAACCGAAATGGAACACGCGGGCGATTTGAAATATGAGGAGAGGACCGCCGCGCGCCTAACTACTCAAGTATGCTTACATCATTGCGTCAGCTGAAATAGAGAAGCTCGCCCATGAAATACGCGGGTAATTTGAATTAATATTGTAATAAACTAGGGCACTTTAGGGCACTAATTTTAGTTTTAGGGTACTTTTAGGGCACCCATTTAAGAAAAGGGCACTATAGGGCACCGACTGTGAACCCTGCAAATCTGTCGTACCAAGACCTAGGATACAAGGTTTGTTGTCACTAATATCTAGTGCTGAAAAAAGACGACATCGCGGAAATGTTGTGTCAGAAAAGATAATATTTTAAATGACGAAATTTAATTAAAATATCATATAGACTGTCGTATAGGTAGACAAGTTTTGAAAACATGAACGTTTTTTGCAATCATACAGTGCCCCCGTTCCGCGCCGATTTGCAACAGATGCTGCACAGTACTTAATCGAATACGAAATATTAATAATAGATGGAGGATTTAAATTAACAGAAAAAGTAGTTTCACTACATAAACGTCATTCAGAAATGACCAAAAATCTATTTAGCAAACAGGAAGATACCAAGATGGTTTTGCATGCAATGTACGAAACTAAATTTAGCAAACAATTATTGGTGAAGTCAGTTGATATAGATGTATCAATTTTACTTATTCTCCTTTTTTCGGACTCTGACTTAAATGGAACTAATTTATTTATGCAACTTGGACACGGTACTAGCAGACAATTTTTGTCAATATAGAAGGTAGTGCAAAGTTTATGAACTACAGTTTGTTCTTGTCTTCATTGTTTTACTGGTTGCGACACCACTAATGGTTTTTTAAAAATATTTAAAAAATCTGCGTTTGATGTTCTTAAAGAACATTGTTGTTTTTCAAAAATTATCGGAACTGCCATTGCTGTCTAAAGACGAAGCTTTAAAAATCCTTACAAAATTGATTCTAGTACTGTACAAAAACAAAAATAAACAAATTCGGATATTAAACGACCTAAGGATATACTAGATTTCCTATCTAATATATTTAGTTAACTATTGCAGGTTTATGTGTCAACTTAGAATATCGTACAGAAGCATATGCCAACTACACTTATAAATGCACATGGTTCAGGACGGAATTTAAGTGACGATGTTTGGACAATATTTTCATTAAGTTCAGATAAAAAATGTGAAAATCGAAAATATGATTGTGTTAAAGAAGGCCTAAAATGTTGTAACGAGTGTAAATGTTGTACTTGAAATACTGTGATTTAAAGGTTTCGATGAATGTACAGACGAACTAGAATGCTTTTAACGCAGGGCCTACGTAACTAAATACTGATTTATCAATAGAAAATTAATTGCAAAAAAATAAAGTTGTTTTATTTCTGCGTCTTGGTTTAATTCAATCAAAAATGTGTAATAACCTACTTATTAGGTAGGTACTTACTTTATAACAATGATTTATATTTACCCGCTTTTAAATATTTTTTACCTTAAAACAACAAAAGGTAGGTTTATACCTTAGGTTCGTACCTATTTTGGAGCTGTTAATAAAAGCCCGATTAGTACATATGAACCCAACAACCATAGTTCGCAGGCGGTAAGCAGTATAATGAGAGCCGGGCGCGCAAGAATATGTTTTAGCCCGTTTAAAAAAAATCGCTGACTACATACTATAACCTGCACATCAAAAATTATGATTCTAAAAACTTTTTTCATATATTGGCTTCAATATGTTCACAGCATGTATATACATATTTTCATAAATAAAAATTTTTCTCGATTGCTGAAAAATACATTTACGAAAATAACAACTTTAAGTTTGCTATTATTTTAGCAATTAAAAAAAAATTATTTTATAATCACATTGTACATAGTTAGAACCGTTATTATGTCTACTTCAATTAAAAAAAAAAAAAATGAGTTCCATAGCACAATTATTTTTAAAGATATAACGGTGGGGACGTTAAAAAACATGTTTCATGGAAAAATAATTTTTTTCCAGTTTTTTCGAAGTAAAAAAGTTCCTGACCACCAGAAAATCGTGAAAAGTGGTTTCATGTACACGATCACCTAATTAAAGGATCGCACCAAGTCTGGTTTGGTTCTACGCCAGTTTTTGTTTCTCGGAAACTAAGCGACTTTGCTTCCCAATTTTACTCGTCTAACTTTTTTTATAACAACGTTCACTAATAATGTCATTATTTTCAGGTAATGACATTATTACTGAACGCGTAAGGTGCCTTTATAGGAATGATTCAAAAATACCACTTTTCGTGAAATGTAGATTAACCAATCATAAAAACGTGGCAACATGGTAAAACAAACATCTGGTAACATCTGTTTTTCTTTGTCATTCGTCTTTATGGATAAGCAATACAAGTCAGAAAGATAGCTTATTCTAGTTTGTCTCACCTAACTCCAAAGAGCACTACAAATTTTTAAATAAAAGAGAATATTAAACATTTGTCATTTTATGCACAATGAAACCTAACCTAACCGATATCGACTGTTTGATCTTAACTATACTAAATGTTAAAGATGAGTCGTTATTTCCGTAACTTTGTTTTGTCATGGTATTTACAGGTAACAACGCCGTGCTACGAAATGCTAAAATAAACGAATACTCACAACAAGCATCATCACTCGGATTATGTTACATTACCCTCTAAAATATCTGAGTTTGGACAACGCTACACGACAAATGCAATCTCGTCTACTCTCATTCAGTTTGACAGAGCTAGTCGAATCATTTTATTTCTGTCGTTCCGAAATCATGTCATGATATTTTTCTGGAGTGGTACGTACTTGTAATGCTACATAAGTGGAACCGCTTCTTCCATATCTACTAAATGTACCTAACTGTACATTGTGCATTGGTACCAACGTAGAGAAATAATAAATAAACAGTATTACAGTGTTGTCACAATTTCACTTTCTCATTAAAGCTTTAATTTCTTCGTTAATAATAAAAAATTACATATTAATTATAGTGGTAGTATACAGCTTTATTGGAAATTCTAATTGGCTAACGACCGAGGTCTTCCAGCCTATGTACAATACATTATTTTACAGTCACATTGATTTTTGTACAACTATATAGTCTTACAAAAAAAAAAAAAATGCATATTATATATAAGTAGATGTTTATGTATATGACAAAATTAAATTAATAATATTAGTCACTTCGTAGCAATATAAGGGATTCGTAAATTGATTGTGTAGGGAATATTCTTTTAGGTGGGATGTTGGGATTGGTTTGGTGTATATTAATTATATTAATCTCAAAATTACTCTTCTTGATTCGTTTACAGTATGTATTTAATTCATCAAATTAACAAATTAATAACAATGATAATTTTATTAAAATATCATTAGGCCACGTTAGAATTAGGGCATATCACACAAAAGACACAGATATTAACGATTAAAAAAATTTTCATACTTTGGTTTGCGATTGTACCTCCTACACATCTTTAATGATCAAAATTTATGTTTTATACACTAACACTAGATCATTGCCATGACTTTGAAATCATACTGATTACCAATTGGTACCTCTAACCAACCTAAGCAACAGATATTCTGACTGGTTCTACATGGATGGTTTTGGTGCTCCTCTGCTTTCCAAAACAAGTAAACCAACTTTGTTTAGTTATAATAGGGTCATTTCCTTCAACAAAGTTTATAAAATATTATTATACCATCAAAAAATATACTAAATATATATTTCATATATCATATTAAAGAAAGTCCTAATAATCACATGCAAGAAAAAATTGGTTTTCAAAATAACAAGGCGGTAAATGATGACGTATGTAATGAGAATTCAATTTTAGAGATTTTCATGTTTTCTCTATCATGTTGTTGTTTACATTGTGTTGATTTTTCAGTAAATTATAACCTAAAAATGTTTAATTTTATTTTCTATTCCAATTCAAAATTTCGTAACTTAAATAATTAATTTCACTATAAAAATTATAAATTACTTGAATATAAAATTTTAAAAAAATGGTCAACGACCCTATTATAAATCATCTTGGGGCCTAGTACAGATGTCCTCCTAGACTTGGTACTCTGAAAGTTCGATAGAAATGTTTTTAATTGACGTTATTGTCACTTGACAAATGCAATAACATAACAAAAAGTGAGATAATGTTAGGGTATTGAATGTTTTAAACTTGTTCTCAAACTGTTGATAAATAAAAGTAATTGATATCTTAAATATTTGACTATTATTATCAGTTTCATTATGAACCTATCTAATATCATAGACCCATAAACACCCTGTGTAATATGATGTATACTTATAATAAAATCAATTATTTTTCAGTGACAAAGAGAGAAGGGAGAAAGTCAAACGGATATATGCAGAAGCTGCAATGCAACAAAGCGAACTTAATGAATTAGACAGAAAGAAAAGAAGAAAAAAGTAGACAGTAGAAGTATTTAAAAAAATATTTATTATGTACAAAAGTTAAATTCAATAAAAATATATTAGAAAACATTTAAGTGTTATTAAAATAATCTCTAAGATAATTTTTAGGCGGCCTAGGTGTTAAAAAACAAACTGGATACCACCCAAAATTAGGAACTTGAGAAACATTTTCCTTATTTTCTTCTAAATAGGTATCTTCAGTTCTATTACCGACAACACTGTCAATATTTTTATACAGTGTATTCCTCTTCCAAATTCCTAAATATTTTTGAGCTAAAAATAATTGAAAATATACTCTTTCTTTAGATATCTTCAAATGCTCTTCTTTTTTGCTTAATCCTGCTTTAAGCATTAACAATAATCCTTTATTAATTATTTTCCTGTGATAATATCCAGTTGCTTCCTGTAACTTTTGATGAAAATACTTTTCATTGTTAAAATAAGATTGCCACATGTTGAAGGATGCTTTTTTTAAACAATGATTATAATGGAGAATTGCATTATTTTTTCTCAGTATTTTAGCTTTCTTATATATTATAAACTTTGCCCATATTTTGAATATATTTCTCGATATACATTTGATATAAAATTGAAAGGCTGTATGCTTTTTATGTTTTTGTTCCATTTTGAGTTCTATAAAGAATCTCCATTTTTTAAAAGCACGTTTCAGCCTACTTAAATTTAATTGACTAATTGCTGAATTCAATAACTGTTGTTCTCTTAGTTTCTTCTCACGACAGTCATGTAGATATTTTATCCAACCATTTAGCACTTTCTTCTTTAAACTGGTATCAAAAAAACCTACTGCTTGAAAGGTTTTCTGCTTTTTTATGTGCCTGTGTTGAAGATACTTCTTCAACTGTGCAAAGCAAAATAGTTTCCATCTTTTAGATTGTAAATTTTTAAATAAGTTTAAATTATGTCTAATGTGGATATTTCTATTTTTATTTCTTAAGAGTTTAAAAAAATAATTTAATCTTAACTTGTAGAAATAATGTGTTTGTGCTAAAAGTATGTTCTGCTTCTTTTGTTGCTTCTCTTTGATAAATAATGACCAGGTATTGATTACTTTTTGCTCTAAATTTCTCTCGTACAATTTTACAACATTTTGTATTCTTTCTAATTGAATTTTTCTTTTATTTGTGTAAATTCGTAGTTTAATAAATATTTTAAAAATAAGCTTATTCTCAAAAAATCTTTTAGCATTCAATATCTTTAAATTATTTTTTTTAGAAGATTTTGTGTATATATTCCATCTATTAAAATACTGTAGCAGCATAATGGGCTTGTATTTTGATTTAAAAAAACTACATGCAAAGTTCATTTTATTCTTTTGTTCTGTCCGATAATTCACAAATAATTTCCACTTATAAAAATAAAAGTGTTTTAGCTGCCTTATGGAATGTTTTTGGTAATGTGCCAAGGCTAATTGTTCCTTAATTCGTGCAGTTTTATATTGAATATGAAAATATTTCCATTTACGAATAATAGTTTGCTTCAAGCTTAGTTTGTAATGAATTTCTGCTCTTAGTATTAATTTCCATTCTATCATCTCTTCATACCAAAGCAGCACCCATTTCTTAAAGTATTTCTTTTTGAGACAAAAAATGTAATGTTCCTGTGCCTGCGATGGTAATATTTTGGACACCGCTTTTCTGTAAAATAAGTATCCAAATTTTCTTTTAATGATTCTTTGCCTTATAATTTCTATTTTACGTTTATATAAATATTTTGGAATATAATATCCTTTATTTGTCAGCATGATGGGTATGAAAATTTGAACTTATTTTTAATGTCAAATCTTGAGGCAGGCGCGGATTCAGGGGGGGGGGGGGGCGAGCGAAGGGAGTGTCCCCCCCCCCCTCGGAGCAAAAAATAAGAAAACCTGATATAAAAATAAATCTATTTTAATGCATTTATTTTATTTTTACCCATTAAATAATTGTCTCCCTTCCCTCAATAAAATGCTGGATCCGCTCCTGACTTGAGGGTTTTCGATTGCAAAATTTGTCATCTATCAACCATGAGTTCATTATATGTGACTTTTCTTAATGGCTTTGCTGACTGCTCGGAATACAAGGAGGGACGAGCAATTAAAAACTAAAACAACTTCCCCTTCCCGCCAAAAAGAAGAAAATCCGAAATTTGTTCCGAGTCTGTAGTTCCGAGCGCCGTATTCCTTGCCTGTGAAGTTAGTAACACGTTGGCCATAATGGAAATAAGTTTTGAGATAATATTTTGAAAGCATTGAAAAAATAAATTAGTTTTATGAAGTGAAACTGAACAGAACGACACCTTTATATAAGAATTTCGGAATGTTAATATTCTTAATTTAAGACTAATTGGTATAAATCAAAATATGTACTGTTCGTTCTTCGACAAAGGTGTAGCGTCGTATTTTGGTATTCTCTGCAACTTTTCCAACTTGAAGTCATTGTAACCAAAGAGTTTAATAAATAGAGAAGACAAGCTGGCGATTTGCCGGGAGTCGCGGTTTGGTTGCCTTGGAGACGGTAGGCTCTTCGTCCTTATCACACGCCTGGCACACCTCGTACCCTCTCTCCACTGTTTTACAAAGCAACACAGCCTTACCCGGCGCTCTTTGATTTCCAACAAATAACGTCAATCGTCGCCACCCCTCACGTACTATGCGACAAAGACAGAACGAACCGTGTGAGAGGGATGAGAAGCCTACAGCCTCCCGCTGCTTATACATTACGCTTATGAAGCTTGTCTCCTCTATTTGTTAAACTCTTTGATTGTAACACTGGAATAAAGTGGATATAAAGGCAAGAGAAATATTGGAACTTTAGGAATATAGGCACATAGCACATGGAGCCATTAGATAATAACTAGCGCCATTTAATTGCGTACGCAGGGAAGTTTTCTGTCAAATATTAGAAATACTTTGATTAATTAACGAATCACAATCTGTTCATGTTTCAAATCGTTTTGTTTCTTTTAAGGAAAATATTTAGATTTAGAAACATAATGAATGATCGACAAAATTCGCCTGATTTCTAGGGATTTTACCTGAAATAGCGACAATTGTATATTGGTTGGTGCGTCTGTACGGAGTTTGACGGGTTTGACATTTGGCGAAAAGGTACATCTTCATTTTTTTAAAAACTAGTAAAATCATTGACAATATGATATAATTATAAATCTGCCTTACAATCAACGATTATCAACATCATCTTTAAGAACACCATTAGTTACCACTAAATTTTTTGTTATGAAATTATAAATTCGCCAACAATGAGCCTTACTGCAGATCAACAAACTCCAGAGACTTCTGATGAGGAAAAAGTTATACCCGTTCAAAATAAAGAATCTGCAAGATACTGTTGGGTTTGTTTTGCGACAGATGAAGAAGATACAGAAGCAGCGTGGGTACGGCCATGTAACTGTCGAGGCACAACAAAATGGGTAAATATTGCATATCAGTACATAATTTATCTGTTCGTGTAATACTCTAAATACTAGAGGATTCATATGTCACAAGTTAAGGCTACAGTTTCATATTATTTCTTTCAGGCAAAGAAGAGCAACTTAAAAAACGAACAAACAACTTTTTTATCACTATAAGTTGGAACTTATTTTTTTTTTCAACAAAACTAAAAAAAGTTCGTTTTGTATTAATATTTGCAGAATCAAGTATTTTACCTAAGGTTCTTTTTGTCTTGACCGTGGTTAGGGATTTGAATTGAAACTAACAGTCACTAAAAATTCACAAGCTAAATTTTAACAGTCATGGGTTAATTTTATATATATTTGCAAAAAAGGAAAACTAACCTAACCTCTGGTACACTGCTTTTAATATAACATATAACTACCTAATGCAATAAAAAAAAGATGCAATCTGAAACATCCATATGTTGGAACCAGTCGTACACTTAACGTGTAACGTGTAAAACTAATATAAAGTGTAATAGGTATATTTAACGACTGTCTAATCTTTAATGTATTTGCTAAAGGTACTCCTTTCATACTTCTAACCCACCATTTTTGTTTTTGAATATTGTCCATGAAAAATTTCTATAAAATGTAAGAATGTAAATATTTCATCATAGAGACTATCGAAAATAAATAAAAATAACTTTTTAACTGTTTTATCTTACAAATACAAGTAAGATACTGTTAGCTCTTTTTATAATAAAGTTAATGCTAATAATTTTTACAATTATGGACTAAAAGATAAATAGAGGAGGCGCATGAGTTTCGAATACATTTCGCATGCAGTTTTTTTGTTTTCAGGAGACACTACCGATTATGAAATTCCAAGTTACCAGACAGTAACCTGGTCTGATATTGATTAAATTTTGTTTATAACAAAAGGAAATATTACATTTTAACCTCCCCACAATAAAATTGTGGGAGGTTACTAAAATTGGTCCAAAATCGAAAGTTGAGATAACATCAAATCTTTACGTTTTGAGGTCCCAGGAATCCAAAAAAGTGGTTTTTGAAAAATGTCTGTGTGTATGTATGTGTGTTAGCACGATAGCGGCGAAACTACTGGATGGATTTGGATGAAACTTTGCATGGGGTTTTCATTAGTGCTCTAGAATATCTGAAAAGGTTTTGGTTGAGATCGAATTACGTTTAGTGCTATTTTGGCACAACAACTTGTTTATTTTATTATTACTTACAATTTGTAATCTAACCATTGGAAAGCAGTTAAAATTCCGATTTCAACGGTATATCACACTTACACTTTTTTTTATGTACCTACATTTTTTTATACAAATTATTGAATAGAGAACAAACAGAATTCAATGTCTCTATACTATCAACATATGTAAAACTATGTCGTAAGTTTTCAGTGGTCGAGTGGGCTAAAGCGTCGACTTACTAATCAAGAGATCGTCGGTTCAATCCCAACACAGTGTGATTTTTTTTTCTTTGTTTTTACATTATAAACTTTATTAATAATTGCGGAAAATGTTACATGATTAAATATCATAATATATTAGGAGTTTATAATTATTCAGAGTTTGAGGATTGGTCACTAGTTTTAAATGAAATATAAATAATTCTATTGCTGTTTTGGTGGTGAACACATGCGACGTCGTAAATTAGATAAATATAGGTGGGTCATATTACAATAATATATTTGATTTAAAGGCATGTCATGACGGCTGATTTGAATTGACTATCAGAGCTCGTAGCATTTGCTACTGTTACGAATCAAATTACAGTTAAAACGTAGCAGACTGCTGTTTAGCAGCCCATCACTAATTTCAACCGGGTGGGGAGGTTCCAGCCGCTTCCAGTAGCTGCCGATTTTTTTGAATGAATCATTTAAAATAGTATATTATAATCAGACCCTGGCACAACAGTAGTTATGCCAGAGACGGTCTTCACACATAGATAAATATAATGTTTTGAATCTTATCTTATGATACACATAAGCAAATAAATATATTATTTATAGGAAACAAATACTTTTGCGGTAAGAAATAAAAAGTATGGCATAAAAATCATAAAATAATGAACAAATAATTTATTATTAGAAATTTCGAGAAATTATTTATTTGGTATAGCTGAGCAAGATGTAAGAGATGTTTACTCAAACTGGTGGATAAAAAACACCAGGCTTCGGCCGCACATTATATCTACCTGCAGTGTCGGTCCGATTGACCGGCATACGCCACTTCAAACTTTTGTGTTAATTAAGGAAATGTAAACATCTGTGTTTCTTCCCAACTATATTAAACAATTTTTAATTTAAAATATTGCTTTTATCTGTGCACATAATATAAGGCACTATATTTTAAAAAATATAAGGAGAATTTTCTACACCACAAAGACACCGCCACTCTTGTCGCTCTCTTTCTACTTTTTTTAAGGCAGCAAATAGGATACGGTAAACAATAATAATAGTAAGAAATTGCAAATTACGTTTTATATTTTGCAGAAGACATGAAACATACAGAAAGCATTTGAAATAAAAAAGTTTCGACAATTATTATTATTTTATTGTTACACAACGATCAATGGCATGTGAGCCTGTTTCATATGCACTTACGCATTATGAAGTCAACACTACAGGCTTGTCAGTATATATTCAGCTTTTGAGAGAAGTAAATGTGAAGTATACATAACGCAAAGGGGAGTTGTTCGTTAGAAACGTTCTTCCACAATCCCTACAAAAATACGTATATAGTAGTAAAAACATAACATTAAATAAAATAGTACTTTCGTGGATTCAAGATTTTCTGGAACTGCGGTTTAACGGTGCAGAACTTTTCTGTACCAGCTGTAAAAAAACACTTTCGTGGACACGCAAGTCGAACATTTTTCATCTGAACGTTATAAAAACTAAAATTTAGCATATATTTTACACATAAACGGACCATTAGGCCAGTAGAATTAACTCATGGGAAGGCTAATCTTGGATGAAATTCCTTACAGGTAACCACATGGTATATTCGATATATTTATTGATAAGGAACATACCTGTGAATTTCCTCCCATTTTAAAGTTAGGGAACATTTTTCAATTAACGTTTTTTGCGCAAAAATCACGAGCGTAGCTCTAAGCCGATTGACAATAGCCATATTTGATGTTATACGTTTTGTAGGTGATATAAAGACAGTTAATTTGCCGCCCGAATCATTTAAATTGGTTCATGATTTTTTTAAATAATCGAATAAAACTGTCAAAAAAATCGAAAATGTCAATAATTTTTAATTCCGTGAAAAATTTTCCTAAATCCTCAAAACTTGGTGGAAGCATGTTTCATGTAACTCTGAAGTTACCATAATATTTTCATAAAAAATGTTTAACTTTTCGAGAAAATGCATTTGTTTATAAAAAAGGTCTCAAATGTTCAATTCAGTCTGACCCAGTTCCCGTCATCAAAAATGAATCATACGGAGCGCATTTTTTTCGTTGTGACGTCTAGTTTGCGAATACATTAATAGCATAACGATTTTTTAATATTTTCATTAGCAAAATGGCGTTTGAAAAAGTACGACTTTTTCGGACAGCGTTTTTTGCGAATATCTTAATAACAAAATAATATATCAGTGTAAAACTGTCATATTCTGGTAGCTGGTATTTTCACACGAATTTAAAAAAATTGTTGATTGTTGTAAGATGTTTAGAAGTCGAAATAATTTTTTAAGTTGTTAATTATGCCATTATTTATTTACTAACGTAAACATTTGAAATTTACATAGTAACTAGTTGAAGACTTGAATTTTGTAATTCAGTGAACTGCCACATATTTTATGTTTTAAGGGATGTAATGTCAATTTTTGTACACCACAGTTTGACGTTTCTGTCTTGGTGAAAATTTGCGGTTAACTCAGTATGAAACATGTGACGTGCACGTATTGATACTGTTCATACTGTTTATTACTATTTCAACTAAATAGATTTGATGGCTACGATTGCGAAGATGGTACGAAATCAGCTGAACATTAGCGGCTATAGCGCTCCACGACCGGTCGTACGTTTAAAATCGAGCTGAGTACAAGAATCGTACTGTCGCAAAAAGATTTCTTTTTGAGTGATAATAATAAATCATATCATTAATATGCAATCAGTTAATGGCTAATGGAAAATACAGAATGAAAATTGCTAAGGAAGATGCCAACATGTTAATAATAAACACGGCCATCAAGGACGCCAAATTTCAAATGGAAAAACAGTTTTGTTATTGTTGGTAATGACACAGTCCCGTTATTTTAATGACACAGTTGCAAGCCAGTACAAGGCAATATATGACTTTGTATTTCTAAAAAGATACGTGTAAAGGTAAATCAAAAAGATTGGTATAATATTAACACTTCACGGGATGCGACACTACCTCATCTTTTTTCAATCAGGTTAAAAATAAAATTTTTGAGATCGATGAAAAAAAGTTGATTGATTTATCGCAAATATTTTTGCTTCGTCCCCTTGTATACAGCAATTATTTAAAAGTGGGGAAGAGCTGATTATACAGATACCCAGCAGTAAGGGAGATGTAAAGTTTGCTTCGCAGTGGTCTGCAAAACATGGAAGCACTTTTTGCAAGAATTGCGATATCATCAGTACGCGTGCTGTGATGTAAAAAAAAATCGACGTACGAAAGCTTACCACCTACAAGCGGTGCAGCACAACAACACATCCTATATGCGTTTATTACCAACTTCAAGTGTGGTTAGGCAACAACTCCTTAAATGTCTTTGATTTTGGTTGGTAAAGAACCACAGATGGTTTCCATCCTATCCAAACGTTGAAACCTCTGTATTCTGAAAACATTTTAGACAAAATAACGTGCTCCTGCGAAGGTCGCTGTGCTGGAAATCGCTGTGACCGCTGTGTGTGCTACAAACACGGCCCCAAATGCTCGAAATTGTGTGCCTCCTGTCACGGTGAAACGTGCAAGGACAGTGAGACCCTTGTTGCACTCGAGGAACTGTTACAATCTGACGAACAGGATATAATACAAGACTGTACTATGAGTACAATTGTTTCGAAAATATAACCAAGAATTATGATGACCGAGATAATTATACGAAATCGATAGAGAGAATCAATTACCAAGAAACGCAAGTTAAACGATAAATGATAATATGAAGAAACATTTTTCATAAGTAAATGCTAATCAAGCATTACTGAATAAATAATAACTTTTGTATGAATATACTATATATTATTTAATAATTTATTTGAACGTCAATCATGCATACACGTTCCCCTTTTGTATACCCGCAGAAACTCAGTAAAAGGTACGTACAATACAAATCAAATTTATAAAGTGTAGTATATAAACTAAGGTAAAAGTATTTTTAAACCTATATTATAAACCACAATCATGCCGTTTCATTAGTTTATTATTAAGTACTCATTCGGCACTCCGCTCCTCGAATAAAAGGCAAAAAAATGTTTTTATTTAAATTGTTTATAAACAAATTTATTAACAATTTTTATATTAATGTAATTTTTATATTAATATTTCATCGTTCTACCCCAAATTAAGAAAGAAATGACGGAAATCTATCGATTTTTTTTGCCGTCGGAATTTGAAGTCGCTTGACCGAAAACATTAATGTGGACAGCTGAGGGCGGGACACGAAGACTTATTCAGACTGTGGTGTACAAAAATTGACATTACTTCACTTAAAACATAACATCATACGTGGCAGTTCACTGAATTACAAAATTCAAGTCTTCAACTAGTTACTATGTAAATTTCAAATAATAAATAAACAAATGGCGTAATTAACAACTAAAATAATTATCTCGGCTTCTAAACATCTTACAGCAATCAATATTTTTTTAAATTCGTGTAAAAATACCAGCTACCAGAATATGAAAGTTTTATGCCCATATATTAATTTGTTATTAAGATATTCGCAAAAAACGTTGTCCGAAAAAGTCGTACTTTTTCAAACGCCATTTTGTTTATGAAAAATCATTATACCAACAATGTATTCATAAACTATAGTCTGTTTTTAAACCAGGAGGAGCGTTTTAAATTTAACGCGCTAAATTATACATCTGTGATTGGATACGCCCTCGCCAGTTTTACACAAGGCAATATTTCTAAATTTTGACATATTGAAAAAATTTTAATTTCATGTCATAAATTATTTGGTTATAATTTCTATTTTATCGTTTGCACATTATATATCAGTTTTTAGTCCCTTTTATATAAATCTGAAGGTAAAAGTAGCTAATTACTTGGTGCCTTTATATTGCGTAATTGGTATGAATGCTGTATAGAATATGTAGAGGTCAAATAGAGGTCGATGCATTATATAATGTAATAAAATACACACAAAAACACTGTAGTCGTGTATTTTTGGTTGTCCAAAACGCCTAAAAGGTTTTAATGTATTTTCTGGTTACTTTTATGGTGGAATAGAACTTCCATGTTTACTCCTCCTGGTTTAAAAACAGACTATAGACGTTGCAAGGAAAAAAACGAGCTCCGGATGTGTCATTTTTGATGACAGGAACTGGGTCAGATTGAATTAAACATTTTAGACCTTTTTTTTATAAACAAATGCATTTTCTCGAAAAGTTATGAATATTTTTTGATGAAAATATTATGGTAGAGAGAGCATGAGACATGCTTCTACCAAGTTTTGAGGATATAGGAATTTTTTTCACGGAATTAAAAATTATAGAAATTTTAGATTTTTTCGGCAGTTTTTTTCGATTATTTAAAAAAATATATTAACCGATTTAAATTATTCGGGCGGCAAATTAACTGTCTTTATATCAACTACGAAACGTATAACATCAAATATGGCTATTGTCATTCGGCTTAGAACTATGCTTTAAAAACCCAATTTTTTATGATTTTTGCGCAAAAAAACGTTAATTAACTTTAAAATGGTAGGCAATTCACAGGTATGTTCCTTATCAATAAATACATCGAATACACCATGTGGGTACCTGTAAGGAATTTCATCCAGCGGTTTTTCTAATTCTACTGGCCTACATTTAGAACAAATGCAAATCATATATTTTTATTATTCTAATAATAATAATAATAATAATAATAATCTTTATTAATCCATTTGATCACATTTACATGACATAGGATAAGTCAGTATTTCCCTCAAAAATAGCAAAATACAAATAAAATAAATAATATATAATTAGACTTTGTCCACACATTTTCAATGACATAAGTATGATACTTATACTAATAAAAATGTGGTGTGAACAACTAAGAATAAAACATACAAAAACAATTTAAAGAAAAAAAAACATTACATACAAAGAAGAATAAGGCACAGTTACTTAGTGTTTGTGTATCTAGCCATAATGCATCAAAGAATGACTTACAACTCTTTCGGATCCATTTACCTTTAAATATTACGGATTCACTAGATACCATTATAAAGTAAGATATTGTATTATTGCGCATGAAAATGTTTATATAGTTCATATTGCGCAAAGCTGATTCTGGCTTTTACGTCATAACTACTTCAGAGCCGGGATCTGATTATAATACAAATGTATAAGTACACTTGTATTATACACTATTTTTCATTATACCTGCCACTGCAAAGTAAAAATTAGAAAATTGGTTCATCTAGATTCATTTTATAATAATCAGGAAAATGGCGTGCAATTTGACAATGAAAGGTTACAATTTTTAGAGAGAAAAAAGCTTTGTAGTTATATGCCTTCTTCGATTATCGACTTTCAGCCGGTAACCTTTCGTCGTCGAATTGCACGCCATTTTCTAGACTACAAGGTAATCTCTGAGTTTCATTTTTAATCGGTACCATAGAGACGGTGTATTTATCATTGTTGAAAATTGGTTGTTACCTAAGCAGCTTTAAAGCATTAGTGCTTTAAAGGCCCGATTTTGCACGCTTTTTAGTTTCAAAAACAGAAATTATAATTCAAAATAGTATATTATAATACAAGTATATAAGTAAACCTTTAAAGCACGCATGGGTTTAGGGCACGACGAGCGTAGCGTGGAGGTTCCTAAAGGATTAAGTGCTTTAAAGGCTACATATGCACATGTAATATACATTATTTTTTATTATACCTGCACTGCACAGTAAAAATTAGAAAAACTAATTGATGTAGATTCATTTAACAAGGTAATCTCTGAATTTCATTTTTAATCGGTAACATATAGACGATGTGTATTTATCATTGTTTAAAATTGGTTGTTACCTAAGCAACTTTAAAGCACTAGTGCTTTTGTATGCTTTTTAGTTTCGAAAACAGAAATTATAATTCAGGTATAATAAAAAATATATTTTTAATCGATTTCCAACCAGAAATGTTTTTTTCATAAAGTTGATATTTTCACTTATAATATCACAAGAGCTTAAAAAATTTCCAGGAATAATTTAAGCTTGCGTGGTATTCGGTAAGAAAATTTCACACCACTTAACACCATAATTTGGAAAAAAAATATTAATCCAACCTGACATTTTAAATTAATTTCACTGCTTGTCAAGTTGGCCAGGGTATTGTTGTTTTTGACATATGTTGATTTGTCATTTTTGTTTAACCGGTTCTGTCACAAAGCTTAATAATTACTAGTTTAAAAGGTCTGTACATTGAGTTTAATAAGTGTATAGCGAAATGTCGCGATTTGGTAAAGAAAATCAACAAGTAATTAGACAAGAAATTCAAAATATAACACCAGATAACACCCGAAAATCAAAATCAAGTGTATGGAAACAGTTTGTTGAATTTTGTGACGAAAAGTTGTATAATATTCATGTTTATGAGTGTAGTACAGGTGGCTACTATACTGGAGGACTACGCATTTAATATGAAAAAGAAAAATTTTGAAGATTATAAGGAAAGTGTGGTCAAAGTGATGTGGAACTCTACTGCTAAGCAGTTACAAGAAATTTATTACGAAAAATATAAAATAAAATTTAATCCGTTTTCTGATGTGGAATTTGCGACCGCCAGAGTTGCACGCAATGCTAAGCGCAAAAAATTACAGAGAGACCCATTAAAAAGAAAAGTGAGTGCTTCAGCCTTAACCAGCGACGAATACAAAAAAATTATTGAAATGTGGGATGAAAATACTCCAGATGGATTGCAGCGTACATTTTTTCACATAGTTTCACATGAGCTGGCATGGAGAGGAGGGGAAGGATATTCTGCGTGTATCCAATACTTCAAAGA